>JAVXUO010002581.1:0-1338918 GCA_033065855.1 Escallonia rubra | reverse complement strand
TCACGCCTACTGCAAAAGAAATACACGCACGTAGCTTGTAGAGCTCTAACTAGTCAATAACCAAATGACCAGAGGTTGCTTTAAGTGGGACTTTGGGAGTAACCTTTTCAACTATAGTCGACTCTCTTATGATTGAATACTCTTGAAAGATTAAAAATTATTAGTGATTAGAATAATCAACATACTAAGTTTACTCAAACTTTTGTCATAAACATTCAATCCTGAACAATGATTTCTCCATTCTAAGGGTCATGTACAAATTTAAACTAGACCGCTATTTAAAAAAAAAACTCATGATACCTTTATGAACTATTGTAATTGAGCTTTTTACACTTATTTATATTTTAGTTTTGGTTGTATGGGGACCACTGGAAATTAGGCCTTTTGGAAAAGAGAGGGAAGGAGGGGGGGAGGGGGAAGAAAGTGGGTCAGGAGAGAGAAAATTGGTTGGTAGAGTGTGAATGTACGGAGAGAGAAATAAAGTAAAAAAAGGTGCAAAAAGTGTAAACATGAAAAATACATATGGCATTCTTCTTAATTTGAAAAGTGAGCAAGTTTGTTGGATAGTCCAAAAAGAAAGTATGATTAATTTTTTTAAGACGGAAGAGTAATTACTAGAGCGTAGGCTGTACTTTGTGACAATGTGCAATAGCATGACCATCTTCATGACATTTAGAGCAAAAATGAGCATTGCCTTCAAGGATGAGCTTGTCTTCTATGCCTATCAAAGTATGCAAGAGTAGTGCCTTTGATAAATCGATTTCAAACACACTCCCTGGCAGTGTGCGTATAACTTGTTAATGTATGCATACGTTCATCTCCGTAAAGGCGCTCAAAGAGCAAACTGAGTTTGACTTTTTCTTTTGTCATGTGTTATGCTTTTGCCTAAAGTTAACCTTTATCCATCTAACATTTAGCAAAAAGATTGAATGCAGTAAAAACCACAAGAAGTTCAAGATGCATATAAGAGCAAACCTCAAAGCTTCGATCAAAGTTCAATGGATGTTTGTGAGTTTTGAGAAGAGAGAAAAAAAAAAAGGAAAAGAAGGGAAGTAAAGAAAAGGAAGGGAAGACAATTTTCTTTGCCCTTATTTTTTAGTTTAAGAGAGAAAAGAAAACATCATCCCTTTCTCTTGTTTGTGAGTTTAATAAAAAAGAAAAGAAAATATAGCGGATTAAAAATATTCATGTGTACCATATAGTGATTATTCTAACATATACTATAAGAGTATGATCCTAAATAAGAACATGATTATGACATTATACCCCCTCCGTCCTAAAAAGTTTATCATATTTCCTTTTTGGGCTGTTCAAAAAAAAATTGATCACTTTTCAAATTAAAAAATATTTTATAAGTGTTTTTCCATGTTTACCCTTGTTAAACCTTTTTTATTCTTTATCTCTCTTCACATTTAATCACCCACCAACTCATTTTTTCTTTTCTGACCCACTTTCTTCTCACGTCTTTTTAGCTCTCTCTGTAAGGGTAGATTGAAAAACTCATAAAATATGACTCATTTATTGAATAAACATGCAAGTCAAACCTGATCAAATCATTTGGCACGAAGGGAGTAATATAGGTCTTACTATATTAATATTATAAGTCGTACATCATCGGTTAATGTCACTATAAAAAAAACACATATCAAGCCATGAGTTGACTACAAACATCCGGACATCTAAAATTTGATTGATGTCACACTAAGAGTAAAACAATCAGTCATGAGTTAACTCAAGCATCCAAAACAATCATTCGCTTGTAAATGACATGCTAAGTTTTTGTAAGAAACCTATGACCTAAAAGTAATAGAAATATAGTCTTCATTATCTTAAAGGTAACATAGAAATTTTGAAAGTATTACTTATTAGAATCTTCTTTCTTCATTTCTTCCCAATTTTAAGAGGAAATATTGGAGAGAAAGAAGCTCAAACTTTGTTCCATTTGCTTTTCTTTTTTCTCATAAAAAAGTTCGCAAATAGACTATCAATCTGAGTTGCATGGGCGACGGAGTAACTTTAGCATAGAGATGTCAAGTCCGTGTCGGGCTTGGTCCAGGGGGTAGCAGGTCGAGCTTGGACAAGGCCTCCTTAAGAATATAAGGGCTCAGTTCTAGTCCGGGCCCTTAGCTAAAAATTTAGGGCCAGGCTTGGGCCAGGCCCAAGACCTTTTAGTAAAAATTATTTTAATTCAGTTTTTGTTTTGCGGTAATATTAAATTTAAGATAAATTTGTTCGTAGGCCTTCCTTCTTTAATCCAGGCTTGGGACCCGCTTATAAACAAACAGTCAGAGTTACCTATTTTTTTAATATATATAAACTACTAATTTTTCCAAAAAAATGAGAAATATATCTATTTTGCTTGTAAATAGCAACATTCTCATGTGCATTGTTTACTTTAAGTACATTAAAAATAATCCAAAGCGAAAATCTAAACTATATTTTGAGAAAAAGTTTATTCTAAAAAGTTGAGAAACGGAAAAGGAAAGGAAATTACCTAATCATCTGGAAGATCTTCAACCCTCGAATTGTTGCTCTGTCTATCATCAAGTGGTTTATCTTGTTCCTGGTATTTTACATCAAGAAAATTCTTCCAACATATACATAACTCGAGTGACTTGAGGTTAAGACGACGCCTCGTGTCATCCAACACCCTCCCACTCGCTGAAAAACACGACTCTAAAGCAACCTTGATGACTTGCACCAGTAGGACATCCCGGACAATTTTGGATAAAGTTCTATTAATTTTGCATTTTGTTTCCAAAACGTTGATAAACCAAAATTCCTTTGCTCATCAGTTGACAATGAAGAATAATGATCACTATTTGCATATAAATCAATTTCATTAAAAGAGGAAAAATTGGACGAATCTGTAAAAGTAGCTTCCACTCTTACTTGTGTTTGCCACTACATGTTCAATGCCCCTAAGAAATGATCATAATATATTTGACCACTCGACGTTGTAGCTCGCCCGCGCACGTCAGCGAAATTTCGATATAAGTTATAAAGATCTTCAAATGACTTACTCACACTCTTTGTAAGCTCAGTTGTCTCAGCTGACTGGTAGCATATTTTTTTCACATATTGCTAATATTAAGACATGCATACAATGCAACTTGAACCTAGGAGCCAAAGTAGTGGCGACAGCAAAAATAATAGGCAATTCCTTTCAATATATATATAATTCAATGTCCATCTATATTACTATATCATGAAAGGCTTCTGTATATCTCTATTTCTCTAAAATGTTAGCAATTTTAAGAATTTCTAGTCAGTGATATGCGACGTGAGATAGTACGTACCAGACAATAGAACAGTATACGTGTAAAATACGCCCATATATATTCAACTAGGTATACAACTAACTGTCATTTGTCAGGAGTTGGCAAGCCTTGTGGGAACATGGTTAGTAGGTAGTGAATATACATTTGTTTGTATAACATATCATGTAAAACTGTTTTATATGTGGAGTTCCACCTATGCACGATATCTGTAAATGGCCTCCTACGAGGCAAACCATATTGAGCATACAAAGATTTAAAATTTTTCATGTATTCTCGGACCCGAACAATTAATAAACGCCGTCATACCCCTCAGTTTGTGAAAAATATCTCCTCCAGCAACTAAATTATATGGAAAACACATTTAGCATGAAAAATGTTACCATCTAATATAGGTTTAAGGTTCGTCTTCAATACTTGCACAACAACTATATTATTAGAAGCATTATCAAAACTGACACTCATTATCTTGTCCGTTAATTAAAACGTGTTATACATACTCGTCATATAATATCAGTAACACGTAGTGTACCATGCGAATAGGGAAAGAGTTCAAAAGCGATGATTCTCTTGTTCATAACCTAATCAGAATCAATTCAATGTGACGTCACACAAGCTTAATGAACCAGAGTAAAAAGAGATTTCCAAACATCAGACATAAGACTAACTCTACCATCAAATTTATCAATCAAGCGTTCTTTAGCAGTATTATAGTGTCTAAGTGCATCAGACATAGTTATGTTTATTTGAACCTTTTTAGAAAAAGGTTGCACGTAATTATTTATATGTCTAGAGTACTTATCATTATCAGCAAAATTAAAATTTTGTTCATTATGAATAATAAATTCAGTAAGACCGTCTCTTTGGTCTCGCTAATTATAAATAAAGAACTTACTGTCAAATTGTGTTTGGCTACAACCGAAAGGCCATGATTAGGTGCACATGTCAAAAAATGCCTATCAATGTGAATTACCATGATCACATGAAGTAATTTTTTATACTTACATTGAGCTTTTATAAAGCATCGACTGTAATCTAGTCAAAATGATACCAACACTTAGCTTTGAGCTTCTTATCCGCCTTTTGGACTTTTGGTGGACTAGGGGCATGATTGCTTGGTCCTTCATTATGACGACCACCCATCGGGATAAGATTCTGCCTTGGAATAATAGTGTCGCCAACCGAGCTACGTTTTTGACTAAAATGTTGGTAATCTTGTGAAGGTGTATATTCAAAATAAGGAATATTTTGGTTAAACTCAATAAAATTTTAGATATCTATACCCAAAATTGTGGTGCTTATGGTGTTTGTGGTGGTGGTTAACGTTTTTGGCTAGGTGATTTTGATTATCTTGAGGAAGACATATTTTATACCAAAATTGTTTGACAAGAATGAAAAATAAAACTGGTAAGAGTAATTAAATAGAAAAGAATAAAAGTACTAAATAATTAAAGAATAATTGTAATTGAAAATTCGACAGAGTTAGTACGTAGTATTAAATAAGAATGGTGGAAAAACTTGTAAAATTTAGATAAGAGAGAGTGAGAAGATTGGTGTGAAAAATATGAAGAAGATGGGGTGAGTTTCTAGATTTTTTTAAGTTCACAAAAGACCAAAATACCCCTAAAAACTAGCCATTTATAATTGTTGGGAGGGTAAATATATAAAAGTGTATAAAAGACTCGTTGAAATATGGTTGGACGAAAATACTTCTAAACTAATCGTTATATAACTGCTGGGGAGGGAGGATAAAAGTGAAATTTTAAGAAAATATAGTCGTTGGGGGAAATTTTGAAAATTTGAATTTTTTAGGGTCGGGCCTGGATCGGGCTAGATCAAGGCGTCAAACGGGCCGAATAAGGGCCGGATCTGGGCTTTTTTGGGTCGGGCTTGAATCGGGCCGGATTTGGGCTTTTCGAGGGCCAGGCCCGACCGGGCCCTTTTTGGAGAAATTGAGAGCCCAGCCCTGGTCTAGGCCTTGGCCTTTTGGACCTGGGCCGACCCGTTTGACATATCTACTCTTTTTTTTTTTTGTTATAAAAAAGGTTGGACCGTAAGAGTTTAATCCAATCGACAGAAAATATTGCGCTTCAGGGACTAGACATCTCTGCTCTAGCAGTCAAAGAAGTGCATCTCAATTCTATTAATGCAAAGCTTGAGACTCACAATTGGTTTAAAAACATAAAAGGATCTTTGGCTCTGTTTGATAGAGCTTTTTTTTTTTGTCTTCAGTTTTTAAAGAGCAGCTTAAATTTTTTTTTTACAAAAACAAGTGGGTGTTTGATAACCCTTTTTTTAAAATTTTTTTTTTTGGTTGGTAACCCTTTTTATTTTGACTTTTTTTTGTGGTGGTTTGCGGTGGCGATGGTGGGGCGTAGCGGTGGTGGTGGCCGGCGGTGGTTGTTGCCGGTGGTGGCTGCCGGGGTGGTGGCCAGAGGTGGCTGCCGGCGGCCGGAGATGGTGGATGCCGACGGTGGTGGTTGTCGGCGGGCGATGGTGGCTGCCGGCGGTGGTGGCCGGAGGCCACTTGCCGCCCGGTGGTGGTTGCCGGCGGCCGGAGGTGGCTGTCGGGCGGCGGTGGCTGTCGGAGGTGACTGCCGGCGGTGGTGGCCAGAGGTGGCTGCCGCCCGGTGGTGGTTGCCGGCGGCCGGAGGTGGCTGTCGGGCGGCGGTGGCTGCCGGAGGTGGCCTCCGGCCAGCGGTGGTGGCCACCGCCCACCGCCTTGTGGTGGCTGCCGGCGGCCGGAAGTGGCTGTCGGTGGCTGCCGTGCGGCGATGTGCGGTGGCTGCGTTGTGTTGGCGGTCTCTAAAATAAATTGTAAGTGAAGACGAAAAGAGCTTTTTCCTCTTTTTTTACTCTACAATTTAAAAAGCCACTTTTTAAATTGAAAAAAAGTGGTACTAAACACTCCTATTTTTTCCAATTTTCAAAACTGAAAAAAAAAAAAAAAGAACAAAAAAAAACCCTGTCAAACGGCCCCTTTGTTAATAAAAAAGAGCCCGACATTTGCCCGTAAAAGCACATGGAAGAAAGAAGCTACCGACCAAGCTCCCGTCAATCAAATAGATCCTCGTAATGCACAGATTGACCTTTTGAATTTTGCCCCCATGTTACCAAAGATGTAACATCACGTTTTTAGGATGTTATATAAATTGACACAAGCTAGTGGAATCCCACCTCATATGCCTTTATGTTAGTGTTTATGTTTCTTTATGCCTTTCCTGTACAAGTGAAAGTGCGCAAACAAAAAAGTTATGGACCTTCGCTTCACTTTGACCTCCACATTCCCACCACCGGAGCTTTCACTCTTTCACCGGAAATGTGAGACACCCATTTTCATCCGGCGAACATTGAACCCAATATTGGCAACCAAAAGAACCAGCCAACTGACGATCATGGCCGAGAAAAAGCCGGCCATCGAAGGCTTGAGCGACGAGTTGAATGCGATCGCGTGTCAGAACATCGACTTTGCGAGTCAAAGGAGAAGGGTTCGATCGGCTTTCGTTGATGTTCAGCAGCAGCTGGATCACTGCTTGTTTAAGGTCTGTTATGATTGGTTTGACTTGTGAAGTTTTTACTCCGTTTTTTATTTGCTTAGATCATTGTTCTTTTATCAGAGAGTGATTTTTTCTTTCTTCATTTAATTTAATTTTTTTTATCTGTTGGTGGGTAGATGGCTCCTGCTGGGATCAGAACAGAGGAGGTAAGCTACATGCTGCTTTTGAAATAATTGCACACTTGCATACACACACGCACAGAGTTGCATACTTACATTACTTAGTTACTATAAAAATGAAAGGAAAATGAAGACTCTGTCCACTCCACAAAATTTTATGGACTTTTCACTTTTTGTCCGTAGAGAAAAAAGACACCCGTGTACTTGTTTTTTTCTAACTTATCTTTTGGAAGGATTGAGTCTTTTTCTCCTATCTGTGTGAGTACAAGTTAGAGAAGGATTACTTTGATAAGGTTCATCAAATTGAATATGAAGCTTTGACCAACATTTTGTGTATTTCGTAAATGTCCAAGGTGTCTCTTTTTGGGGGATGGGGGAAACATTATTCTTATACTGCATGCTGATCAATTTGTTTGTAGTTGATGCAACCAATCAACATTTAAGCTTTCCAACTTATGGAAAAGTAGTAGTAGAACTGAAATTTCGAGTGTGAAATGGGCTAACTAGATCCAAGTATGTGAATCTGATGTTCTAAAGTCATTGAGCGGTAGGAGTAAGATGAGATAAATACAACACATAGTTAATATTCTTCAGGTGGGGGCTAAATTTGGACCCCTTTTTGTCTTTTCAGTATTCTTCTAAAAGTTACAGGTGCTAAAGGTGTTATATCATCGTCAGTGTATTGGGTATTGCGTGTACAAAAAAGTTCTATCTATTGGTGCGGATATCCAGAAAAATGGTTGCTATGGTTAACGGCCTCCTAACGCATCCTAAACACCGTTATTGG
The DNA here is from genome assembly GCA_033065855.1 of Escallonia rubra. Lineage (NCBI taxonomy): Eukaryota > Viridiplantae > Streptophyta > Magnoliopsida > Escalloniales > Escalloniaceae > Escallonia > Escallonia rubra. The sequence continues at coordinate 1,331,177 of JAVXUO010002581.1, read as the reverse complement.
TTGCCAAGAACGATAGCATTTCTTCATCAAATGAAGACTATGTTTCCAGTATTTGAGAATTGTGTTACTGTGTTTTGTAGTGGTATGAAAGAAATTCAAAGGGTCAAGAAATTTTCTGTAAAAGTTGGTTGCCGAAGCCTGGTGTTCCAATTAAAGGTGCTTTGTGCTTCTGTCATGGATATGGTGATACTTGCACTTTTTTCTTTGAAGGTTTGTATTGTACAGCTTTTCATTTGAGTTTTAATTATTTGAGTACTATTTTTGTGTTGTGCTTTAGTGTTCCACTCTAATGCTTATCTATGCAGATCTCTGAATTTCAGGTATTGCCAAGAGGATTAGTGCCTCTGGATATGGTGTTTATGCTATCGATCATCCTGGTTTTGGTCTCTCTGAAGGATTGCATGGTTACGTTTCCAACTTCGACGGCATAGTTGACAACGTAATTGAACAATACACCAAAATCAAAGGTTGCCATGCGAAGTCTTCCTTTTATTGTTACACGCATCGAGCTAGAACACTATGCTTAAAATACCTCCTATCGAATTTCTTGGCCAATCATTCTTCTTTATCATCTTTATAGAAGTGATCATCATCCTTGCAAGTTTCCGTATCAAGACTCACCTCGTGCCATATCCTAGAGATCCTATAAAATGAGGCCTTCGTGAAGCATTTGAATTGCCCTTTTAGTTTTCTTTTCGTTACTGCTTTTAGACGCTAGGTTTTCTTGGTTCTTTGGTTACCTTATACAATTAAGCTGCTGCTGATTCATTTCTACTACGATTGGCAGGAAGGCCCGAAGTAAGAGGATTGCCCTGCTTTATATTAGGCCAATCCATGGGGGGAGCAGTTGCTCTCAAGGTTCATCTCAAGAAACCACATGAATGGGATGGAGTAGTTCTTGTAGCTCCTATGTGTAAAGTAAACCCATCTTCCCTTCTACTTAGTAATGTTTATAATCTACATTTCTCATCTAAATGTTCTATGTTTTGATGAGGTTAAGTTGGGCAGGCTGTTTTTGCTTTCAGCCATATTCTGTAGTATTTTGTTCTAACATAATCTGAGCCAGGATTAGCATTTGAACAAAATACTGTCAGGATTTACCTTTGATGCCTATTATTTCAGAAGGTTTTTTCTGGCAAACATGACTTGCCCTTCATAATATTAAGGATTAAAAGATTTCCAAGTTTGGACTCGCTTGCTTGTGCACACTCCATTCTGAAGCAATTAATTATGCCATTTTTCTGAAGAAGAATTTACTGACCTTGAGTTTCTGATAAGATTGCAGAGGACATGAAACCTCCAGAACCACTGCAGAAAGTCTTGATTCTTTTGTCAAGAGTTCTGCCGAAAGCAAAGCTCATACCAAAGAAAGATTTGGCTGAGCTGGCATTCCGAGATCCGACAAAAAGGAAACTGGTTAGTTCTTTATTTAATCTCCATAAGAGTACAGTTTTTCCAACTAGGATTGCATCAGGACTGTTTAATGTACCATAAACCTAGAAAGGAGGGTGATCAGTTGGCCTCAAGCTACACATCTGTGATAATCTGGCTTGTAATTTAGAAGGCTCAGACACTTCTAGGAAGGAAATGCACCATGTCACCGAGACTTCTGGAGACTTTGTTGACATCTCCCTCCGCCCATCCCCATAATCACCAATGAAAGTAAATTAACAGGCCCCCTTACTTATTTCTCTCTCTCTCTCTCTCCCATTCGAGGGTAGAACATTTGTCACACCAGGTTGTTACAGAGCTCATGGAGGAGTTCACTTCTCAAAAGATTTCCTAGAGTTACAGATATATCCCTAATTGGTCTTTCGTTTGGATATTTAGTGTTGCAATCTGCGTCTTTATCCTTCATGTCTGAAAAGGTGCTAGTGATAGGGCAATACTTATATACTATTGGTTCGACTTGTGTACTTGAGCTAAATAGTGCTTCATAAAAAATTCAAACCCATCGAGTTGCTCCTGTTATTATCAATGAGCGTACAAAAGATATAGTGGACAGGATACTCTCATGTATGATATTTTCAGATCATATACATATTATTAATAGTGGAAGCCTTAGCAATTACGAATGCCTTGGAGAGACTCTTTTAGGTACCTTGGGTAGTTATTGCATTAAGACACATCCCATCATGAGTGAGAGATTGGTTAGGATGATGCCGAGTCTTCTGACAGAACACGAAAACATGACGTAGAGCGCAGTGCTTCGTGAATTACGCAGGTTGTGCGGTTGCATTACCGAGCTCATGAGGAAGTTCAATTGACAGGCAATTTTGCCAACTATACTTCATTGAAAAGTTTGGCAACCTGAAAGCAACCTGTGCATTTTATGAGTGTATCTAAAAGACTAAAATAAGAATACTGAGGTAGATGAGCTGCTACATGTGACATCAATTGAGGAGAATTGGGATGGTTTGGCTATATTTGAGATTGGCCTTTGGATGCGCTGACCAGAAAAAGTTACACGTGCCGAATTAATAGGGTAGCAAGATGTAGGGGTAGAGTAAAAATAGCTTGGACAGAAGAACTGGAGGAGTGCCTCTTTTCTTTTGGCTGAATAGCTATCCTACGACTACACATTACCTATCACAGGCATTGCAAGTCCCTCACGTCCTCACCAACAAGGTCTGTGATTTCTGGTGGGGGGGTGACATGATTTGCAAAGCTTTCTTTGCAAACACCCAACCTGTATTCACATTTTTTTTCCTTCCTGAACATGTTGCATCTTGCATTGCCAGGGTTATTGGAGGATCGCCTGATCCACCAAATAATATTTGGATTAGGATCTAGATCTCCTACATACTGGATAAGATTCAAGGCCACCTTCTAACCGAGCTCCCAGCTAGAGGGAAGCCTTTCCAATTGGCCGAAAGTTGTATAAGAAATAGAGTTGGCATGTTGCCAAAGTGAAGAAGCACTTGACTCTAGAAGTACAATGAAGAACAAGACTTTGATAGGTGAGTGTGGAGGAAGATGAAATCCATCGGCAGGTTAGCAAGTTTTACTTCTATTCGGACATCAGTAGCATACTTTGCTCAAGAAATAATCTCCCCTCAGATTTTGCTACCTCCTATCCAAGAAGTATGTCACTTGTCGAAAACGCATCGAGTGAACATGTGATTCAAAGTGCAATTTAGTTCTCAGCTTCTCTGCTGCCATCAAAATAGATAGCAGGAGCACAAGAATACCTCTCAGACACAAGTTATGTTGAACTTCTTGTTCTTCCTGTTTTACATGCACATCTTGTTCCTGAAATCTTACCTTTGGGAAGGACATATAAAGAGGAAAAGAAGGTTTGTGATGGCAATGATCACAGAGAGAGAGAGAAAAGGGGTGGGGGTTGAGGTGACGATGGACATGATGCTTGAAGAATGGCCTAGCATAGGAAAGGGAGAGGTCCTAACCAATGAGCACGAAATAATAATGTTTGCTTCTTCACGTTCAGGCTGCCTACAATGTGATATGTTACAATGATCAGACGAGACTAAAAACCGCTGTGGAACTTCTGACTGCTACCAATGATATCGAGCGACGAGTGGAGCAGGTTTAGTACCTTTGCATGTTATCGTATAAATGTCCTGCATATCATTTTTTTTTTTTTTTTGGGTGCAAAAATGTCGTGCATATTATAAAATTCATCTCGCAGTAACCAAATGGACAGACATTAACTGTTTCCAGATTATTGCAGGTTTCAGCACCATTGCTCATTATTCACGGAGCTGCTGATAAGGTGACCGATCCCTTGGTGAGCCGGTTTCTTTACGAGAAGGCTTCCAGCAAGGACAAAACCCTAAAGATCTACGAAGAAAGCTATCACTGCATTCTGGAAGGAGAGCCTGATGAAAGAATCTTCACTGTACTTGATGACATTGTGGCATGGCTTGATTCTCGGTGCTGCGTCCAATAGCAGTTTTTCTCATTTTATTCCACGCACCCTTCGTCAGAAGTTTGTTTTTCGCTGTTTTCGTTTCCCTCTCCACCTTCCTCTTCTTTGCAGCTTTATTGTTTTTCATGGATCAGCGTTCAGTGAAGTTGATAATCATTACCCAGGTAAAAGATATTGTTGGAGGGTAGATTTAGGCCTCAAAAAAGGAGACTGGTGTTCAGCAAATAATAACCCATAAAGCCTATAATATTTTGAGCAGTCAAAACTACGTATTCTGTTAGGGATGCATCAGCCTTTCTAATTCATATACTTGTGACTATCATCGAGTTCAGGAATTCCTCCCAAACTTTTGAAGATATGCTCGTACCATCATCTTGTCATTACTCGTCAACATCATGAGTCATTCATGTTATTTAAGCAAACTAGCCCAGAATTCCGTGTCAAGCACGGGATAATTTATTAACAATAATTTATTTTAGTAGTCTTTAGATGGATAATAAAATATCTTGCACAATTTTATAATTTTATGATTATTTTATCAAAGATAGTTACTTTAATTTTGGCTTGAACTTTATTGTAATAAAATAAATTAACCTTTCTGGTCAAATATCAATAAGCAATGTCCTTGTGCATATCTGTTAATTTTAATTAGGTAACTATATAGATATACAAAAATTAAAAGCTTATTTAGTACACAAAAAAGAAAAAAGAAAATTCTACTGATAAAAATATGTGGAGAACATATTGAGATCAATTTGCTATTACATAAGACATTTTTATTATTTTCTACGTACCTTTTAAAAAACAAATTGTACCTTTGAATGGGTTGTCCATAACATTAGTTATATATTAGTTTAATTTTGACAGAGAAAATTTTGGTCAACATATTTGTTTATAGCATGTTATAAAAGTTAATCAACACAACTAATAAAGTAAGGATTGTGTAACATTTTTAGAAGCAGAGAAAATAGTAATTATATAAAGTTTAAATAGTAATCAGTGCATGAAGTAATCTAATTATATATATATGAAAGCCGAAGCTGAGAGAAAGTGTCCAAATCACCGCTTACGTGGACGCCGTCTCCTTTTGCCATGTGGATAAACAACTTTAATTTAATTTGTTTTATTTTGTCTTTTTGGTCACATGTTTGTGTCAACTATTCAACTAATTTGAATTTGAATTCTTTTTTTTTGTTACCAAATTATCTACTTTTGTTGCATAATTATCTCTTACATACTATCTAGATTTTTTAATATCAAAATTTAACTAATTTGAATTTGAAACGGACTTTTTTTCATCATTAATTGCAATCAAAATAGTCATTTTAATTTTTATCCAATTAAACTTGAGCACCTAAGAAGACTAAATAGGTAATTGATACATATGTTAATCTCACATACATTGACGAGTTGGATCAAGATTGACTTTTACCTTTTTTTTATCCCATGTTTTAAGTTTCTCTGTCTCTCTGTCTCTCTCACAGGTACACTCCTACAGGTTCTCTGTTTACGATTTCACAAAATCACTCTCTTTCTTTCTCTCTCTCTCTCTCAAATTGGTAGTTTTGACTCCTAAAAATCAATTTTCAGATTTCATCACCTAATTTCTTCCTCTTTCGAAGCCCCAATCTCTTCAATCTTGCCTTAATCCCTTAATTTTCTCACATAATTGTCTAGCTTCTCTATGTATCTTGCCTGATTCCCTTTAATTTCTCTCATAAACATGTTAAATATGATAATTATGGAATCCTCCACAATTGTCTCATTAAAAATTCATAGTTACCGCCTCATTGTAATCTCCTTCGGTCGAAAGGGACTCTCCTGTTGACACATTTTTTCTTCCATCGCACCATCAAAAAAAGGAGAAAACGTAAACCGTGCAGGGTGATTAAGTGTTGAGTGAGGGTATTATTCGTTTCCCTCGCTACTGTCTTATTTTTCTGAATTGCACAGTGGTTTTCATTGGAATTTTACTGCCCCTTCCCGGTGTGAACTACTTTCCATCAGACAGTAGACTTTGCTGGCTTTGCTGTTTACGTTACTAAGTAATTCTTTTTTTGCTTCTCTTTGCAATATCAATTCTATGTTGTTGGGGGTTTCACTATTTTCCCCAAATTCTGTTGTTTCCCTGCCTATTGTTCTAGCATCCAATTGATCTTGTTATCTTTTTTTTTTTTTTTTGGTTTTGGTTTTGTTTGTGTTCATATGGTGAAAGAAAAATGAAACGTAGCACTACACAGCAATGATGCAAAGCCCTTTAGAAGTGGTTCCATAATCTATTTTAATACCAGATTGTGGGAGTTAAATATGTGAATGTCCAGTTTTTGTTATTTATTATTATCATTTTTTCGTGATACATCTGTATATGCTTTATTTTTATTTTTATTTGTTGTAGAAGCTTTTTAACCGATGAATTCTGTTCAAATTTTTGCAAAGCAATACCTGGAAGGTTAAGGTTTGTCCATTTACCCTACGTTGCAATTTCTTCTTTTCCCTTCTAGCATGCAAGTTCTTAGTTTATCTTTTTCCCTAGCTTACTGGCGATTCATTTCAGGTTAATATCCCTCAAATAAGGTATGCTTACTTTCTCTTAATTTAGATTAGCAGTTATTTAAGTTCGTTCATGTTATGTGTAATTAATAACTTGCTTTTCTTCTCGCAATGACTTACTTCACCAATCTGCAAAGTTCATGCACTATCCCTTGCTACATGATAATTGGTCTTTTTCCGAAATTCCATAGCTATCATGGTGGTGGCTCCCTTCCAAGTATTCATGTGGAAATGAGTACTGGGTCCCTAAGACTGAGAACGTATAAGCTTTTATGGTTATAATCCTCTATTAGGTAGTTGACAACATCACGAATAAAAAGAGAGTATTATTCCAGAGTAAACACAATGGAGAGGAAGAAGGTTCAAATCTGCTTCCCGTGCTTTGAAAGACATGCCTCAAGTTAATACGGGACCAACAACGGCATGTCTTTTGAAAGACATGTCGTTTTGATATAAAGAACTAATATCCCCGTCACCAGGAGCAACCTTGGCATCCATAAATTCAGCTGTCTCCTGCAAATTCAAATTCATTGTGTTCGTTAATACACCAAGGCTTTCATTTCTCTCTGCATCCAGAACTTGATCTGTGATGCCTTTAGCTCTATCAAGTTTTTCTGTTCTTACTTCAGGCTTGCAACTTACCCCATCTGGTTTTTCATTATCTTCAAAATGACTACTTTCCTTCACATGAGTTGTGGTAAGGAAATCAATCTCAGAATTCTGATGATCGTATAATGCAGACACCCACACCATGAGATGGTTTTACGAGTTCGTTACCATTATTTGACTTTAAATCAGAGAAAGTCCCTTCTACAGATGCAATATTGATCTCCTTTAAATCAGCACTCTCCTGCTTACTTTAAATCAGAGAAAGTCCCTTCTGCATCCAACCCTTCTGTAATGTGTTGAGCTCTATCATGTCCATTTCTTCCTATAACCTCAGCCTTGATATCTACTCCATTCATTTCATCCGGACAAATTTTCACACCCCTTCTGCATCCAAGCCTTCTGTAATGTGTTGGGTACAATGGATCATTTTTTGGGCCACGTATGTTGTACTATTTTGTTTTGGTGCAGTGTTGTTTGGAATAAGTACTCTAACGTGACTATGTGATATATTTGCAGCGTTGGAGACATCAATATGAATGTTGCTGATGGAAACTTCGTCAACTATTTTGCATTCTAAATTTTCTTTTTAAAATTGTGTTCACTCGATGATTAATAAATTGGTTGAAACACAAGTGTTGTAACTCTAACTTGATGTTCTGGTTAGATTGTAATTGTTCCAACCTGCACTTGCCACTATTTTTATATATTATTGTCTTAATAGTCATATATGACCTTCCTTAATTTATACTTGATCAATTATTATTAAAAATGTTCCCAAGTGCAACGCACGGGTTCAAAACTAGTTATATAAAGTTTAAAAAGTTTAACCAACATGACTATATACGATAGCTCAAAACCTCGTAGTAAGGAAATTGATGAACAAAATTTAACCAACATTTCACAAAGTATATAATAAGCATGCTTACTAAGTAAGATTTATCTTCAGATATAATAAGGATTCCAATCCAAGTTTTAGTCTACATTCATCACACAATAACTAATATTTTTTTAGATTTTATATGCAATTCTATTCAAAATTATAAAATTTAACATAATTAAAATCATAAATGGTATATTGCTAATGCTGAATTTAGAATGCTTAATAATTAATTACTCACAATAAAAATACCATAGAAAAAAATTAGTTCAAAACTATTTCAACATAAAATTAGTTGGATTTAAGAAAAACTTACATAATTAAGGTTTTAAATTTACACTATTTTTTTTAATGTATCTCATATATAATCTGCATATTATGGTATTTTTACATTTAACCAATGCGACTACATATGATACCACAAAACTTTAGAGTAAAGAAATGACTGACCAAAATTTTTTAATAGTTATCAAGTTAGATTCATATTTGAATTTAGAGAAAACTAAAATATGAATTTGAAATAGAACCTATTTTTTCTTATTAAATCTCTTAAGTAATTTTTTTTTACAGGTTAATATTTCATGTCAGAGAGCTTTTTCGATATATAATATTCCAATAAGGTCATAATATATTACTATATTGGTTAATTTTTTTAAAATATTTTGAATTGATTTTTGAGTTGCATAAGGCTAATTATTTAAATGTCTACTATATTTGTTGATTTAATTAATTGCAAAATTAAGGACCCCGTTCAAAATATACTAATATTAATGTGTTTAACATGTGTTTTTATAGCTCTTATTATATTAGAAACACAATGTAATAAGGTGTCATGATTGCATTTCTCGCCTCAATTATTAATTATTATAGCTCAAGCTTCCGAGTCAAGCTCGAGTAAGTTAATAAAATATTTTAAAAAGTTACAAAAAAAAGTGTATCAATGAATACCATATTTCAAGAAACAAAAAGAGATTTACATCTTATGGGAAAAAAACTACTTCTGCTAAAACTATAATTGCAGTTAGTAAGAAATTTTTAATACTTTATTTGTAACAGTTTTAAGTAACTTGTCAACACTATATTATTATTAAGTTATTTTAGTGGCCCAATTTGATTCATTTAAAAACCAAGTCTATTAGCTTGAAAAGTTAGGTTAAAAGTACTCTGCAAAATTATTTAGACATAAAAATTAGGATTCTATCAAAATTTAAATTAATTATTAGATCACGTTTTTATTTTATATCTCATAAGTTATTTTTTGGGTCTATGGATTTTAATTTTCATATTAAAAAACACTTTCAAGAACATAATTGTCAAAACAAAGTCTTAATAGATTAGTATATTGATTAGATAAAGTTTTAGAAGGATTAGAATTGGTTTTTAAACTAATTTTTTCTTCTAAATCGAAAGTATTATTTTCCTTTTTTATATATATATATGAGTTTTTATATTCATATTAGAGAGTGGTTTTGAAGATACAATAGTGAATATTAAGTCCTAATAAGTTAGTATAATGATAAGGTTGAATTTGAGAATGATTAGAATTAGTTTTTGAATTTTAAGGACATAATTGTCAAAAAGAAGTCTTAATAGATTAGTATATTGATTAGACAGAATTTTAGAATGATTAGAGTTAATTTTTAAATTAAATAGGACGTACTAATATAAAAAATAATTAATCTGATGATGCGTTATATAAAAAAGCGATGATGTGTCGCGGAAAGAAGCTATTAATGTCTTTCTCGCTTCGCTTATTAGATATTATATAGATTAATTATTAGATCACGCTTTTATTTTATATCTCATAAGTTATTTTTTGGGTCTATAGGTTTTAATTTTCATATTAAAAAACACTTTCAAGAACATAACTGTCAAAACAAAGTCTTAATATATTAGTATATTGATTAGATAGCGTTTTAGAAGTATTAGAATTTGTTTTTAAATTAATTTTTTTCTTCTAAATTGAAAGTATTATTTTCGTTTTTTTATATATTAGAGTTTTTATATTCATATCAGAGAGTAGTTTTGAAGATATAATATTGAATATTGAGTCCTAATAAGTTAGTATAATGATAAGGTTGAGTTTGAGAATAATTAGAATTAGTTTTTCAATTTTGAGGACATAATTGTCAAAAATGATGACGTGTCATATAAAGAAGCGATGATGTGTCGCGCAAAGAAGCTATCAATGTCTTTCTTACTTCGTTTATTATATATTATATAGATGGAGGATATGAAACTTCAGCGGAACCGGATCAAGGCTCCGAGCCCCATACCACTGAATGAAATGCAAGACTAATTTTATTGCTAAAGTAATTTTGACTTTTGCTGAAATATTGTGCAGTGTTATAAAAGGGTGGCACGGCCATCCCATTACGGAAAGTAATTTTGGGCGAGCCAAATATAGGCTTAAAATAGATAAATAAATCTTTCCCTAGTCAAAATTTTGAACTATCAAGGCTGCATTTGGGTTAACGTTCGGTGTTTATGTCTTTGAAGATTGAAGATAGACAAAAGTTTGCTTAGATACTTTTTTACCAAAATATGAGAATAGACGAAAGTTAAATATGTCATATATTCTTTTGGATATCATGTTTTCGTTTTAAGAAGATTGTATTTCATGAAAATACGGAATATTAGTTTTAAGAGTATGATTTCCAAAAGATCCTCGACTTTCCAAAATCCTGCAAATGTCCAAGAATGAAAATAAACATGTAAGCCAACAAAGGCTCTACATGCCATGATAAAGTGAATAATGCAGGGGGCAACGAAAGTAAAATTCAAGAGCCAACAGAAATCACATGTAAATGACAAAAAAAGAAACACTAAAAAGACTCACCCTGATATATCTCTTTTTCTTTCTTTCTTTCTTTAGCTTTTCTGCTTTCCCTGTTCTCTCTCTCAAAACTATTATTACTACGACAACAGAGGAACCTTACTTCCTCTGCTAGACATTTACATTGACTTGATTCTCTACTCCAACATGCCAAGTCTGGAACCATACTATTTAGTGACAGAATGAGTATTTGCAACAAATTTGTAAATATTATTATGAAAAAAAGGAATTGGTATTTTTCAAAATTGAACATGAAAATGGCAAACAAACACAAAAATTCTCAAAAAACATGTACATCAATACTTTTTTTATGGGAAAAAATACGTCAATGGTTAAAAATTAAATGAAAAAAATCTCTAAACTTACTATGGCCTACCAAATATACAAAGTTTGTGCTACCAAATATACAAACTTTGGCCGGAGAAGGTGGTTTTCCGACACCAGCGTGGATGCACGAGGATCGCGGCAGGTTGCAGCGATGGGGCATGTGTCCAGTCAGGTCTGGACTGGTGGCTGACAGTTGGCTAGTGTTTTTTGATTGGCTGGTTTTTGTTAACCAGGTTTTATTCATTAGTATTTATCTTGTTTAATTGTTTGTTATTTAGTGGTTAGCTGGTTTTTTAGTATTTATATTGTTTAGTTGATTGTTTTCTAGTAGTTAGTTGGTTTGCATATTCATAAAAACAAAAAAAATTACTGTTGTTATAGCCTATTATTTTATTGCACTTCCTATCGGACAAAGATGTTATCTGTAAGTCTTTAACTTGTCTTTTGACATGTTTTGTATCTCTATCCGCTAACTTGGTATATATTTTTATTCTTTGATTAAAAAAAATAGGGATAATTATAGCAGTGTCCCTGAAATTAGGGTGATATTACAGTCAAGGATATTAAGTTCCAAAATGTAACATACTGTGAGAAAAAATTGTTAAGAATGTAAAATTTATGTCCATCCGTTAGGGTTCCGTCCAAAAAGTGAATTTTTTTGATGATGTCATCATTACGTATTTTCAAAATGACAATAATGCCCTTATACTGTATATATCGAATAATTTTTAAAAATTTTAAATTAAGATTTTAGGGTTTATTAGGGCCCTAATTTTCAAAACCCTAATTTTCAAACCAATATCACACTACCCCAACCCCGCCGCCCTACTCTGCACACATGGGAGAGAAAGGAAGCCTCAATCATCTTGCAGCACAAGCTGCATCCTCTTGGCGTTCACTGTCAAGTTGAGCATCATGAACTTTGGAGGTCGTAGTATAGTGGGTTCGTCGGTTACCATTAGGCATAAAACCAAATGTTTTCTTACACGGCCCTTGACTTCAAAAATTTACCATCAACATCTTTCAAAATCACAATCCTATTGGCCTTTATGCCCTAACGGTTGCAGTGAAGGGGAGGGGGAGGCAAACGGTGTGGGCGGGTGACGGGGAGGGGGAAGGGTAGGGGATGGCGAAGGGATGCATCGGTTGGGGGCGAATTTAAGAGACATAAATGGGGTGGGTTGGGGGGGGGGGGGGTGGTAGAGTAAGCAGGAAAGTCAAAATTTTTTTAAAGATGAAGTAATGGCATTTGAAAAAAATTAACTTTCTAATTCAAGGGTAACAATGTCATTTTCCTAAATCCGTTAGGGTTTTTAAGATTCTGTTTGGTCAACAGACACAAGTATAATTTGTCTAAACTAATGGACACGCCTGTAATATCACCATAACTTTAGGGATACCGTGTAATTATAAAAAAAAAATAATAATAAATAATTAGAGGAAGGATAGAAAAAGGGCGATATTGGAAGCCAACTCTGTTTACACTTATCAGAGCCAGGTTTCGATCCTGGGACCTGTGGGTTATGGGCCCACCACGCTTCCGCTGCGCCACTCTGATTTGTTGTTTCTACTCTGCACCAAATTTATTTAGATCCTTCGTTTATCGGTGTCGTTGATTTGTCAGCCTCGTTTCAACGATCAACCACCGTAGACAAAGCTTCAAATCTCCCTGAGTAATCCACAACACACGCAAGACCCGTAATTGTTACTATCAAGGTTCGCCGGCGTGAAAAAATGTCCCTGTTGAACCAACTCTTCAATCGAGGCGTTCTTGGCGCAAAATGGTTAGTTGACCACCCTGTCTTTTGCTGTTCATATCTAATCTTCCACGTTCGAAATTCGCAATCTAGTTTTGGATTATAACCAACCACTGTATTTAGTTTGGACAAGACTTGAGTATTTGGTTCTGTGTAAATATTCAATTTTGATCATCTGGGTTTGCCCCCTGATATTACTTCTTTTTTATTTTTTACGCATGTACTAAAAAAATGTAAATAATTGTATCAACCATTGTAAATTTGTTCCTTTTTCTGAGTACCCATTTGCTGTTTGAGCGGAACAAACTGTGTGACTTTGGCGTTCGTCAACTCAATTCGACACCTTATGCTTTATATTCAAGACACTCTTTTTGTATGGAATACCCACCACTTGAAATGTTGTGTGTTTGTGTGTTGCAATTGATTATGCTGTTGGGACTCTATTAGTTAATGCTGTTTTCAACCCCTATGAGATTTGTTCAGCTGAACTAAGTGTGTCATTTGGGCTAGTTAGATTAGTTCAATATCTATCTTTTTGTTTTATTTTCCCGTTTCCATGAAACACCCAGCACATGTTATAGTAATGAAGCTAATTAGGTTTACTAAGCTGAAATTGTTCGTGTGTTCGCGAATCTGCAATTGGGGCTGTACATATCTTCTAAATGACATAGTTCATGTAGATAGAGGCAATTATTGTATAATTGTTCCTTTCGGCCCTGAAGGCGAGCAAATGCATGTTGTGGTATATTATATTGGAGAGTCTGTCTCTCTTTGGGCATAAAATTTTTTATGGTGATTTTGTAGCAAAACATGTCTGAATTTGGCGATTTCACGCATTAAGTTGCTGCAAAACAAGAGAGATGTACAGCTTAAACTGATGCGGAAGGAGATTGCCCAATTTCTGCTGGCTGGTCAAGAAGCAATTGCTCGAATTCGGGTACTGATTACGTTATGCTCTTTTGGTGGTTGATATTGGGGTTGCCCTTCATGGTGGTGCATATTTTGGTTCCCAATGCTTGCTTCTTCTTTTTTTCCGCCTTGCTAGGTGGAGCATGTCATACGAGAGCAGAACATATGGGCTGCATACGAGATATTGGAGATGTTTTGTGAATTTGTTCTTGCGCGTGTTCCCATTCTTGAAAGCCAGAGGTGAGCTATTTTTGAACTTGATATCATAGACAGTGTTTTCCTTTTCTATTTGGCTATAAGAGATTTTTCTTTCTCTTAATATTTATCCTTGAATTGAGTTTCCTACATGGCAATCTTGTAAGCCATTTTGTGGTTGCTTTTAGTTTTTTTTTTTTTTTTTGAGTTTTTCTTCCTTTAGTTACTTCATGCATTGCTTTGAAAGATCTTTCTAGGGTGGCAGAAACAGCTTAGGATCTGTCTAGATGTAACTATATTGCCCTTGGAGAAGTTTAGTGTGAGTTTTGTGATGACAATATACGAGGTGTATCCCCCTGTTGGTAAAGGGCTGATGGGGGTGGTTCCGAAACGGTGGAGTCAAAGGTGTTTGTGTTAAATTGATGCTCCCATTTTCAGTTATGTCAAGCATACGAAAGGAGAAAAGAAGCAGCACCCTCCAAAATGCTATACAATATCATCCAAAAAGTTAACTATGTACCAAGAGAACAATTCCTGGAAATAGATACCGAGCACAGTACTATGCATGCTTTCGGAATGACGCTTGTTCCTTTCCAACCAAAGACACCACCAAGGACAATAAAGGGGCATTTCTCCAACAAGTGCACCATGATTTCTTTGGACATCCTTGAGGCCAGCAGTGGAGAAAATCGATTATAGCTTTTGGCATCACCCAAGTCACGCCAAAAATTGAGAATACAAGAGAGCTTTAGCAAAAGGACAATAAAGTTAAAGATGCTTTCCGGACTCCTCTGCTGCATGAGACAGCTAGTAACAAGAATCCTATATTCTTCTTCAGATTGTCTAGAGTTGCATTTTTTCCAATGAAGCATACACAGGGAAAAAAACACCACTTCTCCATGCGCTTTTGTTTTCAAAGTCTCTTTCCGCAAAAAAGCAACCGTAAGCCCCCTAAAAGAGTGAGAAGAACGGCATGACATCATAGTGGCAGTTCTATGTTAATCTCCAATGCCATGAATCATGAGAATCGACTTGTACCTTTCGAGAATGCGGAAGCACAAAAAATTGAATTACATGCTCTAGTTCCAATTTTGTAAGAGAGGATGGCTGGAAGCACCTCCACTTGAAAATGATAAGTAGGAGGCAACAGCACTATTACCTTCCATGGCAATGCCAAACCAATCAGGAAAGATATTCGTATGAGGAACCTTCTCGCACCATGGATCACGCCAAAATTTTACTCGCTGACCAGATCTGACAGAATAGCTAACCTGTTTTGAAAATTGTCCCCTTGGTTTCCAATGTTCTTACTTCTTACACAACTCAATACTGAAGGATAGAGTGATCTCCTTGGTAGCCCAGTCGCCCCATAACACTACATATTTAGTTTAAATGATGTCTCTCCAAAGAGGATCCTCTTATTGGCAAATCTCTACAATCATTTACTTAGCATGTCCTTGTTCAAGAATTGTAAGTTACATATTCCTAAACTACCAGAATGAATAGGCCATGTATGAAGTGTATCCTCCTGTTTATAAATTTGTTATTGTTCTGTCTGCCAATTAGGAGGGAAGTCAGTGAAGGGCTTTATGGATGCTTGCTTGGTTACCATCTGTAAATACGGCTTTATGGCCAAATCAGGGGGATTCACATTTTAGAAATATGTCAGAGGTGGTTAGAGAGGTGGAAGACGCAGTATCTCCAGGGAACTTAGGTTGACACTAGCTTGAGTACCCTAGCAAGTCAAGCACGAGCCTGCTAGAGTAGTTTTTGTTATTTGCTTGAGTAGTTTTGATTATTTATAAACAACATTTGAAGATTCACCAGGGAGAACAGAGAGATTGATTGTGTGGAGGGTGATTGATATTATGGGTGTGATATGGGGGTTGGGTGCTGAAAGAAGTTCCTGTTCCTTATGGTGCGTGGGGCATGAACCACATGTTGGAAACGGGGGTTGGGTGGCTATATGGACTCGTGTATACCAGTGATGGATGAGTTTACTATAGGTCGCTTTGTGCTTCTTGTTCATATGCTGTAGGACAATGTGTGCTTCTAGTGGTTTGAAGCCAAAACTATTATTTGAGTTTTAGGGTTCTGAGCTAGAGTCTGTTTGTAGTATATTAATCTCGGGATTTTTCCAGCATCTAAACCCTGGTTGGATGTATTTGGCTGCCAATATGACCAGATGATTTGTAGCTTCGCTAGCCTTCTTTGTTGCAGAAGCCTCTTATTATACTGACGCTCGTGCACCTAAACCTCGGAACTGCTCTTGCTCGTATCCCAGAGTCTTCATATGAAGGGATGCTTCTGCCTCGGAACCTAGCACCCGCTACCGCTCCCACTTGCACTTCTATTTCTTTAAGGTGGGTACTAATCCTTCATAAGGTGCCTTTCATCATCATTGTCGTTGTCTTCGTCGTCGTCGTCGTCGTCATCTAAGCTTTTGTGCCAAACTTCATGGGCTCGGTTAGATGAATCCTTCTCTTCACTATCAAAGCACATATTTTGTGATGAATATCTAGCAATCAAGTCCCATCTCAATAGTTCTTCCTTCGTATTATTCTCTGTCTACTCCTACCTCCGCTTCCCCGTCAACTTGGCAAAAATCTCTTATATTTCGATCATTAACATCTTGTGGCCTGATAATCATCTAGTTGATTTCTAAATCAACGTTAGACAAAGAAGGTTGCAAGTTCAAGGTTGTAACTTGAATGTACTTAAACACTCCAAAGCATGTAGTAACTCATTCGCTTACATGTGCAGAACAGTGTATTTCCAACGGAATACTTTCAATTCTTGGCCGAATATATGCCGACGCATCTAAATATGCTGCAGCAAAATTGAACTCCTTTGAATTTACATGCAAATTATTACAGCACACCTATATGTATGCCTAAAGTTCTTGAGGTGACAATATTTTCTGCATTTTATCAGTATTTGCATGATATAGTCATATGTTTGGTGTTTGTCTAGAAGATGGATATTGTATTCTACTTGCCATGCATCTTCTTGGCTGAATTTACGCGGAAGCATCTAAATATGCTGTCACAAAAATTGAACTCTTTGAATTTACAAGCAAAATAATTAATATGCACCCATTTGCAGCCTAAAGTTCTTGAGGTGACATTATTTTCTGCATTTCCACTATCTAAATGCATTACATAGTCATGTATTTGGTGCAGTTTTGTCAAAAACGCGCCTACGCGCAAGGCACGGCCCAGCGCAGGTCGGGCACCTCACCTAGGGCTAGGCGCAGCGCCTTCAAAGAGGCGTGCGTGTTACGCGCCTAGGCATTGCCATATTCTGGATTTTTTTACGTGATTCTGTTTGTTTAATGCGCTAATATCTATGTACTTTTATTCTGTGCCTCGCTTCGAAAAGGCGCGCACCTTTGCCTTGTGCCTAGGCTCCAGGGACCCTTTGCGCCTAGGGTGTGGTGCGCCTGCGCATCTAACAACAATGATTTGTTGTTTGTCTAGAAGGTGGATACTGTATATTACTTGCTATGCATCGCCTTCAATAACAATGATTTGGTATTTGTCTAGAAGGTGGATACTGTATATTACTTGCTATGCATCTGCTTCTTATGAAGAATATTTTCATTGTTTAAATCTTTCTGACAAATGTGCCTCAATATGGGTTTTTTGTGGTCTAAGACATCTCTTTTGGCCTTGGTTTTGTGTAGGTCCTAACAGGATTTAGCATTAGACAATGCTGTTTGACAGCAAAAGATAGAAAAGCGATTAACAATCACAGTAATCTAGGAAACATGAGGAATTTATTTGGAACAAGACAACATAAATTGTTTTCGCTTGTCTTGGCAAATGGAGTGCAGACCATGACATAATAATTTGTTACATGGCCATGTGAATATGGATGCATTTGTTTCTAGTAACAAAGTTGCACATTCTATTTTTTAACCATATCTTTCATCAAAGATTCAGGCATCTGCTTGAACAAGCCAGCACCCCACCCACTCACACTCGGCTCATTAAAATTTTTGAATTACCTGAATGCTTTGAGATTTGCATCACGGAATTCGTAATAATACTAAATCAATGACAGAGTTGGCACTCAGTACATTTTACGTAGTTAAAGATTTCAGATCGACCAATACTCACTATAGCGAGTTTGAGTTTTCATTACTTATTCGTATTATGGATGGATAATATTTTTTTTACTTTGTCAAATGCCTAATAGAGTGGCTATGATTTCCAAACACTTCCTCTGTTTTCCTTATCCCGATTTCTGCAAAGTTATCAGTAGAGAGTACTAAGCGTCTTTATGAAAGTTTAAAGGCATTTTGTCCTGTTCTTTAAACTATACAATGCTCCTTTTACTTAGTCTCTCTTCATTAAACAGGGACTGTCCTTTAGAGTTGCGTGAAGCTGTAGCAAGCATAATTTTTGCGGCTCCCAGATGTTCAGATTTGCCAGATATGTTGCAAATCAGAAATTTGTTTGCTGCAAAGTATGGGAAGGAGTTCATATCAGCTGCCTCCGAGCTTCGGCCTGATACTAGCGTCAATCGCACAGTTAATTGGCCCTCTGTATTTTTTATTTTTGCATTGGTTTTATACCAGTGGTTTGACGTGTAAATTGGGTTCTTTAATCTTTTTTGAAACGTTGTGTTCCAGATAATTGAAAAGCTTTCAGTTAGTACGCCACCCGCGGAAGTAAAACTCAAGGTATTGAAGGACATTGCCCAAGAGTACAACGTCGAATGGGATTCTTCTAATACTGAAGCAGAATTCAGTAAAAAACCCGAGGATCTTCTGGTACTTCTCTTATGGTTCTTGCTGTCAATAGTTATTGTTTGAATCTTTTCGATCCATTTGTTGCGCCTCAAACTGCTATGCACTTGTTCTGTAGTTTTTAACTTAGAATTTAGCATCTTAAATGGTTCCATCAAGAATTTTGGGATCATCACATTATGCTCCATTCAAGACGGTTGTTTATACTTTTAGTGTGGAAAATGTGGATGTGACTGTTACAAGTTCGAGGAACAACCAAACTCTTCCTTATAATGCTACCAGCCACAAGTGTTGTTTTGCAGCAAACATGACAGGGTTTGGGAAAGAAGGGTGGGCTTGGTTGTTATCACCAGCCACTTTCCTTACAATATGACCAGAGACTTTCCTGAATTCCAAACTCTTCCTTATATCATTGCCAGCCATTTTCCTACATTCCCTAGCAATCATTTTCTCCCCATTCCCAATTTATTCTCTCTCTACCACAACTTGGAACCAGTCTTTATAAATATTACTAATTGATATCTAAAAAGAGGAAAACCTAACAAAATGTTCAACTGGGGTGGTGTAAGGCCTCCGCAGGACCGCCTGTGTTTCTTGAACCTGTTTTTTCTCCTTTTCAGTGTATTACGTGGTCTTAGAAGCTGGGGTATGACTGACACTCAAGGCCTTGTAACTGGAAACTAATTGATCAGTTTTCATCTCTGGCATGCTAATCAACTTTAATGTTATTTCTTCCTTGTGGCTCTGTAGGATGGACCAAAGCAAATATCCGTGGGAACTGCACTCTCTCGATCCCATTCCAGACTAGAGACTCCACAATATTCTCCTCCTAACGTTGCACCTTCTGTCACACCCACAACTGCTAAACAAGGAATCCAACGGCTTGCTAGTAACTTTTCCTCATCCCACACCAACAAAACTGAACAATCACTGACAGATCGTGATGTAAGAACGTGCAATGGTGATGTAGAAAATCAGATGAGACCACAATCATCTGATGTATTGGAGAGAGCTCGAGCTGCTATTGCTGCTGCAGAGCGTGCAACAGCTGCTGCCCGCGCTGCTGCTGCGTTGGTGAACGTCAATTTCAGCTCATGGAAACCGAACGAAGTGAAGAGTTAATGCTGCTCAATTTTTTGATTGAGCTATAACTTGATATCATGTTTGACTGCAGTCACATCTCCGAGCTTAAAGAAAGAGCCGGAAAATAAGAAAAAAGAAGATGCACATAGGTGAGTTCACATTTCTGTATGTGAATAATTTATATATCTTACTGAGGTGATTACACGAGATTATTACATGGTCCCTGCATGTTTATGTTTTGGGAACCTGAGAATTCTTCATACAACATATTGCTATTGCTGAAGTTCTTTATCATTTGTAAAAGATGGCCATTTCAGCCACTGTCCAAATGTAAACTTCTGCTTTCTAATCTAAATGTTGGAATTCTGATTGTTCCGTTCTTGAGGTTGTATTATGGATTTATGCTGCAGTCTGCAGATATGTGGCGTAAGGATACGAGTGAATGATATTTGCAGTAGTGATTAAGCTTTTGCTTCCCTTAATCTTGAATGCTCCTAAACAACAGACACCAACGGACACTGATCACATGGAGTTGGTAATTAGTTTTGGTTTTACTTGCTTAAACATTGCATCTTATCCTTGGAAGTAGTTATTAATTCTTAGATACCTATCTTTCCATTCAACGGTTGTACAATATCTTTCAAAGATATAGCAGTGAAGTGTTACACCATTGATTGGGATGAGACGATTAGAGAAACACCGGACCTAAGCCCAATTCTCATAAACTTGTTTACCGATTTGAAGTTTCAACCTGATCACTAGCAACCAAAATTTTTCTTGTTGCTTTCTAAGACGTTGGACCTACACACACTGCACCAGTTACAGACACCCCTTGTCTGTGCTCTAGCCTCTAGGTTATATGTAAGATCATACTCCTTTCTGCACAAGCATGTACACAAGCACAGAGATGTCTGTATTACCTGAATCCATACAAAATTCACTCTTCTCAACTTCATTCTCATGCAACTGATCAAGCCCACGTCTGTTTCCAAAAGGACACACACTATTACATGCAACTCCAGCAAACCCTTATGCAGTCTGTGTGTGTGAGAGATAGAGAGAGCGGGGGAGGGGTAACAATTGTTTATAGCGTGTGACAAAGATGTATCATAAGGTTAGCATTGGAACTATGGGCACAAGTAAAACAAAAACCAATGGAGAAAGCCTGTTTTGAGAAATGATGATGAAGTAAAAAATGTGCATAGGGTATCAAAGAGGACTCAGTGGCGTGATCTCCACTTTGAACCCACATTGATTCTGTAGAAATGAACTGTCGTTTTCGTCTTGATTTTCGTTTTTACGGGAGGCACTTCCATTGGTCTATTTAGATCTTCTGCTGCCTTCTTCTTTTCTTTTATATATTTCCTGGTTCCTGCTTCTGCTTTAGTATTGTACAACTTTATAGCTAGCTAGCTGCTGTTCTCGAATGATGATGGCGAAGGGTTGTTCAACTGTATTGAGCCTGTGATGGTCCAGGTGTTGGAGATGAGAGTACTGTTTATAGATAACTAGATCGACTTTATCTTGCCAAAAATTAATAAGGGAAACTCGGTACGTCAGGATTTCTGAGCTGCAGGATCAGGACGAGCCCTAGCACAACGCTAAAATTATTTTGTGATGGAGATTCAAAACACATTCGCAGTCCCTCCGTAACGTGAGAGTAAGACCGCGTATATCAAGACCCTTACCATAATGGTTATGAACTGTGACATTTTCTTGCTTTTAGTCTTGTCAAAATACTCAAATCAATGCGTTGGTCATACAATGATTCTCAAAGCGATGAACAATAGCTGGTTAAAGTTGATCACGAAGGAAATAGAAGACCGTGTATGAAGAGGAAAGAAATTGGAAGAAGTTAAAGAGGAAAGATCCTCTTAACAAGCTTTACAAGTGTATCCTTCAAGAGAGGAGTTTGGGGTGTGGCTACGGTTTGACAAACGTCTTCTCCACTGTAGTATCGGTTTCCAACCGCCGACCTTTTTCCTTATATTTTGGTACTAATAATAGATGCTTCATTTGCAATATTCTGTTGCATGAAACTTGAAAAATAGATCTAATCTCTAATTTATAGTATTTGCATGTGATATGACTGTACTGGATGTTGTATTTAACAACGGGATGAGAATCTTGGATGGTCGTGGCCAATCCTCGATCATCGAATACGATCATCTTTTCTCTCATTGCTCCAATTTTATCACATCACGTACACCCTTTTGATCCCATGATCCTGAATGGTTCAATCCAACAATTCGGAACCAATAAAGATCTTCTCCTCCCCTTGAATAGGCCTTCAATGACACGACGAGCTTTAACAGAGACAGACAAGTAAACTGCGGGTTGGTTAAATGACCTTTTTAACTAAAAGAAACTTTGAAGCCAAAGGTTTTCTTTCTAGGAAACATTATATATATTGGAAAGTTTCTCTAAGGTTGGGAAGGGGGAAAGAAAAAGCAAAGAACAAAGAGAAGTAAATCAAATCAAACTTGTGTAGATTTTAGTCCTACCAAAAACTAACACGACTTTATAAACTTTTCAACAAATATTAGCGGTGTCGTGGAGATCAATATTTCCCTAATAACATGATAACTCGCTAAAGTATCCATAAAAGTGAAGCGAGGTTAGTTTCATGATAAGAAAAAGTCTCTCAAAATTCCATGCTTAGGGTTTCAATCGCAACAGAATCGTTAGTGCTGCCATTTTCCTTGCCAGGGCCCCATTGCGGCAAAAAAAAAAAAAGTATCTGACTAATTACCCAAAAAAAAAAAAAAAAAAAAGAGACCGAGATACCTAGCCAAACTCACTAGCAAAACATAGAGAGCCTCGAATAACATGCAAGGTTTCCCTTGCCTGATCTAGGACATAGATCATGAACGTGCTCTCAAGCCAATTTCTTAGCTCGTGTAGCTCAAGCGCAGGCTTGGTTAGGGCCAAGGACGGACACGGTATTTGCCTGCTCAATCCCATAGAAATTGGGATCGACTCATCTAACAACTTGAGCGGAGCTTAAGCTCGTGATTCGGATCTAAATTCAGGCTTGTATCCATTACTGAGCTCGATTCAAATCTAAATTAAGTGAAGTTTTGTTAATTTGACATGGGTGTACAATCTTAGTTTGCACATGAAAATAGTCGTATTTTGTAGACTTGAAGTTAATAACATTTACGAAATTCGAGACAATCGCATCCTACATAATATACCAGTAATAAAATATGCAAAGCTGTTTAGGAACGGCATTTCTTCAAGCGTGGCTCGTTTATCAACTTAGTAATCAAGCCTTAAACAAACCGGTTTACAAGTTTGTACATGAATTGAGGATTTTGTTCATTTACGCAAAAAATGTTGGACTTAATTGCTTCAAAAGCTTAAAAATGTGTTACATTGCTGTAACAGTTCCTCCAAATTAAAGCTCAAAACCAAGTACACATTACATAGACAGGACCGCTAAGTACAAAGAGAGGCATAATTTAATAGACAAAGCTGCAAAGTAGGTTAGGCTTCATCTGAAGGTATAAAAAGCGTCTGCCATGTGATGTCTCCCTTATCTTGAGTTCGTACGCAGTTGGTTTTTGCTCAAGGAGGCTCACGCTTTGAAGTCCGAGAAGCCCTAGCTACCAAAAGCTGCAGCCTCCTCCAAGCCTTTGCCACACACACACAGACGCACATCAATACATATCACACACACACACACACACACACACAGAGTTTACATGAAAAGGTGGTATGTTAGACTCGTATTCATTGGGATAATATAAGCTCGAAATCTGCTAGATCACATGAAAAATCTCATTGTCATTTGTCATTAGGTACTAAGTTATCGTCCACTAAAAAAGTGTGTAATATTCGCAAGTATGAGGTGACATTTGATATTATCTTATATAAGGTGACATGTATTAACTCATCTTGAAAATTAACATCAACTGCGAATTCTTATAAGATCACCTTAAATCTGCCGAGGTAATGCGCTTACGTTTATTAGAGTCGTGTTAGAGAAGTTTGATTAAACTACAATTTTTAAGGGCGTTTGTGTGAAAAAACAAATGTGTTTCTGCGAGACTACGGACCGTTTGACATCATTTTTTTTTTTGCTCTTTTCTTTTCATTCAGAACATTTAAGAGGACAAGAAGAAAGCTAAGACATCTAAAGAAGGCAATTGTTACTTTAGACATAAACAAGTAAAATATATAACTTCTAAAAGTTGCTCCAGTTTTAGAAAAGCATCTGAAACTTAAATAAAGAAGAGATCTCTGTACAAAGCAATAATCAAGTAGGAAGCCATGCAGCAGCTTTAAACATTCCCTCAAATGTGATTGCACGAACAAGCTGACTCTATAACTCTATACCCGTCGACTTTTACTGCCCCTACATCCCCCTCTCTCACATTTCAATGCATGTTGACAAACTCTGATCCAACATGCAACTTTTTTAGTGTAGTTCTGGGCCTCTGGCCTCTACAGTATATGCTCTAGTCTCTCTCTCTCTCTGATCCCTAGATGTTGTGTGAGAAAGGTACAAGACACGGTAGGTTGACAAAGATCCGCCCTAGCTAGCTTTGGATCGAGTTTGTAGAGAGAGACTAAACAGTTAGTGGTTCTAGCGTTCTCTTGTAGTGAAACAGTAGTGATACTTGGTCCCCTGGGGTTTGAAATGGAAGGGGTTTAACCATCTAATACAGTAAACAGCTGTGGTTCAGATAGCACGACGTAGTACTTGCACGCTGCACAGTCTCCAAACTTCATTTGATTCCACATCTTATACTCAGGCTTCCATCGAATATTATTTTCTGGCATTTACGTCGCAAAAACGTACAACTCATGCGGTAAAAGTTGTCCTCCATAGAAAAATGGGCTAATATAATAACTTTGCCTCCTTTTACTTTGGGTGGTTGCAGCTGGTTTTGAGCTATGCATTAAGCCAAGGGCCACCAAGCCAATAGGCCAATCTAGGAGCGACCTGATATTTGTCCAGTTTATAAGGCTTACCTGGTATTTTTTTTTCTTTTGCTTTGAGCAAAAACCCCACCGCACATACTATTAATAAACATATATAATACTAGATAGAGTATAGTACTGAAAAAGGAAAAATACATGATACCGCACTCTGAACAGCGTAATTTCAGACGAAGAGCAGCACAAAAGTCAAGTCTCTTTGTATAAAGAATTAGCGTTCCCTTCATCCCAAGATACTAATTATAAACACGGGTAGCAATCTTGTCCCGGAAATACCCTGTCCCGAAACACTTTTTGCTTGATTTTCTATCTCGTTTTGCAGGGTTTTTCAGTGCAGCTTCTATATAGTTTTTTTAGTTTGTTCTTGTATTTTCACCGTTGTGTATAAAGGGACTCGATACTTCAAATGTTCATGAGTGATAAGTTATAATATGAATCACTTTAAATTTTAGTCTACCTGCATTGTGTGTAGCATCATGTTTGGTTACTAGAGATTCGTGTGCCATCAACTTTAAAAGAGTGGTATTACTTTTCCCATATATACCTGCCAAAGAAGGTGTATCTATACAAATCATGCAGGAGTTTGGAAAATGTCGCCCAGAGCACTAAAAAGTCTGATCCTCCAACCTTGACAACTAAAGTTCCTTCACACACAGTTGAAATTTCGTAAAATTGATTTTCCGTAAGAGTATCGATCTTCTGGTAACAGTGCCACATCTCGAATGCAGATTGCTTAAACTCAACAATACTAGATTAACTAGTCGCGTTCAATAACCTTTGTTGCGCATTTGAACTATATTTGTTTCCATTTCTAAAGCTAGTCACTTGTGGGATCCAGCTGGATGACCATTGTCAGATTAAGGAAGTACGGGCCAGAGAGATATAGCTCAGTTGGTTGACACACTGGAATCTGAATGATAAGCAAGTGCCGGCCAGTTGTAGGCTTCAACCTAGTACTCTTGCTTGTCTGTAGTACGTGACAGGGCTAGGGTTAGGGTTAGGTTTTACTTTCAACCAATTACTCCGTAAGTGGCTAACTTGATACCCCGGGCCCCGGCCTTAGACTTGATCTGCTAAGTGGAGTTCCTGAAAATGGCTCGTTCATTTCAATCACATTATAGTCTAGCCTTGCACTTCTGACAGCTAAAACTTTGTTCTCATTCAAACTTCATGTAATGCAGCTTTCGGGCGTGTTTGACTGCATATTAATGTTTCCTGGCTGTTTAACTGTCCCAATGACTACTTAATTGACCTAGGGTTTCTTTTGCCTGTAGCAACAGAAACTCAAAAAGTATGAGAACTCAACATCAGATAATGAAGAGCTCATACTTAGTGGAGGAAATTTGAAAATATAAACATCTGGAGTGGAATTAATCAATGTTGGTCCTGTTGTTACACTAGGGCCTCTCTTGTGCTCCATTGTATACATATGTACATTTTTTTCCAGCCTTAAACACTTTCTTATCGAGTTCTTGCGGTTAAGGCTCGTGAATAAAATCAAACGTCTAACGAACGTTGTTTATAACATATATGGTTGTACCGCTTCATATAAGAATATACCGGCTTACTGTCTACACAACCATGTGCATGCATCTTAGGATAAGTAGCACACCCTAATAAGATGAGAACCAAACTAGACGATTTGTACAGTGGGCAGCTTTTTCGCCTTCGCCTGAACAGAATAAGCATAACTAGGCGGACATGTTGCCCGATATATTAAGGTGAAGCGCAACATTTTGCTACTTGTAATTCAAGTGCTTTTACTTTGCAGTGATAGAAATGATCGTTCTTTTGATCGAAACAAATTTCAAAATGAAATCATTACATTCATATCTACTGCGTATTAGAACCATCATATGTTACAGTGAATCGGGTGATCTATATCGGTTCCATAAGATTGAAATTCTTATCCCAAGTCATTTAGCTTGTGAATAAAGATATGGCCATTATTCTTGCATTGTCAGTCTAGGAGAAATGATACTTTGATATTGTTACATAATAATTTGCAGGCTAGCTTTGGCTACAACTCACATTGCAGACCAAGAAGGAGAATTGACAGGTATGAATTACGCCATTATGAGATGCAGACTTTGCAATGAGATGAGATCCATTGTGGGGGCCAGAGCATATGAGAATTGATACACGACATAGTCGCTCTTATATTACGTTAAGAGTTTGAATGTAGTGGCTACTTCCAATCAGATGTGGGAAGCCTGGTTTCACTTGGTTGTATTACCAGATGAGAATAGTGTACACCAGACTCATCTACAAAGAGTATCTACGCTTTAGGCTCGTTTTTTGTCAAGAACAACAAATGAGTGAGAACCAAAACGAAATTGCATTTAGGGTTTTGCATTGTGTATCTACTGGTGAGTATGAAACTTACGAACCGGTCATGTTGTAAGGAGATGGTCACATTGGTGAACCTCCTTCCTTTTCTGCTTCATTGCTTGTTTTCTCATTTCTGTTTTTTTTCCCCGGATCGCTTGTTCTTAACACCTCTCCTGTGCATGTTGGTCTATATATATACCATGGCGAAATCGCATTAAGTGCTAGTCTTCCTTCACTCCTCTTTTTCTTCATCTTTGTTCATCTTATATAGATATTCATTGATAAATTCTATATGACCAGTTGGGTGTTTGGCAATATAAGCATGATTCAAACCGCAACGTGCATGTTACGCGATTGTTAGTCATTTTAGGCTTTATCCAAACGAATAGAAGGAGAAGGCAGAAAAGACCAAATGTCCCAGCCCATTGTATCAAGTCTAGACAGAATCCGTAGTCTGCAACAATCGAAAAATCTAGTCTTGCAGTGACAAACATCCCCACCCCCAATACACATACACCAAAAGAAAATAAAAGTAAACCAAACATCGTACTTGGTGGAAGAGTTTGAAATAGTTTTTAAAACGTCCAGTTTTTCCTGAATATAGCTGGTGATTGCTCCTACTCTTGCTAGAGGGTGAAAACACCATGTGAGAGCAAGAGAAGCAGAAATTTTCCTCCTCTGGTCAAAGATATGAATGCGAAAGAACGAGAAAATTGCATGGAGAAACCAAAAGGATTCAAAAAGGAAAAAGGAGTGTAGAAATATGCGGAAGCTCTATGCAAATAGGAGTTGGGAACTTCCAGTTCATATTCAACTTGTTGTCCCACCTGCACCAGCCAAGCCCCAATAAGTATCTAGTTGCATTTTACAGTTGGTTTTTGGATAGTAAAACATTACACTACACTACAACCAATAATACAAAGGAAGATCCATCCAAAACTGGCTGTGTTTGTGTGTGTTTGATACTTGATCTCCAAAAAGCTGCCCCCCAGAACCCTGTAGAAAAACCAAAACTCTACTCGTCGTTCGTCCCTCCATGACCCCATCTGTCAGTTTGTTGAGATTCTCTTGCTCATTCCTCTTTGTGACATAGCAGATTAAACCTTGCTTTCTTTCTCCAAAACATTATTGGAACCCATCTTGATACCGATTTATCGATGCAGGATCCGCGCGCCGACCCCAACTCAATCCCTCCTCCTGATGATTTAGTGACAAGTCTCTACCGCCACCAGGTTTGGTTCCGTGTCCCACAGGCGCACCAATGCAAGTGTAATTAGTAGGATGATGATCTGGCGGAGGCGCCGGGTAGCTTGGACCGTAGGGGGAGTTACCAGGTGGGGGAAGGACGTGGCCTACGAAGTAGTCATTTGGAGGCAATTGTGAGGAGTAGGAGACCAGCCGTGAAGGCGGGGATGTGTACATGTAGGAGTCATGAGTAGGTGGCGGTGGTGGTAAGATGCTGGATGAGGAGCTGGAAAACAATCTTGTTGTTTGGTATGCTGATCTGAATGGCAGTGCTGGATCAGCTATGTTGCCTGCTTGATGGTAGCCTCCCTGTGGGACTGGTTGGCCACTGCCAAGATTATCATACCGTTCAGCAGTATCAGCTCAATTAATATGATCATAAGTTTTAACAAATTTTGTGCTATGCATTAAGTTTTTGATGGCATTGAGTCATTTTACTTCGGAACGACTTGAAATTAACATCTCGTTGTTGTATGTCACATGCAATCAAGTTCACAAAGTTGTTTTTCTCCCACATTAATAAGATCTCTGTGCAAGAGGGTATGGGGATTATATGAATCAACAGCATTGTTTGTTCTTGCAGTGATCAAGTTGTTTATTTTTGGCGTAGATTCAAAGATTTAGAACATACATGGTTTGTAAATCACCGTCTTTGCATATTCAATCAGATTTGTTGAAAAGATACATTCCAAGGTTCCTAATGAAACATGTCATCTATTTCTATATCTCTAATTCCTTTCAAATCTATACACCACCCATGTGGAGCCTAACGAGGTTTCCAATCAACGGGGAAGAAGAAAAAAAGGGATCTTTTGTTGTAAAGGATTCATGAAATCAAGCAAAAATAATAAGATGGTCATTTGGAAAGGAGGCAGACATGGTCAAAAGGATGAAGGAGGGGGAAGGAGGGTCATAGCAACATTAGCAATAGCATATGATACATACATACCCTAGGTGATGAGGGCCTGGCGCTATTAGGTTATCGGTATTGAAGACCAGCTGACGAGCCCGGTTCAGTGTTTCTGTCTCCCTCTCTGACCACCCAACATACCACAAAAGATCATCCAATCAATTAAAGGTCAAATCAAATCAAACCAAACATATCAAAAAACTGAAAGAACCTCAGCCAACAATTTCAGCATTATTCAGCCTTGTCTATACGTTCTAACAAGATTGACATGACCACACTTCAATCTTCATGCCAAATCATTAACAAACACTGTCCATACTCTAAATACGCGTGTAACTCTAGAGGAAGAGAGAGGGAGGGAGAAGAGAGGACTTTACCTTGGCGGTGGCGGTTCATGTGTCCCCCAAGGGCTTGAGACTTGCAGAACTTGAGGGAGCAAAACCTACACTCGTAGACTTTTCCACTCTCATCTTTTCCATCCTTTGCGCCGCTTTTCTTTTTCCTGTGGCCTGATGCAAA
Organism: Escallonia rubra; assembly: GCA_033065855.1. Taxonomy (NCBI): domain Eukaryota; kingdom Viridiplantae; phylum Streptophyta; class Magnoliopsida; order Escalloniales; family Escalloniaceae; genus Escallonia; species Escallonia rubra. Next base: position 1,301,440 of record JAVXUO010002581.1, on the reverse strand, counting down.
ATGTCCCAGTTAAAGTAACTTTGATGAGACTAATCTTATGCCAAAAGCCAACACCTAGCTTTAGCTAATTTTATGCCCTAGCTACACTCATGGATGATAAATAATGTTTAAGAAACCTCTTATAGATTCAAACCTCTTACCTAACTTGTTAGCTAAATTAACCAATTACAGAGATAATGTATGTTTCATTTCACCCAAAAAAATGAGAAGTGCGGTTTTACCTACTACTCACAATCTTCTTTCTTTCATTGAAGCTTCAAAACAGAAAATACTGAAAGAAGAAAGTCATATTCAAGATGCTCAAAAAACGAAAAAGGAGTGCATCATTTTTGGTCATCTAGCTAAGAAAAATAGTACTCGAAAATCAGGTGAGGCTTTGGCCTAATTGCCCTGGTCATGGATGATGTTCAAGATCACAATCTTCTTTCTCAACAATCCTCTTGCTTATCTAGGGCTTGAAAATAAGCTCGAAAACAGAATGGGAGGAAAACAACGAAGAAGGAAAATTGAAGGGAAAAAACTTCACTTGTTCTTAGTTTAAACCATCCACCATTGAAGACTGTATAACTTTCTTTCAGACACAAAGACACCCACCCACCAAAAAAGTTACAAAATTTAAGGTTCAAAAACTCTTCCGTGTTTTTTCTTTTCTTCCATGATCCTCAGGAAATTTTTGTTTTCCAGTGTGGAAATATTTTTTCTGCACAATAAAGCTAAGTTGGATAATGATATTACACGGTAAGTAGTAGTAGCTAAGCTAGGCAAAGTGATGTACCAGCAGTTGAAGAAGTGTCCTCAACGACTTGTTTACCATCTCTACTACTGTAATCCTCTGGTAAGTTGTTGAGATCTAATGGGTTTCCTTCTGATCTCCTGAAAAACGAAAGAAAAGAGTTAAGAGGGAGTTTGTACTACAGGAGTTGGAGAAGAGATGGAGGAAAAGATAAAGAAAGAGGCAGGTGTGAAGGTTTGTGGGGTGAGACCTACATGGTACCGACAGAGAGAAGACAGAAAAAAAATATGAAGTGAAAAAAAATCTTCAGATAGGAAGATAACTAAAAGCTTTGGCAAAATTATAAGACTTCAGTTTGAGACTGAAATTTTAGAGACTATAGTTTGAGTGATGGTGAAGAAAAGGGAGCTTGAAAGTTCTCTTTCAGTCTTTCTGCCAGCCCCTGTGGAGACATATCTCTCTCTCTCTCTGGAATTGAAAGAACATAAAGGGTCAGTGGGTCTCGTGACTCTAGAAAGGGGACTGGGGGAGAGAGAAAGAGGGTTAGTCTCATGTGGTTGGGTTGAGAGGTTGGGGAGGGAATGAGAGGGACGTTGCCTTCAGTTTTTGGCTTACTAGTAAGCAGGGGCTAGGTCTATTGCCTTATTACAAGTTGTCTCCTGTCCATCCAAGTACATAAATTGCGAAATCTAGTTAGCAAGGCTCTCGTCATCTTCTCTTCTTTCTTTTGCAAAAAAAAATTGTTTCCCATATCACATAATTGATCCCAACGATAACGTGTTCAAACCGTTCCACCTAAACATCCTTCGTTTCGAAGTCACAATGAATGAACGTCAAGAGGTATTTAGGTCTATTACCTTAAAATTGACTGTACAGTGTCCATTTACATAGATTTAAAAAGAGATGAGAGAAATTCGTTCGACTAATGCAAGCTGCGCGCGGCTTTACCTTCACGTTTGTGTAGGGCGAGGCATTTGAGTTGTGACTTCCAAACAAAAATACGGAGCAACCTAATGGTCAGGCCGATTAAAGTAGCACAGTACAAGCTTACCATATATGTATTGTATAACTAGATGATATTGCCATTAAAGCTAGTTTTCCTAGCAAGAGAAGACGATGAATGTCCTTTTGTGCACCTAGCATCAAAGCAAATCCCCCAGCTATGCAAGATGACATTTATATATCTTGTGGGAAGTGAAGACAAAGCCTAGCCTCACACACATGCTGCTACAGTCATTATTGTTGTTACGTTGAGAAAGGGTATATAACATGCCAGAGATTATGATCCACACGAAGAAACCTAAGGCCTTCTTGTATCATAGTACCCTGAGCTTGTCATATATGTATCATTGTAGTGTTTCTATCACTATGATCTAGTCCTTATCATGGCTATATATCTCTTCTCATTATCTAATTTCTTGGATGTTTAAGTTGGGATAATTTACTCAGCCCCACTGAAGTGTTGTTGTTTTCTTTGAAAGTTTGAGGTTGATTGATCTTGGTGCTTTTCTGTTCAAAGCAAATGAAAAGCATGGCTGAAAGGCTAACACAACATAAGCAAGACTCTAGTACACTGGGGATCATCTTCAGCGTATATTTGTATGTGGTGCTTTTCTGAACCTCATTAATTTGTATGTGGTGTTTTTCTGTACAAAACGAATGATATGGAATGTACAGTTGACAATTTTCTTAATTAGGCGATTTCTTGCTAAAAACCTGAAACCAAGAAGCACCTAACGTTTATTAACTGTTGCAAAAAATAGCTAAGTTATAATTTACATTAATAAACTATGTAACACTGCTATATGCTTTTATCAGTATTTTGCTATTGCTACATAACCTTGCCGCTAATATTGGTTGTAAGCTTGGCCAGTCGCAACACTTTCCTTGTCCGCCTTAAATAAATATAAATGTATCATTCATTTAATTTCTTAAATACAACTTAGCAAACTATTTTTAACTTAAAAAAAACTTAGCAAACTATTTATGTAGAAACGGATGATACTTGATCTGGAGTGCAAGATAAGATAAAATATCACTATAACATATGCAGGTTTGGCTCAAAGTTTCGCAAGTTTGACAATTTGTTGTTGTTGTGAGCCACCGGCAGTGAAGACTTGAGCCTTTATGGATTGGAGTGTGTTTTGATGAGATACTTTAACCGAAAATTTTAATCTAGTTGAGAATTTAAAGTACATCGAATGAAATTTATTTTTTGATAAGTACAAAAGAGATAATATGAAAATCTAGAAGGGATTTGAAAGAAAGATTTGGGTGGCCAAAATTTCCAATTGAAATAATTGCTCTCAACTAGGCTTTTTGTCAGATTCACAGGATAATTATCTTCCACAATTTGAGCACTTTTTTGTGCCATATTACTTTCTACTTTTTCAACCGTTCATCACCACCTATCTCCTTCTTTCTTAATCTCAACCATTTATTTTCATCTTTTGCTTCAACAATATATTTTTAATCTATTTATTTCATAACCGTGGTTATATGATAACCATCCGCAAATTTTGAGATTCAGGGTCTGTTTGACAAAGATGTGGTTTTTGAGAAAAAAAATCAAAACTATTTCTGTTTTTTTTTTTGTGAGAAAAAATAGGTGGATGTTTGATAAAGCAGTTTTTGTTCCTCCCCCCCCCCCCCCCCCCCGTTTGACAAAGATGTGGTTTTTGAGAAGAAGAAAAAATCAAAACTATTTGTGTTTTTTTGGTGAGAAAAAATAGGTGGATGTTTGATAAAGCAGTTTTTGTCCCCCCCCCCCCAAAATCTTCTCTTCTTCTCCAACAAAACCCTCCAGCCACGTCCACTGTAATGTCTGATTTTTTGAGTGACGACAGTTGGTCGTCGCAGATCTGCAACGATGATTGTCGGGTGGAGCAGATCTGCGACGGTGCGATGGTGGCGGTGGGGTAGGGAATTTGAGTGGCGTCGGTGGTGGGGTGGCGGCGCTAGTCTCGATGGTGGTCGTGGGTGTGTGCGGTCGGCGATGCTGGGTCGTGGTGTTGGCGGCAGTGGTGGGATATTGGCAGTGGTTATGCTGTTCAAGAGCAGTGGCCAGCGGTAATGTGTGGTGGTGGTGGGTCATGGTGATGGCGACAAGTCTGGTGGTAGTGGTGGTGCTCTGTGTGTGATGAAGGTTTTGTTAAAATGTTCTTCATTTTTTTGCTTCTAACAAAGTTTGAAGATTGGATCTCAAAACAAAAACCAAAACTCAAAACTTCAAAATATATGGAGTTTTAAAAAACAGCTACATTTTAAAAACTGAAGGGAAAAAAATGGAAACTGTCTGTCAAACGGATTTTTTTTCTCTATTTTACAAAACTGGAAAAAAAACTGGGAAAAATGTGAAACGCTACCTCAGTGTGTAGGGATTTTAAAAGGAAGGGATTCTAAATTACTTAGAATTTTAAAATTCTTTATCCAAACACATATCTTAATAGAACTAAAAGGTCATTCAATACACTGAAGAATTCCTCACAGACCACAAGTTTAATCCATAAACACGTGCAATCCTATCTCCTAGCTCCATGGCCCTGAATTTACTTCGGATAGACTGAGATGAATAATAAGATACAAATGCCCGTAGGATTAAGATGGCTGTGGGGCTTGCTTCTATTGGACCTGGAGTTGGTTACGGGACTGCCGCGGGCCAAAGAGGGTAATCCACAATTTCTAAATCGAATGTTAGTTGATATAGCTAAAAATACACCCTCAACCGGCATATGACACATGGCAATTGTGATTCATGGTCAACCTGGTCAACTACGGATTTATTAGTTACCAAATTAGGAGAATCGGAATTCTAGAAGGATCCTAACAGAGTCCTCAAGGATCCTAACTTGCTCCTCAAGGATCCCAATGCGATCCTTACAGATCTGGCTCAAGGCCCAGCCGTTAGGCTCCTAGTCTTACTAGGGTTCCATTACCTACAGCTATAAAAATGGGGGCTACCCCAGGTACGCAAACAATTTTACACACGTACACATTGTGTCTTTTTGCTATTCAAAATTCTACCCCTGTAGCTGCGCTCTGGCTTTAGCATCAGAGAGTTCCCCACCGAAACTTTCACCCGGTGGTCACGCTTTGTTCTGTCTTGCAGGTTAGTTCTCCGATCCGGCTGTGGTTTCCAATCAAGTTTTTAGTAGCAACAGATTGGCGTCATCCATGGGACCACGACAGGGAACATGGTCAATTGTTCATCATCCTCCGGCGACTCTCAAGCCAGCCGTTCACATCGAGATTGTCACGAACAATCTAATAGTACGCGTCGACCCAATCCCTTTCACGATCGACATTCAACACCCTCTCACTGTCGCGTCAATTCCGCCGAAGATGTTCATGTCAACATAACCTCTGCCACCCCCTAGTCAGACGATGGATCTTGCAAGAATTGTTCACCAATAACAACACTGAAAAATGATGACTTTCATCACCGTCTCAATCGCAGGCTACCTTGCAGAAAACCCTTGATGTGGCTGTTGCTTTCGCCTGCATAACCAGACTCGCTTAATCCCAATGATCTCTACCTCCGACTCACCTCAAGGTCGAGTTACATTTACAAGTAAAATCGGAATCCGACCCGACCTATCAACCTGAAAAAAAGAATGGAGATTATGTTACAAGGAGCGGTTCGTTCTATCGTCGACATCCCTCGTTCGAAAGAAGCACAGACTCTTCCCCCGTACAAGCCTGTAAACGCCAAGGGCATTACTGTTCCAATTTCTTTTTTATTTATGAAAAGTATCTATAAAAATTAGATAGAATAACTTCGACCTTGTCACCTCATAGTGAAAGAAATATCGCCCCCAAAGGCGGATCTCCCAGAAGGTCATCTCTGAACCTTGCCCCTTAGGACTGTCCCCCCCCCCCCCCCACCACCACCCCCAGATATCCTTTATTTGAAGCTATCGAGAGAGCAAAGCTGCCACCCAAATTTAGGATGCCTCGGTACAACCTATACAATAGCAGTGGTGACCCCGGAGAGCATGTCTATCAATTCGAGACAAACATGTTGCTTCTTCAAGTTTCGGACGCCGTTTTGTGTCGAGCCTTTCCAACTACCTTACTGAAAACCGCAAATACATGTTTCAAGTCCTTGCGGCTGAGGTCCATCCACTCTTTCTCCCAGCTCTTGGACCTTTTCTCAAAAGTATTTTGTAAGCAGTCGCTCTAGAAGGAAAACTCGGCGAGCTTGCTCAATGTGGTGCAAGAGTAGAATGAATCCCTGTCTCATTATCTTGGACTATTCAACGCTGCTGCACTGGAGATTGACAATTTGGTGCTCATCCCCAAGGTATCCAACCCTTACTCTGTTTCTTAATCTTTCAAAATTATAGCCCGCATATTGGCAGACATGTTGAGTTCTTTACTGCCTATATTGCTCTCTTGAGTTTTTGCGTAAGGGAGAAGCATTCATGAAAATATAGGACTTGCAAATGAACTAGTTCTAGATATCGACAAAAAAGCAGTGGGCGGTAAGGTCCTTACGAGAATTGATTTGGCTAAAGCTTATGGTCGACTAGAATGTGAATTTCTTCACGAGATTTACGTAGATTTGGTTTCCATGAGATATGGTATCTCCAAGTGTCGGTTTTTGCGGCTAATTAACGGGGAATCTCATGGATGCTTTTAATCTTCTAGAGGTGTTCAACAAGGTGATCTGCATTTCCCGACCATTTTCATTATTGCTCGGATGTTCTCAGCAGGAGTTAAAACCAAAATACCAAATGGTCGGCTCAGGTTAGATTGCTAGATACAACGTTTCAAGGTCATGTGTTACCCATCTTCTATATGCCGATGATACTTTAGTATTCACCAATGGTTGCAAAAGTAGTATTATCAGAGGAATCCAACTTCTCAAGGATTATGAATCTCCTAGTGGGCAAATGGTTAATGTCTCAAAGAGCTGTTTCATAACATCATCAAAGTGTGCTCCTGCTCGAGTTACTCTTATTAACGCGTGCACGGGATTTCAACATAAAGGTTACCTATTTAATTAATCCTAGGGAACTCCTCTGTTCAGAGGTCTCTCCAAAAATGTTTACTTTCATGATGTTGAGATGAAGATTAGAAAAAAGGTTAACGTTTGGACATGTATGTTGCTCTCTTTTTGAGGTAAGTTAACGCTTTTGAAATTAGTCTTATGTCCCCTTCTTGTGCATTCTTCAGCCGTGCTTCAGATCCCTAATTCTTTCATTAAGAAGCTTCTTAGATCTAATTTTCTTTTTCTTTTTTCCCGAATTTGAATGGAGAGTGAAGCCATCATTGGGTTGCCTGGGATAAATTTTGTTGGTGTTTCATAGAAAGTGGCCTGGAAGGAAGAAGTTTACATCAGGTTACGAAGTCCCTCCTTGCCGAGCTTTGCTAGTCCTTTATAGGAAGGAAATCATCCTAGGAAAAATTGAAGAGGCACAAATATGAACATCTTTCAAGTGTTTTTTCTCCTTTGGCATACAGGTCTGGTTCTTCTATTTAGAAAGCCATCAAGCCTCACATCGGCACTCTCTTCGACAAATCTAAATGGGTTATCGATGAAAGTAATATCTCGTTTTGGAACAATAAATGCGCTTCTCTATTTTTCAGTAACCATTTGCGGGTTCAACCACATATTTTAGTTAAGAAGGCTATCACTTCTATTTCATTTCAGCAAAGTGTCAACTCTTTTGTTCCTCATTACACTGACACTTGATGAGCTGAATTCAATTTTCATGGATGATTTTTACTGCGGATTGCGAATATATCACTACGGTCAACTGTTGATAAATTCTCTATTTTCACGTTTTGGGAAAATACTCACTAAACATTTTTCCATTCCTTGGAGCAGTTTCATTTGGCATAGATGGGGTTATCGCTGAAAAAATTGGCATCTTCATAAAGAAGTTGTATCATAGCTTTTTTCCAGTAGATTCAAACACAGTGAGGTGTGGTATTACTTTGGTTTCCATATGTGCATGTTGTTTCGACCCTTGTACAGAATCCCTAAACCATTTATTCGCTACTAGTAAGAAACTTAGGCTTTTTTTTTTTTTTTTTTTTCGATTATGTCCCCATTGGCTGATATTAAAAAAAACTCTTGTGACGACTCAAGACGTCTTACCAGATTTTTCTCCCGCACAAGCTTGCAATTCTCATGATCTAATATGTTTACAAGCTCTCAAGGTGCAAAGCAAACCGTCAAAGACTCTGAGGTAGAAGTGGATTCAGTAGTCTCTTCCGCGCCATAGGAAGTTAAAACCTAATTGTGATGGCTCTGCTAGAATGGTAAAAGTTCGGTGTGAGGTATTGTTACAAATTTTAGATGGGTCGGTGACTCTAGTTTGATCCATTTTCGGCTAAAGGAAAAGCGCTTCAACACGGCCTTTTGTTATGTTAATTAACAGCATTTGCACGTAAGTTGCATATAGACAGATTGAAAAGTTCTGGCGAATTGCTTCAGCAGCTCTTTATCTATCCGTTGGAACATCGCGTAAATCATCAGAGAATTTACGTAATTATTGCATGAGAGTGCCCCTCTTAGGCACATTCATACGGAAGCAAATGCCCCTAGCAAAGTCACTTTGAATACTCTCATGAGTCCAACAAAGATTATTCCACTCTGCTTCTCTTCCTAAACTTCCTTGTTCTCTCTGTACTTCTGATGACATGGTTTTCTTACTCCTAGGACTTTGTTTTAGTATTTCTTGGAAACCTCCTTGAGTTTTTTTTTATTTTTTATTATGGTATGGCCTAAGTGTCCCTCCTCCGATCCTCCAACCACCTCCTCCCCCCCGACCCAACTCCAACCCCACAAATGTACTCTTACCATGTCTCAAGCTAAGCCTATATGGCAAGAAAACGAGTAGGTTTAGAGTCCTTTCGATGGGTAACGGCTTGTGTAGCCTGAGGTAAATTCAAAGATCCGCGTCTCTAGCATTCATGTTGTTGGTTGAGAGAGATAATTCTTGGGCCATGTAGCCAAGTTTGCCATTGATATAGCTAAATATGTCCACCCAACTAAATGGTGACACGTGGTGTGGTCGACTCTGAGTCAACTAAAGAGCCTGTATCAGGATAGGCTTTTAATGAGGTGATAGAAGCCTTGTAGGACTCGACTACTGAAATAAGAGTCCTAACATAGTTCTAATACATTAAGGACCTATCAGAGAAGAGTCCTAAATGAGGGAAGAGTCTGGGAGGAGCCTATATCATGAGCAAAGCCTCAGGTACACAGGTAAGTGGACACATGTACGCCCAGTGTATTTCAGCGATTCAGAGTTCTACCATTGTAGCAACGTTCTGACTTTAGCATCGGAGCCTCCTCCACCGAAACACCCCCTGTGGTCACTATGTGCTCTATTTTTCAGGTTCATTTCCTGGTTGTGGTTCTCAATCAAGATTTAAGTAGCAACATTTTGGCGCCATCCGTGGGACCGGCTGGGAACATGGCTAGATAATCATTTTCAAACACTCCTTCAGCCAGTCGCTCCGTCCAAAATCGACGAGCGAGATCAAGTGGCTCCCGCCGAAGAGGCCGACAGCCAACACCATCCCAACGACATTCCAGTAACGACTGGATTAATGTGACCTCGGTCACCCCGAAGACGAGTGGCAGCTTTCAGAGGACTCGTTCCCCAACCCCTCTTTTAAAAAGGGGGGACCTGTGCCATCGCCTGACCCGGAAGCTGTTTAACACTCCAAACGCGGATTTGACAAGGGAAATCCACGAACTTAAGGGCATGGTAAATACCCTACATAAAAAGCTTGAAGGGGTGGCCCCGACGATTTCTACCAACCAGACGCATCTGGATCCGAGCGGCCTTCGTCTCAGATTGACCTCAAGGTCAAGCTACGATCGAAGATATAGATTAGAGGCTGATCCCAGTTATCAGTCAGAACAAGCGACCGAGAAACATGTCACCAGAAGTGGTTCATGTTTTCGACGCGAGACGTCAATGGAGGACAGCACGACTTCGTCTCTTGTTTCAGGCGACAAAGTTTGAGGTCGACGCTGCGCGGACCAAAGACATTGCCCCCAAGGACGAGTTCATGGTTTCACTCGAAAAGTGCACCCCAAGGGTGAACTTCTCACAAAACCATCTCAGGACCTTGCCCGAGGGAATTCACTCCCCTAAGGGAGGATTCTGGATACCCCATGTCCAAGACAATTGAGAAGGCAAAACTTCCTCCTAATTTTCGGATGCCGCAGCGCAATTTATATGATGGGAGCGGAGACTCTGGGGAGCACGTCTACCAGTTTTAAACAAATATGCTACTCCTCCAGGTCTCAGATGCCGTCATGTGTCGGGCCTTCCCAACCACTTTGAGGAAGGCGATGCACGCGTGGTTTAAGTCTCTACGACCCAGGTCCATCCATTCCTTCGCCCAGCTGTTTGACCTGTTTCAGAAACATTTTGTGAGCAGCCGAACTCGAAGGAAGTATTCAGCGAGTCTCCTCAACGTGGTCCAGGAAAGGAACGAATCTTTGTCGCGATATTTGGGACGCTTCAATGCGGCAACATTAGAAATAGATAACCTGGATGACTCAGTAAAGTACACAGCTTTAATGCGCGGGCTTCGTCCCACTTCTAAATTTACATTCGCGGTAAACAAGAGTCCCCCTGGAAGCATGAGCGCCTTGTTGGATAAAGCCAACAAGTACATCCAGGCCGAAGAATACTTGGAAACCCACAAAGGACACCGAGGTGACAATGGGCAAGAACAAGGAAAGCGAACTCGAGAAGATAGTCCAAGAGGTGGACGGAGTTCTAAGCGTTCAAAAAGGGATGAAAGGTGCCCCAAAGAGCTGTTCGATATGAAGAATCTGACGCCATTGACTGTCAGACCATCGCAGATTCTGCATGAGATAAAGAACAAAGAAATATTGGAAAGACCGGACAAGATGAGATCGGCACCTAGTAAGAGATATAGGAATTTGTGGTGTCGTTACCACAATGACCATGGCCATACCACCGACAATTGTGAATCGCTCAAGCGTGCAATAGAGGCTCTTATCAAACGTGGACACTTGCGAAGGTATGTCAATCGAAGAGATGAAAATAGGGAGGCCACTCCCTTAGCGGGACGAGAAGAGGTGCAAAAAAATGTGGGCGTCATCAATACTATCTCGGGAGGAATCGCCGCAGGGGGATCATTTGGGCAAGGATGAAAAGCTTATGCAAGAGAAGTCCTCACCACTGTGGGGCCGTCGACTAAAAAGCAAAAGATAGAATCGGCCCTATCAATATCCTTCTCTGACGACGATGTGGAAGACACAAAAACACCTCATGACGACCCACTGGTAGTTACGCTTCGAGTGGAAAACTTCGACAAGAAAAGAATCCTCGTGGATAATGGGAGCTCAGCGGAGGTACTTTTTTATGAGGCATTTCAAAAAATGAACATTCCATTCGACCGCTTACGGAAGATAGATACGCCCCTCTACGGCTTCTCTAACCACCTTGTTGTTTGTGAGGGAATTATTGCATTACCTGTAACCGTGGGTGCTCCTCCGACCCAAGCCAAGCTGATGCTAGATTTCGTGGTGGTACGCGTTCCTTCGGCCTATAATATAATTCTGGGCCGAACAGCGCTAAACCAATTAAGGATGGTGGTATCAACATACCACATGAAAATGAAATTTCCCATGGAGAACGGAGTTGGGGAGGTCAAGGGAGACCAAGTGGTGGCTAGGCAGTGCTACATGGCATCATGTCGAAACAGAGCCAGCGAAACCCTCATGATTGAAGATTTGAGGGATGAGACCAAAGTCGAGAGAGGCAAGCCCGCTGAAGACCTCATGGATATCGAATTATATCCGGGGAACCAAGAAAAGACAGTAAGGATTGGAACAGGTTTGGCAGACGACCTCAAGCTCAAGCTTGTGGACTTATTGCGAAGCTACTCAGACATCTTCGCTTGGACAACATCATATATGCCCGGGATTGATCCCAAAGTAATCATTCATAAACTGAATATGGACCCGCTCAAGAAGCCGGTCAAACAAAAGAAGAGGACGTTCGCTCCCGAAAGGCAAGTGAAGATTGAGGAAAAAGTCGACAAGTTGTTGGCAGCTGGATTCATTAAGGAGATATCGTACCTTGATTGGATCGCCAATGTCGTGATGGTACCTAAGTCGAGCGACCGTTGGCGCATATGCATCGACTTCACCGTCCTCAACAAGGCCTGCCTAAAAGACAGTTACCCGCTTCTGCGAATCGATATCCTAATTGATGCAACTTTGGGTCATAAGCTGCTGAGCTTCATGGATGCATATTCCGGTTACAACCAGATCAGAATGTGCGAAGACAATATTCCTAAGACTTCCTTTATTACAGAACGGGGACTGTACTATTAAAAAGTCATGCCTTTCGGACTCAAGAATGCGGGGGCAACTTATCAGTGCCTAGTTAACATGATCTTCCGTGATTCATTCGGGAAAAACATGGAGGTGTACATGGACGACATGCTGGTAAAGAGTGTAGAAGCCGAGGCTCATGTGAAAGACCTCAAGAAAACCTTTGACATCCTGAGAGCTTACAACATAAAGCTAAACCCACTCAAGTGTGCGTTTGGCGTAGCGTCAGGGAAGTTTTTAGGATTCACGGTTTCTCAGCGGGGTATCGAAGCCAATCCAGAGAAGATAGGCTCTATTCATGCCATGAAACTGCCTAAGACAATCAAGCAGGTTCAGGAGCTTACGGGAAGAGTAGCTGCTTTGGGAAGGTTCATGTCCAAATCAGTGGAGAAATACCTACCCTTTTTTAAGGCTATCCGGAAGGCGAAAGATTTCACGTGGACAGAAGAATGCCAGAAGTCGTTCGAGGAATTAAAACGGTACTTATCGTCCCCACCGCTTCTTACAAAACCAGTTACCGGTGAAGACTTGTTCCTATACCTATCGATTAGTGAGGTAGCGGTAAGCACGGTTTTAATCCGGAAAGAAGAAGGCAAACAAAGACCTGTTTATTACGTGAGCAATGTCCTACAAGATGTGGAGACGAGGTATTCTCAAATTGACAAAGTGGCCCTTGCCCTTGTCATCTCAGCGAGAAAACTGCGACCATACTTCCAGTCGTATACCATCGTCATGTTAACTGATCAACCGTTGGGGAAAGTTCTCCAAAATCCTGACGCGTCGGGAAGATTGATAAATTGGTCAGTGGAGCTGGGAGAGTTTAATATTAATTACAAACCTCGTGCATCAATTAAGGCTCAAGCCTTATCAGATTTTGTTGTTGAATGCACGGTACCGGAAGACCCCCTGCAGTTGGTTCTTTCAGAAGTTTTGGATCCGTGGCTCCTTTATGTCGACGGCTTGTCTAAGGTAGGGAATAGCGGAGCCGGGCTCATACTTATCAGCCCAGAGAAGTTCATGATCGAATATGCCCTCCGCTTCGATTTTCAGGCATCAAACAATGAAGCTGAGTATGAAGCACTGTTAGCAGGAATAAGGTTGGCACACTCCCTAAGAGTTGACTCTCTTTCAGTTCACAGCGACTCTCAGTTGGTTGTGAATCATATCTTGGGTGAGTATGGAGCGAAAGACGATAGAATGGCCCAGTATCTCTAGGCCGTGAAAACTGAAGCCGCTAAGTTCAAAAATTTCGCCATCCGCCATATACCGAGAGACCAAAATACCCAAGCAGACTCACTGTCAAAACTAACTTTCGCAGACATTTCGGAGTTTTCCCGAGCAATATACATTGAGTTTCTCCGAGAAAGAAGTATTCAGCCCTTGAAGGAAATTGATGTAGTAGAATATGAACCTTGCTGGATGGATCCAATTATTTAGTACCTCGTTTCGGGAACATTACCTTCAGAGCGAAGCAAAGCATGCAATTTACGTGCTAAAGCTGCTCGGTTTGCTCTCATGGATGGGGTGATGTACAAGAAGTCCTTTAGCCTGCCATACCTTAAGTGCCTAAGCCCTAAAGAGGCAGACTATGCGTTGCAGGAGGTTCATGAAGGTATTTGCGGGCAACACTTGGGCGGAAGAAACCTGGCACATAAAATCTTAAGGCAAGGCTATTACTGGCCGGGGATGCAGAAAGACGCAATTAGCTTCACGAAAAGGTGTGACCAATGTCAAAAGTTGGCCCCACTCTCTTACACGCTGGCGATGCCCCTTACAGTCCGTTTGAAACCAATTCTTTTAGGATTTGGATTTCAGATTTGGAATTGGATTTGAAATTCAATTCACTTTTTTTTGTTTGGAACGAAAGAGAATTCAAATCACGAAATTCCAATTTTATGTCTGGAGAACAGAGAAAATGGAAAGGTAATAAATTTTTAGACAAATATATCCTTGACTTAAGATGAAAAATAAATTATGGTAAGTGGTTTCAAGTGTGTTAGTGCCACTACATGGTGGTGGTGGTGGTGGTGGTGGCAGCACTGCACGGGGTAGCAACATCGACGGTGGAAGTGGTGGGGTGGTCAAGTGATGGTAATGATGGTAATTGTGGTATTAAGGTGTAACAAGGTGTAACCGGTGGTCGTCAACTGACGCCAATAGTGATGCCGATGGCAGTAGTGGTGGTGGCGGCGGTGGCAATGGTGGTGGCAGCGATGGTGGCAGTAGTGTTGGCGGCAGCAGTGGTGATGGTGGTGACGGTAGTAGTGATGGTGTTGGTGGCAGCGGCAGTAGTGGCGGTACTAGCGGTGGTGGCAGTAGCAGTGGTGGCAATAGGGGTGGTGGAGGCAGTGGTAGCAATAGTGGTGATGATGGCAGTAGTGGCGACGACAGTGGTGGTGGTGGCATTATTGGTGGCTATGGTGGCTGTGGCGGCGACAGTGGGGGTGGCGGCGGTGGTTGTGGTGGTGTCAGTGGTGGTGTCAGCGGTGGTGGTGGTGGCAATAGTGGCGGCGATGGTGGTGGCAGTAGTGGTGGCAATAGTGGTGGTGACGGTGGTTGTTGTGGCAGTACTGGCGGTGGTGGTGGCAATGGTTGTGGCGGTGGTGGTGGCAGTAATGGTGGCAACGGTGGTGGTGGTAGTGGTGGTTGTGGCGGTTGTGGCGGCAACGACATTGGTAGTGGTGGTGGCGGTGGTGGTGGTGGTGGTGGTGGTGGCAGTAGTGGTGGTAGCAACGACGGTGGTGGTGGTACTAGTGGTGTCGGTGGTGGTGGTGATGGCAGTAGTGGTGCCGGTGGTGTTAGTAAAAGTGGTGTGGCGGTAGCGGCAATGAAGATGGTGGTGGTTAGTTCATTGTTGGAGAGATCTAGAAAAAAGGGTAAGATAGGTAAATAATTATTTTTAATTCAAGTAAATCGAAATCCCATGAAATCCGACCATTTTTCATCGGATTTCACACTATAGAAACAAATCCAGTCAAATCCCATAAAATCTAATTCCAATTCCTTTTTTTAATGTTCTAAACAACAAAATTTAAGGATTTGAAATGAAATTCTATCAATTCCATGGTTCCAAACACGCTCTTAGTATCTTAATTTCCCCAATCCCAATCGCGATGTGGGGAACGGATATTTTGGGCCCCTTCCCGATGGCTACCGGGCAACGACGTTTTGTGATAGTCGTCATCGACTACTTCACAAAATGGACTGAGGCCGAACCATTGGCTACCATAACGGCATCAAAATGCGAAGAGTTCTTCTGGAAAAACTTTGGGGTTCCAAAGGTTCTGATCACCGATAATGGGAATCAATTCGATAATTCTAACTTTCGAAGCTTTTGTGAAGGTCTCTCCATCGACCTCCGTTTTACATCAGTCGCTTATCCCCAATCAAATGGGTAAACAGAAAACATGAATCGTTTCATCCTTCAAGGGTTGAAGATAAAACTGGACGATGCTAAGAGAGCATGGGTAGAAGAGCTCCCTAAGGTACTTTGGGTATACCGCACAACACCTCATTCTGTGACAGGCGAGACACTATTTTTGCTGTGTTTCGAAGCAGAGGCACTGCTGCCCATAGAAGTGGGCCTCCCCACGGTTCGAGTGTTGCAGTTTTCGGAGGCAGAGAACGAGGCAAATCTTTGAGGAAATCTAGATCTATTAGATGATGTACGCGCCCAAGCCTTAGATCGGATGATTTCAACAAAACAGCGAGTCGCGCGATACTAAAATCGAAAGGTTCGAATGAGAATATTTAGAGTTGGTGATCTAGTCCTCAGAAAATTGGAAGTTTTGGATCCAAAGGCCATTATTGGGAAGTTGTCGCCAAACTGGGAAGGACCTTACAAGGTATCGAAGGTGCTTAGACCGGGCGCTTATTCACTGGAAACACTTTCAGGAGAGGCAATCCCGCGAACATGGAATGTCGAAAACTTGCGGCGATCCTATTAGTAGAGTCTTGTATGTGTTACAAGACACTTCCTTTTTGGGGGGAGTATAGAGTAGAGCTCGGTTGAATAATAGAGATAGGTGCTTTCAATTATAATGAGAGTCCTCTTCAGTTTGAAATAGATCACTTCTTTTATCTCAGCTTATCATCTTTATCATTGTTCGAAAGAGTTATTTCCCACATCAGCACAACGGTGTTGCTTAGCTCAAATAACGATATTCATGTTCCCAAGAACAATATACATTCAATACCCGAGCAGACTGTCCGAACAGATTGCTCGAACAAGTAAAACTACGAATGTTGCTCAAGCAAAGTATCACCCAATGTGATAGGGTAAGACACAAGTCTTACCTAACACGGTCTAGCTTTAGTTCTAGCCCGAGAAATGACAAAACCAAGTGGGAGATCGTCGTCCCACCCCGTTTTGTTAATTCAAAATCCGGCCAAGCGTGAGTGCGAGGCTTCTTTGCCAGCTCTTAGCTGAAGATAAGGGTTCGCGTCAAAGTAATAACAATGCAAGATGTGAAAGATTCAAAAACACGATTGCGACAATAAAACCCATCAAGGGGTAAACAAAAACATATCCATTTGCAAGCCTCTGGGGCAAAAAAAGTACTGGGGGGCACATCAAATGGGAATCGCAAAACAGGGGAATAAAGATAAATTGTCCTAAGATGCAGGAGCATTCCCAGATCAGACATTTTTCTCCCTGGGAGAAATAGCATCTCTAGCTTCAGTAGGCGCGACCGTCTCCCCTGATGGTGACTCAAATGTGGGCACCACGATATTATCCAGGAAAAGACTAGGATATTTGGCCATCGTCAGTTCCTTGGCTTTTTGAAAGCCTTCCTGGAAGATAGAAAGTCCATCTTCTGTTCGCTTCCGTAGCCACTCTTCCCCAGCGGTACCATCAAGGAATGCCTGAATGACCTTGTTCCCGATTTCGGCCTTCTCATGCCTTAGCTTCTCGCATCTTTTTCCAGGGGACCAAGGTTAGCAAGCATATCCCTATTCTCTGTTTTAAGTTTTTTGACTTCCTTGTCAAGTTTTTTAGCCTTGCCTTTGACCGCTCTCTTGTCAGTCTCGGCGTTGTGGGCCACGTCCATCGCCATCGCGAACCTGTCCTGCATCTGGCTGCTATAGCAGTATGCCTGAAAAGAGAAGAGAGGTGAAGACGATTATATGATAGAAGAACGGGAAGAGTTTAATTGAAAACTCAAAAAGAATGAAGTAATTCAAATTATGTTGTAAGCAGCTTGGACGTGCGCCATAACAAAGGCTTCATGAGGCTGGTTTTCCAGGATGAGTTTGTCGCTAGGCAATACCCCGTGAGCTAGGTGCTGAGCAAAGACATGCGAGCTCGGCATTCCTGAATCGCCTCTTTTAATGGTCCATTTGGGATGAAAAATTGGATCCTTGTCAATAGGAAGATCCTCAACCACAAGCGAAGGCACATGAGAAGTTGGAGCGCGGGGCCTTTTTGCTATAGGGGAAGAACCTTCCTCTGTGCCCTCCTTCCTTTTTCCCTTGGAAGCTCTCTGCAACAAACCTAAAAAGTCTCCTTTTGTGCCTTCACCTTTGCCAGCCATTTCTATATAAAAACAAAGTCAGATAACGCATTCTCAATCAGAAAGAGGAAGACTATATGAACATAGCTTCAGGCTCTACCTAGACTCGGAGTCCTAGAAGACGACATCCCTGCTGTAAATCCTCGAGTCCTACCCCCCAAAACAACCCGAGACTATGTGATAGGGGTTGGAGGAACTTATATAGTGGGGGCAAGAGGAATAAGTCCCGCATGCCGCATCTCCTGATCGGTAAGGGGTTCATCAATATTGAGACCATTCCTCTTTTTTATATGATCAATGAGTTTCTTTGTGGTAGCATTGGGAGCAAGAAAGCCTTTCTTTTCATAATCTTTTCAAAAACCGTTCCACTTTCTGGGGAACTCCCATTTACCGCTTGGCCGCTGTATGAAGAAATATCAGGAGTGCCAACCTTTGTTGGATTTTGGACCCCCCTCGATCACTCTAACCCGGTTGTGAATATAATACCAGCCAACACTTTTGGCCACATTCTTTATAAAGCACACTTCAAGGTATAGCATAATAAAGTCATGGACCGTCACTGGATATCCGAAGTCTGCACAAGGTAGATCAAGCCAACAAGTTTTCTCCACCCATTGGGCACAAGTTGACCTGGCGCCATTTTATAATAGTTGAAAAAAGCGACAGCAAATGGGTGCATCAGAATTTTATAGCCATATTTTATCTGACCCTCATAAACACTGGTCTCTAAATCCATGCCATAGTTGGCAAGTTCTTGGAGTGCAGGAACCCGAGCGGAAAAGGGAGGAGGCAAGGAAAATTCTTCCAAAAGCTCCATTATGCTCTCTTTTGTCATCTTGTTCCTCTTCTCATCAGCGGTGAACCAAGTGTCTTCATTAAATTTTTCTTCAGCTTCGTCCTTGATATCCCCAAGAGCATCTCCACGGGGTATCGAAGTGCTGGCCTGAGGAGTAGAGGTTCCTACTTGACTCCTAAGGGTTGAAGTACCTACTTGCGAAGACCTACTTTAGAATTACTTTCTAAAGTGTTTTTTGTTGAACTAGTCGCGGACGACGAAGAGCTACTTGACGATGTTGTGGACATCTTCTATTGGGAGTTATAAAAATAAGAACTACTGATGAAAAATAAATATGCGCCGAACAAAAGGGAGATAAAGAGGAACTTACTTGCCGAGATTGAGCCGAACACGGAGAAAATGAATAGCAGGGGGCAAAATGAAGAGAGGAGCCCAAATATATAGCAGGGGCATGAGTAACCGTCCCTGAAAGGGCGGCAACATTCAATGCACGTGCCTTGCGCGATTCTCAGAGCATTAAGTTTTGAAATTCAAAAAGTTACCGCCTTAGTTTGGCGGCAAAAGGACCGTTACACATACATGCTTCCCTAGAAGCTTGGAATTGTAAGATACCAAAAAGCCCCTGCCACGTGGCGAGATGACGAGGTCTATGCCCGAGCAGACTTAAGAGTGCTCAAGCACAAGTCCATGCCCGAGCAGACTACAGAGTGCTCAAGCACAAGTCCATGCCCGAGCAGACTACAGAGTGCTCAAGCACAAGTCCATGCCCGAGCAGATTGCCTGAGCAGACAGCCCGAGCAGATCTCCCGACCAGGCCTCCCGAGTAGATCTCCCGACCAGGCCATCCGAGCAGATCTCCCGACCAGGCCATCCGACCAGGCCTCCCGACCAGGCCATCCGACCAGCTCTCCCGAGTAGCTCTCCTGACCAGGCCTCTTGAGCAGGCCTCCCAAGCAGATCTCCCGACCAGGCCATCCGACCAGGCCTCCCGACCAGGTTTCCCGACCAGGCCTCCTAACTAGGCTTCCCGAACAGGCTTCCCGAACAGGCCTCCCGACCAGGCTTCCCGGCCAGAGCTCTCGAGCAGATTTCCCGAGCACACTGATTCAAGTATGATATACTAAAAATTCCCTCTGAGTAACGAACATGGAAAATTCGTAGCTGGACTGTCTTTGGTTGGTCTTCACACCGTATGCTTTTGATTGTTCTCTTGGAAGAACCGTCAAAAGCAGGGGGCATTATGATATAGCTAAATATGTCCACCCAACTAAATTGTGACACGTGGCGTGGTCGACTCCGAGCCAACTAAGGAGCCTGTATCAGGATAGGCTTTAAATGAGGTGATAGAAGCCTTGTAGGACTCGACTACTGAAAGAAGAGTCCTAACATAGTTCTAATACATTGAGGACCTATCAGAGAAGAGTCCTGAATGAGGGAAGAGTCTGAGAGGAGCCTATATCATGAGCAAAGCCTCAGGTACACAGGTAAGTTGACACATGCACGCCCAGTATATTTCGGCGATTCAGAGTTCTACCCTTGTAGCAACGTTCTGACTTTAGCATCAGAGCCTCCTCCACCGGAACACCCCCGGTGGTCACTATGTGCTCTATTTTGCAGGTCTATTTCCTAGCTGTGGTTCCCGATCAAGATTTAAGTAGCAACAGCCATCATGAAACTTTGACCTGGTTTCTCAACTTAATCAATTTGCACCAAGTCCATGATATGCTCTTAGGGGGCTTAAAGTACCAAGAGTTTTGACACACGGTCTTTGGCTTATAGGCAAATAAAGGGAGGAAATTCTTTTCACCTTACCAGTAAATTCCACATGTAAATAATACGCAGGATATTTACTATAAATTTCAGTTTTGATTTGTTATGTATTTCAAAAGGATTGCATGTTATACTCTTCATCCTTCAGTTACATACATGATGTGTATATAAACAAATCAATACAATAGCTCTAAGGCAAGAGGCATTACCAATAATATGTCTGTTGCCTAGACATTTCTTCATGTTACTAGGAGTATAGGCTGATCCTTCCTAGGCTGCTCATCCACTTCACTTCTTCTTCTTATATTTCTCGTGCTCTCTTTAATCTTTCTCAAATAGCGACATCATCTGTTGGGTTCTTTGCCGCTACTTCTCCGCCAATTGCCTCTTCTCCTTCTCTAATTGGTGTTATATCTTCATCAAATTATGCAGGCATCTCTTCCATTTCCTCTACGTCACTTACCGATGTTATTCCAACACCCCACTTTACCACTACTCTTGGTTTCTTTTCTTCTAACATGCATTTACCCAAATGCAAGCTATCACTTTCTTCCTCCCCAGCACCTTTCAGCTATCTATACCTAATCACAGCTCTTTCCTTCACCAGCCTTAAAGGGTATACTCCCCCAATATTTATGTGACAAAAAACTCGGCAACCATGTCAATTCCTGAAATGCCTATCTCAGGGATGACATGTACTTCCACCCTGTTGTCATTATCATTTCCACAACCCCCTTCACTTCCATCACTTTCACTGCTAAGTGTACCAAGTATAACAAATTTGGTCACTCTCAAATAGAATTCCACCAATTATTTATTATGGAAATCGCAGTTTCTTCCTATCTTAATAAGCAATGATCTCATGGGTTTTTATCGATGGTTCTTTGGTCATGCCCTCCAAATTATGTTCACAATACTGAAGGGCGACTTATTGCAAATCCTGCCCATGGTGCATGGTTTCGAACTGATCAGGTCATTCGATTATGGCTTAATGCAACTCTATCACAAGACGTTCTTCAAGATGTGCATGACTTGACTACTTCTCAAGCTGTTTGGACTATGCTTGAGAAGCGTTTTTTGGATCAATCTGTAGCAAATGAATTACAATTTAAAATGCAACTTCAGAATACGACAAAAAGAAACAAAAGTATGGATGCATATCTTCATTCTCTCAAGTCCATTGTTGATTCTTTAGCTGCTATCAACTCGCCAATATCCAACAAAGATCTTGTCATCCATGTTATTTCTGGATTCCCTCTGAATATGAAAGCTTCATCACTACAGTTATAAACACCGTTGTTGCCATGAACCTTGAAGATCTTAGAACTAAGCTTTTTTTATCAAGAGCAACATCTACTGCATATTCCTGGGTTATCCACGAGTGAGACTTCAACTGCATTTCTTGTTGCCAATTCATACTCAGATTCAAATGGCCATGGTCAAAATCGCGTTAATGATAGTAAGGGTGGTGGTCACAACGTGGTAATGGAGATAAGGTTAGTGGTCAAGGCCGTGGTAAACAAGGACGTGGAGATGGTGGTTCTATAGACCAATTTAACATTAAAAGTACCAACATAAGTGGTAATCGCTTTGCATCAGTTCAGCCCTCATTTCGGTCATTTGTCACTAGCCAGTCCTCGATGTCCCGTGGCGTTACTTCACTGCCTTCTTCTTCACCAGGTATTTTGGGTTCACCATTTACCATAAGTACTTTACTAATCAAAAGTCAAATATGTGGGTTGATTGGTTACATAGCAATCACTTGTCATCACCGCTTCAATCACTCATACACTTTCGATGATCTCCAAAAATATTTTCAAGCAATGTCTTTTGGAGAATCTTGTGATTCCAGTTAGTATCCCGATAGCGGAGCTATTGCCCACATGACGCCAAATGAAGGTATACTTGTTAACCTTTCTCCGTATACTGGTTATACTAAGATATTGGTTGGCGATGGTAAGTTACTGCCTATTAAAACTATTGGTTCCGCAAGGTTAACAACACCTCACCGCACTCTTAAATTGCCCATAGTGCTACATGTTCCCTAATTAACGAGTAATATACTTTCCGTCATACAACTATGTTTGGACAATGATTGTTCGGTTAACTTCCATCCATCTGGTTTTCATGTAAAGGACAACCAGACAGGGAAACGTCTACTGGACTATGAGTCTACCGGTGCTCTTTATAAAAAAAATTTCCAAGTCTCATTACACCCTTTGTCCGTGGCTTGGTAGCAACTCGTGTTTCTGGTGATTTGTGGCACAACTCGTCTTGGTCATTTAGGTCCTAAGGTGTTGTCTCTTTTACAAAATAAACATCACATTCATGTGACCTCTAGTTTTTTAGGTTTTTGTTCACCATGTCAGTAGGATAAGTCTCATAGGCTACCTTTTCAGTTATCTACATCTCGCAGTAATTCATCATTGTATTTAGTACATTCTGATGTCTGGACTTCACCTATTACTTCTCATATGGGTTTTAAGTACTATGTTATTTTCGTGGATGATTTTATTCGTTATAATTGGATTTTTCCTATGCGCTATAAATTCAAAGTTTTCAGCATTTTTGTAATTTTAAATCATTTGCTAAAAAATTGTTATCTACAAAAATTAAATATTTTCAAAGTGATGGTGGTCGTGAGTATGATAATAATAAGTTTCGAAATTGATTTGCACAAAATGGCATCACTTTTCGTATGTCTTGCCCAGACACACCACAACAAAATGGTGTGACTGAGCGCAAACATCGCCATATAACAGAAATGGCACGAACTATGTTAATTCATGCCAATATGCCTTTGACCTCTTGGGTTGACGTTGTTTATACTTTTGTGTTTTTAATAAATTGGTTACCCAATCATTTACTTAATAATTCTTCACCATTTGAATTGTTTTTTTTTTAAATGTCCTCATTATAATCTAACGTGAGTTTTTGGGTGCAAATGTTACCTGAATTTAACTCTTCAAGCTCCTCACAAGTTAGCTCCTCGATCAATTAAGTGTCTTTTCATTGGCTATGCCTTAAACTACAAAGGTTATTGGTGCTTAGATTCTCTAACTGGGCGTGTATATACTAGCAGATATGTTCATTTTAATGAACTGTCATTTCCTTATACTGAATAAACAACTTCTCCTTCTAATGAGTTACCATCTCCCGGTAATGAGTCGTCCACTATTTTACTAACATCTCCCCATCCTTTGTACACTCCTTCTGCAATTTTGCCTGTGCCACGGTCCCTAAAGGAGTCTCCATGAGTCTTTATCCCAACCTGAAACAACATCTTCCCAATCAAGTGAGTCTCAGCCTTCACCTCACATGCCTTCTATTTCTTTGGGCAGTAATATATCAGATTTTGACGCTCCAATAGTTATCACCAATATCTCTTTACCTCAAGCTAATCTACCAACTTCTTCATATCTTATGATTACACGCTTGCATGATTGTACTCGTAAACCTAGACAAATTATGTCTCTAACTTCTCAAACAGTGCCTGTGGAACCAACATGTTTTTCTAAGGCGGTTAAAGATCCTCAATGGCGTGCTGCCATGGTAGATGAATTTAATGCCTTGCTATCAAAAAATGCATGGGCTCTTGTACCTTACGACCCATCCAAAAACTTAAAGTGTATTTAAAACCTATTTTAGTTTTCAGCCTTTGTTTTCAAAAAAATCAAAATTAAAATCTTTTTGAATTCTCTTTTTTTACAAAATTGATAGGTTGTTTGATACTCCCTCCGTCCCACATAATTTGATCAACTTTTTTTTTTGGTTCGTCCCACAAAAATTGCTAATTTCCAAATTAAGAAAGATTATGTGTACTTTTACATATTTACTCTTTTTACAACTTTTTAATTCTATTTCTCTCTCCATACTTAAAACATTTTCTCTCTCTCCTGACCAATTTTCTTATACTTTTTTATTCATTTCTCTCTCCATATACACTCCACTAATTCATTTTCTCTCTCCTTGCCCACTTTCTTACCCTCCTCTCTCTAAAAGGTAGAATGAGAAACACACAATATATCACTTAAATTCTTAATCTGCATGCAAGAAAAAATTGATCAAATTATGTGGGACGGAGGGAGTACAATTCTGCATAATTGCTTTTTACTTTTTTTTTTTTAAATTCCTCCCTTCTCTTTTCTATTTTTCTTCTCTTCTCTTTTTTATTTTCTCTCTCTTCTCTTTTCTTTCATTTTCCAATACTTGAGAGCTTCTTCTGAGTTCCTATGTTCAATAACCAGAAGTGCCCCCACCACGACCAACACATCTCCTCTACCACCATCCAACTACTGTTATGGTAGCAACACACTAGCTTGTGAATTAGAGCTTCATTGGTTTGATTGGGTGAATGGTTTAATTGGTTTGGAATTTACCTGCACAAAGCAAAGATACTAGGGCTAATCGATGGATGGAATATTTTGGTGTTGTTTGTTGTAGGGACAATGGTGGTCGGTATGATGGTGATTTGAATTTAGATGAGTGGTGGTGCCATGGTGATGACCGATGTTAGATGGTTTGGTGTTCGGTGGTATTAGTCAGTGGTGGTGGTGGTGGTGGTTGTGGTTATCAGTGAGTGACTGTGGTGGTTGACGGTGTTCGTGTGTGTTGGTCACTGGTGGTGGGGAAACCACTCTTATTTTAGGAATTCGGCTAACTAATAGAAAGCGTACTTGTAGAGGCCTTAAACGAGCGTTCAATAAAATAAAGTATTAAATGTGCTCTTCTTTTCTTTTTTGGGGGTAGATAACCATACATAGGCACCAAAAGTATGAAAAAAATCCAGAAAAGAAGCTAAATGCCATCAAGAAGTGAAGGACTTCCTAGAAACAAGTCCGAGCTAGGTTCTTTATTATGATACTATTCCAGTAAGGAGTGAGGGAATAGACTCCTAACTCTGCCCCGTAAGTCCAAAAAGCGTGAGGGGCAGAGCATAATCGGGAATGAGCGAATAACTCAATGTCCTTATTGGAGTTAAGAGCTACGAACTAAGAGCTAAGAGGTGGCGACGGTCAATGCTATGGTGGTTGACGATGTTGGCAAGTTTGGTGTTTGGGTGTGTTGATTAGTGGCCGTGGCCGATTGATGGTCAGTGACATTGGTGGTTTGGCAGTGTTTGTACTTTGGTGTTTGGGGGTGTTTATGTTTGTAGTTTGGTATTCTTGGGTGACAAGTGTTGGTGACGAAGATTGAAGGGAAGAAGAGATATACTCCCTCCGTCCCACATAGATTGATCATTTTTTTCTTTGTTGGCCGTTCTCCAAAAATTGCTCACTTTCCAAATTAAGAAAGATCCTATAAGTGTTTTTCCATATTTACCCTTCTTACACTTTTTTATTTTATTTCTCTCTCCGTATTTAATTCTCCACAAACTCATTTTCTCTCTTCTGCCTCACTTTCTAACACTTTTTTATTCTATTTATCTCTCCATATTTAATTCTCCACTAACCAATTTTCTCTCTTCTCGCTCACTTTCTTCCCCTCCTCTCTCTAAAGGGTAGAATGAAAAATACACAATATATGACTTGAATCCTAAATCTGCGTGCAAGTCAAAGTTGATCGAATTATATGAAATGGGGGGAGTAAAATATTTCCTTCAAAAGTTGAAAGATGGATCTCAAAAAAAGAAAAAAAATCAAGACAAATAGAGTTTTTAGAACAGCCCCATTTTGAAAACTTGTTTATAAAACTGAAGGAAACAAAAATTAAAATTTTCTGTCAAACGGCGGTATTTCTTCCAGTTTTCAAAACTGAACAAAAATTGAAAACATAAACTGTTTCAAATGCTACCTTAGTAGGCTGTAAATGGATATATAATGTCAAGCATAACTCTGATGGATCTGTGGAAAGATATAAAGCTCGGTTTGTTGCCCAAGGTTTCAATCAACAAGCTGGTGTAGATTTCAATGAAACTTTTAGTCCTGTTGTCAAGCTCACTTCAATTCGTACGGTCTTAACTCTCACAGTTGCTAAAAATTCGATTATCCGACAACTTGATGTCAAAAATGTATTTCTACATGGTCATTTGACTGAAGAGGTATACATGAAACAACCTCAAGGTTTCATTGACCCTCTTCGTCCTACTCGTGTGTGTAAATTGATGCGTGCAATTTACGGCCTCAAACAAGCCCTAGAGCCTAGTTTCAAAGATTCAGCTCCTTTTTAATTAGTGAGGGCTTTATTTGCAGTAAATCTTTGTGTTTGTCCAAAAGACACCGGTAGGTTCTTGTGCTTCTTTTGTAAGTTGAAGACATTGTTCTTACATGAAGTAAATCCTCCAAAATAGCTTGCTTTATCAATTTGCAATGAAGAACCTTGGCAAATTGCATTATTTTTTAGGCCTTGAGGCATCACGAGACTCGAGTGGCTTACTTCTTAACTAAAAATGGTACACTGAGGAGTTACTTCTGAAATTCAACATGCAAAGTGCGAACTCTGTTAGCACTCCTATCCCTTCAAAAAGTCTACCATCAGCTTACGAGGGAGAGTTACTTGGTGATCCCACTACATACCGTAGCATGGTAGGTGGTCTTCAATATTTAACTCGTCCAGATATAGCCTACGCCGTTAGCATGGTGAGTCAAGTCATGCGTTGCCCTCGTAGTGCGCATCTCATAGCCGTGAAATGTATCTTTCGTTATCCCAAGGGCACCTTAGGACATGGTCTTCAATTTAAGCCCTTGTCCCTTTCTTCATTAATGGCTTCTGCAGATGCTAATTGGGTTGGTTGTCCCGATAGCAAGCTGCCTATCTCTTGTTATGGTTTTTATCTTGGTATTAACCTTATTTCTTGGGGTGCTAAGAAGCAGACCGCAGTCTCTCGCTCCACAGCTGAATCTGAACATCAGTCTGTTGCATATGTTGTTGCTGAGACATATCGGTTACGTCAACTTATTCGTTATCTGGACATTCTCTTAGAAACTCCAGTCATGGTATTTTGTGATAATGTTAGTGCAACTTACTTGCTGCGAATCCGGTTTTTCATGCTCCTACTAAACATATCGAAATTAATTTTCACAAAAGGTGAAATTTTGGTTCGATATGTTTCCTCTTCTGAACAAGTTGCAGATGTTTTCACAAAAGGATTATCTTTGCATCGATTTTCCTACCCGTGGTTCCCCCTGTTCAGCTTGAGGGGGACTGTAAGAGGATATTAGAAGAATTCTCATGATATGTCAGTTACAAATATATTCCACGTGTGAAAAATAAGCAGGACATTTACTAGACATATCAGTTTTGATTTGCCCAATAAGGATAGCATGTAATGCTCTTCATCCTTCAGTTACATGCATGATGTGTATACAAAAAGATCACTAGAGCAACTCCAAGGCAAGGAGCCTTACCAAAAACCTGTCCTGTGCCTAAACAATTCTTCACTAACCTAAGATGGGCTTAAGATCTAGATTGTGCTTCGCCGTCAACAAAAACTTCAATGAGAACAGGTAATATATATATATATATAATTCCAAGAAAAATGTAAAATCATCCCAAAGGTCGAAGTGGAATGAATTAAGCACAATAATACAGTACAACGTCCTAATGCTCCAATCCAGTTATACTTTATACTATGTTTCATCATATTGATCTGATTCTTCTAAAAGCTTCAAAGATTGATTTGATCTTTTCAGTATAGAGTCAAAAAATGGGAGTACCTCAGAAGCTACACAATTTGGATGTGCAGCATACTCACATTCTTCGCAGTAGAAGAAGCCAAACTTTGGGTCCCTTTCTTTTTCACAAGCATCACAATAGAACTCATCTGAATCATCCAGAATGCGATGGGTGAGGACGAGGGGATGCCATTGGTGACATGCGTGCTTGATCGTCCGAGGAAATAGAGCACATTCAAAGTGAAGATTATAATCACACCTATCACATCTGAACGTGGTTCCTTTGCAATCATTGCCACAAGTGTTACACAAAGGGGTAGGTAAGATACTTTCTGCCCAATGAACCTTCATACAGCCATGCTGGAACATCTTAAGAGGGTGCTCGTGATTTTCAAGTTGAAGGGTGAATGAACTTTCAACTAGCGGTTCATCCGTGGTGAATCCACAATCTCTACATCCATATAGAGACTGACGGTCCAAACGAGGGTGTAGGGGGTGTAAAGGGTGGCATACATGTTGCACCCCGACGGGCAACTCCGCACAAGAGAAGTGTAGGAAAAAACTACACTGGGTGCAGCACAGGTGGGTGGGGGTGTATGCCGTACGCTGGTATGTGTTGGCACACACTAAGCAAAAATAAATTTCATCTTCAGAGCAATTACCCCTAATATTAGACAAGTGACCAAGAACCCATCGATCAGGCTCGTAAGTTACATCAGCTATATTTCTCTTCACATGAGAGTGGTATACCACAGAATATGCCAAGAAGTGCTTGTGGTATGGGTGTTGGTAGTCCCTCATAAAATCTTCAGTGCTCGCCCCTTTCAAACCACAATGCATAACAATTAATCAATATTAGAGCACACAATAACTTTATGAGGTAAATACTAAATATCCAGAACTTTGTATCGTACAAAGAACTGTGGCTACATTTAATTTAAGGGAGCGTCTATTTCTACACAGAAATAGGCTTGTCCGCACCCTTATTTGATGCATAAAAACTGTGTGGACAAATGCACCCAATGACTTTGTTCCTTCACACTTTTTCTGTCCAAAAATCACTGCTGTCCCATAAACACTTAACTCCTACTTTTCTTGTGATTTTTAAAAGTTCAAAAATGAAGGAAAACCCTTAGCTTTAATGTTCACCCAGGTTGGTTCTTCACGTTGTTCCTATTCTATTTTATCAAGATTGCTTCAGACAGAAACCTCTTTCCATCTTCCCTTACAGAATTCTTTTAAGCTTTGTGCAATGATAACCAACCAAAGTTTAAAGGCCCAAAAGAAAACCTCTCCAATTCTCAGGTAGGTTAGCATCTCTGGTAATTTAAAAGACACATCTAACTCCAGGTTTCAAATTTTGGTTCTTTATCACATAGGAAGGCATTGTGACTGAAGATTTCTACCATGAAGAGTTCTGCTTATTACCAATACCAACCAATGAACTTCAGTGCTTACCCCATCCAGCTAATCACTTGTTAACATGGGATTGAACAAAGCAGTAGAGTACTTTTCTTGGATCAACAGTACGTTGCATGTTGATGAAAGAGTAAAGACAGCGCGGAAATCTAATCTACTAACTAAGTTCTATAACGTTGGACAAATACTTTTAGGAATAGAAGAAAATCACTAAAGAGATTGGTTGGGGTAATTTAAAGAATATAATTAAAGTAAATAGGTTTTTTGATACAGCAGCAGATCGGCTAACAAGACAACACTCAGCAACAACAGGGTAACCATATTCCAGTGGAAAAATAGACGCTCCCTAAATCTCAATTTTTAATTTTATGCCCTAATCTTAGAGCGCATCTTCAGTTCAATTTATTGCTCGTATGAAAGAAGCTAGCTATTATGAAATAATAAACAGAATGACTAAGAAAGCATAGAATGTACCTCTTTGCTCGTAGAGAGCCTGCATTTGGTCACTTAGATGCATAAAATTTTTACTTCGAGGAAGTAGTGGTTTATTATGGCCACAAGTCATATGAGCCGTGAACTTGCAACGCTCACAAGAATAACAATACTCCCCTTCTACAACTCCTCCGCAAATATGGCATCTCAGGACCGAATGCGCAAAATCGAGCTTCATGGTAACCGAGTGTTGATGGCAATCAAGGCGAACTGTCAAAACAACATTACGCTCCCTAAATATGCTCTCAGGAAGCATCTGCGTGTATAAATCAACCTGTGACTTCGAGCATAGACATAACACGTGAGCAACATAATCACATTGAATACACGAGTAAAATGCTACGCTCGGGCTCATTTCATCCTGACAAATATCACAAACATTACGAGGCCGCTTTCCTAAACCACACTCATAAGTGAGAGACAGTAGATGCTCGTGATCTTCATGTTTCAAAGTTTTCTTCAACGAAGCACAAGGGAGATGAATATGAAATTTGCATATAAGACATTTATAAGCAAGCCCTTCCCAAGGATTACCGCAGACATTACAAGGCGGTAGAAGCTCATCCTTGTAAACAAAACTCAAAGGGTGTTCATGACTGTCATGTTCAAAATTCCCTCCAAACAAGTAAAATTGTTGTGTGATACAACTAGTTTCAGCTACAAACTCGCAATCCCAACAATAGTAAACCCACTGCTTAGGATTCCTGTCCATTTCACATGCATCACAAATGAAATCATCTGCAAAGTGGTCTTCATTAGAGCCATCATATACAAGTGTCAGTGGATGCAAGTGGCGTTTATGTTTAGCTTTTGCAGGGAGTGAAGCACAGTTAAAATGAAGGCCAAAGTTGCATATGGTACAACCGATCATGAATTTGGATGGGTTTTTTTCACTACAGGCATGGCATGAAAAGCCTTCAGTTGATTTGAGCAATGATAGCAAGTGGTGATGGCTTTCATGTTTTGCAGGTAAGGTGTTTGATAGAATGCCGCAGCAAATGTGACATTGCTCTTGGCTTTCTGGACAATAGTAGACAAAGCCGCTGCCAAGTTTATTACACAGAGAGCATATGAAAAAGCTGTTGAAAAAGGAGGATGTGGAGGAGGGTGAATTGGGTGCTCGTAAAAGGGTAAGGGTGTGATCTTGGTGAAGTGGATGTTGGATTGTGAGGGGTAGTTTGGCGCATGAGTGGTGAATGAAGAACTTACAGTGGTGGGTTTTGCAGTGGTACATGGGACCAAAGATGGGTTGGACGCAGACATGGCATATTTTGTCGCACATCTGCTCATCGTTGATGAGGATCAATGGGTGCTCATGGCTGAAGTGTTGCACATCCATCTCCATAGCTTCTGTTTCTCAGTCTTAAAGTTGCAAGGTTGAGGCATGGCGGCTCCGTGTGCCGACCGCCGAATGGTCTTTTACCTGATGGAAGTCAACGTCAATTTTATGCTGTCATTCTCGAGGGACTTATTCAAAGGGACGGAGGAATATGTTTTTTAGTACTTCAAAAGGCTGGACTGTAAGGCTCTAATCCAACCGGCAGAGAGTATTGCGCCTCGGAACCTAAGGCCGCCACCTACATCTGAGCCCCCGATTCCCGCACCTATGTCGGGGCCGAAGCGCACAAGGACCCGTGTGTGGAGCACAAGCAGGGCGAGGATGTAGTTTGCCACCAACAAGTGCGGCGGGCAGGATTCGAACCCAAGTGAGAAGCTGGATTGGATCCTGACCGCTGAACCAACCCTTGTTGGCGGAGGAATATGTTACATGACAGTTTACTCTCAAGAGATGGTTTTAAATGGGCTCATCAAATTATAGGTCAAAAAGACCCACAAGGAAGTCTTTGATGGAAGTTCACTGCGTTATTTATGATTATAAATATTAAAGATCTGAAAATAAATTCAAGCTTAATATTTTACGATGTTATTAAAGTAGTTTGAGTATATCATGTGATGTTATCTTCTTAATCAAAATTAATTCTTCACGTTCTATATAAACGATCTGTATCAAATTTAACTTTATATAGTCAAGAACGAATGGGTAAACTAGTGCATTTCTACATCAAGCTTCTCTACTTTGATAAATGAAAAACCCCACAGATTCTTCAAACCGCAAAGGGCATTCGCCAGGGAGACCCTCTTTCACCCTTTCTCTTTATTCTGGCTATTGAAGTTCTCACGAGACTAATCTTAAAGCTGAGAATGAAGGGAATATTCACGGCATAAAACGAGTAGAGCCGGCCCCTCTATTTCGAAGTTTTTACTGGTTAGCTATGAGTTTCGCGACCTTTTTTACCGGACTAAACAGCAAGTTTATCCTCCGACCCCTATCCGTTTCATTATACCTTCGGGCAGGTGCCAAAGACTGAAACCATATCGCCAATGGCTTCTGTTCTCTCCCTCTCATCCACCACCCCAGCTCGAACAGCACTACTAATCCATCACCCTTCTTCTCCATTCAAGGTATCTCTCTCTCTCTCTCTCTCTCTCTCTCTCTCTCTCCACACACTATTCTTTGATAAGTCACAAACACCCACAAATTTTATGCATAAGATATGTGTTTTTCACCATTGACAACTTTTTTTTCCTAACAATCAGGGAAATGTACGTAATCTTAAGCTAAACCCATGTCACAAAAATCCATCTTTCAAGCTACACCACCACCACGAGACCAAAACAGCAACACCAACTTCACTGGTCATACTGAACCGAGCTTCACCATCGCCGATTCCGACTGCCGCTGCAACTTCCAGTGTCAGATTCCGCCTAGACAATTTGGGCCCACAGCCGGGGTCCAGGAAGAAAGCCAAGAGAAAGGGCAGGGGCCACGCCGCTGGGCAGGGGGGCAGCTGTGGGTTTGGCATGAGGGGACAGAAATCACGGTCAGGGCCAGGCGTTCGCAAGGGTTTCGAAGGCGGGCAGATGCCGCTTTACAGGCGGCTTCCCAAGTTGAGGGGAATTGCTGGAGGTAATCAAGTAGTATACTTCTGATATTTGCAAGTATATGCTGAGCGAGTGTTTGTGAAAATGTCGGAGTAGGACTTTTGATTCTAAGCGTAATTCGAAGCCAAATTGCTCTTTTCAAGCTAGATTCTTTCTATTGCGAGTGTGTTAAACTCGGCTATTGTATTCTGGCCTTGTTAAAGGCTCCTCCTTTTGAGAAGTGGTTATTGTGAGAAGCAAAAGAAAACTCGTTAGGTGCTTTCTTGAGACACATAAAATTGCTTTCGAGATGCTCAAATGCAAAAGATGGTTGTACCAAACGCGTCATGTAGCCACTTTTGTGTTTCAAAAATACTTTTGAGGCTAGTTGGCTGTTTCATTGTCTTCTAACCCTCTAGAGGTCCCGCAATGGCGGGAGCCTTGTGCATTAAGCTAGCCATTTTATGGATGATTGGAGATTATTGTAAAATGAGATAGGATAAACTGACGAAAGTAATAAGGAGTCCGTTACTCCTCAGAAAGTTGAAAATCACTAATGATAGTTGTCTTTCTTTATCCATAATGCACTTGAAGGAAAATAAATAGCAAGCTGTCCAACTTGGGACTGCTCAGGAATGTATAGACACTATATAAGCTACAAGGAGTTGCCCACCACCTACTTGTCCAACATGCTTTGGTCCAACTCTTTGAAATTTCTTCAGCTAGAAGAGATGGACATCTAGTCATGTTTCGAGTTTATCAGCGCAAGAGAGACAGCTGGTATATGCTGCATGTTGCGCCCTCCTTGTCTGATAGGCCTCTGATTACAGTATAACAACAGTCTTGATACACACATGTAAGGTCATCATCAAAGACACATCTGGAAGATTTGCCGCATCCGTTGGTTTACAACCACACAAACCTCCATTTCAGCCCAAGAGAGTTGCTGCAACTCAATTAGTTAGCACCTTAGTTGCAGGAAACTCCTAATATGGTGACGTTTCTCTCTCGGAAACTCGCTTTTGCAATCCCAAGTTAGGAGCTCCATGGGATCTCGTCCCAAGCTAATATAGGAACTTGATCCCGTTAGCTGGATAGAGATGCATGAAACAAGTGAGAGAATACCTGAAAATCAAGCCCTTTTCAACTCAATTCCCCGTTTCTCTCTTCCTTCAAGTCCTTAAAGTCTCCTTGTCTGTTTTTTTTAAGTTAAAGCCTCCTTGTCTGTTGTTGCTGGCTACGTAAATTATACTAAACAAATGATAATACTCTTTACGCATTTATTTATTCAAATCGCTCCCAACCTCAGATTCTTCTTGGTGCTTACGCTCCCCTGCCCCCGTTCCCATTCCCGCTCCCGCTCCCGCCCCCGCCCCCGCTCCCGCTTTGTGCAACTAAGGTTAGCACAGCATCACAAGATGCACGGGCTGCGCTTCCGATGCATATGCCAAAACTATCCTGGACGTATGACCTAGACGTATCCAATATTTAGATAGGAGAAAGAAAGGTCGGATATGCTTTTTGGCACACCTGATGCGCACCAGAGGAGCACCCAGCAATCTACATCGATGCGCACCTAACACGGATACTTCGACCAAAATGAAATATTCGTGCTTCATAGTCTAGGATCAACTTTGGAAGCTTGCACTATGCACATCACATACTAACTCGTGATTTAATTAAATGTCTGCATGTAATGCAAAATATTGTAAGAAAGACTATCTTATGCCCACTTTATCCATTCAGTTTTGTGCGTAACCATTGAGTACACAAGATGCAACTGACAACATTTCTTACAATGAAAGAAAAGTGGCATAGTGGAATATGTGCCATGTTAATCGCCTGAGGTTGAGTCCTCTGCGCCTCTTCCGATATTTCTTTAATGTGTGCATGCCTTTGGCTGCATCATGGTGTATTTTGGTGCACAGCGTGCACAACAAGTTCAGATCTGCAGAGACATCAGAGCACCAGAGTATTTGACCAAACACATACTATAAATTAGCTCGAGCATGTAGTGTTGTGTTTTGAGAGCAGGTGCATCCTAGAGTGACGGTTATACCAAAGTACATTCTGTGCTTTGTCACATGCATTTTCATGAAACTAGCAGTGATGTTTGTACTTTTATGTTGAAAGATAGGAATAAATAGGTAAAATCTGTTTCTTTGTACATTGATAAAGACATTCATAGTGATGCATGCAAAATGGTAACCCAGAAACTGCAGTTCTGCTGGCACAATTTGTT
This sequence comes from Escallonia rubra, assembly GCA_033065855.1. Taxonomy (NCBI): domain Eukaryota; kingdom Viridiplantae; phylum Streptophyta; class Magnoliopsida; order Escalloniales; family Escalloniaceae; genus Escallonia; species Escallonia rubra. The sequence goes on along the minus strand of JAVXUO010002581.1, from coordinate 1,266,599 downwards.
CCAATGGATAAAACAGGAAGCCCACGCAAATGAAATTCATAACTTGGCTGAATTTGTCAACTTTCTAATTCCGTTATGATTCCAGTTTTTATTGCATTAAAATCCTCAATCTATGTAGGTTTGTTCAGAAACACTCCTAGGCCCACTAGTCCTCTGTAATAGAAGATGGAAATTACAACTTATCTGTGGGGGGGAATACTTGGCAACAAACAACGTTGCTGCCAGAGGCAATAAAATGGCCTAAACAATTGCTTTGTGTCCATTTCTAACTTGACTTTTAAAGGAGACATTTACATGACAAACCCTAAGCTTACATATTAAGGGTTGCACTCCTCAATCCCATCAACACCGCCATCAAGCCCCTGTAACATTCCGGCATCTTCTGTCACCGAAATCTGCTCTCCTCCGGAGAATACATTACCTCTATTTGTGGTCGGCCCCTTCAGTTTTCTTGCCACCAGAAGAGGAGAGATGGGGCTGGAGATGGAGATGAAGAGGGATGGCGACGTTGCAGTGCAGATGACAAGTGGGCGGCAGTGATGGGTGGGGGTTGATCACAATGGCCATGATAAATCTGGGTCGGAATGTGTGTGCGCGCGCGTAAGAGCTCACGTGTGTCTTGTCGCGCGAGTTTGTGTGTGCAGTGTGTTATTGCGGTGGTGCGACGGTGGTAGCCATGATGTGTGCTGTTGCATGGAGGAAGATGTGAGGGTGGTCGGCTTGGTGGTGATGGTGGGTTGTGTGATGAAGGTGATACTGGTGGTGGTGGGTTTACTAGTGAAGGTTGTGATAGTGGTGGGTCGTGGTGGTATGTGACGAAGTGACAGTGGTGGTGTTGGTCGTGGTGGTGGGCTGCGGTGGTAGTGTGTGGTGGTGAAGGTGGATGGGTCAACATTAAAATTAAGTATAAGTTTTGGTTTCGAAGTATAAAACAACACATGGAAACTTTTAAGGTCATTTTGCTGCCTTTGCAAGCAACATTGTTTGTTGCCTGGCGTTTCCCATCTTTGGGTGTTTACACTAGGACTCTAACATTAGGCTGGGGTTGGAAGCCTCAATACAGCCAAAATAGTCACCCTCTATGTAAGTTTTACCATTGTGTTAACAGTACTGTATGCATAATATTCAGGTAGCCCAACTGTATCGTGACATTAATATAAGAACTCCTTTCTGAACCTTTAGTATCTCTACGCTCTGTTGACATGTTTAAGCTGCTACTATTGACTTGCCGTTTCCTACAGAAAATATAGCACTTATTCCTGACTCTGATGATGCTTCCTTCTGATCTATACAATTTTCTGCATGTTCACTGAAGATATTACCTCTTCTGTAAGCGATATGTTTGTACGTCTGTTCGACTGTGCTGATTTTTGGTTCTCGTCATATTGGTTTGTTTTAGAATTGCTTTGTAGCAGCTGATTTTTTGGTTGTTTTAGAAGGAAGCGTTATTCTTCATAAAGTCTAGCAGGTAGTATTGTCGTCTTGGATTCTGATCCATTGTAGAGATCCCTCATTATTTAGAAGCCTAATTTTTTGTATGCATTATCAGGTTATCCTTGGTTTCCATGGATTCTCTACATGCAATATTGGTATTAATGTACGTTCTTTTTCTACTCATTTAAGGCATGCGTGCTGGACTGCCCAAATATGTCCCTGTGAACTTGAAAGACATAGAAGCTGCAAACTTCCAGGAGGGGGAAGAGGTTTCACTAGAGTCACTAAAGAAAAAGGGTTTAATCAACCCATCAGGAAGAGAGAGGAAACTCCCTTTGAAGGTAATTACCATTTGCCTCAACTTTTACTTTTTTTATAAGTAGCTTATGTAATTAATTGATTTAAGCATATTCTTTACTAAATTGGTATGTAGCAATTTATACAACTAGATTACTTAAAATTGAAGTTAAAGAAATACCCAGCAGGCTTTTAATTGGTGGTATATGTATGATATTACCTTGTCCACAGAATTTGAGACCCAAAGGATACCTAATATACTCATCTATCTTAAATGAAAGAGAATTCAGTTTTGAGTTGAACACAACTTGAATCATCTAAATCCGACATCGAATGAGTTTGAAAGAGTGATACGTAGTTGAGAAAGTACCAACATGCGACACGTGGCATAGTGTAATGAATGAGGTTTATTCTAAATACTAGTTTTGAACCCGTGCGTTGCACACGGGAATATTTTTAATAATAATTGGTGAAGTGTTTATTAAGGAAGGTCATATATGACTATTAATAACAATAATAAAAATAGTAAAAGCGATGTTGTGTGCAGGTTGTAACAAGTGCAATCTAACCAAACTATCAAGTTAGAGTTACAACACTTGTGTTTCAACCAATTTAATAATCATCGATTGAACAATCTTAAGAAGAAAATTTAAAATGCAAAATAGTTGACGAAGTTTTCCATCAGCAACATTCACTTTGATGTCTCCAACGCTGCAAATATATCACATAGTTACATTAGAGTGTTTATTCAAAACAACACTGCACCAAACAAAATAGTATAACATACCTGGCCCAAAAAATTATCCATTTGGTCACATTTTGGGCACGTATCGGGGCCATTAATGTATTGCATGATAGACACTTCACTAATTTAAAACTGCGTGATGAAAATTTAGTAAGAAAATTGGTACAACTGGAGAAAGACACAACTAATGCAATTATAAACATATAGGATTCGAACCTCATTGTAGTTGCCAGAATCCCAAGTACTTTGCCTTTTTAGTGTACCCCTACCTAAAAAAAGACAGTTAATATGGATTTAAAATTTATCCAAAATGCTAATTTACTTTTTATTCATTATGATTATCGATTCTTAATTATAACATAACGAACAGAATTCGAAAGGCAATAGTTACTGTAGATTAGGTGCAAAGGACCAATGAATAAACTAAAAATACAATAAGAAAAAGTCATTTTGTTGCACACAGAAGTGCTTCTATCCTCAATTAACTTGAAGTGTGAACTGTGAGCACTACCAAAATAATTTACTACACTCAAAATGAGATTTTTAAAAATGATATAACTCCATATTAAAATCAACTTGAGAATAATTAGACCACAATGAATGGATGAACCATGAATAATAACTCAAAGGGTGCTAGAAAAAAAAATGTCATGATATTATGGTGTCCCTAAACAGTAATGTTTTCACTAAATTGGTCCGTATGCAACATTTAACAGTAACTTAGAAAAAAAATGTCATGATATTTTGGTGTCTCTAAACAGTAATGTTATCACTAAATTACTGTTTAAATGACAACATTATTGTTGTCACTAAATGTTCCCGTATGCAACGCACGGGAAAAAATAAAACTAAACATTTTCACTAAACAGTAATGTATATTAGCCCAAGTAACTGCTAAATAGTTCACAATAAAGTCCCGTGCATTACACACGGGAGCAACAACTATATCATATATAGTATGTTATTTTGCAAAACCCAAAACAGTAAAAACGTACAAAAAACAGAAACATTCGCTAATTAAACGCCACTCACGAAAGAAAAAGAAGCCGATAATGCAAAGAAAGAATGTGTAACGACGAATCACACATACCTGATTTCATTGGTATGTAGAAATATAAAGTAAAAGAAGCCGATCAACACGTCCCTCGTAAATTCATCTGAAATACACACCATACAGTAAATCACTCAAAATTTAAAAAGAGAAAAAAAATAGTATTGATTTACTCACCTACCGTAAACTGCAACTCTGATTCGTTTTCTCCTTCTTGTTGGTGCGATTGTGGAGAAGATACATAAATAGGAGAGTCTATTTCTACCGCAGGAGATTAGGATGAGGCGACAATTCTGAATTTGTAATGTGATAATAATGGAGGATTCCAGAATTATAATGTTTATATGAGAAAATTATGTGAGAAAATTAAGGGAATAAGCAAGATTTAAGGGATTGGGGCTTATAAAAAGGAAGAAATTGGGTGATGAAATCCCGAAATTGATGGTCAAAGAAAAATCTCGATCAAATTCAAATTAGTTAAATTTTGATATTAAAAATTTTAGATAGCATATAAAGAGATAATTATGCAACAAAAGTAGATTATTTTGCAACAAAAACAGAATTCAAATTCAAATTAGTTGAATAGGTGAGAGAAACATGTCATAAAAAAGGAAAAACAAAAATTACATTAAATTAAAAAAAATTATAGTAAAAAATCTAGATAGCATATAAAGAGATAATTATGTAACAAAAATAGATGATTTTGCAACAAAAAAGGAATTCAAATTCAAATTAGTTGAATAGGTGAGAGAAACATGTCACAAAAAAGGAAAAACAAAAATATAGTAAAATAATTTTTTTATCTAGATAGCATATAAAGAGATAATTAAGCAACAAAATTAGATAGCATATAAATTAAGTAACAAATTAGTTGAATAGGTGAGAGAACAAGGAAAAACAAAAAATTAGTAAAATAAATTTTTTATCTAGATAGCATATAAAGAGATAATTAAGCAACAAAATTAGATGATTTTGGAATTCAAATTAGTTGAATAGGTGAGAGAAACATGTGACAAAAAAGGAAAACGAAAATACATTAAAATATTTTTTTTATCCACGTGGCAAAAGAAGAGGGTGTCCACGTAGGCGGTGACGTGGACACTTTCTCTCAGCTTCGGCTTTCATATATATATAATTAGATTTGAAATGCATAAGCTGGAAAAGCGCCTTTTGAGGTACTTATAAATTGTAGCTTATTTCGGCTTTAGGAGGTTGTACAGCTTGTGGCTTAAAAAGCTGCAACATACATGTATATTTAGCTTCTTTTTTTTTAGGCATAAGCTATCAGCTAAAAGGTGCCCAAAAATAAGCTGCGACAAATAGGGTCTAGCACATGCATGGAGATCATTCTCTTAATCTTCTGTTTAGCAGACACCCGGGAAGAAAATGTCTTCCCAAGTTTGTCAACTCACATTATCTGGAGTTCCGGTATTGGATCTGAAAAAGAATTTTGACATAGGTTGTCAAGTATAGGAATGGAATTGTAAACCATAGCTGTGTTTGCATTAAACTGTTATTATATCTCTGCACATCTAAATATTCAAATCAAAGACCAAATAAAAGATAAGCATGGCATGGTGTCACTTTGGTACATGGACCGTGTCACGTGGACAGGGTTAAATGATTTGTTTTCACTTTGGTACGCTGTACGAGCATGGGTAATGCATTGATTGGCTAAGCCTGTTTCTATCTGTAGTCATGTTCGCTTAGAACATTTATCTGGTCCTATATACGCACATATTGGTTTTCTTGGCTGGAAGATGAAAAGAAGCAAAAAGAACATCAATCTACGTATTTTGAGGATGATGCGGACTCTTGCCTAATGGTTTTTTGCTTCTCTAGGAAGACATCCAGTTCATAACTGCACACCTTTGTGGTCGTGTGAGTGAATGAAGTAACCATGGTCACAGAGACCTCTTGTCACCCGTTTAGTTCCATTCAGCATAATCTGTCTTATTGCTTTATGCCCTAAGTCATCTCATATTACCTGAAAAACCATCAACGTCAAGTGCAAAAGCAGTGACTTTGAGTAATGCAGTATCTTAAACGGATCCTTGTTGCTGAATTTCATGTCAGAAAATTTTGAAGTTGATGTTTCTTCCGTAAATGTATCATAAATTTGATCTCTATATGATTGAATGTGTTTCTGTTGACGGCTTTATCACATCAATTCGTACTTGCCTTACAAAAATGTCACTTCAGATAAACTAGATATCCGAACATGTTTCAAAGGTGTTTTTAATATTGTAAATGACATCACTATACGACCTTGTTGGCCTATGCTTCTCCCTCCAGTACAGTTGGATACGAATTGAGCCTTCTATCATGGTCCAGCTGATCATCTGAATGATTTAGAATTTAGGAAAGTGACATTTTGATACTTAATCCAGAGACCGTGTTTCATGAACTTAAGTGTGCTTATCATTTGCCGGTGTCTATATTAGTTCAATTTAGTCCTGAGTTCTTGGGACGGGCATCTTTGGATTTTCAAAGTGCCGTGTAGTATGATGGTATGTTTAAATGGTGCAGTGTCCCACATGGCAATTTGCCTCCTTCACTGAATGAAAGAGTGGGGACTTCAAGTTTTACGAAATTTGTGTCAGTGGTTCATTGTATATCTCATGCCATGTTGATTATTGGTAATTTTGCCTAGTTTCTTTCCACGCAGAAAAGAGGAATGTTATTATGTTGTTGAGGCTTGACTCTAATTTCTCTATTTTCTTTTTTGCCTCCCATAAACTGTTTCACCAGATATAATATAGATCACAGTTAAATTTGTTCTTTTATCTGAAAGTGGTACTTACAATTAACCACACGAGGTATTATGATGTAATGAAAGTCCATATATTCTACTGGCTATTTCCTAATAAGTAAGCGTTGTTTCTTCAGTGCTCGTAAGAATGTGCCTAGTTGCTGGTTTCCTATTTCGCATGGTTATGCACTTAGTCGGATCTTTACTCTCAATCTTCTGATGATTCATCTCATGTTCTCAGATACTAGGTGATGGGGAATTAAGCATCAAGCTGAATTTCAAGGCCCGTGCCTTTTCAGAACAGGCAAAGGCAAAGCTTGAGGCGGCTGGTTGTTCCTTGACCACATTACCCGGCCGGAAGAAGTGGGTAAAACCATCAGTTACTAAGAACCTTGCGCGTGCTGAAGCTTACTTTGCCAAGAAGAGAGCTTCCCCGGAGTGGACGGAGCCCTCTTCTGCTTAATCAGCATTCATCAGCTGCACGATTCATCGTTATTTTAACAGATGCATAAAGCGCCATATCTTGACATTTCAGGAACTTTTGTTCTATAATCCCTGGAATATATTTCCTTACATCTTTGGTAGGAGAGATTTTAACTTTTCTCTTTCCTGGATTGCGACCTGCTGAGCAGACATTCTCTTCTGATGATACTCATAACATCATGCAATGCATGTGCCTATTTATTAGCAACAAACTAAACAATGTAAATTAAGTTGCCACATCCTTGTAAGATGGAAACTGATCCCGCTCTTGGGCTCGCTCTTGCTATGGCTCTGTCAACGTCATTTTTGCTCGACAAACCGGTGACGTAAAGTTTATCTCACTTCTAGCCAACAACAACATAAGAAAACGGAAGTACGTCATTCCTTGTAACTAGCAAAGAGATGCTTCCTGTGGAGCATGTGATTTCAATGCTTGCCTGAAATTCGAGGATGGTTACACTAAAGATGTATTCTTACCGAGAAAATACAGTTTGATGGTTACACTTAGGTATCGTATGGCGAGAAAGAAAGAGTGGGGAAAAGGGTTGAAGCCCTTCCAGCCGTCTGTTTTGCCTTGCGGACGAACTTTCCTATAAAATGACCGAGTCAAGGCAGTGTCGTGTGGCCAAATACTAGGTAGGAGTCATGTCGAAATCATTGAACGGACTTGGCCACATTTTGTTTGAAGTTGAAACTCTCCTGTTCTTGTAAATGTCCAAGTCTTTGAGATCTACATCATATGAATTTCCATTTCTGCCGGATTTGATTTGAACCTCATTCCAAATTTCCAATAGAGGGACCCGGCTTGCAAAATGACTAGAATGCCCATGAAAGTTTGCGTACTCTAAGGTGAGCAAAATTTATTGGAAAATTGACGGACAATGGTCTATTTTCGCACTCTAATATTCTTTTTTAGAATCTATTTGTTTGCTAAAAATTTGCATCGACGACGAGTTATTATTTCTTGAGTTAATTACGCGGTTGACCACTGCACTATTAGGCAAATTTCACTTTGACCACTGAACTTTGATTTGTGTCAAAGTGACCATTGGACTCTTTAATTTGTTCAATTAAGTCATTCCGTTAGGTTCAGTTAACAAAATGTCCGTTAAGTGTCCATGTGCGAGGCACATGTGGGGGCAAAATTGTCAAAACATAAAAACTCAATTTTTTTATATTACTTCTTTTTTTTTATCTTTTTATCTTTTTTTTATCATTTTTCTACTTTTCTTTTTCTTCTCCTATTCTTCTTCCTCCCCAAAAGTCAGATCAATTCGGGGGCAATTGCACAGGTCCTGTTTGTGGCTGGTAACGACGGTTGTACATGTTCCGTTGGCTTCGCGGCAGCGGTGGCCATTTGTGGTGCCGCGACTCCAGTGGCGATGCGTTTCTCGAGGACATCGGTCTGATGACGCCGCTGTTGTGATCGCGATTCATGCTTAGATGTGAAGCGGCAACCGGAGGAGATGATCTAACGGCGCGATCAGCTTCTTCTTCTTCCTCTTTTTTTTATTTAATTTCTTGGGATTGTTGATGCTGCTCCGGCAGCTTTTCGACGGTGCGGCCGATTGTGGTGGCCGTGATTTCGGTGGATGAATCTGTGTTGCGCAGGCATGGGCCTGCCCGTGTAGGCGTTGTTGATGCGGCGCCGTTGATGTTTAGGGTTTTGACCACAAGGGTGAAGTGGTACTGAGTTGCCTTCTCCACGGTGACCGGATTGTACGATGGCAGGTGGTCGTGGGTATGGTGGTGGTTGTGCTTGGTGGTAGTGTTGGGTTGGTGTCGGGGTTGCTCTTGGTGGTGGTGCTGGGTTGGTGTCGCGGTTGCGCGTGGTGGTTGGTGGTGGAGCGGTGGCTGTGCTCGGTGGTGCTGATGCTTGGTTGAGGTTGAAAGACATCAAATGAGAAAGAAGAAGAAGAAGAAGAAGAACATGAGGAAGAAAAATAAGAATTTTGACTGTGACGAATTTGCCCATAAATTAAATGATTTAACGGACATTTTGTTAACTCAACCTAACGGAATGACTTAATTGAACAAATTAAAGAGTCCAATGGTCACTTTGACACAAATCAAAGTTCAGTGGTCAAAGTGAAATTTGCCTAATAGTACAGTGGTCAACCGCGTAATTAACTCTTATTTCTTTAACAATGATTGCAAGAGTGTTGGTGGGAAGATTTGGACCCTTATAGTAATGTTTGGCAACGTGTTGAAAGTCTAGCAAAAAGAATTTTGTGAGAAGAGTAGGGGTGAGCACAGTTCTGTTGGTCCTGTTTGGAAGCTGAATACTAAAGCGAACCGATTACTATCGATTTAAAAAAAAAAATCAAATCATAGTTGAACGCTTCATTTTCAACAGGTTGGACGGATGAAACAAATTGATCTGTTGGCCTCGTAGTAATTTTTGTACTTTCTTGGACTTACTCATTGATTATTTGGCATCTGTGATGTATATAGCCACAAAAAAAAAAAACTTACCTATTGATATTAGGATAGAGCTTACTTATATATGTTGTGGTTAAATCCTAAGTATGGTAAAAACTTTTTTATTTATTAGGAATAGATTAGAATTTATATGTTTTTAATTGGATTTATATCCGTTCAATTTGGCTCGGCTCAGTTTAGAACGGTTTCAAAAAAAAAAATGATTGAAGCAACCGAACCGAACTCTTGAAAAAAAATAAATCAAACCAACCGATTGTTTTTTTAATCGGTTTGTGATAGGCCGGTTTGATCGTTCCGATTTGACCGATTGAATTAATTTGAACGTTTTAAATGCTCAAGTAACTGGATAGAGCTGAATTCTTCTCACCACATGCTTCTTTCTTAGACATCTCTTTAAATAAATTTGGCATCAACTTGCAAAAGCAGTTTGAATCAAACCTTAACCAAAATTTGAAAGTAAGCTTCAACATAGTTTTGGCAGAATTACCTATTCTAAAACACTGTTGACATAGAAGTCTAAAGTTGTACAAGTATTTGAAAAAAAAAGTACCGAAAGCACTTTTATTAGTGCTACTTTTTTGCCTTTAAAAATTGAAGTTCAATATCCTTAATACTCTCTTAAAACGTGAGGTCCTATTTCTGGTATTCTCTTGAATCGAAGACCGATTTAAAAACCTAAAATTTTCCGTAGACTTGAGCACATAATTTGATGTTGAAAGAATTTCATTCGAATAATTCACATACTATTCCTAAGTATTCTCATGAGTGGAAAGTTAGCGATATTCAAGTAGCAGTACACCATTTGTTCAATATGGGCCAACTGATAAAGACCTGGTTGATAGGGAAGATCAACACACTTAATTCTCTGAGGTCCACGAACCAACCAAAGTCTGCAACGCAAATTGGGGTGAACACATGGTGTGGTGTGGTGGGGTAGGGTAGGGTAGGTACCCGTCAGATCATCCAATGGTTAGTTTGGAATGCAACCTCTCTCTAGTGAAAAAGCCGAACAGAACATGTTCTTCTGGGACATCACAAGCCTCATCAAGTGATTCCTGTAATCTTCTTGCAGAGTCTTGTAAGAGATAGGCCCATCAAATGGATCCATATGTTCCTTGTTTTTTTTTTTTTTTCTAATAAGAGAATAACATTGATAATTAAAAGGGTTACAGAGTTGTCCAACGGCGAGTAAAGGTCACGGCATTCTCGGTACTATGTGTATATATGACCACAAAGGTCAGAAACTAACAACGAACTTATAAAGTCAAAATCAATTACAATTAAACTAAAGTATAGCATATCTTATACTTCAGATTAACTTTAAGTAATAAACATAAGTCTAAAGGTTATAAACACACACCTAATAAACAAATACAAAACAACGCAAAAATAAAAGCACAAAGGTTACAGTGAGGAAGCCAACTAAAGCCATACGAACTGGAAGGTGTACTCGACACTCAATGGGATCACAGCGCTAAAAATACAGGCCATCAATCTTGTTCCTTGTTCTTGAATACATGAGTACGCCCTCTTTTTAGTAATACCCAAAATAAGTTAACCATTTCTAGTAACTAATCAGAGCCAATTGCTTGTATAGTATAATTAGCGGTTAATTTCATCGATCCACCGAACGTATTAGCTACACAGTAGGGATAGTTTGTATCCTCCCTTAACCCGACTATTCCATTCTCGGAAGGACTTAAACCTATGACAAGGCGCTTGTCGGTGTATTTAGAAAGCACATCTAGAAGGAGTTGAAGCCAGATAGAGAGAGAGAGAGAGAGGAGATGATAAGATTGATAAACCTCATTTGCCGCTCAATTGTATCTATATTAGCAACGAAAGGAACATAGTGTGAATAAATTTACGCCTGGAGCAAAGCAACATAAATGATCCTATACTGCCAAAACAACTTTCATGAAAACTCACATGTTCATCTTTGTGTTCAAACTAAGATAACATAGTAGTTATGAAACACAAAAGCGCAAGCGTCGTGTGTACTTTGATAGAACGGTCATGCGCTTTACATGATAGCGGAAATTTGCTTTAACGTAATCCTTTTTTCTTTTTCTTCTTTTTTTGGGAAGAAAATTTCACTCACCTTCTATTATTTAACGGCACTTACGCTAGAGCAAAACACTTGTACGTGCCTAACGTTGTACGCACCGCAGTGAAGGTTGTACTTACTCCTCTCTGCTGCCTGAATTCATTGTTCTTCTTCTTTAGCAGATGCGAATTCTGATGGGAAGATTTTTTATCAGAAAGGCAGCTCCTGCGGATCGGACACGTGTGCGAAAGGGCATCGAGATCATTAAGGGGGAAGCACCGTACTCCGCCAAACGCTGGTCTTACTGTTTCAATGTTTCGATTTGAAACAGTGGCTCCACGTGATGCTATAATTTTCTAAGCTAAGTGAGTCAACCTTTGTCCAGCAGCGACTTAAATGAAGCTCCTGACCCTTTTGGTTGTATTTTTTATTCTGGTTTGAAGGAAAAGGTAGATATGGATAGATTCTTAGCCATGGGTGATGATGGGTAACAGTTGTGTGCCCATACCCATGGTTTTTTTTTTTTTTTTTTTTTTTTTTTTTTTTTTTTTATAAAAGGTCAGAATTGCATTATATCAAAAGGAAAAATGAGTTGAGCAGCAGTCAAACTTTTTCTTGGACATTTTGACACTTCCTGAGTAGTATTCAAGCGGTCCAAGGTTCAATCTTTGGTTCCCTAATTGTCAAAAAATTGAGGAATGAAATTTTTTTGTTTGCGTACAAAATGTTAGAAAAAAGCTAGTAAAAAAATAAGTTAGGAGCTCTTCTGCAGCAACGATGGACGGTTTTCTGAATGTAAATTAAAGTTATGTGAAAATCTGAAGGAGACTCAAAGATGTGTAACTCTGCATTTGCCGATTTGCTGGCCTTACCTAGAAAGTCAGCACAAGTGTCAATATCTCTTTCGCCAAATGAAGGTTAAGCGATACTCCCGTAGTTTATTTAAGAGCCCGTGAATGTGAAGCAAAATGTTACCATCAGGGTCGAGCTGGGAGTTTTTCTAGATAATTGCCAAAGCTTTAAAGCATATGATTCTAAGACCACCTTACATGATCCGTGTGTTAAAGCAACCTTCAATCTACACCAAATTGTTCACAATTCAACTCGCCTACTATTAGTTATTCTCAGCTTCTGCATCTATCCAAATGTCCGGTTAGAACAGTGATCGCGACATAAATCATGCCGCCCCTGCTAAGCCTGTATTTGAGGAAGAACTGCCCATAAGAATAAATCCAATTACTAACTTCTTCACAAAACCAAAAAACAGACTTAACACCTAATGCCTTTGTAAAGAAAGTCATTACTGGTTGTTAAGCTCGTCCTTTTTATGCTTTGATTTTGGGTTTTGGGTTTTGGTGGTGGGGGGTGGGGAGAACAACAATTATTACTTATTTTATTTTATGCCATATCAAAGAGATGAAAACATATTCTTACAAGTATAGTTTTCATCAATAAAAAATAATGAAATTTGACAAAATGTTATGTCGGAAAGATATATATATATATATATATATATATATATAGGGATGTGATCCCTTGTCTCTGCAGGCAACTTAAGCCAACTTCTCAAGGCGATCTAGCCGTCTATCAATTGTTAATGGACAGACTAAATCTAACTTTAAAAAAAAAAAAACAAAGGTCGTCCGCTACGTTATGTAGCGGATGGAAGATTTTGATCAAAATGTCTCTGAAGGATTTAATGAGTCGGAGGAATTCACATGCAAATAGGGGAGGCAGTATGATTAACTTTACCGTCCACCACATAATATAGCAGAAGGTGAAGGACGGACAGATCGCGCTGACAATTTTGCTTAAGTTGTCAACAATATCAATTGATCAGCTCCAGTATATATAAAAAATAGTATAATGTTCTTGATATCATTTATCAACACATCCATTTACGGCCTCCGTAAGATATGAATTCCTTACTCACAGATACGAGGTAGGAGTTGGTTCATTCATTATTATTAGAATAGTGTCATAAGATATATGATTAAGGCCAACGAAACAGACTCGAAGGTAGTAAACAAACAAACAAATTTTAGACCACGGGGTTAGTCTACTGATTGGAAATGCATGAGATAAACAAACAAAAAAGTTGACTCACTAATTCTCAATATATATATATATATATATATATATATATATATATATATACATACCAGTCAATAGAGACCAAAAGACGAGACGAGATGTCATCCATGATGAGCTCTTCAAACGCGATTTTTACTCTTGATTTTAAGATGTTGTATCGAGATATGTAATAGACACGCTCGCGATATTATAACATCAAAAGTATCAGAGTGTTATGTGACGGCAATCGGTGATCGTGAAATTTTTTCCAAAGACTAACGAAGTGTTTGAAATTCGAGGATATTAAGTGGTACAGCGTATGAAATTAACTGTCGTATTCCCTAAAACTGGTTCAGAGGATAGCTCATTAAGCTACTAAATTATTAGAGATGGAAACATCTGACACTGATAATTGACTTTTCAGACTGTGGTTTGTGCATAATCAAAGATGTTATTTATACAAATTTAACGATTTTAGTGGTAATTGTTAACAGATTGTAACAGTAAAATGGCCCGTTTCAGTTGTGTAACGGCAAAACATGTGTCAATTTATATGTAACATTCTCCATTGGACGTGAAAAAAGTTAATAAATAATTTTACAAGGCTCAGTTAAGGAATTCATAAGGCATACTTACCTAGTATCCCTTTTGAAGGACATAATGTTTTAACTAGACCTGGCAAACAGGTATACCCATTGGATACGGTAAAAACTGATTGGGTCCGGGTAAATTCGGGTCAGGTAAAAATTACCCAATTTTTTCCGGGTAGTATTTCTTGGCACCCGTATCCTACCCTTGTGGGTAGGGTATTACCCGCGGGTATACAAATTTTTACTTCTATTATTAACACTATATATTCACTGGGGTATTTCTCTGGAAATATTTTCCCCCTTCCTTTTATTACAATTTTCATAGTTTAATTTCTACATGATTTCAATTTTGTTACTACAATTAAACATATTTTTCGGCTATAGATCCAATAAATAATCTCAAATCCAACACAATCAGAGCATCAATCTTAACATTCCCAGAAAATGAGCTAAAAATCAATCATAATAGAAATAATACAAGTAGATCAAGATCTGATTGATGACCATTACATAAATCACTCAAAAATTAACAGAAAAATAAAACAAGATCTGATTGATTTCATAATCAGATCGACTATGAAATCAAAGTTGAAGGCCTCAGCTTTTCCACGGAAGACAGTGGCGGAGCTGTGACCGTCGGAGCTGGACGATTGGTGCCGTCAAGATGCGGAGAAAGGCGGTCGTCGGTGGATCTGACTCTGGTGGACGGTGGGTGGGAGCGAGAGATAGAGAGCGAGGCTGAGAGAGATGCGGTCGTCGGTGGATCGATGTTGGGCGAGAGCGAGAGACAGATCTGATTATGGTGGCGTGGTGGGTGAGACGAAAGAGTTCAGAGAAGGAGGGAAGTGGAGAGGGACGTCGTGAGAGAGATAGCGAAGCCGTGACTCGTGAGAGAGAGAAAGAGGAGTGGCGTCGATGAGGAAGATGAGAGAAATGAATGAAAGTATGAAACCCTAGCATTCTAGCACTTATATATAGTGAACAATTCGGGTAGGTCGGGTAACCCGTATCCGACCTGAAAACTACGGGTCGATTCGGATACGGGTCTGTTTTCGCGCGGGTATTCAAAACATGTACCCGTACCCGGGATTTTTAGCCGTGTACGGATCGACCCGCAGGTCCAGATAGATTTTTGTCGGGTCTAGTTTTAACTCTGCTAATTTATTGAACGAGATCCCTCTTACACATCAAGCTCAATTTTTAGGGGTGGTGGAAATGGCAAAGGGTCTCGAGGTGTGACCTCGAGATCCCGAGTTCGAATCTCCATATCGATAGGGTCATATACAATTGTAGTTCTCACCTTCAAAAAAAAAATAAGAAGAAGAAGCTCAATCTATGTAATAACCGAATGGGATGAAACTTCACTTCACTTCCTATAGCAAATGGTCGCAGAATCTTTCTTCGCCACCTATGAGAAAAGTATACACAAAGTTTTTTTGTTTTTAAAAATAAAATACTACAAAATTCAAACAACATAAGTAGTAAACAGATATCCGGGCTATTCCTTTTTTTAAAGAAAAAATCACAAATCCAAACGACATAAGTAATAAAATTAATACAGTATAATATAATTTTTAGTTTTTAATAATTTAAGATCGTCAGATCAGAAAAGAAGGGCGGTGCGAGGAGATAATCTAACCCAACCGGCTCAAGATACCAGAACAACCTGCCGACCTAACCAGCACGGTCGGTGCTCGACCCCAATATTACGCACACGTGTCGGCAACCCACCAGCTAGCTAATGCACACCCCCATTAGGCATTAGTAGTTGGGTCTAACAGGACTCTCTCCGCTTGATATTTTTTCCCGTTAAATTTACCAAACTAACCTTATTCCTCATACCCCCCCGGCGTGAAAAGCGACGAGATCTCTCCCCGGAAGCACCGCCAGCGTGACCCACTAAAAATAATCGATTTTTTTTTTTTACCACCAAACAGCGCATTAAAAGCCATTTCCCACCCCCCATCTCTCTCCTCTCTTTATTCGCTGCCCCGAAACACACCCCTCGCGTTTCTTTTGTGAAGATTCCGTTTCTTTTCTTTCTCTCCTATAAATTTAGTCCAGCGCCTCTTCACTTCTCTTCTTTTCTTCAGCTCACCTCTGACCGATTCTTCTTTTTCTTTTGTCCGGGTGTGTATACCCCTCCTTGCGGAGGTTGCCACAGTTTCCCCCCTGCAGCTCGCTCAGGTAATCTCCGCACCTTTCGGCGCGTGTGTTTTTTGTGGGGAAACCTCGAAGATTGTGAATACTGAAACCCGTTTGGTTTTTGTTTTGATTTTGTGATGGGTTTCTTCGGAAATTATCGGCGTCGTGTTGGAAATTTCGCTTGGAAAAATTTCGCTTTTTCGTGCTGCGTTTTAATTTTCGTCAGCAACTTGCGTTCCCAATATATCGGCCTGGAAAAGTGGTTGTCTGTTTAATTTTGCGCTTTCTTGGTGTAAAGTTGCTGGAATTTCTTTGTAATTTTGCAGATCTGCAAAGAAATCGAACAACCGTGTTAATTTTGTTGGCTGAACGCCTGAACTCAACTGATTCATCCACCAAAACGATCTTATTTTGCTTTTTTAGCTCTTAAAACTTTCGCCCCTCTAGCTGGAAGTATTCGTCATTTTTTTCCCTAGATCTGCGAAAAATATCAGATTTCGTCCTTTTTGCTGAAGAAAGTCTGTTTAATTTTCTTTTCCGACCAAATATTGAGTAGATCATGTGACATATGATGAAGAGAATTAGGGATTAGAATTCTTGGTATTTAGTTGTGGGTTATCTTCGCAAATGATTACTGTATGCTACCTGATCTACTTAATTTCACCATATATAGCTCCTAGTTCCAGCTGAAGGCAAGCTTTTCTCGATGTTTACGTCAGATCTGCAAAGTTTTGTCCTGAATCAATTTTTTACCTAGTGGTATTCAAAATTTGAATTTCATCTGTTTCCTTTTTGTCTTTGAAGTCTGCTCACATGCCGAAGAATTATGCTTTTGGGTTATTTGAATGAGTCAATAACCTCGGCCGGCAAGCTTACAGCCCTTATCCTAATCATAATTACCTTGATCAGATCGTGATGGTGACTGATCACAATCTGGGTGTTAACGATTTTGAATCTGGGCGTTAAAAACAAAGTAAATTGTCAATTTTTATAAGACTGACTTTGTTTTTCTCGGATCTGGAGTATTTGTCTTGAAGCATTTTGTCTAAAATTCTTTTTGTTTTCTGTTTCAAACAGCCGTTGTTGGAACAGAGTTTAGGAGGCAAAATGAATCACTGTGCCATCCAACAAAACGCCTTTGCTGCCTCTGAAGAGATGAGGAGCTCTGTATCTATGTCTGTTTCCATCACTGACATAAGAGAGACTGTGGTTTGTCCCAAGCCACGGCGTTTGGGGTTCGTTAATTCGACCGTAAACGATCCGATCAGATCCCTTAGGTGGCATATGAGGTGATTTACTATCAATTTTAGATGTAATTTAAATCTAGTGAAACTTGTTTATCTTGAAGCACTAAGATTTTAGCTTTTGTTTTGTTTTGCTTAATAGCCATCAACAGGAGATTTGTGATTCGAAGGCAGGAGCTGAGCTTCTGGATATCATCCTCACAAAGGTATGCTTCCTTACTCTTTTCCCCATCTGTTCAGTGATCTATAATCTATCTAATGATTTTCTGTGTTAAACAAATGGTGTGTGGGGCGTATAATTACGTTGATGGGGTGTGGGGGTGGGTATTTATGGTTCAGAAACAATTTTGGGTTACACTTGATTCAGTATTCATTAAAAATATCTAGATCTCATTGACGATGCTGTGAGAAATTTGCTTTCATTTATTAAGTATTATTTGGTCACTGTCTCAGGGTGGTTATGCTGCGGAACAACCTTGCACACAGGTAGCCTCGTCGCCCCCTTATTTTTGCGGGTCACCGCCGAGTAGAGTTTCTAACCCATTAATTCAAGACGCACGTTTTGGGGATGAGAAGATCTCCCCAGTTTCACCACGGTCAATCCCCATTCCCTCCGGTCTGTCATCGTCTCCATCATCATCTGCAAGGAAAGGTGGATGTGTTAGAGCGAATTTTGGTAACAAACCGGCTGTGAGAATTGAGGGGTTCGATTGCCTCGACAGGGACAGGCGAAATTGCAGCATCCCTGCTCTGGCCTAAGAACCCAAAGCCATACTCTTTCAAGTACATAGAAAACTGAAGCTGAGAAAGAAGAAGGAACCAACAAACTTACTTTGATTAGCAGGAGAGGACTTTTGGTCATTTTGAAGAAACAAAATGGGAGACTATCCTTTTGCCAGTGTGAATATGTTTATAAGGGTCTGTATGTATTGTCTATAAGTAGAGTTGTTATTGACCAAAATAATATTGAGAGGTTGTTTAGTGTCCGAGAGAGTAACTCTCTCATGATGTAATTACGGGAGGATCGGAATTTTGCAATTTGTCCGTTTTGGGGTCCCGAATACTGTAGTGAGCGGCTTTCTGAAGAGAATTTGTATAAATTTAGTCCGTATCGAGTCATTGTTGTACATATTGACGAAGATATTGTAAATGTCTATTGTAGTGGTTTTGTTCATCTTTGTTGATCATTCTTGTATGGATGGCGGAGTTGTTTGATGATCGTGCATGCTTGTTTGAAGCGCCAAGTTTCTTTAAATGGGGTTCTTTTTTTCTTTCGTTTCTTCAAACTTTAATGGAATTCTGGGAACGTTGTGTATTGATGTTCTGTAAAGCACTGGTTTGTAGTTTGTACTAGTTACTAATGTGATAAATTCCTGAGAAACAAGTGATGTAGTGTTCATCATCTAAATACAGTGGAGTGCACTCTCAACATCAAGGGGAACCACAATTTTAGGGTAACATCTGTTGTGAAACTTTGAAATGGTATTGTCTAACCAAAATTTGAGATTTTCTGGTTGCGTTATTAATTTCTGTTTGAAACTTTGTATTGGTTTCTTTTTATCTTTTTCTTCTTTTTGGTGTAAATAAAAATATATATACCATAGAAACAAAATTTACATTATAAATCTAAAAGGTCAAAGAAAAAGATAAAACTGGATGAGAAGCCCATTCAGAAACTTACAAGACTGAACTTGATGTGTACTAAGCAAAAAATCACAGAGGAACCTATAAAATGCACCTGTTAGGATCAAGCCAAGGTGACAGCATCCTGTACAAGATTTATCAACTCCTGCTGAGAACCTGTACTTGACTCTGAGGCAAAAAAAGCTAGCGCAGGTGGTAAAATTAAAATACTGTTGTTCTCGGGTACTTTTACAGATATGTCGCAGACTGAGATAGGACGGGAACTATGAACTTAATGCATAATCGTGTAATTGGTTTCTGTACTTGTCACATAAGCTCTCGTTATTTCGCTGCAGGTTGGGCCTTGGTGCATCTAGCTTTGTCGCACGTTAATTCTTTCATCTTTAAGTTGATACCTATCGATACACTCTCTCCTCCCTCTTTGAGTGTTCATCCATATTGAAGTTTCTACTTTTCCAATGTTTGTGGAAGTTCATTCGAACTAGGGGTGTGTACGGTTTGATTTACGAGTCACACCGCAAATTGAATTGTTATCCTTCAATTTAAAAATTTTAAAACCGAACCGAATCAAACACCGTCGACTTGTATGGCTCGATTTATTCGGTTTAAATAGTTCAGTTTGGTCTGTTTGTACTCATTTTACAAAGTTGTTACTTTACACGTTTACTATTAGATCTAAATATTAGTTAAAATTGAAGTTATACTTCTCTAAATTGCACATATTCTTCTTACGTTCAACATCTAAGTGCTCCTTTACACGTTTACTATTAGATCTAAATATTAGTTAAAATTGAAGTTATACTTCTCTAAATTGCACATATTCTTCTTACGTTCAACATCTAAGTGCTCGTAAGTTAAAAGTATTATTTCATATATATACAAATTACAATATTCAATTATGCATTTGTCATTGATATACGAGAAAAAAATAAATAACTATAAAAAAGATATTGATCATAGACTTTTGAATTATAACTGCTCTCATTTTTTTTCTTTTTTTTTTAACTTTCAAGGTTTTGTTTATTTGGATTTTGCTTAGTGATCGGTTTATTGTGAACCAAATTGATCTAAGGTTGGCCTGAGACATGTGAAATTGAACCGTTCGGATTGGATCAATTTAATTTGATTAGTTTGAGCAGTTCGGATCGGCTTGAACTGTTTTATGCTCATCCTAATTCGAGCACAATTGTTTATTTAAGCCCTAACTTTGTTAAACGTGTCAAGCATTTTGCTGGCACTTATCAATTACAAGTGAAACACGACGATTCAAGTTTTCTTATACCTTACTCCTTAACGCGACAAGTTTGATTTCCAACTCAAAGTTACCGCTTAAATATATGCATGTAGACAAAAATATGGCCCGACACGGGAGTCCCCTGAGTACAAACTCTTAAGATCGTCCGGAAAGAGTAGTTACTGTCCAACGAAGATAAAGTAAAAACATGCATGCGGAGAACATTGCAACTTGGGAGGGCAGATAACCCTTCATTCATGAAGCCTGGATTGGCACTTGAGACATATACTCGGGTCAAGATCTGAGAAGTCAAACGGGGAGCAGCATCCACAGTCACCAGTCCTTTTGCCTGGATTCCTTCACCACGGTGCTTGAAATGGAGGCCAAAATACAGTATTTTACAGACTATTCAAAGTTCGTTGGGACTATAAATTGGGCTACCGTCAAGGTCAGAAACTCACACAGCCTTTTTTGATTCAGCACATGGGTGGAGTACACCATGTGGGGGTTCGCAATTAACTAAAGCCGGCACAGACGGGGTCTGGCCACCTACGCCTGGCCGACCTCATGATCCACTTTAACTCTCTTTCTCCCTTTTCGGTTGGGTGATCCTCTTAAGACTAGCCAGCGCACTCCATGTCTTGGTTGATCTGGTCCCGAGTCATGACTATCTCTTTACCTTAGAAATATTGCGGTGGTTCAAGGATCGGGACTAATGTTTATTGGACTAGAATCGTCTCTGCTCTGACAGAAAAATATCGTTAAAATATTTTTAATCACAAAAGATTGTCACAATAATTTTTAACAATAGCGACTAAACACTTGTAATGACAATCTTTGGTTACTTATAGTATAGACGTTATACATTTAAAGATACTTATCCATGTTTTCGACAGTTTTATGACGTTAAATATACCATGACATAATAAAACTTTTGTTTTTCTTACTTCTTCTTTATATCATATGAGTTCTCTCTGGGTCAACAGAGATGAATGACTGAGACCATGCAATAAGTACTCCATCATAACAATGCTCTTGTCTTTTAATATTTGTAACAATAAGGGTAATTACAAAAATAGTTCCAATGTTGGCCTAATCTCTAAAAGGCCCATAGTTGGATTGTATCACTTTGATACTTTATTTATTCGGGTTAATTGTACTTGGCACTCCTGAGGTTTGCCTAATACATCTAGTATTCATTAACTATTTTTATTAAACTCCGCCCCAATGTCTTGTCCTCTCACCCTGTTAACGGAGTGCTAGAAAAAGACATTAATGCCCCCTTTTATTAAAATATGGGATACACAATTATTGTTTAAGGTTGGGGGGAGAGAGAGAGGTCCTGCAAATTGGAACTATAAATCTAAGAAAATGGAACTGACAGAACGTGATCCATTTGCATGAATCTAAAAAGTGTGAAAAAAGGAGAGCGCTGATATCAGGTTTGACACCTTAGGTCATCAGAATCATCACCCATCAGCCGATCAAACTTGTGGCGACGACAGTCAAGGGCATCCCTAACATGATAAAAACTTCAAGATCATTAAATTGTGCGGGGCTTTTTCCCATACAGATGGCTCAGGCAGTGCATCACAACCCTACAACCCACCACCTCCACCACCACATCACAACCACAACCCTACGCGGCCTAAACAACCCACCACCACAACCAATCGCCCCACCCTCAATTTTTCTCCTCCTTTTACCTCAACCTTATCGCTGGCCTAGCCAGGCGCAACCCCACAATCCCGATATCACCACATCACAGCCACAACCCCGCGCCGCCCTAACAACCGACCATTACTGTAGGTCCCTTAACACACCTAGAGGGGGGGGGGGGGGTGAATATGTGTTTATAATTTTGAGCAGAAATTTTAAAACAAAATTTACAAAGTAATGACATGAACAGTAAATATAAATCAACACAGAGATTTATACTAGTTCGACCACACCAGCCTACGTCCAGTCCCCGAGAACTCCACACAAGGGAGACTTACTCGAGCCTTTCACGAACCAGTTAGCTTAGGGTGCTAACTCAAACCACAGTACATATTCTGAAACCCTTCCAACGTTTCCAACTATTACAAATGAAAAATGATTTACAATTGAAATACAACAACAAAACTCCTCCTTGAGTAGCTATTACAATGAATACAACAAAATTAAGCTTTCTTAGGTGGAAAGATCTATATTATTTCAAGAGCCAAACCAAGAAGCTTGCTTCTAACTTTCTAAAAAATGAACTCACTCAGTGGAGAATGGATGCAAGTGTGAAATAAGGCGAGATAGTGTTTTGAGAAGTGAGAAAGAGATTTTTTTCAGGGAATTTCCAAGTTAGCAATAAATGCTCTCAAGGTCCCTTTTTATACTCGAAGAGAAAAGAACCGTTAAAAAGGGATAACACAAGATTTGATTCGAATGAAAGATTAAGTTGATTTGAATAAAAAATATCTCTGAAAAATTCGGTCGAATGAAAACGTTGCTTTGAATGAAAACTTTAGCTTCGACCAAAAACTCTTAGCTTCAAGCGAAAGTTTTGGCTTCAGCCGAAAACTTTGGCTTCGATCGAAAACTCTGTGAAAACTAGAATGAAAGAAACTGAAGGATTACTTTGAATGAAAAGTGTTTTTGCTTTGAATGAAAACTTATGGTTCAGTTTCTTTACTTGAATTTCTGGAAGATCTTTAAGGAAGACTTAGTAATAAGGATAAATTTTTAATAAAGATAAAGTATACTTCCAGCTCTGAATCTTCATCTTAGTCCACGTCCATGTTCAAATTCCAAGCTTTATCCAATACATGCTCTTTGTTTTTGTTTGATTAAGATTGATCCTGAAATATTATCTTAAGGACAGTGTTAGATTAATGTTGGAATTATCAAAATCAGTCAAATCAACAATCTCCCCTTTTTTTTATGATGACAACATTAATCTACCATAATATAATATGCTCCCCCTGGATAAGATAATCATTCATAAACAAAGAACTAATATATGAACTGTTTTAAATATTAGCAAAAATTTACAGTTTAAATAATAAGAATAATTACAATGATGTCTCCCCCTTTGTCAAATCAAAAAGAGGGACATACAAGCTAAGCTAAAAAAATAAACTACTGTCTACGACGGACACCATGAGCCAAGGAGGAAGGATCTGGCGGTGAAGGAGCAGCAGTAGTGGGGACTTCAACAATTTCCACGACAGGGGGAGAGTGCGGCATCGGAGGATTGTAGGGAAGATGAGGGTTGAATAACCATTCTTCACCTTCGGTGCCGTGTGACGAGAGGGAAAGATGTCCGGATGAGTGACTAGGAAGCCATGCGCTTGATTGAATATCTGATGCGCCAGGTACCGGTTCTGCTCAGTCAGGATGCTGGTAGTGAGATAGGCTTGGTGACGGTGAGCTTGAAGGCCGGCTTTCTATTGGCGGTGTAGGTCGTGCTGCATACGGCTCAAGCTGTCTAAAATGAGAGTGTGGTTAAGAGGAAGGGAGGTGACATTGGAAAAGAATTCGTTTAGAAGAGTGTGAAAATCAATTTGGTTAGAGAGAAGCTGATCGGAGGATTGGTGAAGGGGCTGCTGAATGAAAAAGAGTTCGTTAAGAAGAGCGGTGTGATTGGCAGTGACAGAAGCAGCTAACGTAGTCTGGGAGTCAAGAATAAGTTGAATTATGGTGGAGAGACGAGAGAGCTGTTCGGAAAGGTCAGAGGTGTCGGAAGGTAAAAATTCGTCAAAGTTTAAGTTGGAAAATCGGGAAGGGAACCAAAAAGAGGATCAGAAGAGTGAGGTGGTTTGGGCAGATGAGGTACATAAGAGGAATGGTCATAGGACAGTGGAGGTGCAGAAAGGGAAGGGTCAGTTGGTGGTGGTGGTGGTACATAGGGGGAAGGGTCAGATGGCGGAGGTGGATGAAAAGAAGGAGCAGGAGTAAGGAGGGACTCAGATGCATGAGTCGACTCGAAAAGTGCAACTCGCTCAAGAGAATGAGTGTGAGTGACAGGATCGGTGCGAATGGTAAAACCCGCACGACGAAGAGAAGTCTCATCAAGAATGTGTGTGCTCGGAATAGACACACAATCTGAGATGGCTGTCGGAAGGGGAACGTTGAAGTATTCAAAAGCTCGGGTCAGAAGAAGACCACAGGGAAGATGAGTAGAAGGTTTCTTTTTACGGGCATCCATAACATGAAGAATTATGCCCACAATATTTAAAGGAGAGCCCCGAAAAAAGTGGGTAAGAATAATGATATCTAGGTAGGTGAAGGCGGCATAAGAACCGGAGAGCACGAAAAGGTTGTATGAAAAGATGAGATGAAGAATATGGTATATGGGTGAAAGTTCACTAAGGTTAGGTTTGCGGGGTCGAGTAATGGAAGAGTTGTTGATAATGGTTTGAGTTTGGTCGAGTGGTGTGAAAAGGCCACGAGTGGACCAAGTGTTACCGGGAAAGACGACAAGGGATGACGGGTTTGTGAAACTAAGTATATGTGCCAGTGTGGTGTCATCGAGGCGAATAGTGACCTCATTTATGTAGGTCATAAGATAGGCGGAGTCAGAGGAGTTAAATGTCATGTTTGAATAAAACATACAGATTAAATGGGGATAAAAGACACTAGGAGGAGAGATGAGAGATAGACAGCCTATTTGCTCAAAGAACGGAGTGACACCAAGTTGACCCATAAGGATGAGGTCACTAGGATGACCGGGCACTACCTCTTGATCGATGAAGTTTGTATAAAAGTTGATTTGGTCTTGAGGGGTTTCAAAGAAATGTGGTATGTGGAGTATGTCGGTGGGTGAGCTGTATGGACATGCAGGAGGAGGATGGGTAGGTTGAGGAGCAGAGGAGGAAGAGGGAGCAAAAGGAGGAGGAAGAGGAGCAACAGTACCTAGAGTAGGTGGACTAGCAGTGGATGGTTGTTGGACATGAGCAGATGTGCTAGCAGCAGCAGACTGAGTAGCAGCCCGTGTACTGCGACGAGATGGATGGGGAATGACTTCAGGTTCGTCATTGTCTGAGGTTTCATGCAAGACAAGGTGACAACGACTTCGAGGGTGCATGGATGGGTCCATCGTAGAAAGCGTTGAAAAGTGTACCAAAAAAAAGGTGAAAAAGGTTTGACTGTAAAGAGTAAACTCTAGACAGTAAAAATGGTAAACAGTAAAAGATTGACTGCGGTATATATAGACGGAAATTTTTGGTCGAATGAAAGTGAGGTTTCATTCAAATGAAAACTTGTTTTTATTCGACCGAAACCGACATAAGGATTAAACAGGACAGGAGGAGGATACTTTTCATTCGAATGAAAACTTTTCATTTGAATGAAATCATTCGAAGGAAAATGGTTCCTTTCGACTGAAAAGATGAAAAAATAAAATAAAAGAAAAAGAAAAAAGAAGACAAAAATAAGCTCAAATCACACATCCCTAAGCGGCGATGAAGGAAACAGAAACTAGATTCAGCTAAAGGTTTGGTAAAAATATCTGCAAGCTGATCTCTCAAACTAACTTTCTTGAGTTCGATTAATCCTTTCTGAACGTTGTTTCGAAGAAAGTGGTGACAAATATCGATGTGCTTAGTGCGAGAGTGTTGACCATGATTTTTACTGATATCAATAGCACTACTACTATCGCACATAATGGAAATATTATCTACGGAAACACCAAAATCCCGAAAGGTTTGACGCATCCAAAGAACTTGAGCACAACAACTTCCAACCACAACATATTTCGCCTCTGCTGTGAAAAGTGCCACAGATGTCTGTTTCTTGCTGTGCCAAGACACTAGTGCATCACCAAGAAATTGGCAAGTACCACTAGTACTTTTACGATCGACAAGACATTCGGCATAATCAGAATCGGAGAAACCTACTAGATCGAGGGAAGAATGACGCGGATACCAAAGTCCTAAATTTATATTCCCAGAGAGATATTTAAAAATACGTTTAACAGTAGTAATATGAGATTCTTTGGGATAAGCTTGAAAAAGAGCACAGATGCACACACTAAACATAATATCAGGTCTATAGGCGGTGAGATAAAGTAAACTACCAATCATACCACGGTAAAGTTTTTGATCAACATCTTTACCATTTTCATCTTTTGCAAGATTAACACTATGAGAGATATAAGTACCTCTAGGTTTAGCATTATCCATACCAAACCTTTTCAAAAGCTCCCGCGTGTACTTGGACTGATTAATGAAAATTCATTATTTTGATTACTTGATTTGGAGTCCAAGGAAGAAAGTAAGTTCTCCCATCATGCTCATCTCGAATTCCCTGTGCATACTCTCAGCAAACTCTTGGCACAGATCATTGTTAGTAGCTCCAAAAATAATATTATCAATGTAAATTTGAACTTTAAGAATACGAGAATTTCAAGATTTTGTAAAAAGAGTAGTATCGACTTTACCACGAGAGAATCCATGATCAATAAAAAAAGCTGCTAAGACAATCATACCAAGCTCAAGGAACTTGTTTAAGACCATACAATACCTTTTTCA
Source organism: Escallonia rubra (assembly GCA_033065855.1). Classification (NCBI taxonomy): domain Eukaryota; kingdom Viridiplantae; phylum Streptophyta; class Magnoliopsida; order Escalloniales; family Escalloniaceae; genus Escallonia; species Escallonia rubra. Next base: position 1,239,915 of record JAVXUO010002581.1, on the reverse strand, counting down.
ACTTAAAAACATGATTGGGGTATTTTTCATTTTCAAAACCGGGAGGTTGTTTAACAAAAACTTATTCCTGAATTACCCCATTTAGGAAGGCACTTTTCACGTCCATTTGAAAAAGTTTGAAATTCATGTGACATGAAAATGCCAAAAGCATTCAAATAGCTTCAAGTCGAGCAATAGGGGGAAAAGTTTCGTCAAAATCAATCCATTCAACTTGATTGTATCCTTAGGCTACTAATCTAACTTTGTTTCGAACAATATGGTCATCTTCATTAAGTTTGTTTTGAAAAACCTATTTGTTGCTAATGACCTTTTGTTGAACAGGAGGCGGGACTAGAGACCAAATATCGCTTCTTTCAAATTTATTTAGTTCTTCTTGCATGGCAAGGATCCACTGGTCATCTTTTAGAGCCTCAGAAATATTTTTAGGCTCTATTGGAGAAAGAAAAGCAAAATCAGTGCAGAAAAGATTTACCGACGATCGTGTCGTTACACCATGCTCAAAATTACCGATTACTTGCTCCTTCATCGAGTATGATCCTTATTATCACTTATCCCAATACTGTATTAATTCTTAACTTTATACCCATCGAAGGACTCAACTAAAAAAGAAGGTTTAGAATCTAAACTGGCCAGTAGCATTCTAAAAGACAACAGGGTTGATGGTATATACCGTCTAACTTCAAGGGGTTTGGAGGTACTATCCCAACCAATTCTTTTATCGTGATTTGAAATCTCAAATCTTATTGCATGTTCCAAGTGTGGGACTTTTCACCAGTATATCAAGTAGAGCACAAAATGTTGAAATGGTAGAGCAAGTGTCATAAAAGGCGCGCCTACATGCAAGGCACAATGCAGGGCAGTATGAGCACCTCACGAAAAGCTAGGTGCCGCGCGTTCGAGGAGGCTCATGCCTAGTGCGCCTGGGCACCAGTCATGGTGGAGGTGCAAAGGGATGCGATGCTATCTTGATCATGAGTCATGCCACCTTGGCATAATCTTGACAATTGACTCGTTTCTTCTTTTTATGTTTTCATAATATCGTGCATGTATTCCACAAACAAAAAAACCTTGAATCTAAGTTCATAATCATTTCCTACTCTTCACTATTCTTCGCCGATAGTTGTTCTTCAACCGTAAAAGTAGATAGAGCCAATTGGAGCTTAGGATTTACTTAATTCAATAAATCACTCAACAAATATTCAGTTACGAGCAGTAGCTATCAACCTTCTTCATTAGGCAAATATTCAGAAATGCAGAGGTTAAACTTCCGCCAGGAAAAATGAGAAGGATAACATGTCGCTCTGAAGGATAAAATTATGCTATGTAAAAAGGCCCTATTCTGATGGCGACCCATCGTCCTGAATTTGAATATAAATCGTTAAGATCACCAAAAGCAAAAGAATATTTATCCAAGTCGTAAAGGTCACTAGAAATGACAAAAATGGCAATTTGTGTAAAAGTTATTCTTGATACCAAAAAATACCTCAGTTATCACCCTATAATGTTTTTTTCTTAAACTTCATTTTTCCTATTTTCCTTGTCGCTAAAATCTTTAAAGCACAACCACAATAATGAATACAACCCCATTACCTCCATATTAATGAGAGCTAAAGTCTTAGATTTAATTCATAGAAATTTGTTTCACTTCTTATACTTGACTGGCTTATCATTCATTTGAGAATACTTTCAAGATACATAATATTTATCATCATGATATCAGTACAAGGCCCTTATTGTGTCCCATTTCCTGGTCCAATCTTATCCAATCATTTCCAAAACTTTATCCTAGATCAAGGTTCTTGATGTTATTGAACTTCGCCCAATTTTTAACATTCCAGACGAGGACATGTCTTAGAAGTTCCCGATCAACTAAGACATGGGTAGTGAATTTGCTTTTATACCTTGTCAGCTTAGTCTTCGTATTGATCAAAATGTTATGCTCAACATTAGGTCTTGTCATCTTATTACAGCTGGTCCTTCAATTGTTAATTAGATATTACTCTTCATTTGCCTGGTCGAGGTTTGAGATTACTTAAATGTTCTCGCCTCTTAAGATGACTGGTTTTAAAGTTTTATGCTCTATTACTTATATAGAGGAATTGAGGTTAATTCTTTTTCTTAGTGGATTCTCCCAACTCTTTAGCATGCTTTAAATTGAACACCAAATATTATCAGTGGCAATTACCATTGCTGAACTATCAATGACCGAACACTCTTTCTTTCTAATAAAGTCATTCACCCACCAGCGTCCCATGACTCCACTTGCCAAGATGCACTAACGTGCTACAAATGACTCATTATACAAATTAACCCCGACCCCAACCCAACCTCTCAAGTCCATTTATTCCATTCATTTTTGTTTCCCCTTCATTTTAATTCCTCCATGCCCTTTTAATATTTTAAATGGTTTCTATACAAAGATTCCATGTTTCAATACGCCCTTTTGTCAATTTACTCCGTTACCTGAATTTTGGGAGGGACAAAATAGTATATTCTCATACCATAAAAGGGAAGTCTTTCCACCCTCCACTCTTAACCCACCATCCTGCCACCACCTCCCAGCATCATGTCCCTCTCTTGTTATACCCCAAAAATTTTCTTTTCTTTGTGCGAAATTATTATTTTAAGTAAATAAATTTGTGATATTTTTTATAATATTGAGAAAATGGTTGTTAGCGTTTCTGAAATTTTCGGTCGAATGAATAGTGGTTTCATTCGAATCAAAATGGGAAGGGTAATGATGTTTTGGAATGACTGAAAGATTCAATCGAATGTAAATATTTTTGCTTCGAACGAAAATGGGTTTGCTTCGAATGAAAATATTTTTTTTTTGCTTCGAACGGAATGTCTTTAAACTCTTGATGAGCGAGTACTGAAGTTTTCATTCGAATTAAAAGTTTTAATTTGAATAAAAAGCAGTTTTCGGTCGAATAAAAAAAAGTTTTAATTCGAATTTAAAAGTTTTCATTCGAATGAAAACATGTTTTCGGTAGAATTGAAAAAAAATTGAAGAAGCATTTTCGCGTCTGCCAGATTCGGTCAAAGGAAAGTCTTTTCCTTCGAATGAAAACTTAAAATTTTGTCCCATATAAATAGTTGTCTTATTTCCTTTACAACCTTTTTGGGGTTCTCTGTTCCTTTTTTTTTTTGTGGTGAAGAGAGAGAGAAAGAAGATAAGAGAAGGTTTGAGAAGTTTGTTTCCTTTTCCCTTGCGGTGGAAAGAGAAAGAGGAGAAGGCTTGGGAAGTTTGTTTCCTTTTCCTTTGCGGTGGGAAGAGAGAGTGAGAACGCTTGGGAAGCTCTTGAGTTCTAAAGTGGTGCTTGAGGATTTGTATTCTTAAAGGCTTGATTAAGGTAAGGGTTTACTTTTGAAATTTGAATCAGCGATTGGCCAATCGTTCATGTAACTCCTTAGTTCTTTTGGAAATCTGAACTTCTTCGAATTGAGTTAAGTGATTCTTTTCCTCCATTTGCTTTGAACTTTGTTATGAATAACTTGTTCTCAATGTTATGACTTATGGGAATCAAATTCCGTTAAATTTGTTTGACCTCAGAATTTGCCATATTGATATCGTTCGTTTCAGTGATTAATGATTATCATCTTTTGTAAACTTTGTATATTGTTTGACGTGTCCGATATTTGATAACGGTGATCTTGAGATTTTTGTTCTGGTAACTCTATGAGCCATGTCACAGTGTATGTGACTTATTTTCGACTTACCCACGTGGATTAGAACGTGGGCTAGCTCAACGAGAGTTGAGCTAGAGATCGCGATCTTACTTTCTGAACCGGCCTCATATGTCAGTCATGACGTATGTGACCACTTTCTGAATGGCTCTCTAGTGTCTGTCTCCGTACTCAGATATATTTTGGCATTTGATATTTGGTCTGACCTCAGTTCAGTCTAAACTGGTGTGCCTTTGAAATCTTGTCTTTGAGATATATTTTGACATTCAAAATTTGGTTTAATGTCTGTTCCGTTGAAACTTTTGTACTTCCGAAATTTCGCTTCTCAGATATTTTTTCTTTTGTTTGATTGGTCCTTTGAGCGATCTTACTGGGCATTTGGCTCATTCCCTTATTATTTTTCCTTTCAGGTGATCAGTAGGTGGGATTTTGGATTTGAAGGGCTAGCTCTGTGACCAAGAGTTAGCTGCTTTATTTCAGATTTAGTATTGACGTTTAAGTGTAACAACTAAGACAAGTTGGTATTACTTAGGTTTTATTTTGAGACTCCGTGTTGGGGAAACTTTTGGATTGTATAAAGCTTTGGGCCTCTATGTCAGATATTGATATATACTTTTGGGTATTATTAGTGCGTGCTCTAACTTACCATTTGGGAGACTTCTGATAATTTTAAGGTTTCCTTTGATTTCCATTTATTCAATCATTTATGCTTCGAGAATAAATAAATTTTGGGGCGTAGCATCTCTTATCCGTTCGGCTGTGTTTGAAGTGTTTTTCTATTCAGTCACATAGGATATGATATGGCCAAATAAGCTAGGAGAACATATCATGTCTTTATTTCAGAGTTGGTATTGACGTTTAAGTGTAACAACTAAGACAAGTTGGTATTACTTAGGTTTGATTTTGAGACTCCGTGTTGGGGAAACTTTTGGATTGTATAAAGCTTTGGGCCTCTATGTCAGATATTGATATATACTTTTGGGTATTATTAGTGCGTGCTCTAACTTACCATTTGGGAGACTTCTGATAATTTTAAGGTTTCCTTTGATTTCCATTTATTCAATCATTTACGCTCTGAGAATAAATAATTTTTGGGGTGTAACATCTCTTATCCGTTCGGCTGCGTTTGGAGTGTTTTTCTATTCAGTCACGTAGGATATGATATGGCCAAATAAGCTAGGAGAACATATCATGTCGGATAAGGTCAAATAAGGTACAAATTCTATCAAGCGTTTGGACCAAAACCTGATTACAAGCCGAATAAGCAGTTCTTATAACATCGCCCCAATTAATCTCTGCTAACCACCATGCCAGGCAATGACTTACACATTCGTTTGCACTCATCACCATGAACCTTCTACACTAACCTTATCCTAAACCCACCTACGTTCAAATTAAACCCTTGGATCACAAACAACCCTTAGTACCACATCTGATTTCAATCCACTGCCCTCCATCGCTACAACCATAACTATCAATACCACACTCTTACAGAGTGGTAACATGTGTTCTGGCCAAGATATGATATTTTATACTTGTTCGTTAAGAACTATAAAATTTACATATTTTGTTGTAAAAAGTTGTAAATTTACCTTATAAAGATTGTATTGTAAAAATCATAGGTTCCATTATATGGATCAAAGCCTCTATAGCCTCTTCCCCCACAATATTCATTATAATTCGCAAAACCTTTCATGGTAGTTTTCAATCTTCATTCCAACTTTCAGTTTATTTTTACTTTTGTTCTTAACTTTGATTTACCTATAGCTAAAAGCTTTCATCAGATTTTACACACGTGCACCCATACACAAACAACTTATTCTTGATCTAAGGACGTTATTCTTGAACAAACAATTTATTCTTGTATAAGAATTTTCTAGTGACATAGTTAAAAAAGGGAGTAATTCTAGAGGAAGTAATTCAATTGAATAAGTTATATGTTCGTAATGCCACTGAGAACAAACAACTTATTTGGGAACATACAACTTAGTTGAAAAATGAGGTAATTTAAGCTTTATAAGGATAAACAGTTTATTCTAGAAGTGCTGTAAGGAAGAAATATATGTATATATTTAGTTCGCTAATGAATGAGTATTATGCATGCATATAATTGATGAACTAATATGAGATGATGTCAAGACGGTACCGATACGTACCATTTCACGGGAAAAAAACTACATACTCTGGTACAGTATTTATAATTATGGCTATAATCATCCAACGTTGCTGCTGATCTCACCACCACCCAATCACCTTCTCACCACCATCTTCACCTCATCGTATCCAGCTACCACCTCATCGAGAAAGTGAAAGATAGATAGATCGAAAGAGGAGAGATGACACCATAACCTCGACAAGTGTGAGGGTGGAAGCCTTGCTGTTAGGGTTGATTGACAATGGAGATGAGGGACTGTCGACAAAGTTGATTGGTGCCGCGGTGGACTCAAGGAGATTGTTGAATGGTGGGCGATCTTATTTTTTATTTTCTTGTTCAATCTTAGTTTGCCCTTTTGGGACCCAAGTGCTTAGGAAAATTTTTAAACCACCCACCCCATGGGACAAAATTATCTCACTTGAATCCGATAAAGCTCATTCCTTGGATGAGATATTTGGCCTAGGCCAAACGTCGGATAGGATAAAAATAATATTATCTTATTCGAAGCTCATATCCAGCACCAAACATAACCTTCATCCATATCATACCACCTAATATACCACCATCAACATTGTACCTCGATTACCATCTTCGATTAACAAGAAAGACCACCAATTCCACCATCACTACACGAAACAACCTACCTCAAATCTGAACCCACGAAGGCCACCTATCCCGTAATCGCCACCCATTAATTAAACTTTGTCGCCTCTTTTTAACTTGACGAATCTAGTGCAGATCTGCGACATAGATTAATAATTTTGCACATTCGGTCACTAGTAATTGATTTCGTGATCTAAACGGGTTTTTGGTACATTAAGTGGGTGAGGCATTTAGTGATGTGCCTCTGGTTAAGGCTGAGGAGGATAAAGAATGTTAATTATGTTGTGGTCATGTTGGATCGTGAGACGCGATGGGGTGGTGGCGGTGCTAAGTCACCGTGGTTGATGGTGAGGGGCTTGAGGGAAATTTGATAAAAGGAAGAAGGAAAATATAAAAAGAAACAAGAAATAACATGGATAAGAAAGCAAAGTTACAGTTTTGTCTCTCTAAAAATTGACTTTAACATAATAAATTGACCGAAAGAACTAATTAAGTGACTGAACATTTTTCGAAGGACAACGAAACCAAACTAAAAGAAGAAGGGCACTTAAAATTTAGTACATAAAAGATGATGACTAGTGTTGTAATTTTGGTAGCATTTGAAACAGTTTTTTTTTCCAGTTATTTTGTTCAATTTTCAGAACTAGAAAAGATATAGGCGTTTGACATATAGTTTTTTTTTTTTTAACTTCAGTTCTACAAACCAGTTTTTAAAATGAGGATGTTTTGAAAACTCCATTCTAGAGTTTCAAGGTTTTTTTTTTTGAGATCCACTTCAACTTTTGTTGGAAATACTGTATGTCTCTTCTTCCCTTCAATCTTCATCGCAAACACGTATCACCTCAAAATACCAAATCACCAACATTGTCAACCACCATACCCATTGACCGCCACCACCACCACCACCAATGATCAATAATCCTGAACACCAAACTACAAGCACTGGAACCTTCACGGTCACTGATTGCTGATCTGCCACCACTACTGGTCAACACACCCGAACACCAAACTTGCCAACACCCCAACCCCATAGCCATTGACTGTTGCCGCCGCCACCACCACCACCATTGGCCCAAACCGACGAACCCCGACAACCACCATAGCCACAATTACCTCGAGTGACCAACACCGCCGAACACCAAACCCTTTAATATTGGTCACCACAACTCCTCTAAATCCAGATCATCATCATACCGACCACCATTATCCCTGCAACAAACACGACCAAAAGATTTCATCTATCGATTAGCGCTAGTATCTTCGACTTCGTAGGTAAATTCCAAGCAAATCAAACCCATTCACCCAATCAAACCAATGAAGTCCTAATTCGCAAGCTAGTGTCTTACTACCAAAGCATTAGTTGGATGGTGGCAGAGGAGATGTGCTGGTCGTTGTGGGGGCACTTCTGATTGTTGAACATAGGAGCGAAGCTCACAAGTATTGGAAAATGAAAGAAAAAAAAGAGAGGAAAAATAGAAAAGAGAAGATAGGAAAACAAAAATAAAAGTAAAAACCAATTATACAAAACTGTATTAAACAATCCATTAGTTATGTAAAAACTTAAAAAGGTTTTGATTATAATTTTTTTTGAAATAAAAACTAAAAATTGAAATAGATTTCAAACATATCCTTATTCTTGACATTATTTGAAAGTAGATGATGTGGCTTTGTAAAATTACATGGGGATAATTAATTTTAAGCGTTGCATTGAATAAAGGGTCAAAGGAAAAAATTACTAATAAGGCTATGTTTGATTTCCTTTTCGTTTTTAGTTTCTTCTCCAGTTTTGTAAACTGGAGAAAAAAAAAACGCGTTTGACACACAATTTTTCATTTTTTTCCCCTTCAGTTTTTAAAACAAGACTATTTTTGAAAACTCTTATTTATGAGTTTTGAGTTTTATTTTGAGACCACCACCCTCCCACAGCCACCGCCCACTGCAGGCCACCACAGCCCGCCGGCCGGCCACCGCGACAACTAGCTACCTCGTCGGCCACCGCCACCGCAAACCACCACCAAAGAAAAAACTCAAAATAAAAACTGGGTAATCAAACACCCATTTATTTTTGTAAAAAATAAAAATTAAACTGATTTTGATTTTAATTTTTTTAGAAATAGAAAACCAAAACTGAAAGTGATTTCAAACGCTAAATAAATGAGCTTCACCATCATTTGATTTCTAATTATGCAATAAATTATACGGGAACTATTATAAAGCCAATATATATATATATATATATATATATATATATATATATAGCTAATACGCCGGTTGGAAAAATCTTCCTCCTACCCCCTATATAGCGATAATCAATCGTCTTTAAATGTTTTTAGTGGCTTTTTTTAGTAATACTAAAATAGTATAACTATTAATTGTCGCTGATAGTGTTAGAAGAAAAGATACTAGAAATATTTAGCGAATGTTAATTGTCATAATACACGGAATTGAATTTTTTTTTTTACAACTCGAATAGGAGTCAAAGTTTCTTCATATACGTGTATATAAGCAGAAGAATATATACACGCACACACACACACACACAGCACGTTACAACAAAAAGTAATAAACGTTTCCTTCCACGGGCTTTGAATATTCAAATCTTTACGGCTGTTGCGGCCGCTAGGATGGGTGACATCCTTCAAACCTTTGCGGCTTTGGCCCTTGGCGTTACCTTAAAGGCTCTCGTTCAGTGCCGACCTAATCCAACCTTTCGTGAAACTAAAAGGGACCCCCAGCCTGCCCAAGTTTTGCTTCAGCACAATTAGTTTTAAGTACAGGCCCCAGGTAGCAAGATGGGGTGACCTGACCTGCTCGTCCTACAAAGGAGTTCAATGGCTTGCCAGGTCCCCACGAGGCATCATGTTCAACTCTTGATGACTCCCTCCATATATGGACACCATTTCTTGGCCGCCGCCACTGACGAATTTCTCCAGAAAAGGACCCGCCTCGCTACGCGGAGTTCCGAGTTCTAGCCTTGTTAAAATCCTGATGGCGGAAGAAATTTCTTAGCGATTCTGACCAGTGCAAATTACTATGTCCTGATCCAAATTATCAGTTGTATCGGACATGAATAAACTGTAATTATAAACGAAATCTTTATAGTGATTATCGTGAGACAATTCGTTGTACGTCTCGTAATTTTATCTTTTCTTTGAGCATACTTCGTCGTCTCTTTTGATTTCTCCTTCCTTATTGAATATACTTTTTGATTGGACTCCAAATTCATCTCAATATATTATACAATGTCTTACGAATTTTTAAATGTAGCAGTCTTTTCAAAGATAAGGTTATGGCCTTATTGTGAAAACAAAAGTTCACTGCATAATATTTTACTTTTGCCTCCTACTAAAATTGGAGGAACATGAAAAGAGTGCAGCCGCAAAATCGTTGATATATTCAATATGGCTTGATTAAGGACAAGGTGCTGGCACGTGATCACCGAAAGTCGTATAACCACGGCTCTCATCACCATGCACCTCGAAAGTTCGGCCAACCCGCCTCTACAAATACCAAACGCAGAGACGCCTCAAAAGTGATAGAAACTTTGCAACCAAGAAATGAAGAGGCGGAGAGGAAGGCAAGGAGATCATGGAATGATGGCGACAAAGAAAAAATCAAGAGGCGTGCTGGAGAAAAGGGGAGAGGAGGGGGGTGATGGTAGGGAAGGGGTGGTAGCGGCAGCGGCGGAGGAGGATGAGATGTTAATGTTGGATTTGGAGGAGTGGCCGTGGCTATGGTGGAGTGGTCCGGTGGATGAACAAATGTCCTGGGGCACTTTGTGGTGTCCATTTTGGGTCCTGGGTGAAGCTTATGATGCTGATGTGGTGTGGGATGATGATATCTGGGGTCTAAAAGGCATCACGGAGATTCCACATCCTTGACTCTTAGCGAGAGAGAGAGAGAGAGAGATTGTACATTCTATTAACCAAAGCAATTTTGGGACAAAATTTCTGTCCTGTTGGTGTCAATAGACACCATTTCATATCTCTCTGCCCCTGTTAATATCATGTCTATGAGTTCTTGCCTTGTCCCCCCCATGAAGAGTTACAATGTTAACCATAACTAATTTCTATGTTCGAAGTGTTCTGGTTCTGGGTAGGAATAAAAATATGTGAAAATCCAGCTCATCGTTGAGGCCATCTATTGGCATGTCATACACAGATGATAGATTCAGACCAGCAGAAATGGTGTTGTCAGAGAAGTTTAGTTACATTACGGCTATGCAGAACTTCGTTAACTTCTGCAAAAAGGAGCTATGAGGGTTCGTGATCGTGGAGTCTGAGGATGAGAAATTGACCCCATTACATCCTTAAATAACAGGCAGGTCCATATCTTTATTCTCATTCCTCATTGTGTCACCCGAGAAGGCGTTTTATGCATATGTTTCCAACCTACACTCAAATCGTATTCCCTGTCACAATCATGAATAACCAAGCAATAGAGTACAGAATCGAAAGATTCCATCGCCTTCAGACCATATTAGTCTCGGGTATTGGGCCGAGGGCTCTTAATAAACTTGTCCCACGTCGGAAGTCCTGGACTTCCTTCCCTTTCCGTAGTATATGAACCTAAGCCTCGCTTCTCATTATCAATTAGACTGAGATGGATGAGCTAATTAGTGTCAAAGTTGGGTGTGGGTCAATTGTTTTGTCTGTGTTTTGGTTCAGTCATTTCCACCAAATGACAAATAATCTTGAGATGGCTACTCTAAAAAAGGGCGAGATGTGGTGTCCAATATAGTACTATGAGGAATTACTATACGCTGCAGTGCCCCACATATTTTTTCTATCCTAGGCATACATCTTATCGGCAGGCCTTGTACTTAAGCGGACAAACCCTGTTGTAGTGTGACAACTGTCTGACGGGATCAACAAAATGGAGATCGGCCCAAAGTCAAGCTTCAACCATAATGTCCATTGACAAAATATATATGGAAACTCTAGAACTGGGGACAAAACTGGGGACTAGTGGTCTAGAATCACTGGTCCTCACCACGGAGCCGTTAAAATAAGTGATGGGGGGAAACTCTAGGCATATAGGGACTAAGTGTAACATCACTACTTCCCAATATGGATGGTACTTGTAATTAAGGCGACGTTACAGTGACCTGTTTCAATGGCAACAAACGATAGAGCTTTCAAAATCTAACACCAACAAAAATCAACTTTCGCATATCCTTGAGTTCTTTGGGAGCTACAATGAACAAGCAAATACAAATTGGGAAGGAGAAAAATTCAACAAAACAGAAGTAAACAAAGCCTAGTCACAGTCAAGAATGGATGCTCAACTCAACATGGAGAAGCGATTTAATTTAGATAGGCTTGTGGGCAATGAAACTGACGCACTGCACTTGGCGCACGTTGTCGAATCCGATGATACGGATGAAGGATTGTGGGTACTCCTTCTTGCACTCCTCCAGCTCCTTCACCACCTGACTCGAGTCGGTGCATCCGAACATGGGGAGCTTCCACATTGTCCAGTATCGGCCGTCGTAGTATCCTGGGGAGCTGTTGTTCTCACGGTACACGAAACCGTGCTACACAAAACACACACAAAAACGTTACTTGTCCGCTTCGTCCCTGTAAACAGACTTCATTTCAAAAAGAATTCCTTGCAGTTGTGCATGTCTTTCAATCTTTCCGTGATAAGAAAACTAGGAGAGAAGATGATGTAATAGTTTGCTGTTGACAGTTCTAATTCACCTTTTGTCTAGTCAGTTTCAGTAGATTAACAGGGACGTGGGATATCGTAGGTAAATGTTGAACTGTAGAATGGATAAGGAACATGTCTGTTTTCATACCCTTTATTTGCTTGTCTGTATCTCACTTTGTTGCTAAAAGGTTAATATCTTGTAGTTAATGCACTTTTAGCGACAAATAATGACGTGAAAAAACATAATAGTGGTTTGAAAATAGACTTTCCCTTTGGAGAAGTATGTTTTAATTTTGTTGGCTTGATTTCCAAATTGTGTATATGGATGTCTTTAAGCAACACAAAAATGGGGTGAGGATGATGAAAACTTATTGTCCTCTATTTTTATCGAGTAGTAAATGCTGTCTTTTGAAGCTCTCCTCCACTAACCTGTCTCTGGCTTAACAAAGAGAGAAAATCTTCCTTTTGGACTAAATATTTCGTATAGAAAAATGTAACTAACACGTCTCGCAATGCTAGGATGACATTAATGCAAATACGACGGTTCAATGGGATGCACCGATCAGTAAAAGTTGCAAGTTTATGTATCACCCAATCACATTAGATGCTTGTAAACAAGTCATCTGTGTAAAGTTTGCAGTGAACATTTTCTTCACCCGCGATTTTGACACTTTTATCTACTAAAATATATAGTTTCACTAGGCCAACTTACAGTTTATGTATCTTGTCCACAAAATACAACAGAGGAGAAACATGAAACATAAAACATTATTAGTTCACAAAATGCACCTTTTGCACTTTAGAAACTACAAGCAAAGTACACTAATTAAGACCATTAATAGGAGCTTTCAACCACTGCTCTTTCTTTCCACATTTTTCTTAATACATTTTATATCTTCTTTGTGCATCTAAGTAGCCTTATGTTTGTATTAACCTTTTTCATTAATGGCAAAAACAAATGAACCATCACCCTCCCATTTTTGGTTTTTGTCACCCCTACACACAAGTCTACTACTAGCTAGCAAAGTAATTGAGTAAAGGAGTAGTAAAGCTAGATGCATTACCTCGGTTTCAAATTCCAGGCAGGGAACCCATCCATTGCGGATAAGGTAGTCAACTTCCTTTGCCAATGATTCAGTAGACAGAGGAGGAAGGTATGAGAGAGTCTCGTACTTCTTCATGTCGACTGGTGGCCACACCTACCCTACCCCAAATATCATGTTACTCGCTGCTAGTAAGAAAAAATGTAGCGAGCATTGGCCTTTTAGCGACAAACAAGCATGAAAAGATAGCGGGTATACCTTCATGCATTGAACTCTTCCACCGTTGCTGGTTATGGAGGTAATGTCATTGCTCTTGCGGGTTACTGGGAAGGCTGAGGCAGACTTTAGCCCGGTGAACGGAGCGACCATGCTAGCCTGGGCCGGGGCAACCGCGGCGGATGAGATCATAGAAGCAGCCATGACTCTTATTTTCCTTCTTGCTAGTGAAATGCAATCAGTTTAAGAGGACTATGAACGTTGCTTCATGCCAACATTATATAGCCAATGTCAATGCTCAATTTACCCCTTTGATCCAACGGTCTGCAATTATGCAGTAAACCATGGACACATGGTGGCCGCAAAATCATGTTAGGGGTGACATTTCAGCACCGTGGCCACATACTATGGGAAGAAATTGGGATCGCCATCCTTATCATTAAGTACCCCAGTTAAGGTGACACGTGGCAACAGCCCTTCATCTTATCTGATCTCTCATTCGAGGAGGAGGAATGAGTGACTTCAGTTTCTGAAGGCTGGTTTTGGTGTATTTATTTGTCAAGTGGACTCTTGGCACTTTATTCAAGATTTACTCACCCTACTGCTGATATTATGAAGTTTAACCTCGAGTTATAGTAATCACCGTTTATCACAATTGAGGCTAATGCTCAGTCGGCAGTTTTTTCACCCTAGCAAGCCTCTGTCATTCGTACAACTCTAGCTAATGAGTCACCTTCTTTTTCTAGAGAATAAAGTTTGATTCCCCAAGTGTTTGTTTGTTTGTTTGTTTTTTTTTTGGGTAAATCAGGCATATTATTAATAAACAAACGGAAGCTAAACAACATTGTTCTTCCCTTCTTCCAAATTGGACAAAAGATTGGATGACGGGAGAACAAAGCCAAAATGATTACAGTAGAAAGCATTGGCAGCTAAATTGTGTGCTGCACACTGGGAATAAAAGAACAATCCCAACAAGTAAAATTCTTCAAAATCCTCTTTGCATCTTCAATGATGGTCTTGACGCACCAATTGGGGGGGGGGGGGGGGGTATCGATTCCACGAGCATCTTGATAATATTTTGCGCATCCCTTTCAAAAATCACAAACTGATCATGGTGATCATGGGCCATTTGGATGGCTACGAGGGCAGCAGTAGCTTCTGCTATCTCAGGGTTCCCAGTTGTCACCTTGGAGGTGTTCCCGAAAACAATACCACCGTCCGAATTGTGGCAAAACATAGTTGTGCAAGCTACATTTCCCCTAACAGCGGCATCAAAGTTTATCTTGACCCACCCACTGGGAGGAGGAGTCCAAAGGGGACTCAAGGTTCTGTTCTCTTTGTGTTTGAAAATTGCATTCCAGTAGTTATGAGTTGAGTTGTTGATGGATATAGACAGAGAAAGAAGATCAAAAGGTTTTGACTCATGGATCTTCTTATTTCTAGGAAACCAAACCAAATCCATCAACGTGGTGGCAAAGACTGTGTACCTTGATTGATCTTCCAAGCTAAGATCCGGGGGTTTAAGTATAAAGTTTAGCCATTGGATATTTCCTTCTAAACTGTGAGGAGGTCAAAAACCTGCTGAGGAGGCCACCCACAATAGTCTAGTCATCGGGCAAGAGATAAAGAGATGAGTTGCACTTTCAGAGGGGTGGTCGCATAGGGGACAACTGGGATCAAAATCCACGTTGTGTGCTGCTATTGTTTGACGCAGAGGAAGTATGTTCCAAGCAATTTTCCAGATTAGGATTTGTGGCGTTCTAAGATCTTCGCCGCCTAAACATTTTTCCAGAACTGAGGTGGAAATGCAGCAATTGGAGTGAATCTGTCTTCATTATCTTTGAGGTAGGCTGACTTTGAAGTGAATTTACCAGATTGATTTGGTGTTCAAGCTATAAAGTCTTGGGAACGATTTGAAGGAATTGGGATCTTCTTGATTGATTCAACTGTGTGAGTGTAAAAAAGAAGCTGGAGCTTGGTGAGGTCCCAATTTCTTTCATCAGAGGATATGAGATTTGCTACTAGAGAGATAGAGGAAGCACGAGATCTTTCTTTTGCAGGAGAGTAACCTTCTTGATAGGGTATCCACGGGTCCTCCCAAATGTTTGTTTCCTTGACATCTCTAATGATTACTCAAATTCCTTTTCTCAGAATTTTTTGGCTTTTACAGAAACCTTTCCATAACCAAGATGAGGATTTCTTCGGTACACGGTTCAGAAATGGTGTTCCACGCAGATATTTAGAGTACATAATCTTGGTCCAGGGAACATCTGGTTTCGTGACTATCGTCCAACCAGCTTTGGCTATTAGAGCCAAGTTGAAATCATGCATTTTTTTGAAGGCTAAACCTCCAGCTCCTTTAGGCGCACACAAAGAATCCCAGGCTTTTGGGTGGAAGTATTGTCTGCCATCATCTTTGAACCCCCACCAGAATCTCCGTAGACATCGGTCCAACTTGTGGGCAATTTTCTTCGGTAAGACAAATGTGGACATGATATAAGTAGGAATTGCCATTGCACTTGATTTTATGAGCGTATCTCTCCCGGCCTGAGACAGAACCTTCGATTTCCAGCTCGCAAGTTGTGACTCCATTCTACCAACAACTTCAGAGAACACTTTTTTCTTTGAGAGATTTATAAATAGCGGCAGACCAAGATATTTGGAATCTTGCGGGGCTTTCTTGAAATTCAACAGACTACATATATCACGAACCAATCTATTGTTGAGTGATTTGCTAAAATGGATCTGGGACTTTTGGTCATTTACGCATTGAGAATTTGATCAGCTTCCGATAAGTTAGCCCTGAAAAATATGAACAAGTCGTCAGCATATAATAGGTAAAAGATTGAGAGCTACCTCTACTAGCCTTGATGCCATGAATAATTCCTTTCTCCTCTTCTCTGAGAATGAGTCTAGTTAGAATCTCCGAAGTGATGATGAATAGAGATGGAGATAATGGATCACCCTGACGTATCCCTCTTTGAGCTTTGAAATTCCCAAAAGGAATACCATTGAGAAGTACCGAAAAACTGGAAGTAGATAGACATTCCTTCACTCAATTCAGCCATATCCCTGGAAAACCAAAGTTCTTAAGCACTGAGATATGAATGACCATTCAATTTTGTCATACGCTTTCTCCATATCAATTTTGATAGCCATTAAATTCGCTTTTTTCTTCCTCCTCATAGTGTGCCAAATCTCTTGGACTATAATACTGTTGTCGCTGATCAATCTCCCTGGAATGAAAGCAGCGTGCATTGGTGAGATGAGTTTGGCCAAAAAAAGGTCTCAGTTTACTTGCCATTAGCTTGGAAATGACCTTATAAATAACATTGCAGAGGCTGATGGGTCAGAAATGTTCCGCTTTGGTTGGGGAACTGATCTTAGAAATTAAGGCAATGTTTGTATGATTTAGCTCAGGAAGGAGAGATCCATGTAAGAAAAAATCTCGAATGGTTTTGCACACATCATCTTGGGCAGTGTCCCAGTAAGTTTTGTAGAAGAGGGCATGCATTTCGTTGGGGCCTGGGGCTTTTAGAGGACTAAACTGCATTAGTGTTTTCTTGATTTCTTCCATCGATGGAATTTCGCAAAGCGCGGCTATGTCCATTTATGAAAGAACATGAATGATAAGGCCATCGAGGTCTTCAGGGAAAATAGGGTTTAAGAAGAGAAAAAGTTGCTGGAAATTTGTGACAAAGCAATTCCCAATATCCTCGCTGTTAGAAATCTAGTCTCCATCTATATTCTTGATGAACTCTATTGCATTCCGTCTTCTCCTCACTAAAGTGCTTAGGTAAAAGAATTTGGTATTAAGATCACCTTCACTTCTCCATATGATTCGAGATTTTTGGTGCCAGAGCCACTCTTCTCGTTTGCACTGCTCATCAATTTCTAGTTTGATGTTTCTTTCCAGTTCTAAGTTCCTTACAGAGGGTTCCCGTTGTTGGATGTCATCGAGCTTCTGGGAGAGAAATTTTATACGGGTTTGAATGTGGCCGAAATGTGACAAATTTCATTTACGTAGCAACAGACTTGTGGAGGTTGTCTTCATGCACAGGATTTCGGCCGATGTTCAAACGTCTCGCTGTCTCCAAGCAGATTTAACCACTTAATATGAAGAGAGATATATGGTCCATGCAGCTTCAAACCTGAAAGGTTTAGGACCCGGGTGGCTAGTTTTATGAGTTTTGAGGACTATGGGGAGGTGGTCCGAACTTTTGCCAAACAGAGGCATTAGGGAATAGAAGTCTCCATTGGGAGTTTGCATAAGCCTTGTCCAGACGTTCCTTAATGTTCACCGAGAGTGGTCTATTATTGGACCAAGTGAAAGGATTCTCAGAGAATCCAAGATCCAGCAGGAAATTATTGTTGATGAATCCACTAAGCCCACCTGAGGATGACTTTTGTATATGGCGTCCTCCTTGTTTCTCTGACTGATTAGAGATGGCATTGAAATCACCAATACAAATCCAGGGACCTGAGAACGAGTTTCCAAGAAGGTCCATGTTCTCCTAGAACTTCCTTTTACTGCACCAGTGGGGTGGTCCATAGACAACAGAGAGCATCCAAGGATTGTGCGGGGGATCAGAAAAAACTAGTGCATTGATGATATTGTTGTTTTGGAAAGTGATTTCCATGTCAATACCGTTCTTCCAAGCAAGGCAGAGGCCTCCAGACAGTTTCTTTTCTCCACTCAGGGGAACTAAACATTGATTGAAAAAACCTAAAGAATTGAGGATGGTAGAAATTTTTTAGGAAGGGGAGAAAGTTTCAGAGAGGAATATGATATCAGAATTTTGGAGTCTGGTATCCTTTTTGAGGGCCCTGACGTGTGAAGCACGCCCAAGCCTTCTGACATTCCACGCTTGAATGATCATGGAGGTTTCAAGGACAAGCCAATGCTTGATTCCCTGGTATGAGAAGATTTCAAGGTGGAAACAGGTTGAGTACATTTCAGCTGGTTGGAGTGGAGATGGTTTAGGAGAGGGGTGGGATTTCTGGCTTTTGTTTTTAATTTCATATACTGAGTCGCACGAGAGGTTTTGGGGTTTTGGTATTTTGCAGCAATGTGAAAGTTTTCAGTCTGGGTTATTTGTTTTGGGTTGGAAAGGTCCGGGTTAAAGGGCTCAGTTGAAAATTTGGGCTTTTTGGTAACATGGGCTATTTCTTGAGCGGTTTTTCGTTTATTTGGAGGGTGGGGAGTTATAGTCTGGTTAGGTAGTTTGTGTTGGTCTTGGATTGGAATGGGGGGGTATGGTGTTGATGGTCTTGAATCGAGGGAAAAATGGGGTTATTTGGTTGTGACAGAAATGTATGGTGTCAGGGGTAGATGCAAATGATGTGACGGTATGGGGGCTGCTTTTTCTTTGGTTCAAAGTCTCATCCCCCAATGTTGTCTCAAAACTTGTGTTGGCCGGCGAGTAGTTTTATGGTCGAAAGATGACTGGCGATAGGAAATCATCTAAACTTTTCTCCGGCAAAGGGTTAGGATCTATGGATGGGATGGGTATAGGGTATTGGTCCTGGTCTTGTAAGGTCTTTGGCTGGGTTAAGATTGATGGAACTTGGTTATCGGTTGTGGGTTTGGGGGGGCTGTTTGAGGGATGATTTTCATGTTGGACAAGATTTTCTGGGTTGAGAAGTTGGGGGTTCCAGTTCGTGTCTGGTGGTATGATGTCGCCAAAATCTGAACGTAGTCATGGGCCATAAAAGGATCCCATTCCTGCAGGTTTTACAAGCGGTATGTAAGAACAAATTCGACATACATGTCCCAGTCTCCCACAACTGAAGCAAAAATCCAGCAATCGTTCATACTGAAGATGAACCCAAGACATTCGAAGGGGATCCTTATTCCTGTTGAAGCCCGTGAAGAGCGGACATCAGATGTCTAATTCCACTCTGATCCATAGAAATTTGAGCCAGGAGATCTTCCCTATAGCTGTGAAATCAATCTCCTTAAGAATCCCAATTTTCTTTGCAATCTTATCAGCATTTATCTTTGTCATTTGGTTTGGAGGAAGACCAAAAATTTGAACCCAGAAAAGGGATAGATTGACATCTATTTCTCGCAAGGCCAGATCAGGAGGCCAGTCCCGTACAACCAGGTGCGAGCTCGAGATGGACCAAGGCCAAGAATCCATGATTCTTTTTCTGTCCCACTCAGGATTGAAGGTGATGCAGAATATGTTTTCCTCAAGATTTTGGATTTTCATACCTTTGGATGGATGCCATGCTTTGGAAAGAATTTCTTGAACTACATTGGAATTTATTTTCCTGAAGCTTACGACTTTTGCAAGAATGGTAAGAGAATATTCCATATTGGCATTGGTGTCATCTTCCTCAAGGTCAATGGATTCCTCATTCATTAGCAGATTGGTTTTGGTAATGATTGATTCTAGCTCGTGTTGTTGGGTTGTCATTGGTTTCAGCAGATGAGAGTTAAGACTTTGTGGTACTGTATTTACGAGCTTCACCTAAAGGTTTGAAAGAGTAACTTTCAGGTGTGAGCAGGGAGAGAAACTGAAGTAAGTAAAGGCATTGAATCCGCAAAAGGTTTAGGACAAGTAAATATAAGTCAAAAAGAAGGTTTTGTTAAAGGTGGGAGGCAGATTATGCAAATCTGAAGAAAACCCAGAGAGGGGAGGAAGACACTACTTCAGAGGAAGAGCGTAGGGAGAGTTCGCGATTCTCCAAGTGTTTGTTATATGCTATATATACATATGTGATTATGCGAAGCCACACGTAAGGCATGTTCTCGGTAGCAGTATTAGATAAAAAAAAGGTGTATATGATATCTGAGGACCAACCTACAGATAACACTCAAACTTTTTATTTTTCTTAAGTGATCTCAAGTCATTCACATTGCAATGGAAATGAGTCGGATTTTTTTTGTTGCTTTTTTTAGAGTTACCTCATCCAACCGCCCGAAGAGGAGTGGAGGTTCCGTTCCCAATGACAGTTTTTCCCTTCACCTCTTCTTTTTTTGTTTCCCGATTCTTAATTTCTTCTTTCTCCTTCTCACCCAAAGTAACCACCGGGGCCTGCGTCCCTGACAGCCACACCATAACCGTACAAAATAACCACCACAACAACCATCCACACCCACATCCAACAACAAATGACCACTACCAACCAACAACTTGTACTTGAAATCTTGTACCAACAACTTGTACTTGAAATCTTGTACTAATTTATATGAAGCACTAAAGATTGTAACCGTAATGAAATCTCATAATTATAGATTTGTTGAAGTTTGAAAAAAATCCGTGAGCAATTACAAGTAAAGGGGATCATCTTCCTTGAAAACATAAACCTGAATCATAAGTGAAAAGTTTGAGTTTTGGGCAAACCTGGCAAGTACCCAGGGGACGAAAGCATAATATTATTGACAGCAGACGCCCCTTTTTTGGTGGATCGGTGGTTGCTTTTTTTTTTTTTTTAAAACGTAGACGTGCATAGCTAGGTTAGGAAATACAAGTTTCTCAACGCTAGATATAGATCAGTCTTTTATGTGTGCACATGCGCGCATATAGAACTAACTCTGTTAACTGAATTAGTAATCACCGACCATGCAAAAATCCTAAATTTTGGACTCAAGTTTTAAGGTATGTGGTAGTAATGTACAAGATACCTTACCACACTCTAATCATCCCATATTACCTAGCTAGTTTTTTTACCAGGCTCAAAAAACCCACGATAATATGATCTAAAAACTCAAATTCATGTAGAAGACAACTTTGTCCTATATCGATTGGCATAGCTAATCATTAGTCCTATGGTTGAATAATCTAGGCTTACGTCTTGTTTTGATAGTAAGAACACATTAATTATGCTCTAATGTGTACTTTGAATGGATGCCTAGTACGTACACGCATACACACTCATGAAGTCACAATGGAATTGGATACGTGGGATAGAGTTAAAGGAGCTTAAAAAGTTATAGTAGAGATGCTAAAAACTTTTCATCAAGTCCAATACCAGAGAGCAAAAAAATTGCACATGTTTAGTTACTTAAAATTGTGATTGATTTTTATTATTTTGGATTTTAATTTGATGTTTGCATTGATGACTACAACATAGAACAATTTTATGACACCTTATGCATTGTATGTCTTCGTAATCTTTCAAACAAGTTTGTTATTTTAGAAAAATGGGTCAACTTAGGGGTTGTTTGACAAAACTAAAATTTAAGTGCTGAAAAAGTTAAGAACTGAATTCGTATTACTGAAAACTTTAAGCGACTAAATTTTTACTAAAAAATAAGTTAACATGTTTGGTAAATCAAAAGCAGATGTCTGAAAATTGTTTATTTATAAATTTATCCATTTTACCAAAATTATGCATTTGTTTATGTCCTTTATAACTTTTTTTGGGTGGCTAAAATCGTATTGCTGGTGGTGGTGACGGCAGCGGCGGCGGCAAAAAGATGTCAATGGTGGCGGTAATGGTGCGTGAAGACCTGGTGATAGTAATTGTAATTATAGCGATATGCGGCGACATGACGGTCATGGCAGTGGTTGTAGTGTGGTGGATCGTTAGATGATTTTGATAGAAATGGATGTGGTGACAATAGCGACGGTATGGTGGAGGTGGCGATGTCCTTATGGTGGTGATAGTGGCTAGGTCGTGATAATTGTGGTGGTGGTAGCAAAAAAAATAAAATAAATAATGGTTGTGATGATGGTGTATTGTGGTGGAGGTGATGCTGCCATCAAATTAATTGAGGTGGCATCGTGGTGATAATTTTTTTTTTAATGTAAAAATGTGTTAAATAACTTTTTACCGTCTCACTTAGAATTAAGTGATCATCAATAAGGAAGTCCACCATGACTTAAAATTTTAGTCTATTTTTTGATAAGAATTAATTTTTTAAGTGATACAAGGTTTAGCGTTATCAAACGCATTTAATGGAAAATCATTGAAAATTTTAAGTTTTAAGTGATTAATTGTGTTATTAAACACACCTTTAATTTGAAGCTAACTCAGATTTTTATTTTAAAATATCTTGAGAGCTAATTTTGTTAGAATTTTATAAACTTTTTCATTAGCTCTCCACACAAAAGATGTCGCCTTGATCCATTTTTTGTATAAAGTTTTGCCCAAAACAAAAGAGGAGGTGATTTTCTCAATAAAACCAATGTAGTCGAGTGGATTAACAATGCAATTGAATCATTGAGGTAGTATGTCCTCAAAAGTGGAATGTAGTCAACTGCGTTGTACTCCCTCCATACCCAAAATATTGATCATATTTTATTTTTGGGTTGTCCTAAAAAATTGATCACTTTTTAAATTAAGAAATATTCTGTAAGTATTTTCTATGTTTATTCTTTTTACACTTTTTAATTCAATTTCTCTCTCCACATTTAATCCTCCACCAACTTACTTTCTCTCTCCTGATCCACTTTCTTCCCCCCACTATCTTGGAGTAGAATGAAAAATTCATACCGCATATCCTAAATAAGCATGTAAGTCAAACCTGATCAAATAATTTGAGACGGATAAAGTATTCTAATTGATTGTAAGCTCCACGATTAAAAAATAACAGCTAATTTTGCTAATATCCATATCCTATAACAAGTAGTATATTTTATGTGCAATCTACATATATGATTTGGAGTTTCATCATATAACATTTAATACTCACATTCTAAGACTTTGTGCACTATGAAAACGTTAAGGGTAATAATTAAATTTTTCTCTCTTCATCTTTATTGTTTTACTTCATTAAAAGCGAATGTCCTTGTGATCAAATCCTACAACAAGTAGTATATTTTATGTGCAATCTACATATATGATTTGGAGTTTCATCATATACCATTTAATACTCACATTCTAAGACTTTGTGCACTATGAAAACGTTAAGGGTAAGAATTAAATTTTTCTCTCTTCATCTTTATTGTTTTACTTCATTAAAAGCGAATGTCTTTGTGATCAAATCTTTTATAGAGAGTGGGCATCTTCTAGTCACAATTCTCTCATCTC
This sequence comes from Escallonia rubra, assembly GCA_033065855.1. Taxonomy (NCBI): domain Eukaryota; kingdom Viridiplantae; phylum Streptophyta; class Magnoliopsida; order Escalloniales; family Escalloniaceae; genus Escallonia; species Escallonia rubra. Next base: position 1,216,575 of record JAVXUO010002581.1, on the reverse strand, counting down.
TAAATTCATGAGTTTTAATTGTACACATTTTCTTCCTTGAAAGAGCTGTAAGAGTACAATAAATTTTATTTTGATCAACTAGTGGCAAAGCTTAGAGTTCTCAAGATATGAGCTTTAGGGTTGTCAAAAGCTTGGTTCTTGGTGGCCGCATAGCACCGAGGGAATAATATGATGGTTAGACCTAGACCAAAGATAGATCATACTAGTGGATTATTAGGCTTTTGCACGGACCTTTCTTGAAAAAATGGATATAGGCTTGAGGGGTAGTTCAAAATAAGCCATTTAAATTTCCTTATCAAGTATCTGAATACTATTGCACTATAATTGAGTTTGATTAAGATACATGCTTGCGATTTTAAATTTCCCAATACATTATCAAAAGCTCTATTCAACCTCCCACCCCATAGAGTTAATTTATTGGTTTTACTAGCTATTATCGGATTAAACCAAAAGGTACATCCTATCATGGAATACCTTCTTAAGTAGGTGTATGTGAGGTCCTTCTCTTAGCTTTAGCACGACATACCTCTACTCTAAAGTTTTGTCAATAAACTTGGATGGTCATATGTATATCTATATAATGTCTCGATATACAAATCTCAAGAAGCCCTTTTATACGTATATGTGAAAGTGTCGTCAAATTAGTCTTGCTTCTTTAGAAGAACAAGAGTTTCAACAATTACGTCAAGTTGATGGGCTGGGTAAGCAAGTACACACAGTGTGAAGTCTTTCAAATCTAATAATATGATTCGAGAATGATAAAACATGTAAGTATGACAACAAATTAATTGGTTCAAGCACCCATACATGTAATTAGCTACCAACTATGGCTGTATGATTAACAAAAATAAGACACGTAATGATGGTAAGGGATCAATCAAGCAAAAAACTGCACACTCTAGGGTTATTTGCATGAAACACGCAAGGCTTCCATTTTGGTGCCCCATATACCAATTGACGGAAAAATCTTGAATTTTCAAGAGTTGAAGGGCAATTTCGACAATTTGCAGCAAAAGCCTTCATGGAAGCCACATCATTATAGTCAAAACCCATGTGGCCGCCACATCATCAAAGTGAAACCTTTATGGCAAGCCAACCATATTTTGCTCTCTCTCTCTCTCTCTCCCTCCTCCTAATTGCTCAAGACCTAAACCTTAAAGCCAACCCTGATTCAAAACCAAACCCTAGATCTCGAAAATAAGCCATTGCAACAATTGAATTCGCATTGGAATTGCCAAACGACTCTCTTAATGTTTCTGAATTGGTTAACCCGAATGGTTATCGGAATTTATCATGTTTAGTTTTCCTTCATCATAATTTTAAAAAAAGTGGTAAATAAAAGATAGCTTGTTTTAATCAAAGATACCCATTCGGAGGAAAGAGGGTAGCGGTAGTTGGGTGGGTGAACTGGAAGTGGTGGCAACCGATTTGGGGAAAGAGGACTTCTGCATTGAGGTGGATGAGATGTGCTGGTGGCTATGTTTAGAGAAAAGGGGCTGTGGGTTGTTTGGGGAAAGGCTGGTTTAGGTCAGAGGAAGGAACCAAAAGTTTAACAAACATCCAAGGCCTTGTTTGACACAGTTTTTTTTTTTTCCAGTTTTGGAAATCGAAAAATAAAGTTGCGTTCGGTAACCATCTTTTTTTCTTCTTCAGTTTAAAAAAACTCCAAAAATGAGTTTTTTTTTAGACCACCACCACCACCCTCCCACCGGCGGCCACTTTCGGCCACCACCACCGGCAATTGCCGACGGCCAACTCCGGCTACCACTGTCAGCCAGGGGCCACCTTCGGCCACCATCACCGGCGGTTGCGGCGGCCAACTCCGGCCACCACCGCCGACGGCAACCTCCGGTGGCCACCTCCGACAACCACCGCCGGCGGTCAGAGACCACCGCCTGCCAGCAGCCAACTTCGGCCACCACCGCCGGTAGCCACCAGCCACCGCCACAAACTACCACAAAAAAAAAAGTCAAAATAAAAAATGGTTCATCAAACACCAAAAAAAAATACTCAAAATAAAAACTGGGTTATCAAACAGCCACTTGTTTTTGTAAAAAAAATAATAATAATAAGCTGCTGCTCATTACTTTTTTTTTTTTTTTTTAACTGAAAAAAAAAAAAAATGTTGTCAAACAGAGCCTTAAGTTTAACATTTTACCCTCAAAAGTTTGGGTTTAACACGAACTCTTCAGTTTAATATCAAAAGTTTAACAAAATCCAAGTTTTTCTGTCAATTGGTGATGCAAGCACCAAAATAGAAGTTCAGGGTGGTTGGAACCAAAGAAAAAAGCCTGGGGAATTTTATCTAAATGGCCCCAAAATATGGGATTTTATACGCAACTAATTCCAAAGGTAAGTATGAATACAAAACAGGCATGATAAATTTGAAAAACTCACCTGGCAATGAACATGAGTATAATTTTCTCTATCCTTGACAGAGTTGCCGCCATGACGATCTGCACCCAAGGCTGAAAACAAGTGATTTTCACTAGAAAAAAAGGTTGCCATTTGATTGAATGAAGTAGGGAACAATTAGAAAAACCGTAAGTTTGACTCTCTAAATTCAATTAGCAAAACTCACATGCAAAAAGTCTAAATTGGGACTCCGAGATTAAGCTATTTGACAAGAAGGTATTAAGCACCTTATGACACTCTAACGGTCTCATGTTGTCTAGTTAGTTTATCATCAGAAAAAAAAGTTCTTAAAAAATCAAGTAACAATATAACGTATGACAAACCTGGCATGACATGATGTGCAAGAGAAATCACATAAAAACTTCTAGATTTTGATCCGTGTTCGAGAATAGGGCTTGGATTCCTTTGTATCCATAATACAATTAGAATATATGCAACCTAATTCGAGAGACGACTATATTCGTGGTTTGGAGTTTGTGTGCATAAGTAATATAAGAGAAGTCCTTTAATGGGTTTGTTTTTAAAAACTGAATCATTGATCAATTCAATCGATAAAAAATGATTCTTTATGATATTGGAAAGGATTTTATATCAAAGTTTTGGATATAAAAAGGATTTGCTTTGTAAATTAGATCTTTGATCAAATCAATTAATAACCAAGATATTGTTTGTGATATTGAAAAGAATTTGAGAAAATCAATGTAATTAAAAAAATTGAGTTATATGATACCAAATCGTAGACACTATCCCAAAATCATGAAATGGTGGTGAATAATTATAGTCAAATCATAATCATAGAAAAATTATTGTGTTTATAGTCTAATATGTTTGATATCTATCATAAAGGTAATACACATTAGATCTTGCAATTTTGATGAGCAATTCTATCACAAAGCAAGTTAATCAAAGAAAAACCTTAGAACATGCAATATACATGGTTGGATACTACCTTTAACTGTGAACTTAATGTTACCCCGTGCATATCTTGATTGCTTGACTCCAAATGGAGCCTTTTGAAGATTGATCTCTGATTGGTGAGGAAAAGTTGATTGCTTTGCCTCTTAATCGTCATCTATAAACTTGAAATCAACTGGAGATGGTTTTGATTATTAGGGTTTGTGATAAACAATTAGAGTTTATAAATGAGAGGCAATTTTGACAGAGTATGAATGTGGGTTATGTTGTACTCCCTTTTTAGGCCTAATAAGTCCCCAATTCATATCCTTGAAGTGCTTTGAGGCTAAGATAACTGACTATTGTGAGCAAAAAGACCTAAAAATCCGTAGAATCGGCCAACCCGAGGGTACTACGACCTTTTGAAAAATTATGAGGAGTAGCGACGGGAATACTAGCCATTACCGGCCGGTACACTGCCAACACTGGCTAAGTCTAATGAGTGCTTCAACAAGACTACGCAAATGATTCCGACATATGAAGGCTTGATTCTCTCTTCTCTCAAGTCCAATTTAGGCCTAATTTATAACAGTGGAAAGTTTTGAAAGTCTAATTTCACATGAATTTAGAGTTACCGAGTAATGTTAAGTATACCTCGAGATATCTGGGAAATACTAAAGGTGTGCTCAAATTTAGTGCAAGATCACTACTCTCTAATAATGGCAATTTACGCATATTGTTCCTCAAAGACCTCTCAAATGACATAAAGTACATGAATTAATTCTTCGAGATGAGTAACTTATTCTTCACTAAACCACATTATTTTGCACGTGCTCCCAAAATTGACTAGCACCAACCATAAAAAATCAAGACAAGCACAAATTATAAGCTTACACCCATGAAAACATTCTGAAATAATCTATATAGGTACCAAATATAATAATGATGATAAAGTGATTATACATGCAAAATGACCCTAATAAGAATACGACATACGACATTGGAAAAATGAGGTTTCTACGCTTTATTCTAGCGCATAACTTTGGTAGATATTTACTACTCAAGATATCCAAAAAAAATTCAAACTTCGGTATCAAATAGTTCTTTGAAGGAAAATCAGTTTCTAGATAAGCTATGTCGAATACCTTAGTGCACTTTATCTCATAGAACTCTTTTTTCGAGGTCTTAAAATATACACGCTAAATTTATACGCTTTTATTTCGCGTAATTCATACCTTTGCAGGGATTTATCTCAAGATATAAGTAACATTACTAACATGTACTCTTTTAAACATGTATTTTTAGTAAGAACGGTTAGACTAAAGGTTAGATTTCTGTTCAGCCCGCCAAATTTTCCTTCTCAAATACGGTATATCTTTCCTAATCAGTGCGATACAAGACTTTGATTTATGCACACTTTGCAACAATAATCATTATGAAAATATAACTTTTGCATGTCGATCGTTCTATATACTTGGACGTGAAACATAAAGGGTGTCATCTTATGAAAAATAATTAACAAAATTGCATTGATAACAACAAATATATTACACTATGAGCTGACTATATAGCCTTACATTTTAGTACAGAGGTAAAAAAAAAAAAAAAGTGTATAAATGTAAAACAACTTCAAGAAAGGGTCCTAGCACCGACCACACCGCTAGTAATGATAAACGTTGTACGTAAAACTTGAGAATAATGATAAATATTAAAGGTTAAAGTCCCGGTTAATACTTGAGAAGATGTCTACTTTAAGCTAAAATTATTTGGGAACCATAAAATCCACTAATTATAAATGTCAACCCATGATCTAAGACATAATTAAGGAAAGCCTAGCATTACTTATGGAGAAGATGTCTGGTTTTAAATGCTGAATTTTAGCAAATTGCGGTCCTCGGGAGGGGGAATTTCAAGCAAAATCTGGCTGCCAATTTTAATTTTACTGCAAATCCCGCTTTAATTTTAGAAAATGGTCGGTAAAAGTATTATGAAGTCAAACTTGCCCATGAAAAGTTGACCGAAATTCCGGGAATCAAGTCAGATTAACAGAAATGTGACCGTCGCGTGTTCAAGACGCACCCTTTGCACCGCGTCCTGCTGTATGTAGTTCCATGGTCAAAATCAAAAAGCATTTCTTTTTTGCATTCTATATTTCTTTTACAAAAGTACATACACCCAATTCATACACACCTTTTCACTTGCAACAATCACACCGTTCATATTCTCTGTTTTCTAAAGGGTCACGGTTAGCCATGATTCGAAATTCTGAAATAATTTTTTTTATAAAGATGATAATAGTATTGTTAAAAGGATTATAAAAGTTTGTGAAACGGCTGATAAAGGTTACAATATTTCCGTAATTCTGTGTATACAAGATCATATAGGTCAGAAACTAACAACTAATTTATAGACCTGATATAGCATATCTTACATTTCAGTTTAACTTTAAGTAACATGCGAAAGCCTAAATGTTGTATACAACGGTTAGTAAACCAAAACAAAACAACGTAAAAACACAAGCACAAAATATTTATTTAAATATTTTCAAATTGACTATTTACTCTATTGCAAAGATTTTAAGTAGTTACAAATGGTTGGACTAACGCGAAAAACAAATAAATGATATTTTCATCAATTTTTGTGGTAGCAGTGATGATTTAAAAAGTATTGGTGCTAAAATTACTTGGGCTTTTTGGATACATAAACACATTATTTAAAAGTTACAATTTCAAAATAAATATTTGAAAAACACTTATTTTAATTGTTGCTAGAATTGTAAAAAGATAGCTAGTGATATTTACTCATCGCTAAATATAGCTAGATGATATTTTTGTTAATAAACAATTCTTTCTACTCGTACTCAATATAATTACTAGATACATTTAACGACTTTAGTTTGTGGTAATATTATAAATTGCAATTATTTTTCTATCAAAACGTTTTAATTTGGGAAACTCCAATAATGTCAACAATCTATATACGGAATGCTTGCAAAGTTTCAAAATCGTCGAGTTGATACGGGCAACAGAATTTCGAAACCTTCAAAACAAGGGAAACTTGCCTGCTTATCTAACCAAAATTCCGGCAATCAAAAGTCAAACTCGCCGGAATTCGTCGGCCGCGTGCATCCAACGCACTCTTCGTTCTGCGTGGTGTAGATAAGTTCCATCACCCCCAAAAAAGCACTTCCCCCCTTGCTTGCTTTTTGCACTGCCTGCACACACACACACACACTTGCACACTCTTTCACTTGCGAGCTCCGTCTCTCTCTCTCTCTCTCTACACACACAGAGCAAGTGGCCATGGGGGAAGGCAAGGGCTCGAGTCTAGTTCACCTGATCGTAATCGTCCTGTGCCTGGTTGCCTTTGGCTTCTCCATTGCCGCCGAACGACGCCGTAGCACCGTATGAAATCTCTTATCCTCTGCTCACCCGTGTAGATACGTATACCAAGGGTTCTGTGAATCACATTTTTTGAGAGTGTGTCAGTTTTTCTGCTATGCATCTGTTTTTACGAAGCATTTGTCAATTTGTACTGGTTGCTATTCGGGCTGCTATGTATCTATGTTATTTCGCTAGTTAGGGCTCTTGTTTAGATTTAAGGTTTGGCAAGTGCAAATTGTTGATGATTGTGGAACAGTACTTGAGTTTTTGACTTGGTGACTTTGAATTCTGTCTTCCGCGTGTTCTGATGTGATTTGTTAAGGTAATTGGTCAATTCGCGCTGAAATAAACTAGCCCACTGCGACCTTTTACTTTACTATTAATGCGAGAGAGAGTGGAGTGGGTTAGTCGTTTTTTCTTCATTCGCTTTGTTAATTGTGCTCCGTGCGAGCGCTAAGTTTGTTATGCATTTAGTTTGACTGCGACATTTTGGCTGTTAGGTGTTCGCGTACTTTACTGTGTTGATGAGTAAGTTGGTCTTCAATTTTAGAGAGTTAATTGAATGTTTAGGAGCAAATAGATTGTGTGATTCGAGAATTGCGGTGCACCGTAATTCTTCTTAAAAAAACAAGAGGATAAAGGCTGACTTTCAAACAGTTTGTCATACACTACACAATTGCAGATTTTAGTATGACCTTCTTGAGAATAAATGTAGTCTGAAGTTTCAATTTCAAATTGCATTATTTTGGACTTGGGTTTCTTCAGTAAGGTGCTATTCTTCCTTTATTCTATATAAGAAGCTATTCTGAAGGAGCAGTCCAGTATTAGAATTTCTAAGCGCATTGTTAGTTGGTAGGTATGCATTCAGTATTCCCTATAAGCTCTGAAGAGCAGTTTGTAGCTAGTCTTAGCTGACTCATTCTGATTCCACCAATATCTAGTACAAATACTATTCTATAATCTGGTAGATATTTCATGTTGTTGTGTGGTAGCGGTATGAAACAACATACTAACTCAGCCCCAATTCTCCTCCAAAGTTTATTGCTGATATAAGATCCTAATCCATCCCAAATGTTTAGAAGTAGTTTCTGGCAAGTGTTGTCCAGTTGAGAATCATTTCTGGTTGCATCTCTTATAAGCATGATTTTATCAAGTGCGATCTGCCTTTCACTAAGCTGATAGATTATTTGGCAAACGTGTACTAGAAGCGTTCCCCGTATCCTGAAAGTGTGGGTGGGAACTTACTGTTAAATTAAGAAAAGAGGCTAAGTATGTATCACTTCACACGGAGCAGGGCATGATATGATGCCTCGTGGGGGTGCTCCGTTCTGCTCCTTATGATGCTTGCTGCCAGACTCATCTATATATTGATACAAATCTGTTATGCTCCTAGCATCAAGTAGAGCATCCTCCTTTTGAGGTTGGTGCTGCTTATTACATTGTGTTTTGTAGAGTAATTTAGTCCCTTTTAAAATGTCGAGATTTTGCTAAATATTGTTGACCTCCTGGTACATTTTTTCTTGTAGAAAATTAGTTGCAATTTGACAACTTATATTCTTTAGCTTATTTTGCTCTGTTAAGATGCTAAGAAGTGAGCATGCATGTTGATGCCACATTAATCACAATGCGTCCTGCCAACTAACTAAATTGGCTTCTGAAATTAGCAAAATCACTTCAGCAGTTGAATTGTTCTATACAATGGTCGATGGATCTCAAGATGAAAGATTGGCCCTTTATATGTTACCCAACCACAGCGTTATCCTAGGTCAAAGGGTTCAGATGAGCGGGGAAGTTGCTCCTTAGATGATTTGTGAACATATTGCCAAGTTGTTGTACATAGGGCTTTAGACAAGTCCAGATCGCGTCTTTACTCGGGCTCGTTCAGATCTTGAGCTCGTGACTTTACATATGTTGCAGTAAAATGCTTGTGGCAATTAGTTGCAGTTTATAAGTCTGATTAAACATTTGTGGGGTTCTTGTAATTGATTCAAATATTTTGGGTTTCTGTTTTTCTGTGCTGTAAATAAAGTTCCTTTTTCTGCATTACAGGGTACGATACACAAGGACGAGCAGTCCAATTCTACGTACTGTGTTTACAAATCAGATGTTGCAACTGGATATGGAGTGGGCTCTTTCTTGTTTCTTCTCTCAGGCCAGTCGTTGCTTATGGCTGTGACAAAGTGCATGTGTTTTGGAAGACCTTTAGCACCTGGTGGGGATCGTGCTTGGACCATTATCTACTTTGCCTCTTCATGGTAAGGTTTTGATGTATCCTGCATATTCTTCTTCTATATGTACTTACTAATTCCATTTAAAAACTTCTTTTTTAAACAATCCTAGCCCTATCACCCACCCTCAAAAGTTAGTCAATGTTCTTACTCCTGTAGAAGTGTATATGGTGTCTGACAACTCTGACCAAATTAATTTATCTTAACGTACTGGGAATGCCCTTTTTCTCTCAGTATTATGCCTATTTGTTTATTGGCCCCCTTTCTTTATGTTTCGGCCAATTGTAAATTAGTTGGTGCATCAAGGCATCTATTGGTGTTAGCGGTATTTGTGCACGGCACGTATGCTACAGTTGGCACCCTGATACCTTTATGGTTGTAGGTATGGGTGGCAAGCAAAACCCAACCCCATTGACCCGCTCAAATCCACCCACTTAAAAATGGCCCAAAACCATCCACTAGCTAACTGGGTCATTGTGTGTCATACATTCTTATAACCCAACAACCTGGGGGTTTAGATGGGTTATAAATGGGTGCCCATTTGCGTAAATAATCTGGTTTGACATTTTTTGTGACGGGAATCAGCTGTAACCAAAGATGGACCACCCATGGCCAGTCGTGACCACTTTCTGTTGCCGTCCACACCCACGGGCGTGCTGCCTGCTCCGGTGTCATCGTCACCGTTGCTGCTATATGAGAGGATATCTAACCAACAATCACAATAAAAGCCATCTCTCAAATATTCAGGTGAGGAGCTAGATCTCTCAATAAGATGTGAGCCATCTTGGTTAAGATCTTCAATGTGTGATATTTGGCTCTGAAATGGTGGCCCTGGCACTCTGAGTGGTGGTGGTTGTGGGAGTGACGGCAGTAACAGTACTGGGCAGTGGTGGTGGATCTGAATATGGTGACGGTTGCCAATCTTCAATGGCTGTGGTGGTTGAGGTAGTGGTGGGTTTGGGTGGCGTGTTCACGACCACTGGATGTGGATAGAAGAAATGGGGTCGGTGGTGATATGGGCCATAATTGTTTCAATTGGGTGAAACCAACCCAATTAAGAAATCACCCAGTTGGCCAACAACTGAGCGGGTCAAAATGGGTAAGTCCCTCATTTATATTCAACCCGTTTAACCCTCACCCACCCATTTTGCTACCCCTAGTTGTAAGGAAAGTCTCTCAAGTCGTTTCACACATTTGACATTGAGTTAAGTCAATGTAGATATTCCTGTCTATACAACCCGAATTTCCGAGGCCTATATCATTTCAATTGACATGAGCTACTTCTGATGAATTTACTACCTCATATGCATCTGCAGGATGACTTTTCTGGTAGCAGAAGCATGTCTAGTTGCAGGCGCAAAGAACAATGCCTACCACACCAAGTATCGAGATGTGATCAATGCACAAGATTTCTCTTGTGAAACATTACGTAGAGGTGTTTTCATTGCCGGAGCAGTTTTTGTGATCGCAACGATGATTTTGAACGTGTATTACTACATGTACTTCACCAGGGCTACTTCTCAGGCAGCTGGCAAGACCAAACGAGCCAGCTCTACTGTTGGTATGTCAGGTTATGCCTAGTTCTGAAACCGAGACATGTCAGGTTATGCATATATATGAGCTTTGCTACTTAAATTAGCAGCAAATTACTGTAATTGGCATAATGCAGCAGCATATTAATAGACAATTAATTGAAGTTGGAACAGGACTGGCCTTTGTAATTCGCTTCTCTTGATCCTCATTTGGAAAAGTCTTTGCGAGAGTTGTCAGAAAGCTCAAATCGAAAACTACATCTTTGATGACTTTTTATAAATGTGAAATGTGTTAGTATCTATAACAAATCCTATAATGTTTTCTTATCTTGAAAGTACTTTGAATATCGACCCAAAGATAGCTTTAAACCCAATAAATCAGTCGTGGTCCTTTTTAAACCAGTCTTTGGTTTTTCTGAATTGTATACTAAGCAGAACTATACGGACTATTGTATTAATGAACTGATCTTCGGCAGAATAAGACATACTATTCCTACATCATAGTATTATTCATAATTGTGGACCACTAATTTAAACCCCTTAAAATCGACAAAATTTCATACTTTATGTCCGAACAAATATCAGAACTGTACATAGACAAGTGGAATGAAACAAGTTGTACTCAAAGGATCTCTTAGGATTTGGGGCCAACCATATAAAGGTTGTGTTGAAATAAATTGTCATGTTATACTAGTTGTAGAAGAAGCATGACAAGTTGCTTGGTCTGTTCACTGGTGGGACATTCTTAAGCATGACAAGTTGCTTTATCCTTCTGTAGGAGAAGCGTAGGAGGGAGGTAGGAAGGAGAGGGGGTCAGAGAGCCCCCAGTAGGAATTTGGTAAACTTACCTATAGTTGGACATCATTCTACTATTAATCAAATAAATTTGACATAAATTTGAATTATTATTTTACGTCGGTCATCTTTTCTTTCGTTCTACTAAATTTCTTCTAAATTATGTTCGGTTTGATCCTGAAAACCTTCTTGTACGTAGTCAAGCTAAGTGACAAATTAGGTCAGGTTGCCTCTTAGAAGAATATTTATTTTCTCATTAGAAAAATCTAGCAAGTTATTGCATAAAGTTTGGAGACAGCCGTTGGCCCATGTCAGGGTCAACATTAAGGATATTAATAGCCTGGCAGCCTGTCACCAGCCCAATCCAACTTGACCCACGGTAGTTGTGTTGCACCTTAAGGTGTGCTTAACTTATGAATTAACCCTAAAAAGCCAAAATATTATTCTCTCTCCGTTATGTTGGACTTTTCCCAATTTATATATCCCTTCTTCTTATTTTTTACAACTTACAAAGTTTAATGAACTTCCAAGACAACCGTTGCCCCTTCTTATTTTTATTCTCGGAATAATGCGCACCTTTTAAAACTCATCCCTAAATTCTTATTTTCTTGATATCAGTCATTTGACTATGCATCCGTCACCATTTTGGACCTTTTTACTTTATTCTGTCAAAAATGATCACATGGTCACTTTTATTTTTGAGGGATAATGTTGTCCAAATATGTGATTTTCTCAATTTTCTCTCAATCTTCTACCCGTCAAACCCATCTTCTCAGCCCACCACCGTGGACAACCAACTAAGCACCTTTCGCAACTAAACCCACAGCCCAAACCACCATTTTCGCAACCAAATTGCCTCCAAAGCCACTTTTATCAAACCCATCAAAACTGGTAGTCCTAGTGGTGGTCGCTCTAGAGTGGCACAGCTGAGATTAATGGAGGTGTGATGGTGGTGGCTAATGAGGTAGTGGTGGTGATGGTCGCTATGACATCATGGTGGTAAATATTTCTATCCACTCAAAATTAAGTGTTTCTTTTGACCTAAAATTTTGGTCCTTTTTAGGCAAGAATTAATAGTTTAAGTAAACAAGCCTGAACTTTATCAAAAGCAATTATATAGTCATTAAAGTTTTAAGCACTTAATTGCGTTATCAAATATGTGTAGAACCCGTGTCGAATTGATTCTCAAAAGTAAGTTTTAGATGTCACTTGCCAAAATCACTTCTTAAGCTATGAATGTATGTATAAAGTGTATTAAAATTAGTTTCAATGTGACAAAATGAGTAAGAAGTTTAGTATTTCAATATAAGATGCCCAAGAGCTTTCTAATTAAAATAGGAATTTTTTGGTACTTTATTACTTGGTCAAACTTGATAATAAAAAAGTAATTAATTAATAAACCTTGTTTACTTAGATTTTGATTTAATTAGTTTATAAAATCTGAAAACTTAATCAGTTTTAATCAGGTTTGACCACTGGAAATCGATCCCAAACAACTCCAAATTTTATGTGAGTTTTATTATGATCCCCCAAGATTTTTTTGTCATATCTTTCAGACTTAAAATAAAAGGTTTGAATTAATGACGACAAGTTCCTCTTGCAATGCTCACTACACAGTATCACTAAAGACGCAAATACTCACTGTATGGCTAAGGTGCATCTACATTCATATCTTGGGATCACTTTTAAAAATTGGAATCATATATGAATTATTAAAGGGTTGAGCATACTTGATTACACCACTTTTACTTGATCTACACCAATATTCTTTTTGTTTGGTATGCCACTTGGGTAGGTTTGGTTTACACTATCAAGATTAGCCCCCCAAATCCCTCCCTGAGGCTGGTTTAATATCTTGGTGTTACGCTGAGAGACTTTATTAGCAACTTGATTTTGTATTTATATATGTTGTTGCAAAATTAACATTGAGCAAGGTGCAAAAGTATCTGCACCTTGAATAATATTGTAATCAAAAGTAATACTTATTGTTTTATACACATTGAATCTATTATACTCTTTTTGCCATTGAATGCTGTATTATTGAAGTAACATTTAATTAAACTTGGCATCCTAAACTTATTGAGGAGCTCACTGCTTGTTATACTAATTTGTAAATTGAGAAACATCAAACTAAAATTTCTAAAGATATATGTGCTGAATTAGGAGGTCTTCTTTGCAAGTAGTAAAAGTTTGGAAATGAGATTAGCGAGAAAAGGAAACCAAATTAAGAAGAGAAGGAAGGTGGAGTAAGATGTCTTGGAAGTTGGAACATAGATAAAAAAATTAGTGAGCTCAAAGGAGGGGAAAAACAATTAGATATTTTTAAAAATATTGTCAGCTGAATTACTTGTATTCTCTAACATTGTATTTTATGTACCACGTGGCTTTTTTTTTCCTAATGACGTTGTACTAGTAAACTCTATTGATAATTATTTCAATGTTTGTATTGAATATTAATAAAATTTGCGTTGCTATAATATATTACCTGTTGGTTTAGATGACCTATCTGCTTTTGAATAACTAGCTAAAATTCCGTGCATAGTTAATAATGAAGTAGAGGAAGAGGAATCATGGGGGGAGTTCATGAGGTCGGTGGTTGTTTTGTGACCCCAATCAAAATTTAAGACCTATTTAACTCTATTTTAAAATTGTAAGAATTTAAGAAAATAAGATTAAAGATATGAAAGGCATAGAAGTTATTGACCAAATCCAAATATATATAATACAGATGACGGTGTCCCAATGAATTGTTTAGTGCATGACATTGTTATGATATACCGTAGTCTAGTCGACTTTTGGAGAACTGTTGTGATGTGATGTGCCAAAATGGATAGAACATTAGTTTACTAATTGTCCATATTAATAAGTTGTGGTTAAATTTCTTTTTCAATTGGAGAAATGCCTTGCTTCATAATTGTATAGCGTCTTTTAATCATCTGTTTTTTGGTCATATGTTTGCTCAATTTACTTGGCTTCTCAACTAACCGCTCTCTTATTTTTCATTTCAGTGGAGATTAATATTCAGCCACCCATAATCAAGCAGGGATATGAGCGGGACTTGAACTTTAGAGTTTAGAATGATTATAAATCTGATCGGTTTGCGTCTTCACACTAATAGTACGAGAAGAAAAGATGGGAGGACTTGATTGGGAGGAAGGATTTGGATCCTACACGGTTACTTTACTGCTAGGAGCTACTAGGTTTCTTGTTGATTCAAACCTGCAGAAAGTTGCATGAATTAATAGGACACACAATTTTGTGTTTTCGCCACTCTTTTTATCTAAAGCGCCAGCGATTGTTATTTTGAGAAAAGGAATTGTTGCAACATTTAAAGTTAGACTGAGTAATCGAGCACCACTAGTGTTATAAGTCAGAGTAGTATGAAAGTTCTCTATAAAGATTAACCTTTGAAGCATATTGTATTTATTACTACTCTAGTTACATATCAAAATGATAATATTTCTACAATTATCGGCATCATCACGTAATTTGAAGGAGTGTGAAGAAACGTTTCTACGCCCGAACTGCATTTCTGTACCTGATTTCTTGCTAACATATTCAAGATATGGCCCTTAAAGTACTTTCTTTTTCACAACAAAAATGGTGGTGGGGATTTTGGATCTCTGCAAAAATGTCTGTCCACTTCAGAAAAGGGAAAACTGAATCGCAGAAACTGTTGCACATCGTTTCCGGTAAGTTTTACGCCCAAAATTTCATTTCAATTCAATGTTATAAAGTAGGAGAAGAAAAGGTTTTGCTAAAAGTAGTTATGTAAGACATTTCACATGTAGTAAGGAGGATCCTCCTAGCATAAAATAAAATATAAAAATTTGCATTTATGACAAGGGACAGAGAAAAGCTAAAGGAGTAGTAAGGCCAAGAAGGAAAGGGCAAAAATGAGTAGTAAAAGACACCCACAAAATTTAATGTGTATAAAATGTCAAAATGGACCAGTAAAGACACCAAGAGAGAAACAATCTCAAGGTACAAAGCTAAAAAGTTTCTCAACTTTATTGCATCCAGAAGATTGTGTGTTTAGGCTTTTGAAGACTACATTTGGTTCCCTTACCCTTTTCAGTGACAAGCCCCAAACAAATCCCACTTCTTCTTTTTCACCCCTTTTCGGCCAAATCCGACAACCAAGAAAACCAGGATTGTGGTTGCACTTTTCTGGGTTTTCAAGTCAAAGAAAACAAAGAAACCTTCACCTGTCTTCAAGCTCTACAATATAAAAGTGTGTAAACATTTCCATACATGGGCCTAATAATGTTAATCAACATCCCTGTCTACACACTTTATTTCAATTCTGCACTATCATTTGGTCTTCGTACGTAGTAGTTGTTGACGAGATGTACGTATGAAGGATTTTAAAGAAGTTTGTCTGTAAAACTACAAGTGAAGTTTGAACCTTTATTTTATAGAGCTCGCCTACCAATAATTATCTGTTTTTTTTTTTATAAAAAAGTACTTGGGAATTTTGTGAATTGTAGACTCGTGAGTGTAGACATGATATGACATTTCAGTGAACATAGGTTGTGTCCACTTGCGTACATTAGAGCTACATGCTGGTTTTTGGGGTTTACTTTTTGGGCTGTAAAATTAGCACCACCTGGTTTCTTTGAAAATGTAGCAGTCATATGAGTTCCATGATATGAGTAAATATCTCTTGGTTATCGGCCAAGATAACATCGTATGTAAGTAATTTTAGATCGCAGACAACAGAAGAACGCCTACAACCATAACAATATTTTCTCGTTAGTAAGAGAAGCGCTTCTCTAGGAGAAGAAGATGCATTTCTAATTTTCAACCGTAAACTTCCTTTTTAGTTTGCTTTGTGAAATCCTTTTTGTTGGCTATGGTTTTTGAAGAAGGATGTGTTCAATCCCATGGCATGACAAAATAGGAGAAAGAGTTTAGCATTTCAATGTGCTGCAATTCCAGAAATTCTCATAACCACCATTACACCATACAACCTTGAATGTGCAGAGAGATGATGCCTATTGGGTCTTTTCCTGGCCTAGCATGACACTATAAGTTGTGTCCTTTCCTTCTCCATTTTAGAAAGTTACCACGAATACCATTCCGTTAAGAACATACTCGGGACAAGGAGAGGCAGATGATTATTTTGTTATATGTCATTCGATCTAAAAAGTCGAGACCATTGGTTCCGAATCATGTAATATTCTTTACATTTTGCTAGATATGTGTCGATTGATAATAAGTGTACTCTCACGTTTAACTAGAAATGACTCTTTAAGGTTTTGGTGAGATTCAAACGTTAAATTAGAATGTTCAGAAAAAGCTTTTCTAAGCAGTGAAGTTAAGTGTACAATTAGACTCTTTGCTAACGTTACATAAAGCATGAATGTCACTGTTACACTGTAGAATTTTTCCTATGGTAACGCCGATTACAATATGCTACGTGTATGATTTAACTTCGGGGTGCTATTGATTTCGGTCATCTTTCATTTTCAATTGAGATTCTCATGAAAGGTTCAAGACTTTAAGGTCACATGCACCGGTTCAAATCACTGTATCGACGATCTAGCGCCGCTAAATTAGATAATGAAAATATTATCTCTAATGCAAATTTGAATGCCTAACGGTAAGGGCGGTATGAAATATATCCGAAAGCGAAAACAGACCCCTAGAGGCCCCCCCCCCCCCCCACTCCTTTTTCTCTCCTTTCCCTTCAACATCTTGTACGCACGTTCAAAAGAAACTCATGAATCCAACACGGCCAACAGCAAACAGTACCCTTCTTATCGTTTCTACCATTGAAACTATCATCACCCTGCGACATTATGCATCTCAAAGCAGTTCAATTCACAAGCCAGTGTTAGCCCTCCAAACAAATTAAATCAAAGGATGGTACGAACCCAAACTCAAACGACCATCTTTCTGTAGTTCCACGTTACACAGGACATAAGGTGGTACACGCAAATACAGTACTAAACAAGTGTTTCTCGCCACACCTACTGTACTAAACAAGTCGTTAAACAACAAAAGTCTTTCTTAACACCGTAGCGGGATTCCCGGCTAGCCAGCCCACCCAGCCTTGGCTTCCTCATGTCTTTCCAAATCCGTGTATGTCTCACTCTAAGCCTTGAATCTCAAATACAGGCTTAGCTTGTACATACATACATATATATATGTATAGTACAATGCTTGTACCAGATGGATGGTAGCTTTAGTTTGCCTGGACGTGGAGGTCTAAGATGCACTCGCCTTCGAGGGGCGTGGCTGCTTCATCTCGAGCGTGACACCGACATTCAATTCAATTATTCCAATTTGATGAGAGTGACATTGCCCCTCCAGCCAAAGGCAGCAAGAGAAAGATCTAGTAAGAATTCCCCACATGAAAAAATTTATATGAACCGTTGGGATACGAATTTAATCCTTGAAGTTTACTTAAAAACTTTAGAGAATTAAAATCTTGTTACAAGGCGATGAAACAATTAGCTAAGAGCTAATTATACTAGTTTGGCACATGACGAGTGTGTCTGGAATCGGTGATTGTGTCGACGTTTGTCTCAAAACAGCTGAGTTGAAACTCACTATTAGTTGTGAACTTGTTACACAAGTGTACTTATCTTTTTAAACGACATCTCTTGTGTTGATATGAGCAGACTTTCAACGATAGAGTTTCATTGCTTTAAAAAAATGCTTGACTTATGATAAAAGTAATCTTGACACTCTCGAACACGAGATAAATAATGTATGGTCTTCTACTATTACTTTCAAATGCTTTTGACCATTTTGATATAGTTAGATCAGAAGGATGTATCAGTTAATTTGTAAGACGAGAAGCGAAAAAATTGTCATATAACGCATCGAGTGATCCTTAATACGTGGTTTTACAACAGTTTGCAACCCCAGATCCAACAGTTACCTCTGGGAAAGCCTCTTAAAAATTCTTCCCCACAACTCGCAATGGCACTTTGGTTGTTAAGGCCTAAACTCAGTCCAAACCTCAAGTTCATCATACATTCCCAGAATTAATCATCAGTGTGTTAAACTTGACTGAGAGTCAGAATAAACATAAACATATATTCTCATCACGTGGGCCCATTCTTGCATGACTATTCTTCCTCTCCCCCCCCTCTCCCCATCAAACCACACCCAACATAACCGTCAATTCATTACTCGAAGCTGGAGAGAGAGGGAGGACATAGAGAGAGAGCATTGTGGCCAGAGAGTAAGAGTACAAAGCTCACCCATTTCACCAGCTAGAAAGTCAAATCTCGCCGGCTAAACGTCAGAATTGCTACAACTTTATGTGGGTTTTCCGGCAGAGATGTCATTTTCCGGCGGAAGCAGATCGACCATCTACTCTTCTCTGGTGGTGCTCCTGATCATCGTCTCAATCCTGCATATTTGGGGTGACTGCAGAGTGATGGCAATAAGGATACTACCGGAAAGCACAGTGGCAAAGGAGGAAGAGGGCCGAACCTTGAAGCCAAGCGCCAGTCAAGCAGAAGTGTTCCGAAAGTTCTTCAATGGAAGGGTTTCTGATCTCAACAACACTGGGGAAGGCTTCCAAGAAAACAAGAGAAGAGTGCCCAGTTGCCCAGATCCTCTTCACAACAAGTAGAGAAATGATTATCTTCTTTTTTGTCGATTTTTTTTTTTGTTAGACTTTATCCAAAATACCCACGTTTTTCTCATTATTTTTGTGACAGATTTTGATGGAGTTTCGTAATTTTAGGGGGGTAAACCGTGGGTATTTTGGTATTTGAGGTTCAAGAAATGGCTGATCATGTACTGTATTATGTATATACAAGTTGAGATTCTGAATTTTATTGCCATTTTCATAGTCGGAAAAGTCTGCTTCCTTTCAAATTTTCATAATGATATTCGCAACCCACCATTTTTTTTTCCTAAAAGATAAAACTGGTAATCACTGCGGTTAAATGCAATGCAGATAATTGAGTAACAAGCAAGATTAATCATCTTCTTACATCCCAAGTATTTACGTGTTTGCGTTACATTTTCCTTTCGTAGTCGCCAAATCCTTAAAAGTACGCAACCCTCGTTGCTCCTACTTTTTTTTTTCATGCTCTCACATCATTGTCAAGCATCTTTTAAATTTTAAATTTCTCCGCTCTTACCATCTCACAATCGTTTCGACCCCGCTTTCAAAATGGTCACTTACTGTGGAACACGACTTTTTACCCTTCCTTCAACAACCTTGTCGCATGAGAGAAAATTTCACCTAGAAAAGTGGCAAACAACCTTGTCGCATGAGAGAAAATTTCACCTAGAAAAGTGGCAATTTTTTTAAATAATCACTGGACCTATGGTAGGATCCGTAACTTCAGAACCCTTATTTCTTTCACAATTGGGAATTGGGATGATATATCTTTGTTTTGTTCAGTATCTTGGAAGATTGAGAGCTTGTACATTTTGAGTAGTTATCAGCTCTGGCTTTATGGGCTGTTTGGCACGGTTGGCATTTATGGTATTGCTTGTTGTGCTATTACCAATTCTTTCATTGACGTATTTGGAAAACTTACTTTTTATTTTCACTCTTTGTACGTCATTTATTTACTATAAGCGGTTAACTTAAATTGTTCACCTGTCCTGCGCATCTTCCAAAGCTTCAAATGAATGCATAAATTATTGTGGTGAGTACTATCGGAAGATTGACGAGGGACTTGAATATGTATTTGTTGACTTATGCATGAGAATGGTTGATTTACCAGCTGCAGTTCTGCATACAGGGCGCCAGCCAAGATCATGCCATCTTGGTGTTTAGGAAGATATCGTAGAGCTTTTTGAAAGCACCCCCCCAAAAGCCAGAGCTTGTGTCTAAAACTAGAAGTAGGTGAATTATGAGTACATTTGACAATACAAAATGTTCATTTGAGTATGCTATTTGCAATTTGCATGTCAAGTTATACTTTCTCACACTTTCATTTGTTGTTAAAAGTTTTATGTTTTGTCATTACTTTACTTTTTAGTAATAGAAAGGAGGTCTTGAATATCGTATAGAGTGTGGAAATAGACGTTTCTTATATTTAGTTTGTACTCTACTTCTATCAACATTTTAATGACAAAAGTGAAGTTTATCGGCTAAAAATGGAATGCAAATGTCAATTATTTTTAATATATAAAATCATTATATACATCTTTTTGCCGGCAGTAATAATACATTATTCTGCGGTGAGAGTTACGCACTCCTTTGTGAGTAATTGTTTCTAAAAACATATATATCGTACCAAATATTTCAATCTAACAAAACTAAAACATAAAAGGTGGTTATAAGTAACAATTAGGGTATGTATCTAGGCCCACAATCTCTTTTTGATACGTAACATTATTGCTCGTCATAATAGATTAATAATGGATTGTCGTCATGATGTGTACTTATTGTAATCATAATATCCAATAAAAACAATGTTGTAGGATATAATGAAAATCTTGCCCGTGATAGAGACATATTCAAAAGACTAGAGCAAATTCGTGTGAATTTGGAAATGTTGTTTTTGCCTACCATTTACATATCACGTAAACCCGTTAAATGTGTAGATATTTTACAAGTTTGAATTACAAATATGCATTGAAAGTATACAATATGGCTAAGATCCTTGAGTAGTAGATAACGATGATTTCAAATTGAAGTCTTCCCTTGGAAAATATAACATGCTCCAATATCCTCCCGCAAGTTCGGGATACAAAAGACGTCGAGCTTGGACCATAAGATCTAAAGTCCAGACGCCGAGCTTGGACCATAAAAACTAAAAACGAGACACGAAAGCGGCTTAGTGAAGATGTTAGTTGGTTGATCAATGCTAGAAATGAAATGAACGTCTAAAGCCTTGTTTGCCACTCACTCGCGGATAATTATAATTATAATCAATCTCAACGTGCTTGGTCCGAACATGAAAGACGGATTGAGAGTTAAGTAAACATAACCAATGTTGTCACACCAGCACGGGAGAAAGGGGGGGGGGGGGGTCGAGGAATATGCCTAATTCAAATAAAAGGGTCTTAAGCCATTCAAGTTCAGCATTGGCCGTTCCAATGGCCTCATATTCTGCCTCGGTGGACCGAGCAACCGTAGGTTATTTTCGGGAAATCCACCATATTAGAGTAGGGCCAAGCAACATGCATAAACCACTGGAGGAGCGAGATCGTCCGGGAAACCAGCCCAATCGACATAAGCAGTTCATGGGACATTATTAAAATATCCTTTTTCAGGGGGAAAAGAAAATTAAAGTCGCCTATCAACACCTAAAAGATAAGTGGTTGGTGTAGTTCATAAAACACCCATAATCTCATTCATGAGGTGCAACGTCATGATATTCTTGAAACAAACTAAGATTTTCTGTTATGGTGTTTAATTACTTTGTTATTGTTACAAATCAATATACGTTGGATCATGTCCTTGACCTATTTTTAATCTGTGTGTATGCGAGCTGTTATGGGCTTGGCGTCGGTAAGTGGGGCTTGGGTTTGATACTAGTTAAGGCGGCCATAGGTATGGGGCATGGGTTGGGTACTCGTGGGTTTCTGAGTAGTGATGGGTAGTATGGTGGTGGGTTGGATAGGGAAGGAGTCGGTGTACAAGTTGTGATGAAGGGACTCATGTATGGTAAAATCCTTTCACTGTCCGATGTGTTTCATGTTATGCTGATCAAGCATAATCTTATGTCAGTACAACTACTTAGTAAGGCTGGCATAAAGACTCTATTTGATGGAGGTATTGTGACTCTAGCCAAGAATAACATTTTTGTCGAGAAGGAATATCTGGACCAAGGCATGTATTAATGTTGTTGAATTAGTTAATGAGAATGAATCATCTACTTTCCTTACTTGATTGATTATGCGGATATGTGGCATGGTAGACTTGAATATGTGAATTATGTGTTCATAAAAAAAATGAAAATTGATCGGTTTAATAATAAGTCTAACGTAGACAAATGTGAAATATGTGCTGAAACGGTAAATACCAAGAAAACATGAAAACATGTCACAAGAGAAAGTGATCCCCTTGATTTAATTCACAAATATTTAGGTGATTTTAAACAAACCATGATCAGAATTGGTAAAAGGTTTTATGCGATCTTTGTTGTTGATTGTTCTATATTCATTAGACTCCATTTGAACTGTAAGTCCGAATTTGAAAATTAGAAGAATAAGAAAATTAAAAGGCTTAGAACATATAGAGGTGTTGAATATGACTGTAATCCGTTTGATGATTTATGTTTACAAAATAACATTATTCATAAGCTAACTCCACCTTATTCATCTGAATCAAACGGAGTTGTTGAGACAAAAAGAAGGACTCTAAAAGAAATGGTGACTTATATGCTTGTTAGTTTTGGTATGTTCCACCAACATGTGGGGAAGCCAATCTTTCAGCTTGTTACATGCAAAGTAGAGTACCGCTAAAAAGACTGGTAAAACACCTTATCCAATTTGCAATGATAGTACCCTTAATTTGGAGTACTTGAAAGCGTGGGATGCCTGGAAAGGTAATGTTACCTGAGCCTAAAGAAAAAGGTTGGGTTCTTAATGTGATTTTTATGTTTATTGGTTGTATTTCTAATAGTATTGCATATAGGTTTCTTAGCGTTACGAGTCATGTCATGGAAGCTATTACTATTATTTAATCCAAAAATGTTTCTTTCTTGTTGATGAGCATGCTAGTGCCAATAATTCCATCGATGGAAGTCTAGAACTACGAAGAACCAGAGAATGAGAACTTAAACCAATTTTGAGGAGAATTATTAGGTATACCTTATTAATGATGAACCACTGTCATATCATGGTACTATAATTTTTACAAATGCACCTTTTTGGAGAGAAGAGTCAATCCCTATGGCGTATGATAGTGACAGTTGCAGTGTATTAGGATGAGTATCTAACTCTTAAAGGGTCCATAGTTCCTAATTATTAGGATAGGGCGTTCATCTGTAACATATCCCCTAATGGATACCACCTACATATGTGTAAGGTTGAATGGTTCGGTTTAATCAGTTTAGATCGATTTGAGTATATAAATTTCTTTTCACCATTTTCACAGTTATTATCCATTTCAAATATTGCAAGAAAATGAAAAGTTATAATATAGGTGGATTGAATTCCTACATTTATGCTATAGTACAAAACATCCATGAACATACTAATTACTCACATAAATGTTCCAAAAGCAAAAAAATTAAAAAGAAAGGAAGTAAAGTATGTCTTTGCCACCAATATGCCTAAGAGACTAAGAGAATTAAGGGGAATTAGTCACTGGATTTTTATATATCTCGTCTTTCTTTCCATTTTTACTTTTAAGATTTTGATTTAGTTGGTTTTGCTTAATCATGTGGGCATGAAAATAACTAATGCAAATAAACTTTTTTAATATGTCATCTATCAATTTTGTTGGATTTTATTATCAGTTCAAAATATTGACTACTGAATCGAACCGAACAGAGGTAGGTTTGAAAAATATAAAATCGAACGATTAAGGGTCTGTTTGAAATCACTTATAGTTTTGGTTTTCTGTTTCCAAAAAAATAAAAATAATAAAAAATTAGTTTTTATTTTTTACAAAAACAAATGGGTGTTTGATTACCCAATTTTTATTAATTTTTTTTCTTTTAAGTGTTTGATTATCCAGTTTTTATTTTGAGTTTTTTCTTTGGTGGTAGTTGCGGTGGCGATGGTGGGGCGTGGCAGTGGCCGGCGGTGGCGGCGACTGTAGTGGTATGGGTAGGGGAGTGGGGGTTTTAAAACAAAAACATGGAAACACAAAAGTCTAAAACGGGAGTTTTTAAAAACAACTCTATTTTAAAAACTGGTTTTCAAAACTGGAAAAAAAAATAAATAAAAATTGTGTGCGAAAAGCGATTTTTTTCTTCATTTTACAAAACTGGAGAAAAAAACTGAACACGAAATGATTTTTAAATGCTACCTAAGTTTTTTTTACGGTTCGGTTTGATCGATTTAGACAGTTAGGGTGTGTTTGATAACACCATTCAGCACTTAAAACTGAATATTTTCAGTGATTTCAAATTAAGTGCGTTTGATAACGTACTTTTTTAACCACTTGAAATAATAAGTGGTAAGTTAATTGAAGACCAATATTTTAGGTCACCATGAGTTACTTATCATTTATCACTGAACAAGCGCAACGATGTGTCATTAAAAGATTTTACGCGTAAGTGACTGATTTGCCCTCACTCCTTCTTGTCTGCCTCTCTCCTTCTTCCCGATGGATTTGTTACGATTCTTTATCTGCCTCTTCCAATTGAACGGCGACTCAGTACTCCACCGGAATTAGTGATCTCTTCTCACTATATTCCTACCACAACTGCAGGTACCCAATTTCTTTCCTCTCATGGTGGATGAATATGGGGGTGTCGCTTAATCTATGAATGTAATTAGGGCTTCTTTTCCATCTATTTTTTCTGATATTGGATCAATTGTATATGCATGAAGGATCCGTAGTGTGCGTTCATTAAACGAGCTATTGGGGTTTCTAATTCTTGAAGCCCTTTTGGCATGTCATTACTGTGTGCAAAGGTGAAATTAGGTCAGTATAATGGGTCCTATTTTGAGAGAAGTATGCTTCTATTAGGGCTTTTTTTTTTCTCTCGACTTTTCAAATTTGGATTCTAGGTTTTGTTGTTTTTATGGTAATTTTTTGTTTTTACTTTATCTCTTTCCTTAAATCTGGTTTTGGGTGAGAAATCAGTCCAATCGATAGCTAGAGTTTAAAGCAGAAGTTCCAAGACCAACTCCCACACAATCTCTCCTGTTGGTCAATTTCAAATATACTTCTTTTACCTGCTTGAGAGCAGCAAGAACACTAAATTTTCATGTATCCTGGCTCTACCGCAGACTCCCCCTCCCCTCAAGAGTAGGGTCAGCTTCACTGGCTTACCCTTTCCCAAAAATGAGTTAGGAAACCAAGTGCCATCATCAAGACCGAACTAAAAAAGATAAGCTCGTTGATTTTTTGGTGTTTTTTTCATTTCCTTCTTCATCCTCTGAATCGAGAATGAATACACATACATGTGTGACCAAACAAGGCCACAAAAGATAGGCTTGAAATTAGTGTAGTACATGTATCCAATGTTTCTGGAACAGGTGGGCTGTATGGAAGGGGAGACTATGGTGGCACTAGTCATTACCATCTTTACTCAACATAAAAAAAGAGGCACATTAGTCACAGTGCATTTGTCCTAAAGGTTTCAATAGGTCCATTAGCTTCATGCAGTTGTTAGTGTCTCTATGCACTTTCTCAGTACTAGAGGTATTGCCTGCAATTGCAATCGTGAACAATTTAAGAGACTTGGAGAGTTAATTTGAGATCCAGCTTTTTCGTTCTTAGATGAACTTGTTAGACCTCTTCGGTTTCGTGTGGTTGTGATATTTGGAACTAAATTGCATCATCATCTTATATAGACTATACCAGGTTATTTCTAGATTGCTGGGTTCTGTTTCATTTTGAGCTTAGGCCATTTTTTTCTGCTGATTAGTATTGGCGTCTTATGACATCAATCATGAAGTCAATCTAGGATCGCTAATTTTTCTAAACTATTTCTGACTTGAATTGATAAGGCTTCGATATGTATTAATTTAATAGCTCTATGACGATTTAGTATAGTACTTCGGATATTATGCGAATGACCATCCTAGTTTTTAGGTTTTGTAACCAAGTCAGTGCTTTATGGCATAGCCCTTGATTTTATGTATTACATTCATTATAAATTCATCTCTTCACCTCGTATTTGTGTTTTTATAATAGTATCTAATAGTGTAATGCTTGTATAGGAATGACTTTTGGTGACGGTTCTAGAGCAAACTGGAAGGATCCAGAATTATATAAAATTTTCATAGATGCATACATTGCCGAAGCATCGGATGGTGGAAAGTTTGGAGGAAGTTTGAAGAAGGCATCATGGGATTTGAGACTTGGAGAGTTAATTTGAGATTTCACGGATTCTCTTTTTGAGCGATTTGACAATGGAGATATTCTTGAGAATACGGTACACCATAACGAAAATGCAGTAGATATGGGAGCAGAAGCACGACAAGCAGATCAAATTTTTATGGTTAACTTACGAGAGCAGATTGCAACTCAACTATTTAATTTGAGATTGTAGTTCATTAATGTAAAAGTTTGATGTTTGGTTGTCGAAACATTACTTGCTAATTCTTATGGTATGATTAATTTGAATGTTCTTTTGTATTTCAATGACCGTAAATTGGATTTGAAGTATGCATTATTGAGATAGTAATACGTTCAATTTTAATAATTATATAATAATGTTGACAAAGTTTTTAAAAAACAAAGTAGAAGGGCATTATTGTCAAATTAAACAAATTTTAGACTTCAGTTCTTATGTTTTACCAAACAGAATAGACTGATTCAGCACTTAAATTTCAGACAGGACCAATTTTTTTTTCAGTACTTAACATTCAGTAGCTTAGAATTTTCAGTTCTACAAATTCAGTACTTTAAGTTTTCAGCACTTAAATTTCAGTTTTATCAAACGCACCCTTAGGATAGCTTTAGATGGTTTTGTACTCATCCCTAGTTGGCAAGGTACCTTTTTTTCAAAGTTCATCACGAGTGTTAGAGATTTTTAAGAAATTTGTCTACTTACAGATTTTTGTAGCTCATTTAAACATAAAAATATCTCCTCAGTAGCACTACCATAATTATTCAAAGGATAAAGTTTTAAAGAAAAAACATAAGGTGTTTCAATGAGGCTACTGAGAAAAAATAACAAAAACATAAAAAATTGTTAAGCACCAATATTGCCCCATTGGCACAGGCTTGTGTCGATAGGTAAGATACGGTATAGAGGGGTATGTACTGTACAAAACATATTACACTTTGTGTTATTTTCAATAAGACCATATTGCGAGTTTTGTACGGGATAATTACTGCGGGCAGGATGTTTGAGTTAATTGTTCATTTGAATTTTTAATAAAAGAATATTGCATAGTCTAGGATTATTAATTCTGATCATATATGACCAATCTCACATAATTGGCCCTATGTAGTCTTGGCCTTGGTTTTGTAATAGACCGAAACCAATGGTAATAAAATATTAGATTGCTCATGTTTTTGTTGATATTTATTTGTTGGTCGCTCAAGAATCAAAGAGCAAAGCGACGAGAGAAGGACTTGCATGCGCTAATTAATTAACAAATAGTTTGAAATTCGACATTCCCTAGTGAATGTGGCGTGGGATATATTTTCAAAACCTAACTAAACCAAATTGCAAAATCATCCGATGTTCTAGGTATTTCAGTTTGGCACCGAATTTTTTTTCATACGTCTTAAACTACGTATATGATTATTTGGAATATTTTTTAGATTCAATTATTCCATATTGAATAAGATGGTTAAATAAGATTTGATGCTTATGGAGCAAGGAAGAGATGCGTAAAATCAACCTTTTAGGATTCTCTTCTTCACCTTTTCCTTCTTTTTCGCAACATAATGTATACTTGTATACATACTTCCATAGCCAGTAGGGTGTATATATATAGTAAAATCCGCAGTTGCCCGACAATGATTCCATGCAACAGATAAAAAAATTGCCCATTTGACCATGAACATCAGTGTCATTTCAGGAAGTTGATGCTAACTTTTATTGCTTCTCCCAGTGGATCCCTTGTCTTACTTGCGTAGAATAAAAGGTGCATGGAGACACTAGTACGTTCATCATCAATTACTTGTATAATCAAAACAAACGTGGTGATTTTGGGTATTGTAGTCCAGCGTTTGTTGTCTATTTAAAATGGCAATGGACCACCGGACTCACTCAAGTCTTTGTAAACCATTTTGTCCTTTTTTTCTAGTTTTTCTTCTTACAAACTAAAGCAAATTCATTTAGAAACACCATAAAGAGCAGATAATAAATGAACATTATATAATCTCAACTGCAGCTACGGTGATGACCAAAAATAAATGCTAAGCAGGATAAAATGCGATAACATAATATGCATTTTCCTTTTTGAAAGCGTAATGTGTTAACGGGAATCAAGTCACACCCATATGTCTTGAGTGAATAATATCTAAGCAGTAATAAAGACTTCTTTCTTAACACAATTTGGTATAGAACGAGATATATAACGAGTGTGATGGGTCGTTATGAAACTAGGTAAAACGTTCTATTTTTGCAAAGAGCATATACAGGTGCGCGCGCGCGCACATATATATAATGTAAGTTTTCAAACATTGGTTAACTTGTTAAGCTTTTTTGAATTAGTTATTACGGAGTAGTATTAACAAGACTTTGTTAAGC
This sequence comes from Escallonia rubra, assembly GCA_033065855.1. NCBI lineage: Eukaryota > Viridiplantae > Streptophyta > Magnoliopsida > Escalloniales > Escalloniaceae > Escallonia > Escallonia rubra. Next base: position 1,188,064 of record JAVXUO010002581.1, on the reverse strand, counting down.
TGTGGGTTTGATCTCGTTTTCTGGTGTTTGGCTGGATTTCAAGACTGAGGAGGGAGGGAGAGAGAGAGAGAGAGAGAGAGAGGATCAAAAAAGGTTAAGAACCCGATGAGAGAAAGCGCCACGTACAGTGCGGCGGAAAGGGTTAAAAAAGCTGCGGGGTGACTGGTAGCAGTGGCTTTTGTAAGCTAGCTGTTTGGAACTGGAATCAAATTGACTACATTTGTTTCTCTGCTTTGCTTCTCTCTCTCTCTGTCATTCATGTCCTAGTCCACCAATTTAATAACTCTGATTCACCTCACCGATGTGTACTTCCAATAGTATAAAGCATTATTAAGTAGCCTTATTAGGTTGGAACATTTAATTTGATAGTTTTCTACAATACAGATAGCATTTCAATTCATGGTTTGAAAGTCGAGGCCCCTTGGATTAGCATTTTTATTTTGTGTATTTTTGTAACCATGATTAAGAAGATTCTTTGTTGTGCATTTTTATTATTTTTTATTTTATTATGAAAAAATCTCACTCGAAGAGTAAGTAAGTGCAAACACTTGTGTTAGCCTTACGATTATTTAACCTAAGATTATATCCGATTTTGATGATAATCAACACAGACGATTATGTTGTCTAAGGCCAACCACTCGGCTATTATGCGCCGTCGAGTTCATCAAGCATGCTACAAACATCATCATAAAGGAATACTTCAACTCGATTGTAAAAATTTTTATTCCTTTTATTTGTAACTAGACATAGAGAGTTAATCTTATTGATGACTGTGACCTAGAAAATATCCATCGATTTATGCAAAAAATTATATACTTTGAAAAATAGAGAAAACTGCATTTTTTGGGAATACAATCAACTGCATATGTGGACATAAAGGTTTTACAGTCAACTGCATACTTTGGCAGTAAGGTATTACAGTTGACTGCATTGGTAATGCAGTCGACTGAATAAGGAAATTTTAAAATTTTAACAGCTTTGGGAATACAGTCGACTGCACACTTTGACAGTAAGCACGTATTACAGTTGACTGCATTGGTAATGCAGTCGATTGCATAAGAAAATTTTGAAATTTCTACGACTATTTTGGGAATATAGTTGACTGCAATGTGTAATATAATACAGTCAACTGCTTTTACCGTTTTAGTGCATTTAATGCCCTACCTACTTCTAAATGGCTACATTTATTCCCACACTCATATAAACTGATTTTGGACACAAATTTGATCAATCCCTTGCATTTAAAGCCTTTTTATCTTGCAAATACTCAAGGTTCAAAGTAACTCTTCAATTTCTCTTAATCTTCATTATTTTCTTACCCAATTCAAGAGAGCATTCATTGTGAGTTTACATTTGAGATACATACACTTTTATAAGTTATCAATACACCCATCTCTTATGTTCTAGAGCTTAACCTTGTACTCATCAACTTCTATAGAGTTAATCTTTGTACACAATATTTAATCTTAAGTTTTGTCAAGCTTTGGAACTTTGGGATTTTCAAAGCTTGTCCTTGATATGAGTATAACATCAGGTATTGTACGAGGTTTGGTCTTGACTCGTAAGAAAGATCATTCTAGTAGTTCTAGGGCCTTTCAAAGACTTCTTTAAAGGGGTGGACGTAGGCTAAAGCTAATTTGAGGCGAACCATACAAGTCTCAATTGTCAAGTATCTCTAAATCCTTCTATCTTTACATTATTGCCATATATTTATTTTGAAATTAGTTAACTTGCTTATTTGAGATATTATATTTGAGGTTTGTTATTTGAGTTATCTAAGTGTTCATCCTAGTTTCTCAAAATTGTTTGTGATTAATTTTTAATCATATAAAGTTTTCTTAAACCCCTTTATCCCCCCCCCCCCCCCTCCCTGTGTTGTTTTATTGGTTTCAACCTATAAAATATTTTCACTTTTTTCAAACCACTTCCTACTCAATGTTAGGAAAAAGGTCTTCACTAAGCCAATATGCACATTTTTTTCTCCTTAATGTCCCACACCCTCGCTCATCCTCTCTCTCTCATCCTTTCTCATATTTAAACACACCTTGACACAAGATCCTGACACATATCCCAATTATGGTACTTTGGAAGCAGGTTGCAACTTTGGGTTAAGTTTTATAGGTTTAACCGACATCCCAACCCAAAAAAATGTAAGTCTTTACCCTACCCAAACAACTTAATTATAAAATGAATTTGGATGGTTGAGCTCATATCAGAATGGGTTATTCTTAGGTTGAGATTTTAAAATCTATTTGGATAAAAACTCATACTTTGAACCACCACCCACCATCTACTGTCGGCAGCCTCTACTAATGCCGACAACAACCACCTGCTCTGGGCTTTGGCTGCCATGACAGTCGACAGCCGCCGCCGCCGCCGGCAACCATATCTACCTTTGCCGGTGGCAGCCATCTCCTCCAGTTACCATGAAAGTCGACAACCCCCACCACCGCCGGCAGCCACCTCCACCTCCTCTGGTAACTATTGCCGCCATTACTGCCACCGTAGGCAGCCACCTCAATTGACGCCACTGCAACTGCCACCATTGTCGTTGATAGCCACTACCGGCCACCACTACTCTATTTTTTGTGCAATTTTTTTACAAAAAATCTTTCTCTTGATCCACCCATTAGAATTCAAATTAACCCACCTAACCCAACCTAAACCAACATAATTAATTCAATTTTTTTAGGTTAAAGCTCATTGAATTTTTAAAGTACATGAGCCTTCTCAAGGTACAAACTGAATCCACCCAAGTTGTACCCCCATTTGGAAGGGAAAGCAAGCTAACCATGGTAAATATCTGTGTAAATAGTAGAGGCAATATGGAAAAAAAAGATCAAATTGTTTATCAATGACTGAAGAATATGAGCTTTCTACATATGATCGTCATGAATTGAATTATAATCAAATTGCCCAAAAAGAACAACGGAAAATTAAAATTATTCAGGTATACTGCTCTGGGCTTTGGTTGCCATGACAGTCGACAGTCGCCGCCGCCGCCGGCAACCATATCTACCTTTGCCGGTGGCAGCCACCTCCTCCAGTTACCATGAAAGTCGACAACCCCCACCACCGTCGGCAGCCACCTCCACCTCATCCGGTAACTATTGCCGCCATTACTGCCACCGTAGGCAGCCACCTCAATTGACGCCACTGCAACTGCCACCATTGTCGTTGATAGCCATTACCGGCCACCACTACTCTATTTTTTGTGCAATTTTTTTTACAAAAATTCTTTCTCTTGATCCACCCATTAGAATTCAAATTAACCCACCTAACCCAACCTAAACCAACATAATTAATTCATTTTTTTTAGGTTAAAGCTCATTGAATTTTTAAAGTACATGAGCCTTCTCAAGGTACAAACCGAAGCCACCCAAGTTGTACCCCCATTTGGAAGGGAAAGCAAGCTAACCATGGTAAATATCTGTGTAAATAGTAGAGGCAATATGAAAAAAAAAGATCAAATTATTTATCAATGACTAAAGAATATGAGCTTTCTACATATGATCGTCATGAATTGAATTATAATCAAATTGCCCAAAAAGAACAACTGAAAATTAAATTATACAAGTATAGAAAGCACTCAAAAAAGTAGCTAGATAGAAGCTCGCCAAAATACTAAAAGTACACAACCATGTCTCGTAACTATATACAAATATGATAAAAACAAAAAGCAAAAAATAAAAATAAAAATGGTAAATGAACAAGTCCAAGTGAATGTGGGAGATACTCATAAGTAGCATATGTGAGGATGAAATTTCACACTAATAAAATATAAATGGAATAAAACTTTTCTTTTTTTAGAAGAATAAAAATATATACCAAGCATAAGAAGCGGGTTGCAACATGTTTCGATAGGCAAGTAAAGACTTACAGATGACATCCTCATCTGATAGGAGCAATAAAATAAAAAACCTACATCAAAAGTGACAAAATAAAATAAGAAAAATATACAAAAAACCTACAAACCTACAACATATAAACTAATTTATAATTTTTCCCTTTTTATTGGAGTACATTAACCAGCTAAAAATAACCAGCTAAATACAAGATAAAAAACTAACTAAAATAGGATAACTATAGCCTAAAACAAGATAAAGGCTAAGAAAAAAACCAATAAAAAAATATCAGCACTCTGACTGCCACGAGCCCTAACTCCAAACACGTGTCCTCATCACTGCCACCTTGCCTCGATCACCATGCATCCACGCTGGCGCCGAAAACACCACCTTCTCCGTCCATCCCACCTAGACCTGGCAAACGGGTATACCTGCCGGGTATAGGTAAAACCCGGCCGGGTACGCGTAAATCTAGTTCAGGTAATTTTTACCCGATTTTTCTTGGGAACAAATTTTTGGTGCCCGCACCCTACCCTGGCCGGGTATTACTCGCGGGTAAATTTTTAAATTTTATTTTTTTAACAGATATTCAACCTTTTTTTTTTTAGTATTTTCCCCTTTTTATACTACAATAATCACTTTTTGATTTGATCTCTACAATTACCAGTTGGGTGATGATCTTAATTCTCAAATCGACCCAATCATCTCAACTCCAAGCCTCCACAGACAATAAGCAAGTAACACAAATACAAGAAAATAACCTACAAAATAATTCCTAAGTCTGAAGTTGTTAAGTACTTAAATTACGGGTCGGTTCGGGTACATGTCTATTTTCAACAGTCTTTAAAATACATACCCGTACCAGGGGTTTCTTGGCTGGGTACAGATCGACCCGCGGGTCCAGGTCTTTTTTGCCAGGTCTAATCCCACCACTGCCTAGCCCCAAATCAGGACACCACCAAAGCGATCACCTTCGGAGGCCCCATTGGAATCACCGACTCAGATCACCAATAGAATCCCCATACAACCATATCACCGTCGGACTAAGACCCTATCACTGACGGACCAAAATCGAAAGCACCCTTATCTAAGACCCCAGCGGAACACCATCAGCCACCAACCGAAACCACATTTGCCCTTCCTTTGTCAAACCAGCCTAAATCAATCAAACTACAATTTGACATAAACATAACCAACTTCAATCGCAAGCCACAAAACCTTTCTAGATCAAGGGGGAAGGGGGAAAATAAACCTTAGAAGAGAGGGAGAAAAAAAACCCTAATCTAGACTCACCAATCCCTCTCCACCCCATGGCCGCACTTCACCCACAACCCCGACGGCGAATTAACACTCCCTAGTCAAACCACCACAACTCAATCAGGGAGCACCCAAAGGACCCGACAGCTTACCCCGCAACAAACGTCAACCAATCATTGTCGCCTGAAAACGCGAATAACCACATCTGGATTGCAACCCTTGTGACGACAACAACCTTCCAGCTGACCGAAGTCACCAAGATCCCAAGCGGGAAAAAAAACCTAACTAAAACTTTATGAGTATGCTTATGACCTTATAGCATAAGTTTTTTAGTCAATATGGTTCCATCTCATATATTTGGAAATTTTAGTGCGGGAACAGCTCAGGTTAACCATTTGCATGCTAACAACTTTTAAAGTCAACTGTGGTTTGGAAAATAAATAAATAAATAAATACCAACATTCATACAATTATTTACCTCGATATCTTCTCCACTCAAGAAGTAGTAGGGGAAAATTCGATGATTTGAAATGCAAGAGGGTAATCTTGACATATAACTTATTAAAAAGTTTGACTTACAAAACGAGACCATAAACTATTACAAAAATGAAATTACAGAAATATTGTTTGTGCCATTTAATTGAACTATTTTAATGCACAAAAATTCGGTGCACTACCATAGAAATGATTTCTTTTTTTGTTTTAGTTTAAAATGCAAAGTAAATATTTGGTAGGAGTTACCAAGTTTTAAGTACCGCAGACGCAGATATTAAGAAAAGCGCTGCATACATGGACTTGGGTGTGAACGATCCAAGTGTTGTGATGATGTTAAAGGAAACATAGAAGATCGCCATTTCCAGTCGTTGAGGCCCAATATTGGCCTCGAAGAACTTCTAGGCCTGGGAACAAGGAGAAAAGCCCATGAAAGGTTAAAGGGAAATTTTTACTTACTGATCAATATTGGGCCTTAAGGACTGAACGATGGGGCCAGAATCGAATTTGCCTGCGGTAGGTTGGACTGGTCATTTGCCTTTATCTACTTACAAAGCAACAACACAAAAAAACATAGAGAGAGAGAGAGAGAGAAGCCATTCCTAGCTTTTGGTTGGACAGGAAAAGCACCCATTTTTTCGTTTCTTTTCTTCTTCTTTTTTTGACTAGTAACGGCAGATTGACAAGTCAATGTTCTACTCCGTAGTTACAATGTTAACCAGATCAATTACTTATTTTTGGTTACAATAGAAAAAAGTGAAGATAAAAACTCAGCCCTCCCGGGGCGCTTTTGATGAGGCTAGCTCCCGGAGACCCTTTGGACCTTGTTCGCCGAAAGACAATATATATATATAGTCGTGATCCATTTCTCGCTTTGGCAACTTCCACGCAGTTGCCCGCGCGATCTGGCCATCCATTTGGCCTGATGGGCGGGCCAGATTTCATCGTCCGACGAAAAAATGGCCATCCACGCGCGCGATTTGGCCTGGCCATCAGGCCAGATGGACGGCCCATACACACACACACACACCCTATACTTCCGCGCAGTTGCTTGGGCGATCTGGCCGTCCATCTGGCCTAATAGGCAGGCCAGATCGCACGCGTGGATAGCCATTTTTTCGTCGTCCGCTACATAATGTAGCTATATCCTAAAACCTATTTAATTTTAGTTAAAAAAAAATAAAGAAAGTAACTTTCTGACCAATTATATGTTAGCACCTATTTAGTGATATTTATGAAATAGAAAAATTCAAAGAAAGAAGGATTTGAAGTTTGGAAAGTAAAGAAGGTGCCAATGGAATCCAAATACATATATTATAGATTAAGGATATATGCATGATAGGCTAACTTGTTATTGTACAGGTTGGTTTTGAGATCTATTCAGAGATAGACACCGGTGGCCTTCTTTTTTTGGGGTTTAAATCAGACTGCCTTCTTAAATTGAATAGAGCAAGAAATGCATCTTGCACTAGTTGGACCTACTGATGTCAATGGGCCGGGCTTGGGCCGCCCAGCCCAGGCACAGCGGGCCAACTGAGAAAAGGGGTGGGGGCCGGGCCGAGGAGGTGGAGAAACGGGCTGGGCCGGGCCAGAAGAGAGGGATATTCAGGCCCAGTCCAAGCCCTAGGCCCAATATTTAGGGTCAAGCTTGGGGCAGGCCCGGGCCGGATAAAAATGTAAACGGACACAAAATTCTGGCACCGACCAATTTATCTCCAAAGCTTTCTGCTGAGAAATATGACCTTTACCAGGATCCACCACTAAATAGCTACAACAATAACATGTGTATTTGTTCTAAGCCTACTTTTAGTTTTCTATGTTCCTTCTTTAGAAAGCATAAGCACGGGTATACAGAGCAGATGACGGGTTCATAAAGGTTACCAAGGCAAGATATATGCAAATTGAATGCACATAGGTGCAACCACATATGTATGGTACTAAGATAATATGATACTATATTGTTAAGCCACCAGGTAACGTATATAATTTGAAGGAGAAAGCACAGTAATCAACACCACTGAAGAGTAGAGAAGATGGACAGACTTAAGGAGAAACAAATGCACCTTGTCAGAAGTTAGCTGCAACAAATAACAAAGCAAGGTCTGAATTTTGCAAATGGCAGGAGCAGAAATCAAATTCCACAACTGGAAGTTTCCAATGTCATATATAAATAACAGAGCAAATGCCAAGCGACTCTAAAATTTTGTAGGCCTAGACTAGTAACAGATGAGTATAAGAGGAGAAGTTGGGCCGGGCCGGAGCAGCCCTAAAAAAAGGGGCCAGGCCCTAAAAAACGGGCCGGTTTCGGGCCAGCCCATTTTTTAGGGCCTGACCCGGGTCTTTTTATGGCCGGGCCAGATTAGAGTTGGGGCCGGCACGACCCTTTTGACATCTCTAGTTGGACCCTATATTCATCCTCCATGCCTTTGTCCTTAAAATGTTTTTGCAATGATATCGAGGTGCTCAGGGAAGCCCCTCGCCATACTTGGGATTGCATGATCAATGTGGACAATAGCCCGTAATTAAGACCAATTTTTGGGGTATGGATTTTCTTAAGAGAGTTCATTGCCTTGAGGTAGCTGATACAGTAGTCGAGAGACCTTATCCTTTTAGAGGACTAGGACTGCCTCAGAGCATCCTATCTTGGATGGTGGGTGCAGTGGTGGAGCCAGGAATTGATCTTAAAGTCGACACCAGTATATATAAGGTATTGAAAAATAAAATTTTAAAATTTTGGTACTCTAAATAACTTCGCTCAACTATTTAAAATGACCAAAAAGACTTTTTTTTAACTATCTTTAGAATTTATAGACACTTTAACATGTGAATGACTAATTTAAGTATTTTTAAAATGTTTAAATTAACACTTTTGTCATTGTAAGCCAAAAATACCATATTATAGGAAAGAATTGGACCAGCAAGTGCGCACTTGCCCACCGGTGCCACCTGCTGGCTCCGCCTCTACGTGGGTGCTTCTCAGTGAGTGTTCTCATTTCCACAACCACAGGGTTCACTACACTGGTTTACTTCTTTGGATATCATGGGCATGCAGGTTCATTTAAAATGTATTTTGTATAACCAAATTTCCCTTTCTAACCAACGATACACAGAATAAAATTGTATATCCCTTTCATATGTTCCCTTTTTTGTCCCCTTAAAATTATCGGTCCACGTGATTTAGGAACAATAACATGGAAGATACGGTGCAAATTAATATGAATAAGCAAACATTATAATAGCCCCATTTTTCTCTTTTATCTTTCTCTTTCTGGGTAGAGTACTCTTTCTCTTTGGCGACTAAGCTTGGCTAAGGCTAAAAGGTGGCGATTGGCAACTTTGGTCAAGAGAGAAAAAATATGGTAAAGATACGATGGTGAAGAGAATCCAAGACGGAGCTCAAGTGTTTGTAAAAATGCTTAGATTTAGGTAAAAATCAATTCCAAAGAAATTTGTTTTGAGAATACTGCGCCTTTCTGAATAATGTACAATAATACCCTTCATCACAACAAAATTAAGTTTGACTCTGCCTAATTTGAGTTTATTATAAAAATACCTACTGCTTTTGATAATTGTTTCAAGTCATTAAAGGTGGTTACTGAATTAATTGAACCTTGAAATGAAAGATTCTTAAATTCTTGTAGATGTACCCTAAAAGGAAAAAGATATCGCTCTACGTAATAACCTGAAGTTCAATGAGACATGTGTCTTTGTTATTCTTTATGCTCCAAGCCAATTTGAGTAGTATCCAATCCCATTATATTCTTATTGAATCAAATTAGTAATGTGATGCCAAGGAAACAAGTTCGCAATATACATGGAAGTGCCACAAATAATGCAGTCCGAGTTAGAAACCAAATATGATTGTGTGGGATAGAGAAAAGACGAAGCAAGGACAAAGACCAACACTTTCTAGACATAGCCTGAGGAGTGGCAATGCTCTGAGGGCCAGAACATGGAGTGAATACGTAACTATAGTCATTAGTCCAATGCTTAAATCCAGAGTAAAGGTCTAATATCAGTGTCCCAAGTCGAGGTCCGAAGTCCATAATATTTTCTTTTCTAGAATTCTCCAGTTTTGAATTTCTAGAGTATATAAGTAAGATTTGAAAATGAATTCTAATGCTCCAGAATAAGTTTCAATGCCCACTATTTATAAGTGTTGGAAAGGTGATGTTGTCAAGCAACTCGTGGTGCTCTCTAGGAAAGATAGGTCAACGAGGGGCCCACCAATGTCGATGCTCCCCGGGCTATTGAATCGCATATTCACTCGGCCTACCCGCACAGCTTTACTCTGTTGGTCTAGAAATACCGGATCACATTGCATTAGTGTGGCCAAAGAACCCATTCATAAAGCCACTAGTCATGCAAATATCCTAGCAAAGATAGTGTGCAGGAAGAGTTACTTACCCGACGGGCTGAGTAATATCTTGAAGGAATCGCCTACTTAGTATGAACGAAGTCCCTATACTGGAGCACTTGTAGCTTCATGGCGGAGATATTGTTCCTAGGAAGTCACTTATCCTGAGATGAGTCTTTGTGTCAGAACACTCAGATTGTGCCAAGGTAGTGGCCTGGAAGAGTTTTCATCTTAACAAGTTGAGGTGGTGCCACAAAGGAGGCGCCTACCTAGTAGGAGGAGAATCTTCATGCCAGAGCATTCAATATCCCTGGCAGATATAGTGTCCCGGAAGAGTCGCCTATTCGACGACGAGTCCTTGCGTCAAATCACTTAGACCATAGTAAGGTAGTAGCTAGGAGTCACATACTCAATGGACTGAGGTAATGCCCAGAGGAGTCGCTTACCTGGTAGGAATAGAGTCTTTAGGCACGGCACTCGGCGCTCCCTGAAGTGGTGTCGCGGAGGATTCATATACTTTGAGTAATGTTGCACACTTCAAAGAGTGGGTCAAAGCATGCTCCACAACTAAGGCAAAGTGCGAGCGGTGTGGTGAAAAGACCACTACCGAGGGCGTAACAATGTGATAGAGTGTCGGGGCGGCCCGATTTTAGAAGTGGTGGAACGCATGGGTGTGACGGGATATATGATGTGCCGAGGGCACGCTCAATAAAGATGGCATGGGACCGCGGTGAATGAGTATTGTGCAGGGGCATATAAGATAACAACGTCGCATAGGCGTAGGCAAATGATGTAGTGTGGGGAGCACGTATAGTATGAGGCATTGGACGGATACGATGACGAGTATATAGCGGAGGGAACATAGCACAAAGACGACGTGATTGGGCGTTGTGACACTCAAGTGTGGTGAGGGAGGTGATAGAGCAAGGAGCCACCTAAGAGAGAAGAGACCAAGGGGAGGCAAGGAGCCCCCGAGGATAGATGTGACCAAAGAGTAATGAGGATATATGAGACCACTAAGGTGCAAGCCGCCAAGGAGAGGAGAGAATAAGGGGGAAGCAAGGAGCTCCCAAAGAAAAGAGATACCAAGGATGGGGATCAAAAAGCCCCCCAAGGAGAATAGAGGCCAAAGGCCAAAGAGAGGGAGCTCCTAAGGAGAGGAGAGACCAATGAGGCAAGGAGAGGAAGCCCCCAAAAGGCTCTTGTTGAACTCCCCATCCAATGGGAAGGCCTTAGGCCGACCCAACAGCAGGAAGCCCTAGTCCACCCCCCATGGGCAAGGCTCTGGGCACGCGGACATTAACAGTTAGGATTTTTTTGGCCTGAAAGATAAAGCATGGCACGTGAATTGAAGTGTATGCCTCGAATTGATAACGTTAAACTTTGACCAGCAATGTTTGTTAACGTGTGGCAAGAGCGAGATCGAGAGAGGTCAAAAGTGTGTAGGCAGAATGAGCTAGCAACATAATGCATATCTTGGCGATCAATTGTTTTAGTTCTTAAGAGTAATACAAACCAGCTTCAATAAGGGTCAAATTCTTCATAGAGTCCTGAAGTTCATATATCTTCACCCACCAAGTTGCGAGAACAAAATTCTGGCACTTTGTACGACGTTTTCACCGTATCATTTGTAAGATTGTTGTATTTAAAATTTTCTCCCAAATTATGTCTTTGTGTATTACCTCAGACGAGATGAAGAAATTTTCTTATAGGTTAGGATTAGATTAGTAGATGGTAAAAGGGAGGATAGAATTCTAAGCAGGATTCAGGAAGCAAAAGTCCAACAAATCCACATTTAAATAAAGACAATTTGATTTTAAGCCACAAAACCACAGGATGAGAACCCATCAGGCGCCCACAGTCCCATCAGATGCCAAAGCAGGGAAGATCGTGACGGGAAACCGGAACCACCGGTTCCACTTAGGGCTGTATACGAACCGAGTTCGAGCCGAACATGGGTGTGTTCGAACTCGGTTCGTTTAAGTTTAGGCATGTTTGAACTCGGCTCGTGTTCGTTAAGAACCAAAACATTAGTGTTCGAACTCGGCTCGAGTTCGTGACGGTGAAACTCGGGCTCGGCTCGTTAAACTCGTTTAACAATACGAGCCGAACTTGAGTTTCCAAACTCGGCTCGCGTTCGTGTTCAACCTCAATCAAATCCCTAAATTTACTCAATCGTTCAAGCAAATCAAAAACAAGAATAGAGAAATAAGCTCGGGTTAGTTTTCAACCTCAATCAAATCCCTAAATTTACTCAATCGTTCAAACAAATCAAAAATAAGAACAGAGAAATAAGAGAAAAAAAACACTGTAAAAAGAAATCTCCATCGACAGCGATGAAGACATACAACGGGCTGATGCATGCCCTCTATGAATTAGCTCCCTCTTCACGCCCTTGGCTTTGCATCTTTGCAGTTCTGAAACATGGCTTGGCGGCTTCGTAACTTGAATCCGACGACGTGGGCTGAATCGGGCGAAGTGGGCTGAATCCGGTTGTGATGGCCGTCTGTGAAGAGAGAGAAGGGGGGCTGTGCGATCTGTGTGTGTGAGAGATCGAGATAGAGGGGGCGGTTGATGTGCGATCTGTGTGTGAGAGTGAGAGAGAAGAGAGGGGCAGAGAGTGTTTTGACAGTTCGAGTATTTGAGAGAAGAAGGCGCTGTTAGCGGTGGTCTGGCCGCGGCATGGGCGGTGATCTGGCCCGCGTTGTGGGCGGTTGTCTGGCCGGCGACGTGGGGTGTGGTCTGGCCGTCGGCGTGCCTAGCTCTGTGATGGACGGATGGTCGGCGACAGATGACTGATGAGAGAGTGGCCACGGGTTTGACGAGAGAGGGGGCACGGGTGTGACATGTGGAGTGTCTCTCTGATCTGATAAGGGAGGGGAAACACTTGGACCATAGGCTTCCACGTCCCAACACGCTTCCCCATGAATGGATATTTGTGTAGGTATTAATATAATGTAAAGAGTAAATGAACCGATGTTCTTTTATAAGACTCGGCTCGTGTTCGGCTCGTTAAGTAAACAAGATTAACGAACATAAATAAACAAACATCATTAAGTTCAAACTCGGCCGTTTAATAAAGGTTAATGTGTTCGTCTTGGTTCACCAAAACCATCAGGCATGAACAGTCCCATCAGATGCCAAAGCAGGGAAGATCGTGACGGGAAACCGGAACCACCGGTTCCACTTCCGGGAAAAAGGCCTCCCGGAAACCGGGAGTGAGGGAAGCCTTGGCTTGTGGGGCCGGGGACCCAGAGGTGGGGGCGTGGTGTTGTTTTCCATGTTATGTGGCGACCTGCACGCGGCTGGGAGCTGATTCACGTGACTACACGCGCACCCTTCTGTCAGCCCCCTCTTTTTGGATTATCCCTTTGCATGACTCTTGCTTATGCACTGTGTTGTCCAGTTCCTCTTCTTATTACGTATCTGCCCCTCAGGTGATGCACAAATTACTTTTATGACCAATCTGTGAGTAAATATATGGAATGGAAGGGCTGAATTCACAATATTGCATCGTTGACCACTTTATTCGCGCCGAATGTGCTGATATGAATTCAGCAAAAAGAAAACTCCTTTTGAAATTTATTAAATGGCTCAATGGGATTGGCTTCAATTCTAAAAGATACGTGAAGTTTGAATATATCCAATATCGTGCATTTTACTACTTGCTTTTGGTTTTCTGAAATCTATGTTGTATTGATATCAGGATAAGGTTTCAAGTACTTAAATATAAAGGAAAACGAGAGCGAAACAAATGGCCGGTAAAGCTTCCCACCTAAAAGAAAAAACTTCTCAGTCCTGTATAAGGGGCAGATTCGTGATAATGAGATTGAAGGGTGGGTAAATGTCTAAACGTGCAATAAAGCCCAAACAAGTTGGGGCAAGTCCAAATAAAGAACTCTCCCCCCATTTTTAAAGACTTTCTTGGGATTAGGGCATCAAAACAAACATTTCGGGTGTTCTCCCTTGTACTACTGCTACTTTCTCCCTACTACTACCCTTCATGAAACCGCTGTGGTTTGGTTTGAAGTACCCTCCACTTAACCCCCTCTCTCCAAACACACATATATAACTCACCCACCACCCCCTCCTCCTCCTCCTCTTCCACCCCCTTTTCTCTCTCTAGAAATAACCCATCAGAGCATGAGAATGAGCTGTAATGGCTGCAGAGTCCTCCGGAAAGGATGCAGCGAAGACTGCACCCTCAGACCGTGCCTCGAGTGGATCAGAACCCCTGAATCCCAAGCACACGCCACCGTCTTCCTCGCCAAGTTTTACGGCCGCGCCGGCCTCCTCAACCTCATCAATGCCGGCCCACCCCACCTCCGCCCTGGTACCACACATATACACATACTTCCACACGCTTATAAATAGAGATTCTTTTTTTTTTTCGGGTATTCCCATTGGCACCATCTGTTCTGCTATGGACGCTCGTGATGTTAACTACTGATAATTAACATGTAAACAATAATTCTACTCGTACTTTTTTTCTTTTGTTACCTTGGTTCTTTATAGAGCATGATATATAACTACTCTCTGGAGTCTCTGTCTGTCCATTGTTAGAGTTTGTCTCTTCGTAAAGAATAAAAAAGTCAAAAATTATGAAACAATGAAGTAGTACATGAAGTGTGTCATTAGCAATTTATAGGATGTTCAATAATACTTCTTTTTTTTTTTCCTCCAACAGAGATATTTAGGTCACTGCTCTACGAGGCATGTGGGCGGATCATTAACCCGATAGACGGGTCGGTCGGGTTGATGTGGTCGGGGAACTGGAACCAGTGTCAATCAGCCGTTGATTCAGTTCTCAAGGGCACCCCGATCACGCAAATCCCCTGTGATCAAGCTGTTGCTGCTGCGGCTACTGCGGAGCACCTTATCACCCCATTCCAGGGATGTGACATTCGCCATCTTTCAAAGGACTCGGATGCCCTCCACCTGGTTCGGACCCGAAACCGGTTCAAGCGGTCGGGTGGGCGAGACAAGGCCAAAGCCGAGCCGGATTCCGAGTTCCCCGCCGAGCCGGCTCAGTTCAGTATCATTGGCTGGAGCTTTGACGACCTGGCTGAGCTGAGCCGGGCTCGGAGTCACGACTCGTCCTCTGTGCAGACAGTCGAGGCTTCGCTCTTGCACCATCCTGAGCCGGAACGGGCCAAATCCGAGAGCCGGGTCGAAGAAAGCGATATTGTTTTGGAACTGACGCTTGGCTTGAATCCGGTACAGCGCGCCTACCTGTCTAAGGTGAAGGAGCTCCCTGATCAAGAAGCCTGATGAGCGGCACTCGTTTGTCCGCTGGTCTCTTTTAGGGTTTAGAGTCCGAATAGTTTCTTTTTGACCCCTCTTTTTTTTTATCGGTTTTTTCGCTTGCCCCTCTCTCTTAGTTTTGTTATTTTTGGACTTTTTGGGTGTATATTTTTGGGCATAAACAGAAGATTTCTATTGGGGACATGGCATATACACATACATATTGTCATCTTATACCATAGTTATCGATACCATATCGGTACCGGTCGGTACGTACCGTTTTTGCCTTCTACTGGTACGGTACTCTTTACATTTTGTACCAACGGTCAAAATACCGTTCTGTACCGGTTGTACCGGCCGAGATATTATGTTTCATACCGGTTTCTTAAAAAAATTATAAAAGTAACAAATTTTGTAAATTAACTATGTAAAGCCTAAATAGAAAACCACTCTAAGTACTTTTATATTAATTAAAATCTCTATAACTTCTTGCTCATAATATTCACTTAACTTTGTTTTACTTTATACCTGAAAGCTTTGATCACATTCTTTCATCTATATGATATATTGCTTTACACATGTGTGCTTGAGCACACACAAACACGCATACACAAAAATAACTTATTTTTAAAACTAAAGACGTTATTATTGAACAAACAATCTATTCTTACACAAGAATTTGTGAATGAGATCGTAGAAAATAGGGATAATCTTAGAAGAGATAATTCAATTGAATAAACTATTTAGTTTATTTAAAAATTAACGTAATTCAAGTTCTATAAGACAAACAGTTTAGTCTAGAGGAGCTCTTAAAAAAAATATATATTTTTTGTTAGTTAGCTAATGAATGAATAATATAAATATATATTATTGATGAAAAAATTGAGACGGTACTAGTACCGCTACATATCATTTTATGAAGAAAAAAAAACGGTATACATTCTGGTACGATATTCATAACTATGTCTTGTACTAACGGTATTTCGCTCATTAATCTTGAGTACTTTTGCAAAATCTTGGTATGCTTGAATAAGAGAAATGACATTGGAGTTCCACGGCTCGATTTTCAATTTCTTGACTAATCAGGTGTTCCCTTCATCTTTTATAAAAATATATATATTCCAAGCATGCGTCGGCAACGACTCAAAATGAGCTGAACAATATAGGCAGCGGCTCTCTTCGGTTACCGACATATTAATTGTTCCTACTTGGGAAGGTCTTTTGTTCGTCTTGAAGTTCCAATTGAGCCCCCTTGGTACGTTGCTCATAGGGTAGGTATACAAGCTAGTTCACCTGGTACGAAATTACTCGTACGAATATTTAACTAAACAGTTATAATATTGGTACAAAAGTAAATAGTCTTAGTCATGTAGTTTTTGGAAGTAAATAAGAGAGTATCTGGGTGTACCATAAAAGGTAGGCTACTTAATAGTAGACCTTTCAGGTCACACGCTGCAATGAATTGGGGAGGGGTAGGTTCAGGCCTGAGACGTCAGAAGTAGTACTTCATATTTACTGCCCCTGAAATGGCGATGATTCCTAAAGCTGCGTCGTAATGCGTGGTGACAGCCGGAGATGTGAATCTTTTCGGGCAAGATACACGAGGCTGCTCGCGTGGCAGCAAGCCGAGGTTGTCCCAAAACATGCAAAGCAGCGGCAGTAAATTATGGTGAGGTCAAAGGTGGGTGGCGTTTTGGCCTTGATCTGTGTGCAGATCGAAAAGCCCTGAAAGGTTAAAGGCTGAAAAATGGGGCCTGAGGTCAGGAGGCGTACGAGAGTGCACGTGGAGGGCATGCGGCGGCCAGCTGCTCTTCATGCATCCGCCCATGGAGGTTGGAGTCCGCAAGGTTGGTGGTACTGCTCTTGGTTTTGGGGATATCGACAGCGGCCATTTTGCATGTACGCAATGACAATGGCGTGGTGCGTCACGTGAATTTAAGGTCTGTTTTTACTCGAATCATGGGTACAACATTTTGTTGTCCATGTTCGATGGAAAAAGTTCTTTTAACAATTTAAAATTTACGGTTGTAAGAAGTTTGGACAATTGATATTTTGATAATCTTATTATTCTTATATGCATGTGACAAAAAGTAAATACTCTTGGCTATTTAGAATGTTGATCAACATATCACGTATGTTTGTGTCGCTAAATATGATTATTGATAAGTGTTTTAGGACAAAATATTGATAATAGATTTTAATTAACATTTTGGCTCTAGATATTTCTAATAATAATTTGTTGTCGCCAAATAATATTGTAGCCTACTGACGAGTCATGTACGTATTTGTTTTCAATAATCAAGCCACATTTTATCTAGTAGAATTAGGGCTACACACGATTAACACAGATCAGTCCTAATGCTAAAAGAGTTATGACTTGTATCAAAGTAATTTTCAGTTTCAATTATTCGCAATAGTTTTTAATTGACATTTTCGCTCTAGATGTTTTTTAGGATCATTAGTTGTTGCTAAATCGATATTGTAGCTTATTGACAAGTCATGAACGCATTTTTTTTAATAACGAAGCCATATTTTCTCGTAGAAATAGATTATTCATGCGCCACACATGATTAGCAAAGACCAGCCCTAATGCTAAAATAGATTTGACTTGCATCAAATCAATTTACAATTTCAGAAGAGCTTAGCACAATAACTCCTAATCTAAACAAATATTGTTGTGACAATAGGGTAGCTGTAGCAAATGGTGGAATTTGAAGAGCTTTATTATTTGGGTGCACTCAAAGGAGACACTCTCTTTGCTGGTTTTATAGTCCTTGTCATAGTCAATGCGCAATCTATATTCCGTGCCACTCATATGCTGTGTTTTGTATGTTAAACAATCAATTAGGACTTTGCTAACGAACACTTGTAACATAATAGAACTGATCAGTGCTTACCATGACCACAGTATGGTTTAATTAGTTTACTAAGTCAATTAATGGGTCCTTGATTAACATCTTATGACCTCCATAAACCAACTTGTCATTTAAGCTTATATATTTAATATTAGAGGGTTATGTGCCGGCCACACGCTAATGGATTGAAAATTCAAGTGATGACTCCATGGATGACGAGAATGAACACTGATAAGAATCTCATCATTGTCTCAGGACATCGATTAGCATATCAAAATGTTGGCATGTGAAGCCAACTTGTAACACTTAGGAAAAAGGAAGAATAATATTTTTATCTTGGTCGCGGTGCGATATAGACCGGTAGAGATAAAAATATGAACGTGATATCACTCCCACTGATCGTTTTAGGTGAAGAGTCTTTGTGCACTGTCACTTATGGCAATAATCTGTGTGGGGTTCTTAGATGATGTAATCTAGAATATATTAACTAAAAGTTAACTTGGATCCAGACCTTGCATACCCAATGCTCTAATCTTTGCTTGTCTGACGAGTCATATTTACTGTTACCGGTCATCAGTAAAAGTGACGGAACTTTAATTTCATCTATAAATTCTCATGCACTATATCCCCTCCATCTCCTGTGGACGTATATATGCTCATATCAACAATGAATAACACAAGCTGAAACTTCATGTCAGGCAAGTGTCTGTTGATATCCAAAACAGAATACATTGGGCTCAAAGTAATATCATCTGACTTTTAATATTTTGCGATGCTACTAATAGGTTAGTGTTAATGAAAACACAAGTATATTGCATGTAAGATCATTCATTTTCAAGGCTATAAAATGAAAACAACCCTCATATCAGGTAATTGCCCAGTCATTTCAAGCTAGATACAAAGTCCAGGGATGCGCAATGGCTTGTGTATACATATCGGAAATTTGAGATTCCCGTTAGCCACACTAAAACAAATTAAATGCTCACCCTCCAAACAAAAAAAAAAAGCACCGCAATATATTTAGTGATAGAAGCTCACGCCTATATTGAATTACAATAATTTACGAGTTAAACCTTATTATATCCCAAAAGACCACCAAAAAATGTAATTTTTTGCCCCAAATTAATGAGGCCTTGGTCAAATCTAGTCAAGGAACGCGTGCTTTTCGGTGAATCCCAAGTCATTTACAATTTTAGGACTACTATATTTGCACAAGATTATGTACGAAGAAGATGCTTACCTAAGGAGCCACTGGATCATAGTCCAATATACTACAGTATTATAGTTGGTAAAAAAATACCCATTAAAAGTCTGGTCAAGCTTTGATTTAAGCTAATACATGTGAAACCGACACTAGCTTTGGGATTCTGATGTTATTTGCGCATACTTAACCAATATCTACGTGTCCATTTGATTTTTATAGTTCTTCTGGAATTACTAGTACAGTTTGTACAGTACTACTGTACTAGTACAATTTGTTTAAGACCCCCTTGGAGGAAGAAATGAAGAAGACGACGACCCAATTATAATATATATAATAATATGAAGACGACGACCCAATTATAATATATATAATAATATGCGCCTTGTGCCAGCCACACGCAAAGATTAAAAAATTCAATTGATTACATCATTTGTGAATAATCAAATAGACCTAAGTTTAGCCTTTATTCAGCATTTTTCTTTCACGAACGTGTTAGGAAGCAGCTAAATGCAATTCCTACGATCCAAATGTTTGTTCCACACCGAAACACGCCATCTTATTAGATATCGATGAGATGGTTTTTTGGGATCATATTGGTATCTCTTCCCAAAATTAAGATGATGTGAAGGTAAACGATGAATTAAATAGTGTTACATTGTGTAAGGACTTTCGTAAAAGTTAATTAAGAGATGAATTGAAAATGAATTAATATTTTTTTTAAAAAAGGTAAAGATGTCTCATTTAACTGATTTGATGCCTATTTTGTATGATGCTATTTATATAGGATCCACTTTTTATTATTGTGGCATTCGTGCAGGAGATAAAGACATAATATAGAATGCCGAAGTGTTTGCGTAGCTGGCTAGAAAAACAGACACTAATTCAAATTAGGATCGACCTCCCTCCTTACAAAACATTAAATGAGTACTATTCAGCAACATCGTACCTGATCCCAATAATGAAGTTCTGACCTTTTTGTTAATAGCTTGTTACCAACATATCTTCATCATACCCATTTATCGCTCATGGGTCCCATTTTTCACAACACGTCGACATTTTTAACGGTCAAAATTCAACGCTATCGAGCCAAACAACCCAAAGCGCACCTTTAACTTACGTACGACACAAAAATATTCTAATTAAGTGTTGGAATCGATATCACGTGCACGGAACCCTTTTTTCCCTACTTCTTTATTTTTTTTCTTTTGCTCTAAGTCCGAACTCGGCCGCGCCTTCCCCCTAAAAGGGTTGGGTGCACCCTTCCCCGTAAAGAGGTTGGGCACATCCTCCCCCAGAAAACGGTTTGGCATACTCTCCCCCCAAAAGAGGTTGGCGCGCCTTTCTTTTTGAAAGGGTTGGCCGATGTCTTCCTCTAAAAAGGATCTCCACTTTGGACTTATACTTGGGGGTTCTCATCTCCCCAACATCCATCATTTGGCCCGAGCGCCATCTCTAAATCACGTGCCCCCGGTATGACGTCCGTCTCCGCGACACCCGTTGTCGCATCTGAGCTCCGTCTCCCCGAGACCCGTCACTGCGCCCTGAACGCCGTCTTCGCGTCACGTGCTCCCGACCCTACTCCTGTTCCCGCGACATGCCTCATCGCACCCATGCGCCTTTGTCGTGTCACGTGCCCCGCACAACAGTCATCCATCACGCCCCCGCGCTCTCACCATTGAGCGTGCCCCGGGCACTGCTCATGTTTCGCTGCGCCCATGCGTTGCGGAGCATATACAGTCGCGCCCCGCGATTCACTATCACACTACCACGCCCTGACATTGGTCCATCCCTTCACCACAAAATGTGCACCTTGCCTTGGTCATGGAACATATTTCGATCCGCTGTCCGGAGGGTAAAGCATCCATAGGCAACTCCTCGATGATATTATCTCTGTCAGGGAGCTCTAAATGCTCCGATATGAGGACTCCCCTCCGGCCACACGCCAACATTAAAAAATTCAATTGACTGCATCATATGTGCAATAACCAAAGACAAATTGGCCTACATTCAGCATTTGTTTTCCCGAACGTGTTATGAAGTAGCTAAATGCAATTTTTACGATTTCTAACGTTTGTTCCACCCCGAAATCCACCATCTTACATGTTCTGGTTCATCTTACATTTTAGACCTGGCACGACCATGCTACGAAGTAGATATTTACAATTAGGGCTGTATATGAACCGAGTTCGAGCCGAACATAAGTGTGTTCGAACTCGCTTCGTTTAACTTTTGGTATGTTTGAACTCGGCTCGAGTTCGTTTAGAGTCAAAATATCAATGTTCGAACTCGGCTCGAGTTCGCGACTACGAAACTCGGGCTCGACTCGTTCAACTCGTTTAATAATACGAGCAGAACACAAGTTTGCAAACTCGGCTCGAATTCGTGTTCTACCAAACAACCAAATCCCTAAATTTGCAAAAAAATCTCAAATCCTTCAAGCTATAATGAATCAAAATCAAAATACAAAATAAAAAACAACCAAATCCCTAATTCTTGCTATAATGAATCGAATTCGTGTTCTACCGAACAACCAAATCCCTAATTCTTGCTATTATGTTTCGCTGCCTCCTATTGTGCTCTAACCTATTAGTTAATGTAACATTCTTACTTCTTAGAGTTTCCTTATTTTAAGAACACAGCTCTCTTGGGGAATTTTCGTTCGAGCCTCTCAGGGTCATATTTGTACCTGTTCTATACCTGAAGTTTTGTTCCTCCACCTCTTCATAAGCTTTTCAACCATTTTCAGTAGATTACTTAGTTTGGCAGGCAAATCTATAGGTACTAAAAGGTACACATTTCAACGATCTTTGGAAAGCCTTTCATGTTACCAAAGCATGATCTAAGGGTCTCTGAAGCTTTCCACAGTGGGATATGGCATGTCACAGGTAGATCACAAGACCTCAAATTGTTGAATCAGCAGGTAAGGAACAGATAATTATATTAGTTACTGTAACATTCTAACTTCTTAGAATTTCCTTATTTTAAGAACACAACTCTCTTAGGGAATTTTCGTTCGAGCCTCTCAGGGTCATAGTTGTACATGTTCTATACCTGAAGTTTTGTTGCTTCAATTTCTTTGAACCTCTTCATATGATTTTCAACCATTTTAAGTAGATTACTTAGTTTTGCAGGCAATCTATATCTATAGGTACTAAAAGGTACATTTCAACAATCTTTGGAAACCTTTTCCTGTTACCAAAGCATGATCTAAGGATCTCTGAAGCTTTCCACAGT
Source organism: Escallonia rubra (assembly GCA_033065855.1). Classification (NCBI taxonomy): domain Eukaryota; kingdom Viridiplantae; phylum Streptophyta; class Magnoliopsida; order Escalloniales; family Escalloniaceae; genus Escallonia; species Escallonia rubra. The sequence goes on along the minus strand of JAVXUO010002581.1, from coordinate 1,165,576 downwards.
GGGATATGGCATGTCACAGGTAGATTACAAAACCTCAGATTGTTGCACCAGCAGGTAAGGAACAGAGATTTGTCAAATAGCCATGAGCAAATCAGGTGGACAGTTTGCTCGAATGGCAAACTGTCCCATTCCGTTGAAGGCTCCCCAATAGTTTGGCCCCATACTTATTCACAGCAGTACACGTGCATGCTATTGTGGACACCAGCTACTTTGTTAACAGAGGAATTCTCTGATGTTGTTATCTCTCTTTCTGTTTACTTCTTTCTCTTCTACTTTCCTCCTTGCTGCTGTCTTTCTCTTCTCTAACTGCTCTACGCTTTTCCTGGTCATTTTTTTCGGTTAGTTCTCAATTTTTCTTGCTTTACTTTCCTTAATTTATGCTATTGTGTTCTAATGCCTGCTCTGGTGTTTTATTAGTTCCCTAGAGTTTTATTTCAGCTATTAAATTACTGCTTCATTAGTTTCTTAGAGTCTTTGCTGATGTAGAGATTATTTTATGCTGTATCTCTTTTTCTTTACTTCTTTCTCTTTTTCTTTCCTCCTTTCTGTTGTCTTTCTCTTCTCTAACTACTCTGTTGTCTTTCTCTTCTCTAACTACTCTGTTGTCTTTCTCTTCTCCATTTTAACCAAAGTAACGAAACTAATGAGAGGAAGCAGAGGGAAAGGATAAAGAATGGTTCAATGCCCAGCAGAAAAACTCAAATTACTGTTTCATTATTTTCTTAGAGTTTTAGCTGATGTAGAGATTAATTTATGTTGTCTCTCTTTTTCTTTACTTCTTTCTCTTCTACTTTCCTCCTTTCTGCTGTCTTTCTCTTCTCTAACTGCTCTATGCTTTTCTTGGTCCTTCTTTCCGGTTAATTCTCCATTTCAGCCTGCTAATTGCCTATTCACTCAATCTTTCCATCTCGCCATTTACAAGACACTCACTAATCTGCACTCAACTATCCTTCTCCAACCTGTAAACACAAGAGGGCAGGTTCCAATTTTTGCAAAGTTGTCTGTTGGTCTCATTTGGAGCAACCTTCCTCCAACTCAATATCTATTACTTGATCTTCTTCTCCGGTACCTGTTGTTTCTTCATCTTTTGCCCTATGAAACTTCTCAAATTCCTTTCCTTCCAAATATTGTAAACAGTAATCACCACAACTAATTTGCAGAGCATAGCTCTAAAGCTTTTCCTCCTAAATTTCTGCATTGCAAATTGTAATAGATCTGTTCCACAGTTTCCTTCTGCTGCATGCATAGGCAGCAAGTATCACGTGCGCAGTCTCTTCTTGCAAACCATATCCACGATATCATGGCACACTTATGAATAGCTCCAGCAAACCATATTAATTTCCACTAAATCACAGGATCTGCTTTCTGCCTTAGCTCATTCCATGCAGTATGTATACTGAATTAACCATTTGAGCATAGTGTCCACCTGATTTGCTCATGACTGTTTGACAATTCTTTGTTCCCTAGCTGCTGATGCAACTTCAGTCTCTTCTCTAACCCTTCTACGCTTTTCTTGGTTTTGTTTTTTGCTTAGTTCTCCATTTTGCTTGCTTTACTTTCCTTAATTCTTGCTATTTCAGCTATTAAACTACTGTGCCATTAAATTACTGTTTCATTAGTTTCTTAGAGTTGTTGCTGATGTAGATATTATTTTATGCTATCTCTCTTTTTCTTAACTTCTTTCTCTTCTACTTTCCTCCTTTCTGCTGTCTTTCTCTTCTCTAACTGCTCTACGCTTTTATTGGTCTTTTTTTTCCCGGTTAATTCTCCATTTTAACCAAAGTAACGAAACTAATGAGAGGAAGCAGAGGGAAAGGATAAAGAATGGTTCAATGCCCAGCAGAAAGAGTCAAATTACTGTTTCATTATTTCCTTAGAGTTTTAACTGATGTAGAGATTAATTTATGTTGTGTCTCTTTTTCATTACTTCTTTCTCTTCTACTTTCCTCCTTTCTGCTGTCTTTCTCTTCTCTAACTGCTCTATGCTTTTCTTGGTTTGAGAGTATACCGCTACACCCACACACAGACCATCCAACCAGCTCTTGGTCTTTCTAACATCCCATTCCTGGGCTTTTTCCTTCCCTAGTAGTTTACTCAAACTTCCCAAAAAAGGCTCCCCATCTTCTTTATTTTATACCAGCCGTGATTCCAGTTTTGAGAGTATACCACTACACCCACACACAGACCATCCAACCAGCTCTTGGTCTTTCTAACATCCCATTCCTGGGGTTTTTCTTCCCTAGTAGTTTACTCAAACTTCCAAAAAAAGGCTCCCCATCTTCTTTATTTTATACCAGCCGTGATTCCAGCTTATAGCCCACTCATCCACACCCACACAGAAACAGAGTGTGTTAAAGAGCAGAAGTTCCTAAAACAAAAGCTGGCCCATCCTCTTTATTTTATACCAGCCGTGATTCCATTGAAATACAGAAGATAAAATGAAAGAGATGAATATCAGTGAAAAGAACTGAGACGAAAATTACATTATGCGCCAATTTAGCATCCGTTGAAATTGAGGAGTTTTGTCAGTAGAGAAATTGAGTTGAGGTTTTAACCAAGAACACACACACACACATGCAGACCACTACACCCACACACAGACACCGCTACACCCTCAACCCCCCCAACACACACACCCCGCTACACCCACCCACATCCACATAGAAGCAGAGAGTGTTAAGAGCAGAAGTTCCTATAACAAGGTGCGAGAGAAGAAAATCTGGGAGACGAATGAAAGAGAAGGTTACCTTAGGTAGGTTGTCTTCCAATTCGTGAAGCTTCAGCACTTGCTTTGTACAAGGAAGAAAATCTGGGAGAAAACAAAGAAGATAAAGCAAAACAAAAAGATAAGTAAGAGGAGCTTTCGTTCAAACCAAAGCAGCTGGTGGCAAATGAAATGCACGTGTAACAAGGTGCGAGAGAAGAAAATCTGGGAGACGAATAAAAGAGAAGGTTACCTTAGGTGGGTTGTCTTCCAATTCGTGAAGCTTCAGCACTTGCTTTGTACAAGGAAGAAAATTTGGGGGAAAACAAAGAAGATAAAGCAAAACAAAAAGATAAGTAAGAGGAGCTTTCGTTCTAACCAAAGCAACTGGTGGCAAATGAAATGCACGTGTAAGTTTCTCCTGAAGAGCAGAGAAATGAAAGCATGGCATTACTGAAGTTTTGACTGAAAATGAGGGAGAATTTTGGAAGAAAAAATGTTAGGAAAACTGTCTCTTTTAGGGTGTGTTTGGATATAGGATTTGAAATGGGGATTTGACTTTGGTAGGGTATTTGTAAATCCTTTGGACAAAATATCTTGTTTAGATAGTTCACAAGGGAATTTTTGAAATTTCGAAGTGATTTGAACTGTGGATTTGGGGTCACCAAATCCACAGTTCAAATCACTAGTCTGAACTAGTTATTTGTCAAATCCACACCAATCAGTTACAAACCCACAATAACTAGTTCCCTATTTTTTAGGAATCTTGCCTCCCACCTTTTTTAACAACCTTTTGCTTCCTTTCTTCCAAACAAGATATTTCAAAATGATAGAATTTGTAAATCAAGGAATTTCGAAATGAGGGTATTTAGAAATGTCCAGTATTTCAAAATTACATATCCAAACACACCCTTAGTATATGTTAGATAGTAAGGGCTTTTGGGTTGTTGGGCTGGGCTATGTAGAAATTAAACATATGCTTTGATATATAATCAATCACATGGGCTTTATGTTAATAAGTGGGCTTAGAGTTATGGGCTAATTGACTTTAAGACCACTAGATTTAAATTTTAATTTATATAGTTTAGGTAAATATTAATTGTTTAAACATATTTAATTAATTAATTATTTAGACGAGCTGTTCGCGAACACGTTTGTGAACATTTTGGAGTGTTCATGCTCGGCTCGTTTATTAAACGAGCTCTAAAAACTTGTTCATGTTCTGTTCGTATATTAGACGAACGAACATGAACGAGTTTTATAGAGAACGAACGACGAGCCGTTCGTGAACGGCTCGGTTCGTTTACAGCCCTATTTACAATACATACATAAGTTTTTTTAAAGTTGCCAAAAGAGACTTTAAGACTTTTCTTTCTCACAGGTGTCTCTAGCATAACTTGAAAATGTCTCGAACATTTTTCTATGGGAAAAAGAGGACTTCTCATCAGGAGGTTCCAGAAAGACTTAATGTACCAACACAAGCATCTGTTTGGGACTCGTTAAAAGGCAAAATCTAATCAACAATCCACATCTGAACAGCTGAGTCTTTTCTTTTTGTGCATCTCAGATGTTATGCAAATATCATTTTGGTTAATTCCCGTTATAATAGGGATTTGCAAACCAAGCTTCATATGTGTGTCAGTGTATCCAACATGTGCACATTAGCATTCATTACTTACATCAAAATGCATGAACGGTAACTCGAACTGTTAAATTTGCAACTACTGCAATTTAGCCACTTTTGAAGAGATATTCTCTTCATGCCACCTTGATCAGTAGATTGATAGCTTGGACCTGCATCTTGAATTGCCATGATCCGTTTTAAGTTTGTTCCAACCTACGTTAATTACTCGAGAAAATTACTGTCTTAAAGAATGAGAGCTCAAGTTGTTAGAGAATTGACCCAAGAGCGTATATATCATGCTCGCTGAACACTCTCTCTTTCGTGCAAGCTCCCAAATGCACAGATAAATGAATCTCAAGCTGCATAATTATAAAAATGGAACCAAATATATCAACGTAATGAATCAAACCCAAGATCTTGTATAGTGAGAACTCTGATATCCTTTAATGTTAACATACTCTCTGTTATAAAAAAAATAAAAAAAATTAAGCCATCAAGATAACAATGCATATCATTCATGTTTAACGCAAGCGACAAATTGGGTGCGCTTGTGCAGGTATGGTGAAACTCAACATAGATGGCAACTTCAGTGGGAACGCTAGGAGCGATTTTGGAGGTTTATTGAGGGATGATGGTGGCAACTGGATAGGAGGCTTCTTGGGAAGTACCACCACAAGCGACACCCTTGAAACAGAACTGCTGGGGATTTTCCATGGTCTCCAGATACTGAGGGAACACAACATCGTGCGAGCTTTGGTGGAGACTGACTCACTAACGGCAAAACAAATCATCACCGAAAGGGAAACCAACCTGTTCCATCCATTGATCAACCTCATTCGAGACTGTCCATTCCTGCTCATTGCGACAGAGACCAACGTCTCTCATGTGCTGCGAGAAGGGAATCAGTGTGCGGATTTGTTCACCAAATTGGGTGCCCGACAACATCGGGATTTTGTTTATCTCGACAACCGACCTGAGGTGCTTTGTAGCCTGTTAAAGGCGGATATGAACGGGGTTGTTGACCCCCGTGTCTAAGACTGTTGTTATTTGTTTTCCTTTTCAATAAAAAAAAAAAAAAAAATACATGTTTAACGCAAGGCCCGATAGAATGACCGTATTTACTTTTATCCAACTTTAAAAACTCATCACCTCTGGTAATTAAATAGGCCCATTTTTTGTTTGTTTGTGGATAAGCATTAAAAACTTCATTAACAAGATAGATTTTAACATATGCATACTTGATGATGGTCTATGACTATATAAATAGGTCACTTTATAGTGCAAGTGTACTGCATTATCCTATAAACTCCAATATGTGACTCGTCAACAGGGACGACCTATGCATGTCAACCACGCATGCTTGTTAGTAAAGGCCAAGATTGAAATTTAATAGGGGGCAACCCTCACCATCAAGTTCCACCTGTAACTTGTTTTCTCTACCAACTTGGAGACGAGCTAGTACAAACAAGTATACATACAGCATTATCTTTCCAAAACGTTGAGTCGCAATTGCTGAACATTTAGTCATAGATTCTGAATTAAGTCCTGGTCTTAATCCACCCTGTTAGCAGCACTTGTGTGGATTCAAATTTAAGTATGACTTTGGTACATGTAGCATGGGACCTCTTTGTGCTCCCCTTGTTGACAAAACATATGTACGCAAGGTAAAGTCCTGTAGACGTTTTATACCAGTAATAATTTTGTCTGTTTCTACGGACCGATTTAGTTGTCCCATCCGTCGTCAATCTGATTATGTTCTTATGTAAATTTGCGTTCAACTTAAGAAGCTATTTATGCACAAGAATGTCATATGACTTTTCAATATCTCTTCAGAATGCGATACAATGAATAAATTTAGCGTCAAAAGTGGCATTCGAGTGTGATTATCCGCCGTTTGTGTGAGGGTGCGATGGGAAATTTCCTCTGTACTTCATTGCATTACACATATTTATTGTACTTGTACAGACATTGTTACCAGGCTTAATTACATCCCGCCAGTTTACTACTGAACATGTAAACTGGGAGGTTGACAGCAATTTATTTACTGCTACTGCTAGTAAGCAGAGGAATACCAGGTCCTGCAAAATTTGCTCTCTTAACGAATCTCCCTTTCATTCTAGGCCTCTTCTCTGCATTCAATTTCCGGACCTCGTACCTTATTTTCTTTGAAAACAACCGTGTTCGCCGCTTCTCTCTGTACCTCGATACTCTAGCTTCTCTCCCTCCGTCCATCATCGTTGGGTGCCCGCTCATCATTCCCATATCTCCGAATGGATGATGAACTCTTCCACAACCACCCTGCAAAATTCATATATTCATGTCAGTACAGACATATTCGCATATACTCCTGGATGCCCGTGTATCTAAAAGTCACTATAAAACACTAGAGTAACATCCTTGATGGCATATCTGAGATATGTAATGTCCTTCATAGCAACAATGCTTTTAGTCACTGGCTAGTGTAGGCAATTCGAATTTCAAGTCTTAATAACAAAATTGGACAAGCCCGGTGACCGGAGTCTCGTGCATTAAGGTAGCCCATTAGCGGCAAACTCTACATGTACAGTACAATGACCCACTATTAACCCTAGCAAAAGAAGAGAGCTGGTGGACGCTCAACGAAACCTCAATGGACGTACCTTATCAATTGAAAGATGAACTCTATTCCAATGAGGGTTCACCGGAGAAACATGCACTTTTAGTGGCAAAATATTTCCGGTTGCCTCAAACAATCAAGCAATGAATTTATTGTTTGAAACAGACTACCCTTCATATGAACCCCACCTGGCATTCTGATTCAAAAAACATTTGCCACTAAATATGTTGAAGTGGGTATAAATCCTTTGTGCAAATTGTGTTTTGAGGTAGACACACAAAATACAACAGCTCTCACATCCAGCCTCTAGCTACTTTATTTCTCCCAATCTAACTAAGGTGGTCCTCTCAAGTCTCAACTGCCCTCCAGTTAGAGGAGAGAGGGTTAAACGTACATTACTTCACTCTTAAAGCATGTACCTTAACTCTATGCGTAAGTAGTGAAAATTAGTGTAAGCTAGTGACATGAAGGAAAGGAAAGAAAAAAACTAACCATGCAATCTGGCCAACAGGGATCCAATTCCGGACGGTCACCGTTGGTCCACGGAGACCTTTGATCAGCCCAAGCGGCCAGGACCCCTTCATAATCAAGCGCCAATAAGATCCTCTTCTTCTTTGGCTCGCCAACTTCACAGTCTTCTCTCTTGTTTTCAATTGCGTATTCATTTCCACCATTGTCACCACCTTGCTCGCACTCTATGGGAGAGTCATAGTCGAAGTTCAACTCAAACAATGGTATCTCTCTTGTCAAGTCCATTTCCATCTCAATTTGGCTTCCCATAACAGCTTCCGTGTCCACTTCATCATCTTCAACCTTCACTAGGCCACTGCCTGAAGATCCTTCCATGGAATCTTTCTCCCTGCAGTCCAAGATTCCCAGCCCTTCCATGTCAAAAGATTCTTCATCGAGTCCTTTGCCAAGCAAGCTTTCTACATCAGCAGCAAAGTCAGCAAGATCCATCTCGGATGGAAGGAAATCATGCAAAATATTCTCATCATCATTACCACAATCACGAAACACAGCTTTAGCTTCATTCCCTTCATTCTCTTCGCTTCCCACATTGATAGCATTCGTTGCCAAGTCATTCGAAGTCGTCGACAAGCACAACTCCGCAGCCAACGGGTCAAAAATCGGAACCCTATACAAAAGCTGCTCCTCGTTATCCTCTAACGAGGTAGCCTCGTCCGACCCTATCTCCGGCACCAGCCGAAAAGGGTTTTGTGCGAATTGATGAATCCCGCTCTTTCGATTACGTGGCGTTCGTGCCTTTCTGGTGAAACCCTTGTGCCACGATGGCGGTAGTGAATCCTCTAGAGCGGCTTGAGCATCCTCCGAGTGCTTGAACGTCGCCGTTTTGAGACGGACGCGCTCGTGCCTGCGAGCCAAAGGGTTCGCAGAGTGCACCGAGGCGTCACAAGCCTGGCATAAGAAAGCATCGTCGGCGGGGCAATACCACCGAGCCCGCTTTCTTATGCAACTGTCACAAGCTCGGGCCGTCTTGCCACCTACCGCGTTCGCTAACTTTTTTTCCGAGACCATAGACATATGTATGTTTCGGTTCGCGCTAGCAAGTAATAGCAGATCTTGGATCTGCCAGATCTTGAAGTAGAGAGCTCAAAAATGGAGCTTATACAATTATTATTGTGCGTAAGGGGGATGAGGTGAGACCTACAGAGCGCACTTTTACAGTCTATTTAAGAGTTTCTACGCTCTTCTTTTGGATAGACCTTTTTAGGAATGGGGTCTCCACAGGTAAGGGTTGCACTTTTGGGACCCACTGTTGGGCCTTATCTGTTGTTTAATTGGTTGGGTTCAGAAAGTTCATCCTAATGTCTGATTTCTAACTGGTTGTCTCTCAAATCGAGGGATTTCAGTGGGCCCATGTCACTGGAGATGAAAGTGAGTCCTTTGATCCAATCTTTCTGTGTCAATTGCTCCAAAATTTGAAAGAGACCCTTCTGTTGGATTGTTTCCTTTTCCATTGTAAATTACCTGTCTAAGGCTTTATAAAACTCTTGCTTTGGTCCCCTTTTTCTGAAAGTGCCAAATATCTTCAGACTGATATGATATGGCAACGCAGATGGATTTTCTTGATAAAGTGCTCGGCTAGATTGTGGTTCTGAAGATAAAAATTGAGAGATCTAAGGCGAATTATGTCAAGAGGAAAGATATTTTCATGCAAATATCATGATATCTTTAATCGTCGAGAACAAGAATATCGTGACAGTTTAGTTCCACGAATTGTTACACAAAATTGCTAGTAATTACGAGAATAAACAGATGGTATGTATGATTTATTAGTTTCACTGACGTTTTAAAGTTATTCATATTATGTCCAGAAAAGAAAGGCATGGTCACATTGACTATATGTTGGAATTATAAGAATTTTATTTTCGTAACGAAGCGTTTGTTTTTTATGAGCAGATTTTCTGCAATCTAATGCATCCATCAGTTAGTCCCCAACACTTAGCACTTTCTTAAAAAATATTGTGCTATATTTGTTTTATGGCACTTTTGAAGAAGCGCTTTGCATCATTAATGATAACAGATTAACAGTGTCACTAAAAGTCAGCCAAAAATCTGAAGTAATTAGCAAATAAAATGAATATATGGTATTAAAATTTCCTTTTTTTGGCTAACTTCAAAGAGCAAAATACATGGCAACCCGATTCCCTACAAGTTTCAGCTGGAAGATCAGTTCATAGATAGTGTTTATCTCGAAGTGAACAGGAGATGCTATGCATGATCTCACAACCTTGATTTATCTTCCTTAGGCAGTCTTCTTTTGCCTTTTTTTCAAACCTTGAAAAGTAAGCATGCGAAAGTTAATAATTCTAGTTTGTAATCTTCACAAATTTTGGTGTTAGACGACAAATTCATAGTCGTGCAAAGGCCCAGATATACATTTGGTGGCAACTCAATCCAAAAGCCTAAGTTATTTTGAAACGAGCCTATGTATGAATACAAATGCTTCCTACTTTTTCACATCTTGTCAATGTGAAATTTTGTCTAAACACCACCGACATGTTAAGCACATTAACAGGGCTTTGGAAGTTTCATACAAGATTGTGAATGGTAGTTGAAAAGTACTAGGTTTATGCCAACTACCAAATGGTGCTTGTCGACGAACAAATGGTGGATTGCCAAACATGATCGAGGGAAATGCCACTGCAAGACACAACCATTACCACGAGAATTCATTCTAAGCGTCGCATCCATTCCCTATGCCAATTGTGTTGCTAGGTACTATCCCATAGCGTGCAAGCAAGGCGCAACCATCGGACAGAGGCCCAATTCGCAAATGTGACCTTCTTGAGCGCAACCAGCGGTAATGCCATTGCAAAGCACAACTACTGATACGAATCCAAGCGAAGTTGCATATTCTATTACAACATCTGTAATGTTGCGAGGCATTGCCTTTAGACATGCAAGGAACTACATTGACTTGTTCTCAATGTTATCGACTAGACACAAACCGGTCAGACAGCCAATGATGTCATTATAAAACATGGCATGTACCACGAGGCTACATCATGTCTACCTATTGCTACATAAGCCATGTTGCTAGGCATCTTCGTTCAAAATAATATTCGCCATTTTATTGTCACCCTACCATATTCTTGAACTCGTTCACGAAGACGACCTAGCTGTCACAGGACCAGGACGGCCAAAATAAAAGCATGACGTAGGCCATTTCCTTATTAGGACATAAATAAATTGTACAACCTTGCTTCCAAAATCTGAATCTCTTCAACTTTTTCTTAGGACAAAATTTGAACATACAAATTGTCGTGTTGACTTTTCTCATTTTTCCCTCATTTGATTTGTTAAATGAGACTTTGCCTGGCATATGAACTTATTTATAATTATGATTTAAGACGTGAGCCTACGTTTAGAGGTGAGGGTGCTCTAATGTGGTCTGACCAGACTGTGTACATCAGTTATGTTTAGACGTTGCTTTCAACGAAGTCTCGTGCACCGAGCCACAACAGTAATTTGATAAGAAACAAGTCGAGAAGATTCTAATTTCAACCAAAAAAATTCATCTACTGGTTGGGTTTTGTATATTCAATTGTGACGTGCCTAGAGTTACGACTCGCAAGACGAAATGGCGTCTGCGCAAGTTACAGACTACCCCTCGGCCAATTTTGATGAATGCTTTGCTGCACCCAAATGGCCTAATTTCCTTTGAGGAGAAAAAGTGATCCGTTATGTGATATGATAATATGAGCAGATAGGATGGCAATAACGTGATGTGGAGACCTCATCTTCATTATGCTACCTGTCTGGAAGAGTTGGGAGACTTGTGTAAATGTCATGGGCTTGAAAACGATTTCTGTCTCTCTCTCTCTCTCTCTCACAAACACAGAGAGGTACACGTTCGCAAATTTGATTTTGCTAAGGACTAGAGCTTAATCACTTGATCTACAATGAAGTTTGAAACTATCAATTAAGGAGAGCCACTAAAATGTTTCCGTTTTTCCTGAAAGAGATTGATTAGAAATTTTCAGAAGTGTGTGTTTGCCAAGCTGTGGATGTCAGTGATTCAAAGGAATATTTTCCATGAACCACTTACCACCTTTAGTACTTTTCAGTAAGGTGATTGAAGGCGAAATCGGTGCCATGATACGGATGATATGGAACTAGCAATGTATACGTGGTTAAATCATCTTTTTAAGTGCCAAAAAAGGTCCCTGTAAAGGCACTGAATGCCAAAGTTTTCAGGCAAAAGTCTACACGTTTAGAGATCTTTTTGGGTATTACTCTTAGAGTTTGTTTGGAATTGATTCTTGAAAGTAAAATTTTAAGTAAATTTTAGTCGAATCATTTTTAAGTTATTTGTAGCAAAATTAGTTGTAAGTTATGGATGGTATTTGAATGAAAAGTATTCAAAGCAGCTTCAATGCGGCAAAATAATAAAAAAAATTAGTGTTTGAATGAAAGTTGCTAAAAGTCTTAGTAATCAACAAGGGGTACTTTGGTACTTTGGTACTTTATTTGGTCAAACATCATTGTGGAAAAATGATTCATCAATTTTTCACTTCTGAAAAATTGATTTAATCAGTTTTGTATATTTATCAGGCACCTGCTAACTTAATTTAATTCATACTAGTTAATAGACCCTTGCAATTTTGAACCGTGAACCGAACCGAACCGGCCTCGATTTGAAATTTTGAATCCAAACCGCTCAAGCTCATCAACGGTTCGGATTTCATCGGTTCGGTTTCCTCGGGTTGAACGGTTCGACTCGGTTTGATCGGTTCGCTGCTCACCCCTAATCATAAGTGCCAAATATTTGTTCGTCATCACCACTGCTAGAATCACTCTATTCTTACTATTACCGCTGCCATCATAGCTAGTATCCACAATTAATGTTACCAGCGTTGTACCACATTTACCACAACAATCTTGTGACGTTAATTACCGTGGACTATTACATCCAAGAATCATCATTTCTACTTTCTTTCAAACCAATGGCCTACTTTAAAGTAAGTCACCTTTAATAGATTTAACCCAAGCGTTCAGTGTTAGATGATTTACTGACTTCATGATAGAATGATAATAATATGGGCCAATATAATTGTTTCCCTTAAAAATTATTTCTATTTTTTCTCTAAGTGTGTGTTTACATGTTTCACAGTAGTCAATAGTTAAGAATCTTTTTATTTATACTATAACTAATGTTTAGTTTATTCTACTTCGCTTCTTTTTCTGGAACTGAACTTATTTTCTATGTAAGCGATACCAAATCTTATAAACCAAAAAGGGATTTCTCATAAATAGGACTTTATTAATCAGAAACATGTTCTAAGTAAGTGAACATAAATAATAGATAGCTGATTGATTACTTTTTAGCTAGAGTCCACTTTTTGTAGAATAAACAAATAGCCAGCACATGTATTACACACTGGCTAGATAGTTTAGAAGACTACATATATAGGTAGTTTTCTGTACTCCAAAGGTTTGAAACTAAACAATATAATGGATGTAAAATCGACTAAGGGAGGTTCATTCCAAGACAGGAAGATTGAAGATTGTAGTTACTTAATTAAAATCAAAAGCAACCAAATATTATAGTACCTTGAAATTCCTTTTTACGCCAATATAATACATGCAAAATATTTAACCTTGGGTGAAATAAGTGTGAGCAAATTCATAATCAATGAAATAATCTTCACACTTATTAGATAATCAAAAAGTAAAGGCACCGAAAAAACCATTACATTTTGATTATATACCATGAGGCTCAAAACCATAACGCCAAACTTATGGCCTGACTCCAACTATTTAAAAAATACGTGTTATGGTAGAGTTTCATCTGTAGCGAATATAGCTAAATCTTTACCAACCAATATATTTTAACAAGATTGTGAATTTGAGTCAACTGCATTTATTATATAGTAGAAAAATATTACCTTTCGATCTTATGTCTAGTAGCTCAATCCCTTCTTTTATAAATTAAAAAAAGTATCATGCTTCTTGGTGTATTACATTCTGTATACTAACATATAATGGATGAATGTTTCAACTTTATGTCGAAAAACATATAAATTTACATGTAAATTCATATGACACTTGTAGAATCTTTGCAATCTAAATCAATGAGAGATTTACATATAAATCAATAATGATACATGTAGAAACTTTAGATGCAAATTTACTTCTTTCAAATTTATAGATAATGGATGAATGTTTCAATGTACATGTATATTGATACATTGAAGTTTAGTAAAAACCAAAAGTTCCCTTCTTAATAAGAAATTGAGATAGACTGAAAATTCTTATTATCATAAGAAATTGCAAAAAAAATACATTAACTCATTTTACCTGCTTGTTCCCTTTCTCGGTTTGGTTGTGCAAAGATTCTAAATTTTCTTATTGACATAGATCTACTGCTTTGGAACTCCACTTATATTCAAGAACTCCTTCCACCAGAAGTTCACCAACCATGTCATCAGAATTCAACAAATTTAGGGAGTGAGTAATACGAAGATATACACAAACATAGATGTTGAGAGAAATGACTAACATGTAGTGCACTTTCTCAAACCAAATTTCCTTCGTTTTTGATCTGGTCTAGGCAGCTTCTCCGTATAACACCAAAGATTGTCGCCAAACATAAGCACCTAAAGGCACCAATGCACCATACTACATCACAAATTATAGAAAACAAAGAACATTAGCTCATTGGAATTGCAATAACCCTACTGTAACTCATACCTTGACCAAGCTGCACACATGTTCCATACGAGAAAAATTCCCCTTTCCTGTCGCATATATGGGTTCGAACTCCCACGCAAAGGCTTTAGGTTCCCAGATGAAGTAAGACGGGAGATAAAATCTATGGATTATCACGTATATTTCTAGTAGAAAGACTGTAAGATCGCAGATATTAGAGTTTAAATAAACTTGCATTTTGTAGTTGTTCATATTAAATTGGACTCTACAATTAGTTATCATGTGTATTCTTATGTTAATTGATCTTTGCTGATCAAGAGTTTAACTAAGCAAGTCTTACATGTCAAAAAAATAAGAGCTCAAAAAAGCTTATATGTCACAATTTTAAAAAATATTTCAAAGATGTAGAATTGGTTTTTTAGTTTTATAAGATTTACAAAAGTCGAGCCAATGATTCTGCAAATTTCTTAATAATAAAATCATAATAAAGAGTTAGTAAGTTGGGATGATTTTCGTAATTTATATTTTTGAGAATTTATATTGTTATTTTAAAGTGCTTTTGAGGAGTTAATCATCAAAATTAATACCTAATCTATAATTATATTGATTAGGTAAATTTTGAGAAGGGGTATAATTGGTTTCTTAATTTTATTAAGTTTAAAAATATCGGACAAATTATACCTACGAATTTTTTAATAATAAATTATAGCAAAAAGTTAAATAAGGTAGAAAAGGAAAAGAACACCAAAACAAATAGCACTCTTGAATTTAATACATCCAATTTTAAAAAGTTGGACTCTAAATGAAGAGACCAATTAAGTTGAGGGACTACCACATGCAAAGTTGAAGCTAATGTGGCAGAAGGGAAAGGTTCCTAAAAAATCCTACGTGGCGCAAAGATAAGAGTCTAAAAATCTTACGTGTCGCAATTTTAAGCGAATGTTTCAGCTTTATATATATACTAGTCCAGTAACCCGGGCAAGGCCCGGATAAGTTTTATTTAATGACTTATATATCCGTACTTTTTCCTGTCAGTATACTTTTCTACAGTTAAGGTTGGGTGATAGTTTTGAATTAAATTTTATTTGTATTCGCTTGAAGCAAACCATCAAACTAAAAATATGTCACATTCATGCATTTTACATGTAAATATCATTATAATGAAAAGACACTAAAAAAAAGCATAAAGCATAGAATATTTTGAAATAATAAATGCCGGACTCATTCCACATTTATTACTTTTGTGAAATACCGTACAACTCACACGATAATTAAAGATAATTTAAAATAATGTTAACGATTACTAATATTTTTGATATTTAAAGTTGGTTAAGTGGTAGTAATCATATATACTTGTAGTAAGTTTCAAAATTTATCTTAATATATAATTTTATCTCTCATATTTTTACATTCTTTCTTATTTAGAATTTTTTTAAGGTGCAAGTAAAAGTACAAAACTTTTTATCTTTACTTAGCTTTTGCCCTTTATATTTTTTGTTCTTATCTTGTTAAATACTTTAGGTGATAAAAGTCATAATTAAATACTAATAATTTAGTTTCATTAATTAAGTATAGTATAGTTTATTTTTATACATAATTTTCTCTCTCACATTTTTACATTATTATTTGGTTATAGTTTTTTGAAACCGTGAGTAATCTAATCAAATCTTATCAGTTATTTTATTGATGATGCACACTGCTTACGACTTGATAATTATATTTCATTTTTTTTTTTTTGCATTTAAAAAGAGTATATGATTTCAGTTTGAGAGATTGAGGTAATCTAACTAAAAAATAATTTGTGAAAGTGAATTTTTATTTTTATATTTAAATTTTTTTTGAACATTAAGTCAAATAAGGTGTGATTCCTTTTCTTTGCATTTGTTAGATGTATATGATTTTCACTTTAAAGTTTGAGCTATTTAGGTAAAACTTATTTCTTAATTAAACATTTATTTTGATATTTTGAAGTATTTTAAAAAGTTAAGTCATTTTTGGTTTGTATATTGATTCTGTAAAATAAAAAATCGTTTAAGTTGTGAGTATAATCTTTAGTTTCATATATGATTGTCGTAGTTTTAATTAATTTTTTTGAAGTACTTTTGAGATGTTAATAGTCAAAATTAAAACTTAATACGTAAATATATGTCTATAACACATAGTTTTAAAAGTTATAAAATTAAATTTCGAGCTTTATAAGATATATAAATATCAGGACAATTATATCGACAAACTTTTCAATAATAAATCGTAGTAAAGAGTTAATAAGTAGGGAATGACTTTAGTATTTTACCTTTGAAGATTTATTTTGTTATTTTAAAGTACTTTTGAAGTGTTAAAGTTAAAATTAAGGCATAATATATGAGTATGTTGATTAGGTTGACTTTTAGGAGGTGTAGAATTTATTTTCTAGTTTTATAAGATATACGAAAATTGGGCAAATTAGACCTACTATTTTGTTAGTAATAAATCATATTAAAGTGTTGGTAAGTTGGGGTAAAAAAGAAAGAGACATGAAAACTGATAGGATGTTGTGTCGAATAATTAGAAGGAGTGACATGTCAAGTAAATAGTGCCATGAACATTTATGTTTGTTTGCTTCTAATTCATTAATGTTAAAAATCTTTTTTAGCTTGTTCTTATTGGTGTATGTGATTCAAAATTAAGAAGTTGAGATCACACAATTAACATTAATTTCTTAATCATTTCTATGTTGGTATTTTAAAATATTTTTAAAAATTAAGTCATATGTACTACATAAATTATTTTCATAAATAGAAAAGAAAAAACTTTATTTGTAAGTCATATTCGTTAAATTCTTTTTGTATTTGCATATGTTGGTGTATATGATTCCCAATTTAGAATTTTAAGTCAATTTACAACACATCATCATATTTGTTTCCGAGTCCTTTTTTTAATCCATATTTTTTTATAATTACACATGCATCATGATTCTTTACTTTGATTTATTATTAAAAATTCGTAGCAATTGTTGCCTTAATTTTAGTTAACCCTATATGAGTAGAAAACCAATTCTACAACTTCAAAAACTCTACCTAATTAATGTATCAATATATTAAGACTTAATTTTAACTATTAACATTTCTAAAACACTTTAAGATAACAAAATAAACACTCAAAGTACAGAAAATTTTAAAAATATTTGAAATTAAGTCATATAACTTTGTAATTTTTTTTTTAAAGATCTTAATTTGTGAATTATTTATCTTTGATTTCATACATGATTTGGTGTATATGATTCCCAAATTCGAATTTGAGGATAATTTTGTGACACATCATCATGTTTGTTTTCGAGTTCATTCCTTTTTTATTCATGTTTATTAAAATTACACATGCATCATGATTATTTCTTTTGATTTATTATTAAACAATTCGTAGTTATTATGGTCATAATTTTAGTTTATCTTATATGAGTAAACTTAAATAAACATATCGGATAGTCATATATGCTATTAATGAAGCACTTTCGTGTGTTTGTTCACACCTCAAATATCACTAAAATTAAATGTTTCAACATTAATGCACAGTTTAGTGGTAAATAAGCTTTGAAATAGCACTTATCGTCTATTTGCGATTTTTTTAGGAGAGAAAAGAGGGGGAAAAAGGAAAGTGACTATTTTCTTTTATTTTCTCTAGTTTGTTAGTTTTTTTAATGAGAGAAAAGAAGAGAGAATGGAGTAAAGTTTGGGCGTCTTTCGTCTCTAAATATTTCCTTCCAAAATTGAGAAGAAACGGAGAGAAAGAAAACTCTCATAAGTAATATTTTTGTAATGCCTATATTACCCTTAAAATAATAAAGACTAAATTTTTAATGACATTTAGGTTTAAGGGCTCTTGGAAGAACTTACCGTTTTACTTACAAATAAATTATTGTCTTAGATGTTAGAGTTGACTCATGCCTGATTGTTTTCCTTTTGGTATTACATCAATTAGATTTAGATGTCGGGATGTTTGTAGTCAACTTATAGCTAATTTTTATTTTTTCTATTTGACATTAACCAGTGCTATAAGGCATATTACATTAGTATGGGATGAACTTTGTATGATGTCATATATGACTAATTTATTCTTCTGTCAAAATCATGTTCTATTTTAAGATCATATACTCTTAGTCTTTGTTAGAATTATCACAATGTAGTGTAATAGTATATATGTAATCGGATGTCTTTTCTTTTCTTTTATACTTAACTCACAAACAAAAAAAATGAATGATGCTTTCTTTTCTTTGTGAAACTCACTGATGACGAGAATGATGAAGAAGCTCAGAGAGCTATCCAGGAGCTGGTGATAGACCCCATGGCCATTTCATTCCATTCCTACCAAGGAGGTATTTTGAAGTGCAAAGGAAAGGTGTATGTGGGCAGTAATGGTACCCTCAGGGAACAGATATTACAGGAGATGCACACTACTGGTATTGGTGGTCACTCAGGAATCAACAACACTTACAGAAGGGTGAGAATGTTTTTCTATTGGCCAAAATTAAAGCAACAAGCCACACAAATGGTGAGTGAGTGTGATCTTTGCCAAAGGAACAAACATGAGAATGTTCCTTATCCAAGATTACTCCAACCTTTGGAGATTCCAGAGCAAATGTGGACTCACCTAACCCTGGACTTTGTGGAAGGGCTTCCTAAGTCTCAAGGACAAGACACTATATTCATAGTTGTGGACAGGCTCAGCAAGTATGCCCATTTCATCAGCCTCGCGCACCCCTTCACAGCAGAGATAGTGGCTCAGAAATTCTTTGACAATGTGTTCAAGTTACATGGGATGCCTACTTCCATCGTTGGTGACAGAGATAAGGTGTTCCTCTCCACCTTTTGGTCTAAGCTCTTCAAGTTGCTTGGTACTAAATTGGCCTACAGTTCAGCCTATCACCCTGAGACTGATGGCCAGACTGAAAGGGTGAACAAATGTTTAGAGAATTATCTGAGATGCATGTGTGGAGACAGGCCTTACAGCTGGGCTAAGTGCTTGACCCTGGCTGAACATTGGTATAACACCAGCCACCATTCAGCTATTAACATGACCCCATTTGAAGCTGTGTATGGCTACAAGCCTAAGCCCCTTAGCTTGGCTACCTCCGAGACCACCAACATCAGTGATTTGGACATCTTCTTAAGGGACAGGAGTAAGGTCTTGACTCTCCTAAAGGATAACCTCACTCAAGCTCAAGCTTGGATGCAACAGTATGCCAATTTGCATCGCACTGAACGGGAATTTGAGGTTGGTGATTGGGTCTATCTGAGGTTACAGCCTTATAGACAGACATCCTTGGCCCTGAGAAGGAACCTGAAGCTTTCTCCCAGATTCTTTGGACCTTATCAAGTACTCCAACGAATTGGGAAGGTTGCCTACAAATTGCAAGTTCCAGACACTTCCAAGGTGCACCCTGTGTTTCACGTTTCCTTACTAAAGAAGAAGATCGGTCACCAACTTGCACCCTCTACAGACCTACCACACCTGGGAATGGAAGGGCAGTTCTTAATCGAACCAATTACAGTCCTCGATCAACGAATCATTAAATGCCAGAATCAAGCTGTGGGGCAGGTATTAGTTAAATGGTCCAATGCCAATCAGGGTGAAGAAACATGGGAGGATTGGGAGGTCATTAGAATCAGATTCCATAAATTCGACCCTTGGGGACAAGGGTCAATTGAAGAGGAAATGGATGTAACAGCCCCAGCTGTAGCTCAGGAGGATACTAGGGACGAAGTTGAGGCAGGACAACCACAGGTTGAGGAGGAGATCACCACAGTCCCAGCTCGAGCTCCATTGAAGATCAAGATCAGGAAGAAGACTGTGGCACCACTGGGAACGACGCCGCTTGGGAAAGATATTCGCGCCACTGGGAATGACGCCGCTTAGACCACTCAGTCAATAAGTGGGATGGCATCGTTTGGAACAATGACGACATCGTTTAGCTCTTAACTTGTTTGGAGTGAAGACGACACCGTTTGGCCCAAACATCTGAATTTGGGTTCCAAGACCTTTAGCGACTATTTTATGCATTTTTGAAACTACCGCCTGTTTTCATTTTCTATTTTTCTGTTTGAGTTCTTGTTACAACTTCCCTTTAAATTAGGGAAGAATCAAGAGAAGGGCAGGAATGATGTATCTGAATTTTTCTTCTCTCTAAAGGAAATATGTTCTCTCTTGTTCTTCTCTCTTCTCTCTCAATTCTAGCTCACAATTCTCACTTTATTCCTTAAATCTTCCAATATTTGTGGTAAATAATCTGAAGAACTCACAGCAATCCACCATGGCCGTAGTGTCTCGAGTTCGATACGCTACAAATAACAATTACAGATTAACTAACAATAGAATGGAGCTAACCTTCAGGAGTGGAATCAGTGACAGGAGACTGTAAAGGGAACAATAACTTTTCTTCTTCAATGCTCTACCTAAAATTACTTCCAGGAAATTCACGCTTGTCTATGGCGTAATCCCGATCGGTCTTCTAACTCATGGTGAGGTAGTCGCCAATAAACAGTTTTCTTGGCGGTTAACTGGTGATGAAGGTGGAGGAGGTGGTGATGCCGTAACGATGCTTGGTCGAGCTAGAGGTGGACGGACGGTGGAGGTGAGGTGATGGTGACGGTGACGGTTTTCGGCGAGGTGGAAGTGGAAGTGGAAGTGGATGGCTTTGGTGCTTTGATGAACTGTGAGGTAATTGTGAGTTGTGACGGTGGTGGGTGGCCGTCGGCGGTGAGCGCAGATGCTGAGGAAAGAAATACCCAGGCGGTGTTTGTGTCAGATCCGTCAGGGCCCAGGCTGATGCCGCCTCCATCACCGCCGAGCAGACCTGCTCCATCTTCGAGCAAAAGTACGTCTCCCTCTCCTCCGAGTTCACCGCAGATCCAATCACAGCACTCACGGCTTGCCTCTTCGCTCGAACAGCGCCTCACCGAGCTCGCCCAGCTCCAGGCCGACAAGTACCAAGGCCATCTCTAATCGGTAATCCATGACGACGGTGTTTGTGTCAAATCCGGTTCAGATCCTCACCTTCCAGTTCAGATTCGATTAATCGCCGAAGATGTCCGAGGTGGACGAGGAGTCCAAGCAGGAGTCTTACATCGTGGTTCGCGACGGTCCGACGAGTGCCCCATCGTCTCCTCCCAGAGCCGCCGGCAAAAAGAACAGCCTCGTGATTGTTGATCACCGGTGAAAATTGGGAGAGGCCAATAAAGGAGAGATTAGGTCTTCTTCTTGATTCAGACGCCTCATCTGCACCGTAATGTTCTTTGTCAGCCATTGACGCCATCGGCCCAATCGCCTTATCTGTATCTCTAGATCAGGGTGGGCATAGTTAGGAGAGTCTCAGAGAAGAGGCGAAGTGTCCGCCGTCGATGTGCGTATGTGTGTGCTTGATGGGTAGTGCGGGTTTGGTGTAAGATGGTGTTTGGATAGGCGGTAGTTGTCGGTAGTGGTCGTCAGTGTGTATGAGAAATTAGGAGAATCAGCCTTTGGCAGCGGTGGTGAGGCGTCGGCGGCAGTGGCGGAGCATCGGCGGCAGTGGCTAAGCATTGGGTTGTAAGGAAGAAGAAGAAGAGGGCATTTTGGGAATATCATAATAATTGAAAGGTGCCCTAACTTTTCTTAACGGTTCTTTAACGGAACTGGGCTTTATGTAAGACAGTGACAAATCACAGGGAGCGGAGAGTAATTAAAAAAGATAGGGGGTTCGTGTGTAATTTAGGCAAACTTCAGGGGTGCCGTGTATAATTTATCAAATTACTTAATATAGCGTGCAACAACCCTTGAAATGAACTAGGGAACTATGTTATGCGACGAGAAGGGATAAGGCACCTAGTCACACAGTAGTTAAAGGCCTCTTGCTTATTTTTACCTACTCAATAATATATATATATATATTAATTCAAAAGGATAAACACTGATAGGGTAATGAAAACCGTGAATAATGAACTTATATAAACACAAAATGAGGGTATTTATGTAATCATAAGGCGTTTCATGACTTTCATCCAACGCTTCCATACAATGCCACCAACGGAAAAAAATAAAATGTACTCCACGATTTCCGTAGAATGTCACTATAAAAGCCCTAGAGTCGATTTTGCCTTAATTTCAGTCGAGCAACTGCTCTCCGCTCCGCCCGTCTATCCGCCGCCTCTCCACCGCAACCGCCCTAGCTGGTAAACTTCCTCTCTCTCCTCTTCCGCAGCATAATGCAAAGGTTTCTTATGCCTAAGTCATGCGCTCATCGCCGTCATTTTTGGTACTTTGTTTTCAGTAATTAGGTTTTGTCAACTAAGGCTACACACGTCGGTTCTTAGTTGCTATTTGCAGAATTCAATGAATTGTCTAGGGAGCAAAAGTGTATTGTTGTTATAAATTGTTTGGTGCATGATGCATAATTCAACTGAGAAGTTGCAAAAATGGAACGCTGTGGCAATTTTCGTAGTCAAAATGAACAGAAAATAATAGGCTTTTTCATCAAATAAGTATACTAGCTCGGTCCCATTGGATTTCTCATTTTACTTTTTGCAAAGTTCTAGGATAGGTTTGGTTCATGTAAACATCCAATTGGTCTCAAATGGCAGTTATAATTAGATAGGTATCCTTTGGTAAGTCTAGCTAGGGTTAAAACAACGAGTAACGTTAATGTTTACGTGTACGATCTTTATAGAAATTCGCTAAAAGTCAAAGGGGGAAAGATCCAATGGAACTGATGGAGTATGATTTAACATCAGCAGTGATCTTATTGGGCTCAAGGTTTGACTGCATTGAGAGGGCTACTTGGCAATAAATTACAAGTTTGAGGTGAAGACTACCGGTAAATGCTAGCGTTTAAACATGATCTGATGCAAGAAATTATGCGCTTATCTATAGGCCACTCGATCATACCTGTTTGGATTCAAAAACGTGGAAAGTGGATTGCTGATGTTAGAATTATCTCTGTTCTAGTAAAAGAGTTTTTATAACTAAACGAGTAGAGATGTTAGGACAACTGGGAATTTTTGTGCTGGTGGATAATTCAAGGGGATAGCTTGTCATTCACATGTCTTCAGGTTTCATGGTGATTGCTGTGATTTGTGCAGAGTATTCTCATGACTAGGTTTCGTAAAAAACTAGACAGATTTTTAAATTGCTATTTGCAAATCTCTAGACATGGTGACTTTAAGGGAATGTCATCGATTTTGTCGATAGCTAACCCTTTCTGGAACCAATGCTCACATTATACAGCAACTATATGGGGTTTTTGTTCTGTTTTTTTGAAATGCAGATGCAGCGGATGTAATGATGTAGGAAAATCCAGAAAACCACATTATTTGATCCTATTATGGAGATTGTTTAGTTTCTTGTTAAAGAGCTTCACAACAAGCGTTAGTAGTTATGAGCTTAAACAAATAGCCTATCAGTCTTATACTCCACGAGTGACATGGATAGCTTCTTCCTTTAGCTAAGGTTATGCGATTTTGAGTTCTTACTTCTTTGTTCTTAGAATAAACAAAGGTACTTTCCCATCTTGTTGTTTAGGGTTTTTTCTTTTTTTCTGTGACAGAATTTATGTGGTGTTTCTTGGTATGGAAGCGGGTGATGTAGAGCTTAGTTGCAGCATTCTCTCATTTTTGTGACGCTTCTGGCACTAATGCTCCGTGCAACTAAGATATAGAGAATGACACTTTGCGTTCATTTGTCACATGATTGCAGTTCGTGTGTTTTTAATCTATGTTAGGAGAACCTTTAGTTACTTTATATGAGACATCTTAACCTTTGGAGCGACCCTGTATACTTAAAGAAATATTGTAAACCACGTGCGGTACTAACCATCTGCTGGGGACAAGGCCAATGGGAATGCCTCCCCTTCATCTAACCCATTGGAATCAGTACAGAAATATTCCAACCAGTAATGCAATTCTCCACGCCCCCCCCTGCGATTATTATGCTCTCACACTAGCTTGCAGTCATGTTGACTGCTCAGCTCGATCAACATTTTGGTTGTACTATATATATATATATATATATATATATATATATAATCCCTAAACTATAGGCGGACAACAAGGAATTCTTTTCCACTCCAACCATGATATCAGAGCCATGACTGCTTTTACTTTAGTCTTTGCTAAACCCCTCTTGAGCAAGCTGGTCTTTCTTTCTCAAAGTTGTGGGGAGTTCCTACTTTTGACACTGAAACCCCTATTGAATTTCCTGGATCTCAATCGATTGCAAGCCTTGTCTAGTGAACTTACAGGCTTGCAATGATCAGGTATTGAGGTATCTGGCCCTGGATTTCCAACCCCCCAACTCAAGAAAGAAAAGAACTTCTTTCATGAGATGGTTAGAGGATTATGTCTTGCTTATGCATCTTAATTGGCATAGAGTGTTAACTAGTGGAAATTCACCTCCCAAAACGAGAAACAAGAAATGCTACAAAGAGGAAAAATATTTAATGCTTCTGTTTCTAGACTAATTTTTATGGATCTGACTTGCTGGGTTGCACAAACAAAATAAAATAGGGGCAGAGATTCATCAACTTTCGACTCTATTCTGAAGAGTAGGAGTGTTATTCTCTTTTGGACTTTGGAGACAATCTTTTTATTACTCAAGGGTCCTGATCTTAGAGACCTGCTCAAAGCGAGGGTGAGAAACTCGCTCCCATAGTACGCTCGAATGGTCGATATTTTGTGGTTTTTGTTCTCTTTCTAGCTCTTTAATTACACGGCCATCTCGCTTATTCAGTTAGCCCACTGGCAAGTCTGTTAGTATATGTATGATTTAAGCATATATATGATCTGCAACAGGGTGGGAATGTGGGAGTAAGCTTAATTGTTAGACCTAAATGTATACGCTTTGTGGCTCTGATGAAGATAGAGTTTGATCTGCTCTTGGTTCTGAATTTTGCTAGAGTCTATGTTACATGGACTCTTCAAAATGCGTGAAGTAGCCGTGTCGGACACTCGATACTTGGACATGAGTATGGGATAAGTGTCCAACACTTTTCGTAGGATATGTCACTAGGAACATATGTTATGGTGTTTCTTTTAGTTTGTTATTGCTCTGAGATGATCTCAGCTTTAAATTAAAACGATATGTATATCATAAAACACTATGTTAACTAAAGAATAACTAAGAAACAAGAATAGGTAAGAATATTTTTCGTCTCCCTATGTCTTGGATTTTGAAAAATAGACGAATGCGACACTTGGACACGTATCCGACTCGGACACTCGTACCGAGTCCATGTAACATAGGCTAGAGTGCAAAATATGATGTTGGTGGTTTGGCATCAAAAGCTACTTTGATGACTGTTTTATTGGGATTCTTAAAGCAGCACGCAACCGTGCAAGAAATTTTGTGTACTTATGCTTATGCTTTGCAATCTTGTTAAGCAATTTGTCCCTGGTCTGAACAGAATCTTATGTCTGCAGGATATTATGGCAGGAAGAAACCGTATGCCTCGCCAGCTGGATAGTTACCGAGGTTCTCGTGATGGCCCTCGGCCTATGATGCACCGGGGACCAGGACCCTTCCCTCCTCACCCTGCAGCTCTGGAAGAGGAACTTGAATTCCAGCGTAGAGATATTCAGAAGATTCTTGCTGATAATGCGCATGTGGTTGATGAAAATGTGATTCTTCAAAGGGAAATTACTGAAGTAAAAGAGGAGATTCATAGATTGGGTCAGGTCATTCCCAAGCTGCATGGTGAGAAAGATGCACAGGCCAGGGAGTTAATAGACAGAGGATTGAAGCTTGAGGCTGAGCTTCATGCTACTGAGCCTCTGAGGGCAGAGGTTTTGCGGTTAAAATCTGAAGCTGATAAACTCAGTTCCTTGCGGCAGGATTTGTCTGCCCAAGTTCAAACTCTCACAAAGGATATTACACGATTGAAATCTGAGAATCAGCAACTGAGTTCTGTGAGGTCTGATATTGACGCGATGCACAAAGAGCTAGTGGAAGCCAGGTCCGAATGCATTACTTTTATATGGATTGTGTTTGGATTCTCTTTCTCTTCGGGTATCAGAAACACGGACTAGCTAGACACGTGTTGTTAGATTTCACCAAAAGTTCCTGCATTGCTTTTGACCATGTGTGACTTTTGTAGGAGAGTTTTTGAATATGAGAAGAAAGCAAATGCAGAGCAGTTAGAACAAAAACTATCAATGGAGAAAAACCTTGTTTCCATGGCTCGAGAGATAGAGAAGCTACGAGGAGAGCAACTGAGTGGAGATAGGAGGTCACGGGGAATTGGTATATCTTTTCTCCCTTTTTTCCTCACAAAAACATCTGAACTATATTAGGTTAGGTTGTTTCCTCAGACTCTTTGTTTATTGTAGGAAGTGGGAGTTATGGCATGTTAAGTGGAAGCCCTGAAAGGAGGTATTCAGGTGGTGCATATGGTGATGTCTATGGTGCTGGAGGTTGGGGACCCTATGATAACCACGGTCCTTCCCGTCGTTGACACTTTACGGGCCATGCTGTTGTGTTTGATGTTTACGCTGTTTTCTTGAGGTGCATAGAAATTTAGCAGAATCACCACCCGTTTTTCTTCAAAGTGCTTCTGAACTGAGACGCGACTGGCAAGTACTTGATCGTAGTGCAAACTAATTTCATTGTAATGCTGTACGCATGTGACATTTTGGTGGTTTTATACATTTTCTTTTTGTTTCCATCAAAAAATGGCAGAATCGTGCTTTTAGGCTTTAGCTTTCTTTATGCTTCTACGTGTGCAACTTCGTATGAATTTCAGGTTGTTCTGGTTGCCTGCTCTTGTAAACTTGTAAAAGTTTGCATATCCTTTAGCTGTCCAAATTTAAATCAAATGTTCAGTCCAAAATCATTCACCTCTATAGCACTATGCTTGCGCAAGTTGCGAGACTTGGGAGAACCTGTCAGGGATTCACATGTCCTCACTCTTGAGAGCCAATTGGCCCTCTCCAAGAGAAATAGGTGCAATTCAATGTTGGCTTAGTAGAGCAATTTGTTCCCCGGCTCCCGTATGCTTGGGTGTTTGCAAAACCAGATAAGTTCGGTAGCAGGGAAAACGCACGTCCGAGGGGCATATGCTAAGCATACAACTCTACGCATCATAAAACGCCTTATCATTTCTTCGATTGCTATTTACAAACACATTGTAATCACACAGATGAATACGATGCATCTAACTAGAACTCTCTCTCTCTCTCTCTCTAACTGAACAATCTCTCCACCTTCTCTCTACAAACAGACAGCTCACCGCCGCCTCCCATCGTTGCTCCACCGTGCGTAAGCGCGAGTGGGGCGGCGGAGGCATGCCTCAGTCTATTTCTTCCTCTGTGTGTGGTGTGTGTGGTCTTTGGACAAGTTTTCGAGCTCGCCGGTGGTGAAGATGGCGGGTTGCGGCCGGCTCTTTGGATTCCGGCAACCCTCGCCTCAAATTTATGTGATCTGGGATGGCAAGTTGATCTTTCTTGCTCCACTAGTGCTGATCTCACCAGATCTGATCAGATCTAATAGATCAATGTGATCTATTAGATTTTTTATCCTCTCGATCAACAATACACGGCTTTGGAAGGTTTGTTAAAGCTGGGTAAAATTACACTGTGAAGGTCTTCCTGCTGGGATTTTCTATTTTTTCCGTGTTCTGATGATTGTCAATGTTGGTGTTGGTTTAGGGTTAGTGGGTGTAAGGGTTGTTCCAGTCGCAGAGGGTTTGTTGTTGTTGTTTTTAGATTACTTTTGTTTTAGGATGACTCGGGGGGGGGGGGGGGGGGGGGGGGAGGGGTTGGGGGGAGTAGGGCTCTGGGAGAAAGGCAGGGGATAGGAGTTTTAATTTCTCGATTAATTTGGATACCACTCCGAGGTGGAGTGGAGTAGGATTGGGGCGGGGTGCCTAGGTCAATGGCGTCGCCCTTTGTTACTGATTTTTGTTTTCCTTTTTAGCGGCTGGTGTGTGGTGGTTGCGGTGGATGAAAGTGGATTTGCAGTGACGAGTATTCCTTGTTTGGACGACCGGCTTCCATAGATTGATAGGTTGATGGGTTATATCTGTTTTGTGCGGTGGCTTGAGAGTTAATTTTATTGTAATAGTCAATTAGTCATGACTTATGTTTTTACTTTTTTCCTACACTTGTAAAGCCAAAATGGCTAAGTGAAAATCTTGTAACTTTTACATTATTAGTGTCACTCTCTCATTTATAAAAAAACTGGAACGATGTCTTGTATTGTAGTTAAAGCAGAGATCGAGCAGAACGCTTTTAATGGACCAGGAATTTTGCTGTGCGATGAAAAAGCATGGATGGATAGAGGCAGCTCAATCCTTCTCCCCTGACGGCCCTGAGTACATTTCATTGATCAGGAAAGTTACCAATAGAGAAAAGGAAAAGACTATAAAACCTATCTTGGAAAGACATTCGCTTGATGATGTCGATATCAAGAATCGATTTGTAAAACCCTTGAAATGGCTCGAATGGTGGAAGGTGTTGTTCGACAACAACCGCCAATGAGTTTAGCTCCTGAATCGCGCCATCTTGTAGCAAACAACTCAAACTTGTCGTCGTCAAAGCACTTCGATGGCTGTCCATTCAGACCAGAGTAGAAAGTCCAGGTTAGGCTTCGATATGGTGATGACACAGAGATAAAATCTAAAAGCTGGACAGGCATTGTCATTGATACTGACACAAATAGCTAACGCAGAAGTTAATTAATACTCACCAGCCATCTCTTAGCTATGCCATCCCATATCTCACCACTGTTGGGATAAACAACTATGATCTTTCCAGTCAACTGGAAGGCAACAAGTGAAACTTCATTAGGTGGTATCCATTTTCACAGAAACTTAAATTATCCAAGAAAAGAACAGTAAAATTGCTCGGTTTCTTAGGATTACCTCCTTGAATTTCTGTATGAGACTCTGGATAAAATGGGGAGGTGCACAATTAATTCCAACAGCAGCAACTTTGTTGCTCTTGTTTATTATGGTGAGACACTCCTTAAAGCTCTCGCCTGAAGGAGCATTTTCACCATCCACAGAACTGAAACAGATCCAAGACGGAATTTGGACATTTTCTTCTTCAAGCAACTCAACACATGCCTGCAAATTGATTTCCAGGCTCAGAATCTACAAGTAGAGAATACAATAAAACAACATACGAGAAGGGCATTGTCCTCCTGCAAGAAAAATAAGGTGTCGCCGCAGCTGGCCTGCTTGTTGGCACACAGCCACAAGTAACCAAACTTAATGTTCGGGCGATATCACTTCTAATGTTTATGAATCTAATTCCTGACTGCAGGAGCATACCTGAGCTTCTAGTTTGTTAGGAATGGTCTCAAAAGCCAGCAGATCTGGTCCTGCTTCCACAAGAACTTGCAGTCTACGCCGATGAAAATCCTTCAGCTTATCTATACTCACATGAGGCCCATAACACCCACTGGAGGCAAGGCAAATCATCAGACGTGTGAGTTTAACCAAAATACTGATACACATAAGTTGTTTCTGTGTCTAAGAAACTGTGTAAATATTTGTCAATTGACTAATTGTATCGAGAGCACGGAACACAGCATATCAGTTCATGAATTGTGAACTAATAATCTGGAAATGTCATTAGCAACTTTTGAGTGGCACCTATATTCTGAGCCGTCAGCAAGATAAGCGCCATAGCTTCCAATGGAGGCTGCAACCAAAGCGCGGTTATGGCTATTTCCAGGAGTCCTCCTCTTAGCATCCCAAAACTTATCACGGGCTTCAACAGCTAATTTGACACTCTTTTTCAGTAGCAACTCCCCTTCTTCAATGGAAAATCCTCTGGACAGGAATCCTGGAAGAGTGGCCTATAATCACATATTCACGAGGTTTGTCAAAATTTATCAAAATTAATCACATGTAATTTCACATGATTACCACATTCCCTGACCTCATATTTAGGTACCTCGATATGGTAAAGATAGAGTAGACAAAAGATGGATGAGCTTAAAAGATGAAAGGGTGCAAACAATTTTCTTCTCTTTTTCTTTTTTGTTTTCTCTTCGTTGAGGAATAAAAGGTTGAAAAATACAGCCTGCATGTGTGTGCAAAAATGTTAAGCAACCCAAAAAACCATGCGCGGACACGCTCTCCAACATGAATTGATCACTAGTTGATCCTTAAATGGGGAATGGGGATGGAGCCCTACTCCAAGCCATTTTATGTACAATCATAGAAGAGTAACAGCGTGATGAGTAACTGAACGACTTGTAACAAGAAATCTACTAGGCTAATTGCATTATGTCCGTGCCATGAATCATGAACACCCATTCATCGATCCTTTAAGCCTATAAAAACAGGTTTATGCAATTGAAGGCGCATCAAGACAAGTACAATTCGTCCATAAGAAAACCAAAGGATATCAGGTCCAACTAAAAGGGATGAATATCCATCTTGACCTAAGAACTTGAAATTGGTAGTCCTTTGTTTAATATATGCCATTCCTCATTGTTGATTACTAAATCCCAGCATAATACTTGAGTAACTTTAACCAAACAAATTTAATTTCTGATACGAAATGTAAATTCACATATTAGCACAAAATGCAGATCAAAGCGCAGCAGACCTGATATGATGAAGTTATCAGCACATTCGCACCAGCCTCCAGATATTCCAAGTGAACCTACATCACAGAACACATTGAAAAGTTCATCAACATAATTACTTTATTTCCCACTTGTACCAAAATTTAAGTCATCTTTGCTTTGATTCGTGAAATGGACTCAATTTTTTTCTTGGAAGAGAGGCAATACATGTATGCGTGAGATATAGATGGATATACATACCCGTTTGATGAGATCAGGATCTTTGATCAAGCACAGGGCACTCCAAAGAGGGTCGTTAATGGAGGCGCCGTGCCGCTCAAGCTGCGTCGCAAAGCCACCGTCGACCACGGCGCAACCGCCAGCCTTCTCTATCAGATCATCCAACAATGCTTTCCCCCTTTCAATCCCCACCATCCCTTCAAAACTTTCTTCCTATCACAACCCTTTTCTCCCTCTTATCTCGTTATTTATTCGATGCGTAAATGCAAAGAAAAAACAGCTGTAGATGTTATGGAGTTGTGGGAACAGAGGGGAAACAGAGCATGTTAAGGTGGAGAGGGGGGCTTTAATGGCGCCGGTGGCCGAGGGTTTGAATACTTTTTCCGCGTTAACGCGTGCAGTAAAATGCATGTAAGGTTGAACGCGGACGGCAATACAATTCAGGTTCTTACTTGGCTCTCACTTTGCCCTTTTTATGCACTTCATACCTAACAGCAGCATTGGTTGGTCTACTTACCTAGTCACCTACTTTTATCCTTTTTTGGGTCTATTTCTTGGGTTGGCCTTTTAGGGAGAAGGATAGAGTGGCATGCCTAACTCCGTGGGCAATAAACGACTAAAATGGGTGCGTGAGAGCGAACAAAGTAGACATCCGTTTAATGATAAAAGCGTGAGATAGGATACCAAATGTGAGAGCTGAAGCGAGGTTTGAAAGTTGGTGCGTTGCCTATATTAGAAGGATGTAGACCTGTTAGGTACAACTATTTTGCTCCATAAAGTAAATGTTTATTTTTACACTCTCGTATGTTTGTCGGCTCTTATTTTATCGGTAAAAGATCAACGATTTGTTATCAATGCACTTTTTAACGACTAATATATGACGTGTATCAACGTAATAATGGGTACAAATAGATATTCCCCTCGATGGTGATCTGCCCATTAACTTGGGGTTGTCTGCTAATATACATTGGTTTTTTTTTATGATGTGCGCCTTTGTTCCAAGATGCACAAAAGGCTCCCCTCTGACTTACAAAAGTTTCTCAACAGGCCATGCTATGGTTCAACTTTCGTTTATACATGGTGTTCCCCGCGATGTTTTGGCGCTACAGCTCAATATCGATACATAGTACTTCGTGTTTATTTAGCACCAAGGGATTGGTCAGTCAATGAGCTGATCATCGGGGCACACCAATCGATCAAGTGATATGTGAGCACCATTCGGTCTTTAAGCTACATACATCATTTCACTTTTGTTGCTTAAGCTTCATTTCTATCCCTAGTAGAAGACTCTCTCGCAGTCCATCTGCATCTTGTACAATGCTCAGTTACAATCACTCGTAATGTGAACATGTGATGGTTACATTTGAAAAGGCTTTGCATGTGACACAATAAGGAATCACAAAACACAAAAACAAATGACACAAATTAACGTATACTACTCTCCCCAGTCATGTTCTCCATAAGATTCATTTGTGATCTTATTTTTCTTCAGATATCCAAGAAGCAAACAGAGGTATCATCTTAGCAACCAATGAACATCAAAGGGAGGCCCAATTGCTTGGATAAGTGACGCCAGGGCTGTCACAGCAAGGCCAACAGCTCATTGACATCTAATATGGTGGTAGGTAAAACGTAGCAAGAATAGATCTGCATTGACTTGGTAGCATTTGAGATTCCAACGCACCCAAAATTGGAGAAAAATTAAAAGGGAGTTTCGGCTTGAATGTGCACGACATGTTTCATTCTGTTGTATTCGATATTCTTTGTGCATCCTTCAAACACACAAAAATATTCAAACTTTATTGTTTTATGAGTTCTTAAGTTCGTATTGTAATTTGGTGTCATACTCAAGTAACAACATTATGACATCACGCGCCGTAACATATAATTTTTGTTGATTTGGATCCTCTATTCTAAAGTACTCGTCGGGTAAAGTTATAAGCAGCAAATGCTTTAATTTTATTTAATGCAAAAACTTCGAAAATAGCACTGTATAGTGGCTTTTAAGTGTTACGGTAGTATAAAAAGTATTGCATTGTATTTCAGTATAATTGGGTTTGACTTTCAAAACATTAGTAATAATTTATGTACATATAATGAAAAAGAAAGCAGACATTCTCGCATTCTCCTCTTTATCATTGTAAGCAATTAAACCCTGAACCCCGGGCAATTTTTTTCATGGTTACTCAATCGACAGTTATGAATGTGAATCCTGGTAGCTTTAGTTTTTCTCACTATTATTTCAAAAAAATTATTTTTTGTTCTATTAAAACCGGACCAATTTATTAATATAGTTTGCATATTTGTCACTAAAACGCTTACTTCATGAAGCAAGTTTGGTGCAACTTTAATGGCACCCTTGTCAAACTAGCTGAATGTGCAGTTCGTTATAGTTAATGTCTATAAGGTTCTAAAACGCCGAGATAGCTTGGTTTTGCTCAAATAACTTCACAATTTTCAAAAGCTTTTCCTTCAAGAAATTCAACCTCTCAGGGCTGCACTTATTAACTTGTTATTAAAATCCAATAAGTAGAAGAAGAAGAAGGAAGAGGACTACAGTTATGGTCGTAATATACTCCTTTACTATGAACGAAGGATTCCTTATGCAAAGGAAAGAAGAGGAAATGGAGGTTGGTGTGGCCTTTGACTTTGGTTTTCTCCACAGTCCAAAGCCAACCTCTAAATATTGGTAATCCATCAACGTTCAATATGTTGGACCAAAAGTCCAAAGAGTGGTGGAGTGGTAAATCTTCTTTAGGTATGATCTCGAGGTTCCGAGTTCAAATCTCCATACTGACAGGTCAAACTGGATACTATCTTTATGAACCGGTGAAAATTAAAGCAAATAACTTCGTTAATGTGCATATAATGAGGTCACAAGGATATCTTATTTATCATATTTTTGGAAATCAGTTATTACTCTAGAAGTACTACTCAATCGTTGAGTCATTTACTCACTCTCGAGTAGTATTGTACACCTTTAGAATCACTTATGTGCTATTCCTACTTGCATGAACATAACAAAGTCAGTTCGGTCAGCTTTCCCCTTGTTAGGCATTCCTAACCTTTATGGGCGGGACCTCTGCAGCTTCTTTCTTTCTCAAGCCATGAGTAGTTGCCACTAACCTTGCCGTTTCTTTGGGTAGTTCTTATTAATGATTTGGTTTTTGGAATATGATTTTCTCCAATACATATCTATACACCTCTTAAAAAGCTTAAAGTATTTTGGCTTACGGATCCAGATCCCCTGCTGTAACCAGCAGGGGTGCTGTCCCCATTGCTGAGAGAGAGGGAGGATAGGGGGATCCAAACCATGGTTACTCTCTCTCTCCTCCCTCTCTCTCAGCAATATGGACAGCACCCTGCTGTAACCCATGGTTACAGTAGGGGATCCAAATCCATTGGCTTACATTCTTTTTAGCGACAAATATTCACTGAATGGTGTATGTGTGGTAAAATCAGTGCACGAGTAGTCTTGCCTTTTTCTAAGCACTTGTTGATATTAAGGGCCTTTAACTCAGAACTTTCTAGGATGCGCAGTATGAACTACTTTTGTAGTACACACCATCTAAAAAGCTTCAAACTTACCATTGTGTATTCTTTTAAGCAACTAATATTTGCGAAGTGGTGTGTAAGTGGTAAATAAAAGTATAGAAGTAGTTGACTTTTTTCTTTTATGTTTATTATGAACAACCATTTATTGAAAAGAAAAAAAAACCTTCAATGTAACGACAATAGTGATGGCGTAATATAACCAACAAACGAGATCGAAAATATACAAAAGGTTGACCCCTTATAAAGTGGAAGACCCTCCATCTTATTAAATGTTGCACGTCTATTAAACCACCATAAAGTAAATTTTTTCTCCAACTTAACAAACTAAGAGCAAGAAGCTTGCCTCATTTAAACTCCAATATTAACATTTACCATGGAGCTACAAATTTTTTTTAGAAGCCACAAAGAAAGAGAAAGATGGGTGTAGGATCGAAAGTCATTAGGAGCCCACACCCCGGGCGCTATAGCAATTTGATAACAAAAAGAGAAATGCATTTGCAAATTATTCTGTCTTGATCCGAAAGAAACGGAAGAAGAATGGTCGTTACATGGCTAATTTCAAGTAACTATTGATGTACTACTGACTCTCCTTTCTTTTTTTTCCTTCAAGAAAGTGATAATACATTATTTTTTATGTGCAATGCACATGTATTACGACTAGTAGAATAAAGAATGACAAAGTTTTTTTTTTTTTTTTTTTAGAGAGAATGAAGAAATATATAGTATGATGGGGAAACCATACCATTATACGTTAAGATGTAAGGTACAACAACAAGATAAAGTAAAGAGCAAATCTAAGATACAAAGAAGGCCTAGGAACAAAAGACTACTAAGGCACGTATGGTAATAGCTCTCTCTAGGGATGCGAGGCAGACTGTATGCTGCAACCCACTCTTGCCTCACACTGCAACCTGAATTCAAAACAAAAAAGGCTATTACTGAGGAAAGATACAAAACACTAGTTGTCCCTTAGGCGATATGCAAAGAATACACTTCCTAGCTGCAGTTAGCTATGTTTCACAAAAGATGAGCATGCTTATTCCTGCCTTCATTAGTCTATAATTGCACAAGCAATTCGGAATGGGCAACAAGAATAATGAGATGTAAGCAAAGGTGTTGTGATAACCAATCAGTAGCTAGTAATAAAGCAACAGCTATAGCACTAGCTTCATAAGTGGAAGAGATAATATCAACATATGCCGCGGTTGAACCCAACTAGAGTTAAACTGAACCATACAAAAACCAAACTGCAAGCCACTAGTATACACACTATGGGTTGGCTTTGTAATAGAAATAGCACAGAATACAACAGGCGGTAGAAAACAACATTCACAAGTGTCTGCAAACGTCATAGGAATCAAAGGGTGATAGAAATGCTCAAATTTCACTGCACTTTGCCAATTTTGAGGAGGATATTTATTCCCGATTTTCCGAACACATTGTTGGTTCCAAGAAGCGTAGCTAATATGAAAAGTTAGGTTCCGAATTTGATTTAGAATACTGGGCAATGAGAACTCTGTTCCTTTGAAAATGAGGGCATTTCGTCGGCACCAAATAACCCTAAGGAAAACAACAACACGTATTAGGTAGAATAGATCAACAATTTTCTTGAGGATCGGCTTACTAAAACGATTCACTACCCAAAGGTGAAGTGATAGCGCTGAAGGAACCTGACCGAAGTAACTTTGCCAGAGTGCTTGGGCTCAATCACACTCAAGAAAGAGATGTTGTTGTATTTCAAGGAACCGCGAGTTGCTCGGAAGGAGAACTGTAAGAATGAAAAACTTTTGTTAACGTAAAGGTATCCAAAAAGCAAGATGACAATTTAGGAGCCTAATTGAAACTTCTTACTTCCCACCCCCACATGCTACTTAATTGGGGAGGCCCTAAATGGATTTGGAGCAAATGAGGAAATGGTAAACGTGGATCTAATCATAATTTAGGTCTATATGGATTTCTCTCATTCTCAGCTTAACTCAAAGAAATTTTTAAAACTTAAATTATATTCATTTTTTCCCCAATTTCTCTCCCACGTACACACATACCAACAACCAGCAGCCACCACTGACACCCACCACCGTCCACCATTAACTGCCACCGACCATCACTGACTACCGAGGCAAACAGATCTCGGCACCACCTTCGGTCACTGTCGACAATCTTCGGCCATCACCACCACTAATCACCAACGACCACTAGAGCAAATAAAATATTTTCTTTAAGAGGTATGACTACTTTAGAACAATAAGAATTAGAAATAAAAAAGTGTCATGCATTGAATATAATTAACTGGGGTGAGTTGGATCTAAATATAATAAGTCAGGGCCAGACGATGCACATTAAATCAAAGTTCAGGCAACGGTGCTTGGGTTCCCTCGAAAGTAAAAAGGGCACAGATTGTGTGGTGAAAGATAAGTATGGGATTTCAAAGTAGCAAATTGTGCCCTTTTTGCAAGCCTTTGTTACTAGTAAAGCCCTTAGTATTTCCTCTATGGGACATTACATAAGTTTTAGACTAGAGGCTAAGTCAAGGGTTATTCCTTCCTCCGACCATCATAATCTGTTGTGCGTTAGACATCGTGCAAACTCCGAAAATAGGCTTGAAGCCACAACTGAGCTAACCAAAAAGGACTACCGATATTCCAATGTATCTTCTTATGCACCATCGTAGACATAGCTCTACACAGACTACCTAACAAAAATTCCCTAGTTACCAGGGGCAGTAAAATTACGAAGGCAATGCAAGTGAGTGAGTTGTGCAACGACATTTTGTGGACTGTTGGTGACTTTTCACTCTCAGGTGTTGCTATAGGCCACAGGAAGACAAACTAACCAAAGGTGCCCATAAGTTGGGGACCTCTTGTAGCGGGGACTTTGACATGCCTTTTGTTTCATTCTCTTAAAGGGGAATGCTTAGAGCTCAGAGAAAATGTTCTCAAGACTATGGAATGCTCACTACCTTGATAAAACTAGAACTTGACACTCGACCTCTGTACTTATTGTGTGTGCCTTTGCCCTACTGCACAATCTGTCCCTCAGGCTCCGTAGACTCATTTTATTATTCGCACCCTCCCTCTGTCCTATGCATCATGCTTTCGCATCCTACTGAGCATCTTGTTTGGACTGTACCTCCCTTGTTGTCTCTGTATTTTTGCAGGAACCAACCTCCCTCGGTGTGTACTATAGTTATGAATACCGTACCGTAGTGCGTACCGTTTTCTCCGTGAAATGGTACGTATCGGTACCGGTACCGTCTCAAGATTTTCATCAACAATATCTATTTGTATTATTTATTCACTGACGAACTAACAATATATACATATATTTTTTTACTTACAGCTCCTCTAAAATAAACTGTTTATCCTATAGAGCTTGATTTATCATAGTTTTCAAATAAGCTAGTTTGTTGAATAATAATGTCTTTGGGTTCAAGAATAAGTTGTTTTTGTGTGTGTGCATGTGTGTGCGTAAGCGGGTGCGTATAAAGTAGTACATCATATAAATGAAAGAATATGATCAAAGTTTACAAGTATGAAATAAATCAAAGATAAATGAAGATTGAAAACTTATCAAGAAAATTTTTGCAAATTGTAATGAATTTTATGAGCAGGAGGCTACAGAGACTTTGAATAGTATAATAGAACTTAGAGTGTTTTCTATTTAGTCTTTATATGGTCAATTTACAAAATTTCTAACAAAATTTGTTACTTTTACATTTTTTAAGAAACCGATACAAAACAAAATA
The DNA here is from genome assembly GCA_033065855.1 of Escallonia rubra. NCBI lineage: Eukaryota > Viridiplantae > Streptophyta > Magnoliopsida > Escalloniales > Escalloniaceae > Escallonia > Escallonia rubra. The sequence continues at coordinate 1,127,421 of JAVXUO010002581.1, read as the reverse complement.
TCTCGGCTGGTACGTAGTTTTCGGCCGGTATCTCCTATACCGGTCGGTACAGAACGGTATTTTGACCGGTACAAAATTTAAGTAATACCGTACCAGTAAAAGGTAAAAACGGTACGTACCGGTTGGTACGGCCGGTACTGGTACGGTATTGATAACTATGGCGTGTATAAGGAAAAATGAGCATGAGGTGACATCTCATATATATATATATATATATATATATTGCTCCCAACCTATTCTGGTCGTACCCAAAAGGTCCACTGCGGTCTCATTTTCCATGACTCGTCCGCACAAGCAACAATCATTTTCAATGCTCACAACCGGTCAAAGCATGCACGCTCAAGTCACGTGCACTTCTCACTTTCGTCACGTTACTTCGTCACTAAGAAGCTCATTTTCGCACGAAGCCTTATCACGCTTCGACTGTCGCACTTCGCCAGTCACCCATCGATGCGCCATGGCACTTGCCCAAGGAGGTTGGCCTCGGCCTTGGCCTTCCTCTTGGGGTCGGCCTCGGCCTCCCCTTGAGGTTGGCCTTGGCCTTCCCCGAAGGGTTGGCCTTTGGCCTCCATCCTTAGCACATTCACTTCTCTTCAAGGGACCATACACAACTTGCGACCATGTCGCCCGGACACAACTCCGCGACCCCCGTCGCCGGGACACAACTCCGCGACCCAGTCGCCCGGACACAACTCTGCGACCCCCGTCGCCCGCGTCCGGGCGCCGCACTTCAACACTCCGCTGAGCCCGTGCGCCACGCCGCTGATACAGTCGTGCCCCCAGGCTCTCTGTCACACTACCGTGCCCCCGGCACCATACGCACTACATCGCGCCCATGCGCCGCGTCACTAACAAAGACGTGCCCCCGGCACCTTACTCACTTCATCGCGCCCATGCGCTACAATCATGTTACATGCCCCCGGGCACCACACTCATTCACCACACCATGCGCACCTTGCCTTGGTCGTGGAACATACTTCGACCCACTCTCCGGAGTGTGTAACATCCTGCGGGGATAGGCGACTCCTCCGGGACACTATCTCCGCCAGGGAGCTCTTCAACTCCTCTTCCGCCAGGTAGACGGCTCCTCCGGGATGCTACCTCGGCCAGTCGGGTAGACGGCTCCTCCGGGATGCTACATTGATATGCTCCGAATGCTCCGGCACAAGGACTTACCCGCGGGGATAGGCGACTCCTCCGAGACACTATCTCCGCTAGGGAGCTCTTTAACTCCCATTCCGCCAGGTAGACGGCTCCTCCGGGATGCTACCTTGACATGCTCCGAGTGCTTCGGCACAAGGACTCACCCGCGGGGATATGCGACTCCTCCGAGACACTATCTCCGCCAGGGAGCTCTTCAACTCCCCTTCCGCCTGGTAGACGGCTCCTCCGGGATGCTACCTTAACATGCTCCGAGTGCTCCGGCACAAGGACTCACCCGCGGGGATAGGCGACTCCTCCGGGACACTATCTTCGCCATGGAGCTCTTCAACTCCCCTTCCGCCAGGTAGACGGCTCCTCCGGGATGCTACCTCGGCCAGTCGGGTAGACGGCTCCTCCGGGATGCTACCTTGACGCGCTCTGAGTGCTCCGGCATAAGGACTCACCCGCGGGGATAGACGACTCCTCCGGGACACTATCTCTGCCAGGGAGCTCCAAGTGCTTCGGCACGAAGACTCCCCTTCTGCCATGTAGATGGCTCTTCCGGGATGCTACTTTGGTTGGCCAGGTAGACGGCTCCTCTGGGATGCTACTTCGGCCTGCGGAATAGGCGACTCCTCCGGGACACTATCTCCGCTAGGGTGTCTGCGTGATTGGCCTACGTGCTCCGGTATTGGGGGCTTGCGTCGGCACCCCTAGGGACTATGACCCCCGGGTCACTCTGAGACGGGAGCAGGTCTTCGGAGGGCATCGCGCCTAGTTCACCTGGCAGTTGGGCGTTGGGTCCTCCCCACCGCTACCAGGCCTGTGGGACTCTGCAAGGGCTTGGATTGGAGGCTATATCAAGGGGTTCTCTGGCCACACCGACATTGTGGGAGCCAGTCTTTCCAGAGAGACAGAGCGACGCTGTGCGGGGTAGGCTGGTTGAATATGCGATCCGACAGTCCGTGGAGCACAGGCACCCGTGGACCCCCCAAGTCGGCATAAAATATTCACTTGCATAGCGCATCGGCCACTCCAATTATGCATATCAAACTTCAAGTCCGTCGGTGATCAAAACATGTCCTTCTGTAAATACAACTTATAGAGCATAAAAATCACCATATTTTGAATTAATTGCGAAAAAAAGTATTTATTCGACACTTAAACACAATAATTTGTCGCTAGTGCATTTATGGTGAACGGGAGAAAGATAAAGACGGTCTAACTTCAAATTACAGTACGTGCTGAGTCTCGCAAGCACTCTTTCCAGATCTGCAAGTAAAAGCTCGCATTTCGGGTCATTCCTCTTTGCCGCGATCACTAGAACAATGCACAATCAGATTTTGGGGATTTAAATCAATAATTTTCAGATTTGAGGTAAGATCACACACTCATCTCGATCAGATACAAAACAATTTACTCAATGCGACCTTGTATCATGTGAACTGAATCTATTCGATGGTGTGTTATCCGTTGAATTAGGGTTCGGGATTTGAATCGAATTTGGCGACAATGTTGACGAAGTTCGAAACGAAGAGTAATAGAGTGAAGGGGCTGAGCTTCCACGGCAAGAGGCCGTGGATCCTGGCCAGCCTCCACAGCGGTGTGATCCAGCTCTGGGACTACCGCATGGGCACGCTCATTGACAAGTTCGACGAGCACGATGGCCCGGTCCGCGGTGTTCACTTCCACAACTCTCAGCCGCTATTCGTATCCGGAGGTCCGAATTTTGTTACTCTACTTGAACTGATAAAATTGTAACGTGGGTTGCAGATCCTTTTGCGTTATTTATGGGCCACATTGCCGAGTCTTTATTTTTTTTATCGTATGCATTTCCATTTGTTTGGTTGCTCTGAGTATTGATGGCGAGAGACGAAACACGATTTCAATACTTTAGGTTGTCTATCTTGCTAAAACTAGTAAATGTCTGAAGTTTAATCTACTTGAGTCTGTTGCTAAAAACTTTTGCCTGAGAGAATTTTGGTTGTGTTGGTTATATTTGAAATAGTTATTGGATCGTGAATGTAGTTGGAATTGGAATTGCACTCGTGCAATGGTAGTGTGTAGTCATGTTGTATACGACGCTGCTTTAGAAACGATACATAAATTTTAAACATTAGGTTGTTTGTGTTCCTAGTACAAATGACCATATGAAAGGGGAACTATGAACTGAGGATTTAGTGGAACACTCTTCTCAATTTCAAACGGTTAGAACTCGTTATCGGTCATTTTTTCTAAACGTTGCGATTACTTTCCGTAGTATTATGTATAACGGTTTATCTAGTAGGTCTAAAAATTTTGAATCCCAAATGGGGTAACACATTCTGGTGCATGCGATAAAGCACTATCTGCCAGCGCTTAGAATTTGTAACTCACAGTTTGCCACCTTTGAGTCAAATTTCTGATTGGTATGTGAGAAGAAAGCATTACTCTTTACTGTTTTAGAGACGCTGCGAACTATTGATGAAGGACTTTGATGCAGTGTCTTTGGTTTTTATTCAAATGCTAAACTATGCAGGAGATGATTACAAGATCAAAGTGTGGAATTACAAGTTGCATAGATGCTTGTTTACTCTACTTGGGCATCTAGATTACATCCGTACGGTCCAATTTCACCATGAGAACCCCTGGATTGTTAGTGCTAGCGACGATCAGACTATCAGGATATGGAATTGGCAGTCTCGTACCTGTATATCTGTGTTGACTGGGCATAACCATTATGTCATGTGTGCTCTTTTCCATCCGAAAGAGGACCTTGTCGTATCAGCCTCTTTGGATCAGACTGTCCGGGTTTGGGATATTGGTGCTTTGAAGAAGAAAGCAGGATCCCCTGTTGATGACATCCTTCGACTGGGTCAGATGAATACTGATTTTTTTGGAGGAGTTGATGCTGTTGTCAAGTATGTTTTGGAGGGCCATGATCGAGGAGTGAACTGGGCTTCATTCCATCCCACACTCCCTCTCATTGTCTCTGGTGCAGATGATCGTCAAGTGAAAATCTGGCGAATGAACGGTATGCTGTTAAGATCGTCTTTGCTTTTTCTTCGTTTTTGAAGCGTCTGTCGGCTTTATCTTTTTCTATGAGATCAGGTTTAGCAACCCCCCTCCCCTCCCCTCCCCTGCCATGCACACACGCTCGCATGCGCGCTCGCACAATGAAAAGATTAAAATGAGAGATTAACAATTAAGTGGACCAAAAAAGCCGAGAGGAACAATAGAAACAAAGAAGGAAGAAGTAGAAACTATTGTGAAGCCTATTCAAAATCTTGCAAACTGTAATCAACGACTGTTAGAATGCATGAGCTGCTATGCACCCTTTTAGGCAAGTTTAGTAAAGGAGAAAAAGCTTTGGGTAACTATTATTGTAAGCGATTATGATGGCAACCATGTCAACTATCATATTTCTGTTTTTTTGTGAGGAAGAGCCTGTATTATACTGAAGCATTAAAGTAATGATTTTTTCTTCGATAGTTTTGTCCTCTTTTATCCACGTCACAGGCAGTAACTTTCAAAGAACTGGAGTTGAGCTTGGGATTAGATTGGGATGTCTAGTACCCTAGTAACCTAGTTAGGCTCAACTTGTGTTTGTTTACTAGAATGCTAACTTTGGTGTATGGTTAGACAAATGTTAAAATAGAGTATTACTCTATAATTGGAGCTCTATTAGGTAGAATTAGTTTGGTCCAAGTTTTAGTTGTTGAGTGTTTTGGACTTTATTTCTACGCCCCGTTCGCGTGGAATTGACATTTTACTACTTTACAGAAAGGGTTTTTGCCCTTGGCTGTCTAGCGTGTTTCCAAAGCATAGAAAAAGCACGACATGGAGGAGAGCTATGTTACATGGACTCTTCAAAATGCGTGAAGTACCCGTGTCGGACACTCGTCAATTGGACATGAGTATGGAATATGTGTCCGACACATCCCGTAGGATATGCCACAAGGAACACTATATTATAGTGTTCCTTTTAGTTCGTTATTGCATTGAGATGATCTCAGTTGTCAATCAAAACGATATGCATACCATAAAACACTATGTAAACTACGGAATAAGTAAGAAACAAGAATAGGTGGGAATATTCTGCCGTGTCCCCGTGTCTTGGATTTTGAAAAATAGACGAATCCGACACTTGGACACGTATCCGACTCGGACACTCGTACCGAGTCCATGTAACATAGGAGGAGAGCAGTAAAAGATAGGGCGGGTACCAAACTAACTTACGACTGGATGGAAATGATACATTATCAACTCGAGAGCACTTCAGAGGAAGGAACCAAGTATCACATATGCCAGTTTACAGTACTGCTGCTGTTGATTGGACATATTCGGCACCCCGGGGGTGGGGGGTGTGGGGTGGGATGGGCCTCTCTGAAGGCCAGATCAAAGAGATCCGAACCCAGATCTGAAGGTAACCAAGAAACAAATGAAAAAGAAATAAAAAGACTAGACGTCAAATCTTTGACAGGTTGATCCACCGGAAAAATCTCGTTGGAAAGTGGAGCTTGGTGCTGCCAGTCGCTTGATTGGAGGGGTGTGGCAAAATCATTTTCTCCAAAGGACAGATCCTAGCCGAACTTTTCTAGCCGATAGCTTCTTCAACATCCCAGATAACAAGAAGGGGAGAGGAGAAAAAGGAGGAGGAGGAAAGGCTTCTGACAGCCATCTAGGCTGAGAAAGAGGGGATGGGGGGTGAGGGGGCAGGGTTTTGTGTTATTTAGGTTGAGACTGTTTTGTGCTGATGCACTCCATGCCCTAGTTTATGATGATTCCATATCAGCGGGGAAAAAAAATGTATCCAAAGCACTGAAATCACGAACTGAAATTTATGTTTGTGGGTTTTGGTGCTTAGCTAGAATATTGTGCCTGTTGATAGATCTCATGCATGCCAACTGACCAGATGCAATAAGTTAGCACTCAAAATGAAAAGCACGCAGCTGCGCTCTGCCCAAACAAGCACCTTAGATTGGAATTCTTCTGCCTTGTTGTAGTGTGCTTGTACTTCATTGTCAATGCAAGACCCACCGAGTGCCCGCTGCCAAGTCATTGCCATGCTTGATTTGCCTGTTCAGAATCACCATGGGCGACATGTTTTCCTATTTTCGCCCAGTCTTTAAACTTTTCAAAGTCCTCGTCATCGCCTGAGGTCTTCCCTCCATGGATGTCTTCTTGGCAGCCTTACCATTGTCTCTTGAAGGTTATTACTTCATTAATGATTAGTGGCATTGCTAGCACCACCATTGGCCATGCTTCACGGTCGAAGTTAAACCATAAAGATCATGAAGAAAATGATTCATCTGGGTTTTTAAGTTTGACACCACAAAAAATTTGGAGGTTATCACTTCATTAATGATTAGTGGCATTGCTAGCACCGCCATTGGCCATGCTTCACTGTCGAAGTTAAACCATAAAGATCATGAAGAAATGATTCATCTGGGTTTTTAAGTTTGACACCACCAAAAATTTGTTTTGCCAAACCAGATTTCTTGATATGGTTTGGGATCAGAACCCCTGCAGCCGTTGCATCCAAATTACTTGACCTAGATGGCATTGATTTTGGATTGTGAAAGTGGGACAATGTGCTTGGCGAAGTAGTGGCGCAGCCAAATTGCCTCCCCACCACCCCCTCATAAAATGAACAATATCTAAAGGTGTGCTTGTGATGGAATGTGGGCAAAGTAATTCAAGGCTAATGTCTAACTTTATGGTTCGTTTTTTGGGCGAAGATGGCCAAAGTTTAAACCTTAAACTTGCCCTTTTTCCCTTAAAATTTTTATGTACTGCTATCTAGCTTATGAGTCACCCTATTAAGTTTGGAGAGCGGTTAAGCATAGACTGAGTAAGGAGACTAGAATATCCGGGGGTCAATTGGCATTCATACAGCAGAGATCCACTATGGAAGCTATTTGTTGATTAGACAACTGATGGAGTGGTTTTTAGAGAGAAAAAAAGGATTTCGCATGGCCTTAATACTTTAATGATATGCAAAAGAATGCGATGAGGTTCTAAGATAAGTTACTTGGTGAGGGCATCAAGTATGTTCATGGCCTTAATACTTTAATGATATGCAAAAGAATGCGATGAGGTTCTAAGATAAGTTACTTGGTGAGGGCATCAAGTATGTTCATGTGATTAAGGACATTTATGTCGGAGCGGTATCTAGTTTGGGAACCACTGATGGTCTCCCACTATCGATAAGATGAGCAAACTTAAATAAGTTACGCTCTGTTTTTTGAGTCCTTAAATTGAAGTAGAAAGTGTAACAACAAGTATGAGGAAGAGTTTTGTCCTCCGGATAAGCCTCCGGAACTTGGTTGAATGTTACATCCATCAAGGACTCTTTACACTTCTGTCTTCATAGTCTGATGTTATATTTTTGTTTTCCTACAGACGGAAGATCATTACAACAGTTGTGGAACATAGCAAAATGCCTGGTTGTCATGTTATAATATATGAACGTGATAACTAGGATACATTTTGTATATCAGTTGTTGTCCAGTGTTCTGCTGAAAGTGGGGCTGGGCGGGAATTTTTATGGCCTTTGGAAGCAGTTTGTGATGCCCCATGTGACGGAAGGGGGTTGGTATCTCACAACACTTAGTCTTATTTGTCGTCTTTTGTTTGTTGTTTCGTTGTTATAGTTTCTTTTCTACTATTCAGAATAGGAATCAAGTTTGAACATGAGTAAGAATATCATATTTTGACAAACAAAATTCTCTCTTTGTTTGAACAAACCGACCAAATATCAGCAAATGCTTACATGCTAACGACCTGATACATGACTTTTTCTTTGGCAATTAGTTTTAGAGAAATGACAAGTGTATTATTTTCAGTTGTTCATGTGTTCTACAATTTTGATTTCCATATGATAGTGAACTAACTTTTATTTTCCACAGATGCAAAGGCTTGGGAAGTAGACACCTTGAGAGGTCACTTGAACAATGTGTCATGTGTTTTGTTCCATGCAAGGCAGGAAATTATCGTCTCAAATTCAGAAGATAAAAGTATTCGAGTGTGGGATTCTACTAAAAGGACTGTCATCCAAAGTTTTCGCAGGGAGCATGACAGGTTTTGGATTCTTGCCTCTCATCCTGAGGTAAACCTTCTGGCGGCTGGTCATGATAGTGGCATGATGGTTTTCAAGCTGGAGAGAGAACGCCCGGCTTTTTCAGTGAGTGGTGATTCTTTATACTATGTGAAAGACCGTTTCCTGCGGTTCTATGACTACTCAACTCAGAAAGACACTCAAGTGATACCATTTCGCAGGCCCGGTTCCAGCAGCTTGAATCAGGGACCCAAAACTCTTAGTTATAGTCCCACTGAAAATGCTGTTTTGATCTGTTCAGATATAGACGGGGGATCTTATGAACTCTTTATTGTACCCAAAGACAGCTTTAGTAGAGGCGATACAGTTCAAGAGGCAAAAAGAGGTGCTGGGGGATCTGCATTTTTTGTAGCTCGAAATAGATTTGCGGTCCTTGAGAAGAGCAGCAACCAAGTGCTGGTTAAGAACCTCAAAAATGAGATTGTCAAGAAGATTGCCATCCCTGTTGTTACTGATGCAATATTCTACGCTGGTACCGGAAACTTGTTATGCAGGGGAGAAGACAGGTTAATCATTTTTGACCTCCAGCAGCGAATTGTACTTGGGGATCTTCAAACTTCTTTAGTTAGATATGTTGTTTGGTCAACAGACATGGAAAGTATTGCTTTGCTGAGCAAACATTCAGTAATTATAGCTGATAAGAAACTTGTGCACCGCTGCACTCTTCATGAGACGATTCGTGTTAAGAGTGGAGCCTGGGATGAGAACGGTGTCTTCATATATACAACGTTAACCCATATTAAATACTGCCTTCCTAATGGCGACAGTGGAATTATAAGGACCCTTGATGTACCATTATACATTACAAAGATATTTGGGAACACAATCTTTTGCTTGGACCGAGATGGAAAAATCCGTCCCATCGTCATTGACTCAACTGAATATATTTTCAAGCTGGCCCTGCTGAGGAAGAGACATGACCATGTCATGAGCATGATCAGGAACTCGGCTCTCTGTGGGCAAGCCATGATTGCGTATCTCCAGAATAAAGGTTTTCCAGAAGTTGCTCTCCATTTTGTGAAGGATGAGCGAACTCGTTTCAACTTGGCGCTTGAAAGTGGGAGCATCCAGACAGCTGTCGACTCTGCTAAAGAGATTGATGAGAAAGATCATTGGTATAGATTGGGGGTGGAGGCCCTTCGTCAGGGTAATGCAGGTATTGTAGAATATGCATACCAGAGAACAAAGAACTTTGAGAGGTTATCCTTCCTTTATCTGTTAACAGGTAAACTGGATAAGCTTTCCAAAATGATGAAAATTGCTGAGACTCAGAATGATATTATGGGTCAGTTCCACAATGCCTTGTACTTGGGAAATATCCAGGAGCGTGTTAAGGTTTTGGAGAATGCTGGCCATGTGCCCCTTGCTTACATCACAGCCTCTGTCCATGGACTGCACGATGTTGCTGGACGTCTTGCTGCTGAACTGGGGGACAGTATTCCTTCTCTACCAGAGGGCAGGTCAGCTTCTCTTTTGGTGCCTCCAAGTCCTATTTTGTCTGGTGGAGATTGGCCCTTATTGAGGGTCACAAAAGGGATCTTTGAGGGTGGCCTTGGTAATGCACATGAAGAATATGAAGAAGCTGCAGATGCTGACTGGGGTGAGGACCTGGATATTGTTGATGTGGAGAACTTGCAGAATGGAGATATCAGTATGGTGTTGGAGGATGGTGAAGTGCATGAAGAAAACGATGAAGGTGGATGGGAATATGAGGATCTTGAACTTCCACCAGACATTGATACACCGAACGCTGCTACAAATGCACGTGCATCTATTTTTGTTGCTCCAACTACTGGCATGCCTGTGAGTCAAATTTGGGTCCAAAAGTCATCTCTTGCTGCTGAGCATGCAGCAGCTGGAAATTTCGACACAGCAATGCGTTTGCTGAGCCGACAGCTTGGAATTAGGAACTTTACTCCCTTGAAAACGATATTTACTGATCTTCACATGGGCAGCCATACCTATTTACGTGCCTTCACCTCAGCTCCAGTCATCTCAATTGCAGTTGAGAGGGGATGGAGTGAGTCAGCAAGTCCTAACGTGCGGGGGCCACCCGCACTTTTTTTTAACTTCTCACAGCTGGAAGAGAAGCTTAAGGCTGGTTACAAGGCCACAACTGCTGGGAAATTGACTGAAGCTTTGAGGCATTTCCTGGGTATTCTTCAAACCATTCCCCTGATTGTTGTTGAAACAAGGAGGGAGGTGGATGAAGTCAAGGAATTGATTATAATTGCGAAGGAGTATGTTCTCGGTTTACAGATGGAACTTAAGAGGAGAGAGTTGAAGGACATTGATCCAGTTCGTCAGCAAGAGCTGGCAGCGTATTTCACGCATTGTAACCTTCAGGTACCTCACCTGAGACTTGCTCTCATGACTGCCATGAGCGTTTGCTACAAGGCAGGTAATCTTAGCACAGCAGCCAACTTTTCTAGGCGACTACTGGAGACGAATCCAACCAATGAGAACCAAGCCAGAACGGCCCGTCAAGTTCTACAGGCTGCTGAGAGGAACATGAAAGATACATCTCAGCTGAATTATGATTTCAGAAACCCGTTTGTGGTTTGTGGGGCAACTTATGTTCCCATATACAGGGGACAGAAGAATGTATCTTGCCCTTATTGTGGTTCACATTTTGTACCCCCGCAGGAAGGACAGCTATGTAATGTATGCGATCTCGCTGTAGTCGGATCCGATGCGTCTGGTTTACTGTGTTCTCCATCGCAGGTCAGATAATTTAAATTTCTTCCACGCTTTCCTCGGGAGCACTGGTTAAACTGGCTGTTTCACATCCTCAAACAAAAAAGTAGGTATGTTTTGCGTAACAATCTGTCTGTAGTGCATTTTTGTTCTTCCTTAGGCTTTAATTACAAGTTTTATTGTGATAAACCCGCATATGAATTTTGACTTACGCTATCAGGTTGAGGTGGCTAAGTAAATGCCAGAGTAGGTTTGGTGGCTGTGGAATTTCAATTATATATTAATCTTTGCTAATTTTTCTTGACTTTTTTTTGCTTTGACTAAGGCACAATTAGTAGGTTGCTGAGTTGTTACACTATTGGGGTATAAAAGATGAGGTCATGAAGGTGGTGAGAAGAAGTGCTAATAGTGAGCGGAGTCTATTTCTTGAGAGAATTGCAAGTCTAAATTTGATCCGACTGCGAGCGGTGAAAGTGACATTATGATTGAGCTGGTTCGGGTGTGAAGAGCACCCAGTATCTCAAGCCCAAGCCTCTTAAAATGCCTGGCAGTTCTGTTGAGGTTAGGTTGCACGTCTTGCTTTTCTATTTATACCCAGTCCTTGGGGGTCACTCTCACTCTTTGCCTGCCTCACTGATTTAAGTTTGCCTGCTAAGGTTGATAACTCGCTCCTCAACCCGTGTCGAGCTCCTTAATCTCGGGTCAACCTTGCTTGGCTAGAGGTCCATTTCATATCCACTGATGGGGAGAAGGATCTTGGCTAATGCTTGTTTGGTTGGAGGCTGCTTGTTTAAGATAAGCTCTTGGGCTGAATTATCAAGTTTGAGGACATTATTTTTGATAGCTAAAAGAATTATACTCGAGAGGAGCCAAACGGGGGTGCATATATCTACAAGAATGCCAGAGCATCTACGAAAATTTTCTCACGGAAGACAAGGCGGCATCGATGGAACCTATCATTTTCCCCTCCAGTAGTATAAACCGAAAAAGTCATCTACCAAGGCTAGGACTGTAAATGAACAGAGTTGTTCACGAACAGCTCGATGTTCGTTCTCTCAAAAACTCGTTCATGTTCGTTCATGTAATAAGTGAACCGAACACGAACACAATTTTAGGGCTCGTTTAATAAACGAGCCGAGTTTGAACATAATGATGTTTGTTTATTTATGTTCGTGAACAAGAGGGCTCGTTTATTTAACGAGCCGAACACGAGCCGAGTTCTTTTATCTGTTCATTTACTATTTACAGTATATATTACACAAAAATATCTATGCATTGGGTAGTGTGTTTGGGACGTGGAAGCTTGTGGTCCATTCCTCTCTCTATCACCAGACGTGGGTTTCGTTTCATCAGACATTTCACACCCGTGCCCCCTCTCTCATCACTTCACGTCGGTCATCACAGTCACACCGCTGACCAGCCCACACCCCATGCCGCCGGCCAGACCACCGCCCACACCGCCGGCCAGATCACAGCCAACGCCGATGCCAGACCACCGCCCACACCGCCTCTTTCTCTCAGATACTCGAACAGTCAAACACCATCTGCCCCTCCCCTCTCTCACTCTCACTCACAGATCGCGTTACCTGTCTTCACCGTCGCCAACTCCCCGTCGCTACCTGTCTTCACCGTCGCCATCTCCCCGTCGCCGGATTCAGCCTACGGCGCCAGATTCAACTTGCGTCGCCATGTGTTCCGAGCTGCAAATCTGCACAGCCACATCGCCATGTTTCCGAGCTGCAAATCTGCAAAGCCAAGGTCCTGAAGAGCATCAACCCGTTGCACATGTCTTCCTCACCGATCGATCGGGATCTATTTTTACAGTGTTTTTATTTCGCATCTGTCATTTGTATCTCCTATATGTGTACTTGATTTTTCTTAATTTCTCTTTTTGTAACAGATTCTTGTTTTTGATTGCTTGAACAATTTGAGATTTTGAGTAAATTAGGGATTCGATTGAGGTTGAACACGAACTCGAGCCGAGTTTTCGAGCTCGAGTTCAGCTCGTATAGTTAAACGAGCTGAACGAGCCGAGCCCGAGTTTCACCTTCACGAACTCGAGCCGAGTTCGAACATGGATGGTTTGGCTCTTGACGAACTCGAGCCGAGCTCAAACATGCCAAAATTTAAACGAACCGAGTTCGAACACACCAATGTTCGGCTCGAACTCGGTTCGTATAAAGCCCTAACCTAGGCATAGCTTGACATTTGACCCTAAGGTGTTTAATTTGAACACCCAAAGTCAATTATTAATAGAGAATTTGGTGGCACGTGCATAACTAAATTTTTGGCTATGATTAAAAGCGTTTAACTTTTAATAGTTCACCCTATGTAGTACCTACTGCAGTGCCAATTGCCAAAAGATGTACCAAGCTCTTGCCTACCTTTATAGTAACTCTATCTGTTCGGATACTTCATTACTAATATATATATATATATATATATGTTGAGAACTTTTGCATTCTGTCTGAACAAGAATGAGCCTCATAGAGCCATAGTTTTCAAGTTCTTCATTATTAGGTGACAACTTACGGTTCAGTTTTTCCGCCTTAAGTAAGACCCATTGTTTACCGACATAAACTTTGGCGAACGTTTTTTTTTTCGCCCCTTCATGCTTCTTGTTGACTAGGTTATCTTGAGCGGATCCCATCTAACTTCAGAACACACTAAACACATTAATGGGTGCCTGTGCCTCCTGCCTACTACTCCTACTACCGGACATGACGGAATTTATTGTCGTTGATACTGTGCAATGACAGGTGCAACGTACACTTTCTTATGGTCTCAGGTTTGCCAAAGAGGTCGATCGTATCAGTACTAATCTGACTGTTGGCGACCGTGCTATAGTACACCACAGCCAATTCAATTTGAGGCTTGTTATTTTCAGACAACCGGAAGCCAGTTGAAGACAGTAAAGCTGATTGAAGACATTTTGCTGTTTCAGGTGCACCCATGTTAGGAAATTTGCTAACGCCAGTGCATGTTTAGCAGGAAAAGATAACCCCCACCAGAATCAAAATTGGCAAAGAAATAATCAACGATTGATGTAAACTCCAATCTAGCAAGTCAAGGCGCCAAAATTAGTGTTTCCTTGTCACACGTTTAAGCGTCAAGTGGTCAACAGACAGCAGTCCTGGCTAAGGAATTTTCCGTTTTCTTTCCACTTTTCTCTCTTCAGGACTTCACGGGCAAATAACTACTACTAACTCAAAATAGGAGAAGAGTAACCAAGTAAGTTTACAAGTTCTTCAACTTCAATGTCACCATCTCTAGAGCGAGTTCAAAACATGGGATAAGCATATAGTTCTTATACACCTGAAAGATAAAAGCTGTGGTAGTAAAACTTAGGTCATTCTGTTAATTTTGGCCCGTTAACTGCCTATGTGCGAAGCACATGAGGCTTAGGTAAGAGACAAAATTGTCAAATGAAAAACAAACAAGAATCTCTTTTATCTTATCTTTTACTTTTTTGGCTTTTCTTTTCTTCAATCGACCCCAACAAAATTTTTATTTCTTAATTTACCCCAACAAATGCCCCTTCCTTGAGTTCGTCCCCCACCCCCATCTTTCTCTCTCTCTCTCTCTCTCTCTCTCTCTCTCTCCATACCAGATGAAATGCTGACCACACTGCCTCCAACTCTAGCCGACCACAAATCTTCATGTTCACTACCCCTCCCCTACAACGGTCACCATCCACTGCTGACCACAGAGCCACCATCGTGGTAATGATGGTGGCTCTGTGGTTAACGATATGGGTAATGGGGGTGGCGCTGCGGCGGAAATATTGGGTACTTGTGGTGGTAGTGGGCAGAGGTTGGTAATGGGGCATGGTGTTTATAGATCTATTTTTGTCACTTAAATGTATGGTGGTGGCACTATTGTGTTGATGATGATAGTGCAATGGTGGCAATGTTGTGACAGAGTGTGACGCGGTGTTCCGGTGGCATGTTGGTTGGGTGAGTAGTGGGGTGGTGATGGATATGTGGTAGTGGAATGTGGCAACGGTGGTTGTCGGGTGTGGGTACAGTGGACGGTTGGGTATCCGATGGTGGTGGTTGTGGGTAATGGGGCTATGGTGGCAGTAGGTTGGGATGACGGTGGTTTGTTGTTGGCACAGTGGGGATAGTAATTGGTTGGTGAGGGTACATTGGTCATCAGATGTTAGATTGTGGTTGTGGTTTGTTGTTAGCACTAAGGTGGTTTGCCGTGGCTACTGGTGGTTGGATGTAGGTAAGATGTGATTGATGGTGGGAGTAGATAATACCTTGACGGGTTTTTGGTGGGAGCAAGAGATAAAGGTGCAGTGGTGGTGATGGGTGGTAAGACTTGGGTGAGGTGGGGCGGGGGCTTGGTCGTAGCGGTGATGAGAGAAAGAAGAAAGAAGAGGGGGAGAAAAAACAAAGAGAAAGAGAATGACCAAATTACCCATGGATCAAGCCACTTAACGGATTTGGGATTAACAGAAGCTAACGAAATGACTTAATTGGACAAATTAACGGATTTGGGATTAACAGAAGCTAACGAAATGACTTAATTGGACAAATTAACGAGTCCAATTGTTACTTTGACACAAATCGAAGTTCAGTGACTAAAGTTGAATTTGCATTATAGTTCGATAGTAAGTCGAGTAGTTAACTCAAGCTTTAAATGTCAAAGTATGATGCATGTTGTCATGCCCTTTGAGGGAACATATTGAACTTCCGGAAAATGTTATTTGACGTAAAATACCAAAGCTGTAACGTACTTTATTCGCATAATATACAAATTACAACCATACATAAGAGTACACAAGTAGTATCCGTGACAATTTTATACAGATACAGTGAAGGAGACAACAAACTGCAACATTTGATGACAGAAACCTGAAGCGAAGAAGTTATACCCCGACACCATATGTCAAGATACGAGCCATTCAGTTACATATGCGTCCCTTGAATGGAGGAACACTTTTTCTGTGTTTATAGCTCCAATCTTGAGTTAGATGTCACATTATTACAACCGCATTTCTAGTGCTTCACCACTTCAGGTATATGAACCGGGTACCTATCAACACAATCGAACCAAGGTCCATCCACCACTGGTGTCTCTATAGTTTTGTTACACTTCCAAACGGCACTGTTGCACTTAAAACCGCTCCCAAAAGCTATTTGCCAAACCCTATCACCCTTCTTCATCCTCCCCTTAGCTTCGATGTAACTAAGCTCATACCATAACGACGAGGATGACGTGTTCCCGAACCGGTGCAACGTCATCCTCGACGCCTCCACGTGCTCGGCCGACAGCTGCAGGTTCTTCTGCAGCTCGTCGATCACGGCACGTCCACCAGCATGGATGCAGAAGTGCTCAAAAGCTAGCTTGAAATCCGGAATGTACGGCTTCCACTTGGCATTGAATACTTTCCGTCCAATGAGTGTCAAAAGGAAGAGAAGCTGTTCCGATGCTGGAAGGACCAGGGGACCAAGGGTAGTGATGTTCGACTTTAAGGCTTCCCCAGCGATTGCCATAAGGTCCTTGGACAGCAATATTCCGACTTTGCCCTGTGGGTCCTCTTGCTCGAAAACGCATCGGTAGGCCGTGTCTTCGGCGCCTTTGTGGGTCCGGACCACCCTAAGGAGGCGGTACTTGGCCCGCCTCCGGTCGGATCCTCGGTTAGATAAGAGGATAGCTGCCCCACCCATTCGGAACAAACAATTGGGAACAAGCATTGATCTTTCTTTCCCTTGATAGTAGTTTGGGGTAATGATCTCCGTGCTCACAATGACAGCGTTTGACTTGGGATAAACTTGAAGAAGATCACGTGCTAAGTCGATGGATATTAGACCTGCAGTAGTTGGGGAGCTAGGATTAATATGATCAAAACAAATTCAATCAAGAAAAGCTATAGTTGATCCAACTGCCAACCCCTTGGATAGGTATGCCACAAACAAAGTAAAATTCTACGTGGTTGAGACTGCACAGGAAGTTCATTCTGCTAAAAAGGAGAGCTAGAGCTATGGTAGTCGAGCAATCTTTCTTGGTATAAGTTCGGTAGAAGGAACTTTCTCCAATCTCACCTTGTAAATGAATTTATGGATTTGCTTGACTACTTCTCCATGGTATAGATTAAATGAAGATTCTAAACAAACGTATAGTAGTAATCGATATGATTTTCATGTTATTTTGTGACAGCAACCTGAGAATCTGAAAGCAAAGTTTATAAAATCCTAGACGTTTGTGCTTCAAGAATTATAACTCGTAAAAATTGTCAAAATATGCACTTTATTCACTCCATCCAACCCTCTTTTCTTTTGGCTACATAGCTAAAATTTTGGAAACTAATAATAAAACGACATGAGAAAATTAGAGGTTAAAGTATTTCTTTCAAAAAAGTTGCACTACTGTTTAAAAGTTGTGTTTTTCAAACGAGATTAGACTAAAACTAGAGGTTGTTTGTGATTGATTCTAGAATAGTCAAACTTGACTAAATCTAGATCAAATTAGTTTCAAGTATTTGGCAAAAAAAAAAAAGATAAACTGATCAAATTTGGTCTAATGTACTCAAAACTGAATGAACTCAGAATTGAGAATTCTGAGTTCAATCAATCTTAGAGAAGGTTTGATTAAAAGAATTACTAGTATGAACAAACTTTGGCTCCTACTCGGATTGTAGGAATCTTTCTCCAACCTCGTGTATAGTGATAATTAATAGTCGCTAAATGTTTTCTAGTGACTTTTCTTCTAACACTTTCAGCGACAATTATTAGCATCACTTTTTTAGCGTTACTAAATAAAAGTCAATAGAGACATTTAGAGATGATTGATTATCGCTACATAGGGGGTTAGGAGGAAGATTCCTCCAACCGGGGTAGTAGCCAATTTTGTTTCTTATCGGTATATCCTCACATATAAACATACATTAAATGTCCCCTTTAAATCTTAGTAGATCATTTTGCCACACTAAACCTACTTTTATCCATTTTAATCCAAACAGTACGTTCCAATAACTTGTATGCTAAAAATAGATTAAAGCTAAATTTAAGAACGGACATAATTTCATTAAAGCCTACTCTTCGTAATCAAACCCTAAACGGCCTCTAAAATAATATTCATTCCAAATTAAAATCATTTGCCAGAGATGCCACAACTTGTTAGTGACAGCAAATGCATGTAAAAAACCAATCTTACCTGCACTGCATCCCATTCCAGAGAGATTGAAGCTCTTCACGTTGCCCCTCATCTTGTACTTATTGATTACCATGGCAGACAACGACGGCGTCGGCGAAAACAGGCTGCAGTTCACTATGAGTATGTCGACGTCTTTGGGCTTAAGGCCAGTCTTGTTCAACAACAAATCCATTGCCGAAAAAATTACAAGCTCAGCTTCTTGTCTCGAGGCCTCCATGGTAGGGTTTGGGGGAATATAGTGTATGGCAGGTGGCAAAGAAGTCTCCTCTCCCAGCCCCGACCGCTCGAGAATTTTCATCTGGAAGTCCACACTTTTGGGCTCCGAACTTAGTATGATTCTCGAGTGTTCCATGAAGGTGGAGAATGGCACGCGGAGCGCGACAGGAGGCTTGAAACAAGCGTAGTCGACGAGATATACCGATCGGGGCTTCGACATGAAGTATAGGGTGGTAACGAAGACTATGAAAAAAGAGGAACATAGGATTTGGATGAGATCAAAATGGAGGTTATTCCAGAGGTTTAGGATTTCATGAGGGCCTAGCTGAAGCAATTGTACGAGGAGACCAAGAATGATGGGTACGAGCAACAACGTAAGGAAATGGTTCACGAGATACTGGTACCCTAGTTTTACATGCTTTAGCTTGACAGAGTTGGAGAACTCCGGCAACTTTGGAGGCATTTTTCTTTCTTTCTCTGTGCGTGTTTGCGTGCGCGTGTGCGTGTGCGTGTGCGAATGAGAGAAGAAAAAAAAATGAGGGTTTGGCTATTAGGTGGTAAGAGGGTGGTGGGCATTTAAAGGCTAGAGACCATGGCAATGAATGGGGCAGATGAGCTGATTAATGTAGGTCACAACTCACTCAACGCTCACTTAGATGTATTTATTTCATTAGGATCCATTCCACTTGTAACTAAAGAAATAATCATTCAGCCAGTTCCCCTGAATTAAGTATAACTTCTTGTTTTGGACAAAGGTTTATATTAGTTCTGGTCTTTTTACCATTACCAATATCAATACCATGAAATGATTTGTTTGACTTTGGTAAGTAGTTATTTGTTTCCGTGCACTAGAAACTATGCACATTATTTTCTTGAAGAAGATGATGATTTTAAGCTACACTTTCATAGAAGAATAACCTTTGCTATGAAAATAATTGGAACCCGCTACTATAGTGGCAAAACAAATGTTACTAAATATGGATAGTGACATTTTAAAAGAAATGTGTAGTCAAACGTAAAAAAGCCTTCAGTAATTCTCGGCCAGAGTGCTCTTTCCCGTGCCTATCATACTCCTCTTTTAAACTCCTACCCCGGAAGCTAATTGAAGTGCCACTGTCGAAAAGTCCGAATTTGTCACTTAAAGTACAATCAGAAGCACCAATAACTATATAGATATTTGAAGTTAAAATAGAATTCCCTTTTGACATCAATCTTACTTGGAAATGCTAATCAACGAAGTACAATTGTGTGAGTTCCTCAAATTGAGCAATGAAGTGTCACACAAGTGCGGCAATAACAAGAAAATTCTTTGCTACAAGTAACATCATTTGAAAAGAATGAAAACAATGAACTTTAGTTGTGATTATATCCCGTCATCTCTCCACTGATGAGGGTAAGGTTCTAGGCTCGCAGGACGCAAAGATTATAGCTCAACTTCAAGCAGCTTGTAAGGACGCGACCACAAGGGCGTATTTCTTATCCAAGTTTTCGCCAAGTAACTAGCTCACGAGGGTCTCTACTTCTTATAATAATGTTTGATAACTTTTGGAATCCAGCACTAGAATCCATGTTGATCAAGGCCCATTTTAGTGAGACTGGCATCTTTAGGTCAAAACAACTGTGTCACGGAATTTTGCTTTTCCCTGATTCGGATGCCAACCCCATGGCTTTCCGAGCTAACAGAACTGTCACTTTAAGGTTTGACTAGCAAAGTGAGCTTGTTGTTTTGCACTTTTGCTTCCCTATTGTTGATTAGATAAAAATGCTCGGTGGTTAGGATGGAGACAGGTTAGTCTAATGAAATATTATGTGTTGCTTTTCCCCTTTTTGCAGCAAAACTGTCATTTGAACTCAAAGTAGTGTACCTCTCTAATTGGTTGATTCTTGTGAATAAAGCTGGGGTAATCACTCAAAAACACTGGGGATGACCCAACCTCACAACCACCAGCTGTAGTAATTGCTACCCCTGGTATCACAAGAACAACACGCCATTTCAAGGACACTGGCCGAAATTTGAAAATTGAAGCATTGTAGAGTGATATTTTTGTTTTTTTGCGACAAGATATGGTAGAGTGAGTGACTGAGGGACAACACAAGAAAATGGAAAATGGAAAATGGAAAACGAACACTAGTCTCCGTCAATTTGAAAAAACCTTCGTTCTAAAATGGTGATAGATATTGCGTGATATTTCGGACGCGTGAGATCTAACGAGATGAATGAAATTTCAATCAATAAGAAGTCAAGATTTTCTTATGCTTTCATCTTAACCATTAGTTACACATGTCATCTCTGTAACCATTATATTGAAATTTCTTTCGTCACGTTGAACTTATATGTGGAAAGCATTTCGTTATTTTTTGAAAACTATTCCTTTATTTTCGTGGCGCAACTTTCTTTTTTGAGATGTATCAAGTTTTTTTAGTACTGTGTTCTACTGTCCGATGATCTACTTCGTCATTTAAATTGGTAAAAGTTAGGTTTCATAAAATGTTCGGCTTTTCGACAACGTTTAAACGAAAATAACACATTTCAACCTTTATGGTCTGATATCAGAATGCTGATAAGATCGAAAACAATCCAATAATTCCTGTTCAGCTTGTGTCATGAGAACTAAACCTTCTCTTCGCTGAGTCACTGATTTTCAGCTAACACTACGGGACAGATCATAGTATTAAACTTGCATAGATGACGTGACTCTTTCTAATATTTGACTAGCATCACCCTCACATAAATGCTTCTCAAGATTTGAGATATTGGTATCCTGTTTCACTGGAATAATGGCATCAAGTACTATACTAACCAGAATGTGGTTGCTGGTTTTAAAGAGAAGCTTTCCTCAGTCAATTGGCTCTTCCTCTATCGCCCCTGTGACTGGGCAAGAAGGATTCCGTGGGAAAGAAAAGCGCGGGGGGGGGGGGGGGGGGGACTAAAGCAGTAGGAGGATAGGCAAAGGAGACAGTGTTATTATACTGTGTGTAGAACAATCTTAAATGGTTCCATATCACCTAATATTTTTACAAGCTTGGAAGTCGTGTTGATAGTTCCCGCTGTTGGTTTAATTGTTAAATTGGATCAACTTATATGGACTCGCAAGCTTGCCTAACGGTTGTGTTTTTGTATACTGACATCTCATTGTTGCAGTTTTTTAATCTACATGTCGATAATAAATTCATCGATATTTACATTGTCTTCAGTAGTATGAGATAACAATCATCACATAAGAGAAATGAATCCCGAGCCCTCGATCCATATATTACTAAATAGGCTATATTTTCCTTACAAAATAAAATCAAATCCAAAATGTTCTACGCTAATACTCAGCGTCAAACTCACGATATTAATGACGAGAGTTTGCTAAGAAAGGAAAAAAGAAACAAAAATGACGTTGATGCGGATGCCAATGCTAGTGTTGATGCCATTGACGATGAAGATATATCATGACAAAAAATAGGTCCATGTTCACAAGCTAGACAAGAAAATTGTAGATGATGTGAATAGAGATTCACAGACAGATGAAAAGGGAAGAAAAAAAAAACAGGCCTAAAGTCGGGTCCGGAGTCACAAAGTTAAGAAAATAAACGGTACAGACTCATAGGCGGATGAAACGAAAGATTGAGCACTGGACTAGATTATAGTATCGGAAGGCCTGAAGAGAAGAAAGATTGAGCATTGGACTAGATAATAGTTCTGGACAAGATGAAAATAATTAACATATCCAGATTATAGAGAAAATATATTTATTCAAGATTTGTAAGCTAAACACAAAGAACATATGAGCTTCAGATTAGGACAAAAAGGTGCAAAATACGGACGTGTTACTTACGATTCACGGGTCTGACAAGAAAACAAAAAAAAAAGACAAGAATCCAAATTTACAGACAAAAAAGTGCAAAATACGGACGTGTTACTTACGATTCAAAGGTCTGACAAGAAAACGAAAAAAAAAGAGACAAGAATCCAAATTTACAGATTAGAAGAGAAAAAGAGGCACTTCCACCAGATTTATAGAATGGACATTAAAACTAAACCAAATTTATAGAATGGACATTAAAACTAAACCAAATTTACATACTGGACGAGAAAATGACAAATGAGGGGTCTAAAATAGTGGACAGGGACATGAAAATGAGAGGGGATGTGTGCTGAGAATCATAGACTAAGTAAGACAAAATAGGCAAAAACATATTATGATCAAGGTGCTGTCAAAACTATAGCGGGTGTCTTCACCTTCAAACCACCGCCACCACTGAACTCATCAGCCACGCTCGTCAAAACTACAACCCTGCCATTAGAAATTTCACAATGCCACTTTTTTGCCATCAACCCACATCACTACTTATTTCCTTTCAAGCACGATTCTCTTTCTCTATTTTCAAAATACAGACGATTGGTATTTAACATTTGTTTGAATAAACCGGTTTTTATTAGTTGTCCGCGACCATGGAAATATTTGGTGGAGGCGAAGTGCTCGACTTGGCTGCCGATATGGACTTCATTTGCAATTTGGTGCATATTTGCGTGTGTCTGCAGACGAGAGAGGGAGGGGGTGGAGAGAGAAAATGCATGAAAAAGAAGGGAAGAAGAGTGAAGGGTTGAAGGAATGTCTAACATCAATGAAGAAGCCGAATGATGAAAAAGGTTGATGTGATACGACAATATTCGAGGCAAAAAGATGAACATAAAAGACCTTAAGTGCTGCAAGGGAAGATCATAACATGATGTAGGAGTTACTTGATTTCATTGGATAAATTACCATCATATGTCAAACCACATGCATGTCAATGTAATTCTTCAATTACCAGTGTAATAAGATCAAAATCTCATGTATGTTAGGTATAAGTAACCCCAAAAATGGTTTTGGACAAAGGACTTGATGAAGCTGGGCGGGGTAATCAGCAAAGATTGACGTGAAGGCATAGGGCTGCATGAATTGGATTTCGCAGGTGTCTTTGTTTCTGGTCGGCTGTCCTAATCTGTTCACACTTGTGAGTTATGCCCCTGTTAGCTGGGGCTTCACTTCAGTCAGCGAGAGGTTGGGTTGATTTGCCTACGTATTGTACCTTAATTTGGAACTTCTTTTATGTCTTTTTAAACTAGGCTATGCTAAACTACTTTACAGAGCGCTTCTTATTGTAAATGTCAAGGGAAAATGCTCCCGTACGTAAATGCAACTAAACCAGTCCAGAATTGAGTAAAAAGTATTGATTGATTCAGGAGTAATGGTCCCGACCGTTTAGAACTGTTAGATACGTTATAACACAATCTTTTACGTCCTCTAGCCCCTCTACCCGTTCCATTTGTCCCTGAATTCTACGATTCTAGATGGTCAAAATTCATGATCCGAGACCATGCAATATATGTTGATGGATAACTAGGCATCCCTTAATACATGTAACTATCTCAGAATGAATTGCTAGAAGATCCGCATGGACCGCATCTGTGGACCACATTTGTCGTAAAAGCATTAATCTTCCTACGGTTGTAAAATCTTGCATCATATCTACCTGTATAACTGAAAGTGCTCATAGGCACAAAAATTTGCAAGCCTTGTTACATGTCATAAAGTGGCAATGACCAGTTACCGTACAATCTAGTCCAACTGTTACTACCTTAACCTTAGCAATCGAAAATTGTTATGTCTCCCAACTGGTCGGTCGCAATGGTTCTTTATGTGGGCTGCTCAGTCTTTTCTAGCAGCTATTTACATCATATCATTTGTTCCCATCATGTTATTTACTTTGGCTGACTAAAGAGACCAAACTCCTTGGCAAAAGGGCGATACTATTTTGATATGCTAATCCACCTTTTAAATTTTTGTTAAAAAAATTTAACACTTGTCACTTACAATACATTTTAATGACAAAAGAGAACGGAAAAGCATATAAGAGAATGAAAATAACACTGATAGTGGGATTAATTTTACGCTACACCCTATACTTAGGGGTCAGTTGCACCCAGCACCTCATAGTTCTAATTTTGGCACCCAACACCAAAATTTTGACACATTGTGCACATAGCAACCAGGCAGCCATTGATGCTGCAGTAGCAATCAAGGTTAGCCACCACAGAGCCCCACCGGCGTTCAATGTCATCACCGTAGAAAATGCACATGGGCCCACTACCATGGGATTCTCATGGAAAGTTCGCCGTAGAGTTTCACCACCGCGGTGCCACAAAAAAAAAGTATAGACAAGAGTGGTGCCGCCAGATCCACAATCACCTGTTGACCCACCACCGCCGGTGAACAACCCAATACCAATTTTTATGTAATTCCAACAACCAAATTAAGAAGTACTTTTGATTGGAACAACCACGACAATTAACGTAGCGCCAATCGGTGCCATCACCACCGCGACTGACAATAGTGCCAGTCGGCGCATCACCACCACTACTGCTCGATGTTTGCAACGAGACTACAACGGTCGCACCATTTTCTCCGGGTGAATGCCACACAGCCTCTGTTTTCTTGTCCGAATATGTGCTGCCACCACCACCATAGCTCTAGCCTTCAACTCTGGGTTTCAATGTTGCCGAGGGAGCCACCACGATGACGCAGATGAGCAAGCAGAAGAGAGCAATAACCACGAAGTCAGAATCCATGGCGACGGCTTGCGAGAGAGAAGATGGGGCTGTTGGAGGGAAAGACCATTTGGGGATCGATGGGATCAAGAGTGTTATGTTACAGGTCATGGGATGGGTTTGGGGAAGATGGGAATTAGGGATTTTGACGTGTTCATATGGAAAAAAATTTAACAGGCAAAAAGACGCATTTGCCCCCGAAAAACTAACGGACGTCTGGTCAACAGGCATTTTGACCGTCATCTGGTGTTGAAAATCAAGATTTTCAAAATTTTGGTGATGGGTGCCAAAATTAGAACCATGAGGTGCTGGGTGCAACTGACCCCTAAGTATAGGGTGTAGCGTAAAATTAACCCCTGATAGTGACAATCTTCTTATTGTTGAGGATTATATACTCTTTTGAAGCACTATCTAGTGTGTGGTTTAGTTCCTACTATGTTGGTCGATTGGAAGAGTAACTCATGGAATCTTAATCACTGGGCACGAACGAAGTTCTTCGAGTCTAATTCAATTCAACAAAGCTCTTATTTAACTTCCGTTGGGTGCTTGGCTTCTAGAGACAGGGTTGGCTTAATGATCTCCGACATGTCCCCATTCTCGACAGGCTTCTTGACTTTTGCTTTGGCTTGGACTATAGCATCGACCAAGAGTCATGGTTCTTTAAGAGGTGCTTCACTCATACATAGAGCTGTTTGCGCATTCTTTGAGGGTATTTACAGATAGAAAAGAAGCAATGAATGTGTCGCCGCCAAAATCAGACTCGTGGCGCCTTCGTGTAGTGGTGTTCGTGGTTGCGGTATGTTTGGTTGTACCACTTGCATGCGTGAATCTTTGAAGTCCTGACTCTGTTTATGATTCTCCTTAGGCCAGCAATCATTGTGCCCTAAGTTACTTACTCAGAGGTTCACCGTTATGATTTTAAAGAAGGTCTAAACCGCATTTCTCAAGCTCCGTCTCAAGCGATTTTAAAGGTCTTAAGTCAAGTTTAGTTTAGTCGATTTGGAACTCTTAGTTGAGTTGACGAAATGACGAGATCATTCGTTTATGTGTTTGTTTAGGTTCAAGAGGAAGGGTAAGAACACCGTTCAGTCAAAAGAGAAGCCAAATGAACGAACCTATTCAGTCCTGACATAGTTATCAATACCTATCATTCCGGTCGGAACGTACTATTTTTGCCTTCTACTGGTACGGTATCCCTTAAATTTTGTACCAGTCAAAATGATGCTCTATACTGATTGTACCCGCAGAAAATTACGTACGAGCAGAGATATTTTGTTTTGTACCGATTCCTTAAAAAATATAAAAATAAAAATTTTTGTTAAATATTTTGTAAATCGATCATATAAAGACTATTTAAAAGAACACTCTAAGTTCTATTATACCAATCAAAGCCTATGTAGTCTCTTGCTTATAATATTCATTACAATTTGTAAAATCTTTTTTCTGATAAGTTTTCAATCTTCACTTATGTTTGATTTACTTCGTACGTAGAAGTTTTGATCATATTCTTTCATTTATATGATGTACTACTTTACACACATACACACACACCCCTCGCATACACACACACGCAAACACTCAAAAACAACTTATTCTTGAACTCAAAAACATTATTATTGAACAAACTGCTTATTCTTACATAAGAATTTGCGATTGAGATCGTTTGTAGGGGAGGGGGGGGAGGGGATGGGGGGGGGGGGGGGGGGCGATAATTCTAGAGGAGGTAATTCAATTGAATAAACTATTTGTTTCTAATATCAATATATGGGAACAAACAACTTATTTAGGAATCAATAGCTTATTTGAAAACTACTATAATTTAAGCTCTATAAGACAAACAGTTTATTCTAGAGGAGGCTGAGTAAAAATATATATGTATATATTGTTAGTTCGTTAATGAGTGAATATTACAAATGTATATTATTAATGAAAATTTTGAAACGGTGCTGATACCGGTATGTATCATTTCACGGAAAAAATGATATGTACTCTGGTAAGGTATTCATAACTATGAATGTTGGCTATTAGCTTAATGACTGCTCATGTGCACTCACCGTGAAAAGCGTGAGGCTATACCGGTGCATCCCCCAACATATTAGCCAAAGCAAGCCTTCACTGATGCCAAATTTTTGCCATCAACGTACATGACTACTTATTTCCTTTCAAGCGCCATCCTCTTTCTCTATTTCAAATACAGACAATTGGTATCTAAAAGTTGTTGAAATAATCCGGTTTTCAGTGGTCGGGAACCATGGAAATCTTTGGTGGTCGAAGTGCTAGATATGGCTGCTGATATGAATTTTATTTGACATTAGGTGCATATTTGCGCGTGTCTACAAAACGAGAGGGGATGGGAAGAGCGAAAATGCATGAAAAAAGAAGAGAAGAAGATGTCTAAAATCAACGAAGAGGCCAAATGATGGAAAAAATGGGGCAAAAAGATGAACACAGAAGACCTTAAGTGCAGTAAGGGAAGATCATAACAACGTGTAGGAGTTATTTGATTTCATTGGATAAATTGCCATCAAATGTCAAACCACATGCATGTCAGTATAATTCTTCAATTACCAGTGTAATAAAATCAAAATTTCATGTATGTGAGGTATAAGTAACCCCAAAAAAGGTTTTGGACAACGGACTTGATGAAGCTGGGGCAGTCAGCAAAGAGAGACGTGAAGGCTTATACCTAGGGCTGCATGAATTGGGTTTCACAGGTGTCTTTGTTTCTGGTTGGCTGTCCTAATCCATTCACGCTTGTGAGTTATGCCCCTGTTAGGTGGGGCTTCACTTCAGTCAGCGAGAGGTTGGGTTGATCTGCCCGAGTATTGTACCTTTAGAGCTTCTTTTATGTCTTTTAAAACTAGGCTATGCTAAACTACTTTACGATAAAGGTCAAAAAGGTAAAAGTACTCCATTATATGCAACTAAACTGATCCAAATTTGAGTAAAAAATAGTGGGTGATTTAGGATTGATGGTCCCGACCGTCTAGAACTGTTAGATACATTATAACACAATCTTTTGTGGTTTTTGGATCATACAATTCTAGACCGTCAGAATTAATTATCGAAACCATATAATAGGTTATTAAGAAACAACCAGGTAACCCTTAACACATCTAACTATCTTATAATCAGTCCCTATGGGCGTATGACAAACATTTTTGGTATAAGCAGTGACCTTCCTATGTGTGTAAAATCTTGCATCATATCTAACCTATATACTGAAGGTGCTCATAGGCGCAAACAGTGCAAGCCTTGTTACATTTGATTAGACCTGGCAAACGGGTAACCCGGCCGGGTACGGGTAAAATCCGGCTGGGTACGGGTAAATTCGGGTCGGGTAAATTTTTCCGGGTAACCTTTTTAGGAATCCGTACCCTACCCACACGGTAGGGTATTACCCGCGGGTAAATGACCTATTTTTTAATGAATTTTTCTTTTTTTATAAACATATTTTCATTACCTTATTTTGCTAATTAATTATTACCGCTAGCCATATTCTTTTTCCTTTTGTTTCTTTTCCCCTTTTTTGCCAACACATTTCATATTTTTGGTCAATTGCAATTTGCAAGCATCAACTCCCAGTCCCCAAACGGCCAAACCCTAATCCAAAATAATACAATCAAACGTAAACACATACATAATCACAAGCATAAAGATCTCCATCGGCGGACCCAACCCTACCCACAATCCAAAAGAAAAAAATTAAAAATTAACAAAAATACATGATCACATTCACATGCATGAACTAGAAGATTGACAGCCGTCTGTAGTCGATCTGAGACTGAGAGAGAAGACATCAAAGCGGCGGCAGCAGCGCAGGAAGGTCACGCCGGCAGCAGAGTAGGAAGGTCGGGGTGGGCGATCGGCGGTCGCGTTGAAGAGTGAGGGGTCCGAGAAGGTTGATGCCTAGGCTGTCGGAGGTAGATCTCGGTGAGGGGGCTCACAGTCGGCGGTCGATCTCGATCTCTACTGTGAATATGTGATTACTGATTGACTGAGGGAAGAGGATAGAGAGAAAGGGGCAGTTGCGGCGGAGAAGGATGGGGTGGTGGCGCAGAGAAGGAGATGGGGCTGGGGCAGCGGCAGAGAATGAGATGGGGCTGGGGCGGCGACAGAGAAGGAGATGGGCTGGGGCGGCGACAGAGAAGAATGGGGAAAATATGAAGAGACCAGATGAGAAATGAGAGAGGTTAGGGGATTAGGGCATAAAGAGGATATATATAGTATGAAAAGACGGGTAAACCCGGGTAACCCGTACTCGACCCGTAAAATACGGTTCAGTTCGGGTACGGTTATGATTTTCACGGGTAGCACATATGTGTACCTGTACTCGGGGTTTTTGACCGGGTACGGGTAGAATTTTGCCAGGTCTACATTTGATAGAGTGGCAATGACCAGTTATCGTACCATGTAGCAGTAGCAGCATCTGTCTATAGTAATACTGGCAAGACAGAATAATCTTGTGTACGAACACCATAACTCACCCTTCTCTAGCATGTCGCATGTTTTCTGCTTGTTGGTTACTCTGAGTCTAGTTTTCTAATTTAACCCACTTTTTAAAAAGGTTTTTTAAAATCAATTCTAATTTTAATTTTTTGTTTCTAAAAAAATAAAAATCAAAACCAGTTTAGTTTTTATTTTTTATCAAAATAAATGGGTGTTTAATTACTCAATTTTTATTTTGAGTTTTTTCTTTGGTAATGGTTGTGGTAGCAAGGTGGAGGTGGCCGGCGGCCGTCGGCGTGCACGAGGGGTGGGGGGGGGGGTGTTCTAAAAAAAAAAATTGGATACAAAAAACTCAAAAAAAATTGGATACAAAAAACTCAAAAATGAGAGTTTTCAAAAACAGTCCGGTTTTAAAAACTGAAGGAAAAAAAACGAAAATTGTGTGTCAAAAGCGTTTTTTCTCTTCAGTTTACAAAACTGGATAAAAAATTGGAAACTTCAATGTTACCAAACACTACCTTAAACATCATTTGTTCCCTTGTTTACTTTGGCTTACTAAAGACCAAACTATTTGGCAAAAGGTAATACTATTTTGATTTGCTAATCCACCATCTTGAATTTTGCTAAATTATTAACACTTGTCACTAAAATAGATTTTAAACGGCAAAACGAGAATGGAAAAGCATATAAGAGAATGAAAATAACATTGGAAGTGACAATCTTCTTATTGTTTAGAATTTGATAGAGTCTTTTTGAAGCGCCATATTGTGTGCTCTTTAGTTCCCACTATGCTGATTGATTGGAAATAAAGTAACTCCAGAACGAAGTTCTTTGAGTCTGATTCAGTTCAAGAAAGTTCTTACCCTTATTTAACTTCAGTTTGGTGCTTGGCTCTTAGATACATGGGTGGCTTAATAACTTGCACAATATTTCATGTTGGAAAAATATGCTTTGTGTATACTTGTTCAGAAAATCAATTTCGAGAAATTATTAACATGCAAAAGTCTAACGTTCCAAAACTGCAGTGACATAAACTGAAAAAGAACTATGCCTAATAACTCACAACGGGAAATGCAGAATAGCAAATGGAGAGCCGAGGCGTGAATTTGATTCACTCTCCTTAAGACTTTATTCGTCCCGCAACGGGGCTAACGGTCTCTTAACGAAAGTCTCCCACGATATAACGGCTACGTCTGGAAATAGGAGCACTCTAAATTTTCAGACTCGGCGAACCAAACAATGTGCAGAACTCTTTCTTTCGGACACAGGAAAAACAGACAGAATGTGACATAAGAAAAATTTCGGGATTCAATTAATTAACTTCTGTAACTGACTCGTTTTTATACAGTGAATATTCACTGAGGGGGGTGCAACTCTTCACAACTGGTTGGAAAGATTGCCATTTTTCAGAAAATAAAATAAATAAATAAATAATTATTTATTTAAAATATTTTTGTCCCAAAAAGAATAAAGTCTAATGGGCCCAAGCCCAAGCCACGAACCGGGACAGGCAAGCGGCACGCGCGTGTGTGGTGGACCTTGGATCAACCTAGGTCATCCATCCTTACAAAACTTGGGTACCCCCAAGGGCTCCAACCCTTAGCTCAAGGCTAAGCCTTACAAGGAGACAACATTGGCTTTATTTCTTCAATGTGGGATTTTCTTTTCCCTTCAAGTTGAACCACCAACTTCAACTTTCTCATTCACTTCTCATTTGCTTTAAACTTGTGAATATGCTATGATCACCTACTCCAATAGATGAACATAAATCAATTTGTTCCTAACCAAATTATGGTTTAGAACCCATTTGAAAATTGAGTCAAAGATGGCTTCTTCATAATGGGTTTAAAACTTAATTCCAACAATCCCCCACATGAATAGAAAATTGACTGGACACTATACACAAAGAAACACTGACACTAGAAAGAGTTCTATTAGAACAACACTGCATCGGGATAGGTAACCGATGGGCTTGAACCTTCCCTAGTGAGAATTATCGGATTTACTGGGGTAACCATTAAACGTGATGTGTTGAACTGTTCAACCTTTAGTGTAAATCGAGACAATAGAACGTCACACAGTATCACTCAAACATTGTTTTGAGGTTCTCATTGTTGTGTTCATTTCGGCCCTGAACAACTCCTGGTTTTATGAGTACTCTCTGAGAATTCAGCCTTATAATTCTCATAGAAACGGCCTACTTCTTACTCACATAGGTGACTTCTTATTAAAAGGTTCCTATGGCACCCCTACTTGGATTTCCAAGATATAAGAGTCATTAAAAGCATAGTTTAACTTAACATTTTGTTGGTGCCACTGTCTTCTCATCATATGAATGGGTATGAGGGTTTTAACCCCCCACAGTGCTTCGTCTGAGTCGCATTTACATAATTCGGTTTTCCCTTTGAACTTAGATCTTGGGATCTCCAGTCAGCTAGGTAGGGTTTCCATTATGGCAACTCTTTAGTTCATAGGCTTAAGACACATTCCTCTCGATGACGTATTTACTTTCTCTCAAGTCAAAGCTTTCATTAACGGATCCGCAATATTATCCTTGGACTTCACATAGTCAATAGAGATAATTCCACTAGAAAGTAATTATTTAACGGTATTGTGTCTGCGACGTATGTGTCTAGACTTGTCGTTATACATCATGCTTTGTGCTCTTCCAATTTTAGATTGACTATCACAATGTATGCAAATTGGTGGCATAAGTTTAGGCCAATTTGGAATATCCTCCAAGAAATTACGAAGCCACTCTGCTTCTTCTCCTGCTTTATCTAAAGCAATGAATTCAGACTACATAGTGGATCTGGCAATACATGTCTATTTAGAGGATTTCCAAGAAATAGCTGCTCCTTCTAATGTAAACACGTATCCACTTTTGGACTTTGTTTCATTAGAATCTGATATCCAGTTGGCATCACTGTATCCTTCTAATACAGTTGGATATCTTGTATAATGCAGCCCATAATTTAATATATATTTTAAATACCTTAAGACTCTTATAATAGCTATCCAATGATTCTGCCCCGGATTGTTAGTATATCTGCTCGGTTTATTGACAGCATATGCTAGATCGGGTCTCGTGCAATTCATGATGTACATTAAGCTACCAATTATACGCGAATACTCTAATTGAGATATTCCTTCACCGGTATTCTTTGTTAGATGTAAATTTACATCTAGTGGTGTCTTCACCGGACTATCATCATAACTTTTAAATTTGTCTAGCACTTTTTCAATATAGTGAGATCGTGACAAGACTAGTCCATTTGATGTTTTGGTAATTTTCATACCAAGTATAATATCAACCACACCCAAATATTTCATATCAAATTTACTGGTCAACATTTTCTTTGTAGACTTAATGAATTCATTATTGCTCCCGATAATGAGCATGTCATCCACGTAAAAACAAACAATGACATATCTTTTTTTTGTGCCTTTAACGTAGACACATTTATCACATACGTTGATTCTAAAGCTATTTTCGATCATGACTTTATCAAACTTTTCATGCCATTGTTTCGGAGCCTATTTTTGTCCATAAAGTGACTTAACAAACTTGCACACCTTCCTCTTATGATCAGGAGCTACAAACCCCTCGGGTTGCTCCATGTAAATCTCTTCATTTAGATCTCCATTTAGGAAGGTTGTCTTCACATCCATTTGGTATATCTCTAGATTATTAATAGCTATTAATATTCGGATGGATGTTATTCTAGTAACCGGTGAATATGTATCGAAATAGTCAAGACACTCATTTTGTCTATATCCCGTGACGACCAACCTGGCCTTACATTTTTCGATCGTTCCATTAGCCTTCATCTTTCTCTTCAAAATCCATTTACACCCTAATGGTTTATTTCTAGGAGAAAGATTCACCAGTTCCTACGTATGATTTTGCATGATGGATTCTATTTCACTATTAATAGCCTTTTTCCAATGTGGAGCTTCAGGACTCGACATTGCTTCACTGTAAGGACGATGCTCATTTTCTAACAAATATGTTAGAAAATCAGGACCAAAAGATGTAGACGTTCTAGCTCTCTTGCTACGTCTTGGCTCATCTTTCTCTTGTAAGGGTTCTTGATCCATATTAGTTCTCTCTAAAGAACTCCGTTCCTGTGCAACTTTTTAAGGAAATACATCTTCAAAGAAATGTGCATTCCTTGTCTCCATTATGGTGTTGACGTGTATATCATCAACTTCAGATTTATGCACTAAGAATCGATATGCAGAACTATGGTTTGCATATCTAATAAAAATCCCATCAACGGTTTTAGGTCCTATTTTGACAATTTTAGGTGGTGGGATAGCTACATTTTCTAGACATCCCCACACCTTAAGATATTTGAAAGAAGGAGGACGTCCTTTCCATAGCTCGTAAGGTGTCTTTTGCAACTTCTTGTGGGGTACTTTATTAAGTATATGATTTGCAGTTAAGACCGTCTCCCCCCACAAGTTATCCGGTAGTCCTGAATTTATCAACAAAGCATTCATCATTTCTTTAAAGTGCGATTTTTTTGCTCAGCAATTCCATTTGACTGAGGCGTATATGGTGTCGTTGTCTCATGAATGATTCCATGATCGACACAATATTTTTCAAGAAGAAAAACATATTCCCCACCTCTATCACTTCTTAGTACTTTGATTTTCTTGCTAAGTTGATTTTCAACTTCAATTTTGTATTGCATAAATGCTTCCAAGGCTTCATCCTTGCTTCTAAGCAAATATACATAACAAAATCTCGTACAATCATCAATAAAATTAATAAAATACTTTTTTTCCTCCTCTAGATTGTACCACCTTTAAGTCACATATGTCATTATGAATTAGACTTAAAGGTTTCGTACTTCTTTCAATTGACTTGAAAGACGTTTTTGCCAATTTAGCTTCAACACAAATTTCACATGCTTTGTGTGAGTCAAAATCCATTTTAGGCAAAAATTCATTTTTCACAAGCTTTCGTAAAGAACCATAATTTACATGACCTAATCTATGATGCCATAAAATATGAGATTCCAACAAGTAAGCAGAAGAGCTATTATTATTATTATTATCGGAATTCGGTACAACCTTAGGTACGATGGTCATTACATTTAACTTAAATAGACCATCACAAAGGTACCCTTTTCCTTTAAACATTCCACTCTTAGTTAGTACAAACGTGTTGGACTCAAACACTAGCTTAAAACCATTTTTACTCAACAATGAGCCCGAAACTAGATACTTTCGAATGTCCGGCACATGAAGCACATTGTTTAGACTCAATTCCTTGCCCGATGTCATCTTTAAGACCACATTGCCCATTCTTTGCAACTTTGAAGAGGAAGAGTTTCCTATGAACAGATTCTCGTTGTTGGCACTCTCATATGTAGTAAACATACTTCGCTCGGAGCACACATGTCGAGTAGCGCCCGTGTCTACCCACCACTGTTTGGGATTTCCAACCAAGTTGACTTCGGATACCACTGCAAATAAATTCAAATATGTCACGTCCTCGATGATTTTGGTAACTTCCGTCACGTTGGCTTGAGAATGCTTTCCTTTCTTTCCTTTGTTCTTGCGACTGTAGCAATCCTTAGCTCAATGGCCTGGTTTGTCACACACATAGCAATTCCTATTGAACTTCTTTTTTTTATCACCGCCCTTGGAATTTGAGCCACTTGCTCCACTTGGACCATCCGAACCGGAATTTTCCTCCTCTTTGACGGACCTTGCTCAACCACATTTGCCTTGGCCTCTTGATGATAATTTCCGGCCTTCTTTTCGGACTAGTGATTATCCTCTTCAATACTCAATCTCACAATCAAATCCTCGAGCTTCATTTCCTTGCGCTTATGTTTCAAATAGTTCTTGAAATCTTTCCAAGTAGGTGGCAATTTTTCAATTAAAGCAGCCACTTGAAAAGATTCTCCAAGTACCATCCCTTCTGCATGAATATCATATAGAATTAACTGAAACTCTTGGACTTGATTCATAACAGTCTTGGAATCCACCATCTTGAAATCAAAAAATTTGCCGACTACAAATTTCTTTGAGCCGGCATCTTCCGTCTTATATTTCTTTTCCAAGGATTCCCACAATGCTTTCACATTTAACATTGGGCTATATACGTTATACAACGCATTGTCCAATCCATTAAGGATATAGTTCTTGCAAAGAAAATTTGAATGCTTCCAAGCATCCACGGCAGCCACTGTTTACCGGTCAGGATTGTCACCAAGATCCGGTGCATCCTCTTGCAAGAACCTTGCCAAATTTAGGGTGGTCAAGTAAAATAACATCTTTTGTTGCCACCTCTTAAAATCTTTTCCGTTGAACTTTTTCGGTCTTTCACCAAGTCCAACAGAACCATGAGCAGGTGCCACATAAGGCGTTGCATACACAGTCCCACCACCATGTTGCACGTTGGGATGAACCGGTCCACTTTCCGGAATGGTTTCCCTAGCCATTGTTATATCTATCACAGATTATAACAACAATTATTCAAAAAAATCCAGTCTAACACAAAACTATACGAAAACAGATTCTAGTAACACTAAAATTAAATTCAAAAACTGAAAATAATTTTAGTATAAGTTTGACTGA
Source organism: Escallonia rubra (assembly GCA_033065855.1). Taxonomy (NCBI): domain Eukaryota; kingdom Viridiplantae; phylum Streptophyta; class Magnoliopsida; order Escalloniales; family Escalloniaceae; genus Escallonia; species Escallonia rubra. The sequence continues at coordinate 1,091,476 of JAVXUO010002581.1, read as the reverse complement.
ATCAAATATGAAAACGAAATTTTGAAAACAATGTTTGGAAACTATAATTCTAAACACAAGCAATACAAAGTGCGGATTAAAGTCTTAAGATTGTTGGAAAAAATATGATTTGTGTATACTTGTGCAGAAAATCAGTTTCGAGAAATTATTAACATGCAGAAGTCTAACGTTCCAAAACTGCAGTGACATAAATTGAAAAATAACTATGTCTAATAACTCGTAACAGGAAATGCATAATAACAAATGGAGAGCCGAGGCGTGAATTTGATTCATTATCCTTAAGACTTTATTCGTCCCGCAACGGTACTAATGGTCTATTGACGAAAGTCTCCCAAGATACAACGGCTACGTCTGGAAATAGGAGCACTCCAAATTTTCAGACTCGATGAACCAAACAATGTGCAGAACTCTTTCTTTTGGACATAGGAAAAATGGACAGAATATGATAGAAGAAAAATTTTGGGATTCAATTAATTAACTCATTTTTATACAGTGAATATTCACTGGGGGGTGCAACTCTTCACAGCTGGTTGGAAAGATTGCAACTTTTCGAAAAATAAAATAAATAAATAAAAATTTATTTATTTAAAATATTTTTGTCCCAAAAAGAATAAAGCCTGATGGGCCCAAGCAATGGCCTCGGGACAGGCAGGCGGCGCGCGCGTGCGTGGTGGACCTTAGGTCAACTTAGGTCAATGTGGGATTCTATTTTCCCATCAATTCGAACCACCAACTTCAATTTCAATTTTCTCATTCACTTCTCATTTATTTTAAACTTGTGAATATACTATGATCATCTACTCCAATAGATGAACATAAATCATTTTTTTCCTAACCAAATTATGGTTTGGAACCCATTTGAAAATTGAGTCAAAGATGGCTTCTCCATAATGGGTTTAAAACCCAATTCCAACATTTCATTCTCGACAGGCTTCTTGACTTTTGCTTCGGCTTGGCCTATAGCATGGACCCGACTTTATGGGTCTTTAAGAGGTACTTCACTCGTACATAGAGTTGTTTGTGCGTACTCTGAGGCTATTACAGATGGAAAAAAAACAAAGAGTGTGTCGACGCCAAAATCAGACCCGTGGCATCTTCGTGTAGCGGTGTTCGTGGTTGCGATATGTTTGGTTGTACCGCCTGCATTTGTGAATCTTTGAAGTCTTAACTCTATCTACGACACTCCTTAGGCCAGCAACCATTGTGCCCTAGTTTACTTAGTCAGAGGGTTCACCATTACGATCTTAAAGGTGGTCCACAACGCATTTCTCGAGCCCCGTCGCTAGCATCCCTGCTTTCGTCACAATCCTTCAATCAATGGAGTCAACCCCATCTTGTTAACCTAGTAAAGCAAAGCCTTTGTTGACCCACGAATAAGACTTCATTCCGGAAAGGCATTTCTTAAAGAAAACAAAGCAATTAAGTGAATTCGTTAGACGGACGATGGGTTCCTTCATCTTACAAGTTCAGTTTAATCGATTTGGAACTCTAAATCGAGTTAACGTGGTGACGAGATTATTCATTTATGTGTTTGTTTTAGGTTCAAGAGGAAGGATAAGAACGTTGTTCACTCAAAAGAGAAGCTATAGGAACAAATCTATTCAGTCCTTGAGGACAAGCATCTAACAGTTGTTTTCCCTCGTTGGGCTGTTATAGCTTATTTGCTATGGCCATGTGCACTCGATTAGGAAAACGGGAAGCTATACATACCCATGCATCCTAACATAATAAGGAAAGCAAGCCTTTATATATTAATTGGTTAATATTTTCTTTTATCGAAATGCCCTTTTTAAATAGTAGCCTTCATAAAAGGTTAGGGATGATTATGAGTGTTTTTGACTTATATCCTTTCTTTCCCATAAAATACCTTTATTTGTATTAAAGTGTTATTAAAAAATATGGGTATTTTGTTTTTACCTCTAATAGGATATCAAGCTTCTTTCTTTAAAATATCCTTACTAGAAGTTTCTTTTCCCATAAAATGCCTTTTTTAGATTATAATGTTATAAAAATAAGGGTATTTTTTATTTCTCATAAAATATCAAGCTTCTTTCCTTAAAATACCTTTAATGGAATATATATGTTTTTGTTAGAGTTAAGTGTTGGTTTGACTTTTACTGAAGAATAAAGAAAAAAAATCTCTAAATCCTTTTGGATTAGGGTGTTTTTGATTTCTCATAGGATATCAAACTTCTTTATGTAAAATATCGCATTAGAATATATGCTTTTGCCTTTTGTTCGAGTTAAGAGTTGTTGTTCCGATTTTTATTAAAGAAAATGGAAAGGTCCTATAAAATTCCTATGAAATCACTCTTAAATTATTGTTGCATACTCTCTGAACTTCGTTACAGAAAAAACCTATCAAAAACTACATCCGTTCACGTTAAAATTAAATTACCCTATAGCTACTACACCTTCTCCATTAGAGTTTTCTATAACATTTGAACTATTGTGCATGTGTATAGATTTCAATACAAGCATATTAGTATATTGATGCTATCATAACACCGAGGTTTATTTCTATGTTTCGGATACAGACATATTGGTGTAAAGACGTTATCGTAAAACCGAAGTTTATCTAGGTTTTTTGAATGCATATATAATCATAACTTTTAAGAATCGATAGAACGAACCATTTTGCTCCTAATTATAATTTAGGTTCATGGCAAATAAATAATCTTAAGTTCGTATTAGTGTTATTATTTGCATTGTAACATGCTCTTTACATGATTATTACTTTTGTATATTCTACTGTAGTCCAGAATACCATATATTTGCATGATAGCATGTTCATCATACGGTTATTATATTTGTATATTCTACCCGAATAAGTAACAGGATTAGCTGAAACTCAATTGATAAAGCCTCCAATTTATTTGAGCTCGAATGATTATTAATTTTTCTCCCGCTTGAAAACTCTCAAGCTTTGTACGTAAGGGGTTAAATGGCTAAATATTATATTTTTCCTTAAAATACCCTTTTTAAATTTAAAGGTTTCTACAAATTAAGGGTGTTTTTTGTTGACTTTAAGAGTCAAGATTTATTATTTTGATGATTCCAAAATTATTGCTCTTAATATTAATCTAACAATGCTATTAAGAATGATTTCAGGACATATCGTAGCATAAAAGATTCTTTGATTAAAGAGCTTGGTTTTGGAGGACTTGGACTTAGTATAAGTTTCTTCAATTGTAATTAATCAAATCTAAGCTTTCTTAAAGGTCTTCCAGAAAACATGAAAAGACCAAACCAAGAAAGTATTTTGAAGGTTTTTCAATTGAAGGAAAAAGCCTTCTTTTGACTGAATTCTTCAGTCGTAAAATGTTCATTTCTCATTTATCTTTCATTCGACCGAAAACAATTTTTCATTCAACTAAATATTTCAGTCTTTGCATATCTAGTTTTAAAATCATTTTCATTCAAAGCAAACACTTTTCAGTCGAAGCAAAAGTTCTCATCTGAAGCAAAACTTTTTCAGTCGAAGCAAAACTTTCCAGTCGAAGCAAAACTTTTCATCCGAAGCAAAACTTTTTCAGTCGAAGAAAAACTTTACAGTCGAAGCAAAACTTTTCATCTTAAGCAAAACTTTTCAGTCGGAGCAGAAGTTTTCATTCGAAGCAAAGCGGTTTCATTCAACTGTATCTTTTAGTAGCTTCAAAATATCTCTGCTCTTCCATTTGATTCGAATGAATCTTGGATTCATTCAACCGAATTCTTTAGAAATGTTTTCACAACCATTTCGTTCGACTGATTTTATTCATCCATTCGAATGAAACTTTGTGTTATCCCTTTATCTACTTTTCAACGGTCATATTCCTTCGTAATATAAAAATGACTCTTAGAGAATTTATTACTTCCTTTTCTGATCTCTGAAAAATTTCTCTTACTCTTCTCAAAAAGACTTTCTCATCTTATTTATACATCTCTATACTATTCTTTGAGCGAGTTCCTCTTTGAGATATTGAATAACAAGCTTCTTGGTTCAGTTCTTTAAGGTTTCATATCTTCCCACCTAAGAAAGCTTAGCTTTGTTGTTTTAATTGTAATATCTACTCATAAAGGAATGTGTATTGTATTTCAATTGTAAATCTTTTTTTCACTTGTAATCGTTGGAAACCTTAAAGGGTTTAGGATATGTACTGTGGTTTGAGCTAGCACCTGAAGCTAGCTGTTTAGTGAAAGGCTCGAGTAGGTGTCTCTTGTGAAGTGCTTGGGGACTGGACGTAGGCAGGTGAATCCAAACCAGTATAAATTCTTGTGTCAATCTGTATTTATTATTTTTGTTATTACCTTGTAAGTTAAGGTGAGGCTATATTACAACCTTCTTGGCTAAACTTAAATATTTTGTCACTAGAGAGATTAAAAGTTCACTAATACATCTTTTGTCAGTAAGTAAAAATGTTTAAATTTAACCAAAATAAGTGGATATTTAGCCTCGCCGTATAAAGATGATCCCAAGGAGTTCAATGACTAAAAATTGCTTCTTTAAAAATACCATTTTTAAATTTAAAGGTTCGACAAAGATGAAGAGAGATTTTGACTTTTAAAAGGGCGAGGCTAGATTACAAACTTTTTTAACTACATTAAATATTTTGTCACTAGAGAGATTAAAAGTTCACTAATGTATCTTTTAGTGACAAAATAATATGATTTTAATTAAAACAAATGTGGATCTAGCCCACTGTATAAAAATGATCCCAATGGTTAAATGGCTAAAAAAAAAATTCCCTAAAAATACCCTTTTTAAATTTCAATGGCTTGCAAAAATAGAGGCTGATTTTAACTTTAAAAAAGGTGAGACTAATTTCCAACATTTGTGACTAAGTTTAAACATTTTAACTCTAAAGATATTAAAATTTTACAAATTAGATACTAACTATGACAATAAGCTTAAATCTACCCATCATATCTCGCTCACAACTTATATGATCCTAAGCATGAGTCTACAGGAGATAAACCGATAGCTCTGATACCAACAATAACATCCCAAATTTTTGAAGCGTTAATATCAAATAAATAAAGTCAGAAAACCTCAAAATATCAAAAGTCTCCCAAGTGGTCATTCAGAACATCTACTAATCAATTCCAAAGATACATCAATAAATGCCATAGCGGCCTAAAGCATTTATATAATCCAAATTACTCTGACATGGAGTTCAAAAATAAAACTAAACAAATTCAATTTGTCTTAATTATTACATCTAAAAATACTTATATTGACTTTGAGATAAAAAAAAAACGCTAGCTCTCAGTTACATAGGTAGCCCTATAATCCAATCCCACCTACTGATCACCTCAAAGGAAAACAATAAGGAAGTGAGCCAAATGCCGAGTAAGATCGCTCAACAGACCAATCAAAAGGAATACAAAAATGTTTGAGAAAACGAGATTACGGAGGTACAAAATTTTAACGGAATAGATATAAGACTGAATCTCAAAATCCAAAAATATATATTTCTACAGAGACAGACACTAGAGAGCCATTCAAAATAAGGTCACACATGCCATTACTGACACGTGAAACCACGTTCAGAAAATAAGATTGTGATCTCTAGCTCATCCAACTGAGCTAGCCCACGTTCTAATCCATGTGGATAAGTCAGAAACAGAAAGTCACATACACTGTGACATGACTCACAGAATAAACTACACACATACAACCCATAAAATAGGCGAGACACCAACAAGTCACTGAGATATTATAAACGTATTGGTCAGATACACTTAGTGACCTAGCTCACGCTTACTGTAATTGCTCAAAATCATATGGCGAAACATAACAGGATTTTACACGCAATACAAGGGGGATATTATACATGCTATTTGAATATATCAAATTTTGTACACAAATCGAAGAGGACGCAAACACGAGTTCAATGAAAATTTTATCACTTAAATTAGTGTTTATTTAACCCCACAGCGATCGAATAAAAAGCGTGTACAAAAAAGAAAAAGATATAATGCCTAATAAGGAGGTGACATATGGCATGATACCTGTAGAAAAGAAAAGAAAAAAAAGATGTGGCCGAAAGAATGATTAGAATAATCGTCATCTAATCATAGGCTCAATCATAGACTCCAACAAACCATTAAATGGTGGAAAGATTAATCATACTCGGAACAAACATGACTGAAGCCGAATTGAAGAAAACACGACCCTCGCACAGAAATCGAGACGGAGGAACTGAAGAAACAAAACACTACTCACACAGAAATCGAGACAGTAAGAAGCAATTCTGAAAATTTCAATTGGGACTAGACAGTGAATTAGACGACGTTAGAACAAAAAAAAAAGTCGATTTTACAGATATGTAAAATTAATTCTCTAATTCCAACAACTAGATGGTAGATGTAAATTTTTACACAATTGGGATTGATGGTCCAATTGCTGATTTAGAGTCAAAAGGTAAACCCTTACCTTTAATTCCCGATTTACTCCAAAGTCTTGATCCTCTTAAATCCAATTATACCAAAAGCCTTAATACCAAAATACCTAAATTCTCAATTAAACTCTAACAATCACAAAATTCTTTTTGTGGTTCTTACCCCAAACCTCAATTCCAAAATCAAAAACAAACTTACCAAGTATTGATCAAAATATCCAAATGTCACTTTTTAGGGATTTTCTGGAGGCTCTAAAGTTTCTTCTAATATTTTGTATGGAAGCCATCAGATACCTAAAAAGTATATATTTATATTCTTAAAACAATTATAATTTCAAAATACCCACTACGTCCCCTAACTCTCTAATATATATATTTTTCTCTTTTTTTTAAATAAGCATTTAAATATGCGGGGTGTAAAAGCAACCCCCCCCCCCCCCAACACGCCTGCACACACGGTCTCTCGACACACCCACCCACCCACCCCCGAACCCCCCCCCCCCCATACACCCACAAATCCAGCTGACAAATTCAATTTGATGACAATAGATCGAAAGAGACTCGCGCTAATAAAAACGCAGTTGAAATAGTTGTGCCTAATTTGAAAGAGTTCCATTTTGCTGGGCTAAAGCGTAATGCCCGAAAATAGAATGAATTAAAAAAATCCTAGCACCTAAAGGCTTACGGATATTTAAAATTTTGTTCATCCTTTAAGAACAATTAAGTATTTTAACCAAGGTTTTCATACCATCCAATGGTAGGGGATATCCGTGCGAATAGGGTGGAGAGCGAGTGTATTAAACCCAAAACTTTGGGATACTTGATGTAATTTTCCCTTTCACAGTTCTATGCTCTTTCATCCGAATCGGCACTAGAACCAATCAAAAGGATGTACGTGATGTTGAACTGATATCTCTTGGGCAAAAGCTATAGTATACATCTGCCCCTGCTTTCATAATGTTCCAAACATCCATGTACGCAAAGTTTGCCGGCATCTTAAGTTAACACTAAATGGCTTGAGTAACGTTTATTCAATTGCAGCTCTGCAAACACCGCAAAGGATCCGAGTCTTAGCCGTCAGCCGAGTGGCTCCACGAGAAATCAATCAGCTATGATGCATCAATACTTCATTTGAACAATACATTCAACTTCCCACCGTGAACCAAACACGCTCGGTCACGATTGTGATTATGATTATAATTACTTTTCACCCATAGGTGCTGCATTTTTTGGTTCAAAAAGAAGTGTGAACGTTGATTCCTATAACAACATGTAGACTCTAATTAAAATATTGAAGCGGATGAGTACACGCTTTCCAACTACTAAATGGACAAATAAGGAGCCCAACACGCAGCAAAGCCCAACGATGTCAACAATCAATGCAGAGAACACATCCCAATAACTCTTTCAATATTCTCCTTTCGGCCATTTATTTGATCAAGTTATTTTATACCTTTTGCTTCAATTATTCAAAGTGGGGAAAGAATAAATAAAAAAAAGATTGCTTTTAAGCACTCATACCAGGACAGTGATATCCACACCCTACTTTCCTACCTCTACACTCTGCTTTCATTTTGGGTAAAATATATATATATATATCTACCATTTTAACCCTGCTCAATTAAGCGAGGGTACGTAAGTTTAAAAAGGTGGAACGTGAATATCATTCCCTCGAACGATGCTAAATACGGCAGAATATATAAGGGCACTCCTCTTTTGGACTTTAGCCATCAGCAAAATCCAAGCACGACGTGACAGGACTATGGCAAGGCCCATCTGTGAAAGAGAAGTTGGCCTATGAGCCGGTTCACGCCCAGCCTCTATTCTCATCAAACGTTATTTCCGAAGGCACAAACAAGGAGGATGAGAAGAAGCAAATACCTTGCAAAATTGCACCTACCGAATGCATGACGATGATATAATAAACCAAGATGCTCACCACATGCTTCTCCTCCAAACCATTTTGGTAGATTACAAAAGGAAGTGTACGCACTAGATGACATACTCTTCCTACTTCAAACCAAACAAACACTTGCCTCACGTACTCTTTTCACCCCAAAGTTAACAAAGCTCTCGAGAAAGGGAAACGAAACGCACATGACTTGATATTCTTTATTCCACTAAACCACCAGTTTCACTCCTATATATAGCAGGCAACCATACCCACCGTAAAGCATAAGGGGAGAGAGAGAGACACACACACACAGAGAGATAGAGAGATGCCAGAATACTGTGTGACAGGAGGCACAGGGTTCATAGCAGCATACCTGGTGAAGTCATTGCTGGAAAATGGGCACACTGTACGGACAACTGTGCGGGATCCAGGTATCCCTCATGTCTTTTCGATCAGTTTCGATCTTTAGAGGCATCCTTGAACAAAAACTTCGAGGCTATTCTGGGTGTTTTGGCCTATGCAAAATATAAAGCACTAAAAATTTGATCAACTGAGCAAAGTTCACTTGGATAGGGAAACTAAAGACCGAAAAAACTGAAAAAGGACCGTTCAGCTTAATAACACTTTTTCTGATGTCAATAAGGGCATCAAAGCATCAGTACTTAAAGATTAATGTTTACTTTACCACTATTGGAGCTACACATAAGCGTCTTGAATTGTCCGAGTCAAACCCTCGTACTTGATTTACGTCTATTCTACTCTCTATTCATGAGGGCTTTCAAGGAGTGGCTGTGTCTTGTGTGTATGTGCGCGCCCACGCTTTATTATTACTTTTTTTCTTTTTCTGCAGCTCTATTATTACAAGTCATGTACCCTGTTCTTAACCTCAACAGAAAATGCGGATAAGGTTGGCTATCTTTGGGAGCTGAAAGGAGCCAAGGAGAGGCTAAAGATGGTAAAAGCTGATCTGATGGTGGAAGGAAGCTTTGACCAGGCCATACAGGGAGTTGATGGGGTCTTCCATACTGCATCTCCAGTGCTGGTGCCTTACGATGATAACATTCAGGCAAAGTTTCTATACAACCCTTGCACATGAATGCTTAATGCCTTAACCCTTAGTTGCAGGAAACTCCTGATCATATGGTGACGCTTCTATCTCGGAAACTCGCTTTTGCGATCCCAAGTTAGGAGCTCCAAGGGATCTTGTCCCAAGCTCATATGGAAACTCGATTCCGTCAGCTGGACAGAGATGCATGGAACAAGTGAGAGAGTACCTGAAAATCAAGTCATTTTCGACTCAATTCCTTGTTTCTCTCTTCCTTCAACTCCATAAAGCCTCCTTGTTTGTTGTTGCTGACTGCCTTCCTCGAGAGAGCTGAGCTTGTCAATCACTGCTCTCTCTCTCTCTCTCTCTCTCTCTTGTAAACTATATTTAGCAAATGGTAATACTCTTTTGCGCATTTGTTTATTCAAGTCGCTCCCAATCTTAAATTCTTTCAGGTGCTTACGCTCTCCCGCCCCTGCTCCCGCTTTGGGCAACTAAGCCTTAACCCCATAAATATGGATCAAGCATTTAAGTACCTTCAAAGAAAAATATTTCAAATAAGTTAGCTTCTTGGGCTGATACCTAAACAAAACCTCCCGAGCCACCTGTCCTTGTAAAAAGTAAAATTTCAAAGCAGTAGCTCCTGAGAATAAAGGTGCACAAGTCAGTAAGTCATTGTGCTGATATGGACAAATCTATTGTCAGCAGACACGATATTGTCCTCTTTAGGCACACAGGAAGTTCATATCTTTGGGAATGTTGCAGGCAACACTGATTGATCCGTGTATAAGGGGCACTCTGAATGTGCTAAGCTCCTGCAAGAAAGCAAGCAGTGTGAAACGGGTTGTGCTCACATCTTCCTGTTCTTCGATTCGATATCGTTACGATGTCAAACAAGTTTCTCCTCTGAACGAATCTCATTGGAGCGATACGGAATATTGTAGACACTACAATGTAAGAAGACTTCAAACTACACTAATATAATTGAATGCATAGCTTTTAGCTGTCAACCGAGATATGTTACTATCATTCTTATGTGAAATTTGTGCTTGCAGCTTTGGTATGCATATGCGAAAACTATAGGAGAGAAAGAGGCATGGAGGGTAGCACAGGAAAGTGGGATCGATGTAGTGGTGGTGAATCCCTCTTTCGTAGTCGGACCCTTGCTTGCACCAGAACCAACCAGTACACTGCTAATGATACTTGCCATCATTAAAGGTTATAAGTTCATCCACCCATTACAAAAAGGATATACGTTCATTATTCTTGAAAGTACAATGTTACATGATTTATAAGACCTGCTCGCTATTGAGTCTGCTGACAACGAATGGGTCCAGAAAATTCCACTCCCCACCCGCACACCTTTCCCATGTCTTAAATGGCTAAATTCTTCTCCGCATGAAGAGAGCTAGACCAAGCACCAAAAAAATGAAGAGAGCTAGACCAGAAGTACTAGTAGGCTGCAAGATATATACTACATTAATGCATAACATCAAGGAGCTATGAACCCCATCTTGATGTGGCTAACCAGAGTTAAAATTATCCTAGGTTTGAGAGGAGAATACCCAAATACAACAGTAGGGTTCGTTCACATAGATGATGTTGTGGCTGCACATATTTTAGCGATGGAGGAAAGTAGAGCATCAGGCAGGCTCATATGTTCAAGCTCAGTAGCTCACTGGTCAGAAATCATTCAGATGCTCAGAACCAGATATCCATCCTACCCATATGAGGACAAGTGAGTGAAGCAGCATGTTTCTTTTGTTTGCCTTTTATCTAAAATTCTTCTGTTCTGTGTACAAGATTTGTGCTTCAGCATATCTCAAGCACTAGTTATGGACACCAGTTGCCCAAGCAAGTTGTGGTTAAGATGATTAACTATTGCAACTATTTGTTACTTCTTTGTAGGTGTAGCAACCAAAAAGGAGACAACCACCCTCATAGCATGGACGGTAACAAGATTTTAAAGCTTGGGCTGCCCCCTTTGAGATCTCTCAATCAAATGTTTGATGATTGCATCAAAAGTTTCCAAGACAAGGGACTTCTTTGAGATCAATAATGATTTTTAAAGCTCCATCTAGGAAGCCTGTTCTATTACAGATATATCAAGAACATGATGGAATTCTTCCAAACAATGGAGACAGACCAGTATATCTAGTTCCGACTTATATTTGGAAAACACAAACTGCACTCTTTCTACGGTCTTAACTGACCACTTCAAAAATAGCTAAATTGCAAGGGAAGAAACAGTGCGCTAGTCCAACTAAGAACTCAGGTCCATAGGATAACGATGACCTATATTACAAACGCAAGAAGACTGTGCATGGATCGGCATAACTTACAGATTTATCGCCTTGCTTCTGCTTGTTCCACAACTTAGATATCCACTAGAGATTTCCCATCTCAAATAAACAATTGGAAAAGTCTAAATTGTTTGTGTCAAACTTCACCTAATCAAACTTAAAGCCTACATGATAGCCCCAAGTTTGCAGCTCGACAAAAATCGATCTACAGCATAAAAAACTAAAATAGGATCTGGAAATGGAGGAGCAAATTCCGTCTGTATGCCTTATATAGGCCCCTAAGAAAATAGGAAATAGACAACAAGAGAACTATTCACTAAAGGCGCTAGCAGGTTTTGGCTGCGCAACGTTTCAATAGTAAAGGCACAGATTAGTAACGAAATTGGGAAGCTTAGCTGTATGACACAACCTGGTAAGTAGTTCAAGCCAGATATTAGTCAAATTTCTCATCCAACAAGAAGTTCTAGATATTTCAAATACAAACCTCGTCGAGTCATACATGCCTTCAGACTGTATTTATACGCCAATCCATTGGATACAGAACAAAAGAGAGGAAAAGAGGTCAATCATTTGTAAAATTCTTTAAGCACACTGAAATCTACTAGTACACCACAGTCAATGACAGTATGACTGTGTTCATACAAATGCAAGAACAACATAAGCACAGAAAGTAGAGCCCGTATAAATCATAGACCAGACCTAGCAACAAGAAATGCATCTTTCATCAATTAACCTTCGAGTCAATTTAGGTAGATTATTGTCCCGTGAATGCTATGGTCCTATCTTCTTGCAATTGTCACCTGGTAAACTTACAAGTTACAAGAAAAGACGATATGTTAAAAGGATACACCAACATCTTAAGAGAAACCGCTAGACAGAGGGAACAGAAAACCAAACTACGCAAAGCAACTCACCGATCTCCCTGGAGGAAACTGACATAATGGTTGCAGGGAGAGCCCTGGGACCCATCACACTAAAATCGATGACATAATTCAACCAGCTCAATCCATGAACAGGAATGTTAGTGTTAACAACTTCACGATACATCAAGTGCATGCACTAGATCTGAAGCAACAGAACTTCGTTTCTGAGACCTACATTAAGTGACCTGAGAATGGTATAGTTATCTAAGATGCCATCAGCAAGAAGGAACTCAAACCTGAGATTGGCTAATAGTGCTGTAAAGAATGTGCTTGATTTTGTGCTTGCCTAAAGTTCTTGTTCAAGCAGTTCCATGACTAAGGAGAAGATGAAGAAAGTTTGATTCATTAAGCAGCACTTGTACACCCGTCTCGAATCAAAATAATGGAGGACAAATCCTGAACTCTAATCCTTACAAATCAATCTTGTGGCAGCTTGAGTCATATTGAGCTGGCATGAATTCGATTTTAGGTGCTATAAAGATGCACATAAGTGGCAAAATTGGGTACTTCACGAAGACCATTACAATGTTTTTACTAATTTCTCCATAAAATTCTGTAAACCATTCACATGCACATTTAATCATGTCATAGTTGCAACAAGAGCAAAATCTACTGCAATTCAGTACGTCAACTTTTTTCCGTGCTAAATAAGGAGATAGATAAAGCCATTGGACCACATTGATACTTCAAGTGGTATGACGGTCTATATATTTTCTCTTTTCAGCTTAGTTACAGGATTCTTCAACTCTACTGAGGAATGGGGCACTGCTCAGCCTCACGTCTGTCACCACATCATATATCAGTCTTGTCCTCGTATTGGTAAGAGCAGAAAAGAAAGAAACATAAACCAGAGATGCACAGGCAGGGCCAAGGAAATCCTTAATGGAAGGTCAAACATAATGTCTGAGAGGGGACAACGACGTGGCCCCTTCCCATGCTCAACACATTCTCCTCCTTCTAGCTACGCATAATCCAACAAGCTAATTAATGCCCTTAATAAAACCAGCTTGAGATTTATATAGTTTCCTGAAGTTTCTATGATTCATTGAATATGGCTGCAACGCCAGTTCATGGTAAAATTCTTTTTTCTGCCACAAAGGACCATCCCTTGCAAGTTAATTAGTATCCTTACGTGTAAACTCAAAATGAAAAGATATGAAAACAGCAGTCCACGCTGAAGTATGACCAACTAAAGAATGAGCTTGACTTGCAGAAACGGCCTATATATCAAAGTTGTGGCAATCAAGTAACGATCGAACGTCCTTTTAACCAAACAAACAAACAACCTTTTAAAACTCCCGTGATCTTATGCGTGTTCCAACTAAACCGAGCAAATATCAGTACTACGTTTCACACATTCTCTATTCCTAATAAAAATTATAGATGCATTTAAATGGGAGATGGTAGCCGGTGAAGTGACGGCACCGGCAAAGTTGCTAGAATGCTATGACATTTTACATTGTCGAGATAGACAACCCAAATTTATTATTTACATTATGGGACGGGACTTACAGTTACTGGCCGTGCGTACATCAGTCTCATAATAGGACGGATGATAGGAAACTTTTTATAAAAAAAAATTATCTAATCTCGTTCATACGCGATAAATGGACAGTTGACAATTTAACTTAAGTTGTCAGCGGTGACAAGGGATCAAATCCCCTATGGATATTGATTAACTAAATATTTATTTCAATCAGTTTATCGAGAAATGTTGAATAGAATAATTATAACCTTTTTTTTGCCACATATAATCTTGGCTTATATCTCATCAAGGCCTCCCACCCCTAGTGTAATGGTCTCAGACAATCTCCCACCCTTAAATTTTAGGAATTAAATTTACGTTCTCAATTATATTTTCCTTTTTGTTTTTGTATATATAAATGTTAAATAAAAATTACAGTCAGACCAGTTACTCCCATAATATCAGCTTTGTGTCATCGTATAATACACGACCTTCTCATCAAAACACCAAAAATTACATAGCTATTGCTTATCAAGTGAAGGATCACTTTCACTTACATATTTGAACCTTCCCTCGTTAATATGGAGAAAATATTCAATAATCTCAAAACTTAAAAAACACTTCCTTCCTTTTTAGTTTTTACCTAGGAAAAGGTCCGAGGGCCTAACACATGGAAATTACATCATCTTTTTATCATATATATATTTTTTTTTGGGTACAAAAATTACATTATCATTGTCTAGAATACATCTCTAAGAGGTAAGAATTGGGATTCTGGGCCCAGTCTCTAGGCCGAAAGTAGGGCTATCGGCTACTTTAGCATGGTTTATGTTCAGGCATGTTTAACTGCGTTCAAGTTATGTTCGTGGAATCCTTAGAATTTTTGTTCAAGCTCATTTTGGTTAAAGTTAACAACAATTTGTCATTGGCTTGTTATATTCATTGAGTCGGGCTCAAGAGCTTGATGTCTCGTACTCTCACACAAGTACGGCCAATGATATCTAAATAAAGTCCTCAGGCCCTTTTCCCAATAGATCTCCCAATGTCTTGACAATATTAGAGTCGGTACAAAGTTCAGTGCATTAGGCTTTGACATTACACGTCAGACCCGTTCTGTAATTCAACGCTGATATTTTCCCTGCGCATTCCCTTGCTAAGCATCCACGCAATGAGTCGTGACATTGAGCTCATGTTCAAGCTCAGATTTGGGCTTGTATTCGTGATTAAGTGTATACCAGCCAAACGAGAGGGGATGACCCACATAGCATGGACAGTAACATGATATGCCTTCTTTAAGAACATTGGATAAAGTGTTTGAAGAAGGAGTCCAAGACAAGGGATTTCTTTGAGAACCATAGTATCTTCCATAGAGTGAATTTAGATCGCCTCTTGTATTTTGAAGTACTAACATCAGTGTGAATATATCAAGAGTATGTTCAATGATTCGGAACAATGGAAAAAATGCAGTTCTATTAGTTGCAAAATACAGAGTCTTCACCACAATATAGTCTTCGCCTATCATGTGTGGCCTATCACATCTAAACTGGCCAAACTGAAAAGGCATGAAACAGTGAAATAAGCCAAGTAAGAACTCAAGTCCATGATATCATATCAGCGGGGCAAAAATATGTATCGATCGGCATAACTTACGAATGTGGCATCTTGCATCTGATTGTTCCGCCTGTATATTCGGGTTTGATATTCACAAGATGTCTCCCAGCATGATTAATAGCTTATTCAAAGGCACAATTGCAGAAGTGCAACTTAGTAGTATCAGATATTACTGATCAGTGCAATACCTATATGACTACCCCAAGTTTGGACCTCGGCTCCATCAATAAACAAGCTTCAGCTTTGAGATCAAGTACATTCCAGCTGATGAATGGATGAGATCACAAGCAACACTAAGCACGCGAATCAACGAGCCTATTCATGATCGACTCATTTACCGCCCTACTTGCTTTCGCTCAAACAACAATGATCACCTTTATGAAAAACAAAAATGTCTTGCTAAAAACTTCATCAAATTACAATGACGCTTCTAAAAGTAAATCCTGGGCTTTCTTTAGGCAGCTCCATGGCTCGGGAAGAGGAGGAATAACATCGACTAAGATTAAGCAACATATGTATTCCCATCTCTATTAAAAGTAATTCTTAAAGAAGGAAACAAGCTTTTACATACTGAATTGAGCAGCCAGTTCCGTTTTGAGCTTTAACGAATAGCATGCCAAGATGCTCATAAGAGGCTAAATTCAGGAACTGATGTATGCTTTTTTTTTTTTTTTGGTAATGGTCATTGTATTATTATCAAAAAATGTGTACAATTCTGTACAGTTTGCTTAACTATCCTATTCAGTATACATTTACATAGAACAAAACCAGCAGTTCAAAATAAGATGCCATAGCCAATTTCCCAGTTATCACATAGCTTTCTGTTGATGTTGTGTCCTGGTATTCTCTTCCAGCCTCTAACACACCACTGTATCCATGTTTTGATCAATTGCAGGGTGTGCTCCCTTGTGTTCTCTTGTTGCTTGAATACTCTTTCATTCCTTTCCCACCAAATCATATATATAGTGACTGTCATTCCCAACTTTCTGAGCTTAGCTTTGAAGCTTTTGCCTCTGAATTTTGTAGTAGCATAATTCAGGAATTGTTTCCAAGTGGACCACTGTCCTGAGATCATAAGTTTGTCACTAACAGTTTTCCAAATCTCCTTTGAGTAATCACAGCTCCAGAATAAATGATTTGTATCTTCCTTATGCATCTGACACAAACAACATGTATCATCTTCTATGCAATTCCATTTCTTCAGTTTCTCTTTGGTTCTGAGTCCATCTTTACAGAGCAACCACAGGATGAAGGCACACTTGGGTATGTTACCACTAAACCATACAAGCTTGCACCATGGCACCTTCGCCTTCTTTGTCCTCAATATTTTCCAAGCTAAGCTTACTGTGAATCCTCCATGTTTATTCATATCCCATATAATCTTGTCTTCTCTATCTCCTTGTGGATTCTGTATTGTTCTCATGGCATCTTGCCATTTCCTGAGTGCTGGGGATCTTGGCTGAGGCAAACACCATTGATTAGCCACAATGATTTTTGCTACTTTGGCATTAGCTTCCATTCCTGAGTCATATCTAAGTCTATGTCCAAACTGATCTATGAGATTGCCCTTAGGCATCCAATTGTCATACCAGAGCCAAGTTTTCTGACCATTTCCAATTTCATGCCTCACATAATTCTGAAAGAGGCCCCTAAACTTGATAATTTTGGACCATGTCCAAGATAAGACCACTGGTGCTTTAAATGTCCAAAAGTGTCTCTCTAATCACATAGAGAGTCTTTTTTGCTTGCCACATCCCATATGTGTTTTGCTAGAAAACCCCTATTCAGGAACTGATGCATGCTAATATGTCTTCATGAAAAATATAATATGCTTTTACTAACTTCTCTACCAGATTGTGAAAACCATGCACGCGCAAATTCGGTTATGCATCTACTGTGGATACAATAGCAGCAGGGATGAATGGATTGGAACAGCACAGGTAATCACGGCCACCTCGGCTATGCCTGCGATGGGAGAAAAATAAAACCTCTACTCTCTATTGCTGGGAATCACTCTTTCTCGTTAGATCTCGCCAATCCATTACCACACCGTTTACAATGAAAATTTTATCTGCTTCTCTGCCCTCATTGAAAAACTCAATTAAACAGAAATGCTTACAAAGTTTCAGCAAAAGAAAACTAGAGCAGCACGGAGCAGGACATGGGAGATCATTATTGCGAAGGGCAAAAGTTCCCAAACTCAGCAGCATACTTATTTGTCACCTATGAGTAATGAGGCCGACATGGCTTTAATTCCTTGAATGGTAGAAGAATTTCGTTCAAGTCCCCTGCTAGCTACACAGCATTGAACAGAGTGCAGAGCACAAAGGTTGAATTTCCCACAAAACTGAAAGGCAACATATACAGTTAACCAAGCACACCGAAGAAAATTTTGCAATGTAATTATCCAAGTCATGCGTGCATCTTATTCAGGCTAATTATAGCTACATACAACCAAAGAAAAACAAGACACACCAGCTGCTGGTACAAGTAAGAACAAATACTTCCTCCGTTTCATCATTTTCGTCCCTTTAATTTCGTAACGGAAGGAGTGGTATCTTACTAAAATGATCAATGAGGTGATCCTAGCCGTCATCTTCAGTGTTGCAAATGCGAAGCTCATCATCCAAGCAGCTAAACTTACCCAACAGGAACCCATGATTGTCGATAATCCTCGAACCAAAATCCAGCATATCTCCATTACGGTGGCAGACAACTGCTTCACCACTAACCTTGGACGACTTCGGTGAAGCTTCATTCAACGACTTACCACGGGACTCAACGGGTGCAACAACGGGCTCGTTTGGTAACTCGAGCTGCTGCTTCTTCTTCTACTTCTTGGAAATATGCCTCTTCCCCCAAACACCTTGATGGTGTCCCTTCTGAGCCCACTTCTTGCCCAGCGTCCCATCGACTTCTTGTGGGGAGTTTTGCACATGTTGGTTCCCACTTTGATTTGTTGAAGTTGTCTCGATTTCTATGGAGAAGCCTTTCAGGTATTTGGCCATTTGTTGACTAGTAAGTGGGGTGGAGATGGGAGATTTGAGGAACCACTGTACGAAAGATGACGCTATGTTCCAAGTTCTAGTCGGTGAGTCTCTGTTGAGGAAACACATTCCAGTGTCGTCTTTTTGGGCAACCAAACAACATTTATCTGATGTGTCCCCCACGGAAAATGAGCAAGCATAATCATTTTGGTCGCATTTTATTTTATTTTTCTTTTTCCATCTTTATAGTTTTTTGACGTAACTTTGCTTGGTCAAACTATCTCATTCAGTTTGAAGTATCGCACGTGTTTTAACTCAACTTTTAGATGCTAAGACTTTTTCATAAAAAAATAAAATGAAGCCACATATAAATCATTTTTTTGTCACAAGCATAAAATCCTGGACTTACATTGCGGAGTTAATAGAATGATATGCAAAGAAAATTTTGATTTTGGATCTTTAAAGTTTGTAAAATATATTTGCCCATCAAATTCTTCTAGTGTGATTGTGAAACTTTGACCTTACAGACAAACGTAATGAGAAAAGAAAGGCGCATACCAATTTTCATGTCATTTGATATTGCTACGTACTCTCAGTTATCTAAGAGAAAGAGAATTTAACAACCGCCAACAGGATATTTGTTCGTATTTCGATGGTAAGACGAGAGGTATAGACATTATTAAGTGATATGAAAATAAGTTCATGATCTAGATTAGCAAAGGAAAAAAAAATTCGCTCTAAATATGACTTCATCCTAAAAGGTGTTGATATTTTCGCTCTAAATATGACCCAAAAATCCTGTATCATTGGAATAGTGTCAGTTTATATACTCAGTTAGTTCATTTTAGAATGAGATCATTACTCCAAAGAAAAGGATATAAGAATTGGTATATCCACCTAATTCTTTTACGCTCATTCCAACATTGACCTGACATCCCTTAAAGGCGTCTTACTAGAGAAAATTGGAGTTGGTTTAAAAACTTAGACCAAAATTTGTGACCTTACGGAGCATTCGTGAGATGCCCTTAACATTGGGCTGTCACTGGTCTCTATGTCGGGAAACTTCAAGGTTTTGTGAAGCCACTACAAAGTCATGGTAATCCAAAACGAACTTAGGCAAATTCTAATGTCAAAGTACATTTAACTTCTGTCAAAGCGAAGTAAGTTGCAGCATCAAGAGGTACAACCAATCTAAACTAGGCATTAGTTTGAAAAAAGTCAATCATGCTTTGACAATAACATTAGCCTAGAGTTGTATTTCGATTATCCAATATTTTGGGACTATTGATTTTTTATTGTTTTTAAACAGAAGTGAGCTCTACTCATTCGTTTTTTAATGTCATAGGCAAAGGATACAAAGAGTCAAGAAATCAACAAAAACTCAAGTCCCCGTGCAAAGGGATCTGTAACCCGACCACACGTCGTTTTATACGCCGCCAAGGCAAGAATCCTATTCCCTGGTCAAGTTCCCGAAATACACGAAAGTAGTCTTAAACTAAGCATTCGCTCTATCGAAGAGGAATCACCTTTAAAAAAAACACCTAATTGAATCCTTTTTCAATTTTGGCTGCCGAGGACACTTCTTTGCCTGCGGCATTCGCCTTCAATTAACTGAAAATGAGGGCAAGGTAACCATTATAGTCACGCCATTTTGCGAGAGTTTAGAAAGCTTGTCACTCTAACTCTCTAATGCAAAATGTGTTAATCTCACTTCTGAACAAGAGATAGCACATAAGGAAGAGTTAAAGAGGCCAGTCGTGTCCAAATCTTCGCATATGAACTGGAGAGCTTAATGGGTCAGAGAATCAAGCTTTGCCTTCAGCAATGATTAAGCTTTTCCCGCGTGTGATGATGTTTGGACAAAATCCCGTGCATGACATATATCATAAAGAGTTAATTACGCGATTGATCACTGTACTATTAGGTAAATTTCACTTTGATCACTAAATATCGATTTGTGTCATAGTAACCACTAAACTTTGAAATTCGTTTCAATCAGGTCACTTCGTCAAATTAATCTTGACGACGTTAGGTTACTCAGGGATATATTGGTCTTTTTACGTTAGTCTTTATGAATTTTTCTTTTCTTTCTCTCTTTTCCCTCCTTCCTCTCTCTCTCTCTCTCTCTCTCTATTGTCCCTCTCCGTCTCACACAAACACTACCGCAACCCACACACATTTTTACCGTCACACACACATACGCATACCCATGCACACATATTGCCCCCCCACCCCTCTCTCTCTCACACACACAAAGACACACACACACACATAAATACACACACTGCCTCACACAGTGACACACGCACAACACACAGTCACACACAAAGACCCACAACACACAGACACACACTGCCTCACCATTGGTAGTTCTGCTCGAATATCCTCGCGCAAGCTACGGACCACCGGGCCATACACGGGTATGCACCACATGCCCCATCCTTAACATTCCTAAACAAGCTAGACAATGTAGCATCCGAAAAGCGCATTGACCTTCTCGACCATTTTTCAGCCCCCCCCCCCCCCCATAAGTCAGAAACCACAACTTTGAAGTCCACCCACGTAGTCCACCGTAATTGTTTTGATGATAGATTGAAAGATTGACTCCAGTTTGTTTTCCTAAAAACAGAGCACATCCTGCTTCCTTGGTAATTACAGCTTTAGCGTTCACCACCCCATTGGCATCAATTTATCATTTAAACCCGAAACAGTCCAAGAAAGAATCTTTAACCTCGTAATACCAGAGTAGAAGTAATGGCAGCTGTCCATCTCTCTCTCTCTTTCTCCCCGCCCCCCTTCCTTTGGATGGTCCCTGTCACTGCCTTGTCTTCCCATCATAGTTGATAGAGTCTTTCGGCTCTCAGATCATACTGCTTCCTCCGGTAGGTGATAGTATCGGCTCCGACCTTGGTAGACCTTACCAGACTTCCACCTGTTGACAAGCTTCTCAAAGACTTTCATCACAAGCTCCTCATTCCTTTCTCTCGCCAGTCTCATTTGCCTGCCAAAAGTTTTTGGGGCATCTAGCAGCCACTCAACTCATCTGCTGCATCAACTCTAGCCTTGCTACAAATTTCAGCATCTGAGCTCCGATGTCCTCTCCTACCGAGACGAAGAAGAAGAAGAAAGAAGAAGGTGAACAGTGAATAGACGGTTGTACCCCTAAATAAACGGACTTAAATTGACGGAGTGACCTGATTGAAACGAATTTCAAAGTTTAGTTGTTACTATGACACAAATCGATGTCCGGTGGTCAAAGTGGAATTTGCCTTATAGTACAGTGGTCAACCGCGTAATTAACTCTATTAGAAAAGAAATAGTGATTTATATAGTATAGTACTACAACCCCGTCTAGCGTTGGGCTGGGCTCCGCCTCCAACTTCCAATCCAGCGTGAGATGGGCTCTAACTTCCCATTTCGCGCTGAGATTGGCTCCAACTTTCTAACTCATCCGGAGCCGTCCACTAATAATGTGCTAAAGAGCCTGGCGCGCTGTTCATTTTTACCAAAATAAGCCCTTTCATTCCTTTAAAAGTCACGTGTAAAATGTCAAAAACTTAGAGTTTGTTTGGAACCATGGAATTGATGAGATTTTGTTGTTTGAAACATCAGACAAAGGAATAGATTTGGATTTACTTTATTAAAATTAATTATTTACCTAACTTACCATTTTCTAGATCTGTCCAATAATGAACTCACCACTACTATCTTCATTGCCGCTACCGCGACAGCACTTTTATCACCACAACCGGCACCACTACTGTCATCACAGCCGTCGCCACCACTATCACCGGCACCACTATTGCCCCCACAGTTACCGCCACCACCAGCACTGTCATCGGCACCACTACTGTCGCCGTGCCACCACCACCGCTGTCACCACCAGTATTACCACCACTACCACCGTCGCCACCACTACCAATGTCGCTGCCACCACTACGCCATCACCACCGCCAATGCATCCTTCACCATCACCGCCATCGCCACCACCACCAGTACTACCACAACTACCATCGTCGCTGCCACTACTGCCACCGTCAGTACTACCACAATTACCTCCACTGCTGCTACCACCACTGTTGCCACCACCACCGCATCCGCAGCCACCACCGCCACCACCACTGGCACCACAGCCACCACTATCGCCACTACCACCACTACCATCATTACCATCACTTGACCACCTCATCACTTCTACCGTCGATGTCGCTACCTTGTGTTGTGTCGCCACCACCACCACCATGTGGTGGCACTAGCACATTTGAAACCACTTACCGTAGTTTATTTTTCATCGTAAGTCAAAGATATAATTGTCTAACAATTCTTATCTTTTCATTTCTTCTGTTCTCCAAACACAAAATTGGAATTTTGTGATTTGAATTCCCTTTCATTCCAAACAAAAAAGGGTAAATTGAGCTTCAAATCCAATTCTGAATTTGAAATTCAAATCCTAAAAGAATTGGTTCCAAACGGACCTTTAGAGTATGTTTGAAATCACCTACGGTTTTGGTTTTCAGTTTTCAAAAAAATAAATGAGTGTTTGATTAGCCAGTTTTTATTTTAAATTTTTTCTTTACCATTTTTTTCTTAATTTTTCCACCTACCATTTTTTTTCCAACATATTCCCAAAACTCCTTGAAACACCACCATCGGTGGGTGGCACCAATGCGATGGTGGTGGGGTGGTGACGGTAGGGCAAATTGTGGGTTATGTGACGGTGTTGAGGTGGCGGCGTTGCTTAAGGCCGTGTTGATTGTCCATGGCAGTGGGATGGAGATGGTGGGTTGAGGTCTGATTCATTGTCGAAAGGGTGGATTGGCAACGAGGGGCCAAATTCATGGGTGGTGATGACAGTAGGGTGGCGGTGCTGGGGCATATCTGTGGGTGGCAGTGGCGAGAGTGTGGCAGTGGTGTGGCAGACCCGTGGTTGTCGACGGCTATAGTTCTAGGGTGACAACGAGATAGATTTGGGCGATGAAAGGAAGTGTCTGGTGGTGGAGCTCTGTGTGTGAAGGGGTTTTCTTAAAATGATACTCATTTTTTTGCTTCTAACAAAATTTTAAGGATGAATCTCAAAACTGAAAATCCAAAACTCCATAACTGAGTTTTCAAAAACAGTCATGTTTTAAAAACTGATTTTCAAAACTGAAGGAAAAAAAATGAAAATTGTATGTCAAACGAGTTTTTTTCTGCAGTTTACAAAACTGAAAAAAAAAACATTGTCAAACGCTACCTTAATACGAGTGACACAGTCCAATACACTATTTTTTCTTCTTTATCTCACTCTCATTTCAACCTTACAAAATCCCTTCGCAATTGTTCTCTCTCTTTATGTTATTATTCTCTCTCTCTCTTCTCCCACTTGAAAAAAAACATGTCTCTCCCATCCTCCGCCATCACCGCCCGTTTCCTCAAGCATGTGGTGGCATGGTAGTGTAGCTTGCCTTGTTCGTGTATTTAATTGTTAGTATGTTTCTTTTATTTTATGTTTTGGGGCTCCTTGTGACTAGTTTCTTGTGGTGCCATGGTAAGTTGTTGAGTGAAGCTTCGTCGGAGTAGGTTAGTAGTGAAACAGTTGTTTGCAACCGTCATGGAGATTTGCTGGATTTTGGTTTGAGAACTATTGACAATCATGCGTTCCTCTTGAGAAAATCACAAGGCAATGACATCATTTCTCCCACCAAGTTGACACCATCCACAAAAAACTAGCAGTGAGGGTGTTAGTGTAATTTTTTTATATACTTGCGAGTAGTTTTAACTTAAACTGAGGGGTGTGATCTAGTTTAATTAATGAATAGATTAGGGATGACAATAAGAGGTAATTTTTCTATAAAAAAATTAGTAATTTGTTGTTACCAATTTAAGTAAATACCATAACCGAATATGTGAATTTAGGATGATTACCCGCCCCACTCCGAACCGTTCTGCTTGGTTTGGCCAAAATATCACATTTTTTGAACATATATTACAAAAACTTTATCACAAAAAATAAACTACATACATTAGACTAATGCCTGAAAATCCTAAAGAATATATTAATGTCTTAACTACACACAGTTGGTTGGTTTTTCCAAAATCGAAGAAGATGCAGTGGCCTTCGGATCGATCTCAGATTGTGTGTCCGGCGGTGGAGTCGAAGAAGAGGCGGTGGCCTTCGGATCGATCTCAGATTGTGTGGCCGGCGGTGGAGTCGCAGAAGGATGCGGTGGCCTTCGGATCGATCTCAGATTCTCCGTGAGCGACGACCGGCGGTGGAGAAGGTAAGTTGTTGAGTGAGACGCAGCGGCGGGTGGCTCTTTGGAGTCTGCAGTGAAGAGAGCTGAGTGCAAGAGTCAGAGAGAGATTTGCTGGGTTTTGGTTTGAAAACTATTATATTCATGCGTTCCTCTAGGAGAACTATGTAAGGCAATGACATCATTTCTCCCACCAAGTTGACACCATCCACAAAAAACTAGCAGTGAGGGTGTTAGTGTAATTTTTTTATATATGTGACGAGTAGTGAGTTTAAAGCCTGAGAAAACTGAGGGGTGTGATCGCAGTTTAACCTTTATGAATTCAGATACCATCCGTAGTTCCCTTCAATCAACTCCTTTTAGAATGTTACTTGTCGGTCCAAAATTTGGACGTTTTGTATCAAATATGTCCCTCTATTATAACACCTTTTGTATGGCATTATTTTTAAAATGACAATTGATACAGGACCTACACTTGCTTTCATCCCTGCAAACACACCCCAAGCTTCAACTCTATTTCCAGTGTGCAACGTACGGGTGAAAACTAGTTTACTAAGAAAATTTTAATTATCTACTCTAATCATCTTTTTGCAGCTCATCTAGGCAGAAATCAGCAACCAAGGCGAAGCAAACAACTATAGATGTACAAGTAGATGCAGGAACACCAGCAATAGACTATCAACATTGCCAGAAGCGAGGAAGCTTGCAGTGCTTAACATGTTAAGGCTCATGTGATTTTTAAAGCACTAATCTGCTTAGAAAACCTCAATTACCATATTAATACGTTTCTTCCGAAGTAGAAATGTAGTAAATTTATTTGCCTTAGATGATCGAAAAAGGGAGCCGATCTTCCATGTTATCCATGTCTAGGGGCGAGGCCACGGCCAAGCCAAAAAGTGTCCCCCTTAAGCTTTTGAGACGCAAATCTACTGTGTTACAAACATTTCCTTTCTACTTACATAACGAGCAAAGCGTTATATTTGTCCGTCTTATTTCCAATCAAAACTTTTGACGGTGCCTCAATGTAAGTAACATGTCAAACTAGTACTAGCACTAGTATGAAATGGGAGAACATAAATTTCATCCATCGATCTCTTAAGGTGACGCATCATCGTCTAGAGGAATTGAAAGTAAATGATTATCAGAATATGTGGAATAATGTCTCGTAGACACGTCCGTGACCGTTTCTTTCTTCTTCTTCTTTTAGTGTATGCTTTGTCTGTACTTGGTAACATCCCAAAAATTCTTGCTTATTAGAGTTTTTTTTTTTTTTTTTTTTTTAACATAATGGTATAGGAATATAAGAGTAGGTTGTACAATTATTGAGAAAAACCAAATGCTAATTTTGTCGGTGTAAATGATTCTCGTGCTTGACTTTCTTTTTTGCTCCTTCGAGGAAGTTGCAGTGATGGCATCTGTTCATGACATAACAAGTTGTCCAAATCTTTTAGCAGGTTCAAAGGGCTGCCATTGACCATCCGATACCTAAGCAAGCACTTCACCGATGCGATTTCGTTGTTTAGTAAAAGATTCCACACTTCTCCACCATCGTTGAGGACAGACTCTTAAGCCTAACAAGTTGGGTAGTCGGAATTTTGTCATGGCCCTCTTTGGATTGGAGTATTATATATTTGTATTTAAATTGGTGACTAAGCTCTTGTTGTGGAAGTTAGTCTTAACAAGTACGTTTGTTGTGACCCCCCCTCTACTTTATATTATGGCATCTTTTCGCCTTCTTTCCTTGGAATTCAAGCCTCCAAGAAAATCTAGTGACCCACTACATATGTCCTTATCCCACCAGCCAGCCCAATTATTTTACGAGAATTCATTATCACAAAAAAAACAAAGATTGGCTTGATTAATCAAAGAAGAGTAATTATACTCTCTCCATGTTGTGTTGATCAATCATATTACCAAAAGAATTGTCGTCCTTGGTTTACTATTTTCGTTTTCAAAATGCTCAAGAAATTTTATTCGTTTATGTTTTTTTTAAATATAATTTTTCTAGCTTTTTTTGTAACCTAATTTTGGTTGGTTACCTTTTGAAAATTTCTGTTTTGAAAATGTGTTTGTTTAGCCTTTTTGTCAAATACTTTAGAGCCAATTTTTCCAAAAAGTCCATATTGGTCACGTTATTCTTTACCAAAGTACCGTATTGATCACGTTATTGCACCTAGGCTCGCATAGGCGCAAGGCGCACTCCGTGCGCCTCGCCTAGGGCTAGGCGCAGCCCCTTCGAAAAGGCGCGCGCCTAGGCCCAAGGCGGCGGTGGAGGCGTAAAGAAAAGCCCAAAAATCCTATTTTTTATTTTTTTTCATCATGGCATCATCTCAACCGTTCATTTGTTTTTATTCTTTATTTCATAACATAATAAATCAATATCTAAACCACAAAAAACCTAAAATCCCAAATCCCTAATCAATTGAATGGCGTATTGTTGTTCATTGTCCTAGCGTCTCGTCTCCAATTGTTACTTTTTTAAGTAAATACACTCATTCACTTCACCTTGTAGACAAAGAAGATGAAATTGAGGAGGAATATTTACCAGACTTGGAGCCTATGATTATTTTTTGAGGAAAATATTATTGCTTTGACATTCACTAATGATGAGGATGATGTTGTCATATTCAATTAGGATTAACTACTTCTCATTGGATCTGAAACATTTTCTAGTGTTCAAAATTTGTTAAATTGTCATGTTCTGAATTTTTTACGTGATTTTATTGGTTTAATGTACTAATATCTATTTATTTTTATTTTGCGCTTCACTTCGAAAAGTCGCGCGCCTGCGCCTTGCGCCTAGGCTCCAGAGACCCTTTGCGCCTTAGGTGCGCCTGTGCCTTTAATAACTATGGTTGAGCCCGAGTTCCCAAATTATCTCGACGGTTCCTTATTCTTCCAGTATTGAATCTGAATCGCCCAAACCCATCACCCCAATAAATACTCATCACTCCCCACAAATTGGTGGTTGTGGGTGGTGCTGTGAGGGTTTGAGTGGCAATTGTGGATAGGATGAAGGGTTGTTCATGAATTGAGAGTGTGGTTATAATGGCAGTGGTGATCGTTAGTGGAATTAATGGGCGGTAACGAGATTGTTGGTCGTGTGTTTGTTATGGGTGAAATGAGTGAAGACTGATGAGGTTACTGCTTGCTGGGGTTGTTAAGGGTGATGCTAATGGTTGTGGGTGGCCAATGATGGTTGTCGATGGAGGAAGTGGGCAATGGTGATAAGAGAGTGATCTAATAGTGCTCGGTGCATGAGATCGGTGGTCAAGAATGGCGCTACAATGGTGATGGTGGTGTTTGTGGTTTGTGATTTGTGGCGGCTAGGTAGGTCACCATAGGCAAGTGGAGATTAGATCGGAGGTTGTTAGTAGTGGCCATAATTTCTGGCAACAAAGGGTTAGATTATGGTGGCTACGGTGATTGGGCGTGATTCGTTCTGTGTTACTTTGGATACTGATGATGGTACCATGTTGGCACTGGTATCAATTCTACAAACTTAATTACAAGATTGTGTCATAAATATTGGTTCATAGTAAGGAGCGAGTAAGAATTATCTTAGCCATCCTTAGTATTGTAAGGTTAAAATTGTTCTTACTAGTATTTTTAACCTTACCATATATGCGATGGCTAAGATAGATTCCCACTCTTTGTCGATGAACCAATATATATGACACAATCTTAACTACGCACAAGTAGCATATATTATGAATACTTTATGGTTAACAGTAGCCGATATAATTTATGATTACCAACTTTAACCAAGCACAAGTAGCGAATGTAATGAGTGTTTAAAAGTATGCAAATACTACTATAAATCTAGGTTGAGGAAAATTACAGATCCTAAGGAAAAAGCCTACACCCGATGACATTGACGACCTTACAGCTTAAGTTGGATTCATTCACATGCACATTCTCAGCTTATATTTCACACTTGAGCACTTTGTACCGGTACCGGTTAATCGTTATCCCGTGTATAAGTAATTGTATATGAAAGGTTTCGTATGCATAAGAAAATTGCCAAAGGGTGGCAATAATAATGAACCAAATTAGTACTTCACCTGATTTGTGGAGTTAATATTTACGTTTCCATGTCAAGTAAAGAAAATTCTTACCCATGCCTTTTTCGTTAAAACTTCTATAATTGGTTTAGTTGCACTCGATACCACAAAGTATGCCAAAAACTTGTATTGAAAACTCTAATCTCTACATATTACCTTTGGTTGCAACTAACGGAAAAAAGAAGGGTTGAAACCATAGGCCATCGTACCACCAAACGCATAAGTCAACTGGTAATAGGTTGTCCTAATTTAACCAGAAGTTTAGGGTTCGAGTCCTGATAATGCAGCTGCGTTAAAACTTGGTATGAAAAGTTTTTCCGCCCATGTGGTCCTCCCTGCCCGGCTCAAACCCAATTAGTTGGCTCCCACTGTAGTGTACGGATACCGGATGATCTAACCAAAAAAAACCATAGGCCATCGTTCTATCTCCACTTTGCCCGCAAGCAAATTTAAGTTTTAGGTCCGATCCAAGATGATCATAACCATCACCGATTAACTTGAGCTACTTGACTGCCCCATCAGGCCATCACAACCCAAATCACCACATCCAACCCATTCCCATTTTCCACCACAAAGAAAATCAACACCAAACCACAATGACCAAAATCTAATTTAAATAACCAAAACCAAAATCAAAACCTAAAGTTTGACAAACTCAAGTCTTTAACCACCGATATTATATCTAAAACAATTAATGAGTGGCGACATGGCACCTCAAATTGATTAGGGGTTTAGGGCTTGATCGGAAAATGTGATTTGTCTTCAGTTACGCTTGGGCGGCACATCATATTGAGAGTGGGTCTTGAGATGATGGTAGTAGTGGTGGGTTCGAAACCAGAGGAATGCCATGCTACTATTATTTTTTACCTTCCTTAGCCACACAACAACA
This sequence comes from Escallonia rubra, assembly GCA_033065855.1. Lineage (NCBI taxonomy): Eukaryota > Viridiplantae > Streptophyta > Magnoliopsida > Escalloniales > Escalloniaceae > Escallonia > Escallonia rubra. Next base: position 1,061,679 of record JAVXUO010002581.1, on the reverse strand, counting down.
AAAAAAGGTAGTGGTGGGTTGATGCCGAGTTTGACTTCCACTTCAATGCTCTGGTAAAAGAAGGGGTGTTATCACATATTTAAATTTCATCATAGATGCTTAGTGAGTAGATGATGGTAATGGGAGGATGTTCGTGAGCAGGGGCGGATCCAGAAAATCTAATTGGGGGGTGCCAAAAAATCATTAAAAAAAATTGACAGCTAACATAAAAGAATTCAGAATATTCAAGTTCACATAAAACATGAATAATCAAAAACACATTATAATAGCGTCACTATTGAATCCGTTAAATACGAATAGATTGCTCAATTTGACTACTAACAATATATTTTCACTATGCATAGTGATTTATTTAACTTGCTAAGATTAGTCAACAACAAATTTGTAATTTTGTATGAAAAAACTTAACTCTTATTGTATAAATATATTATTAATGTAATTATTAACTATATGAGTACATTAGTCACGTATAAGTTAACCAATTGTAAGAATTTAAACTATAAAAAAAATGAACCTTAATCTATTCTAGTTTTTTTGTAATGTGGAGATTTAGAATTTGGGATTTAGAAGAAAATTACGAAAATAAAGACTATGATAAGGCACAAAGAATAAAAGACACAACAAAATGAAATTCTAATAAATTAATATTACAATATAATGAATTTTTGTAAACATTTTAAATATTTTAAATGTGTTTATCTATTTTCCATGAAACTAAAAGAAATTTTCCAAAAATATGAGGGGTGCCATGCCCACCACCACCACCACCACCCCCCCTCCCCCCAGGTCATGGGGGTAGTCCGCCCCTTTGGAGTTTAATTTCTCGTGGGATATGCAAAGAGGTGAACGATTTCAGTTTAACTTCTATCAAACCTCAATGTTATATAAGAGTTAAAGGTCAGGATTTTTCATGTAATTTTTTATAAAATTCAGAATCTGAAATCTATTAGGCCTATCAACTTCGACTGAAGAGTTTTAGTTTTGGATGTTGATCGCAACTACTCATAAAATTGATAATCGTATTGTGCCCAGCAAAATTGATTTGGGATAATATCTGTAAATCCTTGGAGGTTACAGAATAATCTCAATCAACTCTATCGACTTCAAAAATGTTACCTGTCAATTCAAGATCTAAAAGATTTATAATACATTTGCTCTTCCATTAAGACACATTTTTTTGAATGTGTCAATATCCTGTATTTTTACCTGTTAGTATCCCGTATTTTTAGAATGTTAATACAGAACCTTTCCTTTCCTATTTTTCTTGTTTTTTTTTTCCCCTTTCTTATCTTCTTTTTCTTTACTACCACCATTAGCATCAGACGGGCACATGTGCGTGCATGTGTGCGGCTTACTGACATTAGATCTGTGTGTGGTTTGGAGTGTACTTGCACGCATGCATTTCTGTGTGAGTAGTTCTTTTGTGTGAATGTGCCGCATGCAAATTTTAGTAAGTGATTATAGGTTTAAAATTTAATCAATTATATATGTGTGCTCGTTCACGTCTGCAGAACTGTGTATGCATGCGAGCGTGCAAGCGCAAATCTGTACGGTGTTGGTGGTGGTGGTGGTGGCATCAGTCTTAGTTGTGTCGTGATGGTGTTGGTGTTGGGTGGTCATCGTGGTTGTGGGGGGTGGTGGTGTTAAAGTTGAAGTTGAAGGGGGCAAAACCGAGAAAGATGGGATGATGCTATGGTGGTTGCTAGTGGCGGAGGATACAGTGGTGGTGTTGTACTTAAAGGGAAAAAAAGAAAGGATACTTAAAGGGAAAAAGAAAAAAAAAAGGAAGAAAACGGCGATGGAGGGTAGCGAGTGAAAGAAAAATTTAAGACAAACAAAGGATTAAATGAGACATTTCATAGAATTTATTACCTTTAATTGTATACTGTTCGTTCAAGAAAAGTATTTGATATTTGTTATGGTCAGTATATACACCTGAAATTACCTCCAAACATACATAAGTTTAAAAATATAATTCCAGTTGATTTAGTACATTTGGGCCCTACGAACTTTGCTAAGATTTGCAAAAAGTAAAGGGTTTGGAAAGGGACTTGACATAGATGCTTAACCAATGAAGACAAAGTCAGCCGATGTTTTTGGACTTGATTAACCTACCTAAAACGCGACCCTAGCACCTCATTGGTTTGGGGTAGACATTAAACTAAATGACTCCACATCATTTCCCTAGTACCCTTCACTTAGTTGAAATTATGAATTTGGGACCCTTGTCTCAAAATTCCACATTATGCTTTTGAATTAGCATGTGACTTTCCAGACACTTGGGTCCTAAAGTTTTCGTCAATGCTGAGCAAATATTGCATATTTGAAAAGTATTATGCAGAGGCAAGAATTATTGTGGAGAACACTCGAGGGCCTTAGATAATCGGAATTACCGATACCAAAAGCTAAACAATATTTTTTAGGCGATGCTTCTTCTTCCCTCTAACTTTATCCCCCTTTAGCCAAACCAAAGTCCTTTACCGAGGAGATTTATTTAAGTTTTTCCATGGGAAGGGGCCGGCAATGCAAAAATAAAACCCTAAATCAGACCACGATCTAAGCTACCACGCCACCACACGCCGGAAAAACCGGCAGTGATGACGGAAACGGGAGGAAGAGAGAGAGAGGGTTTTGGGAGGTGTATCGTTTTTTTCGCCTCTCACATAGGCTTTACTTCAAATATTTATGTTCAAGATATTATGACGTGGTAATTTTGCTTACCCAAGCACAATATGATTGTGGTAATATTTTATAAGCGTCGGTGATGTAAAACTTTTTTTTTCCTCTTTCATTAAGTTTAGGGAATCAAAGAAAGTGACTAATTAGAAAGAAATTGAGCAAATAGAAGCACATCATTCTCTCAAAACTCGAGTCATTTGATAGCATAATAAATAATCTTTTGGGCTTTACCTCTTGGAAGTGTGCGTACAAATCTCTTGTAAAGCTAGATTCTGTTCCAAATTCAACTTTTTCTCACCAAAAAACAAACTAAATGAGTAGCCAAACCACCACCTAAAGTTCTCAAAGCCACATCGTAGTAAAAAGAGTGCACAGCACCGAGTGGGATTTGAATTCCCTGCTATAACCTTGATAACAGCAGAGGTGCTGTGATAGAAGCTGTGTGAGAGAGAGAGAGAGAGAGTGAGTGTGCTGTAAACCATGGTTCCACCAAGTGGCATCTCTGTGAAAATTGGGCTACAGTTCAGCTCAAAAAGTACTCTCCTCGAGATATGCAGATAACATCTTTGCTTTTCACGGCCGCAAGTTGCGGATATCCTTGTGTTGGCACAGCACCAGAACATTAAAGAAAACATTGTCTTCCCTTCTTGTCCTCTAAATGGACCACCTGCAGCTCTGTGCCCTGTGGTGACTTTGTTTCTTAAGATTGCTATGTAAGAAAAGTAAGTGCTGTAAAATTCAGACCAACCATGGTATAAATATATACAACCACCTCTTATCTGTCCAACTAAGGACTCCCTTTGAAAAGACTGGAGATCCCCTGCAGTGTATCTAAACATGGGACTGGGATAATTAATGTGTGAGGGTGATCGGACGGATTGGTTGATTTTTGGAGCGGATTTGGTGCCAAAGCTCAAAGCATTTGATGCTTGAGATGATGTACCGTTTGCGAAGGCAAGCAAATAGGAGACTTAGGAGGTATAGGCATAGCCTCAAAAAGTTGGGAACAGGATCTAATTGAAGTCCCAACCAGAAAATCTAAGTGAAAATACTAGTCAAAGATTTCGGGCAGTGCACATGATCTTGAAAGTTCAGACAATAATAAAGCTTAACATAACAAATTTTCCATACATAGATAGATACTCAAAGAAGAGAGCAGGAATCAGCATCAAACTCTTCAGACTCCACGGCGCCTACTACTCTCTTTCTCCGCAAGGAGACCAGAACAGCCTTTGGACGGCTCTAATAGCACAAGAAAACCCAAAGGACTATTTCTCCAAAGACAAAATTCAACAGGCACATCTGCCAAATAAACTCAACTCAGCAAAACCATTATTCTCAAGAACATTTAGCTTACAATTCTTGAGAAACTCTCACTAGAACTCATAATAGGTTCATAACTTAACTAGTAAACTACTAATTCCTACTAGCTGCAAAACTTATAGGCATGCTATATTAAAGGGTTGCTTCATCAGTGGCTCATCCATCCTCAGATCATTCATCCAAGCAATCTCCTCATTGCCAAGCTCCTCAAAATCCCAATCAGGCAACTCACTAGGTCCATCACTGCCGTCAAACCCACCAATTTGAAAGTCGTCAAGACTCTCCAGACCATCCAGGGGCAGCTCGAAATTGCCACCGAAGAGCGAATCAAGCTCCAAGCTCAAATCCATATTCTGTCCAATTTCATCCAAGGGCAATGGCTCATCCATCGAACTCAAAATCGGCACCTGCTTTTTATCATCATGTTTCATATTTGTTCCACATACAGAAGACGAGGACTCCAGCTCGAGCACGGAAGACGGCGATGTGTGCGACAGAACACTCCCCGATTCCTCAGAAGCGGCAGGGCCATTCTGAGGATGGGAGACAGCAGCAAAGGTGTAGCTCCTCTCTGACGAGGCGAGGTAGGCGCCCATTGCCTCAAACTCGAGCCTCTTCAACTCATAAGCCCTCGAGGCATCCTCAGCAGTGTTGTAAGTACCCAACCAAACCCTCCTCCCTTTCACAGGGTCACGAATTTCAGCAGCCCATTTGCCCCATTTCCGCTGTCGAACGCCTCTGGGCTTCGAGGCCAGGGTGCTTCTGGTCAAACCTCTCTTCTTCTTGGGAGGGTTTTTGTCACCATTGTTGCTGTCTTGACAAGAACTCTCCATTTCCGGAGCCTTGACTGGCAGCTTGACTGGCTGTTGACTCTCACCAGCAATCGGGAGGTGAATCTCCCGGATAATCCGCTTCTTCAACAGGACCCGGTCCTGGGAATATCCCTCGTCATCTGATGAATCCGTTGCATCGGGATCGTAACAGATTACCCGAATTTTCCTCATGGTTTTTGTTGCTTCTTCAAAAGTGCTTGATTTGTTCTTCAAATTCAAAGGTTGGGTCCGAGGTTCTGGCATTTTTTCTCTCCTTGACCCCTCAAAAATCGCCTAAATTTTTCCCAAGAAAATCCCCCAGAAAATTGCCTCAACTTTTACAAGAAAATTCCCTCAAAACCCCTAACAAAAAACCCCTCAAAATCTCCAGAAAGTTTTCTTGAAATTTCCGGGAAAACAGTAGTTGACGAAAGTAAAGATTCAATAAATAGGAAAACTGGAAAAACGGTAAAAGGAAATTTCTTTCTCGAGATCAGAGTTGTATCAAGTAAGAGGCCCTCTCAAGAACAAGAAAAGATAGAAGAAACGTTTTATGTGAAATCCCCCAAAACACTCAACTCCAGAACAAGTCCTGCAAAATCCAACAACACACCACAACAAGATACACAAAACCCACTTCAGATCAGCCCCCGTAACCACAAAATAAACCATCAGAATCATAAAGAAACTAGGGTTTAAGGAAAGACTTGTTACCTCTTAGGCCTCAAAGGCATCGAAACAGTTGGGAAACACAGACTGAAGCTCTGCTGGAAGAAACAGCAGAGTTGTTGCATGCAAAGATTGACAAAAATCACAGAAATCCAGAGCTTCAGATGAGCCCCAATCGCAGCCAGTTCAGACCCTGCCGACATAAATCTTTCTCTCCTTCCTTCTTTTCACACAAAACCCTCTTTGGGAGTTTCTCTGGCACCCTAACAGCAGCAGCAAGAGAAAAAGAGATAAAACCCAGATCAGACTTATGTATATCTCTCCCCCAAAAACCCTTGGAAGAGATAGAGGGGGCGGATTAGGAATCTATGGCTGATTTTTCACTCAACAATATGACAAAGATCTGTTAAGAAAACAAGTGAATGCTACCGCCACCACACGGGGCTTTCACAGTGTGTGTGTGTGAGAGAGAAAGAGATACAAAACGACCGAATCAAGATGTTTTATTTTAACAGTTGATAAACACAAATCTCCATGGGAACCAAACAATATATATGTAAACAAATACAGTATACCAGAAGACATCGAAAATCGTCACATATAAAAAAATAAATTCACGTACCTCGTTCGTTGGTCTCTCTCTCTCTCTCTCTCTCTCTCTCTCTCTCTCTCTCAACCCAGCTCACTGTTAGTTCTTCTCGGTCACTTCTCTCTTTCTCCCTCTCTAGACTTCTCTCACTCTTTTCAACCGGTCAAAATGCATTAAAGGGTGCCTATATATAATGGAAATTAGTTAGATTTATATTTAATTAATTAAATGTGTTTGGTATTTTTTTGGTAAAGAAAAATTAATGCAATGAAATGAAATGAAATGGCCAGTGAGCTGGCACGAGGCGGGGGACGAGGGCACATTCATGTGGCATGACCATACCATCTCACATCATGCATATCATGCCATGGGGCTGCGACGGGTTTTCACTCCCACTCTCTCCACCCGCGCGTGGGAACCTCGTCAAAAATCGAGAGGCGGGTGGGCGAGCGTAACTGCGTAAGTGGAGTCTTAGTGCCACGCGCTAGTGAAGCGCGTGGAAATTTGGAAGGTGGAGTAACGCCGCGATTCGGCTACGTATAGACTTGACTGAGGCGTTTTGGCTAAGGATGACAGCTAATTTTGTGGTAGTCAGTTTCGGGTCTCCGGGACATGGTATTTTACGTAAATGCCACTGAGGTTTTTGGTCTTCAAGTAAACCCCATTAATGGGTATTTCTTCTCTGCAAGGAATCAATTTCTTTATTGGTTGGTTGGTTATTTCCTTATTTGAAACCTTTTTTTTTTTGTTTCGGGAATAATTATTTTTCTTTTTTGCTTCGAAACTCCCTCATTTTTGTTGGAGTAAATCGCGGTCATTGATTGACAACATCTCCGAAATCTACGCAATTGTAGCCTCTCACTTTATTACTAGTATGGAAAATCATAAAAGCACCCCAAAACTTGATTCTCTGTCAAATTAACACCCATTGAGTTGCAAGGCACTGACGAAGCATGTCAATCAAGCTAGGCATGGGTGGGCTTGAGCTGTCCAACCCCAGCAGCTACCTGTGGCAAGGTTGAAAATTATTACTAAGGTGGAAACTGAATAATTAAGGATGAGAGTTTCAAATTTACCTCCGAAGTATTACACCACTAAGAGTGACCACGATTCGATTTTGGAATCAAATCACAAATCGAATCGTTATTTTTTCGGTTTAAGAAATTATGAAACGAACCAAATACTATCGATTTGGATGATTCGCTTTGGTCGGTTTAAACGGAGCGTTTAGTCACTTTGGATTAGTTTGCGCCTGTTTAAAGACGTTATTCTTTTACACACTATTATTAGATCTAAATATAATTAAAATTGGAGCTATATTCTCTAAATTGCACATAATCTAGTTGTATTCGATATATAGTGCTTGTGTTAACATTAGATATAAGTATTATTCTAGATATATATTATAATAAAAAACTCGAGTATGCCTTTGTCATTGATGCATGAAAAAGAATTAGTAATTATAAAAGAGATATATAGTGCTTGTGTTAACATTAGGTATAAGTGGAAGGTATATTTTCATTATAGTACTACCGTTTTCTTTGTTTTGTCCTATGTTTGTTGGGGAGCCATTTTACTTCCATTTCATTGTTGTTTATCGAGTATACGAGTGTATACATTTGGACATGTTCAATGGCTTTATACTACTTGTCATTGCCTTGCTTCTTTTTGCAAATCTATCACATTTTGATCTTACTATCTCATCACCAGTAAAACTAGTAATTGCCTAATGTGACGAGTTTTTTTTTATCTATTTCTGGTGTAGTGGCTATTCCATTTTGCCATAATTGTATATACTTGCACTTCATGTATTTGGCAAAATGTGGGACACAAATCTCAGGACTGTTTATTTATTTATTTTTTTTGTGACAATTATCATAAATATAGATAATCAGAAAATAAAAGAGGCTAACATCCCTAGCATCTGGGATTACATTGCCATTTAATGCTAATAACGGATGATAGCACCATCTGATAGGTAGTACCAAAAAGAAAGAGAAATAGACCACAAAGATAAATAACCAATTTTTAAAAAAAATTTGTAATTTTTATTCTTTATAAAGAAAAAGAACACAAAGAAAAGCAAATAGCTACAAACAACATAAAACTTAACTCAAAACAGATTACTATAAAACTATAACAGATAAGGACTTAAGAAGAAATAGTGAATAAAACAACACCAGAAAAACAGCCCACCACCAACCCAACTCACAGACACCTGTCACCATTCCTGCCACGTTGCCTCACCTCGAATCTCGTGCTTCCTTCACGCCGGCATCAAAAACCCACATTCGCCAGCCAATCAACCACTGTCGAGCCCTAGAGGACAGATCACCAATGACATCTTTATCAAAACCACTAGCGCAAATCATCAGCTGAATCCCTCACAGCCATAGCATCACCGGACAACACCAATCACTGACTGACCAGCCATCATCGGACGCCTTCCGTCACCACCATAAAACCTTTAGAGGGGGATCAACTATGGGGGAAAGGGGAAAATATAACTCTAGACTAAATCAACCCTCTCCAATCCAGACTAACCAAACCCTTTCCAACCCACGGCCGCACACCACCCAACACCCTAATGGCTAAATCAACCCCCACCGGCAACCACCACAACCTTGATCTAACCGCACATCATTGGCCTTAATCCTGATCCAACTCTTCGAGAACTCCGACAACATACCCCACAGCAAAACACCAACCATCACCGACGCCGAAAAACTCAAAACCACAATTGATCGATGATTACAAGCGTCGAGACATTGACGGATGTCTAGCTCACTGAACCAACCTACGCCCAAGAAAAAAAAACTAAAGTAACCAGATCTAGGCTAGTCTACCATGTCACCGGAAACCCTACAGTGGTAGAGAAATTGCTAAGTTCGCTTTTTTCGCCTATCTCGGAGGCATTTTTTAAGAACGTTCCTTACTTTCTGTATGTGAGACTATGTAGTTGTATTTGCTACTAGTAAGGTATTTGTTGACAAAAGGATTTATGGGTGACTCACATATTTACCCGTCCAAGTGGGTTGGGTGTAGGTGTGTTGAATGATTACAAATAAAACAACAGATGATTTCACTCGCGCTCAGGCTTTTTGCATTACGACAACAGTTAAGCTTAAAAATCTTTTTTGATCAATTAGGTGCCCCTCTCGTGCAAATTTTCTATCTCCATGGCCGAGTTTAAGTCTCCCACATTTTATCGTTTATAAGAATGTGGAAAGTAGCTTTCACTTTCGCTAACAACACTTCTCACGTGATATAAACACACATGAAGCTACGAGCATGCTCTTATACAATTACGAAAGACAACTACCCTTATCAAAACACATATATAACGTTTGCTGCTCCCATAGCTAGCACAATTACAAAAGAAAACTGCTACAATATTACTTTGTCAAAAGTCATTAGAACATTGACATGTATCTGCCTTAAAATACTAGGACAAAAGAAATGCATGAATAGGCATGTCGTGCAGGTAGTTGTTGTTAATATAAGAGTTAACTACGCGGTTGACCATCGAACTATTAGGCAAATTCCACTTTAGTCACTGAACTTCGATTTGTGTCAAAGTAACCATTGAATTCTTCAATTGATCTCAATTAGGCCACTCTGTTAATTTTGGTCCACTAACTGCCCATGTGCGAGGCACATGAGGGTGAAGTAAGGGGCAAAATTGTCAAATGAAAAAAAAAATCATTCTCTTTTATTTATTTTTTAATTTTAGTATGACTTTTTTCAATTGACCCCAACAAAATTCTTTGTTCTTTAATTGACCCCAAAAAGTTTTTATTTTATTTTATCCCAACAAGATTTTCGTCTCCTTAATTAACCCAAAGTTGATTTTTGTTTTCAATTAATCTAACCCCAATCTTCTTTACCTTGATCGTCGACTACCCATTTGTTCTTCCCCTTCAAGTTCAGTCTCACATCAAAAATCCCCGCCCCGTCCTCCTCTTTCACACGCATAAGCGTCTTCTTCGGCGCGACAAAGATCATGGCAGAGGGCGAGGGAAGGTTAAGTCGTTGGGTGGGGGCATCGGAGTCGATGGGGGAGACACGGTCGGGGGACAGGATACGGCCGACGACATTGGGTCTAATGGTTCTCTGTGGTGAGTTGGGAGCGAGTTGGCAGATTTGGAAAATTGGGTTGTTTCGGGCTTGTTTTGAGAAGATTTGGTGTGGTGGTGATGGCGGAGGGCAAGGTTATCAGGGCTACAGGGCGGGACAGGGAAGGGACAACACCAAGAATGCCGAAAGGGTGGTTCACGACGGGGGTGGTGAGGATTTTGGGGAGTGGAATCGTGCTATCTGAGTAGGTTTTTGGGGATTGGTGGTAGTTAGGGAAGGATGTGGCGGTGGTAGTTAGGGAAGGATGTGGCGGCGGTGGGCTAAAGTGGAGGGATGTGGTTGTGGCGGGGTAAGGGTGAGGGAGGGGGTAGTACTGGGGGTGGGTTAGAGGTGGGGGAGAATAAGAGTAGGTTTTTTTTTTTATGAAAAGAAAAGAAAGTGACAAAATTACCCCTGAATTAAGTCACTTAACGGACTTGTGATTGACAGAAGCTAACGGAATGACTTAATTGGATAAATTGATTAGTTCAATGGTCACCTTAACACAAATTGAAGTTCAGTGATCAAAGTGAAATTTGCCTAATAGTTCGATGGTCAACCGCGCAGTTAACTCTTAATACAAAGACTCTTTAAACCTTAATAATAAAAAGAAGGGATAATTACGTAAAATACCCTTGTAGTTTGGGATAGTTGCAAAAAGGCCACTGCTGTTAAAAAAATTGCAAAAAGACACCGGAGATTGCAAAAGTGTTGCAACCGTAAAAAAAATCATTCAAACTGACGGAGTGTGATGTTCACGCTCCTGAAGAGTGCGTTTAATAAAGATTAACTTAACGAAATGACAAAAATGCCCTTTATTTCTTCTTCCTTTCCTAAATCCTAAACCCTAACCACCACCCATTTCTACCACCACCGCCGCCTCAGCAACCTGTTCCGCCCAATCGCCGTCGCCTCAGCCCCCTCAAGCCAAAACCCTAGCCGCCACCTTTACAAGGCTCCATCGACCACCATCACCCTTTTTTCTGCCACCGCCCATTTCTGCCACCACCGTCCAGCCCCGTGTACCTCCGAAGCCGCTAGCCTCAACCACCCACAAAGACCCCTATGCCGCCGCCGCTAGCCCCTTCATCAACCGAAGCCAAGTGCACCGCCCCCACCGATGCCTTCCACCCACCGCGAACTCCACGTCGACATCCCCTTCACCACCCCCCAACCTCTTGTACCGCTGCTAGCCCCGCCATCAACCCCTGCCACTTGCGCTGCCGCTAGCCCCGCCACCAACAGTAGCCTATTGCACTGCCTCCACCAGCCTGATTCACAAACCACAAGTCTATATCTACAATTCAAAAAACAAACCTAGATCTACAATTAGGGCCAATCCTAACCCCGCCAGGCGCTGCCACCACTTGCCCTGTCCACCCTCCATGAACCTACGTCGACGTCGACTAGCGCCATCAACCCCATCAACATGCGCCGGTGTCGCCACCACGAGCTCAGCCCTGCTGCCCAATATCAACACCATTCATACCCAAAAATTAAAAAAAAAATCTAAGATCTACAAATTACAGTATATATAGAGGACAATTTAGACATTTTCATTATTCTATTACGGGAATCATCGGCTGCAACATTTTTGCAATTTTTGGTGTATTTTTATAATTTTTGTAACAACATGGACGTTTTTACAACTATCCCAAATCACATGAGTATTTTACGCAATTATTCTTAAAAAGAAACGAGCAGGCGATGCACGTGACAGTGCTTGCTTCGAGAATAGCAAGTATGGAATATAACAAGTCCAAAGCTCAGCCAGCTCACTGATCGAGAGCGCAGTGAAGGGCTGTGTCCCCTCCTCCTCAATCCATCCGTACTCCTTTTAGGTAAAGAATACAGACTGCCTGCCCCCCATCCCCATGCATGCTCTTAACCTGCCTCAAAGAAAATGTGTACTGTGAGAGAGAGAGGGTGGCATGGGGCTTGTACCCACAGGATATTAGAGATCAGAAAGATCACGTGACTAGACCATCCATGTCTCTCTCTGCACTATTATTATTATTCTTATAACACATATAATAATAATATTATTATTACCATGATGATGGCCATGCGTCAAACCACCCCCACCCTCTCCCTGCTTGTGCATCATATGTACACTCTTAGAATAGTTTTATTTTTCTCTTTGGATTGGCATTTTATTGTTGAGACAAATTAATTTTGCTTTCCTTAAACAGAAAACAAATATTGCTATTATAATATTTTATTTTTAAAATAAATTAAAAAACTTAGACCTCCATGGGTTATCCTTGAAAATTTTAGTTAAAAATAACTTCTTTGTGAATTTTTTTTAATTATATCTGCTTTAAATATGATCATATTACTTTTCTAAACTCGGCTATGCTAATACTCATTTTCGTCCTAAATTGACCCAAGGTTTGACTTGCACATTTGTTTAGAAAATGAATTATATGTTATAAGTTTCTCATTTTTTTCCTGGGGTGGGGTGGGGTGGGGTGGGAGGAAGGTGTCAGGAAAGATTAAATGAGTTGGTGGAAGATTAAATGTAGCGAAAAAAATAAAATTAAAAAGTGTACAAATTATATATATATAATTACATAATTTTTTTAATTTGAAAATTGATCAATTTTTTTAAGACAGTTCAAAAAAGAAATATCGTTTTAGAATGAAAAAGATAACTTATAAGCGGATCAAGAAACACAAAAAATAATCATAAACCTACTTCTTGAGATTATTTAATTTGAAACAAGTGATTTGATAATTTATTTAACTCGGTTATGATGCAACCTTTAAATGCAAGGAGAAGGAAAAAGAATGAAAAACAATATTACTACTTTCGGAGATTACGAGAAAAGTTGTCCAAACAGCGATATTTCGAGATTAAATTTGTCTTAGGAAAGATGGGAATGCGGGTTGACTAGAATGTTGGATTGGAGAGAGAAGGGCAAGTGGGCTACGCAAGTGGATGTGAGTGGGCCGGGGGTGATCGCTTCGGTTTCCCGCCAGAGCCGCCCCTACCTGGAACCCACCGCCTACCTTTCCCGCCAAAACTCCGGGCACTGGACGAGCCACCGATAGACACGTGTTTTGCCACCGGTACAAGTGTCATCCAGCTCTTGGTGACGCAGAAGAGGCCTATCCGATGTCTAAGTCCTGATGTCTCCTGTGCATTTAAAATAAATTATCAGCCCACGTAAAGTAGGAAAATTACCTAAAGTTCACTTTAAAGAAAAAGAGAAAAGAAATAATCAGTCTATTTAAAGAAGGAAAATTACTTAATGGGAAGAATGGGGAGTACATGTGGTGGGCCAGTGTCTACCTGCTTTTTTGTAATCTTTTATTTTTAATAAAAAAATACCTACCTAAAAAGTTAAAATTGCTTAAAGAATATATATTTCTAGTCATTTTACTTGTTAAGTAACCTAATAATTCTAACTATAGTTAAAAAAAATTGTCTTCTTAGTCATTTAAAGTACTAAACTTACACAAATAAACTAAAAAAAAAAAAGAAAGTCCACACATAAAGTTAACACAAAATATCCTATTTACTCTCTATTATTCTGAAAGTCTCTCACTATTTCGAAAGCTTGAAAGCCACATAATGTACAGAGCACATCGTCTCTGTTGGGAATTGACTGCTAGTGAAATTACTTATTTCAGATTGAGATCCAGGATCTTAATTTCAGATTGCAATTGTTGGTCATAGTGGTGGGTCTATAGGTTTCAGATTGAGGTTTCTTTAAATTTTTAATTTTGAATTGGGTGTTTCAAAATTTTTGTGACAATTTTTCTCTTATATATTTAATGCCCACCTTAAGATTTTTTTCTAGCTTCATCACTGAGCCTAATAGAGTAGTCCACTTAAAAAAAGATAAGAAAATAATCAGTCCACTTAAGAAAGGATAAATTAGCAATGCCCTTTAGTTTCATTGCAGTTTCTTTGTATGTTGCCTTTTCAATCTTATTATAAGATTTCAAGCATAAAAATGCGCAGCACAGATATCAGCTTCTTTCTTTTTTGTTTTTAAGAGCGATAATAAGCGTAATGGTTTTTATTAAAGTCTATTTTTGTTTGTTACAAGAGATGAATGGTTGTACCACACATTTGAATTGTTGTAGAGAAATTAGTATTAGCATAATCATATGACTTTTATTTTAGTTTCTAAAATTATGTTTGTAAAAAAACCCGGTCCACTATAGTTAAATATGATGATTGCGCATCTCCAGTTGACTGTAGGACCAGATTACATAAATAATGATTTCATTTTTTTGACAGAACAGTTTTACAATTTTAAAAATAAATAGTTCAATCATCCATAAAGCATAATCCGTTGGTAGCCAAAGTATGTTGCATGCATTACCAAATTACTAGTACCAGCGATGCACTTGACGTTTGCCTGTTACATTCAAGATCGAGTACCATTTTCATTTTCCCAAATTTTAGTTAAGATACGCCATGGTTAACGAGTAGTCTTAGCGAGTAACAACATGGCAGAACGTATTTGTGACAATATCATATAGTAGTGGATTATTAACTCGTAATAAGAGTCACACACTTGTAATTTTAAAAGTGAATTACACCTTACAAACTTAATGTACACTATTTCGCCTGCCTGGTTCAAGGTTTATATTAGGCTTTAAAAATTAGGACAGTGTAATTTTTGTGTACTCGTCAGTTAGTTGATGATGAAGATTTAATTCCATTAATACTAACTTAATGATAAAATTCTTCCTTCTTTGTGCAAAGTCATGCCTTCAGGGTGAAATATGTGGAGAAAAGAAAAATTATCATCATGACAGAATGCGTATATATGTATGTATGTATGTGTGTGTGTGTGTGTGTGTGTGTGTGTGTGTGTGTGTGTGTGTGTGTGTGTGTGTGTGAGTGTGTGCGTGTGTGTGTGTGTATATATGTGTGTGTGTGTGTGTGTTAAGTCAATCTCAGTATATTTGCTAAAATTAAACTAAGTAACAATATTGCTAAGCTCTCTTCGACAAGAAGTCAAACGTATATTAATATCACACCATCTTTACCATAAAAAAAATCCAATCATTATGCATTCCACATCATCAACTTCTAGAGGAAGTAATGCCGTGGTGATTTCAGTATCTTGTAAGGTTATCAGTTGCTTTAAGAAATTAAACAACTATCAAGTGGACAAGTAAACAGAGTGCAAATTATACTATAATAGATAAGACCAAATGCGTAAAAGAAATAATAGAACCCAAGACCTAACTAGACCTTTGAACCATGTTAAATTATTGGCAATTGAAAAAATTTAAACTTTTAGAGAATATGTCCAATAATATATATCATACTCTGAAAAATCTAATATTTAGTGTTCAAAACACGAATGACCACGCACCTGTTATAACTATACACCATCCGTCATTTGAACTTTGCTTAAAATACTCTATTGTATTATAAGTCTACTTAATCATTCACAAGACAAGAGTTTCAAGATCTCTTTACACTAATTTGTTCTATTCTCATTCTACCGATTTTTTGACTAAACAAATAGGTATAAACGGATACCTCATTCTATGAGGCCTACACATGAAAATAGAGGTTCTACAATTATGATTCACTATTCCTAAGTCATTGGTGCGACTCTCCAAAGCCAGTAAGATTCGTATAAACGTAACAGTGTATATCAAACTTCTAAAGAACAACCCACTGCCTCATATGCAATGCCTATTGACCTTATCGCCAAACATCTTGATTAATGAGCTAAACAGTTTGTTGGTTTAAACTCTGTATAAAAGAACACAACTTAATGAGCTAAATGGTCAGGTCAAAGTAGGGGTGTAACTTGGGCTGGACAATCCATGTCAGCCCTCAGAAATATGAGAAATGACTACTTTTTTGGTGACCGCGATAGACGTGGGCTCAAAATTTTAGGTCTGTCAAAAATTTGAGCTGGACATAGGCAAAAATTTCGATAAGCCCGTCCAGCTCGTGGGTAAACAAGCACGTCTAACTATTATATAATATAAATTATATATTTTTATTATCATGACTAAATTGTGGAGTTGAATGGTCAATGATATATTTCAAAATCGTTCTAAAAACACGTAATTCGTAACTATGGACAGCTCATGGGTTCTTTGTGTCCAGCCCGTGTCCACCAGAAGTTTTATTGCAAATTCTTTTAACATTAAAAATCAGTTTGACCGGGTGATAAATGATAAGTAGTCTGCCCATTCTATTCTCGAAGCATGTTTATGTTGTAAGAAAAGTCTCAGCCACACTTTAAGCGACGAACAGTTTTATTGATAAACAATATGGTTGTAAATATCTAAACTCTATTTTGGCTTACTCGAAAAATAGCCTAATTACTCGAGTAACTGAATAAACATTTCCATGTGATATAAAATGCTCTTGTCCCAAGAAGAAAAAAATATTGATGGACAATCAATTTAAATCTCCAAAACTTTCCAATAGTTCTTTTTCTTGCAATTGCTTTTAAAGTTATATTTCAACTATTTTGGTAGTAGGCTATATTCAGAGGTCAAATTGATTGAATTCCTTCGATCAAGAATAGTTTCATTGATTTAAAGACCAGTCCGACTATATCTGGAAACAATTCAACTGATAATAGTGTAATAAATTATTAAGCTGTCTTTCCCTTTTGAGGACTACCGACCACTGACCAAATTTTGACTGCCTATACAAGTCATTTCCTTTCACCTTGCAAACTCCTTTTTTGCTCTCCCTATCCCTTCTGATTTTTACGTACACTAATAATGCCTGTGTGAATCAAGCCTAGTTAGCTTGCTATTTTAACAATAGGGTGAACAGATGATTAAAGTACATTTAAAGGAAGAAGAAGAAGCTCACTAGGCAAAACAAGAGAATAAAAGCTCATTGCCATTTTCTTGGGTGCCAATGTGGGATATATCTAGCACCCGCCCTAGTTCTTATGCGGAACCGGAATTAGGAACCTCGCTCTGAACTACTGAACGACCAAACTTCAGCATGCGAATGGAGGACCTCGATCCGAAGCGGGGGAAGGCCAAATTACGGTAAGAAGCTGAGACTAGGACATGAAGTGATGGACCTGCCTCTGATACCATGTTGTAAAACATAATGTTCCAACCTAAAAGCATGTTCAAGAGTATGAGAATTACACAAGTATAAGAAGCAAAACCGTTACATATTCCTAGCCAATGCGAGATATATGATTGTAGTGACCCCCTCGAGAAAATTCTAGATCCGGGAGAGGTCTAAAAGTAGGAGAGTCACCATTTTATTTTATTAAACAAAAAGAAAATAAGAAAAACCTTAAAAATGACTTTAAAATGTCCAAAGACTACTAATCTATTTAAAACATGAAAATGGATTCGGGAACTAAGTTATACGACGGGAAGGTATTAGGCACCCGTCATACCCTTTCGGTCTCTATTTTGTTATTATTAATTTTTGGCCTTTTACATATAAATATTCAAATAAAATAAACAGACTCGTATCCTACTATATTGGTTTAAATTCGATAATAGGGGTCAAATGGCCTATGTATCTGGCCGGACAAATCAGAATTAAAACCATCATAGTTTGACTAGGATCCTACTAGAGGCGACCTACACTTTGATCTTCGATTTTCTCAAACTATGTTAAGAAATGAAATGAACTGAGAGACTCTTTTTTAAATAATTTCGTTTCATAGACTAAAAATGGAGTCGCATGGATGGGGGATACTCGAGACTACCACTACCATACCCTAAATTAATGTAGAAAGCTGTAAATGTATCTTGAGAAAACTTTTGCCTAGAAGACTCGGAAACTTCTTGTGATAAATTCGTGATACAAGTGCCTTACAAATATAGAAAAATGAAGTATGAAGTATTAAAATCTCCTTAGAGATGATTTACCACTTCTAAGGAAGAAATGGTATAAAAGTTCTAAAAAAATAAAAATGGTCCCTGATGTAGCCCAAACACCCTTTCTTATAAAGAGGTCTAGGATAGCAGAAATGATAAAGATGACTATCTCAATTTGCGATGTGGTGATAAAAACTAAATCTTTGATAGAAACAGGAAACTAAAAAAAAGTCAACGAACTCGCCCAGTTAGTCAACGAACCACGAACAAGCCGGTTGTTTTCGAACCGGCCAGTTCATCCATTGAACGAACTAGCCGATTTTTGATAAACCAGCTGGTTCACCCCTTAATTTTTTTTTTTTAAAATTCTGAGTTTCAGGACATTATCTGTCCTTAATTCGGTAATTATCTGTAAAAATACAGTTAGGATGAACCAGATTCGGGAATTATCTCCATATTTCATATAAATTAAGGACTAATCACACACATCAATGATAAATAACAAGATAATCCTAAATCATTGAACCAATCACAACCTTTTAACTGGACCTGGGTTAAACCTAACTAACTAGACTGGTTTAACCAACTGCGCTGGATTCTAACTGGATTGAACTCTAAATGGGTGGACATGACCACTTATTGGACTTAATTAAGTAGATTAGGCTCATTATATTATTATGCCTAAGCCCTATACTAATAATAAACTTAATTATCAGCAAAGCCTGATAAAATAAATAAAAAAGATAAAATAAAATTACAAAAATGGGGTGTTTACAATGACAGAACGGATAAACCTTGCATGAGACATCTTTGACCGAATTCTCTAATTCTTTTGATATTCATCCTAAGATAACTAAGCTCATGCGCTTGATTTTTCTTCGTAAAGCTAACCACCAAAGAGTTTCTCTTCTAGTTGCATTTTAAGTATCCACACATTTAATCATTTGTATAATCTAAAGAAGACATGCATTATAAATAGTTCGCACAACGCGCAGCTACATGGAAAGGCTCATATAGCTCTCTTCTGTGGGAGGTGGAGTATTGGCTTATGTGACTTACTTTGCTTTTAAGTTTATTTAGGGATAAATTACACTAAAACCCTCTGAGGTTTACCTCCGATTCTCACATATGACCCTAAGATTTCAATTTTAACAACTAACACCCCAGTATTGAGGATTGGTTCCAATTAGACCCAAATTTGTTTTTTCGTTCAAAAAGTAGTGGATAGCCGGCAATTTAGGTAACAAACATTTGGTGGCCTCTCTCTCTCTCTCTCACGCACACGCACTAAGTGGTGCCCCCCTCCCCCAGCATCCCCCTAATCACGTACACGAAAAATCCCCCTAGTTACGCACATAGAAACACAATGCACTTTGCACAAACACATATACACAGTACACTATTAGACACATAAACACACACACACACACAAAGAGACAAACTACAGACACTCACACACTATACACACACTCACTATAAATAACATACACGCACATAGACACAATGTATGTGTGTGTGTGTTACAACGATGTATGGCTGTATGTGTGTGTATGTTACATTCAGCTGAAATTCAAACCCATTTTGATAGAGACGGGGCTTGTGTGTTCACTATGTTTCTGTGTGTGTGCACTGTGCAGAGGAAGACCAACACAAGAACCACCACAGCCTACCACCATAGCCCACTACCACCACCATGGGTGACACACCCCACCTTCTCTCAATAACTAATACCTCCCCATTCCTACCCCTAACATGTGTTCAGTGTGTGTGGTGTGTGTTTATGGTGTTCAATGTGTTTGGTGTTTAACACGTGTGTCTTTGTGTATGGGTATGTCGTGGATGTGTGTATGCGTGTTTCTATAGTGTGCATGTTTCTGTATGTCTCTGTGTGTGTTATACAGCAGTGTATGGCTGTGTAGGTGCATGCAACGCGCGTGTGTGTGTAGATAACGTGTGGGTGTGCGCTACGTGTGTGTGGGGGGTAGGGGGCACCACTGTGTGTGGGTGGTTTATTTATTTGTGCGTGCGTGTGCGTGTGTGTGAGAGAGAGAGAGACCACAAAATGTTTGTTACCCAAATTTCCCCTCAAGGTGGACAACCATCCTCCACTATTTAAACATAAATACAAATTTGGGTCGAATTAGAACCAATCCTTAATGCTAGGGTGCTAGTTGTTAAAACCTAAACCTCAAGGTCTTATGTGTGAACCGGGTGTAAAGCTCTAGGCATTTAATGCAATTTACCCTTTATTCAGCCCTTATTTTTTTAAAAAGCATATTTACTCCTGCCTTTTAGGTTAGAGACCTTCTTGCATGTACAAAGATTTCTATTTCTCATGCCACCATATGTGATCGCTTGCATAGGGACAGCTAAATAAGGAGCAACATTAGTACATACAAATGCAGAGTACTATACCTTACGTTATTATGGTGTCATTAAAGTTTTTCTCGCCTTATAAGAAACATCTTGCAAGTTATACGTCAAAAATCAATGTTATTGACGTTCTCATACCTTGGAGGTCAAGTCGAGCTGCCGCCACGATGGTCTTAAATCTATATAATATATAATAAACGAAGCGAGAAAGACATTGATAACTTCTTTGCCCAACACATCATCGCTTCTTTGTATGACACGTCACCAGATTAATTATCTTTTATATTAGTAAGTCATATTTAATTTAAAAAATAACTCTAGTCATTTTAAAATTCTACCTAATCAACATACTAATCTATTAAGACTTCTTTATGATAATTATGTCCTTAAAATTCAAAAACTAATTCTAATCATTCTCAACCTTATCATTATACTAACTTATTATGACTTAATATTCACTATTGTATCTTCAAAACTATTCTCTAATATGAATATAAAAACTCATATATATAAAAAAACGAAAATAATACTTTCGATTTAGAAGAAAACAAATAATTTAAAAAGCAATTCTAATCCTTCTAAAACTCTATCTAATCAATATATTAATCTATTAAGACTTTGTTTTGACAATTATGTTCTTGAAAGTGTTTTTTAATATGAAAATTAAAATTCATAGACCCAAAAAATAACTATGAGATATAAAATAAAAACGTGATCTAAGAATTAATTTAAATTTTGATAGAATCCTAATTTTTATGTCTAAATAATTTTGCAGAGTACTCTTAACCTAACTTTTCAAGCTAATAGACTTGGTTTTTAAATGAACCAAATTGGGCCACTAAAATAACTTAAAATAATATAGTCTTAACAAGTTACTTGAAATTGTTACAAATAAAGTATTAAAATTTTCTCACTAACTACAATTATAGTTTTAGCAGAAGTAGATTTTTTCCCATAAGATATAAATCTATTTTTGTTTCTTGAAATGTGGTATTCATTGATAAACTTTTTGTAACTTTTTAAGATATTTTATTAACTTACTCGAGCTTGACTCGGAATCCTGAGGTATAATAATTAATAACTGAGGCGAGAAATGTAATCATGACATCTTATCGCATTGTGTTTCTAACATAATAAGGAGTTATAAAAACTAATGTTAAACACATTAATATTACTAAAGATCTCCAAACATTATTTTTAACGGGGACCCTAATTTTGCAATTAATTAAATCAACAAATATAGTAGATATTTAAAAAATTAGCCTTATGCAATTCAAAACTCAATTCAAAATATTTAAAATTTTCTAACCAATATAGTAATATATTATGACTTTATTGGAATATTATACATCGAAAAAGCTCTCTAACATGAAATATTAACATGTAAAAAAATTACTTAAGAGATTTAATAAGAAAAATTAGGTTCTATTTCAAATTCATATTTAAGTTTTCTCTAAATTCAAATATGAATCTAACTTGATAACTATTTTGATTAAAAATTTTGGTCAATAATTTCCTTACTCTAAAGTTTTGCGGTATCCTATTTAGTCGCATTGGTTAAATGTAAAAATAACATAATATGCAGATTCTATATGAGATACATTAAAAAAATAGTGTAATTTTAAAATCTTAATTATGTAAGTTTTTCTTAAATTCAACTAATTTGATGTTGAAAAAGTTTTGAACTAATTTTTTTCTATGGTATTTTTATTGTGAGTAATTAACTGTTAAGCATTCTAAATTCTGCATTGGCAATATACCATTTATGATTTTAATTATGTTAACTTTTATAATTTTGAATAAAATTGCATATAAAATCTAAAAAGATATTAGTTATTGTGTGATGAATGTAGACTAAAACTTGGATTGAAATCCTTATTATATCTGAAGATAAATCTTAATTAGTAAGCATGTTTATTGTATACTTTGTGAAATGTTGGTTAAATTTTGTTCAGCAGTTTCCTTACTACGAGGTTTTGAGCTATCGTATATAGTCATGTTGGTTAAACTTTTTAAACTTTATATAATTACTTCATGCACTGATTACTATTTTCTCCGCTTCTAAAAATGTCACACCATCCTTACTTTATTAGTTGTGTTAATTAACTTTTATAACATGCTATAAGCAAATATATGGACCAAAATTTTCTCTATCAAAATTAAACTAATATATAACTAATGTTATGGACAACCCATTCAAAGGTACAAATTTTTTTTAAAAAAGATACATAGAAAATAATAAAAATGTCTTATGCAATAGCAAATTGATCTCAATATGTTCTCCGCATATTTTTATCAGTAGAATTTACTTTTTCTTTTTTTGTGTACTAAATAAGCTTTTAATTTTTGTACATCTATATAGTTATTCAATCAGAATTAGCAAATACGCACAAGAACATTGCTTATTGATATTTGACCAGAAAGGTTAATTTATTTTATTACAATAAAGTTCAAGCCAAAACTAAAGTAACTATCTTTGATAAAATAATCATAAAATTATAAAATTGTGCAAGATATTTTATTATGCATTTTAAGACTACTAAGATAAATTATTGTTAATAAATTATCGGCTAGTGTTTAGAAACAAGGTAGTTGGAACTTGGATGACACATACATAGCAGTAATTAGAAAATTTCAACACCTAATCGCCTTGAATAAGTAGTACTACTTAGTTGCCCTTACATGTCCCAAGGTGTTCTTTTTCTAGAAAACTTAAAAGTGCCTTCGCTCTTCCCAGATGCTTGACATTGAACTTCAGTTTACCAAGAATTATTATTATTGACTGAAGGATCAGCTAATAATGCCTGGTGTCAAATTAACTGGAATGTACTTTCCAGAAGCGTACATTTATACTCACTAGTAAGGTATTGGTATGAGTGCAGGTATTTACACACCTTTCTTTTGCTATTTACACACCTATATTTCCCTCTAAAAGCATGTATGACAACATTTTTTCAACTTTGTTGACAAGAATAACTCTTGAAAGTTCATGTAAAAAGCAAAAAAGAGTTCGTAAACATGACCGTATTTATAGCGGAGGGTGATATCCAACCTCCACTTATGTACACAATAATCGCTACACTTCCTTTATATCCTTCCCAAAAGAATTCTTAAATTTAGGAGCGCTGGCACAGTAGATATCGTGCAGCGGTGAATATTATTCTCCTTTATATTTACTAAAGTCTTCCACAGTTAAAAGTTTATGAATTTAAAGTAGTTGTGTAATTTTAGGCTTTTGCTATTCTGGGCCCTTGAATTAAGGCTACTAGCTCTTAAGCGGGCTAAGATGGCATGTTTGGTGCCTTTTCCAACTTTATTCGGCCCAGTGTTTTTCAGGCTGATTTGTCGCAAGGCATCCTTCGGACATAAAACAATACTCGTGTAGCCCAGGGCCAAGATTTTCCCCGTCAAAAAAAATAATTTGTGACACGAGGCAGGCCTACGCGGTTACCTCACTTACACCGACAATTCACAGTCCAAAAAAGTCGTAAATATAAAATGTGACAACGGCACATATTGTAGTTAACCATTAGAATTTCGGTTACAACAGCACATGTTGTTCTCAACTCTCTGTCCAACAAGTAAAACATGCTTCTTGTCAAGAATGGTATGGATGTTCATGTTGGAATTGGGTTTTAAACCTTCTGTGGAGAAGCAACTTTGACTCAATTTTCAAATGAGTTTTAAACCATAATTTGGTTAGGAACAAATTGATTTATGTTCATTAATTGGAGTAGATGATCATAGTATATTCACAAGTTTAAAACAAACAAGGAGTGAATGAGAAAATTGAAGTTGAAGTTGTTGGTTCAACTTGAAGAGAAAATAATATCTCACATTGAAGAGATAAATCCAATGTTGTTTTCTTATAAGGCTTAGCCTTGAGCTAAGGGATAAGCCCCTTGGAAGTACCCATACTTTGTAAGGAGGGAGGACCTAGGTTGACCCAAGGTCCACCACACACACGCGCCGCCCGTCCTGTCCCGGTCCATGGCATGGGCTTGGCCTTTTTCGAAAAATTGCAACCTTTCCAACCAGCTGTGAAGAGTTGCACCCCCCAGTGATGGGCCCCTTGGGAGTACCCATGTTTTGTAAGGAAGGAGGACCTAGGTTGACCCAAGGTCCACCACACACGCGCGCCCCGCCCGTCCTGTCCCGGTCCGTGGCTTGGGCTTGGGCTTGGCCTTTTTCGAAAAGTTGCAACCTTTCCAACCAGCTGTGAAGAGTTGCACCCCCCAGTGAACTTTCACTGTATAAAAACGAGTCAGTTACAGAAATTTTAAAACTGAATCCCGAAATTCTGTCTGCTTTTGGTTTTTCATTTTTCCTGTGTCTGTGTAAGAAAGAGTTATGCTGTTGTTTTGGTTCGCCGGGTCTGCAATTTGGAGTGCTCTTATTTCAGACGAATAATGCCGTTATCCTGGGAGACTATCGTCAAGAGACCGTTAGCACCGTTGCGGGGACGAATAAAGTCTTAAGGACAGTGAATCAAATTCACACCTCGGCCTTTCCATTTGCTGTTATGGATTTCCTGTTGTGAGTTATTAGACATAGTTCTGTTTCTATTTGGTTTAGTTACTGCTGTTTTGGAACGTTAATATTTGCATGTTAGTATATTTCCGAAATTGATTTTCTACACAAGTATACACAAAGCAAACATATTTTCCAACAGTTCCAAACTTGGTACAATATTTAGAATGTATGACTTGCTCTGGAGCTATCCAAAAGGAGTTAACCATTAGAATTTCGGTTACATCACTTACACTGTCAATTCACAGTCCAAAAAGTCGTATCATAGATGTAAAACGTGACAACGGCACATATTGTAGTTACGCATTAGAATTTCGGTCACAACAGCACATGTTGTTCTCAACTTTCTGTCCAAGTAGTAAAACATGCTTCTTGTCAAGAATGGTATGGATGTTCCAAAGTTGGTACAAAATTCAGAAGGGAAAATTGTAAAAACCACCCTCGTGGTTTGGGCCAGTTGCAAAAAGACCCTCGTGGTTACAAAAGTTGCAAGAAGACACCTGAGGTTTAAAATGTGTTGCACCCGTCAAGAACCGTTACGGAATCAACGAATTGACTTAAATACCCCTGTATATAAACACACTGTATGGTTTGTGAAACCCTAACATTCAATCTAATCTCCACCTTCTCTCAAATGAACCCGTTGCCTCTTTCTACCAAAATTTGACAACAAATCACCAGATAAATAAGAAATCTACAAAGAAGAAGACAAATCACGAACAAAATCGAACATAGGGCTGATAAATCGATTCAAACTAGAACGAGCGAAGATCGAAGAAGAAAATGCCCATCGTCGTTCTCCCTCCGACGATCCCTCCCCCGGAAACCAACTGCCCAAGCCCCCGGCGCCACCTTCGTTCCCCTCCGACGAGCCCTCCCCCGGAAACCAACTGCCCAAGCCCCCGGTGCCATCGTCGTTCTCCCTCCGATGATCCCTCCCCCGGAAACCAACTGCCCAAGTCCCCGATGCCATCGCCGTTTTCCCACCGACGATCCATCCCCCGGCAACCAACTGCCCAAGCCCTCAGCGCCATTTCCATTCAAGTGCCCAACGACAACCAATTGCCCGACGACCCATCGCCGATCTCTCACCGAAGGCGCCTTCACCCTGCATCCAATTGCCCGACGACCCGTCGCCGATCTCTCACCGAAGGCGCCTTCACCCTGCATCCAGCTGCCCAACACCGCCGTCGCGAAGCTCCGCGCCATCGTCCCTGTCGTGGCTGACATCCCCATTACTCTGCCGTGGCTTCTGTCCCCGTTGCTGTTATGGACCCTGTTGTGGTTGCCGTAGACATTGTTGCTGCCTCTATTTGGTTTAGTTACTGCTGTTTTGGTGAGTATAATATTTGCATGTTAGTATATTTTCGAAACTGATTTTGTACACAAGTATACACAAAGCAAACATATTTTCCAACAGTTCCAAACTTGGTACAATATTTAGAATGTATGACTTGCTCTGGAGCTATCCCAAAGGAGTTAACCATTAGAATTTCGGTTACCTCACTTACACTGTCAATTCACAGTCCAAAAAGTCGTATCGTAGATGTAAAATGTGACAACGGCACATATTGTAGTTACGCATTAGAATTTCGGTCACAACAGCACATGTTGTTCTCAACTTTCTGTCCAAGTAGTAAAACATGCTTCTTGTCAAGAATGGTATGGATGTTCCAAAGTTGGTACAAAATTCAGAATGTATGACTCACTCTGGAGCTATCCAAAAAGGAGGTAGGACATAGAGAGCAAAGTGTTAATGAGAGGACGAAGAGGTGGAACTGGGGGAGGGGAAGGCCCGGAGGTTCTTCTGTCGAAAGAAGGTTAAGGAGACTGGTGGTGGAGGGGCTGGTTATACACTTGTGCTATGCTATGTTGCTATGACTTCTCAATCTTTCGTGTTCTTCAAATTCTGGACAAGCTACCTGGTTGATGTATCGCTATTGTGCTCCTGAGTTTGCGGTAGGGGGTGCCATTTCTCTACAGTGACATTATGAATCTACTGGTGACTGGTTTGTTCTGTTTTTAGGTTCCTGGGTGTGGCCAAGAGTTGGGTTGGTTACGGACGGGTTCTATTTTATTTGATTTGGTCTAGCTGAACGAGCTGACACCTACATTCTTACTTTTCGTTTGTCTAGTTTTGGCATCTTGGGTGGTGGAACATTTGGCTCTTAGATGGGTTGAAGGTAGAAGCTCATAGAAAGTCAAGCATAATATCATGATTTTCGAACTGTTACACGACTGTATGAATCGGAGATGAGCAATAGCTTTGTCATGTGAAATCAAGACAGTAAACCACATTCTTTTTTTTTGGTGCAACAGTAAACCACATTCGTGTACCATACCTAACGCAGAACAGGAAATCAAGAAGAAAATTCACCATGTGATGCCCATGAACCAAATCCAGAACTTTGAAGGCTTTATGCAGCCTGAAAAATTGGTTCATTTTTTAAACTACCTCTCAATTCTCTTGACCTCTAATGAAAAAGGATGGGTAGAGAATTAGCCCATCTCCTCACATCAAAAAGACAAATAGTTTTTGAAGGATGATGATTTCTTGAAAGAAACAAAATCTAGAGGCAGATGTTAAAACAGGAGAGAACCTCTTTATATCCTCAACCTTTGATTCCCATTTTCCATGACAATGCAAACTTCTTCCCTACAGGCAATTCCAGCCCTTTAACCTCCACCATCGCACTCCTCTTCTTATTTTTTCCTTCCAACTTCTCAGGGAACATTTGCTCCGTCGTGCTTATCTCAACATTGGAAGTATCCACAACAGCATTTCCATCGACCTCAACAGCAAACGCCCCTCCAATCCCATTCAATCCCAAAACAGTTACCTTCTCAATGACCCAACCCTTCTCCAAAGCAAACTTACTCTCCTGAACTTCTGACCACACCTTGACCGCTCCCTCGGCTGCATTCGCGTAAAACTCAATGTAGCTGGAATACCCGTTCCCAAGTTTCATGTCAGGAAGCTCATCTTCGTCGAGGAAAAGATTCCCTTTGGCTTCCCCCTCAGTAGCCCCTGCTGGGAATGTCACTACAAGACTGAATGG
Organism: Escallonia rubra; assembly: GCA_033065855.1. NCBI lineage: Eukaryota > Viridiplantae > Streptophyta > Magnoliopsida > Escalloniales > Escalloniaceae > Escallonia > Escallonia rubra. Next base: position 1,033,732 of record JAVXUO010002581.1, on the reverse strand, counting down.
TGTCATTCTTGCTTGTTTAGATATCAGTCCCCCTTGCTGCATTGGGATTATGGCACTTTGATACAAATGCACATTGATCGCATGCAAAGGTGCTGGCACAGCGAGGTAGTGCGGCTCTTCTGACACAATGGCTTGTGTCATATCAAATAAATTGTACCAAGTACCTGGAGGAAAGAGAGCAGAAACCTCGGTATTACCCTCGTCAAGCACAGGAGAAACCATGAGGCTGCTCCCGAGCAAAAATTGGGTGCTCAATCCATAAAGCTCGGTGATGTTTGGAAATGAGAAGAAGAGTGGTCGAGCAATGGGGGCTCCCGTTATATGAGCCTCGTAGGACAATGTGTACAGGTACGGAAGGAGCTTATACCTCATACCTAGAGCATTTCTAGCAGACTCAGCTACTGACTTCCACTGATAAAGCTCCTGTCTAGGGGAATAGTAATTTGCATGATCCCTTGAGAAGGGGTAGAAAGCGCCCACTTCAATCCAACGGTTGCAAAGTTCTTCTGTGGGAGCTGGATAGAATCCACATATGTCTGAACCAACCATTGGAACCCCAAATATACCGAAATTCAACATTGTAGAAATGGAATACTTCAAATCATCCCAAGTGCCCTTATTATCACCAGTCCAATGTGCAGCATAGTGGCCGGAACCAACAAACGTGGAGCGCGTTAGTATAAATGGTCGCTTGCCCTGAAGCCCCTGAAGCGCCTTGTGAGTTGCAATAGATTGAGAGAAACCGTAAAGACTATGGGCATCATATTCCAAGACTCCATTGTAATGAACTGCGCTTGTGGCTATGGTTTTGTACCCTATTGGGACCTGTGATCCTGAAGCATTAATCTTGTAAGGAGGGTCATCCCATCTTGTCTTGGTAATATTCTTGCAATCTAAGCAACATTCCCAACCAGGACCAGTCACGCTAGGACATTTCTTCCCCTCAGGTATTGTGCACAACCCAGAACAGAAATTCGAAGCTTCATTCATGTCAATCCACAAGCCATCAACAGGGACAAGTTCATGGAAACGTTTGACTTCGTCACCCCACCATTCAACAGTTTTTGGATTAAGGAAGTCGGGGAAGTTAACAGCTCCGGGCCATACTTGGGCTAGGTAAGGCTTACCCTCGTACTTGATGAAAACATCGTTGGCTAGACCTCTTTGGTAGACACCATAAGTAGAATTAACACCAATTCCAGGATCTATGATGACAATATACTTCATGCCCTGGGAGTGTATTTTCTCCAGGAAAGGTAATAGCTTTGCACGAGGATAGTTCTGCTGGTTGAGAGTGAAGTCCTTGTGGCCATCCATGTGATCATCATCATTCCAAATCACATCAAGTGGGATTTTTGCCTTCTTGTAGTTCTCAACCACATCTTCAACTACGGAAAGGTTATGATAACCCCATCTGCATTGGTGGAATCCTGAAGCAGCAGAGAAGAGAGAGAATTGTGAGTCATTAACTACACTTGGGCCAACTTCTAACATCACCAACGCCTATTCTACTGGATTTCTCATGACAGCATGTTATGAATGAATCAGCCTCCAGATATGGACTGATATATAATTGCTTGAGATGGGACTTACGAGAAAACATAAGGCTGACCTGACGAACAGGTAGTTGTACACTCGTACGAAGGCGGTTTTATAGATCAGAAATATAGAAAATCAAATCTTACGCATTATTTTTCCTTGCAGTTTCAGAGAAGATCAATGCAAATGGTAAATAAGCTCATGTTGTTGTCCGGACATAGATTATGATCAGTTCATTGCAAGTCCTTGTCTAGTAAGACAGCCAAAAACAGAGCTCCCATAACTACTGCAGAGTGATAATTATTTGGACAAAATTAAAAAGGCACCGCAATCCTTACTGATTAAGATATTTGAAATAGCTAAGAATATTTTTTTTCTTTCAGATACCTTTTATTGGAAAATTATATCACACCCCAAACTCTCCTGTAACAACGTTTCTAGTAATTTGACTCTTATCAAGAGCCCTAGCAAGTACTAACAATAGCAGTACACTAACAACATACCATCAGATCAAACAATCAAAAGTTTTATTCAATGAGGTCAATGATCAACGCAACATGCATCTCTCACAAATCAAATCAAGTTAAATGAAAGCAAAAATCGTGAGAGCTGTCCTGTGGTAAAATGGCCGTTCTGTTGGCACGATACTGTAAGGTCCCTAAGGGACTCCTACTAGAGCATAATTACTGCTGTTCCACTGGACCAAATCTTTCCTAGTTTTACGGTTTTCTTTTTGGGTATAATATTGGTACCGATTAATTTACGTAGAACTGAGTATGATACTGCCCTTGCTTTAAGTTCATAAACATCTAAAACCATCAAGGAGGAGCCGTTGCCCACACCCCACCGCAACAAATACCACTCCGGGGGAGAGGGGGTGGTTAGCACAGACGCACAGCATTGTGATTAAGAATGGCTAATTATTGTTCAATGTACAGCTCATGTAGGGAAGATAATAATCAGAATGGCAATGTCACATGCAAAGGGTTGGCATTGCTTTCTAGGGGTCCAGGGTTCACTTGTTGCTTTCTACAAGGATTATAAGACAACATTAGGAGAAAACAAGAGCTTAAAACTTTTCAGCTTTTAAATTTGAACACATCTTTATGTGGGCCTAAAATAATTTTGGAGAACCACATATGAGAACAAAGATCTTTGTTCACTCAAAACTCACAAGTTGTTTCTGGATCCGGATAGATATCAAGAAAAACTTTGTTTGCTCAAACTTGACAAAAATAAGTAATCACATGGGGGACCAGCCGACCAGCTCTTCTACCCACAATTTAGCAATATCTGGACAGAACATCTTCACTATCCCACATTGCCACAAGTTACAGAGCCCCGCATGCATCCGGCCAATCAATGCATTAACGATATAAATATGTTCACAAGGGCCATGGCTAACATTCTCTCATCAGTGTAATCATCAGGATAGTTGCTTCTAATGCCATGCAAATAAACACAGAACTACCCAAGAATAGGACAATGAAACAGCATTAGTTATACTGAGCTAAATAACACGCAAGCCTTTCCAGTAGATTTCCTAATCACTTTTGCACAAGGACATATACATGATTATTAATCAAACAAGAGCTCTACTTGCACTGCATTGCAGCTAAAAACCGTGTTGTCAAGAACCTAACAACAAAGACAAGTGGACAGCTGTTTAGCAATAGCGCTTTCCACTGTTTTAACAGCTACATCTGACAACGATGGAACCTGAATGGTACCCAAAAGACAAAATCTAAATCTTGGCGGGTCACAGAGAGTTAAATTGTGGTTCAAATTTATCTTCCTCTATCAAACAAATGACAATGCCCTATGGCAGTGGCACCCTTTTTCCTGTTGCTAATATCCGTATATGTACAACCAAATATTCCATAATGTACAACTATATGCCAATGTGGTAGTCTCTGCTCCCAAATACGAAATCCATGTTCGTTCTGCCAAAAGAAAACCAAGTCACGGCTTCTGTTGGCTGCACTATTGAAAAGTTTCACTTCTTTATTCAAATTTCAAGCTACTTTTATTTGGAGAAAGCAAAGTAACACCTTATCTCGTAGGCCATATGACACCAAATTCTCCATAAAGCGCGTATTTTAAGGCAAATGCAGGATAAAGATCAGAACTCGTACGATGGTGACAGGATGAAGTTGTCTTTTTCCCATCAGTTTTATGACACTTTTTCTTATTCGATCCATTATTGAGATTTAGCGTCCAAGGGAAAAAGGCAAAACCAACACTACCTGCCCTGATAAATGCCAAAATGAATAGTCAGGCATGCCAGTAAATTTAACTAATGAACGAAACAAAGAGTAATGAAGGTAGGCTTCAAATCTTCACACCTAAGGCAGAGTCATTTATACTCAATCATGTAAATGGTTGTACTTCGTGCTCAGAAACTTGTACCAGCAGTGCAATATGTTTTGACAAATATTGAAACCAAAAGACATTGAAGAGTTAACTTACCAAAGGACCAGTAGGGCATTGGAGCAGGCCGACCTATAAAGGCAGTATACTGATCAACAACATCAAGAGGTGAGGGACCAGGGAAGAAGTAAAAGTCGAAAACACCCCCAATCACCTTGTACGTCAAAGAACTCCCTCTGTAAACCACATCCATCCCATTACTGTTCAGCATTAAAACTGCATGGGCCGAGGCCTCCCCGTTCACATTCCTCAGGTCCATGTACACAGGGTGTGACCCATAAAGATCAGTGTTAAGATTAATAGCTGACACATCAGTTGTGTACAAAGTGTAAGGGTCGTTTGGATAGAGCTTAATTCCATGAGGCTGTGTGTTCTCTCCCAAGCCGTACAGTGAGGCATCTTTGGGCAATCTGGTGGATATCTCGAGGTACTGGTCCTTAAACACAAAACTGCCATATGGGTCTGATTCATCTGCGCTTGAGTTGAAAAGGGTTTGGCCGTTTGATTTTCTTTTCACTGCAAAGCCAAATGGGTCAGGTATGTAGCTGAATATTAGCTCGCTGCTCGAGTACTCTGAGGCTGTTATTGGGTTCTTTCTTGACCTGCCAATGGTTTGTTTCAAGGATGGTGGTTGGTCTCTTGGTAAGAGGTTGTATGGTACCTCCCATCTCTGCTTCTCTGCATCGGTTATATGAACCCTCAATCGATCTTCTGTCTCGTGCCTGAGGGGAAAAAGAATTTCTTCAGAACCATTAAGCAAGCTTCAAAAAAATTATGTTGATGCAAATTAGATCTTCTTTTAGAAGAAAATCAATAATCACTTCCTTGTTTTAGGAAAAGTGGAAATCCATGTCCGAGCACTTTAAGACACTCTGAAATTCGTTGTGTTGACGTAGAAATTTGAAAAGATTAGTATTCTCTACCAAAATATGTTTAGCCCGTGTTACATGTGGCATATTGAACATAACACATGACTGATGGCTAATCCTGAAGTTTTCGTGATGGACAGTGGCTCCTAATTAAGATGACTAATGATCGACGCTACGTAGCTAATCGGAGCCGTAACACAGAGGTCACTGATTAGGCCTAGTTATTGCTAGTAGGTTTTTCTTTTTCTGGATAAACATAACCACATATCATTATCTATACCGGGACCATTTGAGCGTTGGATTTTAGAAAGCAAAGCTCCTTCATACAAGTGGTAGCAAAAATGTTTTGGGGGCACAAAATTAGGATTAGTCCATAATTATGACGACCTATGATCGACTAATTTAAAACGAAATGATAACCTCTCCACGGGGAGAGGAGAGCTTCATCATAAAACTTGAAACTTATTGAGCCTTATTCACTAGGTCACAGACCACCCATAAAGCACAAAAGTTATTATATAGTACTTCTTCTTGTATAATTAGGAAGTGTCACCTAACCACGATAAAGGGCAACTCATAATTTCTCCTACTGATGACATTTAATGTGCTCAGTGGTAGATACACAAAATAGGTGCAAGAAATGGAAGCGTTTGGGACTCACTTGACATAGAGCTGCAAAAGGGGGATATCAGGGCCGTAGATGCTGTTTTTCTGCTTGATTTGGAGGTGCCCCACAATGCCTCCATCAGGGGACTCCTCAATGGATATCAGACGGTAGCCCTTGCCAATCTTGGCCGGAATGGTCGAAGCTCCATTGCTATTACTACCTTGAAGGAGCACAAGAAAAAGAAGCCCCAAGGAGCATAATAACGGATGAGAGGAGGGCATGATGGTGGTGAGAAGTGATGGACAGACAAGTGAGGGCACTTGGCCACAGGGCGTTTGGCTGTTTGGTCGATGACTGTTTGTATATAAGGGCAGAGGGAATGGGAGCTCTCATAGGATACTTGTGAGCATTGTGGGAGATGACCCCCCCCCCCCGATCTATTTGCTGTGCATGTGACTATGATGTCCCTCTGGGTCCCACCTCTCGCTACTTCTCGGTCCAGTGTTGGGTCCCCCTCCATCCATCACCACCTTAACCCTTTGATTGCGGTGAAGTTGCTTCGTGTCCCTGACTCTGATAGTCTCGTTTGGACCATGCTCTCTGATCTTTTTGCAGCTCTAGTCATGCAATCAATTTGGGCACCTTCGTTTTTACACTACAGTATGGTGAACTCCTGTGAAAACAGTCTTCTAGGCTAGGAAGCTCTGTGACAGTGAGTCTCGGTCTTTAAGGAACATGTAACATTGAAGACGAAAGTGGAAATTATATATGTTTGCATGAAGTTGGCCCCATTTTCTACTGGCCTTGGAGCTTTGAGTTACTTTCTAATATGGTGGTCTGGGATGACAGACTTTTGCTTTGATTGCAACATAGGGAATGCAAGTGTGATGGATTTCAAATGCCTCCCATTGTCTCCGGAAACTAACTGCTTATTCATAATCGATGTTAGATGCATGTAATCTCTTGAAACATGTCCTCTCGTGTAATACAGAGTTAAGTAAAGGCCAAGAACATTAATCGGAGTTACAAGAAGACAAGATTACGAGAAGAGAGAACCTTGATCTTAATAATCAAAAAATCAAAATTTTAAGATGATTAGAATAGAGAACTTTGATCAGATTTACGAAAAAACCAAATTACGACAAATTGGTGAGATTAGGAAATAAAGTAGTAGGCATGACTCTAACACAACGTTGAATCTTAACTTTCAACCCAAAAACATACTCCGTTGAGAAGAGAAAAATTATAAAGCAAAAGAAGTGAACTTGCTGCTACTTGTTATCACCGGAGGTGAATTTAGTTAATACCTTGACAACTATTCTTTAAACTATCCAGCCTTGTGTCCATTTCGAGGATAATCATTTGCCTCCAGAATATGCTCCTTTTTTACTTTGTCTTGTTTCCTGTGTAATTGAGCACTTGTTTCCACGTAGTCTCTTGATTGATGTGACGGTCATTCAAGATACGTTTCATAATCGTGTTCTAAGTTTAACATAGATTGATTCTCGAGACACTTTTGAAGATTTCAGGGGCCTATTTAATGAATTTTTGCCCTTAATAATTTATTTTTAATACTTAATTATTTTTTTTATCTCATTTTGAATTTTATTTACTTATCTACTCCACTTTTAAAAATCGTGATTTCAAACAGAGATTTCAATGAAGAAAACGTAATTTGAAACCACGCTTTTAATGTGCCAAATATGAAATCTCTGTTAGGAACCAAGATTTCTTTTGAAAACGTGGTTTCAAACCACGTTTTCTTCCCTTAAAATCTCTGTTTGGAAGTACGATTTTTAAAAGTGAGTTAGATAGGTAAATAAGGTTCAAAATGGGATACATAAGTAATAAAATATTAAAAATGGATTATTAAGAGAAAAAACTCCATGTTCAATTGTCTAGTTGATGTTGCTAAGTAGTTTGTCGTGCATTAAGCTTGTGTCTTGGTGCAGCTGTACATGAAAACTGAGAAGCAGTAAGGCACAAATAGAGAAGGTGTAACGATCACCGCCTCCTCGCCGATTATGTTTACAGATCATTGATTTTTACAATTACTTTTTATAATTATCATTATTAAATCACGAAATAATGTGATAGACGGAGGGGTTAGTTTCTTCTCTGAGGTTTATTTTCTTTAGTTTTCTTAAGAGTGAAAATAGTATTTGATAATGACGTACCACCAAACACAATAAAGCTATATTAAATATGCTCGAAAAGTCAATTTTCAATATGTATATTACGCTACAAGCCCCAAATGCAAATAAGAGAGAAAATAAATATGAAGAATGCAAGAGTAGCTGGTCTTCGATGCTGAGCACAATCATTTGGAAATAACTTGATAACTCGAATTCAAGATCTTGTTAAAGTCATAACATCGACACCATATTAACATTTTCTTAAGTTCAAGGCTAAGCTAAAAGATCAAGTCGACAAGGGTTGAATTCAGCAATGTACATACACGTTACTTATTTTTAACACCTCTTCATTGTAGACTAAGTATAACCCACACATGCCCCATAGCAAGGGCCCCTGGCCTCTATAGCACGTAATGAAACAAAGTAAATGCATTCATGGTGTGCGAGTAAGATAACAAAGGGTGGGAACATGGAGAAACTAAACGCAAATGGTACTCTAGCGTTACTTTAAAACTTAACATATTTAACGAGACGTTCGCAATTGCATAGTGAAAGCTGGTTCACATTTGCGCTCTTGGACGTGCATATCCTAATTTTTGACGCGATGATATGAACACTAGCTGCATTCCTCTTCTACATCATTTAGTTAATCTACTTATTCTTACCATCATGTAATGTTCGGTATCCACATAAATTTTGGAAACTCTACAATCAAAATTGTTGCCAAAAATATCTGGAAAGCCTCTATACATGTAAAATTCAAATGACTTTTCCTAAAACTTATTTACAAGTTTTTTTTATCTATCACATATTCAATTATGTAGCAATTAATATCTTTTTAGACAGAAAGAGCTCATTATCTCAAATAGGGGAAGCTATTGCTTCACAAACACAAAAATGATGATTCTATTTTTGTTCCTAGTACTTTGCCTTATTATTATTTCAGCCCATTTACTACTAAATCTTTGAAACTAATCCTTGTACAATGCATCATCACTGTCTTATTCCCTCATAGCATTTCTGTTAGAAATTTAGGGGTATTTTTGTCCTAAAAAAATGTGTCCTCCTCCTCCTCTTTCTTCTTCATCTCTTGTCAACATACCACCGTTCTATAGCCAGCACCCACCACCATCATTTGACCCATCACCTTGCAATACAAGATCTTCCCATGGGATCTTTAACTATTGCTACTGTACAAATCAAAGGGCCACCACCACAGACTTAGAGGCAATCTGCCACCACAAGGAAGCTCAGCCTTTGAGACTATTCCCAACCTATTCTAGTCGCACCCAAAGGCCCACTGAAGTCCCATTTTGCATGACACATCCGAACAAGCAACAATCAATATTCAACGCTCACAACTGGTCAAAGTCACATGCACTTCTCACTTTCGTTACGTTACTTCGTCACTAAGAAACTCAATTTCGCGTGACGCCTCATCACGCACCGACTGTCGCACATCGCGCATCGTCTGTCGGTGCGCCATGGCACTTGCCCAAGGAAGTTGGTCTTGGCCTTCCCCATGGGGTCAGCCTCGGCCTCGGCCTCCCCTTGGGGTCGGCCTTGGCCTTCCCCTATGGCTTGGCCTTTGGTCTCCATACTTAACACCTTCACTTCTCTTCAAGGGGCCTTACATCACTCCGCGACCATGTCACTCGGACGTCACTCCGTGACCCTGTCGCCCGGAAATCACTCCTTGACCCCGTCGCTCGTTGCCTGAACGTCATCTCCGCGACCCCCGTCGCCCGTCGTCCGGACGTCAACTCTGCGACCCCGGTCGCCCATCGTCCGAACGTCACCTCCGCGACCCCAGTCGCCCCTCGTCCGGACGTCATCTCCGCGACCCCCGTCGCCCGGACATCACTCTGCGACCCCGCCGCCCGTACATCACTCCGTGACCACGTCGCCCGGACTTCACTCCACGACCACGTCGCCCTGACATCATTTCGCGACTGCGTCGCCCGGACGTCACTCCGCGACCCCGTCGCCCGTATGTCACTCCACGACCCCGTCGCCCGGACTTCATCTCCATAACCCCAGTCGCCCCTCGTCTGGATGTCACACGCGCCCGGGTGCCAACTCCACGACGCTCGTCGTCCATCTCCCGGACGTCGTCTCCGCGAACCCCTTCGCCGGCGTCTGGGCGCCGCACTCCAACACTCCATCGCGCCCGTGCGCCGCGCCGCTGATACAGCCGTGGCCCCAGGCTCTCTGTCACACTACCGTGCCCACGGCACCATACGCACTTCGTCGCGCCCATGCCTCGCACCACTAACACAGACGCGCCCCTGACACCTTACTCACTTCATCGCGCCCATGCGCCACAATTATGTTACATGCCCCCCGGGCACCACACTCATTCACCACACCATGCTCACCTTGTCTTGGACGTGGAACATACTTTGACCCACTCTCCGGAGTGCGCATCATACCATGGGGATAGACGACTCCTCCGGGACACTATCTCCGCCAGTGAGCTTTTCAACTCCCCTTCTGCCAGGTAAACGGCTCTTCCGGGATACTTGCTTAGCCCGTCAGGTAGACGGCTCCTCCAGGATACTACCTTAGCCCGTCAGGTAGACGGCTCCTCCGGGATACTACCTTAGCCCGTCAGGTAGACAACTCCTCCGGGATGCTACCTTGACGCGTTCCGAGTGCTCCGTCACAAGGACTCACCCGCGGGGATAGGCAACTCCTCCGGGACACTATCTCCGCCAGGGAGCTTTTCAACTCCCCTTCCGCCAGGTAGACGGCTCCTCCGGGATGCTACCTTGACGCGCTCCGAGTGTTCCGGCACAAGGACTTACCCGCGGGGATAGGCGACTCCTCCGGGACACTATCTCCGCCAAGGAGCTTTTCAACTCCCTTTTTCGCCAGGTAGGCGGCTCCTCCGGGATGCTACCTTGGCCAATCGGGTAGACGGATCCTCCGGGATGCTACCTTGACGCGCTTCGAGTGATCCGGCTCAAGGACTCACCCGCTGGGATATGTGACTCCTCTGGCACACTATCTCTGCCAGGGAGCTCTAAGTGCTTTAGCAAGAAGACTCCCCTTCCGCTAGGTAGACGGCTCCTCCGGGATGCTACCTCGGCCCACGGAATAGGCGACTTCTCCAGGACACTATCTCCGCCAGGGTGCCTGCGTGACTGGCCTACGTGCTCCGGCTGTCGTCAGCCCTAGGGACTATGACCCCCGGGTCTTTGGACGGCATCGCGCCTAGTTCACCTAACAGTAAGGTGTCGGGTCTTCCCCACCGCTGCCAGGCATGTGGGACTCCGCAAGGGCTTGGATTGGAGGCTAGATCAAAGGGGTTCTCTTGCCACACTGACGCTGTAGGAGCCAGTCTTTCCAGACAGACAGAGCGACGATATGCGGGGCAGGCCGGTGAATATGCTATCCGACAGTCTGTGGAGCACCGGCACCCGTGGACTCCTCGGTGACGTGTCACTCCCGGGGAGCGCCACATGTCGGTTGATGACATCATCATCTCAACCTCTATAAAATAGGGGTCTTGAGAATTTATTCGGGATGGAACATTGACGGTTGGACATTTTCAGAACATTTTCACTTTCTCACTCTATAATCCTAGAGAGAGAAACATACAGGACCCTGACTCTAGACCTAAGCATCGGACTGTGACTATCGTCGTGTATTCACCTTGCGACATCGTTCTCGCAGCACTGCCACCCTCAGGCTCTGTCTGGGAAGCCCTTGGTCTCTGCCCTTGTTCCACCCTTGCTGTCTCCTACATCAACATACTTGGCATCTGACTCGGACTGCATTCCTTGTGGCACCTCCACGTCGACTGCGAACCCACTTTCCTTGGCATCAGAGACTTTTCCACCTGTTTCTATCACAACTATACACACTTGGACCTCTGCTATCCTGTTAGGTGACCCCGGTCAACCAGATGCATCAGTCGACCCGACCGCGATATGCATCGCCTGCGTATTGACTCTGCGACCCCCGTCGCCCGTGCACGAGCACCACCTCCGCGACGCCGTCCTATGTGCCTATGCGTTGACTCCACGACTCATGTTGCTCACGCCTCGCATGTAACTCTGCGACCCCCGCCTCCTGTGTTTAAGCGCCGACTCCGTAACCCCGTTGACTGTGCCCGCAAACTAACTCTGTGATGTCCGTCGCCCACGCCCTCGCGCTGACTTCGCGACCCTCGTCGCCCGTACCCGAGCGCCATCTCCGTGTCATTCCCCCTATGTACGACGCTCGACTCCGTGACACCTGTCGCTGCGCCCATGTGTTTTTTCTATATCATGTGCCCCAAGCAACGCACACACACTCCGCTGCGCTACTAATGCAGTCGCGCCCCGGGCTCTCTGTCACACTATCATGCCACCGACACCCCATAGAGTCCGCCGCGCCCATTCCCCACGCCGCTAATATAGTCACACCTCTTGGCTCTCTGTCACACTACCGCGCCGTCGCCACCACACACACTTCATCGCGCCCATGCACCACGCTGCTGATATAATTGCGCTCCCTGGCTCTTTGTCACACTACCATGCCGCCGACAACACATTCACTCCATTGTGCCCATGCACCGCGCTGCTTATATAGTCACGCCTCTCGGCTCCCTGTCACATTATCATGTCACGGGCACCGCATTCGCAGCGCCCAAGCACGACGCCGCTGATATAGTCACGCCCCTTGGCTCTCTGTCACATTATCATACCACCGACACTCTGTCACGCCGCTTATACAGTCGTGCCCCCTGGCATCCTGTCACACTATCGCGCCCCTGCATTGGTCCATCCTTTCACGTGAATGGCATGCGTCCTTTGACCCTCAAAATTAACTGGAAAAACAAACATAGAGAGTAAAATAGTGATGAGACATAGTACAACTGTACAAGGATAATTTACAAAAATTTAGGAGTACAAGAACTGCTTCATAAAATTAGACAAAGTACAAGAGAGAAAAAAGAATATTATTATAACATAAAAATATGTTGGTACTTTCACTATCAGGAGCTAATTTTTTCTTTTCCTTTGATTTTTCTTTCTGAAATAGGAGCTAGTCACTTATTGGTTGCTCAGATCTGTTCTCGGAGGAATCGCAAAGGGAAACACAAAAACAAAAATATTGAAGCACTTTGTCTGGGCTCAGTGATAGGGCATGGGACGCAGCGCATGGTGACAAAATCAACATTGGAAGTTGGAACAGTGGTTTATCCTGTGCAATTTAAAATCACAAAATTTTTTTTTTGTAATCAAGACATTGCATTAAGAAACCTAGTAAAGAACAAAAGGTGGTTCCTGGTTCCCGCTATCATCCAACAACAAAAGAGACCCAAAGGATGAAGAGGGAACCAAGCCAAAACAGTTAGAAACATCCGCCCATTTAGCAAGATTATGGGCTAAGCTATTATCACTTCTACTAACTTTTACGACATCCCAGCATATAAACTTCTTGAGCTTCTCTCGGGCTTCTACAATTGTGGTATAGCAATTCCAATTCGGTTGATGAACGAAGTTGTTGAGCCAGTCCACAATTACTTGAGCATCTCCTTCAAAAATCACATGGGTGCAATTGTGCTTCAACGCGAAATCAATGGCAGTAAGGCTTGCCAACGCTTCGGCAGAGTAAGAATCCATAGGGTCATTTGCTGTAGAGATAGCAGCTACAATGTTTCCATTGTGATTTCGAATAATAGCCGCCTGTATGGTTCTTGTCTCTCTTACAGCTGCGTCAAAATTAACCCGGTACCATGGGGATGGAGGATTGAAATTATCGGAGATAGAAGATCTAGAGCTTGATTGACGGAGGACTGCATCTTTGTAGTGGCCGTACGCCACTTGGACCATTTTTGCTAACTCCTTGACATTTAACTTCAGCTTGTGAAACACCTTCTGATTTCTCCATCTCCAAATATGATCCAAAACAGTGACAGCATAAAGAGTATAGAAGTGTTTGCTCGAGGACTCTTCTGCGGTTGGACTAGGTGGAGAAAGAATGCAAGAAAGCCATTGAATCGTCATTCTTCTGAGGGCAAGATTGTTGGCTAACCTTGAAAGGATGGGGCTGTGAGGGGGACGAAAATTTTCAGCAGAAGACAACCACAAAGCTCTGGTCAAAGGACAAGTGAGAAATATGTGATGCAGAGACTCTTCCTCCGAGTTGCACAGGGGGCAAATGGTATCAATATCAGGGATTATTTCTTGAAGTTTCGTTCTTACCGGAAGGATATTCCAAGCAATACGCCACAACAAAATTTTGTGTCTTTCACGAATCTTTGATCTCCATAGAGTTTTCCAAAATAGATATTCCCTTTCTTGCTCAAGCTGGAAACGCGCTTCATTCGCGAATAAATAAGCTGATTTTGCCGTTAATTTTCCGGATTTGTTTGGAGTCCAGACTAAAAGGTCCTGGGGCTTTGATGGTGAGATACGAATTTTCAGAATCTCGCCAATAAGAACATCCGAAAACAACAGTTGCAACTTTTCAAGGTTCCATGAATTTGAAGCTTGATTGATCAAAGAAGATACTTTAGAACCAATAATGAACTCAGAAGACAAAATTTCAGGTCGGAAAGATTGGATGGATGGAATCCAGGGATCTTGGCCAATATATATGCTTTCTCCGGTGCCTACTATATAACAAAGACCTTTTCTAAGCTGATCCTTACTAGAGAATATTCCTTTCCAGATCCACGAAGCAGATTTTGGAGGATAGTAGTTCAAAAAAAATTTCCCTTTCAGATATTTTTTCTCCATAACCTTGACCCAAAGTTTGTCAAGTTCCTTGAGCACCGTCCATCCCAGCTTAGACAGTAAAGCTTGATTAAAAGCTTTCATGGGTTTGAAGCACATCCCACCTCTACTTTTGGGAATACATATGGTGTCCCAAGCCTTCGGGCAATACGAGTGCTTTTTGGTTTCATTGTGCCCCCACCAAAAACTTTGAAAAGTGCTATCAAGCTGGTTGCATAGTTTCATAGGAAGAGAGAAGGTTGACATGGCATACGTGAGGATGGCCATTGCCACTGACTTGATTAGAGTACCTCTGCCTGCAAAGGAGATGCATTTGGATTTCTATCCAGCTAGACGCTTTCTAACCCTGTCCAGAACATTATTGAACAACTGTGTTTTTCCATGTTGGGTGAACAAAGGCAGTCCCAGGTATTTGTCTTGGGGGGGAGCTTTCTTGATTCCTAGGATACCACAGAAGTTTCTTCTATTGGCCGCTTCATTGTTTTTGCTGAAATAGACTCTTGATTTGGTTCTATTTATGATCTAGCCCGACCAATCCGCATACTTATTGAGACATTTCATGACTTCCTCTGCTTCTCCAAGGTTGGACCTACAGAAAATGATTAGATCATCAGCAAATAACAAGTGGGATATTGCTGGGCTTGAGAAATTTGCTCTGATTCCATGCAAGCGTCCTTGGGTTTCAGCTTTCAGAAGGAGTCTAGTCAAAACTTCTGAACCTAAAATGAATAGAAAAGGCGATAGAGGATCGCCTTGACGAAGGCCCCTGGTTGGAATTATGGTTCCATGAGGAGCTCTATTGATGAGTACAGACAAAGAAGTCGTGCTGATGCACTGATCGACCCACTGTATCCACTGATTGCAAAACCCGAAGCTCTTGAGCACAGAGAGAATGAAATCCCACTCCATCTTGTCGTAGGCCTTCTCCATGTCGATTTTGATAGCCGCTAACCCTTTGTTTCCTTTCTTTTTTCGCATCGAATGGCCAATTTCCTGAACAAGAATGCTATTATCGTTGATGATTCGATTTGGCACGAACGCAGCTTGTAGAGGGGAAATTAGTTTATGAAGAATGGATTTCAGCCTTGCCGCCAGAATCGAAGAGATTATTTTGTAGGAGACATTGCACAAGCTAATAGGTCTGTAATGATTTACAGAGAAAGGATTTTCGACCTTCGGAATCAGAGCAATATGGGTGTGGTTCAGTTCTTTCAGCAAATAACCACTGGCAAAAAAAGATTGGACACCCTTGATGACATCATATTTGATGGTTTTCCAGAAAGTTTTGTAGAAGTGGACTGTCATGCCGTCGGGGCCAGGTGCTTTATGTGATCCCATATGTTGAATAGCACCAAAGATTTCAGCTTCTTCAGGAATAGCAGAAAGCATGAGATTGTCTTCTTCTGAAACCGAAGGAGTGATCAGCTCTTTCATATCATGGGAGATGACCGGAGTAGACGATTGAAAGATTTGGTTAAAATGAGCATTGAGGCAATCCCCAATAACTTTCCTCCCAGATATCCATATTCCTTCGCCGTTTTTCAAAGACTCAATTGCATTTCTTCTCCTTCGAATGATGGTAGTCAGATGGAAGAATTTGGTATTGAGATCGCCCTCTAAAATTTTCTGATGCCGGGATTTGTCCAGCCAAAGAGACTCTTCCCGCTTTAATTCTTCATCCAGTTCATGTTGGAGATTCAATTCCAGAGCAATATTTTCACCTGAAGGGACCTGTTCTTGGATAGAACTTAAGGCTTCACTGAGCTGTTGAATTTTTGCTTGGATGATTCCAAAGTGTGATTTGTTCCACGTCCGAAAAGCTGTTCTAGTATTTTTGATTTTCTTGCACAGGATGAACGGAGGGGAACCTCTGATAACAGTCTTCCAAGCATGTTTAAGCACCAGGTGGCTTGTATGATCTCTTGTCCAGCAAGAGAGGAATTTGAAAGGTTTAGGTCCACTAGGATCATACTCTGTAGTCTTCAGAGCAATAGGGCAGTGATCCGATTGATGAGCTGAAAGGTGTTGGATGGATGCATTAGGGAAAAGAATTCGCCACTGCATATTTGCGTATCCCCGATCGAGCCTTTCTTGAATATTTGCTGTCAATGGTCTTCTATTATTCCAGGTGAAAGGCTTCCCCGAGAAGCCTAGATCAACTAGACCAGTTTCAGTGACCACTTGCAGGAGACCACCTGAAGAAGAAGATGCGAAAGGCTTACCACCTTTTTTTTCCTTTGAGTCTGTGATTTCGTTGAAATCGCCTATACCGACCCAAGCACCTGCAAAGGACTCAATAGTCCTTCTAAGGTTGTCCCAAAATTTTGGTTTCTCTTGTCTATAGGGGGGACCATATATGGCTGATAGCATCCAAGGAGAATAAGAGGGATCCGAGAAGACGATTGCATTGATGATGTTTGTATTAGCGGAAATAACTTCGATGTCCACTCCTAGCTTCCAAGCTAGGCACAGACCTCCTGCAGAGTGTACCGGTTCGACTATCCGATGATTAGAAAATCCAAGAGAAGAGAGAATGGGGATGAGAAGATGGGAAAGAAGCTTTGTTTCAGAGAGGATTAAGATTTCAGAGGGAGTTTGTCGGAGGAGCCGACGGAGGGCCCGGACTTTTCTATGGGATCCGAGCCCTCGACAGTTGCGAGAAATGATTAACATGGTGCTGGTGAAAGGGAGGGATCGCCTCCTTCCACCGAGGAAGAACATGGTTGGGTTGGAGCAGAGGATGGCTGCGGTTTTATGGTTTTGATGAGCCGCGCTTTCTGTTTCAAGTTGAGCGGGCGCTTGGATGAAGTGGATGAGGGAGAGACAGAAGCAGTTGAGGTAATGCTAAAGGAGGGCTTGAGATTTGCTGGTTGAAAAGGAATAAAGCTAAGAGTTTTTTGTTTTTTGTGGTCTTTGTTTTCAAGGGAATTGGGTTTTCTTTTCAAGCAGAGGTTGGGATCAGATTGCAGGGGAGTCTCGGTAGAGGCAATAATTTGGGTTAGCACCAGGCGGTGAGCATTGTCGTGGTCCATGGGCTTTTCTGTCTACACGTGGGGAGCAGGAGTATGGTTTAGTTGGGGGGAGGGAATTGCTGTGACGCAATTAGAAATGGGTAACGAGATGGTGGTATTTTTTTTGATGGTTTGGTTAGAAATGTTGTTTTGGTTACGAGGGTGGTATGGTGGGCTACTAGTTAAAGAAGGTAAGTCTTCAGAGATAGGTTTTGGGTTACTGACTGGGGCAGGTGGTGGAAGGGGACAGTTTGAGGGGTTTGCGAAGATAGGTTGCGTGTCTGGGAGAGGAGGGAGGTTGGTGGGGTTGTCAGAAGAAAAGCTTGTGTGGGGGTTTGGGAAGGGGTGACTTGGGATGCGTACCGTACTTGTCACCGGGGACTGAAGGTGACGCCGATTCACCGGAATAGCCTTGTCACTTGTGTTTGATGGCGGCATAAACTGAAAAAGGGGAGCAGCTTGGTCACCTTCATAAGAGGCCCGTATCCAAGGAGAGTAAGGCCGAGAAGCTCCTGCTAGATTCCACTCAGCAGTTGGATCGATGTCTCTATAGCACCATTTCCTGACATGACCAAGGCAGCCGCACCGGAAGCAAAAATCAGGTAGTCTTTCATAGCGGAATTGGATCCAAACATCTTCTTTACCTTCTCGTTTCATAGCAAAACCCTTTGGAATAGGATTCTCAATATCAATCTCTACTCTGAGTCTTAAGAAGCCTTTTTCTCCTAATCGGCCGTCTTTCGAGTTTTCTATCTGTTGCAAATCACCGATGCGCCTTCCTATTGTGATGGCGTTGTTTGTCGTCATTCTATTCGGAGGGAGTCCGTAGACACGAACCCAGAAGGGGGACTTTGAGAGATCGACTTCCGCTAAAGTGACGTCAGGAGGCCATTCTCGAAGAGCTAGATGGGAGCCCATGATCGTCCAAGGGCGATTCAGCAGGATCTTGTGGTAGTCTCTTTCGTTGTAGATGGTGAATAGCAGTCGGTTGTCTTGTTCTTGGATTTTAATTCCGTCCGGCGATTTCCATGCTTTAAGGAGAGTGTTTTTGACCCCAGATTTGTTAAGGGGTCTGTCGCTGATGATTTTTCCAACAATAATGAAGGAGTTTGGGTCATCCGAGATGTTTGGATCTATTTCTAGATCTATGGGTTCTAGAGAGCAGGACAGGCGATCTGTCTTGGCTATGAGAGAATTGATGTCCATAAGGAGAGTTTACGGTTGTCAGTGCAAGGAGGAGTTAAAGCTCATCTGGGTTTGTAGGGTCGAAACAATTTGGAGCTATTCAGGAGGTGAGAAATAAAGGATAGACTTGTTGGTTGTAGGATAAACCAAGTGCTGTAACTCACAGAAGATGAGAGACAAACTCACAGGGGAAGATAGGTAAAAGGTATGTAGCTATCTCGCCTGAGGAAGAAAGTCTTCAGAGCAAGACGAGAGAGAATGCCAGCACGAGGGCATGGAGTTTTACCTTTTCTTAAAATCACAAAATTACTTGTAACACCGGAATTTTGGGTATAATGCAGAGGGGGCGTGCACACGGCACCTGAACTTATTATTGTAACAAAAAAAGAGAGAGAAATACCTTGAATGTGGACTTGGATCCTACTTTTACTTAGCAACACGTTGTTATTATTTTAAATCAACGATAAAATGTTTTTAGCACTTTTAAAATTATTATCATAGGATGTTGAACGGTTGGAGATCTGTGCAAGTTGCTGCTCCTCGCCATGGGATTTTTAGTGGTTTGATCAATGAATATTCAACTCTTTTTAAGAGGGTGTCATGAATCATGTCACATGAAAAATGTTGGGTGGTCCAGAAGTAATAGTCGAGACCATATAAAATCGTCGCATATTTTGTACTCCGTAAAATAATTTTTCGTCATAGCTTATAGGAATCTTCTTTTATTTAACGGTTGTAAATAATCAATCATAGCTTGTAGGAATCTTCTTTTATTCAGCGGTTCTAAATAATCGGAACAATTCGATACTTACTTCATTTGCACTTGAAAGTTGCGCGATCCTTGTGGCATCCGGCGTTTTGTTGCCTGTTAGACCCAAGTAAAAGTTGCTTTTGAAGAAGTCAGTTGGAAGTACTTTGAGGCTATACCACAAAAGGGTGTTGATTTCATAAAAGGTCCTTTTTTTTGTTATTTATATCTATACTACTTATAAAAGTGTAAATATGTGTAAATCATTTTCTTGACAAAATTATCCCTATAAAACTTTTTATTGTCATCTATATCCTTGGTTATAAAGTTTAATCAATGCATGTTAATTATGGTCCTTTGTAGACTCTTCATCTCTCCATAATAATTGTCAGATTCTCTATCCAAATTAATTTAAAATCAGTGGACCTTTTTCAACTGTTAGCATAACAAGCATGTATCTCTATGTACGTTTATCTCTCTTTGCAGGTATCTATTTCTTTATTCACATATTCCCATCTACATATTCCATCTGAATACACCACAAAAGCATTTGACTATAGAGCCAATGTTTGCTCTCCATCTACTCTCTTTCTCTTAAACCGGCCAACATCTAATTAACAACGCAGTTTGCTACAACAATTCTACAACCGGTTGCAACCATCAAAGCGCTGATTTCCTTCTCTCATTGCTGCACAACACTTATTGGGGGGTATATTAGAGAATTTGAGGTGATTCCAAGTTCATTTTTGTTTATCGTAAATAGTTTTAAAATTTGGATCCTCTATATATTTTTAGTTCATTACATGGGAACGGTTTTGATATATTCGAGCCTTAAGATTTTATTCGGGCTGCATACCAACGCGTATATGTGTTTCTTTTTGCTCCAGGCATATTGAAGCAACCAAGGAGATATGGAAGAACCCAAATGGCAAATCATTCCATAATCTGCCCCTATAACTTAGAAGCACCGGATTAATGACCATCGATTTGGAGGTAAGATGTGTTGAACCTGGTGTCCAACCCAAAAGCATCTTCAAGAGTTGGGGAAGCCCACCAGACATAAGAACCAATCCCAAACCCCATGTATTGTCGATGTGGGACTTGACACCCGCCCTCACGCGAAGCGTGGGAATAAGAGGTGTTCCTCTTGAATAAGAGGTGGTCCCGTTGGATCGAATGGGGCGGCAGGGGCCTAGCTCTGATACCATGTTGAACCTGGTGTCCAACCCAAAAGCATGCTCAAGAGTTGGGGAAGCCCACCAGATATAAGAACCAATCCCAAACCCCATGTATTGTCGATGTGGGACTTGACAAGATGAATCACATGTTTTTGGCTTTTTACTCACTCTATCCACAGCAATGATCCTTGCTCTCTGGATTGGAACATCTAATTGTCATTTGAAAAGCATCATCAGGATTTCAGTCCTTCAGAGAGCTTTAAGTCACCATATTAGAGGTGGATTGAACATTGTCACTTTGCCTTTGATGAACTTTTGTGCTCTAAGAAGGTTTGAAGCAAAGATCCACTTTTGGGGCTTTAAGCGATTAGAGGTAAGATAATCTTTTGCCTATTTTCTCTTTTTCTGAAGGCCACCAACTAAAATATATTAGGGCATTCAGTAGTTCAGCTTGAGATTAGTTTCTAGGAAAATCAGTTGCATCTTTTAGAGTTCAACTTCTGGACAATTACTAAAATAGAGTGATCACTACAAACGAGTGCGGCTGGACATATCATTGTAGTTAAACACGACTAAAAATTCTTCAGGATTGGAAAGATGCCCTAATAAGGAAAATCAAAAAACATATACCGATCATAGGACACTGAAGACCAAGCAAGAGTAACGACCAACGTACAACAAAACACGTGGATAGCTAGAAAAGAAGAGAACCATGGCGTTAGGATCCATAAACCTTCAATCTATGCCCCCCCCCCCCCCCTAGATTTTTTCGATCTTTCGAGCCTGACAACTGGGTTGGCTCTGGCTATAACATCTCGAGCTGTAACGCGATAATCAAGGGTGCAACCATGTGTGTACGTGGGAATAGCGATGAACATCACAGAACATATTTCCACATCTACAGTTGAAACCCGTTAAACCAACATGCTTCCTGCGAGTGCTGCACCTGTTCGAACCTTCTTTATTCTTCCCATCAGTATTCTCACCCACTTCTGAAACACAGGATGCTGGTGTTGACAAAACCCCCAATGCCTTATGAACCAGGCCATACATCAATAGCTGCGGCAACATTCGACTCCTTAGCACCTGCGCTGGAGCTGCCGTTCACAATACTCTCAATGGATGATGCGGCAAGTTTAGCATGTTTCTGCTTCAACATCAAGTCCTTGTGGCACTTGGAAAACATATTCAATTCATGGTTGTTGTGATGCACACTTATTGACACAAAGGATAGACCATATCAGGAGAAGAAAAATACAGGAAACAACAAGCTCCGTATTTTTATGTTGTAAGGCCACATATATTCTTGCCTTTTGTTTTTCTTCTCCCTTCTATCTCTATCTCTTCTAAGTTGTGTTGGTTTATTTTGCGTTGGTATTATTGAACTACAACTGTTACATGAAAAGATCCCAACGTCTTTAACATAAATGGATATGAAGATCCATTATACTACTTTTAAAAGTACGGAACCTTGAAAATTATTTGGACCATTCTATATGATAAAGTCTCTACTACCATTAATTGCTAATTAAATATCACCACAACCTTCCTAGTTAAGAGGAGTTCCACCTCTTTCACTTATCTTAAATTTAAATCTTAAAAGTAAAGGTCTATGCACATAGTTTTCATTTCCGTTGCATATACCACTTCTCAAATATTGTTTTATACTCTATTTTTTAATTGAATTATGCTTCTACGGGCAAAATTGAAAGAAAAGGCAAATGATTTCACTATTACGAAATCTTGACCATCACGTGTTAGTTTGGAGCTCCTTCTAGATACAAGAGATTGCTAGATAGCTTGTTAATTGTTAAATTTTATATCTTTTATTATTATTGAATAAATGCGTCGGCGTAAAAATATAAAACAATTACTTGTTGTTTACTTGAAAGCAACAATGTCTACTTTACTTGTATGTTGCAACACATGGCAGCACAAATTTTTGCAACGCACTGTAATTGCCAAATCATATTATGGCATGTGCCTTTTGAACTGCATATATACCGGCAGCAATTTTGGGCACTGAAGAAAGAAATTGAAGCTATGTGTTGTTAACGGTTGCAACAAAATTTTTACGTACTGCTAACATCTCTAGTATCAACTTCAAATTATAGTGCTCTGCAATCTGAGCAGTGGGTTATTTTCCATCAATAATAGAAAATCCACAACTATTTTGATATTAAATTTATAAAGCAAAATTGCTGCTAATATAAAAAAAGATTTTTTTACTCTTATTTTAGAGTTCACAACTTTCACTTTAGATATTAATTTAATTTAAGAGGTATACTTGATCTACTTGCCATAGTTTAAAGATAATTACAGAATATGACTTTTTTAAGCCATAATCTAATTTTATTACACGTTAATGCTTACATGCATCGCACGTGCATTTTACTAGTACCTATAAAAGTACGAATGTTGTCAATCATTTCTGGACGATAATGTCCTCCGTTAATTACGATAATAACAATCATACCCTCCATTTACGACTCCTTTTCAAATTTGGTTAAAATTAAATGAACATTGGATAATGAACATATTCTAAACATTGGGAAATGAAAAGTCTCGTGACAAAGAAAAACAAAATAAATAAATCCCTTTATTACTCAATTTCTAATTTGGTTGAAATGAAATAAATATTAGATAATTAATGTTCTCTAAATATTGGGTAATGAGAATTGTGATATATTTTTTTTCTTGCATTTTTGTGTTAGTAAACAATTAAGTAATTGTAAAACTGAAAAACAAAACAAAAAAACTGAAATACTTGAATAATCAGTTAAGAAACAAAAAATTGTTGAAAAAATAAAAACAGAAAAAAAGAAAAACAAGGTTAATATGCTTCAAAAATGAAAAAAAAAATTAAAGCTTAAATACGGCACAAATTAACAACAGTTTTATACATAAATTATACTGCTCTTTAAAGTGAGATTATTGACTATTGAGAATAAAAAAGAACCATGATACTAAGTATGCAAAAGATGCTGCAAGAAAGTTACAATCACAGAAAAATGACAGGCTTGTAATGATGAGAAATGTGAGCTTCCATATCTTATGAATCAAGGTAAACTAGGAAAATTAAGAATATTTGTTTATTTTAACAGAAATATTACTGATTCAATAACATTGATAAAAGCAGGTACATGCTGAAGTTGATTGTAATCAGAGACATTCAACAAGCATTCATAACATTGTTCGACGCAACTAAAATTTTAATTGGATGTTCAGTCTCAAAACGATACAATTAAAGAAGGTACACAAATTCATAACTATATACATTTTAAAAATTTAGGAAAAAACGACGTCTAACACAAAAATTACACGCGGAATGTAAAGAACCTTGAGAAAATTGAAGGGAAAGAATTCAACTTCATCATTAGGATTGACAAAAAAAACCTAAAAAAATGACAGAATCCGAGCAAGGCTGATAGCACACGAAGTTCAAAAATACTATCCAATACAAGAAAATGATGGGAACCATCCAATGTCAGCTGAGGAAGATCCAGTGCGCAAAAAAGATTATCACTTTAATGAAGGCTAAGATAATATTATATAATAAAGTAAAACTACATTTCTTATTCTACATGCTAAAAGTTGAAAGCCTACTGCCTGCATTATGAGTGACTCTCATAACACAAAATTATTGATTTTATGCACATTCACTGCATCTTATTATTGAAATCAGAAACGTACATTAATCATAACATTCATATATATTGTTTTATGTATAATTGATTTATATACACATGCATAGTAATTGTCTATATTGTGAGTGTTAGTTTATGGTTTCGACATATATAATGTTTCAAACAGCTTCTCATTGATTGTATGCTAAAATCCCCCTTTCCCTCTTTTGGTTGTTTATAGAGAAAAGGAACTGGCCTCTTCGCTCAATGCCGCAATCAACAGACAATAGTTCTCTCTTTGTAAACTTCTTTGTTTAAATCAAAAAGGAAAAAAATTGCCTTTCTAAGGCTTTGAGTTCTTCTTTCTTATTTATTAGTCAATGGAATTTTCTTAAATAAATAAATAAATAAATAAAAAATTTGTCTTCTCGTGATGAATAGAAAAGAAAAAAAAATCTAGAAAGCTCACAGAACCAAACCAAACTACAATAAAATGATGAAAATTATAAATCTTAATTGTATACCATAAACTAATCTAACATATTACAAAAATAAAGACGTAGATTGATTTTTTTAAAAGTTTTTTCATTTACTTTTCTTTTCAACAGTAACATCAAATATTTCTTCAATTCAGAAGCTTACAAAGAAGATTTTCAAACATTGATCACAATTGCAAACATCAAATATACATTTATTTTAGAACAAGTCACAAAAGAAATAAGAACATAATTGAGTTATATTATTTGATCCAAAAAAGCTAATAATATCACATCAAAAATTACTCTCGACCACTTTCACGTGCAACGCACGTACTCCATACTAGTTTCGTAAAATGTCCTTAGAACCCAGCAAGCCTTCCCACCTAGTTAATAAACAACATACATGTAGTTTAATATATGTACTTTAATTCTACTTGATTTAAGGTACATGCGAGAATTTCTCTCTCTCTCTCTCTCTCTCTCTCTCTTCCTTTTTTACAAAATGAACACGATTTAATCAAAAACTGCCAGAGGATTCCAAACTTCTCACGCTTCAAATGAAAGAGTAGGAAATTGAGAAAGCCACCCCAACCACACTCTAGTACAAGCAATTATATTTCCGCCATCATATACACAGCTAGTACATTCATCATAGTTAGAAGTTGTATTCACTCACGATCTAGAATTCTTAAATTGAGGGGCACTGAAGGATACTAGAAAGGACAAAGGGAAGCAAAAAAAGTCGTATTTTAATGCATCTAACGGTCTTAGATAATTGCGACAATCGGTCATAGACCCCCCAATAGTTAGTATTCCGGACTCTTCCAAACGGTTGAGTCTCTTGACTCTAATAAATGATTTTGTGTAGTGGTTAGCAAGCCTCAAAATCGAACACATTGGGGTGGGGCTATGGCCATTACCGTGACAATCTGAGTACGCTTTCGGTTGGGCTTGCCGTCATGTGGTCATACCCTCTGCTGCACGCATTTCGTGGTCCAAAGAAAACGCCATAACGGTCCAGAGTAGCATCTTTCTTTCTTTGGCTCCCCCTGCACTCCGCATGCGGCATTCCTTGTCCAGAATACACTTCAAGAACAACTTATTTTCCAGCTTTGTACCTTCACAAGATTTTTTTTGCGAGAAAGATGCAAAAGGCAGATGTGAAATATATCACAATCATCAGAAACTGGTACCCTTGTTATGACTCGACAAGAGATAAGAGATTCACACGTCTTATGTTGAAAGAAAATGTCCAAGAGAGCGCATCATTTATCTATCGGAGTTCATGTATTAGGATGAGAAAGTGGTCTCTTCTTTAGGAGCGGTAAGTAAATTCACACGTCTCTCTTTTAAGAGTGCCAAATCGGGGGACCCAAGATGTCTGGTCGGAAAGGACGAAAAAGTTATTAAAATAATTGATCGCTAACGTAGAAGAATTCGCGTCACTATTAAATACGTTAAATGCAAAACATATTAATTTAACTACTGATCATATAATTCGACTATTCACAGTAATTTATGTAACTTGGGTTAGTAAACAACAAAATTATTGATCTTGCATAAAAGAAACTTAACTCTTATGATTATTAATTGTATGAGCATAATAATCACGTGTAACATAAGAATTTAAACTAAAAAAGAAAATATATTTAACCTGTTCGTGTTTCTTTGTATGAGCATAATAATCATAATTTGCAAATTTGAAATTTAGAGTTTGGAAGAATGAAAATGGAGCAAATGGAACGTGAAAGACAAAGATAATGACGGCTAGTGGGACAAAAAGTAAAAAACGCAATAAACTAATACTCTAATATATTATTGTTACAATATATTGACATTTTCATAAATATTTTAAACATAACTATCCCGCATTTAAGAAATTAAACAAAAAAAAAAAACTTCCAAAATATGGGGGTGCCGTAGGTGGCCTCCCTCGGTAATACAGGTGGTCCGTCCATGAGCCAGATGTCCAAGACATCGCGACATTTATTGCCATCACAGTATATCAAATTGTGGCCCAAGAATTTGCAACTAGGCATCATTTAATCTCCAATGAGACCATTTTTATGTATACGACGTATATAAAATAAAACAGCTGAGCTCTAAAGGGTACAACATGCTTTATTGGGGGCATAAAATGGTCCCAATTCCAACCCCCACACCCTTGATCTGCAAAGAAACAGAACACTTTCTTATCTTGATCGTCCTAGAAACTTTAAATTATTACTATCTTCATTTACATTTATGCCATGTTGGTTAGAACCATTCTTGGAAGCGAAGTAATCTGTATTATGCCCGTACATAATTCATCAAGTATAATCATCGAGCAAACATGGTAAATCTGGCTCTTGTTTTGACTATATGGCAGCTGATGGGTCATCTATGACCGGCTTATAAGCAGGCTCATTCGGTTCTTGGTACAAATGTGGACAGACTAATTCTAGCATACATGAATACAGAGTACACTATGAGATGAATTCTACAGTAATCTTAGGCAAGTAACGTAAAGTCTACTACTCTGTAATGACAGCTATTGAAATCCAACCCTTGCCCTTTTTGTTTCTAAATCTTAGTTCCCTTGATTTATTTTGTGACTTCCTATCGTTGTTAATTACTTGGATAGATAAACACGGAGTTATCGTCGCGCTGTCAAAGTCTGGAATCACCAATACCAACATGGTCGAAGGATCAAGAATCAGGCCCAGTTTAACACCAATGGAAGAGGACAAGGTATCTTAACAATGGAAAAAGCACCAATTTTATGTACTCCCAACATAACCTAGGGACTTGATGCCAACAACTGGCCCGAATCTGCCCCTTTTTAGTCGATATCCAACTCGAACACTTGTTCGATGCACTGACCGTGGTTCAACACCTTTTCTTACGTCTTAAGCACCCAATTTCGTATGGCCAGCATACGTCGTTCTTTGCCACAGGCAATTGGCAGATTGCGTGCCCCTTGCAATGAGGTCGCTTGACGGATCATATTTTCCTTCTTTCCTACCTCATTGCCATGAATATGTTGTTTGGATGAGGTATTTCAAGTGGGAATTTCACTCTGACGAGGCATTTGAAAATTCCTTCTTGTATGAAATCCGTTGTTTGGGATGTGTTAAAAGGGATTTGCAAAATTTTACGGCGGATTTGAAAAGGAGATTTGGGTTGTGAACTTTTGAAATTTTCTTTTATTTGTAACTGCCACTTTAATTTTCACTATTTCAATTGTTCATTTGTTTTTTCTCCAGTGCTATTTTACAAAATGTGGCATTGTCTTTGTCTATTCTTTCTTACTATAATACCTTTTATTGCAATTTTTTTATATTTATGCTAGCTTCTGCAAACAAGTTAAGACAATTTTTTTTCAATGTTTTTATATATAGTTTCCATGAGATGTGTAAGCATATGTTTCATAGTTCATATTTGAAAATGTTATTTCCACCCCTTGATATATTATTCACCCCTTTTTTATTGCTAAACTACATGTTAGTGACGATTTTAAATTTTTTAACAGCAAAGATCATGTAACGTAGCATGTATTAAGGAGTAGAATTAACCTCTCTCATATTACTTTACGTTAACAGTAATAAGAGAACAAAAATACACACAGAAATACTTGCAACAAAAAGTATTGCCCAAATAATGAACTTTTAAATCCTAAGATTTCAAAATGAAAGACACACTTGGGCCAATTGAACTAATATTTGTGGCCCCCGAACACAGTTTTAGAGAAAAAGTTGCCATCGTCCAACTTTTGTCAATTTTCCAGTTTGTATCTTATGACTTGCCGACGTCCACAACAACCATCCTTTTGGCCATTTTCATAGAAACTTCAATTTTTGTGGCCCCCGCACCAAATTAGGGTCATTTTATATACATTATTTTCCCCCAACTGTTGCGGGAGATGGAGATCTAATTCGGCTTCCGTCACTCCAATATGCAAGAAAATATTCAGTAATTGTTAAACGGCACGTCACTTGTATAGGTGGTGTTGACTATCATTAACATGTTCCCAAGCAAAATGATCATGCGAAGATAACAACCGCAATCTTAACTTTAGATGACCATGATTAGTGAATTATTAAAATTCAAATTTTCATAATTTTTTTTGAAAATCATGCTCACCAATTTTCTGCCATCAATATATTTTCATTTCTATTTCTCATTTCCTTTCTTCACCTTCATCCTCTCTTTTCTATTTCATTTTCACCATTACAAAAAATATAAAAGTCACGTTCTAAACCTAAAGCATCATATATTTTTCATGACAGTCACACATTCTCTGTCGTGAAGTACACTTTTATGTGCTTGAATATAGTGTGAAGCGTGAGGTACCCTAAAATAACATGAGACCACAAAAACATTTTGCTTCATTATTTCTAAAATCTAAATGTTCACAAATTATGTTACTTACACAGGGTCGCAAACAATAGGTTGCTGGATCAATCTGTCGTCGCCAAAAGGTGGAGGAGGTGGATGTGACGTCTTCGCTGAAAAGTGGATGAGGTGGTGGTGTGATGAAGAATATATGATGCTTTAGGTTAGAGATGTGGTTTTTATATTTTCTATAATCGAGAAAAATAAAACAGAAAAGAGAATGAAGCTGAAGGTGAAGAAAGGGAACAAGAAATAGAAATGAAAATATATTCATGGCAGAAAATCGGGGAGCTTGGTTTTCAAAATTTTGATGAAACTTAAATTTCAATATTTCACTACCCCATGATTACCTGAAGTTAAGATTTTGTTATTGTTATCTCGCGTCATCACTTTGCTGTGTTGACAAGATATCAATAGTAGTTTAACACTTTCTATGCGGGTGACAGCCTTAGACACAACTGAATATTTTACCTCCAACATCTGTCGTCTCTTTCGTTGGTTTCATGACAGATAGTGGATCTACCTCTTCTTGGAGTACGCCCACGACGGTGATCTCTCCTTCCTCCTTCGCAAATTTCATGCAGTTGTACTATCAAATTAAGACGTCACTGTAAGCTTATGGGTTAAATATTGGATCCTTATTCCTTGCTAAACCTTGCACGAAGGCTTCAACCTATTTAAAGTCACCCGAATAATTTGTATCTCAGGCTAGGTTCTTTCCCTTTTATTTGTCCCTTTTTAATTTTTATATATACTTCTAAAGCATAGATCTATTTTCTAAATCGACATTAATGATTTTATATGTTGTGCACAAAACAGTTTTCCTAAAAAAATTGATCATATAAAGACTACATCTTTTCCAACAATTTTGTCACACCAAGCAAATTTACCTAATCTTAGAGTATGCTAACGGTGGTAATTTGATCGGACGGATTCAAAAGTCTTCATGTAGTTATGCTATTAGAAGAGACGCCGCTGATAGCTTATGAGTTAAATCTTAGATTCTTGTTCCTCGCTAGAACCTGCACGAAGGCTTCAACAGAGGGCAGACTATAAAATATGTATTGATATGTGGAAAACGTTTTCCATAAATGCGGTGCCACTGCCACAGCCACCGCCATCGCCACTTTCTGGGCCGGACTTCGGGCGAAAAAGCTAGTATACCTTTTAACTTTAAAGGACAGACTATAAAATATGTTTGATTTTGTTGCTGCTAAAAATATGCTCTGGAATCCTAATCAGAAACGATGACCTGCAAGACAGAAAACGAGTAACCATCGAGTGGGCTTCCCAGTAGAAAACTCTCTGATGATTAAGTCAAAGCGCAATTACAGGATAGGAAATCTGAAAAGCATGAAAGTATGTGTGTCTATGTATGAAGTTGCCTGCATACCTGGGGTAGTCCCCTTTATATAGTTATAGTAGGAGAATCCTAGTGACTGATGGGCTTTGGGCCAGATGGTAATCACCGTGTTCATAGTTGACCAGGGTTGACCGTGAGTTGTAACTACCACGTGTGATATGTTGATTGGGGGTATACCTTAAGCTATATCATATTTGAGAATATTCAAAAATTGAGAGACAATTTTTTGAAAAACATCTGCAACGTTATTAGATGTAACCATATCTCTGAGGGAGAATTTCCAGATAAACTCACATGGAATAAAAATCCTTCTAGATTTTGCTCAGTAAGATCAGGTTACCAGGTACCGTAAGATTAGAGGAAATCAATCTAGATTATAATCCAGGTCAACGGATTCCCTCAAAAACCTGGGGAAGACTGTGGAAACTGAGATTGACTCATAAAATTATAGTATTCCTTTGGCAAGTCCTACTACGAAGACTACCAACTCTGAACCGGCTTTCAAAGGTAGGATTCAGAGGTACAACTGAGGCAACTTTTACAATTCGCAAATGGAGATGTGCGGACATCTCTTTCTAAAATGTCCGTGTGTACGTGCCGTGTGGTTTAGGTTGAATTTAGGAATCAGAATGCAAACTCCTTTTCCATCATTTATTGAATGACTTATTGTCTGGATCAACAGATGCAACGTTCCCACTGAACACGCATCCAAAGCAGCCACAACCATATTTATCACACTATGACTAATCTGGTTACATAAGAATAAAATCATATTCACTGGCACCACCTTTGATCTCATGATCATCATCCGGAAAGTTCAAGCTCAAATACAAGCTACATGGAAAGCGTTTTCCATAAATACGACAAGACACGCAATCAACAAATTCCATCAAAGCCAACATCATGCTCTGACACATCGGATAATTTCCATCGGCATTCATGCTCCTACCCGCGCCAATTGACTTGTTTTATCTACACCGGATCCCATTTTCAGCAACATAGGCATCGATCAGGCCTGGACATTTATATCTCAAAACCGCTAGGACATTTGTTAAGGATCATATGCATCTTCTTAATATTCACAATATCCCTTCACTTCACAGGCTCAGACACTGCTAAAAACACTTCAGTGGGCAAAACAACATCATTTGAAACATATTATACTTTATATTAATTCTAATTGTTTGCTTGCACAGCTGAAGCGACTATAGGAGATTATTACAATAGTTGCACCGATCATGTATGATATATGCTGACTAACGCATATTTTCACTAATGTTGAATATTAGTAGGAAGTAAACATCTGCTCACTGAAGCAGCTAAACTTGCCATTTTTTCTTACAAGGCTAGATCAGAAATCTCCATGACATGAACTAGGTACTTTGTGATCTAATCATGTAAACATGAACAATGCTTAGCTTCTATTTTTATTAACTATTTGTAAGATACTGTAGTTTAACTTTTGTATAGTCGGGACGACTTGTTAAATATAATATATTTCTCCTCTTAACAAATAATAATAATAATAAAAGAGAGAGAGAGAGAGAGAGAGAGAGAGAGAAAAGATCCAACAAGTTGTATTATTGATGTAAAGTTCCGTTCTTGGGATCCATTCAGATGAACTTTGAACTTTTCCTGATACCACTTGTTACAAATATAACATAATCTTGTTTTGTACATCTCTTGTTAGTTTCAGGTAAAAACATATCAAAAGCAACAACAACAAAAAAAGCTTGCTTGTCCTTACTAGAAAGTCAGATAACTTTGGTTCGTTTAATCTTAAATATATTTTGGTCAAGCTGTTCAAATACGATTTAAAACTAATTAAGAGATATATTCAAAATCCGATCATTTCGATTAGTTGTAATATTTTCCATAGGCACGAAGTTTCGCCAACGACTTGCTTTAGAGTAGTTGACCAAACTTAAACGGAAGTCCCTCCTTCCAGTCACACTTGCCCACTGGGCCTTCCTTCACGCTTCCCACGTCACCAATCGCCACCATCCCCACGTCAACACATGACGTCACCCCCACTGCAAGATACCACGAATCACCTATTTATAGTCATCATCCCGGCCCCTATTCCTTCGACACTAATATGAAAGAAGAAAAAAGACCGAATACCCACCTCCACGATATCCTGTCGCCGGTGAAAATGAACGAAGTAGAGAAGAGAAAACGGCCGGCGGACGGCGAAACGGACGGGAAGAGAACGAAGGAGGACAGCGTTGAAATTAGCGGCGGAGAGAAGGCGGAGACGGAAGAGGAGGAGGTGGAGGAGTTCTTCGCGATACTCCGGCGGATACACGTGGCCGTGAAGTACTTCGAGAAGGGCGGCGGCGGCGGCGATGGGGCGGCGAAGAGGCGGAGGCCGTCGAGCCCGTCGTTGAAATGGCGAGATTCGGAGAGAGCAAACGGCCGAGAAAGCGTGGAGGAGAATGTGGGTTTGGATCTAAACGCCGTTCCGGTGGACGAACCGGATTTTGTGTAGATGGGTTGTTTGTTCACACCCAGTGCAGTTTGATCATCTGACTCTTTGAAATAATTTTTAGGTTAACTTTGCCCTTTGTCGTTTGGTTTCTTTATCGGTGGTTTGTGTTCTTTTCCGGGTAAGTGAACGTGGTCATCTGGGACTCAACGTGGTCTGTGTGTGGTTGTGTGTGAGAGAGAAAGAAAAATTAAAGTAAATGAGTTAAGTTTTTGAAATTTTATTCAGGTTAAATTGAGTTAAATTTCGCATTTGCCTCCTTTTCATTTGGTTAGAAGTCCCATTTGCCCCACATCCATTTAGTACTTTCCCAATTATGTACCTTGTTGGCTGACATAAGGCTCTAATTAGACCTCCAAATTGCCATTCCTAAACGTCGGAACTTCATGTGTTATCCCGGTTGCCTTTAATTACTTCTTGATTTTTCCGGTCAAAGAGAAGCGATTTATAGCTATAGCGCTTCCGGTTTACGATTCAATGCATTTCTTACCGTTAACGTCGCTTGTAAGGGAAGCGATCTATAGCGATATATAGCTATAGCGCTTCCGGTTTGCGATTCAATGCATTTCTTAACGTTCACGTTGCTTGTAAGGGATTTTTTTTTTCCTTTTTTTGTGTGATTTTTAGGCGGACAAAAGAAAAATAAAACTAGCAAATGGATCCTCTGCATCTAACCTTGATAGAGACCGATCGATGAGCTGACATTTTTGTGCAATTACATTGTCTTTTTTTTTTTGTAATAATATAATTGCATTGATAATTAAAGTTATATGGTTCCCCAAAGGCAAAATACTGAATAGTAGGTCACTATATTCCCGTGACTCTGATTTGAAAAATGACCACAAAGGTCAAACTAACAACAAGCTACCCTATTAGATTTCAGACACGTTATAATTAAGTTAAGATAGAGCATATCCTACATTTTGCTTAACTTAAAATAACCTGTCAAAACCAAAAGGTGCACTCTACATTGGGTATAGGTGGATCCAAAACAATTATTACAATTAGTAGCAGACATCGATAGCCCTTTGGCCGCCACATGAGATAACAGTAAACTCATCCTATGTGATTCTTACATAAAACTTCGGGTCCTTCGTCATTGCAACTTCCACAATCAACTTTTGCCACTTTGGATTATCATCAAAAAATCGTCACTAAAACGAAAAAATTACCAGCAGTCGCACGCAACGAGGGAGCAAACACTACAGCGAAGGTTCCAAGCACCTCGTCCCCCCACCCCAGCACCCCCCCCCCCCAACCCAATAAAAAAAAAAGAATTCCAATCCCCCCTAGGGTTTGACTCTGTCTGGGATTCCGGCAACCGTCGATAAGGATTTCTGCCCTCAGTAGCGGAAGACGTGGCCCGCAATGTTGATGAGGCCCTAACACATATTCCACAAGGCTGGTCAGAATAAAAAACTTAGGGACATGTTATTATAGATCGGAGATCGGGGAGATCAAGCAGATCCAATAGATCGCATGGATCTACGAGATCTAACAAGATCCGGTGAGATCGGGGACGACTTTAGAGCACATAAGCAAGTAGAGACAGCGCCGAAAATCGAGTCTGGGCCTTAAACTTTCCTCTATCTCGCCTTCTGAGCGTGATGATGTCCTCGCAAAAAATAAAAAATATAGTAACACAAGCAGTAAATCTAGAAAAGAAAGACGCCAGAGATCAGCGGCCGCCCCACGCACACTTACGCTCAGTGGGGCGGCGATGGGAGACGGTGGTGTATGTGTTTTTAGAGAGAAGTGAGAGAATTTTATACCAGCGAGAGAAAGTCTTAGTTACCTTGTCGATTGTACATGTATACTCTCTTTGTTAATTTTTCTTCTTTGAATTTTCCCAAATCATAGAGTAGATTTTGGTTTGATTGAGTAGCAAATCATGATTTAATTACTCACTCCTTTCCTAATTAATTAATCATGTTTGACATGCATATTTATTTAGGATACGAGTTATATTTTATGAGTTTTTCTTTCCACGTCAAGAGAGAGAGAAAGAAAGAAGGAAGAAAGTAGGTCAGGAAAAAGAAAAATGGGTTGGTGGAGAATTAAATATAGAGAGACAAATAGTATAAAAAAAAGTATAATAAGGATAAACATGAAAAATACCTATATAATCTTTCTAAATTTGAAAAGTGATTTTTTTAAAACAATTCAAAAAAGAAATATGATAAAAAAATTTGGCATGGAGATAGTATTTTTTAGCAAGTCAAGTTTAGGATAAAAATAATAGATAAAGCAACGTTTAGCTGTCAATTTTAAGAATTTTTAAAAGAATTAAAGGGGAAAATACGATGGATGAAAAGTGAATTTTTTAGGGTGCATTACAGATAGATGTTTATTAGCTTCAAAGAATGGTACCCCTCTGAATAATAATCATACAACTTTTAAGATGAAAACGTCATCAAAAAATATTTTTAGTGACAAGTGATGATTTTTTAACAACAAATAAGAGGGTATATTAACATATTAGGTGATTAAAATAAGCTCTTCGTGAAATCGTAGAGTTCTTGTTGGAGTAATTTATTTATGAGTTAACCATCCGTTATCATAAACCAAATCCCCCGGCCCCTGCTGAATTTCGCCTCGAGGAAGCTTTCTAAATTTCCATTCAATTAGGCAGACTTCATTGCGTGTAGGTCAGTTCTAAAGACGAAGACGACTGTTACAAATGACAAAGTGTCCTTATTTGAATCATCTGCAAATTCAAACAACTGAAAGCATTCAAGTGAAACTGCCGTGGATACAAACTTGTACGTCAGGGATTCAACATCTTCAACTTGAGCAAAATTCATTCACCAATTTTCGTGGAAATTTTGGGGGAATTCTTATACGCATTTCATATCGTTTAACTGTACGCATTCTTATACGCATTTCATATCGTTCAACTATATACTTCGATAAGTAATTTTCACATTATTTTTACCGCTTTACTCTTTCAATTTCTAAAAGCTAAAATTTGTTACTAATTGCCAACGTGCTATTAATAATTTAACATAGAAAAGTATGAAGAAGAAAAAAAGTCCAGCTCTAAATATATTCATTAACTCGTTGTCACATGACTCAAAAACCAACAGGTAACACATATTTAAAGTGACTCCACGGCCGCCTCCATGGTCAAAAGGCATCACATAAATAAACACATTGTCTGTGTCTAGCACATTAAAGTTACGAGCAATTCAAAAAAGAAATATGTCCAGCACGTAAAATGACAAAAAGAATTTTTTTTTAAACAATACTATAATTTTTAGATGTACACTTTCGTCCATATAACCTAATATGTTTAGTATACTAGAAAGAAAAATATGAGGGGAGAAGTGCTACTTTGGACAAAGCAAATATGTGTGTCAATGCAGACAATTGTACCATGGTGCACACAATACAATGCTACCATCTCCCTCACCAACTATTTTACTGTATAACACAGTTCATCATTTCAAAATACTTTAGTTCAACGACCATACGGTTCATCTCTCCACTTTATTAAGATCACTCAAACCTAGTAATAAATAATTGGATCTACCTTGCCACCGTATCTCTGGTGCCAAACAAGACAGCGACCTACCACCTCCATCATCTCTGGTAAGAAATTATGGCGCTACCTTACTGAATATTACTCTCTCTTATCAGTTTGACACATCATTTCCTTTCACCCCCTAAAATTCACGAACATATTCAACCGAATTTTTTCTTTATTCACTCATTGCGACATTTTATGACGGGACACAAGTTGGGATGGCTTTACCAAAATTGCCTCTGCCCACTAGTAATTGCTTCATGAAAATTCATAGTGGCTACCTTATGCCTCAATTCCCTTCTTTAGTTGTTGACTAATAACTCTTCTCGTACTCGGTAAACTGTAACTTAACATCAAAGTTCTTCCCATAATAGATGCCCTTTTATCTGCCACCTAATAAAACTCCAGGGCATACTAGTTATTTTGCAATGCACCATAGACGATTTGTCTATTGTGACACACAGTTATTTTTCGATTGAAAAATAATTTTCTGAAGACAAAGAATAGCCTAATAACACATATCATACTTTAGCACTCTCCCTTCGAGTGTAGGGGTCAATTGCAAGCGAAGAGCTTGCACGTAGAGAGTCAAATCAAGGTGCGTGCGCCACCACCAAGTCTCGCGTACAAGGGGCAATTACAAGCGGAGCGGCTTGCACGTAAAAAAAAAAAGAAAATCAAGATATACCACCACTAACTATAGAGATAAACAA
This sequence comes from Escallonia rubra, assembly GCA_033065855.1. NCBI lineage: Eukaryota > Viridiplantae > Streptophyta > Magnoliopsida > Escalloniales > Escalloniaceae > Escallonia > Escallonia rubra. Next base: position 996,730 of record JAVXUO010002581.1, on the reverse strand, counting down.
AATACAAATTGCACCAAAAACGCAAGTAAAATTTTTTTGAAACACAAGATCTTATTAAATCAGAACTCTGATAACATGTTAGATAACCAAATTCTCTGGTAACTCAAACTATTAAATAATGAATCTAACAATGTTATCACGCTTTAAACAATATTGTAATAAAGAAAGATGCTTTTAAAAAAAAATTGTGGCAAATAAAAAGAACATGTAAAACGTGCTTTTCAGTTTGTAGGGGACCAGGAGACATGTAGCAAGTAAGGACCAATAAAGTAATGACGCGTGGTGGTTACTTTTAACGCTTTCTTTCGCCTACTAATTTTGTTATTCTTTAAATTATTAGAGCACTATTATTAGAGCATGTGAATGAGGTCTCATTTTCCACGGTTTGAGACTCTGAGAGAGTCGGCCAGTCGGGTGGAGTGGGGAAGTAATTCATGTCAAACGTGGCCAAAATTCCATCTGGAATGTCAAACAACGGAAAGTGCACTTAACACGGCCTAAAACTGAGCATGAGCACTCATTTTTTTAACTCGTAAATTTGTGAATATTTTTTGCCCGAAACCGTTAGGGTCGAGTAAGAACAGGTCGAACACAAACATATATACGGGTAAAAATACTTAAAATAATGAGGATACGTCTTTCGAAGAGTTTGAATTCTACAAAAATAATAATGGAAAAGATAAGATAAGATGCAAGTCATGCAACACTGCGACATATTCCACAATGCCTCCTTATGCAACTTTAAATTTAAGAAAATATCTTGAACATTATTCTGCAAAGACGGATCGTTTTTGCAGTCCCATTTTAAGGTCTAAGCTTGGATTTTATTCATGAGATATTTTTTGGTTTTATTTCATGGATTGTGTCTCCATTTCATGGGTTGAGATTATGTTCAAGACTAGCTTAATTGTAATTTGGTCAAGTCGTTTTAATGCTTTTTCCTAATCTTGATTGTCAAAATTTTTGTTGATTTGAAAGCATCATTTTTAAAACTTTTTTTTTTGGTAGAAAAGAAAATAGCATTTAAAGATAAAATAGAGTTTTACAGACTAGCCCTTACGGCTATACATAATAAGTCATGACTGTACCTGTCATGTAAATAAATAACTAAAGACCTGTTTTAAAACATGTAGCCTTATAGACCAGTTTTAAAACTTAAGATTCTAAGAAAGCTTCTAAGCAATGAAAGTGAGAGTCAATATTTTTTATCTTGCATAATGTGACCAAGGAAAAATGGGAAGGAGCAAAAATGGATTTTTTTTTTTTTTAATTACCCACGGATATACGCGGCTCAAAACAAGTTAAGCATATTTCCCATAAAACTTGGAAGAAATAATATATATATATATATATATATATATATATATATAGAGAGAGAGAGAGAGAGAGAGAGAGAGAGAGACCAGATCCGTATCCGTGATAAGTTAATCGCCGGTACCCATTTGTCACGTCTAAACAAGTACTTCTGTTAGTCTTTTCACTTTTCGCATCGCAGGTACAAGGAACAAAATTTAATAAATTCAAGTACTCCTTTAATAACTTGAACTTTTGTGGGCAAGTTCAGTTTTAATACGTAATGTCAAATCGTAAGTTGACTTTTGTGTCCCTTGAATTCTAGCCGGGCCCAACGGATTGATGGAAGTTAACCCAAAGTAATCAAATCAAGTTGGACTTTTCAATCTGGATCCATGCCAAAGGCCCATCAAGTTGGACTTTTCATTTCAGTTTTAGTTAAACCTGACAAACGTGTCGACCTCGGGTAAATCTGCCGGTAAACGGGCAAATTTTAGAATTTTTTTCTTTTTTTGTTAACCAGTTTTTATTTATTGATTAATTATGACAATTGACATTTCTCTCATCTTTGCTTCTTCGTTTTTTACATATTGCTTGCTTTTACAAGTATTTTTATTTCAAGATAAATTAATCAATCAATTTTAAAACCTTGAAAATAAAAATAACAAGTACTACAACGCAGGTTATCTATATAAAATGCAATTCTAATATTATAAAAAAAAAAACTATGACACATATAACAAAAAAAAAAAAATTGTTTTATAGAAATACCATAGCAATAATAGCATTAAGCCATTGAACTAACTTAAACATAAGTTCCACGATCGAGGTGACAGTGGAAGTGGCCAGCTGAGGTGTTCACGTCGGTCAGCGATGACGGAGGAGATGATTATGGTGGCCAGCGTTAACGGTGGAAGTGGGGTTGCAGAGCTACGTTAACAGCAAAAGTTTGTCGTGCAAACTCTAATATATGGTCTAAGGGGGAGAAATGGATTGTGAAGGTGTGGATTTGTTGTTGATGGTGAACATGGATTGTGGCAGAGTTTGGAGTGCGTTGGAATGTGGTCACAACCACAGACAGTGGCGGTGTAGATCTGTGCTCGTGTGAACTGTGGAGTTTTAGAGTGTGGAGGATGGTGGTGAGTGGTGACCGTCGTGTGGACTTGGTGTGTGGAGTGGACAGTTTGAGAGAGAGAGCAGGGCTTAGGGTGGGAGAGGCGGGTGCGACAGCCGAAGAGAAGAGAAACTAGGATAAAGTCTTCAAACTCTAAATCCATTTATATATCATAAATATCCGAATAAACCATGGTAACCTGTACTCGACCCGGACGAACTTGGATTTACTGGTCAGTTCGGGTACGGGTAAAAAATGAACGTGTCTCCATTTTTATACTTGTACCCGAGTTTTTTTTCTACGAGTTAGGTCAATCGGGTGGTACGAACCTATTTTTGGCATCTCTTGTTTTAGTATACACGAGTGAGGTAATACTTACTGGACAACCTTAATTAGTGCCCATGGCCTAGGCCTGTGACGATCATCGTCTACGATCTACTTAAGTCGTGGAGTATACGTCATCCGAAAGTACATTCATAAAATCATTTGCTTAAATATTTGGTGGACAGACTATAAAAAAATATATTTTTCTACTAATCTCTTAGATGGGTGTTTTATGCTATATCTTTGACTCGTCTAGAAAAATGTACTTTAATGTGCACAAGTTGACCTATGATATTTATTGATAAACCAAAAAAAATACAGAGTGAAGCATATGTGGAAAATTTTGTTTTCGGATCAGGCTGAATACATAGACTATTGAGTTGCAACATCAGCATTTACCAAACAAAAACAACATCTTTCCAAAAATGAGAAAGGAACAAAGTTCCGTGAGCAACAAAAGAAAATACTCGTGCAGCATATACGGTGTTCTCCCTTCTAAAATACATTGCTTTTTTGGGCTGTGCCCTCCTTCGGATAAAAAGGATAAGGGATAATTTTGCTTTTCTCCCTTGTGCTTTGTCCAGTTTCTTAATTCAGTCCCTGAACCCCTACTTTCTTAAAAATGGTTCGTGTACTATACCAAGTCATCATTTTAGTCTCTTAGTTAGAATATCTGCTTAAAACTTGAGGGTATTTTTGTTAATTAAAGCATGTGGCCTTCTACCTCTCCTTTCTTCTTCATCCTCGGCCAACACACCACCACTCACAGCCTATCCAACACTGATGTATGTTGCCTTAGCCATCGACAAAGAGGATTTATCGACAAGGTCCGAGATCATCTGATACCTCACTATAGGATATGTTGACGGGGTTGGTGGTGTTGGTAGTTGATGGGGTTGATGGAGCGACAGGAAAGGAGCGGGAGGCAGCGGCAGCGAAAAAGGGGCGGAAGCCTGTTGTTGGTGTGCTAGTCGTGGCTCTTCGTCCTTATTCGTGCATACCACACTGGTCGGCAACGCTTTTCTGGTTAATGAAGGTTGTAAATTTGATCGATTGGTGGCAAGTGCAGGTTTTGTTGATGGTATAGTGGTGGTTTCGATGGAGGTGGTGGGAGGTTATAGTTTTTAAGAGTGGTGGCAGGTTATGGTATTGTTGATGGTATGGCGGTGGTGGGCATTTGACGTAGTGGCTAGTGGGAATGTTCATCTTTTGATGGATCACAGACGTCTATTGGTGCTATCTATCACTATGTTGATGGATCAGAGCCGTTAATTTGGTCTCTCTCTCTCTCTCTCCTTTCTACAATTTGGGGAGTGTTACATGCATGCCATGTGCCATTTTTGCCTTAAAGCATGAAGTGACGAATTTAGTAAGAAAAACAAACGAAGGGATTAATTTAGCATTGAAATAGTAATATACAGACCATTATGAGAGATTAGGGGTATAAGGACCGATTAAAAAAATCAGGTGAAGTACGAGGGACAAAAAAAAATTTATTTGAGAAAAAGGTGACACGATTATGAAACAGATATAAGTGTAAGGAAAGATTTTGGCTGCAATGGAATAGCCTCCAACTCCCTCGTAATAATTACTAATTGTCCTTTAACATTGCTAGTTGCATTTTTGCAGATATTTTCGGTAACAACACTTAGCAACATTTTTTTAGCATCAAATATCACTAGATATATTTGACGACCATTACTTGTCTCTTTTTGAAATGTTGTAGGCACTCCTTAAAACCCAATATGTAGCCAAAATTTTTTTTTTTTGGTAAATGCACTTTGACCCCCTGTACTATAGGGCGGTTGCAAAATGGCATCCTCTTCTAAAAAAAGTTGAACTAAACCTCCCTATACTCGTTAAAACTGGGCAAAAATGAACGGCTGTTACTGAGCTTGTCAAAATATCAAAACTACCCTTCTTTTAAACAAAGTTGTTCTTAAATAATTTAGGGTGGGTGAAGGAAGAATGGAGAGAACAACAAGGAGCAGCGGCGGCGGGGCAAAGGGCGGAGTCGAGGGGGGGTGAGAAGAGGAAGGAAGAAAGGGGGGTCGCCGTCGCCGACAGGGGGAGGGGGCAGCCGGCGGAGCGCGGGGCTGTTGCGGCAGCTACGGGCGGGGGGAGAGAATAGGAAGGAAGAGAGGGGGTGGCATCGCCGATGGGGGGAGGGGGCTGCCGATGGAGAGGGACTGTTGTAGCAGTGGGGGGCGAGGGAGAGAAGAGGCATGAAGAGAGGAGGAGGGGTCGGCATCACCAACGGGGGGAGAGGGGCTGGGGCTGCCGGCGTCACCAACCGGTTGGCTGCACAAAGGGGTTGGCGGCGCTGGAGTGGAAGTGATTAGGGTTTTGTACAAAGGCTAACTGTGCCATTTTTCGGCGGAGCAAAAATCTCTGGTAAGTTTCGATCTTTTTCTCTTACATTTCAGTGATTAGTTATAATAGATGGATGTGTGAAAGTTTCTTCTTTAGCCGTGAGTGTTTTGCGAAGGTGTTTAGGTGTGTGGGCAGAATAATATTGTGAGAAATGTGTGCTTGTAGGGTGTGTTAAGAGAGGTTGCCATTGGTAAGTGCAGTGTGTGTGCCGTAAGAGTGACTGTATGTGCGTGTATCGTGAGTGAGGGGCTACCTTACGGCAAGAGTGAGTTTGGGGTTTGAGAAATGGAAATGGGGACAGCCACTATGTGCTCATAGACGTATGTATATGGGCTTAGAGAGAGAGAGAGTGAGGACAGCCGTGGAGGGGCTGCCATGGGGATTTAATTTCTGGGTTCATGTGAGTGTTTGGGTGGGTTTATAAGTATGTAATGAAGGGAGGAGAAGGCCTGCAAATAGCCATGAAAGAAGGGCAGCAAGTGTGTGTTTTTGTTAGTGGAACAAGTGCATAGGGTGTGTGTTTGAGGAGAAGAAGAGGCTGCCAACACAGCCCATATAAAAACTGTGTATGTGTCTGTACAAACCTTGTGGGTATGTGAGGGATGAATATGTGTAGATGTGTGAGTGATGTGAGAAGCTAAGACTGTTGTGAGGTTTGTGTATATATTTGCGTGGGTGTATGGTGCATAGATAAGTGTATATATGTATCATTTATATGTGGGAGTGTGATGTGAAGAAGGAGAAGAGAGAGCAAGAGGGAGCAAAGAAGGGGTTCAGGTGTAGAGTAGATGTAAAGAGAGAGAGAGAGAGATAGAGAGAGAAGAAGGGGAGCAAGACCCACTGCCTCACGGCAGTGGGCATGGGAGATAGATATATAATGAGGGTGTGTGCATGAGTGTGTGATGGGTTTTATGTGAATACAGGAGGTGAATGTGAAAGTGGTTAGTGATATGTGCAGGTGAATGAACTGGAAGACGGCAATGGGTATGTGGAAAATATGAGTGCATGTTTGTGTTGTGTGTGTGAGTGTAGTGTCTGCTGAAATGTGAAGTGCATTGTGTGTATAAATAGGGTTTTGTCCTAAAAATTATTAAAAGTGATTAGGTCAAAAGGGTAGTTTCGTCCTAAAAATTTAAGTTTTGAACGCCAAACATTTCCCGCCCAAAAGGTGTGTTAACTTGGATGAAAACCGTCCATTTTGCCCAATTTTGATGAGTACATGGTGGTTTAGTTCAACTTTTTTTAGAAGAGGGGGTCATTTTGCAACCGCCCTATAGTACAGGGGGTCAAAGTGCATTTACCTTTTTTTCGAAATATATTGAAAAGGGCTTATTTTGAGGAAGTTGTGAATCAAGATGTTGGAGTTGTCATGCAATCAAAGCTTTAGATCGTTGCTAGTATCTCGATGAAGTTATTGAGTATATGCTTATTTAGGATATGCATTCTCAATAAGTGATTATGTCATTCAGAGTAATACTTGGATATATTTTTTTCAGGTGGACGGTAAGCGATATATTCGGACCAATTTTAATGTCAATCGAGACTAAAGTTCCCTTCTTGGATGATCTTAAAGGCACACCCAGTACGTCTCTGCTTAGTGTACTCAAAGGCAAGGGCGGACACAGAAAAGTCTAATCGAAGAGAGCCAAAAAGTGATAAAAAAATTTATGACAAATATAAAAGGTTCATGTTCACATAAAACATGAAAAATTGAAAACATACGTTAAATGTAAAATAGATTTCTCAATTTGACTACTAATCATATATTTTACTATTTATAGTGATTTATTTAACTTAGCAACGTTAATCAACAACAAATTAGTAATTTTCCATGAAAGAAACTTAACTCTTAATGTATAGATATATTACTAATGTGATTATCAATTGTATGAGTAAAATAATAACGAATAAATTAACATGCTATAAGAATTAAAAAAAAAACTAATCTTGATATATTCATGTTTTTTCTTGTAATCTGAAATTTTAGAATTTGAAATTTGGAAGAATGAAGATGGAACAAGGGAATGAGAAAGACAAATTTATGATGGGCAGTGGCATAAAGAGTAAAAAAAACACAATAAAATGAAATCCTACTTAATTAATGATACAATATAGTGGTATTTTCATAATTATTTTAAATATATTTAATCATTATCTTAAAAAAAATCTCCAAAAGTTGGGGGGTGTCGTGCCCCCCTCCGGTCATGAAGGTGCTCCGCCCCTGCTCAGAAGGGTATTTTTTTGTTCGGGTACTGACCTTAAGGTTTGAAACCAGGAAATTAAGAAAGGAAGGAAACCCCCTTGACTACCACCACACCTACCTAGAAAGCATGTCCATTTTGGCTACTTACCTATATCAATTTTTTTTTAGGCAAAAGACTTGCAAAATATCACCGAGAAACATCCATAGCTGCCACTCAAAAAGTACCTGTGAGATTGTACAAATTTTGCACAGTGCATATATAATTCCCAAGCTAGGAATATCTAAATTGATGTTACTTACATCAGACGTGATATGTGGTTTGATTCGGTTTTGGAGGAAACCCACCTGAGAATCATTGAGACGATTCTTTTGTCTTTTTTGAGCATCATATAAAGTAAGGGAAAAAGAATTTTGAAATTTAAAGTATGACCCTTTTCCTTTGAGAATACTCATTTTCCTTTTTGAAGAAAAAAATTCACAAAAATCTTCTTATAGACTAATATTACGTCATGTCTACAAAATGTTTTTACAAAATTTATGCATAATATTTTGTGGATGGTTTTTTCACAAATGATGATTACTACATCGAGAATGCTAGTGCCAAAGGCCGGAGCCAACTGTAAGGCAAGGTTTCAATTACCATCCTAGATTTAAAAATAAAAAAACTAGTTTTTTTGTAATATCAAAAATTTTATGGAGAAAAGGTTATTTGAGTATAATAAAATAGGCTTCCGCTCACCCTGAATTTGAAAAAAAAAGTTACAGTGTTACACTAATCAAAATTTTCCCACCTTATATTTTTGTATACCTACTCCTCCGACGCTAGTACCATATTACAAATATTTCAAAAGAGATTATATCATCTGCACATATGATTACGTATTTTGTCAAAGTAAGTGTCTAATTTCACACTCAACATATTGTTCCCCACCCATATTTTGTTGGTAAAAAATAGACTAACGACAAAACATAAATCTTTTAGTGATAAACGTGAGTATGAAAAAGTGTCTACACAGCGTGAAAACAGATATTCTTCTTTTCAAATATCAAGTAAAATAGGAAAGCGCCGCCCGCAGACAAAGCGACACAATGATTGTAACCCCATGGCAATGACTTTAGAAAATTTTGTGTCAAGCAAGATGTTTAGCATAAGTAATCCCGATTAAGAAAAAGCCAAAAGGAGGCATACTAAGAATCATAACCATGCCGACAAATTGGCAAACGGTGTCAAGGGCTGGCCTTTCTTCTTCCTTTACCTAACAACGACAATACTTGAGCTGTCCTAACGCTAACCTTGGCTGTTGGTTTGATGTACCCTGTGGTAAGGACATGAAAGCTCATGACTTGTTTATTTCAATATTCTAAGTTGATTTTATCATTTTCTCTATATTGTATAGTTAATTGGGGTTAGGCCATCTGCTTCTTTAGGCTTCTAATTTATAGTCCAAGGGCTTGATGCTGACTCCAGGCTATGTCTGCACGTTTCTCTGAAAGGATAGACTGTGCAAGCTAATGGAGTAGTTGGCTATGACTATGAATACAAAAAGTGGACAAAAGAACATTGTCAAATTTTGAATAATCAAATTTGTCCTCGAATAGAAAGGAAATATTAGAAGGTATCCACAAACTTTTGGCATGTTCCATTCTTTCTTTTCTGACCTAATATTTTTTCTTTCTATTCCAAACATAAGGAAAAATGTGCTTGTGGGGGGTGCGTGTGTGGGTGGGTATGGCTCTGGGTTGGGTTTGGGCTACCGAATGCAATGGCCAAGAATTATCCTGCAATGTTGGTCTGTTGATAATTTGTCATCCCAAAATCTTACAATTCGTATCACATGGCACTGTGATTCGTGTCATTTCACAAGTCATAAAGTTTTACATGTGGTTTGTGTACTTAAACTGTGGTAACTAAACAATTACAACTACCCAGTTTGTCAGATGATCTTCTCGCTAAAACCCAACTCTTCATCCGGAGATAATATGAACACTTGACAATTTGTGTTTAATGTTGGAACTTCGCACGAGGAGCTGAGCTCTATCCAATCAAACCTGTCTTACCTGGTGGCTGCTGTCAACGAGCAGAATAATGACTAATTTGAACGGTAAGGGCTCATAAGTTCAAGGAAGAAAGTATGGTATCTAGGGCAGACTTGGTAGAGGTGCGAGCAACAAATGCCTCATTAATGAGTGTTAGAGAAAAGGTTTTGCCCTTAAGCCCCAAGTTTAAGCATTTTTTATAACACTTTAAGCGATAATTTTTAGCAGTATTTTCTTAGCGTCACTAAATAAAAGTCACCATAGACATTTAGCGGCCATTAATTGTTGCTACGTAGGGATATGTAGCTATCTTCAACAACCAAAATCTTTCCTATTGACCATTGATTTTCTTATACAGGTTATCATTTTTGACAATGTATAAGAAACAAAATGTCAAGTTTGGGTAGTTAAGCTGTAACAAAACATGCTAGCTAGCTATTGGAACACGCCAGCATCTTAACCTTCATAGCACATCAGCAGATTAACCTTTGTAACATAGGGTATTTTGACTTTTGAAACATATATATTTTTTTTGTGGAAAATTGGAGGGAAAAAAAAGGGGTAAACTTTAGTGACTATGACTAGTCTTTCTTTGATTTTTGGATGGATTACTATGACCTAAAAATGACCTTTGGATACCGTGTGCATTGCATGTGAGTTTACAATTTTTCAAACAAGTGTGTTTCTTGAAAATAAGTAAACTTTGCTACTTACTCAGATTTTCTCAAAAAAAATTTTGGAGCTAAACTTTTCATGTTTTGATAAACCTTTTCATTAGCTTTTTAACGCAAAAAATGACACATCAATTCAATTTTTCTAGGGAAAGTTATCCCCAAAATAAAAAAGGGAGTTTCGTGAGGCAGCTAATAGGCAGTAGGGTAATACAGTAAACTTCATTCTAATCCACTTGACTGCATTGGTGGAAATTCAGTTCCAACGGCTATTTCGAGTAATAATTTCCAACGGCTAGTCTAGAGGAACACAGTTGACTGTATTGGTAATACATTCGACTATAATAGCCGTTTTGGCACATTTAATGCCTATAACGGCTATATTTCACATCTTCCCTCTGTAAATGATTTGAGGCTTCATCATACACCAATAAAAATTCATTCTAAGTCTCAATTCTTTAGAGAAACAATTCTCATGTTCATGATTTTACATCATTAAAGATAGCATCTTTGTAAACAATTCTTTGATTGAGAGTGAACATTTTTCAAGTCATCAATTCTCGCATCTCTCTATTGTACTAGAGTTTCATTTGTACTCATTTCCTTTCAAGATGATTTTTTTTTATACATAATTGATCTCTGTTAAAAGATTGTTATCAAGGCTTGAGTTTGTCAAGTCTTGTCTGAGCTTTGTAGATTTCAGGCTTGTGCTTGGTGTGAGGATATCACAAAGTGTTGTAAGAGTTATGATCTTGATCCAAAAGAAGATGTTATTAGTGGATTGTAGCGCTTTTATATATAAGGGACTTCCTTGAAAAGGTGGATGTATGCTTGAGGATAGTTCAAGTCGAACCATTTAAATTTTCTTATCAAATATCTCTAACTCAATCTCTTTATTTGTTACTTTATAATTGCTTGAGATTGCGTAGTTAGCATCTTCATTGAAATATTAATTAGTTTGATTGAGATACATTATGGTGCTTAGTCTAATTAAATTCCCGATTAATTTTCTAAAATCCTATTCACCCCCCTCTAGGATTGTTTTATTGGTTTTAATAAGCACTACAATGATATGTAGAAACCCGGAGGCCATCTGTGAATTTGGACACACACATTGATTGTCACTGGAACCCTGAGGAAGCCAAAGCTCTTGCTACTTTGTTAGTCATTCGAACAGGTTTGGATCAAAGAAAGCAGTTCATAATTATAGAAGGAGACGCTGCAGTTGTTATCAACCTGCTTCTGGACCAATTCTTAATCCCAAGACAGATAATCAGATCTACCATTTGAAGCTTGCTAAAGTTATTTTCATGTTGGGATGTTGTATGTTTTCCCAAGATTGCCCAAGCTTTCTTTTGTAACCATTTCGACTTTGTTCTCTCTTTTTTCAAATTTAGAAGAAGATCGGAATAGTGATGTAAGCTTTTCTACTTGGTAATTTTAATCATGCCCGTTCACTAAAAATAAAAGTTAAAGCAATGACAATCGCATTCCATGTACTATCACCTACGCTTTTTACCAAGTAAGAATATAGCTTTTTACCAAGTAACAATATATCAATGGCCATTCGATAACATGCTTGACATAATTCTACTCGAGGATTTGTTCCGCTTCAACTTAATTTCATTTTAGTAAACCAAACAAGCCCTAAAATGTGATCCTATTACTTTTGTAGTACCTAGTTGAGGCTTTTGTTGTCCTTGTGTAGATGCTTTTAGGCTCCATATGACCGTTAACATTTTTCATTAGTTTCTCTAGTTTTATTTCATTGTTTCATGGCGTAGGCCGTAGAGAGTGAATATAAGGTTCTTCTTTAACTTTTCTATAAATTCTTTTAATGAAGTTTGTAATTACTTCGAAGACATAATCTTTGGTGGGTAAACCGAACTCATTGTCCATTTTGTGCTAAACCTCCCTCTCAACATTGTGAATAATAGATGTTCGAGAAATATAAATCTCGCATTGGGTAAACAATAAATAATACTTTAATGTATAAGTCTTGTAAACCTCTTATGTCATTGCCAATTGGCTTTGAGTTGTATTCTTTCACATGATATCAGGGCTGTTCGATTCAGCTCAGTAATAATTCAAAAATTAGTTCTTTACCGTCACTCAGTCAATTTCTTCACGTGCTAGGCACACTCAAAAATCAGTCGGGCCACACGTGTGAGGGGACGTGTTGAGAGATATCAATCTCATATGGGGTACATGACAAATCATGCTTCAATACATAAGTTTCGTGCGTCTCTCCTTGTATCGTCAATTAATTTTGAAATGAATGCTTTAACAGTAAACTTACCAAACTAATTATAAGGTAAGCAAACAAGAAGAATTGATGTATCAAACTCATGAAAATAAGAGGAGAAAAGCAAGAAAGTGATAGAACAACAAGAGGGGACATTGCTAAACTAACTAAGAAATGTCATTGAAAAGAGATAGAAACAATTATAGACACGTATTCGTGTTAATGAGAACACGGCAGAGTAGGAAAATGGGCAGGGAAGGTGGAAGAAAAGCTCCTAGTCTAGAAGAAATTCCATGAGGTAAGGAATGACCGACCAGTCGTCGCAATCCCTTGGCATTTGGTTTGTGTTTTGTGTCTATCTAACTTAGCTGTGAATGTGAGTCCAGTTTCTTGAAAGCAAAGCAAACTATGGATGAATTTGTCAACAATGGACATCTATATTTTTGTTTGAGGGATAGCACGATAATTGGTGAAGCCCTTTTCGAATTTTTAACTGTATTCTTTCGTGATATAATATACTAATTTTATTTTAAATTACAAACAAACGTAATAAAGGTTGTCGTTAAAAGTTTCTCGGCGTTTAATAAATAACCGCTACACCCCTTTACAATGAAGACTTCTTCTTCATCCTCATTATTCCAACTACTTCACCCAGATATCCAAACCAACATTTTTTCTCCATTTCCACCGCTCTTTTTCTCTTAGTCTCCAGGTAATCTCATTTATTTTTCAATGTACTTCTAATAATTCGTATCGATTAGACCCACATATATCTTTGTTAATCCCACGCAAATTGCGTGTGCGGACGACGCTAGTGTTTTGTAAAAGCCTACCGTTTGGAAACGTTGTTTGGTGGAATCCTTAATCGACATTTGTAAGTTGAAGTCATCATCATATGCCAAAGGAAATTCTTTTGAAAAAGATGGGTTGGGTGGCTTGGAAGGTGTTTGTCTTTGACAAATAGATTTGATACATATCCACTTTTTCTCTTAAAACTCGTACATAGAAAAATATTGGTGAGAGAGATCACGTCTTGGTCAATGCGGCGTCTTAATTACACCAAACACAATACAGTCACGTACTAATCAATTATTGGACAAACAAAAAACAAATTTCAACTCGAACACTTTGGCAACAAGAACAACTCCTCTAGATTATGCGATGCTACGTCCATCAAAATCTAAAGTAAAAAGATTCGGAATAGTTAAAGGTTGCCAAATTGCATTATGGTAGCTCATGGTTTAAACAAATCAATTGGAAGATAAGAAAGCACCATTGAGGTGGACCACCCCATGTTTCAATGTCTCCAAGAATGACTCTTACTTGATTGTTTGTTTAACTTGTGATTTAAGAATCACATTTCATGTTTTACAAATCAAATCCTTGTTAATTTAGTCAATCAGCTAATCAAATGATAAGGACATGCTTGCTAAATACAAAAAAATATATATGATCCTCTCTTTGCTACCTATCTAGCTTTTGGCATCTCGTATCATTACATAAGGTGTAATTATTGGGGCAAAGAAAATTACTTAAATTACTTTTAACTAAAATCAATTAAGTACTTTTTAAGAAAGGTTTTATTGCACCTTCTACTACCTTATTTACGCACATAATTTATTATAAGTGTATATTCTTGCAAAGAAGTTCAACGAGAGCCGATAGCTGGTCTTAATTGAAATTACGTACTTTTAAAAGTTGTTATATTGATCCTTTTATGAAAGAATATAAATTAAGAGAAACTTGAAAAAATATCCTAATCACACACGATTACACGAACGAAATAAGATATATACTAGCTAAAGTGATAAATATGGCTTGAAATTCTAAAAGCCATAATGTTTTTCGCTGCTTTTTTAAGACATGAAAATGATAATCACACTCCACTTTAGTATGATTGCACTTTATTAACACTTCAAAGTTTTTAACCACACTTTTTTATGATTCCACTTAATTAACACTACTATAAGGACTCAAATTAGGTCATTCTGGTTACAACCAACTACAATGATTGTTGTAGAGAAAAAGATGTCCACATTTCGAGTGTTTTTCTTGATCTCACAAAATTTTCCTTTTAGGACACGCGGTTTACGTGCTCGTTTTTTGAAAATTTGTGGAGCTACCACCTAGCTCTGGAGAATTTTTTTTTTGTCTTCGTTGCGCGTGTTGCATCTCGAAAATAGAAATAACCTATAACTTTTTATGTAGTGATAATTAATGATCTATAAGTATTGTTATGGTATTTGAACGGTGGTGTAAAGCATGTACTTCCCGTCGGAAAGGTCAGGAGAAGGAATCTTACATAGATTTTTGGCGACAAGTTTTAATAATACTTTTAAACATCATCAATTAAAAATCACTACTTGTATAAAGTGAACATCATTCGTCGTTATATGGGTTACTTTTTACAACTCGGACTGCAGCTAAAATCTTCGAATGGCGAATATGACATTTCTTATAATCGCCAGATAACATCCTAGTATACTAATTCACCCTTTTTTTTGTCGCTAAAAGTTAGCACTTTTTATTAAATACGATTTTACCAACAAAAAGGGTGAAAATCATATAAGGGAAAGAAAAGGATTGACCACTGCATAATTGACCACCATAACAGTAATGCTTTGTGCTGGGACTTTAGATGTTTATATGAACTTTATTAGTTCAAAAGATAAACTAAGAAGGACAATCGCAATTATCAATACCGTATGAGAGGGGATCTTGTCTATTAAAATGAAACCTACCAGCTCCGGCAAAATAGCTATTGTTTCTTCGTTTATACTATCTATACTCTATACTATATGTATTTTGGTATTACATAACTATTCATTTAAAACGTTGACACTTGACATCAAAAATAAATTTTAAATGTTAAATAACTACCTTGGAGGACATATTTGGTTCCAAAATTTTTAAAAATCATTTCAAAAAATGTAGCCAAAATACATCCAAAAGATCATGCTGAATATTATAAAAATATCAATCTGCTCATTTTATTTTGCACATGCATACACTCCTTTTAGTGTTACATAAGTTAGCATATAACATTATGACGCTTGGTATTCTAAACTTTTTTTAAAAAAGTGAAACAAAATAAAAAATAAATGTCTATAAAGTCATGTTCGATTTTTGCACACGCGTGACATTATAAAATTTATCGGGAAATATAGTTAAAATAAATTCTAAAACTCAAGCTTGATATTATAAAAATATGATACTGCTAACTTCATTTTTTGTACACGCATCGCATGTGTCACGGTAACGAGTTTATAATAAATGAAATAGCCCTTTTTGGTGCGACTTCTCTTTTGGTGTTACATATTTTCTTGAGCGACAAATGACACACTAATCAAGTGACACATGACACTTAAGAATACTATATATATTTAATATTTGAAAAAGGTGATAGCTATGCATCATTGCAATTCACTTGTCACCTCTTACAGTGCTACCATAATTGTCCCGAACAAGAAATTTCAAAGACAGTTTAATTACGACTTGTGACAAAATGAAAAACAAACAAAACGTTAAAAATCGGGTGCCTTCCACTACCGCTCGATAGATATTATACATGATGCTATCAATCGAAATGACCGATACAGATCGATATGTCTACAGGCACGCACCTCGTACCATTTTCATACCAAAAGGATATGTATTGGCCCGGCCGTTAAGACTACGTTATGGATAATCATAGAGCTGACCATGCCAGAAAATTGACCACACAATTTTAGTTGATTTATTTGGTCGATAAATTGGAAAAAAGTGGGGAGGACCAGCAATGCTGCGCAGACTGATTCTCCACTGCCGGCCTATTATTCTTCCTTTTTCCTAAGATGTGCGTGGATTCTGACATTGAAAGTGCCGTGCTAAATCTGGTCTAAGATTCTAAAGAAACATGCTTCACGACGATGTTGGCATTGGCATCCAAAACACACAGGAAATATGACATAAAACTGAGAAGCATATATATATATGTTGAACACCTTAAAATACTAGAAGTTAGGGCTGCTAGTTTATAAGTTTTACTTTTCATATTTGTAATGATGGCAAAAAGATTTTTTTTCATCTTTTTCCTACGCTTATAATTTTGTGTTCTTGTTTTGAATATCATTCCGATAGTGTAAAAATGTTCAAACACCTGAAAGGTGTTTCCACAATTTTCTGACAAGGCTTGATCCTTCGATAAAGCAAAAAAAAAAAAAACAAGTTTTTTTCTTTTCTCTGCCTAACTTTCTGACGCCATCACATTATCACTGTCTCTCTTAGTCTATCTCTTTCTCCCCCTCTTCGTACCACCACCACGGACATCAACGATCACTGCCACAGTGGACCACGCCCCTTCGCTATGCCACCATGAAGAAGCATGCCCCGCCACTATAGCATGACCATCACTAATTGCTTCTGATCTCGTCTACTCCGCTCAATCGACACCCACACAGCCACAACACATCCATCTCAAAATTGCGTATCACCAACCACCACATAGGGCACCATAACACCAACCTCAATTGCCGATTCCCCCCCCCCCCACCAATTCGGTTCAACAGTACTGCAACCATATAGAAGCAATACGAGAAGATGGTTCTTGCAAAAAATGGATAAACTAGATTAATTTGGATGAGGGACATGTGACTCACGAGTGGACTTAATTAGACCAGTTGTCATAACTTGGTAGGGTTCTTAAGGGTACCATAGTAAATTATCATATCAATGTTAAGGGTATTTGTAAACAAATTAAAAAAAAGTTAGTGAAAAAACTTATAAACGAATTTGTTTCCATTTTGAAAACAAATACGAAAAACGTAAACAAACAAGATTAGATGAAAAAAACTTGCAAAAATAATTACAGAAAAAATATGAACGGGGAGAGTATGAGATTTTTTTATTCAAAACAAAAAATTACAAAAGTAAAATAGAAAATTCAAAAATGTAAACGAAAAATTGAATGCATTTGAGTTGCACAAGACTCAAAAACTAGTAAAAAGCAGGACGAAGAATGCAAAATTTATTTAGGTCTGAATTTTCCAAGGTGACGTGGCGAGAGCTGAGTTTGTTACAACTTTTTTGTTTCTGCAAGGAACTTGTGGCACCACCTAGAAACGGACCCCACCAGCTCGTGGAAAGTGCAGGTCACGACGACATTAATAACGCACCTAAAAACCCTCCATCCAACCACCCACCCCACCCCGCCTTCGCATCATGTCATCACTGTTATAATATCCTCCCCCCACCACCACTTCCCGCCACGTGGTCCCCGCCCCTTTCGCCGAACCGTATCAATCTATCTAGATATCTGTGAATATTTATCCCCATTACCAGGACAGTGAGGCTTCAAAAGATTACTTCTTTTTTTTCTTTTTCTTCTTCTTTATTTCAAGGGTGTGTCTAAATCTACGTTTTCCCTTTTTGTACCTAAATTTATTTATATTTTATCATATGAAGGTATTATTAGTACTTTATTGTTGGAGCATTAGAAAGTGCCATAACTCTACTCGTTCACAGTACATGGTCACGATTCAATTTTTTTTTAATATTTAGTATTACTCTGTTATAATTAGATGTTTTTTTAATTCTGTTATTCTAAATACTCCACGTATTTGATTCTCTTTTTGTCTTCATTTCGTGCTAAACACATTTATCTGTTTATATATATTACATATATTGTTATTTATAACGACTAAATTTGTATATATTTTTTTAACTGTTTATTATGCTCTGAACGATGCGTTGATTTTAGATGATCTATTAACTGGTTTTAAAACAAAAAACTTATAATTTTAGTAGGAAAAAATATAAATCTTTCCCCTCCCTACCAACAAATAGAAAAAGCAGGGTCGTGACCAGATATTGATAGCTTTGAAACACGTCTTGATACCATATTTTAGCCACTAAAATTTCATTATTAATTAAATTTGCAACCATTAATTAGGCTCATAGCCTCTTGATTTTAAAAAAGTATTCCGTAAAAAAGTAAACAAATAGTGTTTGAGTTCTAATTTTTTAACGTTTAAACTTCACTTTCATTAGTAATGCTAGAGTCGTCAACCCACATGATACATGTATAATTAATAAATATTTGTAACTTTTATCTATACAAATATAAAAAGTACATAAAGAGAAAAATAAGTTATCATAAAAATAAAGACCAGGAGGCAAAAAGCATTAAAAATAGAGCAACAATGCTGAAAATTGAATATTTGAGTGAGTAGTTAGAAGAAGGGGACGAAGACGAGGTTTAAAATGTGGTGAGTCGAGTGCTTATTTATTAATTTATTAAAAATTCATCAACAATAATCTTGATCAATATTTTTTTTAACTTAATACAGTATTAGTTAAACTTTTTTTTTTTGGTGAACGAGTATTAGTTAAACTTACTTTAAAGGTGTACTTCCCTGATAATAATATTATATTACAAATAATATTATTACAGGTAACAAATATCTAGAGCAAAAGTACAACCACCAGAAAAAGCAACGTGGGGCGCGTGAACAGAGCCCAGAGGCCCATGGGTCAGTCAGGTCCTTCTGACAGATCATGCTTTTGCCAGGACACGACAAAAAGTTCAGACGGCCGTGAAATCTAACGGCGAACCACCGCTTAAAGGTCGGACTCTTAGCGGTGCATTCGCGTGCGCCGTGTGGAAACTTTTGGTCAGGTCTCTCTTTCGTCTTTTTGGCCTTCTCGAAAGTCACAGGCGTTTTGCTTTAAATTTAAATTTAATTTTTGTTTTTTACTTTTGCCTTGAAAAAGTCCCACTCTTTGTATCTTTTGATTTGATCTTGTGAGGCGTGGGCTTTGGATTCTCACGTCGCTTTGTGCCCTTGGGTGGCGTAGCAGACTCCATTGATTGATTCCCGATACTTTGATCCGTTCCTCACTTTTGGATCCTTTATCCATCAAGTTTTTAATTCTTGTATAAAAGTTAAGGTTGTATAACTTTCTCGTATAATAAAAATAATAATAAAAAGTTATTACCAGTAGAAAAGAAAAGAATAATAACAAAAAGTTATTTTTCTTCCTCTTGTTTGTGTGTTTAAGAAAGATAAAAAATATCATTATTTTCTCTTATTAGTGAATTCAGTAGAAAAGAAAAGAAAAGAAAAGACAACCGATTGCGCATATATTCTTATACTACATTATGATAATTTTAACAAAGATTATGAATATATGATTCTAAAATAAAAGATGATTTTGATCGAAAAAATAAATTAGTTATCAATAATATCATACAAAGTACATCACATATTAATGTAATAAGTCTTATATCACTTATTAATGCCATAATGTAAAAAATTAAAATAGCCATGACTTGACTACAAGCATCATAACATCAAAATCTAATTATATGTACGCCAAAAACAAAATAATCAATTATAAGTTGACTATGACATCTAAAACAATCATTTGTTTGTAAGTAAATGGGTAAGTTCATGTAAGAAACCCTCAAATCTAAAAGTCATTAAAAAATTAGTCTTTATTGTCTAAAGGGTAATATGAGCATTATTAAAATGTTACTTATGAGAATTTTCTTTCTCTCAATTTCTTCCCAATTTCGAGAGGAAAGATTTAGAGATAAAATAAGCCCAAACTTTCCTCCACTTTCTCTTCTTTTCTCTCTTTAAAAAAAACTCACAAACTAGAGAAAGGGGAAGAAATTAGCTACTTTCCTTTCTTTTCCTCTCATTTTTCTCTTAAAAAAAACTCGCAAACAAGTTATATTAATGATAATATATCTTATATTAATAATTCTCTTAGTGAAGTTATTACATAAGAGATGTCGCGCATCTAATAATCCTAGTCCCTCCACTTTGAACCATTTAAGCTCCACTAGTTTTGTTGAATGATTCACTAAATGAATCGATGCTTTCATGAATTAGAAGTTCGGCAATTTTCTTTTGCATTTCATAAATTGGTGAAAGTGTAAGAGGCTGAGTTAATAGCAAAATTCGTAAGGATAAATTCTTTTTGAATCGCATTTATTTTCCTTGATAACTATGTCACGAGATTATTGGTCAACTATGTTGTCCAAAACTGTTTTTGAACTATAAGATGTCATATAATCGTGGTCCTAGATGTTATTGTTCGTAAAAAAGAACTTGCCAGAAGTCTGGTTTTGATTTTTGACAGTTTATGTTAAGTGAACAGGCCTTTTTAAGGTATCATGAATGACTTCACATTATACTGGTAAATGTCTCCTTTTAGTCGTCTTGTCTGTTAACTCCGCTCTAGTTCTGTCAATTGTATATTAATTATAACAGTTTCGTGTCATTATATTAGTATTATGGATTCCCGTGAGTTCATATTTCTACTTTCAATCCAAAATGAAAAAGCAAAACAAACTTATGAAGCTCTAATCGTTTGAATTTAACAAGATGTTTGATTATAGTTTGTGGTCAATTAACAAGGTTTAATAAGCTATAGTCCTCCCTAAGGACTAGTCATACAATATTTTCCAGCAATATTTATGAGCAATTAGAAGCAGGCAAGAAAAGGGGGGCTGAAGGAATAAAAAAGTGATGGCAACGTGTGTGGCCTTGTAACGTACACGAGAAGACTTTGTTTATCCCCCCATTCCTACCAGACAAAGATGAGATTGGCCTGGATCGTTTGGCTTGATGGGGAAGGGAACCAAAGCATTATCATGTGGAAGGTGGACCGGCGTGTTTGGTGGGCTCCGCCAAAAAAAGCATTATTTCTCTTTTCCGTATAGTGTACGTGCCCGACATTGCAAGGGAGAGAGTCGTCACCGACTTGGTAGATGCACTTGCCTCCCCATCTCATTCTCAGCTCCCACCGCAATTAGTGATGGATTTCACGTGACTTCCCCAACCAACCCAACAATATAAACTATAAAGTATGGGAGGCTTGGTTTTGGATACAATAAATTAATCCGTACCGCAATAAAAGATTTATTTTGCAAACTTGTAACTTTTTGAAGAGAGATTTATCGTAACAAAATGTTACGAGTCTGAACTTTTCTAGCGGTAAAAGATTGTTCCTCAAATTTATTAATCATAATTTCTAATGACCAAAAGTTTTTCTGTAAAACTGTTACAGCATTTTGAAGATACAGCAATAAAATGGTGCAAGTCTGCAAAGTAATTTCAAGATGAAGCGATTTTTTTTTTTTTTTTTGGCTGAACATACAATCTTCGTCACTAAGCCAGTAAGCCTTAAGAAGTGCTGGTAATGTTTTTTTTTTCCTTCCTAAATAAGAGAGTTTGAATTTAAGTAAAAGAGTGTGAATTTAGTTTGGCATAGTTTTAAATTCTAACGCCTCAATTTAGAAGGTTATGAGTAAGTGCTTCGTAAAGCCAATTAGGTAAAACGTATTCACATGTGAGTTAGGTGCAAATTTTCATGTCCCAATACAAATAGTGTATATGCGTACAAACATCTATTTTTTTATCTATAATAACTTGAACGTCGAGTCTACACTCCACAAATTTATCTGAAAATAGAAAATAGTGTGTGGAACACTTTCCGCTTTCCACCAAATATAGCCCAAAGTTGGCGTCGAGAAGGAAACGATTCTTGCTTTGATAGCTTGACGTTTACTAGTGCATGATTAATGTCGCGGGCTAATGGTCAAAAAATGGGAGCAAATCGCTATCTACCACTTCCTTTGAATACAAAGTAGAGCAGTTGTTTTCCTCTGGAAGAGCAGACCATTGAGCTGTCTCTTGCAGAGTGCCTTTCTTAGCATTATCGTATTAGTCTAACGTTTTTGACTTCTTGCTTGAGTTTAAGCATTTTACCAAATATTAAACTTATTCTATTGGTGAATGGTGCCTTGTCAAACCCTATATGAACTCGTCAACTTATTAATTGTCATATATATGAAAGTGGGTATTAAACAAAGCTAGATGATGAGCAAGGTAATACAAATACCACTTTTCTGGCTATCAATAATTGAATGTCTTCCTAAAGAAGAATTAATTCTAGTAGATGTTATATTTTTTTTACAATATTATGAATTTTCACCTGTGTACAAAGGTAAAGAGAGGCGAGTTGATCATTTTGTGCATATGAAGTTTGTAATTTTTGTCCATTTAGACTCTAGAATGTTATGGCATGTGTGAAGATTATCAATCATCGTTATTTTTGTTGATGATGATATTCTCAATTTTGATTTGAATCTCGAGTTAGATACAGTTCGACTGTGATGAAAATTAAATTCATGAAAGAGTTCATGAAATATTAATTATAGCCACAGAAACAACAAGTACAATTTCGAAATCATCTTTGAAAAAAACCATCCCAGTTAAATATTCTCTCGTAACGACTTTGAAGAGATTACAAGACCTGAAGGGATAGTCTCATTTGGCGAAGCAGTCAAAGTCAAGATACATAAAAGGAAAGGGTTTTAATGAATTACCTTAACCAATCGGCGAGTTCTCAGTGTAGATGAGATCGAATGACATTTAGATCGTAAATTACTTCGTCTAAAAAGTCTGTTCTTAACATTTTTTAAGTTAGTATTTAATTTGTTTTCTGAATTCTTTAGACGCGACCAACAACAATCTAAACCGCTATTCTTAATGGGGCCGGCTTTGAGGATCTTAGCCCACCGAAGAGACTTTTAAAATACAACTAAGCACGCATTAGATTGAGACTAATCAATTGTTGGAAAATATCCATCCAACCAACCAACTAAAGATCCCACAACATAGAAACTCCAGGCTAACCCACCAGGCACCAGCCAATCAATTGCAGCCTCCCACCCAGGCAT
The DNA here is from genome assembly GCA_033065855.1 of Escallonia rubra. NCBI lineage: Eukaryota > Viridiplantae > Streptophyta > Magnoliopsida > Escalloniales > Escalloniaceae > Escallonia > Escallonia rubra. The sequence continues at coordinate 973,738 of JAVXUO010002581.1, read as the reverse complement.
TCCACCAAGTGGGCTACGTGACGTCATTACAATCCCAAAATAGAAAAATCAATGGACACCAATTGCCCTCCCAGCCGAGCCGAGATAAGAGCAAGGAGTCAAGCAATAACCAATGATGCCCGTTCCAGATAGAAACCGACGTGGCCGTGATTGACTAGGTCCGTGGGCCCCACCGCTCCCTGGGCCGGACTTCAAACACCCAATTCAAACCCACAGTTTTCAAAGTGGCTTCGCGTCCGGAAGGATCGTCAGAGAGGACGATCGATATTTGCCCCGTTTTACAACTTGCACGCCACTTCTGCCGCTGTTTGTTTTTTCTCCTTTGTTTGGACGTGTAGATATCTCCAGGTAGATTTTACGTTGATTGAGATTAAATTTTTCTCTTCTTAAACAATCGTAAAGATGCATCTCCTACACATTTTTATTTTAAAAAGTGAGTAATTTTTTTTATTACTAGATTAACTCCTTATGATTGTCGCTATTCAATTTTTAGTAACAAGTGATCATGCTTTTTGATCAGTTTGATATTCTACTTTAATTTATCGGCCCTAATATCTCTTTACGTAGAGGACCTCAAGTCTATTTTAACGACAAAGTTGATGTAAAGACGGTAAAAAGAAGAGAGCAATAAAAATTATTACTTCTATTTTGTTGCTATGAGTCTTAGAACTCCTAAGATACATGTAGTACCACATAAATATTGGTCAGTTAAAAGGAAGTTGAAATACCTACTTAAATTAGCATTATTATGGGGCTCCTACTAAAGTTATCATGAAAATACGCTGAATGAGAATTATTATTATTATATATTAAAAACGCATGACAATTTTAAAAAGTGGAAACACAATAAGCCACGTTAAAGAAAAGGAGGGAAAGTCCGTGATGGCCGACGTATTCGCGCCCACGCGCCCTGTGTTTCCCCATCATCTCTTTCTCTCTCTACTTTTCCTCTCTTTCTCTCTCATCTGTTCCACCCTCTCTCCCCACTTTCTCTCTCTACATTGTCTCACTATATAATCCTCGTATCTCTTTGCCACTTTCGCCACAACCCACCGCTAGCCCTCGTATTCTCTATCTGTACGAAACCCTAATTTTTTTCGGTTCCATCTTTCCTCCTTGTTTCATCTAAATGGAAGGAGTGAGCAGCAAGAAGCGAACTCGGTTCGACTCGGACGAGTCCGAGTTCGGCTCGCCTGAAGTGAAGAGGCTCAGGCACGACCTGTTCGACGTCCTCGACGAGTCGGACGACGTTTGCACGACGAGTCAGGATCTCGACTCGTTCATGAAGAGCTTCGAAGAAGAGATCTCAGCCTCCGGCTCTTCGTCCCCGGCGGTGGCCGTGGTTGACCTGACGTCAGAATCCGGCGATTCTCAGCCGGAACTCGGGTACCTCTTAGAAGCCTCCGACGACGAGCTCGGTATTCCCCCTTCTGTGACCTCCCCGAGTGAGGTGGACAATCGTGTGGAGACCGAGTCGGTACGAGTTTTCTCTGACTCGGCCGAACTCACTGAGTTGTGGGGATTTAACGACCAGATCTCGGGATATGACTCGTTCGAGTTCGGGTTCGGGGATGGGGATGTGGATGCCTTTAACAACAATACCAGCGGCGAGTACGTGGCGTTGGACGGACTGTTCGATTATTCGGATCTGGGTTTCGGGTCGTCGGATTATCCGTGGCGGCCCGAGACTTTGCCGGCGCTGTAGTTTATGGATCGGAGCTTCGGATCCAAACCAAACCATGGGTTATTGTAAAGTTTCTTTTATTTTTTAATTGAAAAAAAGGAGAAAAATGCTAGTGATACTTAGATTTAAACATGGGAGTAAGTGATTCGATTTTGTGATTGTGGAAATCAGCCAAAGTAAACGACGAATGGAATCTTCAATTAGCGGATTTATATAAATTATGTGCTTACTCCAAGTGATTGATATTTTCGCTTCGATATGATTTGCCGTGACAATAATTATGCTTGTTAAATACGTATTAGTTGTAGCAATTTCATGAAATCATGGAGCCAAATTTAACAACATCTTTTACTGTTATTAATTAAATATTTGTATTTTTATTCCAACCCATCTTACCATTACGCATTTATTAATTACTCATTACTCATTTTTCAAAGAAAAGAAAGTGTGCAAGTAGTCAACCAAGAAGGCGTGAAAATATTCCAATACATTGTTTTAGTATTAATAATGCATTTTCCTTAAGAAATGGTTGCTCAAGATACGATCCATTACATGATCGTACTATATACTCTGGCGACAAGTTTTCTTGTCCCCCCACATGTTGCCTAATCTTTGCTTTCACAAGTACTCTTGTAGGGATTCCATGTCTAAAATCTTTTCACTGCGGCAAGAACTTTTCTTGGTGTCCAACATAGATAGACCTGGGTTGGAATTGTTTGGGATTTGATTCTCAAAAGCATATCTTAATTAAATCAGAATCGGTTCTTAAAATTATCTTTAATTTATATTAAGAGTAATAGATTAAAAGTTGTTGGAGGTGCTCGGATAAAAATAGATGAAACTAAGTTTAGTGTGACAAAATTATCATATAGTGTATTCAAATTAAAAGGAGACATTAAATGTATGTTTATATGTGAGTATATGTTGGTAACTTTCTTGGTCGAACCTTATTCTTCAAAACTGATTACATCAGGATCTAAGAAAAACAAGGATTCTTAATTTAATTAGTTTTAAGCACATTTAAACATATTTGATTAGTTTACTTTTGTAACATGATTTAATCAAGTTTGACAATTCTAGAATCAATCACAAGCACTATTTATAAAGAGGCCCTCCTCGAAAAAGATGGTTGAGATTTGAAATAGATTTTCTATTTTGGATTCTTTGTTTTCTAAAAATTTCATCGACATCGGATGAAAATTAAATGCACGCTATTCAAATCAAGAGTCGTCGGGAGTCTTTTTAGCGCAATCGATCGGACAATGCAGTGGTTACAACTCTAGATGTTGTGGGCTAGTTTGACTTTGGGAGCGTTTTGTTTTTAGTGATTTTGCTTAAGAACATATAATTTCTAGGATAAATTTCACTTAATCCCCTAGGGTTGACATTCCACTTAAATCATCTAGTTTCAATTGCAAAACATAACACCCTAACATTTCAAATTTATTGCAATTGAGCCCATAATCATCTCTCCGCTAGGGAAAAAAAGGTGGATGGCACTTCACTTAGAAAGGCAAAAATGTCTTTTCATGGCAAACACACACAAACATGCCAATACTCCACAAAAGTCGCTTGCACCTCCCCCCAGCACTCACACTTTAGCGCTCCCCTAATCACCTATTACTATCTGCACACACAAAAATCAAACCACCACAAAACAACGCGTTGATGAAGATTTAACTTAAATCTTAGATTTTTCAGGGCGGCAAATTTGGTGCAGGAGCGTCCGGATGACTTGAGTTCGATATGGGTGTATTTTTAGCGGTGACAATTTTCGCCATTAATTCAAGGTTGGTGTTGGGGATGAGGGATCTAAAGGAGCAGAAAAAGGGGCTGACAATGTGTATGTGTGTGTGTCGCCATGCGCGCCAACGCACGCGCATCGTGGTGGTTGATGGGGATTGAAGAGCCACCGTGGTTAGAATATGGGGATCGGAGGGCCACCGCAGTTTGAATAGAAGGATTGGGGGGGGGGGGATGCGAGAAAGACCTATGGTATGTGCATGGGTGGGTGGTATGGGGAAATGAGGTGGGTATTGGGTAAAACAAAAGAGGAAAAATACAAAGACTCCAGAGAGTAACAAAAGGAAGAAAGCTGGAATAAAAATATTACTTGTATTTGAGAGAAACTTGCAAAATGGATTTATGATTCAATAAGCTTATTGAACCTCTATTTAAAGACTAGGTTCCACTAAACCACTCTCCACATATATCTCCACTACTCACTCCAAGTTTACCACTAACAAGCAACCCACTACTCACTCCATGTTTACCACTAACAAGCAACCCACTACTTACTTCATGTTTACCACTAACAAACAACCAAAGCCCACTATGTGAACAAGCCTCACATTTAACTATAAAATTGGTAACTGAACATGAAATAATCCAACTAAGCAAAAGACTAGGAAAACAAGTAAATACAACTAACTACCTCTAAAGTAAGTTGCACTAATTTTGACACTCCCCCTTAGTGCAAGCTTACGACACCCAAAGCATCCCGAAAACGTTGAAACTTAGGCTCCACCAAAGCCTTAGTAAATATATCAGCCACTTGATCGTTGGTGCGAACGCTTAATAGCTCAACATCTTCGCTTAACACTTTCTCACGAACAAAGTGATAACGCACCTCTATATGTTTTGTTCTCACATGAAAATTTGGATTTGATGCAAGCTTAATGGCACTTTCATTATCACACTTAATTTGCACAGCATAGTCAACTTCGTTGAACATGTCTTCAATTAGCCTTTTTAACCAAACGCATTCTTGTGTAGCCATAGTTGCTGCCACATACTCAGCTTCGGTGCTAGATAAAACAACAATATTCTGCTTCTTGCTACACCAAGAAACTGCTGCTGAACCAGTGTTGAAACAATATCCTGAAGTTGAGTGACGATCATTTGTATCTCCGGCCCAATCTGCATCAGTAAATCCACTCAACACAAAGTTATCACGTCTCTTGTACAGAAGATCATAATCAAGAGTTCCTTTTACATAACGTAAAATTCTTCTTGCCGCTTCCAAATGAGGGGTTCTTGGATTTTGCATAAACTGAGAAACAACACTAACAGAGTATGAAATTTCTGGCCTTGTGATGGTTAGATAAATCAAACTTCCAACAAGTTGTCGGAACTTCCTGGCATCCTTCAATGGCTTCCCTTTATCTTTCTTCAGCTTAAGATTTGGCTCCATTGGAGTGGCCTTTTCTTTCGAATCCCCCATGCTGAAACGCTCTAAGAGACTTTTTGCATAAGCTCTTTAAGACACAAAATACCCTTGGTCTGATTTTTCAATTTCTAGACCAAGAAAACATCCAATTTCCCCCAAATTTTTCATATCAAATCGAACAGACAAGTCATTTCTCAAATTAGAAATTTATGATTCATTATCCCGTAGTTATTATCATATCATCAACATATAATAATACCAGGAGATGCACATTTGATTCTAATTTTATAAATAAACTAGAATCTGAATCAGAAACTCTAAATCCACAGAAGATGAAGTATTGAGCAACTTTACCATACCAAGCTCGAGGAGCTTGCTTTAGGCCATAGAGTGCTTTCTTCAATCGGCAAACATGATTTGGAAATTGCTTAGAGAGAAAGCCAGAAGGTTGCTCCATAAATACTTCACGATCCAACTCTCCATAAATAAATGCATTCTTTACATCAAGCTGCCATAATTTCCAACCTTTAGAAGCAGCAAGCGAGATAATTGATCTAACTGTCACCATCTTCGCCACCGGGCTAAATGTCTCCTCATAGTCCAATCCATAGTTTTGAGAGAAACCACGAGCAACTAAACGAGCTTTAAACCTATCAATGGTACCATCAGAATTTTTCTTCAAGCGAAACACCCATTTGCAAGTGACTGGCTCACACTTTTCTGGTTTCGGTACCAACTCCCATGTCTCATTTTTGTCTAAAGCATCAATCTCTTCTTGCATTGCTCTCTCCCAATTTGGACAGCCCCTCGCTTCCTCATAACTTGTTGGTTCTTCTGCAGTTAATGCTCCTGTAAAGAAACATGAAGTCACCGAACAACTATTTAGTTTTACCTCATAATCTTTGAGGTAGTCTGGCTGCTTTGTTTCCCTTGTTGACCTTCTCACGGCTTGTTGCTCATCTCCTCTTCTTGCAATGTTCTGAGTTGGGGACTCATTTTCTGCCTCTACATTACTAGGTGCTTGCACATTTGCTTCAGGAAATAGAAGCTCCAAATTATCTTGATCATCACCAATAGCAATGAACTTTGGAACAGAAAATGGCGAGGACACCTCATCAAACACCACATCTCTAGAAGTAGTAAACTTCTTTGTATCTGGATCCATGCATCTCCAACCTTTCCTATGAGAGTCATAGCCAACAAATACACACTTCTTTGCTTTCGGGTCAAGTTTGGTTCTATTAGATTTAGGAACATGAACGTAACAAATAGAACCAAATACCCGAAAATAATTCACATTTGGCTTTTCACTATACAAAATCTCAAAGGGAGATTTTTGTGTACCTGGCCAAGGAGGCAACCTGTTTGTCACATGACATGCACATTGAATAGCTTCTGCCCAGAGCTCCTGAGGAAGATTCTTGTCATGCAGCCATGAAAGACAAATGGAAGAAAGATACCCAAGTTTCCTTTCTGCAACTCCATTTTGCTGAGGCGTGTCTGGACATGTCATTTGACGAAGAATATTGTTGTCATCATAATATTTGAATAAGTCATCTTACATGTATTCCCCACCATTGTCACTCCGGAGGCATTTTATCTTCTTCCCAAACTCTTTTCCAATGACATCCTTGAACTCCATAAACTTGGATAGTGCTTCACTCTTCTCCTTAAAAAATTTCACCCAAGTGAACCTCGAGTAATCATCCACCAACACCATAACATAGCGATGTCCGCTATAGCTTGGTGTTCTCGTTGGTCCCATCAAGTCTGTATGAACCAATTCAAACAATGTGGATCTTTGATTTGATGACCTTTTGAAAGGAAGACGATGAGATTTGCCATATTGGCAACCTTGGCAAATCACATCTTCTCGGACATTCTTCAAAGTTGGCATACCATATACCAACTTTTTAGAAGAAATCTGTTGCAGCAATTGGTAGCCTACATGACCCAACCGAGCATGCCAAATAGCAGCATTATCGGTTTGGCTTGTCTTCTTCACATAAGCTTCACCTGCTGACATAACGAACAAAGAACCTTTCTTCTCACCAGAAAAAATAACATTAGCAGATATTTCTTTCACATTATCAAGCACCTTCACATCCTTTGGGCCAAATAAGACATATTTTCCAGAATCAGTAATTTGAGGAACTGAAACTAGATTTTTCGTCAAACCTGGAACATGATAAACATCATGCAACTTGACACTGCTTGTATCGTTGGCCACATCGATCGTCACAACGCCTTCTTTTGCTACAGGATGAGTAGAGTTATCAACAGTGACAATAACTCGATCTCCATGGTGTTCATGCACTTCCGAGAACAAAGTATCATTCCCGGTTACATGGTGAGAACAACCTGAATCAATGATCCACTATTCTTTCTTGTTGTCAGCATAATTGACAAAAGCTTGGGTTGACTTTTGTTCAATAGCCTCAACAGTAAAGCAATGATCCCATTTGAGTTGATCATCTCCTTCGCTTGTGTATGCGACGTTGGCCTTCGAAAGCTTCACCGGGCAATTTTTCTTTATATGCACAGTCTTCCCGCATCTGAAGCATGTGATAGGCTTCTTAGTGTGTGAATTGCCACCTTTTTCTTCACTTGAATCTCCTTCTTTGTTCTTACTCCCAAACAGATTCTTCTTGTCCGACTTTCCCTTCGAAAAGAGAACGTCATCGGTTTCAAAGCTCTTCGCCCTCTGTTTCGCCAAGGCTTCTTAATTAGAGAGAAAATTCTCTAATTCTTCGACAGAAGGCTATGTCGACCACCCTTGTATAGAGGTGACAAAAGGCCCATATTCCTTCTTCAAACCGCGAACAAGATAGCGACGTAGACGAGCTTCACTAATCTTCTCATCCGTAACTATCTCTGAAATCTCAGCACAAATACTTTTAACTCGTAAAAAGTATTCTGAAATTGACATACCTCCTTGCTTTAACATTGCTAACTCGTTCTCCAACAGCTGTAGCCTTGCTGTATTCTTCTTGGTAAACAGCCTTTCGAGCGTTTCCCAAACTTCCTTCGGAGAACAAACGTCACGAACATGATCAATGAACTCTTTGCTAATAGATGTCCTCAAAGCAAAGAGAGCCTTCCCACACTTGATCTTCCACTTCCGTCATGACTCGGCATTCTCAGGAACATCGGAAGGGATTGCATCAGTACCGACAATTAATTCCCATAAGTCCTGACCTTGAAGGTATGCCTCCATACACATCGTCCAATACTTGTAGTTTTTGCCTACAAGTTTCTCCATCCCGTTGTAAATATTTCCTCCATTTGAGACCTCCATTGTAGCAGTCAACGAAAGCTCCCTCTCACACGTTCAAACTTCTCCAACAAATAAATTTGATAGACAAGAAGATTTGAACAACAAAAGAACCTTCAGCTGGCTCTTGATACCATAAAACAAAAGAGGAAAAATACAAAGACTCCAGAGAGTAACAAAAGGAAGAAAGCTGGAATAAAAATATTACTTGTATTTGAGAGAAACTTGCAAAATGGATTTATGATGCAATAAGTTTATTGAACCTCTATTTATAGACTAGGTTCCACTAAACCACTTTCCACATATATCTCCACTACTCACTCCATGTTTACCACTAACAAATAACTCACTACTCACTCCATGTTTACCACTAACAAGCAACCCACTACTTACTCCATGTTTACCACTAATAAACAACCAAAGCCCACTATGTGAACAAGCCTCACATTTAGCTATAAAATTGGTAACTGAACATGAAATAATCCAACTAAGGAAAAGACTAGGAAAACAAGTAAATACAACTAATTACATCTAAAGTAAGTTGCACTAATTTTGACATTGGGGGTGGCTGGCAGTGTTTGTGTGCGTTTGCGTGTGTGTGGGTGGGTGTTTGCTCTGGTGATGGGTGGCTGGGGGTGACAGATCGTGGTGTTCTGAACATGGGGATGAGGATTAAGGGGCCGACCAACATGTATGTGCAGGGTGTGGGTGGAAGGCAGTCGGTGATTGGGGTGGCTGACTCTGTGTGTGTGTGTGTGTGTGTGCAGGGTACGTGGGTAATAAGTGTTGGGACCTTGGTGGTTCGATTATAAGGATAGCGATTGGGTCGTGAAGGGAACCCGAAAAATATGTGTAAGATATGGTTAGTGTGGGGAAAGGGGTGTGTGGTAGGGGTAGTTGATAACATGTGTTGGGGGAAGGAGAGGTGCACGAGCTTGTGTGTAAGGTCTGGTAGCGCTGATGGTGATTGATAGGCGATAGGGACATTAGTGGTGGGTGATGGGTGGTAGGTGGTGGGCGATTGTGGTACTGTGTGGTGGTTTAATCATGGGGATGGGGATTAGAGGGAGGGAACACTTGTGCATAGGTTTTTGGTCAGCGGTGTTTTAGTAGGAGTGTTTATGTTTGAAATGAACATCTCATGTATTTTACAAAAGCTTTATAAATAAATAATGCTAAGTTAATTATAATATTATAGATCATTTATGCGGTTGCCGGTGACAGATAGGAATAAAATTTGTAAATTTGCAATTTTTTTTATCTTTACATACTTTGCTTTTTCATCGTAGATTTATGGTTGCAATTTAAGTGATAATAGCTGTGAATAAACCATAATACAATGGTATGCCGGTATGGCGATAGAATATGGATAAAGGAACATGTGACTTGCGACATTATTTCAACATATGGTTTTCTCTCACACATTACTAAGTCCTTTCTTATTTAGAGTTTTTTTTTAAAGGTGCTAGTAGTCTAATTACCTCGTATCACTTCTTCTAAGGCAAATTGTTGTTTTTTTTTTTTTTTGGTTTTAAACGAGAGAATTTTTCATATATGAAACATGGTAGTTTTCATGGTTACATGAGTAGTCCACCTACTTTTCATGAAAAAACAAAGTGTTTTAGTAATAAAAGAAAATAATAATAAGAAGATTACAACCATATTGAACTAAATTTTGAAGGAGCGGAAAGGTAAGTTACAAAATGCAAATATATCAGAAATGCATATGGGAATGCAATATGGCAGCCAATCAAAATATAGGAGCACTGGGGAGCCAAGAGCTTTCTGCTTGTGCATCAATTGGCAAATGTTCAAGGTAGAGTAGCGAAACTGGATATGGTGGAAATCCTTGAGAGCAAAATAAATATCGTCCATGAGTCCAGCATCGATGATACTACGCGCGCTGTACCAGGTTGATGTAACTCAAAAATAAGAAATTTATCATCAATATAAAGATGGATGTGTGTCATACTGAGGCTGGAAATCCAGTGAATGCAACTGAGGAGGCCTTTGAGTGATGCAACTCTATGGTTATTTGAAGGAAAATTGCCTTCAAATAATCCAGTGATTGAATGCAACTGAGAAGGTCTTTGAGTGATGCAACTCTACGGTTATTTGAAGGAAAATTGCCTTCAAATTTATTTATAGGAATGCCGTCAGAGTTCAGTAAAGTGATCATCAGAAGTCCGAAATCTAATATGTATTTGCAAAGAATAAATAAATGAATAAAGTAAAGGTGGTAGCATATCGGCAAGAGCAGGCAGCAAAGAGCAAGACACCTGTGGCTGACTTTTACTTATGGTTGAGTCTTTTGTTTCTTGTATTTAGTGAACTGTCATTTTGGTATTCTTAAGAGTAGTTTCAACGATTAAGTCATATTTATTTTGTATGTTGCTTCTGTATAAAGAAAATAAAATTTTATATTAATTTCGTATAAGAAAATAAATGCTTTTAATTTGTGACCTAGTAACTTTTAATTTTCATGTTATTAATGTTTATATTTTTTGAGTATTTATTTTGTTATGTTAAAATGTTTCTAAGGTATTAATAGTCAAAATCAATTCTTAGCACATCGATACATTAATTAAGTATTCTTAAATAGTTAAGTCATATTCATATTTTATGTGTTGCTTCTATGTAAAGAAAATAAAGCTTTATGTTGCTTTCACATAAAGAAAAGGAAGCTTTTAATTTGTGACATGCTAATCTTTAACTTTCATAAATAATTTACATTTTTAATACTTTTTAGTGTTAATTTTATCAGTTAAAGTATTTCTGAGGTGTTAATAGTCAAAATCAAGTTCTTATATGCTGGTACGTTGATTAGGTAGAGTGTTAGAATGTATTGAATTAATTTTTTACACTTACAAGATCTATTATAAGTGCACATTTTGTTAACATATATTATAGTAAATAGTCGTGATACACGTGTAACCTTAATAAATGTTGATAAAAAAAGAAAGAGAACACCAAATAGGATTGCATGTCGCATATGTAAAATGGCTAACAAAGTAAAAAAAACACTAATAAGAGCTTATGTGTTGCCTGCACGATCTAACAATGCTTTGTTTATAATATGATGATATGTATGTAAACATATGTGTGTGCTTATACATATATTAACTAAATCTATTAGGTTAGATATAGACTTCTACGGTAACCGAACCTAACGTGTCATGGTTTGCTCATTGATTAATCACTTGTTATCTTTGCGTAATGGACGTGTATGGAGACCATAGGCTCGACTAGATCTCGTGCGGTTAGACCTTCTAACTTGTGAACGGTGCATCTCGCAAACTGTTGCAGTTTGATCCCTTCATATGCACGACAACATTCATCGATGCTTGTAGCTGGCCATGGAGCAAACTTTGGCTCCTACTCAGATTGTATGAATCTTTCCTCCAACCCGTGTATAGTAACAATTAATAGTCTCTAAATGTTTCTAGTGACTTTTCTTCTAACACTTTCAGCGACAATTATTAGAAGAATTTTTTAGCGTCACTAAATAAAAGTCATTAGAAATATTTAGATACAATTGATTGTCGCTATATAGGGGGTAGGAGAAAGATTAATCCAATCGGACATTTTAGTGTGGTGGGGTGCAAAACGACTGACGCCCGCTCTGCTGAAAGCTTTGAACATTCGCTTTTCTCGGGTTCCTCGCCCGAGCGAATAAGAAATATCTTTTTCATTTATAAAGAACACTTCCTCAGATCTTGCGGAGGCATTTAAAAGGTTTAGAAGCCAAATTTTTTCGCAGGCCATGAAAGCCAAAGACATGACGTTCAATTTACGGTTTCATCCCATGCCTTCTTGAACCGTTCGACTTCGGGCTCGTCCACAAGTTAGAAGGTCTAAGTGGGCCGAGCAGAAACCCAAACTCAATGTAGCTGCCAAATTTTGTGGCCCAGTCTGTATTGCAAAACGAGTGCGTGGCCCAACGACAAGGCCCATTGCTTCATTAACTTGGATGGTCTTTTGTTTTTTTTATTTTATTTTCGTTCCATCTTTTTTGCTAATCGAGCGGTGGCCCATCCATGATTCACACACCTCTCCTCTTGTCACACGCAAAAATCTAGCTCTCTCTAATCCGCTTTCTGACTTACGATCCACCAACCCCACCACCTAACCAACACGCGTCATCTCCACGCGCCGCAGAAGAAAACCAAAATCCATAGCGCGTGTCGTACAATCTCGAAGAGGCCCGTGGACGTCACAACTGCCCTCCTCCGGAAGGGAGTATCGGTACAAGGTGTGGAATATGAACTTCGGTGGATACTTATTCTTACTTGCGCCTTCGTTCTCCTTCGTCTTGAATACTCTCTCTCTCTCTAGGTAGGGATCTTCCAGTCACATCTCACAGATCGATTTTCGTGATGAAGATTTTCGTGAAGACATTGAAGGGAACTCACTTCGAAATCGAAGTTAAACCTCAAGACACGGTAAAATTCAATCGCCTTCGAATTGCCGATCTTTTTTGTAGATTTGAAATTATGTGTGTGTAGATGTGTGTGCTTTTATCTGTCGGATTGATTGAGAGTTAGGTTTTTTCGTGTCTTTTTGATCTGTTAAATCGACCGAGTATGTGAATTTGGGGTTCTCTGTGTGGAATTAGTTGAGAATTACGAGAATTTAGGTGCTTGAATTGTTGAGCGGTGTTTGGATATCGAAATTGAGGTTTTGGAGCTGTTACTGAATGGACTGGCATTCTATCTTTTGGTATGGGCGTGCTGCTTTTCTGTTATTTCGTCCGCCCGCTCATCATCGGAGGGAGTTATGTTTTGTAAGGTTAATACATTGGTTCGTATGCTATCGTCTGAGCAAGTCGTATTGTACATGCATTCTTATGATGGTTTTGCTAAGTTTCGTTTCTGATAGATGTTGCATCCGCCCTAAAATGGAATGCACACAGACAGCACACAGCACGCAGTACACACACACACACATATGTATGTGTGTACCTTTTATGGAGTTTCAGCATTCGGATGCTCTATTTACGAGGATATGAAGTAATCATTTCAAAAGCATTTATAGTACATATAAGCACTTGTCTAACTTGCTACCTTCCTCCCAGCCCCCTTTCTCTTCTTAGAGAAAGAAAATTTTATCAATTTTTTTTTGAGGCTCAATCAGTTGTATGGGTTCTTTTTTCCCTGATATCTAAGGATCTAATAGACAAAAAGCCAGCCTACAGGGGGCTGCAAGTACGCTGGAAGTATATGTAAGAAATATAATACTAAGAAAACTCAGCTCTTTTGAATTAGACACGAAGCATTTAAGTGTATGACAGAGGGTATAAAGAGCCATTCCTAGAGTGCGACGACTTGTAGCACATCCAAAGTGGAACCTTTCAGGCCTCCAGAATGGCTTTTATGCCTTTTCAGCAAAAGACGCCATGAGAGACGTAGAGTTGCTCTTCTACAACTCAATGACAGATCTTGGCCTCATCTAAAAATTGCAGAAACCAGAGGACCACAGCTTATTTTGGTGCGTACACCATACATATACTTTGGCCCATCTAACACATAATTTCTGACATTATGAATTTTCGCTTTGGTAACCCAAGGAAAAGCTTCAAGGTTGCGTGCCTATCATTGTGGTATCGAGTATATTTTCCATCTGCATTTGATTCCATGGACCATAGATAATAAGCCTACCTTTTGGGATGCTTAAACTGACCTTTTCCTTCTTTTTCGAAACGACCACAATTATAGGTGATGAATAGCAGTTAATGGAAGAAAGTAGAGTAGAAGGAACTAAATAAAGAACAGTTTCGATTAGATTTAATTCATCAGATAAGGATTAGCGCAGACATAGACCCAAGTCTGACAAGTTAAAATCAATTCATGTCCGCATTGAGTGCCCCCAGCATTGCATCTGCTTTCATTATAGCTTATCTTGAACTGTTAAGGTAACAATTCTATTGTCAGGTTGCGGATGTGAAGAAGAGTATAGAAACTGCTCAAGGAGCAGATGTTTATCCTGCTGCACAGCAGATGCTAATCCATCAGGGGAAAGTGCTTAAAGATGGCACGACGTTGGAAGAAAATAAAGTTGCTGAAAACAGTTTTGTTGTCATCATGCTATCGAAGGTAAAAATAGTTTCAATTATGTATTCCCGATGAATTGGCTTTTAGTTGGAATTCACACTCCTTTTTTTTGCATGTATAGTTTCTAGGGTTGTAAAGAACGATAAGTTAAACTGTCATGCTTTGGGATGATGCGGAGTTGTTATTTCCTTCCGTTGGACGATACTTACAAACATAATGGGAAGATACATGTTGTGAAACGTCTTAGCCATTTTACCGTCCTATTTAATTTTTTTGGCTCAAGTGAATGGTAGACTTATCAATACCAATCGAGCCAGCATGTAGGTTTATTCTTCAAAAATCTATTTCAAGATTTCGATTCTAGTCGTACATTCCTGAGGTTTTTTTTTTTTAATCTACAGATTTTTAGTAGTTTATTGGTATTGATTTTTTGCAAGCTAAGTAGCACGGACACGGAATCCCCTTTGCACCAATGTCGACTGGGACACTGAACACCATTATTTTCGGAATAACAAATTTTGGATAGCGCCTGACACCACTAAACTTTATATATATATATATATATATATATATATGTATTTGTGTATATACCTATGTATCTATGTGTGCATATTTCGCCATAGTAGCACTTGTGTCCATTGACCATACAGAATGATACATATCTATATATACACATTATATATGTGCACATATTTGTATGATATTCATATTATGTACGAGCATTTTTATACATAAGGGATATATCACTAAAAACCTTGAGCATAAGTGTAAATTACAGCCAAATATTATGTTTTGCCCCAAAACCACTTGTGTCCATTGACCACATAGAATGGCCGCAGAGTTAAAATATTTTATGAAAAGTCATACTTGCCCTTCAGCCTTTTTTCTCTCTTTTCGCTCTCATAATCACCACCATCTCTCTCGTGGATCTACCCCCTTCAACTCCAACCACCACTAATGACCACAAAGGTAATGCGGACACCGCATCCCACACCGACACTGACCGAGACACCGGATACCGTAATTTTTGGAAAACCAGATTTTGTACACCATAAGACACCCGCTGAATTTTTTAATATATTTTTAACAAAAATATGTATTAAATATCAAATACATTCCACAATCTAAAATAGGAAACAATAATCAATTACCACAAAACAAGCAACTCAAATACAAGTCTTATTGAAAGTTAAATCCAATATAGTACAGAAAAAACATAGTACATAACATAAGAAAATACTTAAGTCTTACAAAGTCATACAGACAGGAAAACCTTGCCTAGGCGCCGACTGATGCATCTTTTGATTTTTAACTGATGCATATTCTCTTCGTAATATCAATAAGGAAACCTTTTAAGTGGGTTGCAAAATTAATTACTTTCGCTAGTGTTTTGTTTTAAGGTCATTCTTGTCTCCCGCTTATTTGACGTAATTTACACCACCTAAGAATTGAGAGAGAGAGAAGGAAAAAAGAAATAGACGAGAGAGAAAGACATGGTTTTGAGTTGGGATGTTGGGATCTTCAAGTTGCAGATCTAAAGTGAGAAGTTGCTTCAGTAAAAAAAAAAGGAAAAAAGAAAGAGATGAGAGAAAATGAAGAAGGTCCTGTTGCTGGAATGCAGCAACGACTGCAAGATCCTTTGGCGATAGCGGCAGTAGCGGGTTGTTGGTTTGACGGCTTCGTTCTCTTCTGCAGACAACAGCCGCAAGGAAAGACTCAGAAGACGGCAATGGGTAGAAAATTAGGGCATACTTATAGTTTATTTCTAAAAGATCCCCAAATTCGTCGAATATTATAGAATGACCCCCAAAAAAAGTTTGCAAATTTCATGTTATCCCCATATGTCCCTTACTTCTTGAAGAAGTGTCCAACACAGTGTCCGATATTTAAAAAAATAAAATTGGACGTCTTTGAGAGGTGTCCGACATGTGTACGCCTATTTCAGTGAGGTGTCGGGATGTCGTTAGATTTCGGACACTATACCTCAACCTATATGAGGTGTCAGTGCTCCCTGGATGACCACCAATCACCTAGGCACCATTGCAGCACTACCAACCTCAACCACCTCACCCCAAAAATTAGCTAAATTTGTATGTGCGTGCACACACTGATACACAAATATGCACACTAAGACACTCACAGACGCACGCAATTTGATTGAACACTCCTTCGTTTTACCATTTTGGACCCACAATCACACACAATGCACTCACATGCATATATGTGCACATACAGACACATGGACCAATGGACCAACACACAGATGTTATGGGTGTGTAGTGTGTGTAGGTCCTCGCGCGTGCATGTGCGTATGTGCATGCATGTGTTTCCGCAGATCCGTATGCGTGTAGAAAATTGGAAGAAATTGAAGGGAAGATGGCATTTTCATGATTGAATTATGGATACCTAAAATTATACGTATTTAAAATTTTAAAGTTAGTCTTTTCATTTTCAATATACGAAATGGCCACGTAAACCGAAATTGTCAGTTACTGTCACGGAACCCTAACGTTGTGGGAATTTTATACAATTTTTTCACATTTTGGATGCGAGTATCTGATTTCAAAACACTGTCCTTGACTGTATATTACCCCAAAACTAAACTTAAGGAGTTTAGTAATATTATCCCTTTATGTAAGTTTCAAGCACATTCCACCCTCATGAAATCATAAAACACCAACTAATAAACCGTGAAATGAAAGTGAGAGTTGAAATCCAGTCACCATAGATAATAGTAGTGCAAGATCCATAAAACAAGCCAAAGGGAAAACATAAACGGCTTTCATCTCTTTGATCCACTTAGATGCAATCAACACCAATTGCCTCGTAAGGTTCATTGTTCTGAAGATCTCCGTCATCAACCTCTTCCCTGCACACACTCATCAATTGAGAGAGATTCGTCTTCGATGTTAGATTGCCTTCGTGGAAGAGCCGCGTCTCTCTCAGTTAGGCAGAAGTCAATTGGAACAAAAGGTAAGAATAGAATCTGCCATCAGGTTTTGCCTAGTGTTTATTTTATAAAACAACCTCTCCATGACCCTCAAAGTAAGTTTAAAAATTTGTAGTTTTGCCCTAAATGTATTGGACATATTTGCACAAGGCCGTGTTCGATTGTTAAATATAAACAATATCCAACACCCAGTGAGAGGAGTCCAACACGTGTTCGGAAGTGTCCGAGGGGTGTCTGAGTGTCAGTAGGTGTCGGACACTATACCTCGACCCATATGAGTGTCCGTGTTTCCTCGGTTCTCTTGGGGATACAGAAGCATAAGACAGGAATGTGAACTCTGTAATACTGTCAAGTGATGAGATGATCCATGTCTGCAAATGTCGTGAGTTAAGTGTTACCAATAAGGACGGTAGTCCCGGTGAGTAGGCAAGCAGATCTGCATCAATTTGGATGGTTGCCCTAATGTGGCGGTGGTCAGAGGTGGGAACTGTGTTTTTGAATGAGAAGGTGGCTGAGCTCTTGGCTGACAAGAGAGCCATGCAAAGCGAAGTTTCAATGTTTGCTTGGGCGTTTTTACTGGTTGGGTGACAAAGCGACAGGTCAAGAAGGAGGGGGAGCCCTTTGGGGAAGTTTGAAGTTGTCAGAGAGAGAAACAAGGTGTTTTGGAGGTCCGGGAGTAGCATGGAGGTGGTGGGCCCAGCGCACGTGGGTGAGGATGGTAATTTCAATTCAAATCGATGGAGGAGTGTGGGAAGGCCATTCTTCCAGAATTTTAGCTATAAGGGCTGGGCTGAGTTCTGATTCTCAGTTTCGGACTCAAGGCATCCGAAGCCAAGGAATGTTCTTAAGCCTTCCACTTTTGGAGAGGGAGATTCCCCTGAGGTCCATTGATGGGAAAAGTTTCGTACTATTAATCCATATTGAGTTGGGGCAAAAAAATTTAGTGTCAGCAAATCTAGTCTTCGTGTGTACCATAATGTTATTCCCTATTGGTTTAAGACCAGTTGTTACAAACACCTCTGATTTAACAGAGAGAACACAAATCATAGAGCAGTATGAATATGGATAGAGTGCTAATATAACCATGCATAAATATTTTATTGCATGGGCTGGGCCCATACTGTGAGATTTAAACTTTCGACACGTTACATCATCTTCTATGATTTATTTTGACCTAGCAGTTTTCATATGTAAGCTTGAAAGAACCTAGATTGAAATAAGACCTTTTACCTCTCCTCGAAACCTCTAGTTTTCTCTTTATTCTTCTGCTCTCTGTATGTCTTTTCTCTCCTCTGTTGCTTTTCTTTTCTGCTTTGGAGACCCATTGGTATACACTAGTTTACAGAGGATAGAGCTGAAGAATCCTTCTTGGAATGGAAGTTTTTCTTAGGTTACCCCATGAGAGAGAATATATGGGCTCTTGACTTTCCATCCTTATCTTAAAGCCAAAAAAAACCAACGTGACCAAGCATTTTGAAGGCTTATCCCATGCGCATTGGTGCATGGCTTTATTTTATTTAGAAACATCTTGATTTAATCGGCTCTTGGTGCATGGGCTTGCTAGAAATCTAGTCAGATCCAAATACAGAGAAGATAGGGTCTATCTGATATAAATTCCATTTTTGAATCACCAACACTTGGACTTAATATCATACTTGGGCCTGTTACGTGTGATGCCCATCTTCAGATGGACCACACAGCAACATGATGTGGAATTCAATTTGGGCTGGTGTGAGCTTCCCTGAACAGATGACCCATGCACCTTAGGCCCATATTTCCGGCCCTGTGGTACCAGGCTTGAGTTTTAAATCAATCTTCTCGCATGTGGCAAGAGGTGATGGGTCACATCACATGCAATCAAGGAGAGAAACTATTGCTTGTGATCTGATAAAGCTCAAGAGACATGGATTGGGTTGTTGCAGTGTTGTGCAAGCCATGAAGCCAGCCTCAATTCAGAGAATAGAAAATCAATACAGAGAGAGAAGAATACCACAGCAGAACAATAGAGAGACAAGTAGAGTTTTTAAGGAGAGGAAAAATGTGTTCTTTTGTATTGGGTTCTTTCAAGGCTACGGATAGAAACTGCTAGGTGACAGGAAACACCATCTCCCTCCATCTCTGAGTAGTTCGAATCTTTTGCTGTAAAAAGTTTATGTTTATGTATTAAATTCCTCTATAGGGACCACGTCATAGAATGATATATTTCCAGCATGCTTATATCTGCAATTTTTCATAATTTCAGTGTTTTATGTGTCGTCCATTATGATCAGAGGTGTTCCTGCCTTTGGATGTAATTAACAACTGGTCTTGAACCAATTGGTCTGTAATAGATAGTAATAAGCTACTTAGAGATTTAGTGCACTTATCTTCGTGCCCAAATTCGAATACAGATAAATAGAAATAGCATTTGTTATCACCCATTATGGAGATTGGGCCTGAGAATTGTCCTCGGGTAAGGATCCGAGGGCCAATCATTTGTGATCTTCGAGACTAGGCTCCAAGCTGTTGGCGTTGCAAGCTGCCAATGTTCCGGGTTTAGCCGCTGATTTTTAGGGAGGGAGTGAATCTTTTTCTTTCCCTTTGGGATGTTGGGCAGGGATGAGGGATGGGCACGGTTGAGTTGATCCCAAGGTATCTGTTAATAAAGGAGTTTGTGAAGCTAAAGATTTGGGTCTTCTGCAGATGTCTTCAGTTTTTAATGTTGTCGCCATCAATCATGAGTTTGAGATTTTGGGTGAGTCCTCTTTTTTAAGGATGAGGTGGGGGTTTCTACTTCATCAGCTGCTTTTTTGTTACTGGATTTGTCAAGGGATACAGGTGGAGCTTTTTCAGCGCTGAGAAGAGACTGGCAGTGTTGCCGAAATTTATTGCTCAAACATGTGCTGCAGACTATCATAGTCTCTTCGATCTTGGCGAGATGAGCCACAGCTGGGCGGATTGGTTTAGCAATAAGGAAGGTTTGGACGATAATGAGCATTCTTTGTTGCTCAACAGGATGGTTTGGTCTCTCAAGAAGTTGGACATTCGGAAAGGCTTTTTTCGAGTGGATGAAGGAAAATATCATGGAGTTTCTTAAAGTACTTGGCCCGTGTTTTGGCGCTGAGGAGAAGGTAGGAAAGCTTTTTGGAAAAATTAAGAGCTCGACTGGCTGGATTGCTTGGTTGACTATGAAGATAGTAAGATGATAAAATGAGAGGAGGGCCTTCCTGTTGTTGTGTTCTTGTTCTTGGGGTTTGGCTACGTTTTTTTCTTTCATTCCCTGGTATACTTTGTGTATGGGTTGGTTGACATCAGCTTACTTATTTACAAAAAAACAAAAGGAGGAAATGTTGGCAACATTGTCTTTGAAGTATGGTGTCAAGGCCAACGCTCTTTTGTTTATTTTGGGAGCTAACTTCTTGCATGACGTTATATTCGTAATGTGCCTTATCCTTCCCAGTATATTTGGCATTTTTGCGCATCTGCCTGGTACTAGTTACTCTACATGTCACACAGATGAACATACTATTGTGTGTGGTGATTAATTTTATCCACTTGCTTCATATTGTATTTTGCATCTCACTATATGTATTGCGCTGATAAATGGCTAGAGTAAAAGCTCACCTGGGGAGGGTTCAGCCGCATCAACTGCACCTACTCCTAAGGTAAGACAAGATTTGTGTTAATTTTGTTTCCTTGCATTGTTGGTGTTGTTATATATGTTCTTGCTGCTAATTTTAAAGAAGTGTTGCTACTTGTTTCTGGATATGCTTGGTCTTAACATTAAGCAGTTTCCAGATAATCATGATAAATAGTAAGTAGTGAGAAGTAAAAGGTGATGATTCTTATGTTTTGACTTTATTGCTGCTATCTTTTCAGAAACTTCTACTTTCTGGATATTGAGTTATTTATACGAGCATAGAAGTTTTACAAGAGAAGGGGAGACGTCCAATTAAGCTTTTTCTGTTTTAACCAGATTGCAACTTTATAGTTTCAAGGGAGTACAGCATCACTCTTTTTTGTGACATGGCTTTTGAATCCTTATGGGATACTTAATTTTCTTAAAAAAATAGGACGCGGGTGCGGTAGCGATACGGCAAACATTTAGCAACATAAATTATTTGGCTGTAGAAAAAATAATAATTTTTTGAACAAACATTAAGAGAGGTTGTCAATTTGGTGGCTGTTAGGAATATTGAAAGTGTATAGCTGACTATGATAACAGTTTGTACAAGTTCTGCCATTTCTATTATATCTGAAAGTATTGGGGCTAGTTTAATTGTTTAAATAATACGGGGTTGTTAATAAGCTGGAACCCAAACAAATTTAATAGGAAGTTCGATACAGCTGTCACCCTTCGAAACAGAACTCATGGATCAAAACCTCACATCGACAACACTCCAACGAGAAGCGGACTTGCACGGAATTGCTGCCGGACACTGCTCGTCTCCGCTGCTGCCTCCGTCTCTGGTGGCTGTTGTTCCTTCTCTTTCTCCTTCTATTCCTCCTCCTCATCTCCTTCTTCTACCTCTCTTCTCTCTGCTAGGAACCAGGTGCTCTCTGCCAGGAACCGTAGGTGCTCTTTGCCAGGAAGCTTAGGTGCGTGTCCCTGCCGTGTCCAAGCGCAGTCAAGATTCAGACAGTCAATCCGCACCCAAGCTGCACCAGTGTCATTCTTTCTTATATTATTTTCATCACAAGACTTTGGCCCTTAAGTTGTCACTTCTGCTCTTCTATTTGGGGTAGTTTTAATCATATATGTCGGAGTGAACGGACGGCTTTTTTTCTTTTTACTGGTTGCTATGTGAAACAAATCCACACCACCCTTAGTACCAAAGCAGATTACATGGCCAAATCTACATGGCTCTTTTCCTTGTCTGAGATATGTCATGTAGCAAATTGCCCATTGCCTGAAAATGAAAAGAAAACCATTTGGACTGAGAGATGGGAGAAGTTACCATATAAAAAGCTTCAGAAACATAAGCCACCTTGACTTTTCTCGTGTCACAACTAAAGGTGCTATTAATCTTCATTTGTCAAGTTTCTAGTGCAAATTCATCTTTAAAGTTGAGCTCGAGCTAGTGTTCTAGCTGAGCAGAGCTCAAACTTTGAAGAAGTATCGGAGCTTGTGGACAGCCCATGTCCAACGTGGCTCAGTTCCCTCTTCTTGGGACTTGAAACTCATCTCTATGGAGCTGGATAACTTCTTAACGGTGGTTTAAGCGTTTGTCAGTGCACCTCAAATGGCAGTAGCAGTCCTTTCACATTCTTAGACATGGCAAGTATGTGTATATGTAATCTGAAATAGAATTATTTTGTGTGAGAAACACTTCTTAACATAGTATGATGATGCACTGGTCCTTCTTCTAGGCATGTTTGCCTTTTGGTGAGATTGCCTTGTGAGATGTATCTTATAGTGGTTTTTTCGACGCAGGCACCGCAGACTAGTGCACCGCCTCCAGCTTCAACCCCAGCTCCTCAAGCTCCTGTAGTAGCCTTGCCACCGTGAGTCTGAGTTCCCCTATCCTTGATCACATTTTATATACATGGGAATATTGTAATTTTGGTCGATGATTGATCTCTCTGCTTTGAAGGCCTGCTGCACCTGCGCCTTCACCTGCACCTTCACCTGAACCTGCACCTGCACCTGCACCTGCACCTGCACCTGCTCCAGCTGCAGCTCCTATCTCGTCAGTTACTGCTGCGTGAGTATTGTAATTTTGTTTAATGTCGGACAGGCATCCATTTGAGTCTCATCTTATGATACTCCATTGGTTTCTTTACTAACATATTCACCAAGTTTATATGACCAGGTCAGAGCCTGATGTCTATGGCAATGCAGCTTCAAATTTGGTTGCTGGAAACAACCTTGAGGGAGCAATACAGCAGATCCTTGATATGGGGGGAGGAACTTGGGACAGGGATACAGTTCTCCGTGCTCTTCGTGCTGCTTTCAACAATCCAGAGAGAGCTGTTGAATATTTGTATTCTGTAAGTGTTTCCAATAATTAACTTCGGAGGAATGAGCCAAAAAGGCGTACTTCGTAAATCTGATGCTGTGTTTCCTTTTACACATCGTTGCAAAACCTAACTTCTTTTGGAGAAGGACTGGCTGCGAATTTGAAATATGTGTTTGTCATTTTTTTGCATCGCATGTCAGCAAATACAGTGGCGGACCATAGGCAGGGCCGAGGGAGGACCAAGATCACCCCCCAATTTTTCAGAATTTTTTTTAGTTTTCTAAATAGTGGGTAACTATGAAGCACGGATGCGCCAATCAGAGTGAAGCACCGGCATCGGGTGCGGCGTGTCGGGTGTGTATCTGCTATTATTTATTTTCCTGAATACCGGGTGCGGATCCGGTGCATATGGGATCTGAGATCTCAGATCTGAGAGGGGAGTGACCGAGAAAGAGAGAGAGAGAGAGCAGTGGCGCGAAGTAGCCACGAGCGTGACCACCCCGGTGACCACCAGAGACTTCGACAATGACCGGCGTCTCCTAAGACGACGACCGCGACTCTGGCGACGACCCAAGAGGGATCGCATATTAGGGTTTTTCGACAGAGAGGTGACCGGTGAGAAAGAGAGGAGAAGAAGAAGAATAAGAAAAAGAAGAAGAAGAATAAGAAAAAGAAGAAGTCACCGCGACCTTACGTGTGCTGTGATTCCGCCAGCGAGACTCTTGATGTTATCGATCCTTTTGACAACTGGATTAAATTTGCTGTAGCGTTTAAATAACCACGTATTAACTGATTATTAAAATTAGCCCCAGTACTTTAAAAAATACACATACACACTTTATTGTATTCAGCTATTTAATTTGAATATTTATGAAAGAGCCTATCAAACTTAAGTTACTTAACAAACTTGGTAAAAATATTTCTTTTGCACACACACACATTATAATATATTTATGAAAACGCAACTATTATAATATTAGCACATTAGCATTTCCTTTTGTTTTGTTTTCTACTTTTTGTGCCACCAGCGGTCACAATCTTTGTCTTTCGCTTTCCCTTGCTCCATCTTCATTCTTCCAAATTCCAAATCCCCAGATTATGAAGAACCAAGAATAGTTGTTTGTAGATGGAAAAGTCAAAGTCACACACAATTGATTCTTTCTTCAAATTTAATGTTGAGGAGCAGTTGTTTTTCTTGTGGTTCCCTGTTTTGTGAAGTCTTGATGAACTACTTCTTAATTTAATGTTTTTTGGTTTTTCATGTTTTATGTGAACTTAAACTTTCTGAATTTTTTTTTTAGGCGTCAATTTTTTTATGACTATTTGGTCCCCCTTGATTAGACTTCCTGGTTCCGCCCTTGAGCAGTTATATAATTTTGCAAAATGTTCAAGGGACTGAAAGGTGAATTGGCACACTATGGTTGGTTGTAACCATGCTTCATCATAGGAGTTGGAGTTTGTACAGATAAATCAACTTCTCGCATAAGTGAATTTATAGCATGAGATTTGTAGAAATGAACTGACATATGTACGAGGGACAGATGTTGGATCGGTTTCGTTGAATCTCTGGAAGTTGTCCACTATACGATCCTACCTTTGTGGTAGAAAAAATATGTTTACTCTTTACTGTCATGTGCCGAAAATGGTCAACAAGTGGTAAGCCTTGCCGCAACTTTAAGGTTGCCTTGATGTGTACGCTACGAATCCAAAGCCTTCAAGGTGTACACTAAGAATCCTTTGGCATTATAAAGTGTTGACACAACTTTAAAAGGTTGCCTTAAGGTGTACACTGCGAATCATTTGGCAGTATAAAGTGTTGGACATGTATCCGTGCTAGCCGTGTGTTTTAGTGAAAGTGAGAGAGTTGAACACCCTCTCCACAAGGGGACAGGGCTACGTGCATCTAACCCTCCCTAGACCCTGTAATGGGGAGAGCCTCGTCAGTTTGTGTATATTCTCCATATTCCATGTCTCGCTCTGACTTCTGAATTTTTTCCATGAGCATTGTGGATTGTAAATATGTTTTCTTAATCTTAATGTAATAATGAGGATGTAATGTACTTTATTGCATTGTTTTCCATTATTTCTTTATGTCAGGGTATCCCCGAGCAAGCAGAAGCTCCACCAGTGCCCCGACCGCTGCCAACGGCTGAAAACCCTCCTGCTCAACAAGCACAACCAGCAGCTGTCCCTTCCACTGGACCAAATGCAAATCCATTGGATCTTTTTCCTCAGGTGTCTAGTTTTGGGTTGGTTACTTTTAAGCAAAATCCTATTGCCCAAGCAGTTTAGGCTTTTGCCAAACCAATTCCTTCTCTGCACGAACGTACATTATGATTCAGCAGGAATTGGGTGTTTTGACAAAACCTTTTTTTTTTATTTGGCAATAGCATTGCCAACCTTTAGCTAGTTTTGTTTGGT
Organism: Escallonia rubra; assembly: GCA_033065855.1. Classification (NCBI taxonomy): domain Eukaryota; kingdom Viridiplantae; phylum Streptophyta; class Magnoliopsida; order Escalloniales; family Escalloniaceae; genus Escallonia; species Escallonia rubra. The sequence goes on along the minus strand of JAVXUO010002581.1, from coordinate 948,251 downwards.
TTCCTTCGGATGATGGGCATCTATTTTCTGGTCCAGGGCCTTCCCGATATGGGCTCAAATGCTGCTGGTGCAGGCAACTTGGATTTTCTACGAAACAGTCAACAAGTATCTCTCTCACTTCCCACCCGCACCCTCCCTTCCTCCCTTCCTCCCCCCCTCGCTCCCTCCTCTCATTTGTGTGAAATGTGTTGTTTTCCTGTTTCAGTTCCAAGCATTGCGGGCTATGGTTCAGGCCAACCCACAAATTTTGCAGGTTTTTTCCCCAAATTTCCCACCATCACTCTTTTGCTCGTTAGACATCATCTCTAGCTTTATATGTAGAATGCTTGAGACATTATTTTCCTTTTGCGACAGCCCATGCTTCAGGAGCTAGGGAAGCAAAATCCTCATTTGATGAGGCTTATTCAAGAGCATCAGGCTGATTTCCTTCGCCTGATTAATGAACCTGTTGAAGGCGGAGAGTATGTTGTGTTTGATACTTTGTAGTAACTATGATTTTCTTACAATGCTAATATGTTCGTAATCCTGATATCAGGAATATTCTAGGCCAGCTTGCTGCTGCAATGCCGCAGTCTGTAACTGTTACACCTGAGGAGCGTGAAGCCATAGAACGTGTAAGTTATGCTTTGCTAACCTTGCTCTGATATATTGAGGACAAGTTTCACTCTTTGTGGTTCATGTGCTCCAGTTTTGTTTCCTTTTAGTTAATTTAGATATTTTAGACACGTGTAGATAGATATTGCTCTGCAATATGCCTCTTCAATAATTCATTTCCAATATGGAACTTATAGCAATTTTTTCATCTTCTGAGTGTTGGTGTTTCTTTTCTTCTCTTCTCCAGCTCGAAGCAATGGGATTCGATCGAGCCATTGTGTTGGAGGTGTTCTTTGCCTGCAACAAGAATGAGGAGCTGGCTGCTAACTACCTCTTGGATCACATGCACGAGTTTGAAGATTGATTTTAGAAGTCGAGGTGGATGAAATCCCCCTCTTTTTTTCTTTCGACCTCTCCCCCTTCTTTTTCTATGCCGGTCTTTGTTGCCCTTTTCTTCTGAGCTCATATACGTCAATCTGGAATCCTTTGTTTCGGGGTTTTATAACATTAGAGATGCTCGAGAGGACATAAATGCCAAGAAAATGTAACCATGTTTTATGCTTCCACCCATATCTTCTGGCAATCTCTCTTTATTTAGTTAGCAAAAGCTGTCCCATAAGCGTGTCCGGTTTCTTTATATTTTGTATCCATGTACTGTTTAACATCCGAACTTTGTGTCACCATACCCTTTAAATGTTGGTCATTGGGGTTTCCATTTGGTATAAACGGTTCTAAAAGAAGCTTCATTTCGTGATATCTGAAATGAAAGCTAGTTTTCTTTTTCGACTTTGAAATCGAGCTTGTAGGAGGGTCACTGAACAATCTGTAGGAAATTCTCTCTCTAGTTTTACGTGGTGCAGTAGTGTTACGGTTGCGATACCATCGAAGACCCCCACTTGAAAGCCCAAAATGAACTTCCTTCTTGTCTGGGTCTCTGTACTGGTCTTCTGATGTGCTTTATCCCTGCACTCTCGTTATTAGGATATGAACTTGAAGGAGAACCCGTCGTGTCACTATAATTGGGCAACTGATTCGCTCTGAACTACCACACTTAATTTTGCTCTACATTTTTGCCCTCCCGTTGCAAGTAGGCGCAAACTTTGTTGCTCTTGCTCCAGGTTTGTGAACCAGTGACCAAGAGATACGCAACATTGATCATCACGTAGGCACCCTTTCATCGTTTAATTGCGTTTCGTGCTTTCACTTAAAAGTGCTGAAGAGTGCACCGCCCAGTCCTTTTCGTTCGCGTTCTTTAAGTCCTTGGTGTCTCTGCAAGTCTTTACTTTTGTTGATTGTACGGCCCAAAAAGTTTTCTTTCAAAAGTCTGATCATTATGAGCATGGGCCTCACTTGAATTTATTACACTCAGACCCGCTATGTATGTAACAATATTCGTTAATCGTAATTCCTGAATTCGTCGTTATAAAATTGACGAAGAGCATAAATGCAAGAAGCATACTATGAAATTCGTAGATCTCGTGATTTTATCACGATATTTTCAAATTTATCGGGAGTGAAAGTCTAAAGCTTAGTGAAAGTACTCAAACCCGCGTGAGATGGATGGACAACACAACTCACCACCATCATGCTGCAATTGGTATCTTCAAGTTGTTATTGGATTACTAACTTGGGGTGTGTTTGAAATCCATTTTTTTTTTAGTTTTTCCGGTTCAGTTTGCAATTTTTTCGAAAATCTCAAACTTTTTGGACTGTTTAGTAGTTTTTTGTTTTTTTTAAACTAGGCCCATTTCAAAAAGCGAAAAATTTGGCTACTATCCCGGTTGAAGAAATCTTCCTCCTACTCCCTATACAGTTACAATCAATCGTTTCTAAATATTTCTAGTGGCTTTTATTTGGTGATATTAAAAAAGTGCTTTTAAAAATCGTCGCTGAAAGTGTTAAAAAGAAAAGTCACTAGAAATATTTAGCGACTATTAATTGTCACTATATAAGGAGGTTGTAAGAAGATTTCTACAACCGGGGTATGAGCCAAAGTTTTAAGAACACGCATTTTCTCTCCATGCTTTAATGAGGCCGGAGTATCGAGCCTCTTGGCAACAAAAATACAGGGTTTGGGGAAGAGTTTAGGGACATGAAGAAATAGCTACACAAAATTATAGTAATTTGTCTACACAAAACTAATCCGATTATAAATATACTTGAATCTTTACAACATACAAGTTATTATACTTGTATCTTTAGCAAGGGCGCACAAATTTATTTCTAGTTTTTCTCTTACTAGTAGGAAGAGACATATTTGATTATTGGTCAAAGCTGAATCAGAACTGGTGTTGCTAAAATTGCCATAGTAAATTGATGGCTTTCTATTTGAAACTCTATTTGTGAATTTACCATTTTTTTTTTGGTTAATGAATTTACCAGTTGCTATCCTGTAATTTAGAAGTGTAATGCACTTGAAGATTATTGCAGTTATTGAATCAAATTGTGATTGAGCTGCCTATGCTTTGATAGGGTGGCAGCAACACTAGAAGTTGTTCTATCGTGATGAGTTAAACGAGAGAGCAAGCTTAAGAAACTGATATGGGGGTGTTTGCACCACAGCCCAGCAGCGCAAACAGGGGGCTTCACTTGCTGAAAGTTTGTTACCTTACTGGAGGTCAAAAGACTACTTTCACGTTATGAGATTTGTATACGAATATATAAGTTGTAGGGGCTAAAGATGCAAGTTTAGTATGTAAATATAGGACTTGGCTCTTGGATATTTTTTTGATAATAAGAGAATTGCATAGATAATTAAAGGAAGTTCACAGTACGAGCCCGACTTTATGGCCATGCAACAGATATGAAAACGTCTAGAGATAGAAGTCAGATATAACTATAGACCAGTATAGAAAAGTACCCAAACTATACAAGGACAACGCTTTCGCATCACAGTTTGTCCATAACCCAGTCTTGGTAAACCTGTATCCGAGCATAGCAAGTAAAAAGAGCTAATGAACGTGCATCCTTCAAAAAGTTTGGGTTGGCCCTGTAAATACTGTAGTGGTGGAAATTATTCAGCAGGTGACATATATCATAGAGAATAGGTGCCACCGTATCCACAATATCCTCAGATTCCGTCATCTGAGAGAAAATGAAAGAAGAGTATGTTAGCACGTTTATATGAAAAAAATTATTTTTAGAGCCCATGTTGAAGCAAATAATAAGCTATATGATAATGCAGAAAGATTGTCCGACGAAGAGGTAGAAAAAGAGGCCGAGGCACATCGTGTTGTGAATTCGTAAGACACGATATATGTGCAAATTGTTGACTTTTTATGCACTTGTGTTAATATTTGTTTTAATTCGTGACAATGAATTAAAAAAATTCCAAAGTAGTTGTAGTATTAAACATAATTTCGGGTTTAGTTTTACGATTTCTTTTAAACTGAAACTTTGTAAAACGTTCAATAGTTTTTAAAAAGGGTGAAAATAAAACTCTTTTCACTTTTCACTTTTCACTTTTCAAGGGAAAAAAAAACTACAAACTTTATCAAACACTTCCTTAATAAATAATTGATAGACCTACGTATAATTATTTATACTTAGTTTAAGAGTTTGATGTAACTACTCTCACGTTGACAGCAAGTGAGTGCTTACGATGAATTTGTTTTTTGACACCTCGAAAGAGTCGAGTTTTACTTGAGTCAATCTAAGTTTAAAGTCTAACTAAAATCATTTTAACTTAGACAAATAATTACCGATTTATTCATAAGCGAAATTCTCCTAAATTCTCGAATTCTGAAATATTGTCAATGTCAAATAATGCTCAAATACTGAATTTGCCACTATGTGGCTAAGAGCTACATCGACCTTGTAACAGGGTATAAGAACTCTTGTGGGCTAATTTGTTAAACTCAAGAGGCCACTTGTGAGACCTTTAACGCGTTTTCTTTTATCACTTTGATTTGAAACACTATGTATCTAACGACTAACGCGCACTCTAATCCGTATCCTTTTCTAGAAGATATCAGCATTTGAGTACCTTGAGAATTCAACTTTGCTGGCACACCTTCTTTTGAATGTAGCACAAGATCTGGTTGAAATCAAAAGCAAACTTGGTCTAGAATCCTATATCTGAGTATGCAGGAAATCCGGCCAACAGGTAGAGACAGCAACTCCTCCATGGCCTACTTCAAGCATGATAAAGAATTGCTCCAACCACTATATACGAAATCTTTTACCTTTAGCTCTTATCACTTTCATGTCCACGTTCAACATTGGTCGTACGTATGTGCCTTGAGCCACATGTGCACGCTAGAATGCCACTTTGTTTTACCCAAAGCAAATGTATAACAATGAGCTTTTAATCAATATCTTAAGCTATGATTAGATATCGCATTCGTCCCTATCATTTGAGTCATTGGAGGAAAGGAGGTAAGGGAGATAGAGGCGACAGTACTAGATGGTCGGAATCATTGATTCCGGACCGTCTAGTATTTTTTTTGCTTCAGCTAACATGACTTTTAAAAGCGTACCACTAAAGCAGATTGTCATTTTCTTCCATTCAAAATGATTAAACATCAACCTTCCTCTAGGATTCATGCGTATTGAAAAAGATCAGAACTTTTTGTCTTGACTATCACATGATTTTCAGGCTGGACCATTTTAACTCTCTCAATTCCCCAAGTATGGATTGTCTCAGCAAAGGCATGTTACATACGCAAAACCTTTCAAATCACCAAGCACAGAAACTCAGAAAGGGGACATGCCCTTTGCAAGGACATGTCTTTCCTTAGTGCACTTTGCTTTCAATCGTGGTTGCTCTTGATGTGTCCCAGCTTCACTATCATCCCCACTTATATCACGAAGATTCTAATGATGAGCCTCTGAAATTATCTTAAAGGATCAGTATGGTGTCACTTGTGCATTATACCACTTAATCCAGTCAGTCGGTCCATGGAGCAGTCCGTCATTGATGAAGTCAGGGTTTTTTTTTCTTGTTTTTGTTCCGAGGATGAGAACTTTAGAGTCACAAAATGTATCCCATTACTTCTACCGAATGAAGTAAATATAGTCTCAATATCTCGGTACAACGCGGACAAGTTAATTTCACAGCAGGCCAGTAACTCTTGTTTAACTATTCCAAGTACACGGAGTGTCGCGCAACTATTTATTACTTGGAGACCATTGAGAACTTTAATGATAGTTTGAATAGTCAACATATTCGATTATTAGTTCTAGCGAATGAAGTAAATATAGTTTTCCAATATCTCGATGCAACGTTGACAAGTTTCAAAATAAGTGAGCAATTGTTGTCTTTACTATTCAAACTACAAGGAGTGTTGTGTGACTATTACTTGGAGACCATTGAAAACTCCGACGATGCTTTGAGCGGTCTACATTTCGAACGAAAATGATAAACCGGCCTCGTTGTATCTCACTATCGTTGCATAATGACTTGACATTGCATGTTCGACAAAAATCAATAGAGGAAAATTTTAGGTATTTGCTCGTAAGAACTGATAATGAAAGCTTTATTTGTACGTAAGCCTTATCACGGGTGATTGGGAGGTGGGGGGAGGGAATTCGGTCATTGGGTGACCACTCTGACCGCAAATGGTCCAAGTGAACTGACCAGTTACGACTCATGGGGGACTTGGCAATCAATACGTGTATGTGGCTTATGTTTTCAGCTTATTTTAATGCTCAAATGCAATGCAAATCTATTAGCAGAGGATGTGATGCGAATAGACAAACTTAGGACTGGTCATGGCCGGGGACCAAACCCTCTTATGTCATCTCTATCGTCAGTCCCCAGTAAGGCCATGTACACCTGCAAAGATAGCTAAGGTGCCAGTTCTGTTCTCATGATTTTCAACCATTTATCTCTACTTCCACCGAGAGTTGAGCTATGGTGACTGAAGTGATAGAGGGTGCATTTGAGCAATGTCACCAGTATGCACCATCACAAAAGGGGAAATATGCTCTGTCATTTGAAACTTGAATAAAAACATAATATGGTGGGGAGTACTATGAAGCTAAAAGTTGATTGAAAAGGCCAGCTCAGTGCACTGAATTTTTTTTTACGTCTGAATTAATCGTTTAAGTGGTACTTCTAGATAATATTTGTTTACTTATTGATTCAGTGAATCGGATACTTCAAGGTAATTTCCATTTACTTAGTCGTTCAGTGGATCGGATATGTAGTTTTTGTATATTGCTAAGGTCATGCTTCAATCAAACCTGAGCAGTTTTTATATGTGAAATAGTTGGTAAAGCTTTTGCATCTGACAATGAAGGTTTGGATCAAGTTTTTACTTTTTAAAAGATGTTTCAACGCAATCTTTAACTACTATGATCTAGATATCCTCTTGACCTGCTAATAAGATGTTAGCCGCATTGTAGGAAGACGACACTTTTTTAATGTAACCAAATAAAGTTGTTAAGAATATTTAGCGACAATTAATTTTCGCTGTAAATGAGTTGTAGTTAACTTTTCTGTAACCTCGATAGCAGCGAAAAAAGTTTCAGATCCACAGACTATCCCATTAATATAGTTGCGGAAGCAAGTCACGCTCACACATGCGCAGGAAGATAGAGAAATCCCTTGGTTTACATCGTGTGGTATTTGACGTAATATATATGCCGCTAAAAACTATATAACTCGACATTTAAACTTTGGATGTGACAGCAAAACCCCATTCAAGACATATTGGTAAACCTAAAGTTGATTATGCCATCAAAAGCTTGGTATTGACAGATACTTAAACTTCTGTAAAGTGAATAAATATCAGCAAGGTGATTTAACAGGCACTTAACACATTCAATCGTTTAGCACTTGATCTAAGAGAAATCTCATTTCTTAACGTGTAGATCTTTACTTTAAATGTAACTTTATAGGCGATGATAAGTGTCCAATACTAGACAGATGATGAAATGCTACCCAACTGGCTGCCTCAATCTCTTTTCTGTCCAGGTAAAATGGAATTTTACTCCATATGATTAGTCCCGTTGTTTATATTATAACCACCGGTTTGATCTCCTATCTATCACCCATTGATTGATTGGATGGAATAAAAATGTATAGGCCACACGCATGTGTGCATATCGTCTGAGCTAATTGAGTTGATAAAGTTTTTTGATATGACATCAAAACACTGTAATCAACTATTAATTACACAAGAAAATTTGGTGGGATGGGATGGGGAGGGGTGTGGGGGGTATGGGATGGAGAGAGTATCTATTATTTGTTCAAATCCAAGTGACTTCCGGTAAATAGAAAAAGTACGGGTAATATTTTATGTAATAACGGTGATAAGTGGTCTTTGCGCCTTACTTCTTTTCTTTATGAGCACAACTTGTTCTCAACAAGATTCACTTCCTAATTTTGTTAAAAGCTGATTTCAATACTTACTACCAACAGATGAATTATAAAGCAAAGAAGCGAGTAATGTTGCCGTAGAAAAACTCAATCTTTGATGGTTGGTTAATGGTTATAGTGCATCTGCTCATATGCAAACATTATGTGTATCATATGAGCAAAATATTACCTACCTCTATATGTATTGAAAAAGGTTTCTACTCAGCTTGCTCGAGCCGCAAACAAGAAGTTAAAGTTACTAGAATGTCAGCTAAAAAGTTTTCACTCTAATTTTCAAGTAATCACAGCCGCTTCTAAAAACCACAGCTCTCTTGTTTGGATCTCGAAAGCCAATTTCAGATTACATCTTAATCATCTTTTAAAATTAGCTTTAAACTCTTTTTAGCATAATTAGCTTTGAGCTATGAGTGGTGCTTGGATAAGAAGTACTAAAATAGTTTCAATGCGTCAAAATGACCAAAAGTTAGTGTGTGAATAAATGAAGCTACATGTCTTTATAATTAGATGGCATATTATGGTACATGATACATTACTTGGTCAAACTTGATTTAAAAAAAAAAAAAAAAAAAAACCTCATAATCTCGTTAATTTAATAAGTTTTTTAGCTTCTAAAAGGTAATTTTATCAGTTTCCTATGTTTGCTAAACACCTATCAAACTGATTTAATTCAGATTATATCAAGTTTGAGCATCTGAAAATTAGTTCCAAACAGGAGAATTAGTTGCTGATCTTTAGCGGCACTCATGTTTACTCATCAAGTACATACTAAATTTCTCATTTCTTTGATAAGTGATTTGTTTCTTTTTTCAAGCCGCCTGGACTGTGGACGCATCCAATATCCAAAGAGATCTAAATGACGTGCCAATGCACTAACTCAAGGTCGTATAATTCAAGGATCGTCCACATTAGCTTTGATGAGTTATAAGGTAAACTAGGATCATCCTTTAATTTCATTTGCTTTGATGGGTTATAAGGTAAACTGAAAATACAGATGCCAAACAAGAGGGCTTGCACGAGCCGATATTGGTCGCTGCGAGGCCCAGCCAGGAAATTTTTCTAAAGTGGATCACAAAAAACGTTAACAACATTTTTTCATTTAAAAGACCGAAAATTCGCTATTCAAGTGTCGCGGTATGCCGCTTGGTGTCTAAAGCTAAAATTTTCGGACATGGTGGCTAAGTTAGCACTAACACCGTAACGTTTTCTTTACTAATATTATGACATCTTTCTTACTTTATTGTAGACAATTGCACGCCTTAATGCAAGCGTGGCTACGCCATAGGCCGCTACACCCTGCGTAAGTGACTTTTGTGACCATAATATGCATAGGCCAAAACGTACCAGAGCCCCGACCTGCATTATAACTACGAGCCAAACAACTTGTAGCAACTACAGCTGTATAGGCCACGCTAACCCAATCATTCAGCACTAATTAGTAAGAGACCAGCAGTTATCTGCAACTGTAGGAAAACAAAAGCCTAAAACTTAACATTTAAAACAATAGTAGTTGGCCATTCTAAATTTGAAACATCGGACTACTGCTTTTCCCATGTACTTGGTGATCTCTGATATTGTTCTTGTTTTCTTAGATTTCTGTACCAAATTGAACAATTTCCAAGTGGACTGGTGCCACCCACGTGTTTAGAACCAAGTGATCCAGCTGATCCATGGATGCAAATGAGTAGGAAACACTTTTCACAGATGAAAATATCAGAAAGAGCAAAAACAAAAAGCAAAAAAGTTTGTGGACAATATGCTGCCATATATTATTTGGTTTCTGCATCTTCTCCTTGTAGTATAGAGATTCCGTGCTACAACTATATATTCACTGTGTAAGTTTGTCAAGCATGTGATTTTAAAAAAGAAAAATGGGTCATGCTAAGGATGTCGAAAACAAAAACCTAAATTATGTTAACATGCACGTGTGGAGCTACTCGGACATACGTTACATTGATGGACCATTCACAAGTAATTTCGTAATGTCGGCTAGAATTAGCAACATTATCTACCTGTTTTCCTCACTTCTCACTTAACCTATGGTAATTCAATTTGTGGCCATAAATCCACCAGTAGTGTAACTGGACTAAGTTGCAATGGTTAGTTACTACGTTAAAACTTCACCATGCAGCCTATAAATACTGGGTTTTGGTGGGAGCATTCTGCAGCAACTGAAACACTCTTGTCCTAAGAAGATGAAAATGGTGGAGAAGAGAAGTGGCCATGTCCAGAGGACAAAGGGTGGAATGATCGCCATGCCCTTCATCTTCGGTAAGCGTTTTTCTTTTTAACGTGTAAACAAGTAGAATAACAAGATTTTGATCATTTTCTACTTGTGTACATTTTTTGGTATTAAATATTAATCGTGGTGGTCTGTGTTTCTTGTTGCAGCAAATGAAATATGTGAGAAGTTGGCCGTGGTGGGATTTGGGGCGAACATGATCAGCTACTTGACAACGCAGCTTCATATGCCGATTACAAAGGCGGCAAATACCCTCACCAACTTCGGTGGCACTGCCAGCTTGACGCCGTTGCTTGGGGCATTCGTCGCCGATGCTTATGCCGGACGGTTTTGGACCATTACAGTTGCTTCCATGGTTTACCAAATAGTAAATCTCTCTCCCCTCTGTGTGTGTGTGTGTGTGGAGTGTGTTGTTTGTGCCTGTGAGAATCATATGATGTTGCACTTATTTATGAGTATGTCATTGGAAATAATTTGATAAGAGTACAAAAATTTTCTTAGTTCGCGAGCAAAAGTTATTTCTGCTCTGCACTGTAGCAAAAGTTCACAAACTTTTTTATGTCTTACTCGGATGTTGAATTATGCAGTAATGTAAAGAATATTTTCTTGTAAAATCAGGGGATGATATCCTTGACACTATCTGCAGTACTGCCAAGTTTAAGGCCCCCGCCATGTAAAGGTGATCAGGTGTGCCAAGAAGCCACTTCCGGCCAACTGGCTATCCTATACGTGTCACTCCTCCTAACTGCGTTGGGGTCCGGTGGGATCCGACCCTGCGTGGTGGCGTTCGGGGCGGAGCAATTAGACGGGAACGACCCTAGCCAAAAGACCAAGACATGGAAGTTCTTCAATTGGTACTATTTTTGCATGGGGGCAGCCATGCTTGTGGCAGTGACAGTGGTGGTTTATGTTCAGGACAATACTGGTTGGGGTTGGGGACTTGGAATACCAACAATGGCAATGGCTCTTTCCCTGGTTGCATTCGTATTGGGCTACCCGTTGTATCTGCATATGGACCCGGCTGGGAGCCCGTTCACCCGATTGTTGCAAGTCTGTGTGGCCGCTTACAGGAAGAGAAAGCTGCCTATGGTTTCTGACCCGAGATTACTCTATGAAAATGAAGAGCTTGATGCTCCCATTTCTGTTGCTGGGAAACTTGTTCATACTAAACATTTGAGGTGAGTTTCTTTCTTCCCTTCCTCTCCATGATTGAACTGCACACATTAGTGACTGTACCACATGTGATGCATACATGTCTTTTAATTAGTTTTAGTGCTCATAATGTTTAGCCACTGTTTAGGGCTTGGCTTGTCTCCACACTTGTATGCTATGCAGGGATAAATTTGAGGCATATGACCACTAGTATAAGTTACTTGACAAGAAGAGATATTGCAAGATTTGGACAGGCTTAAAGGGGTGTGACCTAATGCTCACTTTATCTTATACTATAACGTTAAAAAACCATTTTCCAAAGCAAGGACCCAGTTTAGGGTCCCAAAACAGACTGAGATTTGCCAATTGATGGATGAAATTTGGTAGCATATGATAAGAAAATTTAGGCTCAACCTAAGGAGAGTCAAAATATGTGACCACTGCAGACAAGGAGTGCTACTACTCGGTTGCTGGTCATTCATTTCTTTCCTCGTCATGAACAGTACTGACTTAACTTTAATCATCCATTTCCATCAACCACAAAATAGTTGTTGCAAGGTTTGCATCAGTAGAATTGCAGGTCCTGTGGCTGAATTTTAATAATTGACCATATTGAACCAGTGAGGAAACCCGAAACGATTATTAAAGCGTGAGTCAAGTTTGTGAAATTTCAAATGAGTCAAGATATGGGTAAAAGTTTGATTTAAGCTGCATGCTCCTTGAAAAGTGTTGCGCTCAGTACCAAAAATCAAGGCAGCCAATTGTCCATCTTAAACTTTTACATAGATAGATCCACGTATCTCACTTACATAATAAGATGTCATTTTTATAGACTTCATATGAAATGCTTCTCCACCCTACCCCACCCCCATCAGTACTCTGGCGTCTTTATGCTTTTATTTTTTCATTTTTTAATCTATTTTTTGGGGCGTGGGGGGTATGGGTGTAGGGATTGGATCCAATCATGGGTTGCTATTTCCTGCTAACCAACAAAATGCTAAGGGTGTCGTTTCGCATCAGAAACATGAAAATCTGATAGAATTGCCTGCCCGTGCTGTTCTGTTCATTGCATTGGTTTAACAGATTTCCCCAGTCGGGTTTGTCACGGAGTATACCAAGTCGGCAAGTCCTGACATTATCAGTTTCAGAACTTGCCAGCTGATATGCATAGCATTTTTGTCCTTTTTAAGAAAACTAAAAAATTGCGTTGAGAGCATTTTGATTTTGAAATCCAGAGTTGTGCACTTTCATCTTTGATTTACCTTAATGGTATTGTTGGGTGTTAATACTACCACTACCGTAAGTAAGACAGGCAACAATAGAATTGAATTTCGCACTAAGTTCCTCTTTTTGTGCCAAGTTTTCTCGTGTAATCCCTTTTATGTAAGCTAACTATAGAAGAAAGGACAAAAACTTTGGTCCGGACGATCTCTCTTTGTACCATGTTATGCGTATCACACGTATTGAATTAAGGTTTTTCGTGTAAAAGAAATATCCGCCATCAGACTTCCGTTTTCTTTGCTAAACTATGTCCTGGACAGCGATGCTTCCGTTAGCGAAAACCAATGCCAAATAACAAATTATAGGTCCTAATTACATATTCAGACAGATTGCTTAGCCACTGAATGCTTTCACACTAAAAATGAGTGAATCATTCACATTAATTTTTAAACTTATACGTATTCATCTATGATAAATCATTCTAACTCAGATGCATACTTCCGAATGCAGATTTCTGGACAAGGCAGCCATTGTGACCGAAGCAGATAACCCTAAAATATCATCAGCACCCAACCTATGGAGGCTGAACACAGTCCACCGAGTGGAAGAACTGAAATCTGTAATCCGAATGGGACCGATATGGGCAGCCGGAATCATCCTCTTTGCAGCCTACGCACAGCAAGGCACTTTCTCCCTCACACAAGCCAAAACCATGAACAGACACCTCACGAGTTCCTTCGAAATACCAGCCGGTTCCATGACAGTCTTCACCTTAACATCCATGCTCGCCACAATAATCTTCTACGACCGCATATTCGTCCCCGTTATCAGAAGACTCACCGGCCTTGAGCGCGGCATCTCCTTCCTCAGCCGCATGGCAATAGGGTTCGCCATCTCAATACTAGCCACCTTTTTCGCCGGTTTTATAGAAATCAAGCGGAAAAATGCCGCTATAAAGAGTGGACTAGTTGATCACCCCCATGCAATCATCCCCATGTCGGTCTTGTGGCTCGCTCCCCAATACTGTCTTCATGGGGTGGCCGAGGCGTTCATGTCAATCGGTCACCTCGAGTTTTTCTACGATCAATCCCCCGAGAGCATGAGGAGCACGGCCGCAGCGTTGTTTTGGACCGCGATTTCAGCAGGGAATTATTTAAGTACGCTTTTGGTGTCGCTAGTGCACACATTTAGCGAGGGGCCTAGAGGGTCCAATTGGCTTCCGGACGCTAATTTGAACAAGGGAAAGTTGGAGTACTTCTACTGGCTGCTCACGTTGTTGCAAGTTGTTAATCTAATTTACTACCTTTGTTGTGCCAAGTTTTATACCTTGAAGCCTGTACAAGTCCGTAGTACAGAATTTGGTAGAGATAAGGAAGATAATGTCGAGCTTGCGAGCCACGTTTAGCTGTGGATTCGTGCATGGCTTCTTAGGTCTAAAAACTTTAGCCTACGTAGTTTTATTTCTTTATATATCTCACATAAGATAGCTTGTTGAAACTTGAGAAATGTATATCTGGCTTAGTATGTAAAACAATGAGAATATCTACAATGAAAGAACCCTTTTTATAGACCGGGGCCTTTAGAAAAAAGCCGTTAGTACATTTCAGCGACAAATTAGCTATCACAAAAAAAATTAGTAACAGCGACAAAATACTGTTAGTGGGAATCGTTTATCACTAAAGTTGTTTCAGCAGAGATATTCTTCGCATTGTCAAAGTTAAGTTTTTTTTAATTTCACTTTTTGATTTCCAAAAATAGTTTAAACAAATAAGAGTTAATTACGCGGTTGACCACTGTACTATTAGGCAAATTTCACTTTGACCACTGGACATCGATTTGTGTCATAGTAACCACTAAACTTTAAAATTCGTTTCAATAAGGTCACTCCGTCAATTTAAGTCCGTTTATTTAGGGGTATAACCGTCCATTTACTGTTCACCGTCTTCTTTCTTCTTCTTCTTCTTCTTATTCACTGTTCACCTTCTGTAAGCTCCCTTCTTCTTCTTCTTCAATGTTCACGAGTACAAGTGGTGCCCTTCAGTCCCACGACGATGACCTCTCCAACAAGCACAGTAACTTCTCCGGCGAGGCCACCGTTTCCGGCGAAAAGGCCGTCACCGAGCACGAGGAGGGGAGGAAATCGCCGCCGGAGCAGAGTCCACGGGGCTAAGGTTGCTGGGCCTGCTGCTGCAGTGCGCCGAGTGAGTGGCCCCCCAATTCACCACCCATGAAAAGCAAACGCGCCATCGACATCGTTGCCGGCGAATCTTTCGGCGACCACGACGACAACCTCTCCAACAAGCGCAACAACTTCTCCGGCGAGGCCACCGTTTCTGGCGAAAAGGCCGTCGCCGAGCACGAGGGCTGTTGGCTGACAGCATTCCCAGCACTGAGCCTTTTTCCTTTTGGCCTCAGCCTTCCCAAATCTGGGTGATGCTCACACCCAGAAAATCCCACAGCTGTTGGCTGACAGCACCTCAATCCCCTTCCATTCGTGCGACTGCACCTCACACCCTCCATCACTTCCTTAGAACCATTTGCTCCACCGCCCCTCCTTCCCTGGCGCCATTTGCTGGTTCCTACCGAATGCAAAAAGATGATGAAACCACTAAAGCCGAGAACCAAAATAGAAAGTGTGCTGTTTGGCAACCAAGAAATAGTTGGAGAAGATACCCTATAATTTTTCTCCCACTTTCTCAACAACCAAACAGCTCATAAGAAAAACATAAGGGGAAATATGTGAACCTGGTGGCTAGAAGCAGTAAGAGAGAACCTCCTATTTTGCTGCCATGGGTTCTCATCTCCGCTGCCTGAATGGTGAAATGGGTCAGGTGAAGGTATCGCCGCCGGAGCAGAGTCCACGGGGCTGAGGTTACTGGGCCTGCTGCTGCAGTGGACAAAATGAGACGGAGAGGGATTGAAGAAGAAGAAGAAGAAGAGAGAGAGAGAGGGCAGAAGGAGGGAAAAAAGAGAAAGAAAAGGAAAATTCATAAAGACTAGCGTAAAAAGACCAATATACCCCTGAGTAACTTAACTCCGTCAATATTAATTTGACAGAGTGACCTGATTGAAACGAATTTCAAAGTTTAGTGGTTACTATGACACAAATCGATGTCCAGTGGTCAAAATGAAATTTGCCTAATGGTACAGTGGTCAACCGCGTAATTAACTCAACAAATAATAATAACGAACTTATAGCATTTTCAAGTCTGTTGGATTCATTGCCAAGGTGATGAACCAAAGCCCACATTTTGGAGGTGATAAACCAAAGCCCAACCTCGTCTGTTCAAAAAACCAAAGTGACTGACATGGAGATAACCAAAAGCCCAACCTCGACTTTTTAAGAGTGGGCTTCGTTAACTGTAACAGGTGGGCTTTACTGACCAAATTTAAGCCCAATTCTGCCAGACACTTGAAATGTGGGCCCAGTTAAGCCTTCAGCCCTTACATCCATAGCTCAGTCCGTAGAGCAACCTGGGCCTGTTTGGGCTCGAAACTACATGCATGCCTAAAGACAGTGTAATGTAACTGACACGGTGACAAACCAAAGCCCAATCTCCCCTGTTAATTATTAACCATAACAGGTGGGCTTTGTTAACCAGAATTAGACCTTTAGCCCATACCCCCAAAGTTCAGTCCGTAGGTAATCTGGGCTTGTTTGGGCCCAAACGACATGCATGCATGAAGACGAAGCGACCGACTCGTGTCATCAATTATTAAAGTCTATCGTAAAGGTCAACAGAATCGGGTGCCGTAAGAAACTAAGAAAGCAATTTAACGAATCATATACCTTCTATTATTAAAGTAAAAGTTTAAACGAATCATTTACCTTCTATTATTAAAGTATACGTATGTACTTTCATAATCTATGTACTTGAACTGTATTTACGGACATGTGGTAGTTTAAAATATATCTGGTTTTAAATCACGATATCATATCGTAAAATCTGGTCTTAAAACATGTTTTCTGGTAAAGTAGATTTAAACCACGATTTCTGGACTTCTCGATCATGGACCCGATGGTGTGCATTCGTCGTCGCCTTGGAGTCAGTGGCGCTGATCTCGATTCCCTACTTCTTCTTCGTTTTCTATGGCTACACTATCTGATATGAGTGACGACGGTTGGGCGGAACAGATCTGTGACGGTGGGCAGATTTGTCAGTACGATGGCGGCAACGGGGCAGGGATATAAGTGGCAATGGTGGTGGGGTGGCGACGGTAGTCTCAATGTCAGGGTCGTCGATGGCATTGCGGTGGTGATAGCTTTGTCACGTGGTAGTGGTTGCGCATTGCGGGTAACTAGTGGCAATGATGAAATGAAGAGGGAAAAAAATGTGGTTTCTAAATTGCTTCTAGTGAAGGTTGAAGGTTAGATTAAAAAATATATTCAAAACTGAAAACTCAAAAATTCGAGACTCTGTTTGAAAACGTTTTCGTTTTCAGTTTTTTCTCCAATTTTGTAAACTGGAGAAAAAATACGCGTTTGGCACACAATCTTTTATTTTATTTTATTTTATTTTATTTTAAAACCAATTTTTAAAACATGGTTGTTTTTTAAAACTCCCATTTATGAGTTTTGGATTTTCAGTTTTGGTTTTTATTTTGAGACCACCACAACCACCACCCACCCACCGCCGGCCACTGCCACGCCCTACCACCGCCACCATAAACCACTACCAAAGAAAAAACTCAAAATAAAAACTGGGTAATCAAACACTCATTTGTTTTTGTGAAAAATAAAAACTAAACTGGTTTTGATTTTTTTTTTTTTTGAAACAAAAAATCAAAACTGAAAGTGATTTCAAACGCTACCCGAGTTTTTAAAAACAACCCTGTTTTGAAAAGTAGTTTATAAAAAAGAAGGAAAAAAGAACAAAAACTGCGTACCAAACATCGATATTTTTTTTTCAATTTTCAAAACTGAACAAAAAACTAAGAAAAAAATGATTTCAAATACTACCTAAGTTGATGATGGCAGGGATACTTTCGAGTTTTCAAAATATTTCGATGTCAAAATGAATGGAAAGATAATGGATAAGAGTTTATAATATGCGGAAGGAATGTGAAGGAATCGGTGTCATTTTCTTAAAAAAAAGAATGAAAAAACAAACGTATTTGTATATCGAGTTTTTTCTCTTAATAATTTATTTTTAATACTTAATTATCTTTTTACCCCATTTTGAATCTTATTTACCTATCTAACCCACTTTTGAAAAACGTAGTTTCAAACCACGTTTTCAAGGAGAGATTTCATATATTTTCAAAAGAAATCTCTGTTTCAAATCACGTTTTTCAAAAGTGAGTTAGATAGGTAAATAAGGTTGTAAAGAGGTAATAAAGTATTAAAAATGAATTATTGAGTGTAAAAACTCTTTGTATACCGACGTATAAATCGATATGTACGTCCCAAAATACACGTGTTACTAAACAACGTTATTCATTCCCCCGTCAAAAACTCTTTAAGAATCCTACACACACGCCAACTCTAAAGCCAGTCAAACGCTAAACCGCGGGTTCCGTGCCACATACCCCCCACGCCCTCTTCCCCGGGAAAAGTCTGTTTGGTTTAATGGCGCCAAAGTAGAACGGCAGATTTTGTAGAAGGCAGGCCGTGATTTCAGCCGAACCACCAAATCCATGGCCTTCCGTTATCTTTTCAACAAAACGGATGCTCTTCGCAGAGAAAGGTGAACATTCCGTAAAAATTTCTCTCTTTTTTCTCCGTGTTCTTGTTTGGCTCTCAGATTTTCCTGTTTACTTTTGATCGAATGACGAAAACATGTTGCTGTTGACTGTGAAGGAAGGGGAAAAGAATTATGGATGAGGATGACGCGCTGTTCGAGGACGCCGGCACCGGAACGCCGCTCTCCGGCATGGCGGAGGCGTTCGAGGAGCTCTGCGTCCTGATCAAGCCCGCCGGCGGCGGCGGCGGACGTGGTGATGGATATGATCTCCGTTTGAAGCCGTTTTGCGATGCGTGCTCGCTAGTTTCGGTGCTCTTCGGCTGCCTGGGCATCGCTTTCAAGTTCGCCGAGATGGAGTACGTCTCTAAGGTCAAAATCTTCGTCCTTTTCCCTGTGAAAATCTTAACGTAAATTGGAGGAACTAAGGTTGAGAGAAAGGTTGAAGGAAAGAGATTAAAATATAATATCATTTGCTCCCTCCGTTCCATAATTTTCTCCCCTTTGACTTTTTTGCGAATTCTTGAACGTTTGAGGCAATCGTTGTTTTTGTCCGAATTTGACTTATCAAACATTATTTGTTTGATATATAATTGCTGTTCGAGTTTGTTTAGATTTCTGTATGTTTGAATTATATCCTAGAAATTTGCAAAAAGTTAAAGAGGAGGAAATTGTGAAAAGGGAGGAGTAATTGTTTAATGCCATACTTATGTTTTGCTTATAAATTATACCCGAAATGGAATTCCACATGCCTGCATCCTGGGCTACCGAAAAGGGGACATATCTTGGCTAAGAACCGTCTGCTGCTAGTATATCTGGGATTTGATTATCTAGATTATATTAAGATTTTCTGTTGATGGCATGAGTCTTGGCCAAGGGACTTAGTTAATTCTTTAGAGGAGCCTTTCGCCCTTCAGATGAGATTAAGTTCATCATCTAACCTTTGTCAAGATATGATTTCCGGACTAAGTTTTTGATGTGTTTGTTGATGCTAATGACTGCAAACATCAGCGCAGTATACACTTGGTGATATAAGTAGAATTTCAATGGTCTGAAGAGAACTAGGCAAACAAAATTGTTTTGTGATTGACGACAAATGATCAATATGTGTTATATAAACTCGTCAACTTGTTTCTGAGAAGAGACTCGTCAACTTGTTTCTGAGAAGAGACGCTCTTTAAATTGTCACTCAAATGATTAAAGAAGTTACACTTGACATTCTGATTGACAACAAATGATCAATTCGTGTTATATAAACTCGTCAACTTGTTTGTGAGAAGGGACGCTCTTTAAATTGTCACTCAAATGATTAAAGAAGTTACAGTCGACATTCTGATTGACAACAAATGATCAATATGTGTTATATAAACTCGTCAACTTGTTTGTGAGAAGAGACGCTCTTTAAATTGTCACTCAAGTCATTAAAGAAGATACGCTTGACATTCTCTTGGTTATCCAGAAGATTTTTGTTGTCTTAACTTGGATATTTGACTTTTTAATGGTAGTGGAAATAATCTATATCATGTACTTGTGGATAAAGTTATGATAATAGCATCTCCCACAAGCATTAGATACTAAAGGGTCCACTTTGTGTATGTAACTTCCAAAGCATATTCAATCTCATGTGTTACTTGTACTGACTTGCTTCAATCTGTCCTGATATTTTCAGGTGCGTGATCTTGCAGAAGCATCAAAGAGATATGGTACTTTAAACACTATACTTGATATAGATGTCAAAAATGACACGGTGAGAACACCAGGAAGCCTGTCGCGCAATTTACGCAGAGTTAGGCAGGGCCTTGACCTCATTAGAGTTCTATTTCAGAATTTTTTGTCATCAGAGTACGTTTCCCTTCTTGTAACAGCATCTTTCCTGTTTAACATGTAGTAAACTGACTACGATCACTAGTATGAATGTGGATGATATATCACAATGCTCCATATACTGGTGCGCTGATAATGAGTCTCACAGAAGTGGAGTACTTCACTTGCTAGGCCCTCACAATGCAAAGCATTTTTTTGGAACAGAAACCAGGAAAAGAATTTGACTCTCTTATAGCCTACAATGCTGCAATATATGCTTTGTGGTGTTATTGCGGGAGTCCTTTTTTCTGTTTTATTCGAAATAGTTGCTTCCACCGGCTCGAAGTGCCTATTAATTCTGCTGCAACTAAGTGGAGGCAGTGGTACCTTTTCCATATTATATCTAGAGCTGTAGGCAATAATATACATTATAGCAATTTTTCTTGTTATGACGTAATCTTGCATAATTATAATATAGCAGTTTTGCTTGTAAACTTTGAAATACAATTTGAGTTCCTTTTTTCCCTATGTTTCTTATGTGTACAACGACCAGATATATTTACGCATTTAATGGTCTAAAGTTGAATAGAAAGCTAATTAAAGTTTTGAATTTGCAACCAGCACGGGCTGCATTTCCTTAATCAGCGCTCCCCTCCCCCCCTCCCCCCCCAAAAAAAAAAAAAAATGCCCCCCATTAAAATCCAGTCTTTCTTCTAAGTGAAGTTCACTTGCTGATATGTCTCAGTGCTCCCAATATTGGTACTGTGTTTCTTGAAAGATGATGAGTCGTATGTAAGTGAAGTGTTTTACTCGCTGTGCGTAGACTGTCACAACATGAAACTTCCTTTGGAACAGAAACCAGAAGATGACTTCGGCTTTATTATAGGCTCTTATGTTGCAATATATGCTCTGTGGTGTCATTCCTGGAGTACTTCTGTTTACACATTAACTCTGCTGCAACCAACTGGAGGCAATGTTACCTTTTCCAGGATATTATGTCTAGAGCTGGAGACAGTAGTCTCATGTTGTACCAATATTGCTTGTTATGAAGTAATCTTGCATACGTGCATAACGGATATGTAGGAGTTTTGCTTGTAAATTTTGAAATGTCACCCTGAGTTCCTTTTTTGCCTTTGTTCATTCCTCATTTAATTTCAACAACAATCCAGAGATTCTTATCGCATATATTGACTTATTGTGGCAATAGAGAGCTGTGAATATTCAAGATGGCATGGACAGCACCATTGAAAATTGTATAAACGCCCGATTGGGGCTGCATTTCCCTAACCAGTGCTCCCGTCACCCCCACACCCCCCCCCCCTCCTCTTCCCAGTGACGTTTTTTTAGTTTTGTGTTTGTTGAGTTTAAGCATATTTGTTGCATTGTCATGCTAAGAAAGCTATTTTGCTTTCCATTTTCTTCGATGATTTCTGATGTTTGATTTCTCACTTTTCAGTGATTACTCTTTAAAAGAAGCAGCTTCAACAGCTTATGCACAAGTCTGTGCACCATACCACACATGGGCAGTCAGGACAGCAGTTTCGGCTGGAATGTGTGCCCTTCCAACAAGGGAGCAACTATTGCTGAAGCTAAACGAAACAGGTGTCTTTTTATCACTTTTAGGCATATGCATAATTTAATAGGATCCAAGCAAGAGACTTGTGATATGACTGAACGTGAATACCTGTGTCTTTTTATATGATATGGATTTTATTTTGTTCTTTTTGGGTGAAGGGTCCTGTTATTCCATTAAGCGCAAACAGACTACACTATACAAGGGGTATGTAATCATCAATGTAAGCCAGCACTGAGTCGAGATTCCCAGTTCCTACATAGGTGCCAGTTTACAAAGCTCCTTCTAGACTTTTTCCAACTGAGACTCCTGAGTGACATACAGAGTGATTTGAGGTACCACATGGCACATACTCCACAGGTTGTGCACTCTTGAAGATTTTATTGTTTGTCTCCAAGGGAAGTATGCAGTGACCACAAGTGCTAGTTTGCAGATTCTTGCTCGAAAGCTTTCACCTCTTGAGGTCGTTGATGGCCATTTCTTGGAACTCTTGCCAGCTGATAATACATGTAGTAATCATAGGCTATTGCAGCACCATTTTCCAAACATCTGCAAAATATTTGCACAAGTGAAATAAGTGATCATCGGTCTGTCTGTGGGTTGGCAGAAGGACCTGTCGTCCATCTCTTAAGTTTATCCTTGGTTCTTAGCACTCCCCTCGATAGCATCCATGAATGAGGCACATTTGGGATCACAGAACCTGATAAGATGCCACCTGTTAACTTTAGGATCATGCTCCCTAAGATCGTCTCAGGCAGAGGCAATAGTGAATTCACCAGTGGGTGTGAGGAGCCACCTAATCTTGTCATCTCTTTCAAGATGGGGCATTAAATCTGGAGGAAAGGACTGAAGCCATTCCCTCAGTTCCTGAGATCTAGGTGGAGGCAAAATACAACCCCATTAGTCTGTCTTTATATTGAGCTCGAAGAGGACCACCAGGGAACCAATTGTCTAATGGCAATCAATTTTTTTACCACTGCCAATCAGATGATCTACATATTGTTGAACCTATCCTCTAATCTTTATAAGCTTACGCCAGTTCCAAGAACAATCCATAGGATGCTTGCATACCCATCTGCAGCACCGATCAGATTTCGCTACCATTTTTACGGACTATTTCCGGGTATAGTTTCATCAATATTCCTAAATCTGTTTTAAATTTTGGGTGTTCAAGTTTTGCTGACAATATCTCAAAAATAGAAAGATACTAATACGTAATATGGGACCAAAAGGTTTAATTGCCGCTTTTGCGCATAGAGTACTTTAAGGTGATTTTAGTGAGAAGTCCTCGTAAGATAATATTCAAGAATCAACTCTCAGGAAGTAATGGGTAACTGAATGATGAATTGGCTATGAACCTGTTACAACAACAATTTCTCGTATTGGCTTTATTATTTTTTGTCTATAAATAACCTGAAGTTTGTTATACCTTTGACTGAATAAATAATTTTACTGCAGATGAGTCTGCAGAGAAGGAGATGAGAAGGTATATAAATGCCTCACTTCCGATTATTCAATTCATTGATAAGCTATACATCTCAAGAAATATCAGCTTGGACTGGTGAACATGTCTTAGGAGGGGCTCGAAAGAAATCCACGTACCTCTCGTATGGGCGGCAGCAAACTTCATGTGCTTCTATGCTCCTTATTATGTTTTTTGAGCATGAAAATCCGGACACGCCCGTTAATTAACATTGATTGATCGAAAGACATCCCTTACTTCTTTTTTACGAAAGTTAACATAGTTTTAGACTGCCAAACAGTAAACGAAGCGGAGTCGCCATACGGCTTAAAGCTACCAACTTATAGGTGATGTGTACATATTTCAAGTTTTGGGGTAAGGTAGATGTAAAGTTGGAATTTTGTGTATGCTGTAAGGTGATTACAGTCGAATCAAAGTAGATTTCTTATCATACTTGATGATGAAATTTATCTTTACCCATTATCTTCTGAATATTATTCGTCTTCCGGATGATTGCCCTCCAGATGAAATTTATGTTAGTGTTTTCCAAAATATAGTTTTCTTTGTCAAAATGATGAAAGAATGTGAAGAGGCAAAGAGGGAAGAATCTCACATAGAAGGGAATTGAAAAAGTAAGTGGGTATTTAATAAAGAATTTCACTTACTTTAATACTTATGTGGTATGCTAAGGTGTATGCATGTGCACCGAGTATGATGCGAAGCACCATACGAGGAACGATTGCACGCGCGCGCGCGTGGCAGTGAGCTGTGAGGTGCAATGTGGCGCTTTGATGGCGCACTTCGCACGTGCGCATCGATTAGACGCCTTTAAGTTTTCGTGACGAAAACTAGGCCGTCGGTGTAACAGATCGGGTCGGATCCGACCGTTAGCAGATGGGTGGTTACACTCACACCGGTTCGGGTTATACCTGAACGGTTGCACCTGTTGGGCAGCTGTGTGGTTCCAGTTCGGGCCAGACCCAACTGTTGGGAGCTGGTTAGTTACCAGCCCAGATCTGGACCGTTAATCTTAACGGTTTCTGGTCCAACAGTCCAGATTGCTTAGGTGCGTGATGAAAGGGTGTGACCGTTGATTAGCAACCACTAATGCTTTATAAATATAGCACAATGGTCAGATTTTCGGACCTAGTTAATTAGCTTCTACTCTGTTCATTTTTTCCTTTCTGCAGATCTTTTACAGTAAGAAATTTCCTCAAAATTTCTTACTTGTAAAACCATTATCCAGAATTCCATACACATATCTGTGGGGTGAATATCGTGTGTGCAAACGCTATTCACTAAAGTGCTTCGTTATATCTTGGAAGATATTTGTCTGCAACCCGCTGCACACCGTTTTCTTTGGTGGGGGCAAATATAAACTTAATGAGTGCGTTTTACAACGTGCCTCGAAGCCGATCCTTTTTTCAGTCACAAAGTCATACTACATAATCACCAACAATCTTAAATTTATATTCTGCAACAATGGTGTTCGTGACGTTGAAAGACATGGGCTCGGATTTTCACCGCTTGGAGCGCTTTAATGGTGGGGACTTCGTTCATTGGCAAAGGAAGATGCACTTCCTACTAGTAACAGTGAAAGTGTACTATGTGATCGTGAATCCAAGACCTCCGGAACCTGGTAAAAATGAGGAAGAAAGTGTTGCGAAGACGTGAAAGATTGAGGTGGGATCAAGATAATGAGATATGTCGATGACATATTCTGAATGGCATGTCCAACACGTTGTTCGATGCCTATCATACTGTCAAGACCGCTAAGGAACTTTGGAACCAATTGGAGCATCGCTAGATCACCGAGGATGCCACCAGTAAAAGGTTCATCATTTCTAAAAAAATTAATTACAAAATGGTTGATGGTAGGTCGGTTATGGAACAGTTTAATGAGATTAAAAATATTCTTGATCGTTATTCCCAACACAAGTTAGCCTTGGATGAGTTTATCGTGGTTACATCTATCATTGATAAATTGCCTACTTCTTGGAAGAATTTTAGAAACAGCCTTAAGCATCGCAAGGAAGACATCAACCTTGACGAGTTGGGTACTCATCTTCGGATTGAGGAAGACTTGCGCAAGGAAGAAAAGGCTAAAAGCGATGGCGTTTCTAAAATTTTGGCCGTGGAGGAAAGAGAGTCATCCAAGAAGGACTCCCGTGAGAACAACAAAAGGAAGCATCAAGGAAATGATGACGACGACAAGGACAAGGTCACTGTGGCAAACCAGGGCACTATAAGCGTGATGGTCGTGCCTTGAAGAAACAGAAAAAGGCGACCGAAAATAATTTAGTCGCGGTAATCAGTGAGGCAAATGTCCTTGAAGATGACGATGCATGGTGGATTGATTCGGGTGCGACAAGGCATGTGTGCAAAGACGAGGCTTTTTACAACCTATGAACCGGTGAATGATGGAAGCATTCTTTAAATGGGAAATTCGTCAATTGTACAAATTGCGGGGAAAGGAAATGTCGAGCTCGAGTTTACATCCGGAACAGTTGTCACCCTTACCAATATCTGTCATGTGCCCGAAATTAAGAAGAATTTAGTCTCGGGTTGTATGCTTAACAAGTTTGGTTTCAAACTTGTTTTTTAAGCTGATAAATTTGTACTCTCTAAGGAAGGGGTTTTTGTGGAAAAGGGATATTTTTGTGAGGGATTGTTTAAACTTAATATTAATAATAAGAATGTTATTTCTGCTTATATTATTGAGTCACAATCTTTTCTTTGGCATAATCATTTAGGACATGTTAATGCTAGGAAAATTAATGACATGATTAAATTAAATCTTTTGCCTAGTATGCATGTAGATAAAGGATTTTGCAAGACATGTATGCTTACTAAAATCACTAGAGCTCCTTTTCAAAATGGACAAAAAGAGTCTAAGATTTTAGATTTAATACATAGTGATTTATGAGATTTTCACTCCTCTCCTTCGTTAGGAGGAAACTCATATTATATGACTTTCATTGATAATTATTATGGGTATTGTTATGTTTATTTATTGCATAATAAAAATGATGCCATGCCTAGTTTTGTCACATATAAAAATGAAGTAGAAAATTTTTGTGATGCCAAAATAAAAGTACTTAGAACCGATAGGGGAGGAGAGTACTATGATCCACCATTTTTTGAAGAAAATGGCATAGTACATGAACTTTGTGCACCGTATACACCACAACAGAACGGTGTCGCGGAAAGAAAGAATAGGACATTAGTCGAAATGGTTAATGCCATGCTCTCCAACTCGGGTCTAGGAAAAGGATTTTGGGAGGAAGCTTTATTAACGGCTTGCTACATAT
The DNA here is from genome assembly GCA_033065855.1 of Escallonia rubra. NCBI lineage: Eukaryota > Viridiplantae > Streptophyta > Magnoliopsida > Escalloniales > Escalloniaceae > Escallonia > Escallonia rubra. The sequence goes on along the minus strand of JAVXUO010002581.1, from coordinate 921,891 downwards.
TGAATAGAGTTCCAACTAAAGGAAATAATGTTACTCCTTATGAGTTATGGAAGAAAAGGAAGCCTAATCTGAATTATTTTAAAGTTTGGGGTCGTAGGGCCATTGTAAGAGTTCCGGAACCAAAAAGAAAGAAATTGGGTGAAAGAGGCATTTGATGTATTTTCATTGGTTATACTTTACACAGTAAAGCATATAGGTTCATGGTAGTGGAACAAAATGATTATTATTCTAAAAACACTATCATTGAATCTAGAGATGCCATCTTTGACGAAAGTAGGTTCCAATCACTTCCTAAGCAAGTTGAGCAAAAGGAAGGTCAACGTGAAGTTGAGGAAAACCATGAAAATAAAGTGGAACCTAGGAGCAGCAAACGAATGAGAATTGCTAAAACATATGGACCCGATTTCTACATGTATTTGGTAGAAGGAACTAGGACGGCAATACAAAACTCCATACCGATTGTTTTAAATGTGAAATCTGACCCTAAGACTTATGAAGAGGCCATGAAATCTCAAGATTCTTCTTTTTGGAAAGAAGCAATAAATGAAGAGATTGATTCAATCATGGAAAATGGAACATGAAAATTGGTGGATTTACCACCCGGTTCTAAACCCATTGGTTGTAAATGGATCTTCAAGAAAAAGTTAAGGGTCGATGGATCGATTGAAAATTTTAAGGCCAGGTTAGTGGCTAAGGGATTTTCCCAAAAGGAAGGTGTCGATTACTTTGACACTTATGCACCAGTTGCAAGGATAGCCACTATTAGGGTGCTTATAGCACTAGCTTCCATCCATAAGCTAGTAATTCATCAAATGGATGTTAAAACGGCATTCTTAAATGGTGAATTAGATGAGGAGGTATACATGCAACAACCAGAAGGGTTTGTTGTACGTGGGCAAGAAAATAAAGTTTGTAAGTTGATTAAGTCATTGTATGGACTTAAGCAAGCCCCTAAGCAGTGGCATCAAAAGTTTGATCAAATTGTGATGTCTAATGGTTTTAAAATACATGAATCGAATAAGTGTGTATCCAGTAAGTTCGATGGCGGTAAGGGAGTTATCATTTGCTTATACGTATATGATATGCTCATTTTTTGTACTGACTTGGAACAAGTTGTAAAGACAAAGAAATTCTTATCCGATAATTTTGAAATGAAGGACATGAGTGTTGCTGACGTGATTTTAGGAATTAAAATCATAAGGAATAATTGTTGCATAACCTTGTCACAATCTCATTATATTGAGAAGGTGTTAAAAATGTTTGACCATTTGGACAGCACACCAGTTAGTACTCCGTTTGATGAGAGTATTAAGTTGTCTCCCAATGATAGTAGAGCTGTGAGACAACTAGAATATGCGAGTACAATAGACTGCCTAATGTATGCCATAACTTGTACTAGACCGGATATTGCTTATGCAGTAGGAAAACTTAGTAGATATACTAGTTGTCCTAGTAGTATGCATTGTAATGTAGTATATAGGGTCTTTAAGTACCTTAAACGAACCATGGATTTCGGCATATGTTATAACGGGTATTCTTCTATTTTGGAAGGATACATAGATGCTAGTTGGATTACGAATCAGGAAGATTATGCTTCCATAAATGGATGGATTTTCACACTTTGTGGGGGTGCAATATTCTGGGGTTCGAAGAAACAAACTTGCATTACTGATTCTACCATGGCAGCAAAGTTTATTGCTTTAGCTGCAGGGGGCAAAGAGGCAGAATGGCTAAAGAATTTGATTTTAGAGATTCATTTATGGCCTAAGCCTATGGCTCCGATATCGATAAGGTGTGATAGTCAATCAACTCTATCACGAGCATGTAGCGAAGTGTATAATGGAAAGTCTAGACACATTGGTCTTAGACATAGCTACGTGAGGCATTTGATTACCGAAGGAGTAATCACATTAGAATTTGTGAGGTCATTAAAAAATTTAGCGGATCTGTTAACTAAAGGGCTTCCAAGGGAAATGATTATTAGGATCTCACGAGGGATGGGTCTCAAGCCCATGTCAAGGATCACAAATGATGGAAATCTCGACTCAACTCTTGCTAACACCAAGTCTTGAGTTCAACGAGTCAAAAGTACATTATGTTGGTGATTGAAGCACAAATTTTAGTCATCCCAAAGTCATGTGCTTGGTAACCGTAATGAAAGAATAGGGTGAGTATTATGCTCTTAATAGGTCTATAAAAGGATCATTCTTTGGGGTGTTAGTTACGGTGCACTCTTGATAGACCTGACTAGTGAGTGTGAAGTGGGGCCGCTTCTATCGAGTTTAAAAGGCTTAACTCTAGAGCACTCATGAAAACAAGATACAAATTACATGGCCTTTATTGTATAAGCAGTTTTCTGGATTTGTGTATGGATAGGAGTTTCATGTGTGAAATGTGACCGGCTAATCAACAAGGATAGGTGGTTCAAAGTTTATCTACCACACTTTTCAGATTAGTCTTGTTGTGTAATCACTAAGTGAAGATTCAAGTCATAAGACATCTTCATTTATGCATGTACTTCACTGGATAATAAGATCTGATTTTTTATTTTGTTTTTATATTTTGTAAAATGGTGGGGATTGTTAGTGTTTTCCAAAATATAGTGTCAAGTTTGGTTCATTTTCTTTGTCAAAATGATAAAAGGAATGTGAAGTGGCAAAGAGGAAGGAATCTCACATAGAAGGGAATTAGAAAAGTAAGTGAGTATATAATAAAGAACTCCACTTACTTTAATACTTATGTGGTATGCTAAGGTGTATACATGTGCACCGAGTATGATGCGAAGCACCATACGAGGAACGATCGCACTCACGCGCGCGCGTGGCAGTGGGCTGTGAGGTGCAATGTAGCGCTTTGATGGCGCACTTTGCACTTCGCACGTGCGCATCGATTAGACGCCTTTAAGTTTTCGTGACGAAAACTATGCCGTCGGTGCAACGAATTGGGTCGGATCCGACCGTTAGCAGATGGGTGGTTACACTTGCACCGGTTCGGGTTATACCTGAACGGTTGCACCTGTTGGGCAGCTGGGTGGTTCCAGTTCGGGCCAGACCCAACTGTTGGGAGCTGGTTAGTTACCAGCCCAGATCTGGACCGTTAATCTTAACGGTTTCTGGTCCAACGGTCCAGATTGCTTGGGTGCATGATGAAAGGGTGTGACCATTGATTAGCAACCACTAATGCTTTATAAATAGAGCACAATGGTCAGATTTTCGGACCTAGTTAATTAGCTTCTACTCTCTTCATTTTTTCCTTTCTGCAGATCTTTTACAACAAGAATTTCCTCAGAATTTTTTACTTGTAAAATCATTATCCAGAATTTCATACACATATATGTGGGGTGAATATCGTGTGTGCAAACGCTATTCACTAAAGTGCTTCGTTGTATCTTTGAGGATATTTGTCTGCAACCCGCTGCACACCGTTTTCTTTGGTGAGGGCAAATATAAACTTAATGAGAGCGTTTTACAACGTGCCTCGAAGCCGATCCTTATTTCAGTCACAAAGTCATACTACAAAATCACCAACAATTTATGGAAGAGAGATCAGGAGAAAATGTCGCATGACGTTTCCCTTGTCTTCTCGTGCTTCTTGACAGTTTGGGTATTTTCATAAAATCATTTGAAATGAGAAATATGGGGTTTCTGGGCTTCTTGTTTCTTCTTGCTTTTAGAAGCACATCCATTATTGTTTGGTCTTTTGCCTTGGTTGTATCGTCAGTGTGAGGACTTGCGAATGAACCGAGCTCATTTTGGTAGCCTAACATGCAAAGCTTTCGAACATGCTCTTTATCAAAATGAGCTTTCGAGCTCATTTTGGGTTCCTCATTCTCAAAACATAGTTCTTAATCGTATATTGGAGGCTTATTAATGAAGACTTAAAAGGTGAATTGTCCCAAAATTATAAGCATCTTCAAACAAATTGGCTTCCATCGAATGAAGGTAAGGTGCAACATATTAAGCTCAGGACTTTGAAACAATACACGATCCCGACCCAGTTTGTTTATTATTTTCTGTTCTCATTTTGTGTAATAATGACTTAAAAGATTCACCTAGTTATGTACTTTCCCCTTTTTATTTTTGTTTTTAAAAAAGTTTAATTCAAAGAGTGAGAAAGTGTGAATACATTTAAGGGGTAAATGCACTTTAACCCCCTATACTTTAAGGCGGTTGCACTATGGCCCCCCTTACTTTAAAAAGTTGAACTAAACCCCCCTGAACTCATTAAAATTGGGCAAAATGGACGGTTTTCATCCAAGTTAACACAGTTTTTGGGCGGAAAGTGTTTGGCGCCCAAACCCTGCATTTTTAAGACGAAACTACCCCTTTGACCCAATAAAGTGCTTAAGACTTGCAAAAAATCACCCAAAAAATCACCAATTTCATTTCACTCCATTTGCAATTAAACCCTAGAAATTTTACAAAAGGTGACCATTTTCATTTCAATTCATTTGCAAACCTTCCTTTTAAAGGGAAACCACAAAACAAAACCAAAAAAAAAAAGAATTTTATTCTGAAATTTTGAATTTTCAAATTTTAATTTCAAAAATCCAGTGGGTATACCCGAACCCATACGCCCCGACCCGCGCCCGCCCTCTTTGGCACTTCCTCACAGTCACAGGCCGACCCAAATTTGACCTGCTCCATGCCCACCCGACCCTGCCTTTCCCAAGCCCTAATTTTTTCCACTGAAAACTCTAATCTCTATTCATGCGCCGCCAACCCTCCTTCGGGCATCTCACACCGGCGCTCCATTCTCTGCCGGCAGCCCCCCTCCCCCAGTCGACGGCGCCGACCCACCCTCTTCCTTTCTCTTCTCTCCCTCGCCCTCCACTGCCCCAACCGCCGAGCTCTCCGCCGGCAGCCCCTTCCCCGCCATCGGCGACGCCAACCCCTCCCTCTCTCTTCTTTCCTCTTCTCTCCCCCGTCCTTCACTGCCCAACAACCGAGCTCTCCGCCGGCAGCCCCTTCCCCGCCATCGGCGACGCCAACCCCTCCCTCCCTCTTCTTTCCTCTTCTATCCCCCGCCCTTCGCTGCCCAACAACCGAGCTCTCCGTCGGCAGCCCCTTCCCTGCCATCAGTGACTCTAACCCCCTCCCTCTCTCTTCCTTCCTCTTCACTTCTTCTCCCCCCCCCCCCCCCCCCGCGCCCCGCTACCGTAACAGCCCCGCTGTTGTAACAACCCCGCTATGTCGTTAGTCCCCCTCCCCCCTGTCGGCGACACTGACCCCCCCTCTCTTCCTTCCTCTTCTTTCCTCTCGCCACCCGCGGCTGCAACAGCCCCGCGGCGCCGCCACCGCCGCTGCTCCTTGCTCTTCTCTCCATTCTCCTTTTCACCCACCCCAAATGGTTTGAGAGGATTTTCAGTTCTGTTTAAAAGAAGGATAGTTGTGACATTTCAGCAATCTCAGTTACGGCCGTTCCATTTTGCCCAGTTTTGATGAGTTCAAGGGGGTTTAGTTCAACTTTTTAAAGTAGGGGGGCCATAGTGAAACCGCTTTAAAGTATAGGGGGGTAAAGTGCATTTACCCCTACATTTAAAAGGTATTTTTCACTTTTTTCAGATTATTTCCTACCCACTGTTAGGAAAGACGTCTTCACCAAGTTACTATTCACCTTTTTCTCTTTAATGTCACATCATCGTGAATACAACCCCCCCCCCCCCCCCCTTCCTTCTCTCGCTCTCACACACGCATAGAATACACATTCAAACATGATCTTGACACGTGACCCAGTTGTGGTACTTTGAAAGGGAAAGCAAAGGTAACATAGTAAATTTTTGTGTGAAGGTGGTAAGGGCAAGATGTAAAAGAATAGATTAAATTCTTTCTGAATATAGTACACATGTACGATTTGACCAAAAAAAGTGACCGAAGATTATATAAGTACACAAAACACCAAATAAAAAAAAGTAGCTACAAAAAAGGCTAGCCAAAACGCTGAAAGTACACATATATTTCCTTACTGGATAAAAGACAATGAAAATAAAAATAGTAAACGAACAGGTGCAGAAGAAGTATCTGCTTTAAACTCGATCTGAGATATTGTGTCAACACTTGAAACTTGTAAGGTTCTTTCAACTCACACACAGTCAAAGACTGATCATAACTTGAGGAGAAAAACGGTGCTAGTTTTGATCCTTACTAGAAAGGACAACAATTCAGGCAGAAGTGAACTGGTATAGCAAACAGGCATTCTAATACCGGGGTCTCATCGTGATAAAGTAGTCTTTGTTGTAACTCGAAAAGGGAAGTCCAAACTTTGCTGGAAGCTTGATCATGCTATGTTTTGACTGAAACGATGGCGTGCCACTAAGAAATTGCAGCCATTTCATCGCGGTTAAATCGAATTTTCTCACATTTAGGGCGGCTGAAAATTTGACGGAATTACACAATACATATTCATAGATATAGTCAATATATATATATATATATATATATATATAAAAAGTCGAAACCGAGAGAATGTAACATTCTCTTTCCTACTTGGTATACCCCTTTTTAAGCCATTTGACATTCAACCAATCAAATAAATTTCACTTTCTCTCTCTTCCACGTCAGCATATCCCGTTTAAAAACAAATCTCTCTATCTCAATTTTAAATTTATATATATCATTTAAATCTTAAAACTTTCCTATATTTTACACAAGTTTAATATGTTTTCATAATCTAGCAAAATTAGTCGCCCTCCTTTTACTTTATTATAAGTCATATAAAACGTATATGTATATATATGTTTGTATATACATATAATTATCTCTCATATTATATCTTCTCTTATGTCGCAAAACTTTTTATACCGTTCTAGGTGAGTTTTATTAATAAAAACCTTAACACGTGGATTATTAATATTGTTACTAAAAATGGTAGAAAACTCATAAAAAGTGAAAATAGCATTATTTGTTATTATTATTCGACAGATAAGTATGAGCTTTTAATTAGCTGTTGTTGGTCCTGTGTACAACGCACAAGATTAATACTAGTTATCCAATGAATTTGCAGGATGCAGACACAAAATTTTAGCAACAACAGAAGTTGACCACTTACAAACATGTCCTCTGCTATTTGTATGGAAAATTTGCAGGTTTATTGCCCCGTTCAAGAAACTGCTCAGACTGGCCGACTCTATTGCCAAAACCAGAAAAAGAATGAAACACAACATAGCTTCTCAGATAATTGATGTTACTGCTGCAAACCAGGTTTCTAATGATAACTCTATATTCTGTCCAATATCTATTACGACTCTTGATCAGCATAAATCGTCATCTACATTGTCAAGCTGTCTGGGTTCTCAATGATCTTTGAGAACGTCTGAAGGAATGCAGCCAGGTCAGCACCATAGATGACCCGGTGATCAGCTGTAACATTCACCTGAGAAAAGATGCACAAACTGACTAAGTTCAAGCACACGCGTGCGCCCAAACACACACACACACACTCTTGGGGCATGTCAGGGAACCAACTTTCTGATGTGCCAAAACAAAGTGCTTTTCACAATTTTATTCTTACTACACCCGTGGACAAAATGCATTTTCTGCAAATTTTATGGCCCAAACAAGATCCTTATAAAATGCTTGGAATAAAAAATTAATACAGAAAAGTGTAGGATCCTGTACTTCAATGGTCTCCTTTTGAAAATTAGATTAACTTATGGGGCAATTCTGAGGAAATAAAATCTGCTATACCTAGATTGTTCTTCTTCTTTATGCCCATCTTGTATCAGCAATGAGACTTATGAACTAAAAATTTATCAACTTCAAAACCACTAATGGCTCCCCTCAGCTAAACACATAATAGCCCAAACTTGCCATAGGAAAACACCGATGTTCTTGTTCACTAGGCACTGTTCAACAGCACCTTGAAGAACGACCCTATATATATAACTTTTATAATCTAGTATCTACCAATCCCTAGTTAGCTTTAGCTCTTTGCCCGTTATCTAAACTAAAATACTGTGAAATAGCCAGCATCTAAAAATTATCTCAAGCTTTTTACTAAACTTCCTACGACCAACACTTCCGAAACAATGCCAATATATATTTTAACTTGTAGGACCTACCTTCGGAAAGTTTCATCAGCCCTAAGCCACCATGTACTTGGTTTTTGGTGGCACTCTAGGGTACGTGTTAAAATAGAACGAGGATTGGAAGGTAAAATAGACCTATTTTGAATGAGCAAGACAAAGTTACAAGTGTGGCAGACACTGAGCACACATAACTTGTTTGAAAAATAGGGGTTGAAATGGCTTAAGGAATTTATCTTGTCTGACCTTTTTCCCTGGATAGTTCATTGCAGAAAATTTAGCCCAACCCTCCTAGAGTGACATGACCCTTTGCTCTCTTTTCCTATTGTGTTCCCTGATGCCTGCAGACCCCAATGGAGCGGGATACCATGTATGGTGTTCCTGATGCACATGCTCAGCGCGGTGGTGCCTCCTGCAAGTAGTCATTGATGTGCCTGTTCTAACTGTGGAGAATTCCAATCTTATGGCATGACTGTAGAGTTTGTGATCAGCCACCTCAACCATGCCAAGGGAGGGCAACCACGTGATTAGCTTCCTCTTGGCCCAGCAAACCACAACCACCTTGCACTACTCTGCCGAAGTCAGAGTAGTGTAATCTGAGCTTTTCGGGTAAAGATGAGTATTCTATGTTTATGCTGCAACCAATTTGTCTGTTGTCCTTTTTTTTGCTATTTGTGATGGTGTCTTTTCAAGTACATAGAAATGAGTATTTCATGTTTATGCTGCAACCATTTTACCTTCTGTCCTTTTCTTTGTACTATATGTAATGGTGTCTTCGTGATTTAAATAACAGCCAGTTGACTAAAATGAAAAGATAAAAGCGAAACGGGTAAACTAATGTGAATGATTCTTCGAGTTATTCTATTCTTAGGTTTTGAAAGTGTTGATTTCTTGGCACAATGGTAAGGTTGCTCATCGTGAGTGGTCGTTCGAAATAGAAACAGCCTCAACTCTGACTCACAAGCACCACCTCACCGGGTAAATCCGAAGAAGGGCAACTGCTTCCGTAGGCAATAAGTAGGGGAAAGTAGACCTGGCAAAATAAGCCAGTAACTGCGGGTCGACCCGACCTACTGAAGAAACCCTGGTACAGGCATATGAAATAAAAACCCGTTTATTTTTTTACCCGTATCCGAACCAACCCGCAAATTCTGGTTTGGTTTGGTTTGGTTCGGGTACAAATTACCCGAGTTTACCCGGATATTCGTGCATATCTATACCTTATGTACTTGGATTCAATTAAGAGGGTCTCTGTCTTCCAAACCTCTAATCTTTTTTTCTAAAAATTTTCATTTTTAAAATACAACTAAATTGGTGTTAACTGTTAAACTATAATTGGCCAAAAAGTAACCTCCAACCCTATGACGTCTAACCATCCGACCCGATGACCTCCCTTCTTCCACTTTATAATGAATTACCTCCCTTTTCGTGCTCATGCATAGCATGGGATTTTAGCTAGTATAAAGGTTTTAAGGCTGTCACCATCATTCTCATTTCTCCTTCTATCTTCCAGTCGTCGCCCCTCCCCCCCCCCCTCCCAACATCTCTCTATGACCGTCCACTCCACAGTCCACATGATGGAGTCCTCACGGCCATCACAGATCCACCGTCCACACACGACGGAGTCCCGCATGGCCACCGCAGATCCACTGTCCGCAGGCCATCCCTTTCCATCGTCCACCGTAGATCCAAAGCCTCCGCCGTCCATTTGTTCCTTCAGACCAGTCCACACGACAGACTCCGCAAAGCCACCACAGATCCATCGTCCACACGCCGTCCCTCTCCACCATCCACCGTAGATCCAAAGCTTCTGCCACCCATGTCACCCCTCAGACCCCAGACCGGATCCGCCGTCATAGCCGAATGCTGTGAACACTTCTGCTGACCACTTCCACCGTCACCTTAACAGTCGAATCTATGGCTATGGCTTGATGCTACTGTTGCTACTTTTGTATTTGCTTGATTTTGTTATTTATTTGTTACTTGTTATTATTATCTTTAAAGGTTTAGAACTGATTTATTAATTTATCTCTAAATAAAAACTTCCTATAACAACTAAGTAATATGCTAGTAATAAAATAGAAAGAAGCAAAAATTAGAAAATATATGTGAACTATCATGATTAATGAAAAACTGAAAACTGGTTTAAAAAAGAACAAAATTCTGAAACTTGCTTGTTTACCGCGAGTTTACTCGGACCACCAGGGTAGGATACGGGTGAAAGAAAGGACTACCCGAAAATACACAGGTAATTTTTACTCGGACCCGTTTTACCCGTACCCAGCAGGTTGATCCCTTTGCGGGTAAGGTTGCGTGATTAAGGCAGACCTTTCTTCTCCCTTTTACATTTTCAATTCTTAGGTTTTGAAATGTTGAAACTTAAAAGATTGAAGAATATGGCAAAGTGATAAGGTTACTCTTAGTTTTACTTTTAAAATGAATATGATGTATAATGTTAAGACTATCATTTTGTTTCTTCTTGTTCTGTGTCCATGTCAAATGTCCGCATATGTGCTGCGTTGCCTATATCAATGCTACCTAGTTCTTGGTTCGTCTCTGAACACAGCATGTACAGGCTTCAATCTTTGGGTATCCAGTGCATAGAGGGTAGGCTTAGTTGGTTTGCTATTGGTTACGGATGGCTTAGAATCACCTCTTTGGTTCGCGACGGCAGACTAACTTTCATATATGGCACAGTATGCATCGGTTTGCCTTACAAGAAGGGTAAGCCAAGGAGAATGGAACTCATATAATATGCTAATGGTTTCATACCAAGTTTGACCAAAAACCCATGGCCTGAAATCTAATATGCTGGCTACATTTAGACAACCTGTACGCAGGAGAACCAGGTTCTGAATAGCCGAAGCTATAAGCAGGACACTTGATGTGGTAGGGAATAAGGCAACTCTAGCCTATTTACTTTCCCATGGCATATCGTGGGACCCATGGCTTATAAACCTAACCTACTCCTCCTCACATAAAGTCCAGGACTGAATGCATCCTCCATTCCTGCTCTACTTGAGACTGGTTTTGAGTTTATTCCTACAGATCAAAGTACCAACGAAGGGGTTTTATCTTCAATCATATATCAATTGCATGCTACCAAATTGGTCAACACAAGTATTCCCAATATAACTATTATGTTTTGCAATACCCACATATACATTGCCGCATATTTTCTTTTAGCATGGATGTTGAAAAGAGCTATAAACTATACTCACCAGCATTTTACTTTTAACGCTGAAAAATCCATCTGCATCAGCTACAACAGTAGGCTTTGATGCTCCAACAGCCATGATAGCCCCCTGATATATCCATCAAATTGAGAACACAATGCACAATTTAATGCTTAAATTTATGTTTGACGTTAGGTGAGAGTTTTGGCTCTCTTAACTAACCTGGCCTGGAGGAAGAATAGCATCAAACCTATCCACTCCAAACATGCCCAAGTTGGAGAGAGTGAAAGTCCCTGTATGCAAAACCAGTAAAATTCAAATTTGTTTTTTTTTTTTGGTCAAAAGTCCTTGTATTTCATTCATGGCTCAAAAAACTATTTACATCTTTACCACCAAAACTATACAGAACATATGTTTGAAAAAGTATATCAACATAAGCCTATGCTATTTCCTTTAGTATTCTCTGATTGTCCAGTTGCCATGTTTGGCATAGTCCCCTGTTCTTCTCTGTACTTGGAGCTTTATTCCAGCTATGAGTAAAATTCAATTTTGTTTATTCTAACTCACGAGTTGAATTCAACTGTCCTGGTAACCAAAGCTAAATTATTGAAAATGACATTGTGCTCTGGAGGGAAAATTAGTATAACAAAAAATTAAACCTGAGTTGTACTCATGAGGCTGAAGTTGCTTTGACCGGGCTTTCTCCACAAGCTCCTTCCATTTTTCAGATAACAGATAAAGGTCCAACTACACCAGCAAAGAAGATGGGTTACCCACAACAATAAAAAGACCAGGAAAACAACATTCTGCTTACTCCTCTGTTTCACAATTTTTTCCCATTAGCCTTTTTGCAAATTCCTTGAATAGATTTCTGAACTTGTAAGTTTGATTCTACTAATTGTTTTAGCCATAGTTTAATTTGTCAAACTATACTTATCTTATCTCTATTTCTAATTTCATTAGATTCAGTATTTATATATTCGCACTTATCCTATAATTTGAGGAAAATTATGTACGAAAACTTGTAAAACAGATGGAATATTTCACAAATCTTTAACAGAACTCTACCAATCAAAATTACCTTATCAGCATCCTGAAGAACAGGGGTGATCAACCCACCATTGATTGCCACCGCAACCGCGATATTAACTCTACCATTGTACGTAAAACTCTTCCCATCCTTGCAGCTCGAGTTCACAACTGGGTGCTGTGCGAGGGCCATGGCCGCAGCCTTGGCCAACAAGGCCGTCATCGTCACGCCCTTCTTCTTAACCTAAAAAATCAACACCAAGTCAAATCACAAATTCCCCCAGTCCTAAACCCAATGCTGTAACAAACATCATAAATTAATGTACCTTAGCATACAGGGCATCGAGGGCATCGGTTGAAACCGGGTACCCTACCCGAAAAGTCGGCACGGATAAACTCTCCAGCATATTCTTAGATACGGCCGACTGCATTGTGGTAAAGGGCACTGTAGTAGCCCCTGGAATCTCAGCAAATGTAGCCGCTTTCGGAGCAGCAGCCGCTTTCGGAGCCTCAGCTGCAGAAACCGGGGCTACAACGGCTACCGGATTCTTGGGCTTAATTCCAGCCGCTGCCTCGACATCCGCCGGCGTAATCCTTCCAAACGGCCCCGTACCCACCAGCGTATTTATGTCCACCTTGTGCTGCTTCGCCAGCTTCTTAGCAAACGGCGTGGTCACAATCTTCTTGGGCCCGTCTGAAGGAGCTGGTGCTGCTGCTACCGGTGTTGGTGGTGGTGGTGGAGCTGCCGCAGCAGGTGGAGGAGGCGGCGGGGACGGAGCTGAGGGGCCTGAGCTGGCGGCTTTCGCCTTGGCTTCGGCGATTTCGGCTTCGGACTCGGCGAGAAGGCCGATGGGGGCGCCGACGGGGGCGGTTTCGCCCTCCGCGACGACGATGGCGGCGAGGATTCCGCCGTAGAAGGTTTCCACGTCCATGTCGGCCTTATCGGATTCGACCACCACGACGGACTCGCCTTTGGAGAGCACGTCACCCTCGGATTTGATCCACGAGACTATTTTCCCTTCGGTCATGGTGGAGCTTAACGCGGGCATGAAGATCTCCCGGATCTTGGACTGGATTTTGGTGTTTGTGCGGCGGGGCCTGGAGGGAAACGCCGCGGAGGGGCGTCGGAAGGGGTTGGCGGGAGAAGGGGAGAGGGAGGAGGAGAAGGAGAGCGCGGGAGCCCTAGATTGGAGGAGGGAAGACATTGTAGAGAAATGTGAGGAAATGGGTTTGTGGGTTTTGCTTGAGGAGGAGTGACCAGTGTATATATCACGATTACGAGCTGAATGTTAATGGTGGATTTGGAGGGAGAGAGATGGAGTGGAGTGTGAAATGAAGGTGGGGGGGACGGAGAAGACGAGGTGAAGGTAGTTGGAACTGCGCAGTGTTCACATCGCCCGGACATTGGCCATGTCATCGAGTTCGTTGGACTACTTTGGAACCTTATTTGTTTTCCAACTAGTACTAAGGTTTTTGTTAAGGGTGTTTTATTAACTTTCAAGCAGGGAGCTTTCGGCTTAGGTAGAAGTACCACAGTCTTAAGTTAGAACATTGGTAATAACTACCCTACTCCATTACATAGGTAGGGAGCAATCGAAAAACTGACAACAATGCTACCAATAATTAGACTAATTTATATACGTCTTTCTCCTACTAATCAATATCAATTGAAGTAATTTAAATCTCTTCGTTTATTTGATGAGAAATACGAAACACAAAAGGAAAAAAGAAAACTCCCTTAAGAATGAAATTTCTCAAATGAAGGGGGGAGGATTGATGTACTTATTGTATCCCGACAGGGCTCGAATGGACAACTTCTGCCTTGATATGGTAGTGCTCTGACTAGAGGTGTCAAAGGGCCGGGCTTGGGCCGGCCCAGCTCGGGCCCAGAGGGCCAGAAAACGGGCCGGGCCAAACAAGGCTTCGATCCCTAAAAAACGGGCTAGGCTTGGGCCCAAAGTTGAGAAATCCAAGCCATGTCCAAGCCCAAGCCCTAGGCCTTAATTTTAGGGGCGGGCCCGGGCCCTTTTTTTTATATTCTTATTTTGTGTTGCAAAAATATTAACACATGAAATAAAATTTTGGGTAAATTACTCACGGCACCCCTGAGGTTTACCCTAAATTACACGCGAACCCCCCTATCTTTTAAAAATTACACTCCGCTCCCCCCAGGTTTGTACCCGCATTTCACGGAGCCCCGCAAAATTGACGGGGACCCTAACTCCGTCCAAAGATGCTCTGACCCCTTACTTTTTGGATTTTTCATCCCCAAATTGCCCTCCATTTCTTGAATAAAACCCCTTTTGCCCTTTAAGGTTTTCTTCTTCTTCTTCATTCTCTTTCTCTTCTGCAGACCCATTTATTTCTCATTCTTCCTCCTTTCTTCCTTCACTTCATTCTTTCCCTTCTAACCAAAAAATGTCAAGGTCAGGAAATTTAAACAACCCCACAAAACTATTGGTATTGCAACTCTTAACAAGGATTACAGGCCGGAACAACATCAAAGCCTAATAAATTCAGCCCTTTTCCACGAATTCAAAACGGTAACACAAAGAAACTCTACATGGTGAGAGCTAGACTCGTATGTCCCGAACAGAAGGTCCCCGACCAGGAGCGGCCGCTTAGCGCCGCGCGCAACGGCACGACAGTGCACCAACATTTCGTCCAGCGTGATAGGCAGTGTGGTGTCGTGGCCATGAACCACCATTGAAGCGGAGTCCTCGACGAGGCAGATGTCAATTCCGGCAGAGTCAAGGTGGACGGCGGAGGGGTAGTCGTAGGCGGTGACCATGGTTATGGGCTCACCCTTGCGGTGCTTCTGGCGCAGGTGAGTCAGGGTCACCCTCTGGTTGTGGTTCTGGGGCTTGGGTCCACCGTACACGCTGTCTTCAGGGATGTTGCTCATGTAACGGGAGGATCTGGCCAGAGAGGTGCGGCGTTTTGTGAGGGTTCTGAAGAGTGACATGTTTTTAGAGAGAGATTTTTGGAGGGAGAGAGGAAGGGTGCAAAGAGAGGAGTTTATAGAGGGAGCGGCGACAGCTCGAAAGTGGAAGGAAGGAAGGTCGGTCATGGGTGGCTGCTGCATTGGGAGTTCCAAAGCCAGACGTTTTGATTTCCCTCTGAAACCCAAGAGACACTGTGTAGTTATATACGAGGGCAAAAAAGTCTTTTTATGACCAGCCGTTAACACCGTCAAAAAAATCTAGATTTTTTGAGCGGAGTGTAATTTACAAAGATAGGCGGGGGCCGTGTGTAATTTAGGGCAAACCTCAGGGGTGCCGTGAGTAATTAACCCTAAAATTTTTGATAGACCATCCTCCTTTTATGCGGGCTTAGGACCGGTTTCTTGTAATTTTAGGAAAACAAGAATGATTAGTAGTTGATTAGTTAAGCATTTTCATCTAATCCATCTGCTCCTACTTTCTCTTATCAAACATTTTGCATTTTTTCTTATCAATTCACTTAATTTCATGCCACGGCTTTTTGTTATCTAAACTCAACAATCGATACCTACAAGGTTACAAAACTTTTTTCAATAATATCTCTAAAATTTTCACTCAAACATACCTCTAACTTTGCATTTTACGTAGTATTATGTATCTCATTAGAAGCATGCATCATTAGACCACTTTTACTATCAACTTTCCCGTACTTTCTGGAGTTATGTTCCCCATTTATATTACCTAAATTGTGTTGTTTCTAGTTCCTAGACAAACAAATATATATTTTCTCTTCATAATTCCATGAAACTAGTACAAAAGATGATTGCAAGTAAAATTTGATAAAGAAGTATAAACCATCATCATGAGCTGAAAAGAAATGTGCATGTCGAAAAAGTAAAAAAAATAAAAAAAATATATGAGGTAGAGAAAAAGAGAGAGAGTGTGTGTGTGTGTGTGTGTGTGTGTGTGTGTGTGTGTGTGAGGTATGAGAAAGAAGGGGAAAGAAAAAAAATGTGACTCAAAATGGTTTAGAGCCAGATTTAAGGCCAAAGGGTTGGGCCAAAAAAGGGCCAAAAAGATGGTCGAAAAGAGGGCCAGGGCCGGACCTGACCCGGGCCGGGCTTTTTTGGAAATTTTCATGGCCTGGCCCTGGCCCTTGGCCCTATGGACCAGGGCCGCACTGTTCACCACTTAGGACCGCGCCAGGCCGGCCCTTTTGAGATCTCTAGCTCTGACCAATTGAACTACAATCCCAAGAAAATAAAGGATTTAGCTGGAAAAAAATTATTTAATTCATCTGTAGCAAGCATTTATGAAAGACGAGGAAGTTTATACTGCCCCGTGGTAGATTGGCGAATTGTTGGGCCGAGCTGGATTTGAACCAGCGTAGACATATTGTCAACGAATTTACAGTCCGTCCCCATTAACCGCTCGACTTCTGTTGCCAAATATAACAAAGTCTTAAGTTAGAAGATTGGTAATATGTTTTCTTAATTGATAAATCACTTAATCACGTGAATGTCTTATCACCGCCATGATTGTGAGCAAGACTGTGGCAGAAAAGTGAGTATTCCTGAAATCATGTGATAAAGTTTTGACAATTTTGATTGAATATACCATTTTTAATGGAGTTGGGGCGGGTAAACTTGAAAGAATCAGGGTGGTAGCTCAGTTGGGCACTATCGTAAGGTGGGTGATGGTGGCAATTGCTAAAGAGGGAGGTGCATAGATGGAAGGCAGTGGTTGGAAATGATGGTGCTACTGAAATTTTACATCGGCTGATGGTGCTGATTTGACGGGGAAAGAGAGATGGAGGAGTTGTTATCTAAGAGAAAACAGGGGTATTTTTGTCAAGTAGTAGTGTGTTTTATAGTGTTGATTTAGTTATGGCCCTTGTTGCTTGCAACAGGGGCTGCCTTTTAAATATTTAAAGGCTAGCCTAAAGTCCTAAACCCGTGCATATAAGAGAGCTTAATGGATCAAGTCGGGATCTAATGCATTGACAGAAGTCATTAATGTTGTGATTATATGCATATATTTGCTACTTATCTTTTTAGGAAAGATTGATTTTAGCTGATTGATATATTTGTCAGGGACCGAGTGTTTTCTGAATATGACTGGAAGTAAAGAACAAAGGAAGGAGACGAGGTAACCTGCCTGGAGCTAAAAAGGGGCCTGAACATGGGTAGTGCTTGAAGTGGAGTAGAGATGCAGAGTGAGTATGGTTATCAGGGAGTTCTGGCAATCAAAATGTTGGTTCAAAACTTAATAATACCTCTTAAGGTCTTCAGAGCGCTCTTCTTTCCCTCTCAATGAACAATACGTGTTCTGTAATAAGGCCAGAGACCCTTTGGTGATAGGCCTCGAGGTGATGGTGATTGGAGTGCAAAAGATACATCCGTACCTTCGGGAGCTTCGTAAGAAGCCAAAGCATGCGAAACTGCAAGAGTCTAAGACTGTAATCTCCAATCCAACATCTCAAAGAAATTTTGATTCGGAAGTCCAATCAACACCTGTTTTTTATTTATTTATATAAATACGAGAATAACATTAACGTAGAACATATTGGGCACGTTAGTGCCGGTACAACAGTTTGTAGGTCATGACATATTCCATGACTGATACATACATACGAAAAGCAGACTGCACCCGTCACACTGAGCATTCTCCTAGCAATTTATTTACTACAGTAGCGCAATAGAGACAATCTTTAACTATTTATGCACAACTCGTATCCAGTCCTGGTATACCATGATCCTAGCATTACCTGCATACTTGGCTAAGGATCGAGCCTCCTGCATTTGCAACGGCAATTTCCTTTCAATTTGACAAAAGTGCAAATCAGCTAGAAGATGACGTAAATAAAAAAGGATGGGTGCTACTGTGTCTGCAATGTCCTGTAACGCCCTCAGAAATTCAGAGCTCCGCTACCCCGAACTTCCGGGTCGTTAACCTCTCGGATCACATCAAACCTGTCAGATCATGTTCACTAACATACACTTCAAAGCATCTAATTAGACATCAATTCAAATTCCTCAAATACAATATTACAAAATTACTTAAACTTTAACTATTAAGACCTAGGTTCTTTACAAACTCGAGTCCTTATATAACGTGTTAACAGCACCGACCCGCACAAGGGTCTTACTATACAGTAGTGGTAGGCTCACCGGAATCTCACACAGATTCTAAATCCCATTCCCGAGCAATCTACTGTTGATCAAAACCTGCAGAAAGGAATCAAACGAAGTGTGAGCTTTTGAGAGCTCAGTAAGGTCGTACAAGGATTAACAAAGAATTAAAAAACAATTCCAAAGAATCCAACCGACGAAAATTTTCAAAACACTTCGAACGATCAAAAACTCAATGTCCAAATTAATCAAAATTCGTCATAAATCGATAGCAAAATAACAATAACAATCACGACGGTTTCTAAACGATCAATAAAAGATCACTTCCAAAGTCATCATTTCCAAAGTACCAAGAAAATTTCTCAAAGGATTTCAACACAAGCACAAATCCAATCATTTCTGCCCACACCAAATCCCGTAATACATAGAGATTACAAAATAATTCACAGATGCAATTCAATGATAATTTTTCAAGAGTTTCAAAAGAATCATAACTAATTCGATCAGATATCAAAGGAAAATTTTAGATACGATGCAGACAATCATAGATACACCGACTAGTCCGTCAAAGTACTAGCCCATACCAATACACCGACTAATCCATCAAGGTACTAGCCCATACCAATGTTCCGACTAGTCCGTCAAGGCACTAGCCCATACTATTTTTTCCATCGTGTACGTTTACTATTTTTAGTTTTGTCTTAAAAAATTCTTACCCAAGTAGTACGACAATGTGAAAACACCTATCTTTTTTGGCAATCTCTCACCAATTATCGGAGAATAGTAGCAACAACAAAAAAAAAATTGTCAAAATCATAAAAGTAGACCACCATGTTTCCTAACTGGATATGAAAATGATAAAAATGAAAGCATAAAACAAAATTTGTAATAAACAGGTAATTAATATTTTCCTTCAACTTTTCTATATTTGGCTTTAAAACTTGATATTATTTATGTGCATATATACGCGCGCATGCGCGTGTGTCTTAATTGTGTGAATTAGGTCTGGTCATGCAATGGTTAGTAAATCTCTAAGCAAACTTCAAAATGTTGAGCAACTTAACTTTTGTTTCTCTTCCTTTGATCGTTATAGAGTACTCTCATCATCTTCCTATTTATTTTTGGTTGTCTAAGGATTGAAAATTATGCTGTGAGCCATGCCCTAATAAAATCTTGAAATTAGTCATTCTATATTAATTATCCGTACTACATACAAAAGTGTGGATCATTGAAAATTATTTTTTGGACCACAATACCCTTCTTGTCTTTTAAAATTACTACATTGCCATACAATTGACATACCAAGAATCTAGATTCTTTTATCAAATCCATTTTTTTCACTACTCATGAATGCTATAATTAGTACATGAATGTATCTCTCATTTTTCATAAAACTTATCATTACTTAAATAATGTATGTTCATTGTCATCCACAACGTAATACTTTACATAAATTAGGACACACGAGACCTTAATGATGATAACGTCTTGTAACAAAAGTAGAACAATTAACTTTGACCAAGAATATTTTTTCCATCATCATGTATGTTTACTATTTTCTATTTTGTCGTAAAAAATTCTTACCCAAGTAGTACGACAATGTGAAAACACCTATTTTTTTTGTTGCCATCTCTCACCCATTATCGGAGAATAGTAGCAAATTTTTATTTTTATTTTGGTCAAAATCATTAAATTAGACCACCATGTTTCCTAACTGGATACGAAAATGATGAAAATGAAAATATAAAACAAAAATTGTAATAAATAGGTAATTAATATTTTCCTTCAACTTTTCTATATTTGGCTTTAAAGCTTGATATTATATTTGTGCATATATACGCGCCCACGCACGTGTGTCTTAATTGTATGAATTAGGTTTGGTCATGCAATGGTTGGTAATTCTCTAAGCAAACTTCAAAATGTTGAGCAACTTAACTTTCTTTCTCTTCATTTGATTGTTATAAAGTACTCTCATCATATTCCTATTTGTTTTTTGTTGTCTAAGGATTGAAAATTATGCTGTGAACATCATGCCCTAATAAAATCTTGAAATTACTCATTCCATATTAATTATTGATTAAGTATCAACACAGCCATTGAACTAAGGGCGATTCTACCTCTTTCGCCTCTCTATAATATGAATCTTAAAAGTAAAAATTAATAGATATGTCTATCATTTCCTTTAGATAGGCATCCCACCGTAAGTTGATGAACACTTGCCAAGTATAATTTGTCTTCCTTACAAGAAAATAGCACATTTTGTCTTTGACTATGTAAATTATTGTGACTTCAATTCTTATTTACCTTTTGATGCCAAAGAAAGTGGGTTCGTACCTACGTGGAAGTGCCACAAATGTTGCAGTCCGAGTCAGCTTCCAGATATACAAAGTGAGAGACAGTGAGGGTGGAGTAAGGGCAGGGAGCAAGACTTTCCAGACAGGCCGTGAGGGATGACAGTGCTACAGAGACAAGGCTGAGATGAATAGGGCCGGTAGTCGACAGTCCAAGTCAAGGTCCAAGTCAGGATCCAATGCTACGGTCCGATGTTATGTCTAAGATTATGTCCAATTGTGTTTCTCTCTCTAGAATCCAAGAGCTCTCAAGTTCTAGAGTGAGAAAGTGATTTTGTAAAATAAGCCAAAAAAGTGCTTGAATAAGTCATAAAGTCCACTATTTACAGGAAACAGTGTGCATGTGTCATCAAGTGCCACATGTCGTCCCCTGGGAGCGACACGTCACCAAGGGGTCCAAAAATACCGGTTCTCCATTGGACTGTCGATTCCTAAATTCATGCTACATGCCCCACACAGCGTCGCTCTGCCTGTCTGAGAAGACTGACGACAGTATGATCAAAGTAAGCCCGTTGCCCCAGCCACTGGTCCAAGCCCTTACTGAATCCCACAAATGTGTGTCAAGAAACGAGTAGAGAACCTGACAGCGGTGAGGGTTGCCCCTGTAGCCAACTGTTAGGCAAACTAGGCGCGATGCCCTCCAAAGACCTGCTATCGTCCCGGAGTGACCCGGGGGTCATTGTCCTAGGGGCGCCGACGATCATCGGTAACGTGAGTGGACATGGTCGCAGCTTAGTGCCTAGTGTCATGCAAGTCACCCCAGGCGGCGATAGCTTTGTGGTAACGAGCGTATCCCACTGCGAAGGGTCCTCGTGCCGAAATACTACGAGCGAAGCCCCTCAAAATGCTGTACACTCCGGAGAGTGGGTCGAAGCATGTTCCACGTCCATGGCGGGGGCGCATGGTGTGGTGAATGAGTGTGGTGCCCAGAGGCATGTAACATGATTGTGGTGCATGGGCGTGGCGACGACCGTGGCGAGACAATACCTGGTGTCGGGGGCACATGTTATGGAAGTGGCGCACGGGCGCGGCGACGACCATCGCAGAGACGACGCACATGCGCGTGTCGGGTGTCCCGGAGACGGGACGAGACTTGAGTGTGTATGTTGTACCAAAATGATAATGTGATCTTTAGTAATGACAAAGTTTGGTGGTATGTGACCGTCAGCGAAGGGTCCCTCAGGGGTAGCGCGTTACTTTGGGTGACGGGCATTGTGGAGACGGTGCGCGGCCACGGATGACGGATGTCGCGAGGTTGGTGTGCGAGTATTAGTGAGCATCGCGAAGACGCAAAACCCCGTGAAGACAAATGCGCATGAAAGGGGAGGCCGAAGGCCGGACTTTGGGGGAAGGAGAAGGCCAACCCCCTTGGGGAGGCCGAGACCGACCTTAGGGGGTGGCCAAGGCCAAGGCCACTTCCCCCCTTTTTTGGTGATCTTTGGGCACACCGATGATTGGTGTTTTGGTGGACAACGAGGAGTTGGGCAGTCAAGGTACGACGAACGTGTTTCCGTGAGTCGCACCCACGTAATGAACAAGGTGCCAAAATCACACACGAGGCGTACGTAGTGAACAACGCACGAAAATGGACATTGCACGGGGATGAGGTGACTTGGGGAAGGCCTAAGGCCAAACATTGGGGGGAAGGCCAAGGCCAACCCCTTGGGGAGGCCGAGGCCGACCCCATGGGCAGGGGGAGGCCTTTACCCCTTGACCTCATGGCTCTGGTTGCGCCGTCGACCGATATTTTTGGCGAAAAGATGTTCGGGTGGTCGCGGCGTGACGAACGTGCTACCGTGAGTCACACTAACGTGAAATAATTGGCGCCTAAGTCGTGCACGAGGCGTGCGAAGCGAAAAATACACGTGACTTAGGCGTGCACACTTTGACACGTTTGATGTGTTGAAAAATTGACCGTTGAATGTGTCGACGTGTTTGGACAATCTCTAACTGGATACTACATGAATGGACAGCTCTACGCATTTGCAATCAGAAATTAACTTTAAAATAATAAAAAATTCTCCATACCACTTTTGACGTGACCGAAAAGAGAAGAGAATAAATTTAAATAAATTCAATTGTACGAGTCATTATTTTTTTCTGTTCATTTGTTTTCTCTTTCGAAAGTACTTCTTTTTCTAATCAAATTATATTTACCACCATATCAGCAAGGGAGTAAATAATTCATCACTTGCCTCATCACTTGCCAGTAAAAGGTAACATGAACAGTTAAAAATACCACTACATCATTATAGGCGACAAAATATTACAGTAATTAGATTGGAAGTGATTGACAGCGTGGTTGCTATTTGGTTTGCAACATATAATTCCTTTTCATTTAACAAGGAAAATCTTAATAATCATATTATTTATGGAAAGTAGTCGTGTATTTGCAAATATATATTCATATTTTATGTTTTAAGCGTTCGAAGTTATTAACCTTTGTTCCCAACCTATCTTGGTCGGACCCAAGGGCCCACTAAGGGACCCGCTTCGCGCGAACACGTCGACACATTCAACGGTCATTTTTTCAATGCTTCGAACCTGTCAAAGTGCGCGCGCCCAAGTCACGTACGTTTTTCGCTTCGCACGCTTTGTGCGCGACTTAGTCACCAATTATTTTATGTTAGTGTGACTCAAGGTAGCACGATCATCACGCCGTGACCACCCGAACACCTTTTTACCAAAAACATCAACCGACGGCACAACCGGAGTGATGGGGTCAAGGGGCAAAGGCCTTGGCCAACCCCATGGGGTCGGCCTCGGCATCCATGGGGGGTTGGCCTCCCCCCCCCCGGTTGTTCACCTTTTGTGCAAAGTCCTTTTCGGGCTTTGTTCGCTTCGTACATTTCGTATGTGACTTTGGCACCTTATTCGTCACATGGGTATGA
Organism: Escallonia rubra; assembly: GCA_033065855.1. Classification (NCBI taxonomy): domain Eukaryota; kingdom Viridiplantae; phylum Streptophyta; class Magnoliopsida; order Escalloniales; family Escalloniaceae; genus Escallonia; species Escallonia rubra. The sequence continues at coordinate 898,348 of JAVXUO010002581.1, read as the reverse complement.
CTCATGACAACACGCTCGTCGTACCTTAACTTCCCGATTTATCATTGCCCATCAAAACACCTACCGTCAGCGTGCCCGAAGTTCACCAAAAGGGGGAGTGACCTTGGCCCCCCTTCGGGGGAATTGGCCTTGGCCTTGGCCACCCCCTAAGGTCGGCCTCGGCCTCAGCCTCCCCAGGGGTGGTGGCCTTGGCCTTCCCCCAATTGTTTGGCCATCGGCCTCCCATCCCGCGTGCACTTGTCTTCTCGAGTCTTTGCACCTTCACGATGTTTATCGATGCCCGTACATCAACCTTGCGACGTCCGTTGTCTGTTGCTCGCGACCATGCACCGCTTCCGCGATGCCCGTAGCCCAAAGTCAGGCGTTACCGCCGAATGACCCGTCGCTGACGACCGCGTATCATCTTTCCCAACTTTGTCATTACTGAATATTGTACTTATTATTTTGGTATAACCTGCACACTTGGCTCACGCCACGTCTTAGGGACACCCGACGCGCGCATGTGCACCGTCTCCACGACATTCATCACCATGTTTGTACGCCATTTCCATGATATGTGTCCCGACACCAAGTATTGTCTCCGCGACGATCGTCATCGCGCTCGTGCTCCACTTCTATGATACGTGCCCCAGTACCACCAGGTATTATCTTTGCGACGGTCGTCGCCGCCCCCGTGCGCCACCTCCATGATACTTGCCCCGGCACCAGGTATTGTCTCCGCGAAGATCGTTGCAGTGCCCGTGTGCCACTTCCATGATACGTGCCCCGGCACCAGGTATTGTCTCCGCGAAGATCGTTGCAGTGCCCGTGTGCCACTTCCATGATACGTGCCCCGGCACCAGGTATTGTGTCGCCGCGCCCGTGCGCCACTTCCATGCGCCACAACCAATCTCTTGTGCTATAGACACTGCGCCCATGTGCCACAATCATGTTACATGCCTCCGGGCATCATATTCATTCACCACACCATGTGCCCACGCCATGGACGTGGAACATGCTTCGTCCCACTCTCCAGAGTGTGCAGCATTCTGAGGGGCTCCGCTCATAGTGCTCCGGCACAAGGACCCTTCGCAGCGGGATAGGCTCATTACCACAAAGCTATCGCCGTCTTCATTTCGGGGGGTTCCGCTCGTAGTGCTCCGGCACGAGGACCCTTCACAGCGGGATAGGCTCGTTACCACAAAGCTATCACCGTCTTCATTTTGGGGGGCTTCGCTCGTAGTGCTTCGGCACGAGGACCCTTCGCAGCAGGATAAGCTCGTTACCACAAAGATATCGCCGTCTGGGGTGACTTACATGACACTGAGCACTAAGCTATGACCATGTCCATTCACGTTACCGGTGATCATCGGCACCCCCAGGACGATGACCCCCGGGTCACTCCGAGACGGGAACAAGTCTTTGGAAGGCATCGCTCTTAGTCTGCCTGGAAGTTGGCTACAGGGGAACCCTCACCGCTGTCAGGTTCTCTACGCGTCTCTTAACGCACCTTATGGGATTCAGTAAGGGTTCGACCGGTGGCTGGGGCAACGGGCTTACTCTGATCATGCTGTCATGGTGTGTTCAATCTTCTCAGACAGGTAGAGCGACGCTGTGTGGGGCAGGTAGCACGAATTTAGGAACCGACAGTCCAACATAGAACCGATTTTTGGGACCCCTGGTGACGTGTCACTCCCAGGGGACGACATGTGACATTTTATGACACATGCACACTGTTTCCTATAAATAGTGGACTTTATGTCTCAAAAAGGGACTTTTGCTCATTTTTCACAAAATCACTTTCCCACTCTAGAATTTGGGAGCTCTTGGATTCTAAAGAGAGAAACACAAATTGGACATAACTTTGGACCATAGCATTGGACCCTGACTCGGACTTTGACTTGGACTGTCGACTATCGGCCATGTTCGTCTCAGCCTTGTCTTCGCAGCACTGCCACTCCTTACGGCTTGTCTGAGAAGTCTTGCTCTCTGCCCTTACTCCGCCCCCACTGTCTCTCACTTTGCATACTTGGAAGCTGACTCGGACGACAGCCTTTGTGGCACCTCCACGTAGGTACGAACCCACTTTCCTTGGCATCAACCTTTCATTGCAGCAATTCCTAACAAGTAAATTAGTTATATACTAATCTTATAAGAACATCTTTCTCAAATTAAATTAAATTAAATTAAATATGAAAAATATTTCATAAAATACGGTGACTAAGGACAACTGTGAGACATTCACGACAACTATTGTGTTCATCAAATTAGACTATAAAATAATATAAATACGAGAAACAAGTAAAAAATGATTAAAAGCTAAAGTCGAAAAACTACGACTTTATAGATGTTGGCATAAAGATAATACTATTATGTTGGCTATTAAATACCTTTTAGTTGAACTATGCCATAGTTCTTAATTATATTTGTTTTTACTTCAAAATAGTGGTGGGTAAGACCATTATAAGGAGATGGACCATCACTGACATAAAATTGAATTACACTTTTTTATATTATATAAAAGTTGTGCGAGATGAGGTAATTGTGAGACAATTAATATTTTTAAAATGGATTCATAACATTTTTTTAGGACAATACTCATGCATCTACGTTTAAATTTTAACTTGCCTTTTTTACTTCAATTATATTAACATGTATACTTGAATTACTGAAAATGATTGTCATAATCTATATAATACATGAGGTTATGGTTTTTCTATACAATAATCTAATTTTGTCACATGTTAACATTCACGTACATCGCACGTGCATTATACTAGTGTTTTCAAAAGCACCAAATTAATTACTATTTGTCAATTCTTTGCAAAAATATTATTGAAACTCACCTCAATTCTTTTGAGATGTAAATATATTGAAAATGATGTTCAGTTAGCATAAATGATTTTTCATACATGTTATATAGTATTGCTATTTAAAAATTGATATCCAAACAAGTTAGACGTTGCATTCTTTAAAAAACTTCACATTTTCAAGAAGATAAAAACCAAACTGAAGAAAACAATAATCAAATGGGTAAGTGTTCATAAGAAAATTATTTTTAATTGTGACAAAGATAAAGGATTCTCAAAAGTTCTCGAGATTCCAGTTTTCTTATCAAAAATCAAATTTTTAAAAAGGCTTATACATTTTTTTTTCAAAAACATTTGACATTTGTACGATACACACAACTCCGCCAGTTTTAGAGATTGTGTCGCACTCATTTTGTATGACTTTTATTATCTAGCATCCGACTTTCATGAGTACAACATAGACATGGTACATGTATCGCAACTAAAAGAAACGAGATCTCTAACAACTTTTGCATAACAGAAACGCATTGACGTCCACTAGGATTGGGTGCACGACAATATGTTATGAATGATCTCCCGCTCCTATTTTGCTTTTGTTTTTATAAGATGGTGATATAAATGTCTTTCTACTATATTTTGAATATTTGAAGTCTTGAAAGCAAGTACAATCTAATTGTAGTTAGTCACAAGCCTGATTGTGGCTCTTGTAACCGTTATTTAATTATCAATATAATTTTCTTATTATAAAAAAAATAAAAATAAAAATAAAAAAAGCAAATGCACCAGCTGAAAGTTGCATGTGCACGGAAAGCACAAAGAGATGCCTGCAGCCCATTCTACCTCCCAAAAAATGCTTTAACTTTAAATGTAGACACAATATTGTTTATTCTCTTTTGCACCATATAAAGAAAGGGGCACGTGACTGCGGGGTACCACTTCACGTGAGCTAGGCCATGGATGTTGTGAAGGGAAGGAACCGGTCAGATCTGAAGGATTTTTAAAGTTTGAACTTTGAAGGGGAGAGGGAGATTCCAAAATTTCCAAAAGCAATTCCCGCCTTATGAGAAGGCCTAAATTTTCGGAGGGGCCGGCTTAGCCGTCACTTGTGCCGTCTCCTATGCCCTACGTGTCCCCGGCGGCCTGCCGATCCTTCCTTTTCGCATCAGGGCTCATTATGCAAACATAAAGATCTCAAAATTAAGTGAGTTCCCTCTTTCTAACGGGGAGCACGACATGCCAATCGCTCTCAACCATATACCGTCAAACGCTAATCAATGGTGACTAGATACAGAGTCTGAACAATAGGATCTTCTTTACTTTCTTTTTAGACTATCACACAATGAATTTTCATATGCATGTACAAGTTGAACCGTTCAGATATTTTATACATTATTTCCAGAAATGGTGAAGCAGGGATCACACCCTCATCAAAATCTTAGTTCCAGAGCCTAAGTTACCAAGGCCCCGTACGCTTACCATATTTGTTTTCTGTTTTCATTTTCATGATTTTCATATTCAGTTTGAAAATCCGTTCATGTACTTTTATCATTTTAAAAAAAAAAAATTAGTTATTTTTTCTTATATTGAGTTAAGTTTGAGTGAAAAAAACTGAAACACCTTTTAGGTGTTTTCAGTTTTTTGTTATTATTTGAGTAATTTTATCCAAAACGAAAACAGAAAATGATAAAAGTACGCAAAAAAAGAATATTTTTCATCATCATTGCTAAAAACAGAAAACGAATATGGTAAGCGTACGGGGCCCCAAGTCTTTCTATAGTGGCCATACTCTTACTTGAATTTAACCTTCAAACCTCATATCTTCCATGGGACCCACACAAGTCTCAACCACAAAGTCGATGTTACCCCTTGAGTCCAGTTGAAGTCACTAGGTTCGTGATTTTTCTCATGGGTGAGCGTAAACAAGAATGTAATTACGATTGAATTTGGTAAGTGGGCTTCTTCCCACGTCAACCACTATAAAAGAAGGAACCTTTCTCTTTTTACGTTGAGGCATCTTATTACAAAGTAGCAGATTTAAATATCTCCATATCGACCCTTGGACTCGAGTTACATCCATCTTGCAACGTTGTAATCCTAAAGACCACTCCTCATTGCTTTAACCCCCCGTTTTGATGTGTGCATATTATGCGTCACTCCACAATCCAAAATTTTATATGAGGTACAACAATATAAATGAGCGTAGCTGGGTCAAAATAAAGATTTTTAAAATGTTATCAAGCATCAAAATTTATCAAGCATAAATTCATCATTTTTAATCTTTGAGCCTTTTTATTCGTAAGGGCTTGCTTACTCGACCAAGCTTAATAAGAAACACACTTTATGAAACTAATTACGAGTTTCTTTTGTTTATCCTTTTTTGTCGAATCAAATCGAATAGTGTGTACAACGAAAGAGTACAACACTAATAAGCAACAAAGGTAAAACCTATCAAATCAACAATACATTCCCCATTCACCTAGTGGTGACACCAGTCATTTACGAGGACAACGAGTCCAGTTAAGCTGATATGACATGGTTGTGAGTTGATCTAACAACTCCCCTTCAAAGTTATTTTAGATAATTTTTTGGGTTTGTAGAAACAAAATGAGCTTGCGACTGTCAAGTCTCACATCGACAATATATAGGGTTTGTGATTGGTTCTTATACCTGATGAACTTCTCAAACTCTTAAGCATGCTTTGTGTTGGACACCAGGTTCAACATGGTATTAGAGTTAGGCTATTGCCCCCCATTCGATCCAACGGGACCATCTCTTATTCAAGATGAGCATATTTTATTCCCACGCTTCGCGTGAGGGTGAGTGTCAAGTCTTACATTGACAATACATGGGGTTTGAGATTGATTCTTATACCTGGTGGGATTTTCCAACTCTTGAGCATACTTTTAGTTGAACACCAGGTTCAACAGCGACAACAAATAAATCATGAAAACCTGGGGCCATATTCGGTTATGTAATTGATATTCCCATAAGCTGATGGCATAACCCTCGATTGGAAACGACAATAGTATGCTTGATGTCTCAATCCCGAGCCCTGTCCAAAAGCCTAATCATAAATGCTAGCAAAGACTGTTCAGTGACATGGCTTTTTCATATACTGACATGGTTTAGTTTGTTTATTAATCTAGAACGAGCGCCTCAAAATTATTCACGACATTCCGAGTCGTTCGTCGATACATGACAGGTACTGGTTGGTACTTCTAGTGGCCTAAGAGCTCCAAATACGCCACTAACGTCTCCCCAAAGAAAAATTAAGAGGTTGTTTGAGATTGATTTTCAAAAGTAAATTTTGATTAAATCAGGATTAGTTTTAAAAATCTGTTTTAGAGGGTGTTTGGGGTTGATTTTGGAATGATCAAACCTGATTTAATCTAGATTAAATCAGGTGTGAGAGTGTTTGGCAAACCAGATTATGAGATTTAATCTGGCTAAAAAAGCTAAAAACTGATTAAATCCATAATCCTGGAAAGTGAGGATTATGAAATAATCACTTTTTTCATAATCAGGTTTGACCTTTTAATTTACCATCATATCCTCACATTTTTCACAGAAAGACATTTCATACCCTTTTAACTAATTATTGGGTGTGACTTTTAAGGTAGACTTTATTTGTAATTTGGGGAAGTTATAGTACTATAAGCACTAATGCGAGATTGTTGGTTTTTTAATTCAGAATAAGAAGTAAACAACTTTTGTAGACGGTTGAAAATAGTTTCTTCAATAATGTTTCGTATATTTTCAAATGAAAGTTATGTTAACATTACTTCACTAAATGAATATTAAAATTTTTATTTATGTACTGTCCCTTATGGTCATTTTGTCATATCAAAACTGATTTAATCACTTTCTATCCAAACACTTTTTGTAACTTTAAGTTAGTTCACAGCTAATTTGCCAAACAACAAACTGATTCTGCCTAAAGTAGATTAAATCTGATTCAGATTTAAGCTGAAATCTGCTTTTCATAATCAATCCCAAACGGCCTCTTAGAGTCCGTTTGTGATTGTTTCTAAAGGCAGAATTCTGCTTAGATCTTAATCAATTTTCAAAATCAGATTTAATCAACTTTAAACAGAATCACTTTCATGTTTGACAAAAATAATTGTAAACTAGTTTAAAGTTATAAAATTGTTTAGATAAAAAGTGCTTAAATCAGTTTCACGATAACAAAATGACCGTAGATGACACTTAATGAATATATTTCTAATATCCATCTAAAAAGATGATATTAAGATATCTTTCATTTGTAAATAACAATACTACATAAATAAATTACCAAAAAGTTATTTGTCGTCTATCTACAAAAGTTGTTTATTTTTTACTTTAAATAAAAAACAACTACGATCTTACATTAATACTTATAGTACAATAACTTTCGCGAGTTAGTCAAATGGTATGAAATGTTATTTTGTGAGAAATATGAGGATATTATAGTAAAATGTCAAATCTGATTATGAGAAAAGTGATTATTCCATAATCCTCACTTTTTTCAGGATTATGAATTTAATCAGTTTTGAACTTTTTGAGGCAGATTAAATCTCTTAATCTGTTTTGCTAAACATCCATAAATCTAATTTAATCTAAATTAAATCAGGTAAATCAGGTTTGATCATCCCAAAATCAATCTCGAACGCCCTCTTAATATGTTGTAAACATAATAAATTAAAATTTCAAATGCGTTTGAATAAAAAGGGATGAAACTAAGCTTACTACGGAAAAATTGCCATACAATATATTCAAATGTAAATGCGACATTTAATCTCTGTTTATACGTGAGTGTAATTTTTGAATTATCTTGGTCAAACCTGATTTTTCAAAACTGATTAAAATATAATTCAAGAAAATTCGAATTTAATTAGTTTTTTAAGTCCCTTGAAGCATATTCAATCGATTTACGTTTGTTTTTTTTGCCTAACACTTCAAACTAATTTTAATATGAATTCAATCAAACTTTATCATCATAAAATCAATCCAAAGACCGTCTTGGTCTGCTCCGGAAAAATCTAATCGGCAAATCCATACCCTTACACAAACGACACAGAGAATCGCAGTCACAGCCTCATGTGACGGAGTAAATCCGTAACGCTCTGAGAGGCAGTTCCGTAAATACACACATTTAACTCCCCCGCAATTTCTCACCACTTTCCTCCGTGTCATCGCCCGTGGAGACCCAATCCCAACCGTCCATCTTAATCCCCAATTCGCGAAACCCTAGGCCTCCCATGTTTATATTTATATTTAACCCTCGAGACTCTTCAATGTCCTTCAAAAATAAAGCTCTCGACGAAAATAGTGAAAGCTGAAAACACCCATATCCAGTTTTGTAGTTTATGTGTTAGGGTTTTGTTGCTGTTGATATGCAGGTAGAGGGTGGTGAAACGGCGGCGTATGTGGGATGGGAGGAGTTGTATGTTTCGAGGGAACCGGGCAAGAGGGAGGTGAATTACTATCTGAAGAGGAAGGATGGGTGTTCAGATCTGGTGGTTGTGGGCAAAGAAAAGAGTTTGAGGCACATGTCGTATCACTACGCGATTAAGGATAAATCCCTCCTTTCAATCTCGCTATCTTCGTCCCTGTTGAAGTTGAGATCGAGAAGAGAAGTCATTGATTGGCTGAATTCCATCGCTCCAGGTATATACTATTTGCACCTTATAAAGCCCGTTTATTTCTTTATTTTTTTGCTACCCGGGGCCGGGTTCTATTGGTTTTCTTGATGTAAAATTAAGGAACTTTCTTCCCTGCTATTTCTCCTTTCTCGATTTCATAAATAGCTGTGGCCTGATTGATTTTATTTGGTCTAGATTGGTCTGAGATATACGGTATTACCTTCTTCTAAGGATGAATCCGGCAAACCCACCATCTTTGAGATTCATTTTTTTTTTAATTTTACCCTTTTTAGGATGAGAAAGATTGAATTTTTTTTTATCAGTTCTCGCGTTCTTTACGAAGCTTGGTATGGTCTTGTAGATTTTATTGTATCTATTGTTTTTTTTTGTCTTCTGCAGTTCTGCTCTGTCGTCTCTCTTTCTCTCAGATCTGGTGTATGGGCTTTAATTTCCGTTTATGGAGAAATACATCTAACCAAGTTTACCCTTATGCGGTTTTTTCTCCTTGCGATTTAGAAGGGTTGAAATTTCACGTTGTATGTCTTTGCCGGCTATTGAAAAGATTGCATCTTTACCATTTATTGTCTGTGTTGTCGTCCGTTTATCATTTCTTGTTGGTGTCGTTCGCCTCAATTTTTGGTTTTTCCTCACGAAGCTATTTTGTGGTTTTCTTGCTTATATATCTTTTTTCCCCCTTATTCAGCGAACCCTCCTTCAAATGACTAGTTTTCTCATGTCCTGTTTTCTTCTAATAATTTTTATTTTTGTAATCTTCTGTATTTTTGTACCGTTCTTACGAGATCCTAGTTTTTTGTTCTGCAAGAAACCCAGAAAAACCCACCGTCCTTTCATGCTGCTACTGAAATCTTACCTTTTCCTTCGTCTTGATTGAAACATGTTGAATTTGACATCCCCTTCCCCTTTCCAACCCCCCCCCCCCCCCCCCCCTCCCTTTCCCTTCTCTCCTTCTCCCCTTTGCCTTGAAAAAATGAATAGAAGATGTATTATCATTTATTTCTTCTTTAGGTCTAATAATGACTAGCCTGAATTGATTTTTGCCTGTCCTTGTCAGGGTTCTCTTTGTCAGACCATATAGTTTTGATCAAAGATTTTTGCTTTAAACCATGTCAGTTACGAGGTTCATTACTGTTGGGATTCTTATCCGGATTCGATTGGGATTCTTATCCGGATTCTTCATTCAATGTTTTCAGGGTCAAATCAAGTATCTTGCTGTCTGGGTCCACATCATGTCTTTGCGAGTTGATTAAAGAAAATTCCATGTTTTCTCCAGCCTTCTCCATTGTTTATTTTGGTCGTTTTTGTTTGGGAGTCAGGGGCTGTTCTATGTTGAGGAATGCTTCTTCATTTTTGTTGCTGGATTTGATATCGGTCGTTCTTCCACTGATAATTTTATTGTTTTTCTTGGTTCACACCCTCGCCTGTTTTAGTCTTTTTTGTGGAGTTGGAAGGCTCTAGCATTCTTGGAGTTGATTTTATCTCTTCTTTCTTCTTTCTTTTTGGTCTATTCGCTTCTCCAAAAGAAGTGATCTGTCGATGAAGATTTTACACTTTTAGGACTTCCCTGACTTATAGTTCTTTAGATCTTCCATCTTCTTCCTTCATAGAGTTTTTCACCGTCTCAAAGTTGAGGTTTATGTATTGAAAACTGACTCTGATCTGGGCTGCAGGAAAATCAAATTCCAAGAGCTGGTTGAGAGCCTCGGAATTCATATGCCCTCAATCTAGGTCAAGGTCTACAATGTTCTCTCATGGCCAATTGTTTTGCTTCTTCACTTAATCTTTGCTTGTTACTTTTTTTTTCTATTCATTTTTTCTTGCCCTGATGAAACATTAACCACCTTGCAGCTTAGATACATAAACTTTTTTACATTTTACGTCATATATGTTTTGACTGTCGTGGTGTATTGATTGTTTGCACATCTCTTCTGTTTCTACCGCAGATAACTAGTGGCCATCTTTCAATTTTCCTAGACGTAAATCACGTCATTCCTTTGATTACAATAGTAATTGCTTTTTTTTGTTTTTGGAATTAGATTCAGGCTTGCTTCCTCATTGTGCACCCCAGCAAGTTATCGGTTCCTTGGACGACAGAAATTCTTGCAAGACAGACATAGACATGTTAGAGGTACATGAAAGAATTCGGCACTTGACTTCTCTCTTATTTACTTAATCTTTTGGATTTTCTTAATGCTCTCCCTTATGTGTTCCACACGTTTTAAGCTTCTTCTGGGTTTTGTCTTGTAATTTATATTTTCCAGTTCGCTAAATCAAGAAAGCTGGGCAAGCATACTACAGAATATTTTTGGCTGGGTTCTCCATGGACTTGCAGGAAAAAGAGGAGACACTATAAATCATTTTGGCGTAATGGTATTGAGATCTCTGTAAGTACTATTGGGGTTATCTCTCTTCTTTAGATGCTCATTTTGGGCTAATTTTTGAGCCATATCTAGTTTTGGATTAAACTCATTATATTCTTGTTTGTTTTTTTCCCACCTTTCCAGGTTCATGACTTTGTATATGTATTAGCTGAAGAAGATAAACGACTTGTTGCCTACTTGGATGATATGTATGAGGATTCCAGAGGCAACAAGACTGTTGTGGTACGGTGGTTTCATAAAGTTGATGAGGTTGGTATTGTTTTACCTCACAATTATAATGACAGAGAGATTTTCTTTTCTCTTTGTATTCAAGATTTAAGTATTGAATGCATCGATGGATTGGCGTCCGTTCTTAGTCTCCAGCACTACGAGAAATTTCTCAAAGAGGCTAGACACACTCAGTTGGAGCCATTTGTATGTCACAGGCAGTTTGAGAATGACGAAATCAAGCCATATGATGTGACCCAAATTAAAGGTTACTGGAAACAAGAAATACTTAGATACATGTTTGCTACACCTGCTTCAAAGGTTCATTTGAAGTCTCAGTCCCCGAATGATGGCCCAATAGTGGAAGGAAATTGTGATGATCCCGAAATCAGACACAAGAAGAGGCTCCGTCGATCAAGAGATGATAATCTGCTCTCGCAGTCTGCTAACAAACAAAAGGCTTCAAATGTATGGTTAGATGTGCGGGATGTTGGTGGCAGCTCAATTGGTTCCAAAGGTGGAAATGGAACCTGCAGTTTGAAAGAAGTTCCCTCTGCTGCCTCTTCATCCGGAAAGGATGCAATTATGCAGGAGCAACCCCAACATTTAAGTGTGGGATCTCAAGTTGAAGTGCTCTCCCAGGATAGTGGCATTAGAGGCTGCTGGTTTAGAGCTATTATCATCCGCAAGAGCAAAGATAAGGTCAAAGTGCGATATTTGGATATCAAGGATGCATGTGATGAAGCTAGCAACCTAGAGGTGAAGAAACTAAAATTTATAATCATTATATATTTTTTCAGCATTTCAATGGAGAGGAAATATTTTACTTAACTGGGTTTTACTACCCTTTTTTTTAGGTTACTGACTAAGTTTTTTCACTATTTGAACCATGTAGGAATGGCTTTTGGCATCGAAGGCTGCTGTTCCTGATAAATTAAGTCACCGGCTTAGCGGAAGGACTACCGTTAGGCCGTCTCCGCTTTCCAGCGGAGGCAGTTCTATATTGGTTGAGAGTGTTGGTAGTGTTGTTGATGCATGGTGGCATGATGGCTGGTGGGAAGGCATCGTAATTGGGAGAGAATCTGATGATAGAATCCACGTTCATTTCCCAGGTTGGTTTGGTTTCTTTTTGTAAAGCCTATAGTGTTTTCTGTAAGCTGGCTACTCTTAACTCTACATTATACATCTATCTTTTACTTATTGCAGGAGAAAAGCTTGAATCAGTGTTTCGTTGCTGTGACCTGAGACCTTCTCAGGAATGGTTGGGTTCTAGGTGGAAATATATGGAGGGAAGGCCAGAGCTTGTGACGTTCATATTGTCTGATTCCGGAAGAAAGCTAGGTAGCATCAAGTCCTGTGATGGTAAAGCTGACCAAGCTACATGTAGTGCTGATAAAAAGCTTGTTGGTGCTGTTCACAAAAAAGTTGCATGTGGTAACCCTACAGCGGGTTTTGGAACAGAAAAAATGAAAGATGCAGGGATGGTCCAGGATCTTTCGAAAGATGGTTCACTTGCTCAATTGAAGTGGAAATCTTCAAGGAAGAGAAAACTCAGTAGGAACTCTTACCAGAACCTGCATCACAGTGTTATCAAGCACAAAAGCAGCTCAGATATTTTGGGAACCCGAACTAGTGATAGGTTTTTCATTCCCTCATCACTAAGTGTTGAAAATGAAAACTGCAAGTACGGTCGGGATTCTCTTTTTGGTTCTTCAGTTGCGTCTCCTCTAACAAGCTTGGTTATGTCCAGATGAAAAATCGCACGACTGGTTCTCTTTCGAGTCTTTCGCCAAAGGTCTAATTATTATTGAAATGGATCTTTGTTGTGTTAAGATGCTGTAGTCCCGCACACTGATACAGTGCGGTTTTTAGGCGTTAGGTTTAGGTTCTTTGACCCATAAAGGATTTGTCACTGGCTCACCGCTGATTAACGTCTGAAGTTGGCGCGTGTAGGATAGGTTAACAGCATGATGCCTGCACATCGCCGGCAGCAGTTTTGAATGCAGTAGAACACTCTTTTGGAGATCTGACCGCCCTGTTCAGTGTCCATACTGTTTTCCTGTATTCTGTACATAATGTTTCCATCAATAAAATCGATTCATTAATCTTTGTTTTCTCTTTTATCTGGTTAAGAAATTCTCTGATTTATGGCTTTGTGGGCAATCCTTCACTGGTTTATAGCTAGCTGGGTGTTGCTTTGTGGATTGGCATATTATGAGCTCATCCCAACTACAATGGACATGGCAAACGGGAATCAACATCATGAACTGTCGTTAACTGATAAACACTGAACATCGAAATCTTCACCTAAATAATTTTTTTTGGGGGGTTTGGTGGAGAAGAAAACGTGCAGCATTATCTGCTATGAATACTTAAAATAGAAACTATGGAATGTTTAACTGAAAGCCAAGCCTAAAGTTGAGCACTTCATTCGGCTTGATTAGCAGTAAGCAAACCAAACTTGACATCTGACTGGACAAGGGGGAGATTTGGTCTTCTAAGTAACCTCAGCACAATAATTCTGTTATGGAAAAAGAAAAGTAAATAAACAGCAGTGAGGTGGGCCTCCCCCCCTGCTTAGAGGAATGAAGCATCTTTGTCAACTCAAGACCTTTTCCACTTTGTTATGCTGTTCCAACATAACGTACTGCCCCCTATCCTCCTTGTTCTCCAACATATGAAGCATCTCAGAAAGATGGGATTGCCTTTTCATTGCTGCAGAGTCCGCTCATAAATCCTTTTCTCCCCAACACTTGACACCGCCTTTGATCGTTCTCAATCTTGCCCCGCAAGGTGAGATTGTGGTTGGTAACTCGATCCTTCTTCATATATATGAAGGACCTGCTCTGTTCAAGTAATTGCAGAAGAACGCATGGCTGTTGTTGATCGGAACAAGAAGCGGCGCGCTGCAATCGGGTTCAGGTCTTCGGATGGCCCGCTGCTTCCTCAAACTACGCTTGCCTCTCTTGAATCTTTGTCGCTTCCTTTCGTAAGTCCTCTCTCCATGATCAGTACATACAGATGGTGTAATGTCTGTAAATTTTATGGTGATATGTTCAATTTCTGTGGTATATGTCCTAATGGGTGTGGGAACAGGTGGAGGAAGTTGTTCTGTTAGCTGATTTTCGATGCACAGGGTGTCAGGAGAGGGTAGCTGACATCATTTCTAGAATGAATGGTAAGTTCTTCTTCTTTCCAGTGCTGTGGTCCTTTGCTTCACCATTACAGCCATTCTTACTAGCCGTTGTGACTTTTCTTCTAGCATCTTTGGGGTCCATGAAAGGACCACAGAGGGTGACAAATCCAAAAGGCTGTCTTTTGTTTTTGACGTGCTGGTATTTGTTCACCAGATTCCCTCACAAGTGACTTTACATTGGATCCTACATTGCTTTCATCTTTGGGCAAAGTTATTTTCAGTCGAAAAGTAATGTTTCGAGCTTAAAATTATTCCTTTTTTGTTCTCTTCTTGCTTCCTTGTTTGGTGGTAGGTTACCGGTCCGTATTCTTTCACGGACTGAAAAAATTGGACCTAAAGGTTGCTCCCCAGATGTAAAAATGAAAAAAAAAAAAAAAAAAAAACTTAAAAGTGCCATACTTGGATGTCCTAGATAAGCTGAAATCATCCAGGCCAGCTTGGTGGTTGAAAGTGTTAGATATGCTTATTTTTTATGCTCCTACTGTTGCTCTTTTGCGAGAAATAATTGAGAATTGCTTGGGATCCTCATGACCCTACCACAATAGTTTGGTCACAATGTGTACTAGTATGGGGACTAGATAGTTTATGGGTGTCCAACACATGGGACAACATAAAATCCGCGTGCCTTGTGTCAGTATAATTGTCCAGTAGCTGGCTCTTTTTGCTGACCTGCATGTTCTCTGTTCAATTGATTTACCAAAGTGTGTTTTCCATTTCTTGGGATGTTTATGGGTTGATTTACCGCCATGAATTCCGGTAAAGTGAGTTGTTCTGATGTTGTCTTGTAGTCGCGAGGATAAAAAACCTACGAATCCAAGTTCTGTTGAACTCAATGTCAAAATCGCTGTTTACCGGTTTTAGTTTGTTACTGTTTACTTACTTTGGTTTGTTTGCATACAGTTGGTGATAATGTCTCTATGTTGTTACTTGCCAGGAGAGACGGACTCGGTGGTGGTGAGTGTATTGGAGAAGAAGGTTACACTCACTTGCAGATATCCCAGGGTTGTTAAAGCACCTGCAGGACAACTTGTAACGATGTGCAGAAACCCAATGAAAAAATTCGCAGTAGTCACACGGCTGTTTCGCTCTTCCCGCTCCTGATTAGACGTTGTATACCAAACACAAGACAAGGCATAGTTCTTTTAGGAATGTAGATAGATAGTATAACCTTGCATAGGTAAATAACCTCACAGAGGTAACCTGTTTCTACTTCTGATTGATTGTGCTGCTGGTGTACTCTTTGAGATTCAGTAGGTCTTGTTGAAGGAAGAAATTACTAAGAAGTCTTACGAATGAAAGTAAAACTATGAATGCATATTCAAGTTCTAGTTTGTTATAATGAAAAATGAGGAGGAGAAATACGTGGAAGAGCGAAGGAAGCCAGAATTGCTTCTTTTACTTCTACATGTTATTCATGAAGTTGATATTGCCAGAAGTAGTTCCCCATATTTTGGTCGAGGACATAACGCTTCCTTTTATTTCCACTTCATCAACGATTTTTGCAATTGCTTTTGTTGCTTTTTAAGAGAGAATGGAAGGAAAATTACATACGAGAACATATTATACAAATTATATAGTAAATTTCAAATGAAAGTACTGAAATTGAACATGCGAGAATGTAACCTTCAGAACAAGGAAAGAGAGCCTGTAAGGAAACATGAAGGAATGCAAATCAAGATATGCTTCCTTTCCTGAGACATCATGGATTAAGAAAACCAAGGCAAGAGTCTTCCTTTAGCTCAAGTTCTCAGCCAAAGCATGATCAGATTCTTGTATCATGCACAATATAACCTAAAGGCATCTACCCCAGCTTTCTTTCCAAAAATCCCACCATCCCCTTTCCAGCCACTTTTTGCCGTCATTAGCCTGGAATTTGCAAGCTCATGTCAGCACAGGCAAGTCGTCACCTCTTATTACGGGTCCTCCTAACATATGCTCTGAGTGCATATCTTAAGCACAGAACATGTGGCGAGATAAAATCGAATTACTGAGAACAACACGTCGTTGTATGTTACTTTTCGCGAAATGATAATTAGAAATCGATCGAGGATAAGTAGTTGCGCAGTCGTGTCTTTAAGCTTGGAATCTGTGTTGTACTTGCCTACAAATACATTTCTGTGATTTTTGGATTAAACTCTTATGAACAGTTCTCGGAAAATGGCAGGTTTGTTGCATGGTAATGAGGATCAGCCTTGACTGCAATGCTTGTTGCAGAAAAATGAGGCGAATCCTTCTAAATATAAAAGGTAAGGCCTCGTTCGTAAACGCTTCTTGTTCAGCTTTCTTTTCAATGTCAAGTAAATGTAGTCTTTCGTGTGCTATATTTGGCTTAAGCTGTCATGACCCCTTAAAATCCTTTTTATACATGATCTGCCATTGAAGAAATAGAGACACACTCGATAGAGAAGCAGCAGTACAGGGTAAGTGCACGTGGGAGATTCAGACCGGCAGATATTGCAATAAAGATCAGGAAGAAGATGAATCGTAGAGTCGAAATTCTGGAGATTCAAGAGTTTGGTGGCAGCAATGGCTATATAGGACAGCAGCCCCAAGTCACAGGCCGTGGTGTTCCACAAGCTCATCAACATGTGTATTATGGAGTTTCAGAGGTTTGATGTGTACATATAAATTCAGCAATGGAGAGAGTTTAGCACTTAAAATTAAGCCTTGTTAGGATGCAGCAAGGATTCGAGTACTACAATAGCGACGGATTCTCAGTTCAACGTATGAACAAAGAACAATGAGATGGCTGTCTTGCTTTGAAAATTAGAAATGTGTTAGTAATTTGCATCTGGCCAATTGTGAATTATTATTATCATCGCATTTTTCGACATGCCGCTGGTTGCTTTCTCGACTTTAAAGGGTTTTAAACAGATTCGTATGGTGTTTGGCAAAAACATTATAGTGTTTACGAAGCTCTAAAAAACAGAAGTTTTTTTTTCATTTTTTCCAAAACCATAAAGGACATGTTCATGCATCAAGGGTAGCTCCTTCCCTTATTCTAACACAAGAAACGATTCTCTTGTTCCTTATAGATTAAGAAGACACGATGATAATGTGGACCGGGATTCTCTTGTTCCTTATAGATTTGAACAAACCTATCTGTCTAAACCCAAAACATAGCTGTTATACATAATAAATTTCTTCAGATATATTGTACTTAATCTTGAGTTTAATACACTCTGTATCATTCCAACTCAAAAAATCATTTCAACGGGGACAGCCAAAAACATAAGGGTACCCAGCCACAAGAATAAGGGTACCCAGCCAAAAACCAAAAAACCAAAAAACCAAAAAACTCTCTGCCTTCTCTCTAGACCCTATCTTCCCTCCGCAAAGCAGCCATGGCCGCCCCACCGTGCGCAGGTGCGCGTGGGGCGGCGGCCAGAATCCGGCCTTGCTTTTGATTGCTTTCCGTCAAGATGTGTTTTGGATTCGTTGAGGGTTAGGGTACTTCCGTGGCCGGCGATGGATGGGGGGTGGCCGACGGGGACAGCGGCGGTGCGGTGAGGCGCTATCTCCCTCAGTCTGCGCCGATCTCTCTCGATCTACGTAGATCTGGATTTTTCCTCGATCTACTAGATCGTTTAGACCGAATCGATGTGGCCGGGATTTCACCGGCGGTTGCCGGAATCCTGCCGGTAAAGCGTGGGATCTACAGGCTCTGGGTGATCGTGCTCAATAATATGCTTGATTGACGAGGTTGTCGTTGCTAGGGTGTTTGTCTTAAATTCCGACAGTGGCTGGATCTCCACCGGCGGCGACCGGAAACCCACCGGCGGCGGCCGGAAACAACCGGCGGGGGCAGAAATTTTCGGCAGCAGTGGGGGCTCAAAAGCAGGAAGGGGGGGGGGGTTTGCATTTTGGGTTTAAGAATGGGTTGTCCTCGGGTGGGGGGTGGGGGGGATAAGGCCTCGGGGGGGCATAGGGGTTTGGGCGCGTGTGTGTGTGGGGGGTGGGGGGGGGGTGGGGCCTTGGGAGGGGGGAGGGGGTATAGGGTAACCTGCTAGGGGGGGGGGGGGGGTTTACAGTCCTGCTTAGCCGGCTGTGTTTGTTTGGTTTGTTGCCCGATAGCCGGTTGTGTTTGTTTTGGTTTGCTCCCTGGGTTTTTCGGTTGCCGTGTTTTTGGGGGTGGCAAGGTCGGTAAAATATGATGACCCATGCTAGTTTTACATCCTCTTCATTTTGCGCTGCGATCCCTTTGGTTATCGAGTTCACCTTCGATTTTCGTAGGGCTACGTAATTGTACTTCCTCATTGTAATCTTTGTACGCTTTTTGTTGTTGTTTATAATCTGTAGGCCTAAACATATTACTTTAAGTTAGGCTGAAGTGTAGGATATGCTCTGCTTCAGTTTAATTGTAATTAGTTTACGGTCTATAGGTTCGTGGTTTAATTTCTTGTATACTCTGAGTCACGAAATTGTCGTGACCTTTTCAGCCGTTTGGCAAAACCTTGTAATCGCTTCAAAGCGCTTTAATTTCAATGCTATTCTCATCTTTATCAAAAAAAAATCATTTCAACTAAAAAAATTATATTAGCATTACCTACCGCCGGATAAGATGCTACATTTTTGTTTACTTGATTGTTCTTATTGGAATATCAAATTTTCAAATTTTAAACTTAAGTTAACCCACCTCCCACCACCGGCAGCCCTCTTCCCATCTCCTTCTTCCGAGCACCGCCAACCTTACACCCCTCCCCTCTTCACCCACCACCAATCTGTTGGAAAATTTTCAAAAATGGACTCTTGACTATTGCAAACCTTTCACTACAAGGTTTAACGCCCAAAAAGAATCAATCAATTTCATTGATTAGTTAGAGAGGTATAATGTCTCAAAGATGGGCATTTAACAAGGTTTGGAAAATGGTCATTATGTGGGTTCCCACATTACTTGAAAAATGGCAAGGTTAAGGGTATTGAAGTGACCATGTAACATACATTATTGTTCTAGAAACACAAAGTATGCATGGTCATGCACTCGCACATGTGCAGTGCACCACACACGCAAGTGCCCGCGGCGCTGGCGGCAACGATGTAAAGGCGCTTTTAGGGGCACTTTGCACTTCACTAGGAGTCCTCGCCCCGAGCACAGCCTTAACTTTTTGCGACAAATTCAGCTTGTAAACTAGACTGGGTGTGACTTTTGGACTGAGTGTGACTATTGGTGAATTAAACAGAATTTTTTGTTATGTTTAAATTGACACCTTTTCATGGTGTCTTTTGTTCAGAATTGCACCTATTCATTGTGTCTGTCAAATTGTGACTGTTAAATGACACATGCATAGTCATTTAACTATCATAACTGATTGTACCTGTTCAAGGCACATGTTGGTGCTCTATAGGTAAGATCGATGGCAATGTCATTTCTCACATCGTTTTCACTCTTGCGCTCTCTCTCTCTCTCAAATTTCTGTCTATTGATTGCTTTCAGCCATGATCAATAGAGTGTTAGCCCGTTTTATCTTGGGAAATAGATTTGTTGTAAGCCTAAGTATAATATAAGGGAGCAAATACTGTCTTAAGAATAAAGTGCAAAGCATTCGACACAAGATATTTTTTTCATTTTCTCTATTACTGCCTTATTATATTTCCAACACAACCATCACATGCAAACCCACCACACAGATTGTCGCTCGCACACACAACACAGTTGTTGAATTGCCACCACCATGTTTGCCAATTATTACTGCCAATACCACCATAGCAACTGAAGTGACGCCACCACTACCGCCGAGAGGGTGGGTGTGTGTGCCATGTGTGTGTTGGGGGGGGGGGGTTATGACCGTGGAGTGTGTACGTGCGTCTGTAGAGAGGGTGTGTATGTGTGTGCACGCACACGCACTTGCGCATGCCGTGTGGGGGTGAGAGGGGTGGATGGGATAGCGGTGGAGAGCGTCAGTGGTTGAAAGGAGGGTGTGTATGTGTGGGTGTGGGTGGATGTGGTAGAGGGTGGGGAGTGCTGATGGTGGAAGGCAGGGGGCTTGTTGACCGTATGATGTTTGTGTGCGCATTTGTGTGTAGACGGTGGAAGGTTTATGCGTGTATGGATGGGATAGGTTGTGGGAGCAAAGATGGTGGAAGGGTTATACAGACGACAGTGGTTTGGGCTTAACTTTGGGATTATTGAGATGGGTATTTTTGGGTTTCCATTAAATTTTAACAGTCAGATTGGGTGTAAACTAACAAAAAGGGGATTCATGAGACAAGGTCTCTATTATCAAGAGATGCTAGTGTAATTTTCTGAATATGAGGGGTACCGAGTGTTTAAACACAAAACTCGGGAGTATTCAGTGTAATTTTTGCAATTTGTTCAATTCTAACAATTAGTTTTAAGCTCAAAACACCTATACTCGACCTGTCATCGCGTTATATCCTCCCATCTAATTAAACTAAAATTAACCTATTAAACTAAAATTAAACTAAAACTAAAGTATTACCTCAGAGAGTCACAACAACTGAAGAGGAGTTATGATAAGTAGTTGGAGCCACAAATGCAGGTGCTAGTCTAAACCTCCATTTGCCTGCAAAAATTATTAATTTGATAAAAAGAGAGAAAATAATGAGAAATTAGATTTTATCTCTCAACTTCTCTGTTTCATATCAGGTGAATATTCATCCAACCATAGTCTTCTAAACAACTATGCTTAAAATAAATATGCTAAATGGAATTGCCCTTTTTAACTTTCGAATATGACTTAAAAAGCATCCAAAGTACATAAAGCATATGGAGGTTTGAGCAGTTATTATGCTACATTTCTCATGTTGGTTAATTTTTCATGATCTAGTGCAGTAAGGCTACACAAATATCCAGGGATCATCAGGCCTTACAAAATTTCTGAATTGATACAAGTGACATAAGTATGTGATATCAACCAAACATTGGGAGAACAAAAAAAGCATAGGATGAGACTATGAGAGTGTGCACTCACAACTCACAAGAGTCACAGACTCACATTCACAGACGACAGACTAAAGTAGAAGTCGTGAAGTCGAAGATCCTCGTCGCGGCGTAGCCTGAGCGGCTGAGCCTTCCTTCAGTCGCGGTCGGCGTCAGATATGGTCGGAGTTCGTCACCGTCGTCGCCTCGTCGCGGAGTTCCAGATCTGGTCGGCATTCTATTCTTTCAATTCTTGTGTGACTCAATCGGTACATAAAACCAAATTCTATGAACACTCAGTCACCTTTACATGCAAATGAAATATAATTCTGCAAGATAGAAGTAGGAATATTCCAAGCTTTACATAAAAGTTCATTATTTGGTTCTTGGACAATTTCTTTGGACTGAGTACCTGAAAAATCATCTATTGGCCAATAACTATCATAACCTCTTCCACAGGTTTCTTGCTTCAACTCTCTTTGATTTCATTTCTTCCAAATTCAATAAATTGTAGTGGCAAATGCAAAATTTCAAAGAGTTTTTTTCCTTGATAATACAATTTTAATACTTAATTACCTATCTAATTTATTTTGAAACTTATTTACCTGCATACCATAATTTTGAAAGTCACGATTTAGAATCATGACTTAAAACAAGAAAACGTGGTTCCATATCTTGTTTTTAATGCGCCATTTTTTTCCTTACAGTTTCTTCTTTTCTTGAGTTTTCTTAAATTTTGAGAAATGATGCAGAAAATGAACAAGGAAATGAAAACATGGTTCTAAATCACGTTTTTTTTTTGTAATAAGAGAATTGCATAGATAATTTAAAAGGAAGTCCACGGCCGGAGGCCATACAAGATCGAAATACAAATAAAGCCAACATCTGGCTATACAGTCATAAAAACCTATCGGGGCACCCTACCAATGTACAAACTATCATCATAAAATAAGACATGCCTACATCCAGACAGTATCATCAACCCAATCTTGATAGATATTTGTGCGGGCCTGGCAAGCAAAAGTAGCAAGAAAGCTTGCTTCCTTCAAAAGGTATGGATCTGCCATGTCGATACTATAATGATGATAATCTGTTACCATAGAGCAAAAGTCATAGAAGATGGGTGCCACCGTATCTAGGATATTCTCAAAGCCCTCCATCTGATTTAGGAGAAAACACGAATCAGTTAGTACTTTTATGTGAAAAAACTTTTGTTGCAGAGCCCAAGAAGAGGCTAACAATAATCCATGGGCTAAAGCAGTAAATTTATCAGGAGATAAAGTGGAGAAAGCTGCTGATCCACATCTAATAGAATTGAAATAACAAGATAACCCAATACCCGCCCTAAGCCATTTTTTTTTATCAAAACAAGAGTGAATGGCCATAGTAAAACTGTGGGGGTTAAAGCAACAGCAAGTCGGTTCTAAACCGCAATTTTCAAAAGTGTGGTATGCTGATAAATAAATTTCAAAATGGAGTAGATATGTAATTAAGTATTAAAATGGTATTATTTGGGGGAAAAACTCATTTTCAAAACCTGGCACTGAAGCTTTTGTCTTTAAACTCTTTAATGTCATAAGCCAAAAACCAAGATTAGGTTTTAACTTGATTGTTAATGTTAATGTCGGTAATTCGGGTTGGAGCGGGTACGCTCAGGGCAAGCTTGACGCGAGACTTGTTGGTTTTCTCTAACACCTATTTTGGAAGTCCATGGGTTGTAATTCCCAAATTTAAGAGAGCACATTAAGTCTCTCATGAATAGAATTAACCTATTGAACTTAATGATATAAAGAAAAGGGAAAGATAAATGGTGTGGTTAATTATCTGTGAAGAAGAAAAAGATAGAGATAAACACACACATGCTCTTGCACTAGTTGGTGAAGGAAAAACTTTTGTTCGGTGGAACACGAATAGGGTCAAGCACGTAGTTGATTCTACCGTGGGAAGATAAATTCATGTGAAACAACAAGTTTAATCCTGGACTTGTTGTGCGATAAATTTCAACGGGTACGCTTCCGCAATCTAAACATATTGGCTTTGTTTTACATTGGTATTAGAGCCATTTTTGTTGTTTCCGTTATTAGAAAGCATGTGTTGAGATTTATACGTTTGAAAGCTAGATTACATGTAAATGACATATTTAGATTCGTGTAGGTTTAGAACTTGATTTTCACGTCAATTTTTCTATATGATTCGTTGATCGTACCTGCAAATTTTGAGTATCAACATATTTATAATTGGGGAGATATTGCAAACCCTAGTTATAAACTTGAATTCTTTGGCTTGAATCCTGTTTTTGCTCAACTTGATTTATGATGCTTGGTTGATACCATCAAAATCTACATTGAACTAGCTTTCCAAACAATATAAGACCCTTCGAAATTGGTTCCTTAATTGAATGAGTTATGATTTTTTGAAAATCTAGGGTTTTTGGGTCGAATCTGAAATATTTTGGGGAGTTAGAAATTATTTTTCTAAACAATTTTTTCCCACTCTCACTCCTTTCTTTGTTGAACCACGCAATATCGTATTATGACCAAAATTCGAATTTAAGCTCACCAATGGTTTCCAAATCTAAAAGAAAAGGGAATTGCGCGACCCACGCCGCCAGGAACTGCCACTACGGCAGCACGTGTAGGTCACGTCCCACTATAGGTGCGTGAAGGTGTAGTTTTCTCGGCCAAGAGAGGGAGAAAGCTGGTTGGCGCATGGGACCATAATGGTGGTCTCTTTTTGACACGCACTGCGCGCATGTGGGTTTCTAATTTTTGGTTTTAGCTTATCATATTTTTATTGTCTGTTTTAACCTATTGATTTTATTTTAAAAATATATATGATAACTAAGCAAAAATTTAAAAAATGTTAACTAAATTTGCTCTTCGTGCATTAGATTTTTTTTTTTCATATTCTGATTTTGCATATATTAATGGCATGCTTAATTCATACTCCATATTTTTTTGTGGATTAAGTATAATCGTCATTTTACGTATGTTAGCGTGCATGTTTATTTCTCTTTTTTGCTTGAATCAATATGCGAATGGATAGAATGATATGATGCCTAGTATAATTGTTCAATTGAGTGGGAGTTATATTATTATTTAGTTGGCGCACCTAGCACAGATATCCATAACCCTGGACTCTTTTGGACTATTGCACGTCTCCTTGGAAGGAAAGTATGACGCCGCCTTCTGTAAAAGGCCACGCATGTATGTTTTATGGTTAGTAGTTGAAGGATCGAGTGTCAATAGCATATGGTTAGATGGACTTCCCAACATGATAGAGACTGAGGCAAAAGTTTCTTGTTTTGAGTTAAATGCAACACCCTCAGTTTTTTCTGTAAATTGTAGTAGTTTCCTCAGATATGTAAGAATTAATGTATTATTCGATGAAGCCTTGTAAGGGGGTGTATTTTTGCATTTTTACTCAAAGTAATTTTCCCTCTCAGGTGCATATGAAACTTAATAGGGGTTTACAAGGTAGACCCCGCCCTTCTACGTTGGATGAGATTATTTTTTATGCAAATATAATTGAATAAAGATAATTAATGCATTTTGTGGCGTGATGTGATTCTGAGCATAACGATATTTCCGTTCATGCACATGTAATTAGTTATCGTTATTCAATTATGAAGTTACAAAAAGAAAGAATACACATCGCTAATTAAAGATATTCTTATTGCGGGAATCTCTTGTAACATAGTTAATTATGGCCTCCAAGCAAATTGTTGCTGACTTGAACAAGGGCGAGAAATTGGACGGTGACAATTATGATATTTGGCATCGCAAAGTACAGTATATGCTTGATGAGCAAGAGGTTTTGGAGACTTTGACTGCTGTCATGGCTAGGCCCGCTCAGGGTACTGCTCAATTCGAGAAAGATCAAGAAATTTATGAGTAGTAGTTGAAAAAAGATCACGTTGCTCGAATTACGCTATTGAGCAGCATGTAAAATGATCTTCTATGCGAATTTGAGCAATACTTTATTGAAAAATAGCTGTGGGATGCCCTCAAAGCCAAGTTTGGAGGTACCTCAGTCACTTGACTCGGAAATATGATAATCAAGTTTGACGGTTACACGAAACGTACTAATCACAATATGAAACAACACCTAAAGGCGATGTCAAACATGATTCATGAGTTAACGGCTGCAGGTAACAACTTACCGATGAGTAGCAAGTCCAAGCAGTGATTTGCTTCATTCCCAGGTCCTGGCAGCATATGGTAGTCAACATGACCCATAATGATAACATCAGAACTTTTGAGGACATTGCGGGACACTTAGAGCTCGAGGATGAGCGCCTTGAGGCAACTAAGGCCTCTGAAGCATATGCTACTGAGTCTTTTCTCGAGGGACATCTGGGTCAAAATGGAAGAGGAGAGATGTGAATGAAATTCAGGGTAGTGCTGGACCTGCACAAGAGAAGGATAAGACCAACAAAGGTAGGAAAGGAAAAAGAGGAAAGAAATACAAGTCAAAGATGACTTGTTATAACTGTAACAAGAAGGGACACTTTGCTCATGAGTGCAATGCATCGAATAAGGTACTCCTAAATCCTTTTTCAGATTGCTTTTTTACGTCATGCGTACAGACCACATCGTAAGGGAGCGGATTGAGTTCGTGGAGTATTATCACGTTCCTAGTGGGAGCAAAAATGTATACATGGGGAACCAGTTCAATGTAGAGGTTTTGGGCCTTGGCACTTCCAAACTGGAAATGCAAGGAGGTCGTGTATTATATCTCCACGATGTACTTAATGCTCTGAAAATTTTGCGAAATTTTTTTTCAATCCTTTCTTTGCCTAAGTTAGGTTTCTCTTTTCAGTTTTGGGGTAATAAGCTGGACATATTCCACAAGACTATTTTCTATGGTTTTGGTTATCTATCGAATGATTTTATGGTTTTGGACATCGTTAACAATCCTTGTTACGATAGTTCATTTTCGTTGCTAGCTTTTGTTGACAATGCTCACGATGATTCTGTTAAGTGGCATGCTAGATTTGACCACATTGGACATGATAGAATGGTTAAGTTAGCTAGAGAAGGCCTTTTGAGCTCACTCGCTAAAGTCAATCTACCCACATGTGAACATTGCCTAGCTGGAAAAACAACTAGAAAACCATTCGGGAAAGTAACTAGGGCATACGTTCCATTGCAATTAATTCACTATAATATTTGTGGCGAAATGAATGTGAGGGCAATGCATGGTAATTCATACTTCATCATTTTCATAGATGATTACACGCGCTTCGATCATTTCAACTTAATCTCCTATAAGTCAGAGGCAGTATATTGCTTTAGACGATGTATGAACGAGGTTGAGAATCAAGTAGACAAGAGGATAAAGGCCTTAAGGACAAACCAAGGATGAAATATATATCAGATAAGTGTGAAAGTAAAAGAATTATCAAACAGTTAAATATTCCTGGAGCACCACAACAAAATGGTGTAGCGGAGAGAAGGAATCAAACCTTGCTTGACATGGTTAGGTCAATGATGGCTCAAGCTAATTTGCCTATAATTTTTTGGGGAGATGCATTATTGACTGCATCTTACATCCTTAACCATTTACCCTCAAAACTAGTACGGACTGACAAAAAGTCTGATTTCAGTCTTTTAAGACCTTGGGGATTGACAACTTATGTACGCAATACTACCCACCAACATGGGAACTTAGGCCCTAGAGGAAAGAAGAATATCTTCATCAGGTGCCATAATCACTCTAAGGGATATGTGTTCATTAGTAAGCAGTCCGAAAAAGGCATAATTGAAATTGGGTCACGTGATGTGGATTTCCTCGAGGAGGATTTCCCTAGTAGGGGTGAGGTGAGCAAAAAGGTTGAGCTTTATGAATTGCAAGATCCTAATATATGCATCTCAGTTCGCCTAATAAAGACTGATAAGCTAATTCCTCAACCTCATGTGGATAGTGGGAGTGACTTACATAGTAGATCACCTCATATAGAAAGTTCACAGGATATTCAACCACACATAAGCAAACGTGGCAAGGTTCCCCATCGTCATTTTGAGACTGAAGGTGGGAAAACTTACATGGTTGTCGTGCATGATGATGATGAGTCAAAAACTTATCATCAAGCACTGTCATCAGCTGCTACTAAAGAGTGGATGGATACAATAATAGAAAAGTGGAGTCTATGAAGACCAATCACGTCCGACTCTTGGTTAACCTTCCCCCTAGCTGTAAGAATATTGGAAACATATGGGTTATGAAGGTCAAATGGAAAACGAATGGTTCCATCAAAAGGTACAAGGCACGTCATGTAGCAAAGGGGCATACCCAACAAGAGGGTATAGATTACGAATAAATTTTTTTATCTGTGGTAAGGTTTGCCTCAATTTGTCTAATTCTGGCCATTGTCGCACACTTGGATTTAAAGTTTACCAAATGGACGTTGAGACAACTTTTCTCAAGGGAGAGCTAAATCAGGAGATCTATATGGATCAATCCGTTGGCTTTGTAAGGTCAAAAGTGCAAAATGTGCAAGCTTATAAGATCTATCTATCAGGGGCGGAGCTAGGAATATTTTTCAGGGGGTGCAAAAATTATATGTCCGTTACCAAAATTTTAATTAAAATAATATTAAAAATAAAGTGCACTTATAAAGCATACAAAAAGTAATATTAAGTTTCACGAGAGTCATTAAAGACTCTTTACAAGTACAAACAAAAAATATATAAATACAAATTATACTCCGAGCGTTTACAAGCAAAATTACAAATTCAGCTATATAAATGTAACATATTAAACTAAAATATAAATGTAACATATTATCATATTAAATACTAGCACTAGCAGACATCAATTCATTCAGCAATCAGCATCTAAGAGCAAGAGGGAAGACTCACGCAAGGCCAAGATGAGAATTCAGATATGGTTCTTCAAGGGCGTCGGCACCGGCGCGTCGCGGGACTGCGGGACAGCGGAGGTCGACGGTCGTCGTCCGGTCACGGCGTCACTCCGTCGTGACGAGTCGTCGTCGTCGAAGGCTTGAAGCTCCTGTCTGAAGGAGCTGTCGCCGGTGGGTGGAGCTGTCGCCGGTGGGTGGAGCTGTCGCCGGTGGGTGGACCGGTCGCCGGTGAGAGAGAGAGAGAGAGTCGATTGTGCCTCTCGGCCAGTCTCGGGGAACGGGTATCGGGGATTGAGGAACGGGTCTCGGCCTCGGGGAACGGGGTAAACGCGATTCCCAAAAAAAATATAATAAATAAAATATATATTTTCCCAGAAGTCAGGGGGTGCTTCAGCCCCCCTTGTCCTAACGTCCCTCCGCCCCTGCTATCTATGGCTTAAAGCAATCATCTAGGCAGTGGTATTTTAAATTTCATTGAGGCATCCTTGATGATGGGTTTACGATGGTCGAAGTGTTAAATGCTCCAAGAAAAACTTTTTTATCCTCTTTTTGTATGTTGACGATATTTTAGTTAGCCGGAAATGATAAGGAGCTGATAGCTGCCTCTAAAAGATGGTTGTCCTCAAGTTTCAAAATGAAAAATATGGGTGAAGCTGACTACGTGCTCGAAGTTAAGATCTTTAGGGATCGCTCTAAGAGGCTTCTTGGTTTGTCTCAAAAGGGCTACCTAGAGAATGTACTTAACAATTCCAGATGCACAAATTCAAACCCATGGACACCCATGTTGCTAAAGGTGACTTGAGCCTAAAGGACTGCCCTAAGACTCCTAAAAAAAAGGATAAAATGATGCACGTACCTTACAGCAGTGCCGTTGGTAGCCTTATGTATGCTATGATGTGTATTCGACCTGATATTTGCTATGTTGTTGGGCTAGTTAGCTGATATCATTATCGAATCCTGGTATTGCCTACTGGCAGGTAGTCAAAAAGATGTTGCGCTACCTTAGTGGGACCTTGGATTATGTGCTATATTATCAGGGTTCATATTTACACCTTGAAGGTTTCAGTGATGCTAATTAGGGCAGTGACCTTGATAAGCATAAATCGACATCAAGGTATATGTTCTTGCTAAATAATGGCGTCATATCTTGGAGTAGCAAGAAACAAACATGCGTAGCACGATCCACCATGGAAGCAAAGTTCGTAGCATGTTCAGCAGTGAGTCAGTGAGTCAGGAGGCGATTTGGTTATGAAGGTTTCTATAACAACTTGGAGTTGTCACAAGTGCATTGGACCCGGTGACAATTCGCTATGATAGTATTGCAGCCCTTGATTATATAAAAGACCCCAAGTATCACGGTAGAACCAAACACATTGATATCAACTATAACTTCGTTCGAGAGGTCGTGGCGCAACGACAAGTGGTGTTAGAGCATATTTCTATGAGTCGGATGGTTGCAAACCCCCTAACTAAACATATCCCTAGGGATTCGTTTGTTTCTCATGTTAGGGCACTTGGACTTCGTAGAATTTAGCTATTTGTCTACAATCCACTGTACAATGAATATTTGTGTTATTTATGCACTTGTTACGTGTTTTGTTTCATTGTAGCGTAAATGCTATGTTTAATTAGCACGTGTTTATAATATGCGAAAGGTATGTCAACATGCTGATTGACTTACTCACATGAGCAATCACCTTTTAACGGTCTTTGAATAAGGAGTAAAAGATGAGACTTTTTTGATCGCCTTGGCTGTACTCAAGATGAGGTCTTAAGAGTAGACCGTGTATGGATGCCCTATCATCCATATTAGCCTGTATAAAAGCTGGGTGTGAGACCTAGATTTGGCGCTTGACAAACGAGCTTATCTGGGGCTCAGGTTAGGCACTCGAGGAATGACTAGACCAAGACCCGAATGACAGATTAATATATAAGTGACATATGCTCATTAAGATGAGTATTTTTGTCGTAACATGTGTTTCATACCACATGTACCGAGCGATCATTTTTTAGAGGTGAGTGAATGGGTCCCTGCTTCCTCACCCGTGTGAGTCTTATTAAACATATGAGTTTTCAAACATTATCTATACCCTATGGGAGCTTTGACTACATCATGACGTAAAGGATTAGTGCTAGCTATACTTTGACATGTCACCCATGACCATGAATGATTCGGTACTAAAAAGGCATTGTTGGATTGGCAGTTGATCCAACACTGAGTGATACGAGGGCAAAGGATCACATCGACATAATATGACTTATTGTCGACATGTTATGTTCATTCTTCAGCAATTAACATAATCATGAGTATATTGTACGATGCCATGGAGGTTAGGTTTGGCTCTTTAGAGCAAATTTAACCTGGTGTGATCAAATGAGTCTGGTGTATTACGAGTCATTCCATTTTTTTGTCTATATGCTGACCTTATCAGATTTTTAGTATGGAGCTCCCAAATCACAGATATGCTCAGCGGTCACACCGTCCATTAGTCTGTATAAGTATTCCTAATAGTGCAAGCACACAGAGAGCATGTATGTGTAGTAACGTCATCCCTGCCATGTGCGGGTGAGAGATGTTGGTAATTCAGGTTGGAGTGGGTACGCCCATGGCAATCTTGACCCGAGATCCTTTGGTCTTCCATAACCCCTATGGTGGAAGTCCATGTGTTGTAGCTCCCTTTAAGAAAGCATATTAAGTCTCTCATAAATAGAAGTAACCCATAGGACTTAAAATGATAAAAAGAAAAGGGAAAGATAAAGGGTGCAGTTAATTCTCTGTAAAAATAAAAAAAGATAGAGAGAAACACACACATGCTCTTGCACTAGTTGGTAAAGGAAAAACTTTTCTACGGTAGAATACGAATAGGCTCAAGCACGTAGACGATTCTACCGTGGACAGAGAAATTCACGTGAAGCAACAAGTTTAATCCTGGACACGTTGTGCGATAAATTTCAATGGGTACGCTTCCACAATCTAAACATATTGGCTTTGTTTTACACTTAAATTTACCAAGCACTTGTCTCCATAACTGTTGAGAGAAATGAGAAGAAACAAACAAATGATCCGCTGTTTTGGAATGTTGAAAGCATAACACATATTGATCCTCTTGCATGGTATTACATATCGAAAATTGATCTTTATTTTCTAGTTCTTCCTCTACATAATAGGTACAATATAACAATCATTCTCGTAATATGCCCTTGAACTAGATTGTTTTCCTCCAAGCAAATACAAATTGATTCCTTCTTAGATTTGTCCATGAAGCGTTAATAGTAAAGAGGCCATTGTTGCTCATACTCCAATAAAGTTGATCACTTTTCAGTATATTATGAGGTTGAGCTTAAGTGAGTAACTCATGAAGTTTTCTTAATTGAGGATCTAAAATTAGGCGGTAACCAACAGTTTTAAGCAATGATTGACTTAACCTTCTTTGTAATTAATGCAGATGTTACATCAAGTGAAGAGCAAGTTGGTATAGTAAAGGACTGTTATAGATACTTCCTATTTTAAATTGAGCAATTTAATTTATTGGACATATGGGTGCCAATAATGTTGTATGCACTGTATTACTCCATTTTTTTTAAAAATCGACATTGCTCCTTATATTTTTTAGTTCCAAAATGCCAATGCATTACATACCTTTTGTCCATCCATATTTTCCTCAAACCTCATATCTAGGCTACATGTATTGCAGCCGTTCGAGATTAACATATGTCCTATATGTCAAATTATGCTTTACACCATATTCGAGTCACACCAATTGACCAATATCATCCATGGATACCACAAGAGGATATAGTTGAAACTTAAGCAAATCCTCAATAAACACACTTTGTATTAACTAGAGTTAAACAATGATCCACTAGGTTTTAAAAAATTGTACACAAGCAGCCCTAAAGTTGTGACACCAACCTTCTCTATCGGTTTTGCTAGTTTCTGTACCTTTTTCCCTCCTCAGTTGCTTGTACCCATTGTCCCGTCTCCCCTTCTTCATCTCTATCTGCCGACAATTGTTGTCACTGTACATAATAGATCCGCTGGAGACCTCTCCTCATTGCCACACCGTTGTGATTGTTAAGCTATGAAGAAGGCATACATACATGGATTCCTAGCAAAGTTTTATGATTTTTGTTAGGTTTTCAATTATATAGAAACAAGGACATAAATAAAACTTATCGGGGGCAAATCGGGGCATATGAAGCTTCACAGGTGGGCTTATTTGTGCAAAAGGCTAGATTTACGATACTACTCCTTCTAGTTATTCATTCAATATACTGGTCTAGGATTGAGAAGTAAATCTTCACAGATAATGGTGTACCTCCTCTCTTCCCTCACCCCAATCCTTGCACTCCCGCGATCCAACAACAACAAGAAGAATAAATTGGTGTCATTGACTAATCCAGCACTGAGAAGACGTGCAAGGTAACCACGTGCATTAAACACATCCACTTTTCACCTGCTTCAAACCCATCGAACATTTTGTAGGATACAATTTCCCATCGATAAACTCAAATTTTCACATATCACTCTGATCACGATCTACTTACAAAAAACAAAATTAAGGAAATAATTCCTTTAGAGGTTGAAAATATGGGTTTTATGATGATGGAGGATTTGTCTTTTCGTGTAAGGAAAGAGACGAGGAAACACCATTAACTGCAACATTCCTCGTGAAAAAATAAGAAGAAGGGTTGGTATAAAAAATCAAGCCTCACACACACAAACACACACACTACTTATATTGAGAACACTCGTTTTGGTGTAACATCTCTTTTGGTGGGTGTTACACAACTAACTACCTTGAATAATGACAAATGACATTATGAGAAAATTCTAGAAAATGATACAAAATAAAAACATTAAATATTAAATAACTATTTGTTCTCAACCTATCTTGGTCGCACCCATGGGCCCACATTGAGGCTCGTTTTGCACGACACGTCACCATAGTCAACGATTAATTTTTCAATTCTTCCAACCGATCAAAATGTGCACGCTCAAGTCACGTGCATTTTTCGTCTTTTTATGATTCTTTGTGGCTAAGAAATTATTTGTTTGTGTGATCCATGTTCACTACGTCGTCACGCCTCAGCTTATGCGGACTCATTTAGTGTCGGTCGATCGTTCGCTTCCCCCCTTGTAGGTCGGCGTGCCTCCCCCCGGTGGGGTTGGCCACCTTTCCTTTTGGAGGGTTGGCTCACCTTCCCCCTTGGGGGTCAGCCGCCTCCCCATTTAAGGGGTTAGCGGGCCTTCCCCCTTGCGGGTCGACCGCCTTTCCTCTTTAGTGATCGGCGGGTTTTCCCCTTTGGTGGAGGATTGACCACCTCATTGACCAATGCATGCTCTCTTTTACTTTAGTCTAGCGCCGTCTCCGCGATGTTCGTCATTGCCACCCCGCAGGCTCTACGACTCCCGTTGCCCGCACCCGTGTGCTGCCTCTGTGATAGACGCCGCCGTGCCCATGTGCCGCTCATGTGGAACGTGCGCTTGACATGATGCCCACTTCAGCGATAGACGTCGCCGTGCCCATGTGCACTTATGCATCACGTGCCCCCGAGATGATGCCAACTTCCGTGACAGACGTTGCTGCACACATGTGCTGCTTTTATGACATGTGCCTTTGGCACCGGGTATTATCTCGCGACAGACGTCGCTGAGCCCGTGCGCCATTCTCATGTATTGAACCATTGGGACCGCGCCCATCCGCCACTTTCACGTTACGTGTTCCGGACACCGCACTTTGCTGCGAACGTGGAACATGCTTTGACCCACTCTCTGGAGTGTGCAGCATTCCGAGGGGCTCCGCTCGCAGTGCTCCAGCATGAGGAACCTTCGCAGCGGGATAGGCTCGCTACCACAGAAGCTATCTCCGCCCTGGGCCGGCTTGCATGACACTAGGCATGCCTGAGCTGTGACCACGTTGTACTCACGTTACTGGTGATTGTTGTCACCCTCAGGACGATGACCCCTGGGTCACTTCGAGACGAGAGTAGGTCTTCAGAGTGCATCGCCTGTAGTCCGCCTGACAGTAGGGCATAGGGACCCTCCCCCACCGCTGTTAGGTTCTCTCCGCATCTCTTGATGCACCCCTGTGGGATTTAGTGAAGGTTTGGGACCGGTGGCTAGGGCAAGGGCTTACTCTGATCATGCCAACGATGTGTGGACAGTCTTTTCAGACAGGTAGAACGATGCTGTGTGGGACAAGCATGGCGAATATGTGAACCAGCATTCCAAAGGAACACCAATATTTGTGGACCCCCTGGTTACGTGTCACTCCAACGTGGCAACTGATGACACATGCATACTTTTGCCTATAAATAGAGGCAAAACATCTATTTGCCTATATACTTTTGCCTATAACTAGGACTTCATTTTTCACAAGAATATCCTCATTTAATACATAGCACTTTCTCACTCTAGAATCCATAGCTATTAAATTATAGAGAGAAACACAATTGGATAGTAACATTGGACATAACATCGACCGTGACATTGGACCTTTGCTTGGACTGTCAACTGTTGGCCCTGTTCGTCTCAGTCATCGTCTCCACAGCATTGCCACTCCTCACGGCCTATCTGGAAAGCTTTGCTTTCTACCCTTACTTCACCATCACTGTGTCCACTTTGTACATCTGACAACTAACTCGGACTGTATCCTTTGTGACACCTCCCCATAGCTATAAATCCACTTTCCTTAACATAACTACTTTATGGATATTTTTTGTTTTCACATTTATAAAACATTTATATTTAGTACTTGATTATTATGTTACAAGTATCAATTTAACAACTTTATTATTGTGACATGTGACATTTTAAGAAAATTTCTATAAAGTCACACAAAATAACTACCTCCTATAAGGACATATTTGGTAGACCTGGCAAACGGACATACCCGCCGGGTACGGGTAAAAAATACCCGATTTTTTTTCGGGTAGCTTTTTCATGTACCCATACCCTATCTGAGTGGGCCGGGTATTACCCGCGGGTACATCCATTTCTGCCTTTCAATTTTACATTTTTTGGAATTAATAATTATCACATTCAATCTTGCATTTCTCCCATTTTCTTGCAATAATGAACTAACTACTCAAAAAAGGTAAGTTAAAGGAAAGAAAAAAGTTCATATCTTCACCATATTCTCCGAATCAAAACCACCAGATTCTAAATATCAAAAACTTGAGAAAATTCTGAACTTTAAGGCTAGGTTTGACAAAAAAAATTTCCTCTTTTTTTTTTTCAGTTTTTAAAAACTGAAAAAAAAGGAGCGTTTGGTAACCATTTTTTTTTCAGTTTAAAAACCAGTTTTTAAACTGAAGAGTAAAAAAAAAAACTCCAGAAACTGGTTTTTTTTTCTTAGACCACCACCACCACCCTCCCACCGCCGGCAGCCACCTCAGGCGACCACCGCCGGAGACTGCCGGCAGCCACCTCCGGCCGCCGGCGACCACCTCCGGCCGCCGGCGAACACCTCCGGCCGCCGGAGACTGCCGGCTGCCACCTCCGGCCGCCGGCGACCACTGCCGGCGACCACCGGCAGCCACCTCAGGCCGCCGGC
This sequence comes from Escallonia rubra, assembly GCA_033065855.1. Lineage (NCBI taxonomy): Eukaryota > Viridiplantae > Streptophyta > Magnoliopsida > Escalloniales > Escalloniaceae > Escallonia > Escallonia rubra. The sequence goes on along the minus strand of JAVXUO010002581.1, from coordinate 862,829 downwards.
GACTGCCGGCAGCCACCACCACCGCCGGCGACTGCCGGCAGCCGCCTACGGCCGCCGGCGACTGCCGGCAGCCACCACCAACCACCACCGCTGCACCCCACCACCGCCACCGCAAACCACAAAAAAAAAGTCAAAAAAAAAAGGGTTACCAAACACCCAAAAAAAAAAACCTAAAAAAAAAGGGGTTATCAAACACCCACTTGTTTTTATAAAAAAAAAAAATTAAGCTGCTATTTAAAAAACTGCTATTTAAAAACTGAAAACCAAATTTTTTTTTTTGTCAAACGAACCCTAAGCCTTTGACCATACATGAACCAAGGCACCAATCTTTAATCTGAATATCAAGTATCAAAGACAGAACAAGAACATAAATAGAGACCAAATCATGGAAAACTACAACTATATAAGTATCTACAAAGATTTTTGGCAATAGAGAACTTCATATAATCCCAAGCCATGAAAAACAACAAATGGAAAAAATTGAGCAGAAATTGCAATGAACGATCATTGCCATCCATAGACCATGTCTTTGGTTCACTTGAAACTCTTCCTGAGTCCAGAAGAGTGTCAGGTGGATCAAAGACATGGTCGATCTGTGAGAAAATCGGTAATCGGCAGGCGATCTGGGAAGCTTGGCAGTCGGATAAGATTGGCGGCTGCGACGGTCGATCTGTGTCCTGCGAGCGTGAGAGAGTGAGGGATAGAGGGAGAGCCAGAGAGGGGCGACGACATAAGAAGAAACCTAGAAGGCTGGTCCTCGGTGGCTCGGTGTCGTCAGTGGAGGCAGAGGAGGAGTCAAGGAGGGGCGGCGATGAGAAAATGAGAGAATGAGAGATCTCAAATGAAACCTACTTAGGTAAATGACTATATATACCTCAAAAACCAGGTAAAACCGGGTTACCTGTTACCCGAATCGGACCGAACCGGAAAAAATGGTCCGATCCGGGTACGGGTCCAATGTCAACGGGTAACATATTTGGCTGCCCGTACCCGCAATTTCTTAACGGGCCTGGGTAGACCCGCGGGTACGGGCCAAAAATTGCCAGGTCTAATATTTGGTCATACAATATATAATTCATTAAAAAAGTGTAGTTAAAATAAGTTTTAAAGGTCAAGTTTGATGTCATATTGTTAACTTTATTTTTGCGCATACATCGCGTGTGCCACAATGACTAGTACTTATATAAACCTTATTGTAAAGTTTGACATTCCCAGATACCTAAGTTATAAAACTAAAAATGTAAATTGTCGGTTATATCGATCAAAAGATATTTATCAGGTGTGTAAAAATTCTCTTTCCCGTGGAACGTTTATTCATTCTTTAGATATCAAAATAATGTTCACATTAGTTATTCCTAAATACAGCCTTAAGCACACCAACACGAGATGATTTGTGCATCCAAATCCAATATTTCAATTTGATTGTGGATCTCCAAATCTATATATCAACACCCTTACCAAAGTCCAACCGCAGCCGTAGATAAATATATCCCACGCTTCTCAGTGTTGCATCAAATTCGGCAAAATTTTCAGGCGCGTATAAGTTCTATCAAATCCTCAATCAATAGTAGTTACCCCTTCATTATTGCGCGATCACATTCCAAAAAGAAAAAAATTCCAATTCGCTCGTTATCTCCTTCGTCGGGGTCCTAACCCTAACCCTAATTTTCCCATGGCCAGCGACGATCAAGATCTTTCCCGTCAGAAGCACCGCCGTGCCTCCGACGACGAGGCCGAAGATTCTTCGAAGCGCCGGAAGCACCGCCACCACCACCACCGCCACCACCGTCATCACCACCGCCGAAATCGCGGAGAAACAGAGGCGAAGCACGAAGAGGAGGTTGAAATCAAGGCCGAGGGAGAGGAGGATGTGGCTCCTCCTCCTCCGCCGGCGGCGGCTCCTTCTACGGTTAGCGTGATGTCCAGTGCGAGTTGGCGGCCGGATTACGACATGGAGGAGGGTGAGATTCTTGAAGACGAGGTTTTCGATGCCGGAGGTGCTGACGTGGAAGCCGGTGGAATCGAGGCCGTTGAAGTGCCCGGCGAGTTGGATAATGACGACACGGTGTGTTCAGATTACCCTACTTCGCCAATTTATATACAATTCACTTGTTTTCTCTGGGTATTTGTCTGTGTAGTTGCTGAGTATTTACTGGATATGAGATTATTGAAAGAAAATCAAGAACTTAAATCAAGCTTTTGACCTAGGGCAATTGGTTATTGCGTGCAATAGGAACAAAACAGAAGGAAAAGAAAGTTTGGTTTGGAAATTTGGCTGACTTTTTTTGTTTGAACTTTCTTGATAATGTCATTGTTGGAGTTCTTGGGGTCCTTTTTTTATGTATATTTAAGAATCTGCTTGCACTACTCAGAAATGTTAAGGACTTAAGGTATCCCGAAATGGAGCGTTGCGCTCCATTATTACCAGTTTTATCCAGGCGAATTCAGTCACCCTAGGCGTCTCCTCGAAGACCCATGGCTTTCAGTTGATTTGTAAGAGCTAGTTACAAGTTTTATCTTAATTGTTGGTTATGTACTGTAAAATTTGCTTTTAAGCAGTTTTTTTATATGCATCATCTTTGCAGGGACTTTATGGAGCTGAAGTAAGATCTGACCGTGGTTCTTGTTTGCCTGTGGAAGATGTTAGTGTTAGAAATCCTATTATTGATGTCATTGGAATGGATAGGAAAAAAGGTGATGAGACTAAGACTTATGACACGATTGATTATGAAAGAAACATAAGTGTGGAGCATTACACCAATGGGTATATTGGACGTGAAGATAATACAAAAGAGAATAGCAAACATCCAGGATTTCGGTCCCCTGAAGGTAGTGGCAAGCGAAAGAGCCACTATGATGATGAGAGTGAAGTGCAAAATGGAGGGAAGAGGCATAAAGCCTCACCATCACATGACAGACACCATGAAAAGGTCCGTAGTAGAAACAGATCAAGCTCTCCTGATCGGTCGAGGGAGAGGTCACGGTCGGAGAGCAGTTTCCAAGAGGCTTCACTTCTGCAAACACACCAGCATGATGCTGCATATTCAAAAGACAGGAGACATAAGAGGGATTCGGGTGATGAAAGAATGGTTAGGCACAACAACAGTTCCAGACATGGCAGCCGGGATTTGCCGAGAGATCAAGAAAGGGCGCGCAGTTCTAGTTACAGCAGGCATGCACGAGGGGATAGGCATCGCAGCCGAGAGATTGGGGAAAGAGATAGTGAGGGTAGCCGGGGGACTTGGGATAGAGATAGTGGAGGAAAGGAAATGGACAGGGGTAGTAGGAGAGAGAAGGAAGCGGATAGGGAGAGGCAGAGGGAGCGTGATGCCAAGGAGAGGGATTGGGAGAGGGAGAGGGAGAGGGAGAAGGACAGGGACAGGGACAGGGACAGGGACAGGGACAGGGACAGGGAGAGGGAGAGGGAGAGGGAGAGGGAAAAGGACAGGGAGAGGGAGAGGGACAGGGAGAGGGAGAGGGAAAGGAGGCGGAGGGACAGGGAAAGGGATGGAAACAGGAACAGGGAGAGTGATACAGGTAGTAGGCCCCGTGGACGTTATGATGTTGATAATAGCTATGGTGGTCGCGAAAGGCATAGTGATTACAGGCATCGGAAACGTGACGATACTGATTTTAGGGCCAAAATGAGGAAAGATGATCCACAAAAACTTGCCAATGACCATGCAGAAAGGGACAAAGAAAAATCTAGAAGGTATCTTCTATATAGCTTCAGGTTATTGGTCTTTCTGACCTGAATTTTGTGATGATTGATATGTATAGTTTTTATTGGTTGCAGAGATGAAGCTGAAGAGGAAGATTATCAAGAGAGGATTGTGTTGCAACTGCCAGAGCAGGAAGAGGAAGAGGTTAATAGAATTAAGGAGGAGAGTAGAAGGCGAAGGCAAGCCATCCTTGAAAAATATAAAGCTCAGAAGTTGAAGCAACAGCAGGAGCCTCAGTCAGAAAGTACGGCAGGTAAGGTTTCTGTCTTATCTGAAACATTGTTCTAGATTTATTCAATTTGATTAACCCTAAAATACTGGAAAGTGAGCTTACTTTCAATCTGGAATGGATCCTTTCTTGTGCACTGAGTAAAACACTCTTTTTTGTCTTAGCCTTACTTGTTATAGAGGCTTTCCTAACATGTTTGGCTTGTTAATAATGTGACATATATTAAGTGGTGCGTAAAAGAAGTGCATACAAACTTTCACCACTCCTAGTTCTAAGTCGGTTGGGTGTCCCAAGAGTTGGATCTCCAGGTATTAGGAGTTAGTAGCCCACTGAGGGTTGATTAGTTTAGTTTCTACACATTCCACTGACCCCAAATTCGGAGGCTTGCTCTTTTGCCTTCTTTCTTAAATTGAATGTATTATAGTTTTATATCGTGTTTATTAGTGTGGCACTAACAGTGGTTGCATGGAACAGGCAAGGAGAATGCGGAACAGCCTTCACAGTCAGTACCAGTTGCTAATGTTCAAGAAGATTTACATGGTCGGAGTGGAAGTGCAGATATCTATCATGTCATTACACCATTTTCCGTTGGAAAATCTCCTCCACCAGATGGCATTTCAGCTTTCAAGAAGGCTGGTGGGCTGGGAGAAGGTACTCCAAAGGTGTGCCAACCTTTACCAAACTGTCTTGGTCTTTTTTAGGACATTTTCCTTTTGCTTGGAGTTTGATCTTCTCTATTACGTGGGTCTACAAGAGCACACGTTCACTTTCAACCTCTTCATTTCTTGTTATTCTTGAGCGTGATTTTACTCTTTCTAATTGTCTGGATTATGACTCATCCTTTTAATTGACAGAGTGAGAGATCTGATGATATGTTCAGTGAAGATATATTTGGAGAATCACCTGCTGGAGTACGTAAAGCTGTAAGAACTTTTTCACTATCTCAGCGCCTTTTCACTATCTCATCTCGCTTCCTTTCTCTCTCTTATTTTGAACTCCGTATAGTATCTTTGGCATTTAATTGTAGAAAACACATAACTTCTTGCTTTATAGGTTTCATAATACATTTTATATGAAGATTCTTATGCTAACACTTAATTTTTATTTTTTCACCGTCTATATTCCTTTGTATTTGCACCCCATAGTCTATCTTTGGCATTAATTTTTTTGGAACTCTTAGTACTCCATGCTGTATAGGCTTGATAGTTCATGTTAAACGAAGGTTCTTACACTAAAGCTGTAATTTTTGTCTTCCAGGAGAAAGGAGATGGTTTGGCAATTGAAAGGAGTGGCCTTCATGACAATTGGGATGATGCTGATGGGTACTATAGTACGTATCTGATCTATACCTTATCTTGCTTTCAGATGTAGTTTGTGCCGTCTACCTATTGCTAATTCTTCCGTATCTCTTTTCAATATATCTACTGGGGTCGTAATAGTTGAGCAGATTGCTTGCCCCTTGGTACTACTAAGGTTGGTGGTAATTTGTAAAAAAGAAATGATAAGAGGAAATAAGATAAAGGAGTTGCATAGGAATATCTATTGCATACAGTAATCTTGAGGCATGAGTAGTTGAATTTCACCCATAATTTGGAGTTTTGGGGTTCTGTCAGAATATATCTTATGGTTCGATCAATCAAACAAGTATCTGTATTGAGACTCCTTAAGTTATACAGAATATGAAAAAATGAAGTGTTTCATTCTCCTTTTCCTAGCATTTGAAACCTACCCAGTCTTCTTTCTCATTCTCACTGCGCTTTTATGCAGGTTACCGGCTTGGGGAACTAGTTGATGGTCGATATGAAGTTATTGCTGCTCATGGAAAGGGTGTATTTTCTACAGTTGTTCGTGCAAAGGATCTTAAGGCTGGATCTGGAGATCCAGAAGAAGTGGCAATTAAAATTATACGCAACAACGACACAATGTGGGTACTTATAACTTTTCCCTGCTTTTGGTGTTTATTCTGTTAGATAGCGCATCTTCACCTCTAATTCCTAACATCTAGTTCTTTGTTGTACTTACGCCGCACAGGTACAAGGCTGGTTTGGAAGAGCTGGTGATATTGAAGAAGTTGGTAGGTGCTGACCAAGAGGACAAGCGGCACTGTGTTCGTTTCCTTTCCAGTTTTAAGTACCGGAATCATCTCTGTCTAGTTTTTGAATCCCTTCATATGAATCTTCGTGAGGTTTTGAAAAAGTTTGGCCGTAATATCGGACTTAAATTAACTGCTGTGAGGACATATGCAAAGCAACTTTTTATTGCACTAAAGCATCTCAGGAATTGTGGCGTCCTTCATTCTGACATTAAGCCAGATAACATGCTGGTAGGTATTTATATGCATTTGCTTCCCTTCCCTTCCCTTCCCTTCGTTATGTTTTGTTTATTATTTGCAATGCTTGGTGCATTATCGTGAAAGTTCAATGCCTCTTCTTATGCTCAGGTAAATGACACAAAAAATGTGCTAAAGCTTTGTGACTTCGGTAATGCCATGTTCGCTGGTAAAAATGAAGTGACGCCATATCTCGTGAGCCGCTTTTATCGCGCCCCTGAGATAAGTAAGCACTATCTCGAGCTATTTTTTTATGAATTACGGCTCAAGTTCTGGGCATGGTGTTTAATAAAGTTTGGCCAAAAGGTATCTTCAGTTGATTTAGTAATTACTGAATTATTTTCCTGCTTCAGTTCTGGGCTTGCATTATGATCATCCAATGGATATTTGGTCTGTTGGTTGCTGTTTGTTTGAGCTCTACAGTGGGAAAGTCCTTTTCCCTGGTTCCACAAACAATGACATGCTTCGCCTTCACATGGAGTTAAAGGGTCCTTTTCCTAAGAAGATGCTTCGGAAGGTTAGATCTGATTTATTTGTTTGATGATCCCAATTTTCGATGTTTTATACTCTTGGACTTGACTATATTGGAGCATATTTTTGATAGATATGTTATTGTGTTTTATTAAATTTTATATTCAGTAAACTCACTCACTTGGCTGCCTTTTCCCTTCCTTCGCTGCACATTCATGTAGGGAGCATTTACGGATCAGCATTTTGATCAAGATTTGAATTTTCTTGCCACTGAGGAGGATCCTGTTACCAAGAAGGTAGATTTTTTAATGTAAATAGTATTTGTACTTTCCTGCTAATTGTATCTCTGTTTTTTATGAGTTATAGTTCAGTGTGCGCTTTCAATGGATTCGACCTTTTAAGTTCAGTAGTTTTTGATTTTCATTCATCATTGCACTTGCAGACTATGAAGAGGCTGCTTCTTAATATAAAGCCAAAAGATATTGGTACAATCGTTTTAGGTTCTCCTGGCGAGGATCCAAAGATGTTAGCCAACTTCAAAGATCTTCTAGAAAAAATATTTGTGTTGGACCCAGATAAACGGATTACAGTAGTGCAAGCGTTGGGCCATCCATTCATCACTGGCAAGTGAAACTGATGCTGCTTTTCTGACTTCAGAAATGCTGTTGCCCTAGATAATTGCATATTATGATCTAAGTTTATATTCAGATCTCTAATCATTGGGCATTCATCTTCTTTATCTTCTCTGTGCTGGCTTATGAGGTTTGGGCACAGTTCTTGCGTGATTGAAGTCGAGAAAGATGATGTTTGGGTGGTAGAAGACCTGCCATGGCTGTTCTTTCGGTGGGATGTGTTCTGTTTCTATTGTAAGACAACTTGCTAAGGCGTTCTTCTTCTTGTACTCATTCTTGATGGTGACCATTAAGAAAACTTTATCATATTATTTTAATATGCCCTTGATAGATTACCAAAGTTGTAATGTGGACATCGGATCAGTTCCTGCAATTGTATCTGCAGGTTTTCTGTGCATCGGAAACTAACACTGACTGAATTTTCTGCGTGTGGGAACAAAAAATCAATATATTTTGGAGTTCCTGATAAGATTTCTTGGGGATTTCTGTTTCGTTTCTTTTTTCTTCCCTGCTCTTGTAGTCCCAGATGGTTAGTTTTGAGATTGCGAAATCAGTGTTATGTTTTTCTGTTAGGATTATAATACTAAGAGCACTACTTTCTTCCTTTTTGTTCCTGTTTGGGTCCTGGAGAGTCTAATTTAATCTTTCATTCAGGATATCCGCCAGTGCTATGAGGCCAATATTCAGTGCTTTAGATGCTTAAAAAGGCACTCTGGAGAAGGTACCTTGGTTTGTCTATTAGGAGCTTGTTATGACAACCTTGAAAATTGAGAATATATGATACTTTAGCTGCTGTGAATGTATGCTTTAGTTCTTCCTCGTACAGTATTGGTTATGAGTGGAAGTTAATGGGCGGGATTTGGCTGGCAATTTTGCCATTAGGATTTGCATTGCAAGTTAGTTTTGCCTTTGTGCATTAGTGGTGCTTGCTTTTCTGCTCTCCGTACCGGCTCAATTTCGTGGATATGCACTGTTATTCTGCTGTATCCGCGAAGCAATATTTTTGAAAGCTCATTATCAATCAACTTTAATATGCATGTGTTGGCTGCCTGTTTATTCTTTCTCTCTTTTCAGTTGTTTTGTCTTTTGAGAATGTATTCTAATGAAGTTGCGTTGCATCTGATCCATGGTTGGTCATTCTGGACGAGTTCTTGCTGGAGGCCAATGCTGCATTTTGGAAGTGAGACCTGATTATAGTGAGTGCCCCTGATATTCTCTCTTTTAGAGGAAAATTTCATTCGCAAGTTCTTAACATGATATTCTCTCTTTTTAGGATTATGGCCCCATGTTTCAGCCAGTCTCTGTAAGTATTCTTGATTACCTGTAATTTATCATATACGTGCTTCTTGGTACTGTTGGTCTCTTGATAAGTATTTTGTTTGCCAGAGTTAAATTTATGCGTTTCCCATTGTCTTGCAATCTTTCAGAAGTTAATTGTTTTAAAAGCTAGTCCTTTGGTTGTCCAAGTTTGTTATAGTGTTGGATTGAACTACGTTATCATGCTCTTTTCGTGGTAGGACAATCGTAATACTTCACAAACCATTATATTTTCATTGAACTTGTTTTTGAGATTTTCTTTTTAGCCCAACTGGTCTTGTTCTATCTTCCTCATTGTCGTTGCCCTTGCCAACTACAGCTATCACGTTTTTGTTTATAACATTTCAAACTATCCAGCATACCTGGCTTCTTTGCCATCAATCTTTCCTTTCAACTTGGTAGGAATGTTGTGCCAGTGTCTCCCTCCTTTATGCAGATAGTGATTAAAGACATCAAAAGTATCCTTCTCAGGTACCTCCTGGTAATTTCTACGCCGATCAGGCCTCGTCCTTGCCAAAGTTGCTCTTTTCCACTTTGTCTTAATATCTCCAAATTTTCCTCTATCTCCTGTACTAGTCTTGTCAACCCCCACTACTTTAATTGGAAGTAATTCTACATCTACATAGCTTCAGGTTCTTTGGTCGACCTCCCGTGCATGATTAGTGATTCTTAGATATGTAACATCATTCTGTTGCGACATCTTTAAAAGCTTCACAATATAACTTGCAAGCTTGATCCCCTTATATACCATAGTTGACGATTTAGGTCCATAACGAATATGGTCACTTATAACGGATTGGAGGAGATTAGGTTGAACGTCGAAGGATTGATTGCTACATGAGAAAGAAGGTTGACTTATTCAGTCTGACTGGCAAGGCTTAGTTCCACCTCCGTGATCAAACTAAGTGAGGGCAGGAATCGTACTTATGAAAGGAATTCCACTTGTCACAATTCGCAACTGCTTATTTGAACCCTTCACATCTCCGCTTGGCATGGCTAGGGATGCTACTCAAGCTTACAGCCAGTTGGTAGAAATTAATAAGACCTACATAAATGACTCGGGGACAAATGGATCCTCATATTACAACTTCTCTGTCTACTTAGGAACTAAAACTCGTTCCCGTGGGCAGCGTGCTTTTATAGTGCACGGAGTCCACCTAAAAAAAGCTCCTGACCCAATTCCAACGAGACCACCAAACAAGGGTGCTAGTGTGGGCATCTTCTCGCTGAATATTTTGTGTATACTGTATGAAGATACTAATGATGAGTCCAATTGTAGTTAACGTAGAACTTTGGTGGATGGTTTTGCCTCAGTTATGAGTCTCATTAAATGACCTATGAGAATAAATTTTGGTGGGTGTTTTTGCCTCGGTTATGGGTCTCATCTAACGAAGCAATAGAAGTTTTTCTTGCAACTTTACGAAAATTCATCACTCATATGTGAAGCGTGTTATGATGCAACACGATCAGATTTGTCCTGTTCATGGCGTCTGAACAGAGTCAACTCTAGGGAGTACTTATGTTTCCCTTGAAGTACTGCATAGATTGCTAGTAAGATAATGCTGTTTGGTGTTGATTATATTCTTCTTACGAGGAAAATCCCTGAGTTACTTCTATTAGTCAACTCCCTTGTGTGGGTTTACTGGATAAAGCTTTCAGATATTATAGGGCAATAATTATCACGTTTCTCATGGTATTTTATTTTCTCGAATCAGCAAAATGGTAGTACTGCGAATGGGATTCTTAGTCTTTTTCAAGGCAACTTGAGTCATGGAAACTAAAACTATTTCCCTACTCCATCGCTATATCACAAATCTATTAGTGTGTTTCTCCATTACGTAGTTGGACATATGCTCTTGAAGATCGAAGCCGGCATGGGATAACCATTTCTTCTTTTTGTTTTTGTGTTTTCTTAGAAGAAGTGTCAAATTCTCGTCTCGAAAAGATCAAATTCAAACACTATTCACCAGCTCACTACAAATGTTTTATCAACCATCCTTGGCATTTGGAAAGTTGTATTCAATAACTTAGCTGTTATCATGGTTATTATAGCGTCTAAAAATATTTTCATCATTTTTGTGGTTCAAAAAATATCCAAACAAGTAAAAGATTTTTCCATATTCTCTGATAAGGATCTTTAATCTTTCCTGAAAACACAGTAGTAGAAACAAGGGTTTAATAGACTTAAGTACCTCCAAACTACCCAAAAGTATGACTATAGTACCAAATGTTTAATGTTGACATTCAAAGGTGTGGCACTTTATTTAGGCGACAAGTTAGTAGCGCTTGTACTTTTACAAACTAACAGGCCAGAGTCGAGTGGGTCCCACAGACTAGGGGCAAAGTGGTCCGAGCAGTTGATATGGGAGAGTATATAATAATAACTACATTCAAAAGAGAAAATTTCTTTCCTTTTCTCTCCTTTTCCTTTTATCCCTTTCTTCTTCAACACCATTTCCACGACTCCTCACCCATCATGATCAAATTTGGTTTCCACCAATTCACCTTTCTTTACCCACCACCATTACTACCGCCCACCATTAGTACCACCAGTTAATCAAACCCGTACCTCTTTAAAGGTTGTTTGATTAGTGCAAAGTTGATGAGATGCAGTATCTTAAAATTGATTTACAGAATAGAAAAAAAAGGATGCCTGCATGCTGCATACTATTTCCACGATCTCTTCGTCATTTTCTTCGATATTTGGGATGTAATAATGTTTCATGCCAGCTTTAGGAATTGGGAATCTAGCAATGGAGTAGGCGCGTTGTAGAGGAGGGAGGTAAACTTGGGAATGTGAGGGCAGGGGAAGGAGTGAGGGAGCTGGGAGGATGGGGGCCTCGTTGCCGATGATGGAGGAGATTGGGGTGGTTGGCAGATGACAATGTTGGATGGATCTTTGGGTTGGCATAATTTGGGGGAAAACTGGGTTCAATTTGGGAAGAAAGAGATGTAGATTTGAATTAGGGAATCTGACTTGTTTGGGTCAATAGCCTCAGAAACTCAGATGTTTGTCGGTGTTGATATGGAGATGGTTTTTATAGTCGATGGTTATGACGGTGAGAGTAGGTAATAACTTGGTGGCGGCGGTCATGGCGGCGGTTCCTGTGGTCAGGTCAAGAAGAAAGGTGGTGGTCTAGTGCCGGTTGCATGGGTGAAGAAGGAAGATGGATATCCGTGGAAGGAGGAACGCGATGAGAAAGATTCCTACAGAATAATATAAATATAAACAAAAGGAAAAGAAAATCGAGAGGAAGAGATTTAACTTATTGTTATCTAATTTTATTTTGTATAATTGTTGTCTAGACAACTTTGCCCCTAGACTAGGACCCACTTAACTGTGATTTATTAATGATTTGAACGGAGAAACAAACAAGTTATTAACTTGTCGTCTAGATAAAGAGTAGGACTTTTAACTGTCTAAATTGAATACTTGGATACTCAAGTGAGACTTTTGGCTAGTTCCAAGGTACTAAAGTTATTTCACCATAAAAGCAATATTCCTGTGTGTTCTTGTTAATTGTCTAATCGTTTTTGGAGGGAGAGAGCATGGTTATCGAGCTTCTCGATTTGTATAATGGCATCAGGTTTGTCAATAGTTTAGGCAATTGGGCATTGACTGTGTCTGGAAGCTATATGACGAATTAACCAAATGAGAGGAGAGGGCCATATTCTGTTTTTTGTACTAACTTGTGATCTAGACTAATTGATGCTTTTAAAATTTCTTGTTGGACGAGGGGAAACGTTTGAACAGCTTTTCTATAGTTTGTCTTTGATGATTGATAACAAGTGTACGAGGGAGTATCCACCTAGAGTTTGGCTTCAATCTTGTTCCATGCTTTATCTAAGCTTCCACCCCACCTCTAGAACTGAGAACTGAGATGCGACGCCAAAATCATTTTGTATTATGGCTAAGAACTGAGATGTCTTGGAGCTGCTTTCGGGGTGCCACTGTTGCTCTTTATGAGATTTTCTGGGAAGAAAGGGAATGCAAGTTTACTATAATCTGGAAGAACAGGGAGAGACGGAATTGGAGAGGCGGTGTTGTGTTGTACTTTGTTGTTTGAATTAAGAAACCAGTGGCATGCAGTGGACATCAATTTAGTCATTATGTTGGTTCGCCTAGTAATTTTGTTCTTTTGGATGGGAGTATTTGCAGTAGAAACATCGGAGGAGGAGACGCGAACTTTTATAGTGTGTACTTTAGCTCAACATAAATTTCTGTATATATTGGCTCATGCTTGATATTCGGTAAATCTGCTTCCAAAACATCCCTGCTTTAAATAATCCTACTGCTGCTTAATCATCAATGCTTGTATATTAGTATGTTGTTTTTTTCCTTTCATTCTTTCTTAAACAAACAGATACTCCGAGTTAATTGTTGTACTCTCCCTGCGGTCTGTGTTTAGCATCACTGTTTTTGGATTAGCTTTCTGGTTTGTTTATATGCTCCAGTTCCCGTATCGTTTGCAACTCTGTGAGTCTAGGTAGACAATCCTTCAACGGAGTATTAGATTTGTTCTCTGACTACTACTTCGAAATTTAGAATGTCGTTTTACCAGTTCATGTTTTAGACTGGTGCTCCCTTCTTGGTGTTTGTGCGCACCAACGCTGGAACGGCAAGTGTCTTACTTGTCCTGGTTTTGAAGCTCTGCCCCGGTCATGCCAGTCATCCTTTTGTGACCCTTGAGACTTCGATTTTACGTGGGGCTCTAGTTTTCAAATTCTTTCATTGCAGATTTGGTAGCATCGGTTAAGAGCACTCGTCTCATATGATCTGATTGATGTAGAATTCTTGTACTGTTATGAATGCCACATCCTTTTTCATAGCTTTTAATGCCCCAATGCACTGTTGTAAAATTTGTTCCAGGCTTTCACTTTGAATTGAGGGTAAAGAACTCTGATTGATGGACCAAAAAAGTTTTACAAGTTTTGCTTGTCAAAATTATGTACTTCCTTCCAAATTGTTTTCACCTATTTCACCCAACCACCACCATTTCGTTGTTGCCACCACTGTTACTATTTTCATCATCCCTACCACTAGTTACATCTCAATACCACTACCATAACTACCATTGTTACCATCACTTGACCAACCCATCATTACCACCGTTAGTGGCGCTACACAATGTGGTGCCACTATTACACATGAAACCACTTACAGTGATGGGAATTTCATCATAAGTTAAGAATATAATTGATTAAGAATTTTTACCTTTCTATTTCCTCTGTTTTCAAACACAAAATAGAAATTTTGTTTTTTTGTTGTTCCAAACTAAAAAAATTGAATTAAGTTTCAAATTCAACTTTTAAAATTTAAATCTTAAAAGAATTGGCTCCAAACAGAGTGTAAAGGTTTAAAGATAACACCGAAACCCCTGCTGATCCAAAACAGAGAGTAAAGAATAAGAACTGAGTCATGACGAACCATGATTATTAAATGTCATTGCAATTAGAGAAGACACCCGGGAAACTCGCTGACCACCGCATGAAACAAGAGTGAAGTTGACCATTTGTGGAATCACAGCAAAAAACAAGCGTTCTTCATCACTACAGGTTTCATAACCTTCACCACTGCCACTTCCAAACACCATTAAACATTTTGGCTGTTACTAGAATCTCATACTCCCTACAAGCACACATAAAGATCCTAAGTAGCCAGAGAAAGCCCTCACAGCCTGTTACTAGAATCTCATACTCCCTACAAGCCCTAATAAAACGATAAAGGAAAGGAGCGGCATTGACGAAATTCTGAAGTATATATAAGCTACAACCCCAGCAGGATCTGACCACTGTCACTGCATATTTGATTTCTCTTCGGCCAGAATTTGAGCCACTATAGGTGTTGATACACTTAGCCCTAAAATTGAAGTTTCTTCTTTTATGCATAAGTACTGATCAACCATCCACGGTCACAATGATGTAGTTCTAGCAAATCGAATAGGTCATATAGATCTATTAGATTTTACTAGATTCGGCGAATCGGAGCAAGAACCTTTAGGTCGCCGCCGTCCCCAACTGCATGGATCAGTGCTTGGCACCGTGACATGGCCATCGACCCATCACTTCTGCCGATCACGCTTAGTGTACTACTCTAAAGACAACCAAAAACACAACCAAATTAAAGAACCTACATAAGTAACTATGCCGGAGACATGCTGCCGCCCCATACGCGCTAACGCAGAGTGGGGGCGGCACTGGCTTTTGGAATTTTTTTTGTGTGTGTGTGTGTGTGTGGGTGATTCTTGTATTATTTGGTTTGAATGCCATCAACTATTTGGTGTCGTGAACAAGAATGGTAGGTGAGGTACATGTTAATTGCTAAGGAGGGAAACTAATCATACCTCAGATGGTTTACACACACAGAAGAACCAATCTAAGAAAGCTTTTTCCTTGTACGCTATTTGGTTACGCCCACCTACTGGCAGGCAGTTCATGTGAACATTTGACATAATTGCCTTTTTGCTAGCCCTACTTGAGAAATAATTCGGCTATTAGTATGCAGTCTGGATTCTCTGCACTTTCTGTGGTTGAGAAGTGTCCTGGGAATAAAAAATAAAGGCAAATATTCGTTGTTACAGGAGATATATACGCCCATATTTAATATTCAATACTTATTTTATACCGTTTGTAAGGGATGAACTGTTCTGATATGATGCAATACTGAAAATGGTCTTTACTATACTCAAAGGAATAATGTTAATTTTCTTGACGCAACGGTCTTTGATTGGACGAGACTGAATGCAATTCTTAATTAGAGGGAGTTTCTTTCTACTTTATTCTTGTCTAGTTGTATTTGGAGGGTTCAAACTTAAAAAAAGATTGTGAGGTATTAAGGATGTGATTACAATTCTAAATTAATCTGATGCCTTTCAACTTCTTGACTTAGACGTCTGAGCAGAATAGACTGGTCATGGCAACATCAAACTTTTCTGCTCTTGGGTTCTCATGGCCGACTAATTGGTCTCTTGTTTTGGGATATTGCTTGTAACACTTGCTTTCTACAAAAGTTGGTAGGAAACCCTGCAATTTTTGCTTCTCACTGCAAAGGTTTCCACAAGACCATAACTAAGGAACAAGTTAGGAGAGATGGATTGCCATCGGTGAGACCTTTTACACTAAGGGTGAGCGTTTAAGCCGTTCAAATCAATTCGCTCGATCAAATCAAACTTATCAAATTGGTTGATCATGAATCAATTTTAAATAGTAATTGGTTTAGTTTTTTTTTTTTCACCACACCGAATGTTTGGTTCAGTTAAATTTTAATCTAAACCCAAATATTATCAAATTTATATATAAGTACACTATATACTATCTTCAAAAGGTAGAGTTTAAAAAGTTGCGATCATCTATATTACAAAGACCCAAATAGTCATTAGATAGATCCAAACAAGTTCAAAGATGATGACAAGTCCAACTAGGTCAATCTATTTAAACTTGCGTGTTTGATTCGTTCAAACCGTTGAAATTGAACCGTGAAATCGGACCGTTCAGTTTGTCTTTTCCTTCCCACCTCCCACCCCCACGCACACACAACAACAACCCACACTGATAATGGTCCGTTTGATTTCATATTCAACATCTAAATCGAACCGTGTCCCCCTTATTTTGCAGTGAGAAAACCTTCAGCCTGCCATTGAGGCTGATGGAGAAATCTAAACTACTCACACCTTGCGAAGAATCACCCGAGTTACATACAATGAGTAGTATGATTTTCTAAAGTATATTTTGTTATCAATGTTTACTCAATCATCTAGGTCAAGTAAACTTGACAAAAGGCACGACAGAGACCTCGTTTTGCATTGTTATGGTCACAAGTAAGGCAAATGAAACTTGAGGAGTCACGACCTCTGGTCATGTTTTGAGGCTTCAAAGAGGAAGTTTGGCGAAACTTAAAATTTAAAAAAGAAGGAAAAAAAGGGTGGCAATGATAAAGGGGTAGGTGAAGCACGAAGAGAAAAGTGTCTGAAGGCCCTGGATGCATGCTACAAGAATGGGAAGTCCGACGGTTATTTTGGGTCGATGGATCGTAAAAAATCTTTCGTGTAACGAAATTCTTCAACATGTGAAAAGATTCTTAAATAATACGGGTTAAGATTTTGTTATTATTTTATCTTATTCATTACATATACCATGTAATTACTATCACTGTTACGTTAATGTTTTTTTCTTCGGGCTCGGCATGAGATGTAAAAATGCTTGTTATACGCTTGAAGTCTCATAAATAGGGTATTCTGAAAAATGAGTTGTTGGCCTCAAATGTTAAATACAACAGTGGATATTAACTACAATACTGGAGCGTTGCGATTGCGACAATGAGCAGTAACTTGAGGATTGCTTTTAGAATATGGGCTGCCCCTTGTATTCACGCGCCGCCTCTTGCATGTTTTTATTTGTATTTTAATTATTTTTCTATGATTCTTCTTTGTATATGTATTGTGATGCTTATCGGATAGTGTCGTCATCTTTGTATATGTGTCAATTCCCCATTATGAATTTGATGTAAGTTGACTGTTTTGCATTCTCTTATATATATGTGTGTGTGTGTGTGTGCGCGCGTGCGTGTATTTTGATTATTATTACAAATAAAATAAAAGTAAAACATATTGGGGCTCCTAAATGGATAACGACATTCTGCGTGTTACTGCTTCATGCACATCACCATGTGGCAGAGGTTTTGGTGTTCATCTTTTTAAAAATTAAAATCAAAAGCTGAAATGGGTTTCAAACACACCCTAAGTATTCTTTAAACGTTCATTTTTCTTGCCAGTCATCTTAGCTCTCTTGAACTTCCCCTCTGACTTTCATGTGTTGGGTGCGATGACCAAAACTTGTTCTTTCGCAGGTGGGTAACCTAATGATCAATCTTGATTAAGTCTGACAAAGTTCCTCCTTAACGACAAGCCAAGAGAATGAGCAAGCCAAGCTAGGGCATCAAATTTTCGTTCTCTTGGCAGCAAGGGTGAATCTTCATTTTGCATCCACTATTTTCTTTCGGTTCAAATATGGGCGGAAATGGAATAAAAAAGAGTGTACCTCGTATGAATAAGTAGTACACCGAGTGCTTCTATCACTATCGAAGTGCCAATAGGGCCACGCTAAACAAAATTTGCACTTTCGTGGCCCTAAACTTATTATTAGAGTCCAATATTCTCAGCAGTCACTCAGAAATTCTCAGAAATTCGAGAAAAAATCGATGAGCTGTGGTTTCATACATGAAAAATCAGTGAATCATGTGATTCAATTATGTCAAACAGATAAAACTTCACACTGTTTTCCCAAAAAAAAGGAACGGAAAGGTGATTTTACCTCGTTGACGAAGTTGAGCACGATACCTGCAAATTTTCTGGGAACGGTAAAAGACATAAATGAGTACCGTGAAAATCAGGAATCCAACAGACGTTAATTGAAGAGAGAGTGAGAGAGATGGCGGGGGGGGGGGGGAATTGACCTTCAGTGTTGTCGGATTTGGGAGCCATTTGACCGGAAAATGCAAAAGGTGGGTCGGGCAGGAACTTTGTGAAAAAATTTCTGCTTTCAAAGTGAACCCCCCAAAAATGTAAGGAAGCAAAAACATAAAGGAATCGACGACACCGTTTTAATGGAAACGAGTGGACGTAGGTGAGGGGATAAAGCCCGTGACGGTAGAAGAGTCCTTGTCCAGACAAGGCCCAAACTTGCACGGCCTAGGGGAGTTCGTTCTCGTTGCGGACGAGTATTTAAACTGTTCAATTCGATCAAATCAATTTAACCGGTTAAATTGAATATTTTGTTTGATTTGTTATTTTTGAAGCTGTTCTAACCGAACTGAATCGTACCTGATATATCAATTAAAAATATTTATGTAGTTGTTACTGTACTTATAATCTAACCACCAGCATAAAGTAGGTACCTTATACCCTAACTTGAATAGGTAGATTATGTATATTACAAAGGCCCACCCAACAGTAAATGGACAGGCTCAAATAAGTTCAAAACTATAAGTCCAAGCCGGTCAACCCGTCTGAACCGATTGATTTGACCCATCCAAACCTTCGATACAGAACCGTTTGACTATGGTCTTTTTTTTTAACAAACTGATGGTGATATGTTCGGTTTTGTATTCAGCCTCCAAACCAAACCAATCGAACCATACTCACCCCCTACTCCTCGTTAAGTAATCCCAACGCATACCAAAATATAAATATCACTGAAGCTCCAAATCAATCTTAAATTTAATTCATTTGTTAGTAATTTAGAAAATAAACGAATCAAGTTTGAACAACTTTGAGTTTGAAGGTATTAGATCACAAATATTCTCAACAGTTTCTACTAAGATTCTAGAGATTTTGTACAGATTTAGCTAAAATCCTGGTTAGTTAGGATATGATTACATTTCAAATTTTGTACTCAAAATTTGTACCATCCTTATCTTCATTATCCTGTAAGTTATTTAAATACAAAAACCTCACAACCAATTTGGTGTGAGAGAGAAACAATACAAAAGTTTTAGTTCCAAGTTGGCATCAAAGCCTTCTGTTCGACAACTTACCTTTTTTTTTCCTTTTCGATGGCTTTTTCCAATATCTCTTCGTCATCAGTTAACTCCACCTCTCCCTCTCCAACTCTTTCTCAAGCCCACCACTATATTTCTCTCAAACTCACCACCAAATTTACCTCTATTGGCGCATGCAACTTGTGCCCTTTCTTTGCAGTCAAGATCTCTTTGGGTTTGTTGATGGCACTTCCTCTCCTCCTCCGAAGCACTTTGTTCTCGCTGGTGAGACTACGCCAATTCTCAATCCTGAATTTTTGCCTTGGCATCGTCAAGACTCTGCAATCTTGAGCAGGTTACTTTCTTCTCTCTCCGAGGAAATTCTCCCTCTTGTTGTTGGCTGCAACACCAGTCGCGATCTATGGTAGGTTCTCTAGACATCTCTGAACTCTCCATCCAACACGAGGATTCTTGGTCTCCACACAAACCTTCATGAACTTGATCAAAAGGATGAGAGTGTTTTTACCTATCCTCAACGTGCCAAATCTATCTCTGATGAGCTCTCTGCCGCCGGTAGACCAATCTGTATCGAAGACTTCAACGTTTATGTATTTCGTGGATTGAAACCAGATTTCAAAGATCTTGCAACCACTCTCAGTGCTAGGACTGAGCTTGTTTCGTTCTCTGAACTTCATTCCCTTATTCTTAGTCATGAGTTCTTGCATTCCGACAATCTAACCAAACTTCACCTTAATTCTTCATCCACATCATCTATCCCTGATACCCAGCCTTTTGCCCATATCTCTCACCGTAATTCGCACCCCAACTCTACCTTTCATTCCCCTAGCACCCATTACAATCATCGTCAAGGAGGTCGTGGCAATGGGCCTTATTGCAACAACCGTGGTCGTGGAGGCCGTAATTTTGAGCCTTTTCAACATCATGGTGGCGATAGCAAACGCGGTGGCACTCATGGCAGCAGATTCAATCATCGCCCACGATATTGCAAGTTTTTAAATACCATATCTCATACCCCTCAAATCCTCGATCTGCTACTTCTAGACCAGCTGCTTACCACACCAGCCACTCTAGTGACACCTTTCCTGAAGACTTCCAGTGGTTTCAGGACACGGGCACAACTCATCATGCTTCTCCCGACTTGCACTCGCTTACCGCTGTGTAGCCATACGAAGGCCATGATCAGCTTCATGTTGGCGATGGTAAAGGCCTTCAAATCTCTCACATAGGCAAGTCTCTAATTCACACTTCTTTAGCTCCCATTTATATACCTCATTTTCTCCATGTTCTTTCTATTTCCAAGTCATTACTCTATGTCCATCAGTTTACTAAAGACAACAATTTCTTTTTTGAATTCCATCATAACTATTTTTTGGTTAAGGATTAGGTCACGAGGGCTACTCTTCTTCGCGGTCCGAGTAAAAATGGTTTGTACTGTCTCAATGTTGTCCATCCATCATCTCTTTCCTCCAGCCCTACTGCTCTATCTGCTATTCATACTACCGCAGATGGTTGGCACCGGCGCCTTGGTCATCCTCATGCTCGTGTCTTGCGTCAAATCATCTTCGAAAATAAATTTCCATGCACAAGCTCTAAGCTTCAGACTCTTTGTTCTTCATGTCAACTAGGAAAAGCTTCTCGGAGTACCTTGCCTGTTACACATTCTCGTAGCTCGCATTTTCTTGATTTAATTCACAGCGATGTACGAGGACCAGCTCCATTTTCTTCTCTGGATGGATTTCGCTATTTTGTGTTATTTCTTGATGATTACTCAAAATTTATGTGGTATTATCCTATTGCTCGTAAATCTGATGTCTTCATTATTTTTACGCAATTCCAAGTCATGGTGGAACGCCAATTTGAGCGTAAAATCAAAGCAATCCAAACTGATTGGGGGCGGTGAATATCGCAAACTCAGTACTTTTTTTTCTCAAATTGGCATTATTCACTGTCGTTTATGTCCCCACACTCACGAACAACAAGGGGCGGTAGAGCATCGTCATCGTCACATTGTCAAAACTGGTCTCGCTCTTATGGCTCATGCATCGGTGCCACAACTTTACTAGGATTTTACTTTTGAAAAAACTGTCTTTTTAATCAATCGAATGCCCTCCAAAGTGTCAACCTACTAGTCCCTTTTTGAACTTGTTTCCGGGTCTTCGCCAAATTATCATTTCCTTAAAAATTTTGGATGCCTATGTTACCCATTTTTATGCCCCTATAATGCGCATAAAATCAACTACCGTTCTACTCCTCGTGGTGTCTTTCTTGGTTACAGTCCAACTCACTTAGGTTACCGATGTCTTCATCTTCCTACTCGCAAAATATATATTGCTCGTCATGTCATCTTCGATGAGTTCACTTATCCGTTCACTGGTTCATCTCTTCTTGGCTCACCTCCTCCCCCTACTCCTGCACCACCACCTCAACCATGGGCTCTTGCTCCCATTCGTCTTCCATCCTCTCTACATACATCACCCGCCGCTGTTTCACCCCTCTCTCAAAATTTTACTCCAGCTCACCTTCCTTCCACCTTATCCCCCACACATGTACCTTCGGTATCTGCCATCCCTCACCCTCCTCCCCTTAACACCTTATCTAACCTTACCTGCACTCATCCTATGACTTTACGCAAGAATCCCAAACCTAAACAACCTTTTGCATCCCTATGTGAAACAACTACTCTAACAAAACCTACTTGTTACTCTCAAGCTCAAAAGCATCCTGAATGACGCCATGCCATGAATGAAGAATTTAATGCACTCTTCGTAATGGTACTTGGTCCCTCCTTCCTCATCATCCTCACATGAATCTCGTGGGTTGCAAATGGGTGTTCGGGTGAAGAAAAAGGTTGATGGTTCATTAGTGTTATAAAGCTCGATTGGTCGCTGAAGGTTTCCACCAACAACATGGTGTGGACTTTGAGGAAAACTTTAGTCCAGTTGTCAAGCATACCACGATTCATACTATCCTTAGCATCGCTATTAATCGTGGTTGTTCCTTAACTCAACTTGATGTTAATAACGCCTTCTTACATGCTTCTCTTGCCCGAAGAGGTCTGCACCCTCTAGTTTCATAGACCCATCTCATCCTCACCATGTTTGTAAACTCCATCGCTCCCTGTACGGCCTTAAACAAGCACCACGTGCATGGTTCCATCGTCTCTCCACCTTTCTTATCTCTTTAGGCTTTGTTCTTTCACAGACGGATCCCTCACTCTTTGTACTCAATCTCTCAGGCACTATCATATATATATTGGTCTATGTCGATGACATAATTGTCACTGGGAACTCATCTACTAAAATAACGTCCTTGATCAACTCTCTGCTCTCTGAATTCTCCCTCAAAGACCTTGGTCTGCTTCATTATTTCTTGGGCATTAAAGTTTCTTCTGCTCAGACTGTTTGTTCCTATCTCAGGGCCGCTACATCACTAACCTTCTCTCAAAAGTTGGTATGACTCAGTCTGAACCTGTCCTTACCCCTACCTCTACTCCTCCAAAATCATATGTGCCAGGGGGTGCTTCCTTCCCTGATCCCACATGCTACAGATTCGTTGTTGGTGCCCCTACAATACTTAACCCTTACCCGACATGATATTGCCTTTGTCGTCAATAAGGCATGCCAATACATGCACTCTCTGAATGAAACTCATTGGACTTCGTCAAATGTATTCTTCGATATCTTTGCGCACAATTGATTATGGTCTTATGTTTACTCGTTCTCGCTTTTGGGATGTACAAGCCTTTATTGATGCTGATTGGGCTGGGCTGGCAACGTTGATGACCGTAAATCCACGGGGGGCTTTGCCATATATCTCGGTGGTAACCTTATCTCTTAGTCTTCTCGTAAACAACGTACTGTAGCTCGCTCTTCGACCAAGGATGAATATGAAGCTCTTGCAGATTTTGCCTCTGAACTCACATGGCTCTGCTCTCTTCTTACTGAACTTGGCTTTCCCCCTCCATCAATCTCCCATTCTTTGGTGTGACAATATAGGTGCCACATAGCTATCTACCAACCCCGTGTTCCATGCTCGAATAAAGCACATCGAGATTGACTTTCACTTTGTCCGTGACAAGGTTTGTCAAAAAGAACTGAACGTTCAGTTCATCTCTACCCATGACCAAATTGTGGATATTTTTACCAAACCCTTATCATCTTCCCGCCACCATTTTCTTTCTGGAAAGCTGAAGGTCCTCTTGCGACCCCCTTCATCTTGAGGGGGTGTATTAGATCTCAAATATTCTCAACAGCTTCTACCAAGGTTCTAGAAATTTTGTACAGTTTTAGCTAAAATCTTGGTTAGTTAGGATAGGATTACATTTCAAAATTTGTACTCAAAATTTGTATCATCCTTATCTTCATCATCCTGTAAGTTATTTAAATGCAAAGACCTCACAACCAATTTGGTGTGAGAGAGAAACAATACAAAAGTTCTAGTTCCAAGTGAAGGTTAAAGAAGCCCGAGTGACAGACCATGACCTTTTGTTGCCCAAGAAAATTGAAGTATGTAAAAGCTATAACCCAAGTGGGATCTGACCACCGTCACTGTAGATTCGACTTGTCTTCGGCCAGAATTTGAGCCACTATAGGTGTTGATACACTTAGCCCTAAATTTGAAGCTTCTTTTTTTATGCATAACTACTAATCAACAATCCACGACCGCAATGATGTAGATCTAGCAGATCTAGTAAATCGAATAGGTCATATAGATCTATTAGATTTTGTTAGATCCGGCGAATCAAAGCAAGAACCTTTAGGTCGCCGTCCTCGATTGCATGGATCGATGTTTGGCGCCGCGACGCCGCCATCGACCTACCACTTCTGCCGGCCACGCTCAGTGTACTCCTTTAAAGACAACCAAAACAC
The DNA here is from genome assembly GCA_033065855.1 of Escallonia rubra. Classification (NCBI taxonomy): domain Eukaryota; kingdom Viridiplantae; phylum Streptophyta; class Magnoliopsida; order Escalloniales; family Escalloniaceae; genus Escallonia; species Escallonia rubra. The sequence continues at coordinate 838,766 of JAVXUO010002581.1, read as the reverse complement.
AACCAAATTAAAGAACCTACATAGATAACTACGCTTGAGACCTGCTGCCGTCCCACACGTGCTAACACACAGTGGGCCGACACTGGTAGAGGTGTCAATGGGCCGGGCTAGGCCGGGCTAGACCGGGGGGCTTTGGGCCTTGTGAACCGGGCCAGGCACAATTAGGGGATATCATGGCCCAGTCCAAGCCCAAAGGGCCTGAATGAAAAAATATTTTTTTTAAATTATTTTTATTCATGTTATGAAAAAATTAAATTTAAGATTTTGTTCATAGGCTTTCCTTCCTTTTATCTGGGCTTAGGATCAGCTGATATATATATATATATGGGAGCCGATCCCTGTCTAGAGATGGAGAAATAACAATTTCTCCACCACATATCTGGCCGTCCACGTGTACCCGTGGATGGCCCAGATTTCACTATTTTTTCTTCAAAAAATGCTAACCGCCACTCTTATAAGTGGTTAGGGCAAAGTCCAAAAATGCCCCTCTCAGTTTGGAATTAGCTAACATCTACTCTTTGTAGAGGTTAATGGCCCACCATCAATTAGCTAACCGCTACTCTTTGTAGAGGTTAATGGCCCACCAACTTGTGCTGGCCTCTACAAAGAGTGGAGGTCATTGGCCCACCAAACCAGGTTCAACACACCAACATTAAGGTTCAACACACCAAATCTCAAATTATGCAGTAAAGATTAACAATTAAAGTTCAAATTAAACATTAATCCTAACATTCTTCTTCATCATCGTCCTCCTCGTGCAGACCGTCAGGTTCGATACCTAACACTTTGTAGTGGTTTCTCTTGTCATGATCAGTCATTTTATTACACAACGCACACTTTCACAGTCGTTTCTGACCCGTTGCATCTTCAATCTAACTCTTCATATGTATTGCTCGTTTTCGCCCTTTTGTTTGAGAAAGAATTGGATCAAAAATATCTTCATCCTCACCTTGCAAAGTGACCTGGTTTGGTGGGCCAGTGACCTCCACTCTTTGTAGAGGTCAACACAAGTTGGTGGACCATTAACCTCTACAAAGAGTAGCGGTTAGCTAATTGATGGTGGGCCATTAACCTCTACAAAGAGTAGATGTTAGCTAATTCCAAACTGAGAGGGGCATTTTTGGACTTTGCCCTAACCACTTATAAGAGTGGCGGCTAACACTTTTTGAAGAAAAAAAGTGAAATCTGGGCCATCCACGAGTACAGGTGGACGGCCAGATATGCGGTGGAGAAATTGTTATTTCCCCACCGGTAGATAGGGATCGGCTCCATATATATATATATATATATATATATATATATATATATATATATATATATATATATATATATAAGGATTAATTTGAAATAAGCTTGTAAATAAGCTTATTACAAAAGAAAGTTAATTGAATTTCAAATCCAATTCTGAATTTGAAATCCTAATCCTAAAAGAATTGGTTTTAAACAGACCGTAACTTATGCGATTTAGAACAAAAAAAAGGATCTAACTAATGATTTAAACAGGGATAGAGGCTTTATTTTTTAATTAATTTTACAGGAATAACGAGGGTTATATTCGTAAGCTAAATGTAACCTAAAAACTAATATAACTAATCATTTTAAAACTCAAACTAATCAGTATACTGAAGTATTAGAACTTAATTTTGACTCTTGTATCCTTAAAATCACTCTCTAATATGCATATAAAATATAGATATCCGAAAAATAAAAATATCATATTATATTTAGAAGAAAAAATTGATGTTACAATTGACATACAAACAACTCACGAGACTTAGAACAAAAAATGATCTAGCAAGTGATTTAAATTTGGATAGTCGTTAATATTTAAATTTAGTTAGCTTCGTGCAACAATGAGAGTTATATTCGTAAGCCTTATGTAATTTTAAAAAATACTTTCAATCATTATAAACTCAACCTAATAGATATACCAAGTTATTAGGACTTATTTTTTTACTATTGTTTTTTTAAAACCATTCCTCAATAGAAATATCAAGTTTATTTACCTAAAAAACAAATAACAAAAAAAAAATTTTGAAAATCAGGGTCAGACCCGGGCCGGGCCGAATCCGGGCCTGTCTGGGGCGGGATCAGACCCGGGCTTTTTTAGGGTCGGGCAGGGCTTTTTCCTCCAATTCTTCGCCTAGGCCTGGTCCTGGTCCTTGGCCCTATGGACTAGGGCCACACTGTTCATCCTTTAGGGCCAGGCCAGTCCGGGCCATTTTAGGGTCGGGTCGGGCAGCCCGCAGGCGGCCTGGCCCTTTTGACACCACTAGGCACTGGCCTTCGGAAGGTTTTATACTTTGGAAGGAAAAAAAAATAAAGGCAAATATTCTTTGTTACAGGAGATATATATGCCCATATTTAATATCCAATACTTATTTTATACAGCTTGTAAGCAATGAACTGTTCTGATGCAATACTGAAAAGGGTCTTTACTATAATCAAATGAATAATGTTAATTCTCTTGACGCAACGGTCCTTGATTGGACGAGACTGAATGCAATTCTTAATTAGCGGGAGTTTCTTTCTACTTTATTCTTGTCTAGTTGAATTTGGAGGGTTCAAACTTAAGAAAAGATGTGAGGTATTAAGGATGTGATTACAATTCTAAATTAATCTGATGCCTTTCAACTTCTTGATTTAGACGTCCGAGCAGAATAGACTGGTCATGGCAACTTCAAACTTTTCTGCTCTTGGGTTCTCATGGCCGACTAATTGGTCTCTCGTTTTGGGATATTGCTTGTAACACTTGCTTTCTACAAAAGTTGGTAGGGAAATCTGCAGCTTTTGCTTCTCACTGCAAAGGTTTCCATAAGACCATAACTAAGGAGCAGGTTGGGAGAGAGGGATTGACGTCCGTGAGACCTTTTGCAGCAGCAATGAATATCTAAACTGTTCAAATCAATTCAATCAGGCAAATCGAACATACCAAATAGGCCGATCACCAATCCATTTAAAAAAACAATTGTTTTGATATTTTTTTGACACCGAATGTTTGTTTCGGTTAAACTAAACCGAATTGAACTTATATATATGCAATTAAAAATTCGTAAGTTTTAAACCAAATACAAATATTATCTAGCTTTTATTATACTTGTGATTTAACCACAACATATAGAAGTAACTTATACCCAATTTTCAATAGGTATGCTTAAAAAGTTGTGATCATGTATATTACAAAAGCCTAAATTGTCGGCGGATGAATTTAAACAAGTCTAAAAATGGCGACAAGTCCAAATCGGTCAATCCGTTCAAACCATTGAAACTGAATCATGAAACTAGACCGTTCATTTTGTTTTTGATTTTTTTTTCCTCAAACCAATGGTGGTTGGTTTGATTTCATATTCAGCCTCAAATCCGTACTGTGTTCACCTCATATTTTGCAGTGAGAAAACCTTTAACCTGCAATTGAGGTTGATGAAGAAATCTTAACTACTCACACCTTGCGAAGACGCACATAATTTACATACAATGAGTGATGAGTGATTCTCTAAACTAATATTTCGATATCAATGTTTTCTCAATCATCTAGGTCAAGTAAACGTGAACAAAAAGCACGACAGAGACCTTGTTTTGCATAGTTTTTCACAAATTTATGGTCCACAAGCAAGGAAACTGAAAGTTGAGGAGTCATGATGGCATTTGGTCATGTTTTAGAGGCTTTTAGAAGGCTTTGGATGCGTGCTACAAGTATGGCAAGTCCGACCGTTAGTTTGGGCGGATGGCCTGTAGAAGAGTTTCAGTGTAACGTCAATATATATGACGTGATATGATGAACGATAAAATTTAACGACGTGGAGAAATTTTCAGACAATAGGGATCAAGGTTTTGATATTCTCTCTCTCATCTCATTCGTTAACGATACCACATCATTGCTATAATCGTTACGTTAATGTTTCTTTCATAAGGCCTGGCCGTAAGATGTGAAAATGCATGTTATTCACTTGAGGCCTGATAATAGGGGGTTCTGAAAAGGAAAAATTTTGATTGTTACCTAAATTTTAGGAAGATAGTTACAAGCGTACAACTCTTCATATAGTGACAATCAATTGTCGTTAAATATTTTATTGACTTTTATATGCTTATGCCAAGAAAGTGCTTGTAAGAATTTTTGCTGAAAGCGTTGGTAAAAAAATTACTAAAAATATTTAACGATCGTTAATTGCTGTTACACCAAAAGATTATAATGAACTGCTTATCTCTATTAACGTAGCGGGTGCAGACTACAACAGTATATGGAAGGACGCACACTGGCCAACTTATGTTACTTTAATACAGTAATAATCACCATCAATACAAATTCAAGACTAGAGCGTCGGTCGCGACAATGAGCAGTAATTTGAGGATGACTTTTAGAATATGCTTAAATATAGACTGCCTCTTGTATCCACGCGCCGCCTCTTGCGGAGGTCCCTTTGTACGCGGTTTTTTTTTTTTTTTGCGCTACCTCTTGTATGCTTTTTCTTTTTTTATATTTTTTTTGGTATTGAGTTGTTTATCGGATAATGATGTTATATATGTATTATGCATGTATTATTTGTTACGCACTTGATTTAACTTGACTGTTTTGCAGTCTCTTTGATCAGTATATGTAACATCATGTGAAACATTGGGTATTTTGGACTTTCTTGCAGTACGACATAAATGTTTAATCTTTTTTATATATTCACACGCTATTACTAATATATATAGCAACATGATTTTTGTTGAGCTACAAATTCTCTCATGTCATTAACCGCAATTTGACAAAAAAAAAACTAATACAAACTAGTTATTTCAACACCGTCAAATCCCCTGTTCAAATTCCCCAACAACTTTGCAATTCCTCATTTGTGCAATTCAAACAACATATTTAATCCAATAAAATTTTCAAATGCGTAATTTAGGTCAAAATTTCTTGAATTAAAATCCTCCGTCTAAACACACTCTTAACGGGCATATTTAAGTACTTGTAGACTAAAGATAACCTGGCTACAAGAATATACCAGCATTCCAAATGTTAATATCATATCATGCCACGACTTCAGAAATAGGCCTAACATTGTATGAGACGTTTTCAAGGGAATACAAGAAGAGAGACGCTGAAACAAGACATGTTTCGTGGAAGCATCCCACGACTTTATTGTTCAGGCGAACACTTTCAGGGGTGCTTCAAGAGGACACCAAGGTCAAAATAGTTTCATTACCTGGAAATGGCCATTGACCAGTCTCCATTCTTCGAGAAGCTTGAAGCCAAGTCTCATTTTCATATACTCCACCTACAACTTTAGCATTGCACTGCAGACTGTTGTGCTCGCAGGAAAAGGTTTTCGTAACAGTCAAATCTTACAAATTAGATGATGATGGAGAAAATACCGATTGAAATTGAATGGATTCAAAATGATCTACTCTAATGAACGGATCTTCACTCATGCTTCGAGTAGGGTTCATATATGTAGGTTGTTTTCTTCTTTTTTCTACAACAAAAGCAGGGACGGATCCAGGAAGTCTAATCAGGGAGACCAAGAAGTGATAAAAAAAATATTAGCTAGTATAGAAAAATTCGGAAGGTTCAAGTTCACATAAAATGTGAGTTATTTGATCGTATATGTTCACTATTCACAGTGATTTATTTAACTTAGTAAGCTTTGCCAACAATAAATTATTAGTCTTGCATGAAAGAAGTTTATATATGTACTTTGTGTGTAGATGTATTCCCAATTTGATTATTAATTATACGAGGATAATAGTACACGTATAAATTAACACATTATAAGAATTTCAACTAAAAAAGGGAACTAATCTTGATCTATTCGTTCTTGTTTCTTTGTAATATGGAAATTTGGAATTTGAAAAAATGAAGATGAAGCAAGAGAAAAACAAAGACAAAGACTATGAGGGGCGGTGACACAAAAAGTTAAAAACAGAACAAAAAGAAACACTAATACATTGATATTAAAATATAGTGATATTTTCGTAAATATTTTACATATAATTTTTTATTACTTTAAAAACTAAAAAAAAAATCCTACGTTATGCGGTTGGTCCACCTCTGAAGAGATGTTCGACTAATCTCCTGTGATAAAGCATGGCCACTTTCTTTGCATATAGTAAAGACCGAGGTTCGATTAATCTCCTACAATACAAATAAAATACAGCGTGGCCACCTTCTTTGCATTTAGTAAAAGACCGATAAGGAATAATTGTGTATGACTAAACGTAACGTACTTCAAGGAAATCGAATTTGTACAAATTTAATCTCGGGTTGGCTCAACATTTGGAAATCCTCTTGAGCATATGAAAGAACTTTATTCAACTCCCAATTCAGTGTCCAATTGAATGCAATCAGTAGATTTAGGCATCTCATTTCCTTTCTTCTTCTTCTTCTTCTTTTTTTAGAAAAGTTAAGAATCTTACCATTAATATTAAAGACGGGTTATATCAGGACCATCCTCGCTTCACATGCCGCACGAGACCGGTGCGCGTGAGACAGAGGTGCCACTTGAGGGAGGCCCTTCATTTCCTTGACATTGACGAACCAACCGCGTAAACCCACATTTCCGGCCCAGAATTAGACTTCGTTGATAAGCAAGAAACAAACAGAAGAGGCCGCCCTCACACGCTTTCTGTAGTATTTTACTCCTAAACCTTCAATCATTACTTACAAAATCTGTACCTCCATATAAAACACAGTCACACACCAGTTCTCATCGTCATCTCCTAAAGGTACAGACGAGCCAAGCTGGTTTGTTGCCTTCTGCCTCTTGCTGTATACTCTTTGTACTTATCAACTTTCACAATAACCTGCTTACTTCAGACAGGCACTCGTCAAGCAGTTGGTAACGTTGGAAGGAGAACATGGGAAAGAAGCTTGATGCTCTGCTTGGAAGGAGCTTCAAGCCCCCCAAGTTCAGAGCCACCGTCAACGTCGCCATTTCTCGGGTAACCGTCCTCAAGAACCAGCGCCAGGCTCGCTGTTCGATCGCCCGGTCTGATGTGGTTCAGCTCCTCCACCTCAACCACCATGAACGAGCTCTTCTTCGGGTATTTCTCCAACACCTATGATACTTTAACGTAGATTTTGAATGTGCTTTCGTTACTGGCAGAAAGGAGCTTCAGCGCAAATCTAAACAAGAACCCTAAACATCAATATAAACTTTACAGGCTAGCTAGATAGAAAGTAAAATCCCTTGAAAAGCATGACAACATCATATCGTAACTCTGCATTTGTTAGGTATTTGAATGGTGTTTGACTAGATTTTGCATCTAAAATTAGGTATTTGAATGGTGCTTGACTAGATTTTGCATCTAAAATGGTGGGTGTTGACAGGTTGACCAAGTGATGAAGGAGCAGAACACGCTAGATGTGTATGCAATTTTAGAGAGCTATTGTCAGTTGTTGATTGAGAGGATCAACCTTATAGAACAAGAAAGGTTGGTTTCTTTTTCCCATATTTGATATCTTGTATAGCTGCATTTCTGTTTCCTTGTAGATCTTAAGGTTTTTGCTGATAGGCTTTTTTCCGTCTATCATAACTAGTGTATGTCCTGAAGAGTTGAAGGAGGCAACATCAAGTTTGATCTTTGCATCTACTAGGGTTGGGGAATTCCCAGAGCTTCAAGAGATTCGTGCAGTTTTGACATCCCGTTATGGGAAGGATTTTGCGGCTCGTGCTATTGAATTACGAAATAACTGTGGTGTGAATCTTCAGGTATGTAGAAGATGTCGATCTGTGAATGGAACGTTAGATTTAGGTTTTTCGAAACTGGATGGATATTGACTGTCATATTACTGTTCGCTGTGTATAGATCATACAAAAGTTATCAACCAAACAGGTAAGCCTGGATAGCAGGATGAAGATGCTCAAGGAAATTGCTTCCGAGAATGGTGTAGTTCTTCAACTCGAGGATGCTTCTTCCGGAAACACAGAGGTATGCAAGTTACAATATACTATCAAGAATCGTTACAGTACCAACAATTTTGATTTGTTAAACTATCTAAACACCAATTGCTCCTGATAATTGCAGGAGAAAATGGAAGTAGACCAGAACCGGGATCAGCCTAAGCCAGATCGAATGGTGAATTCAGGAGGCAGTGCCGAGCTTGAGGATGATTCGCTTGTTTTGACTGAGGATGTAGAAAGAGTTACAAGCTTCACTGACTCAATGAAAGGAAGGAGAAAGTACAGGGATGTAGCAGATGCAGCACAAGCAGCTTTTGAATCGGCAGCTTATGCAGCAGCAGCTGCAAGAGCAGCTGTAGAACTGTCGCGCTCTGAATCACAAGATCCTGATGATCAAGATAAGCCAAGTCCCCGACAAAGAAAAGTACCCAACTCCCAGGGGTCAATGAAATCTAAATTTCAAAGTGGTGAGAAGAAAGATATACAAATTTCTGAGGACCTGAATGTTGGATCAGGATATGAGAATATCCACCCAGCACGAAATTATCATTCCGAGTCAGAGGATGAAGAAATACACATTGAAGACAATGAAGGATTAAGACAGAATAAGAATGCAGAAGAATTCCAGAGATCGATATCTCTTTCAAGTTCAGATTCAGCTGATGACGATCTGATGAGAGCTACCTTATCTTCAGCTGGAGAGGCTCAGAACAAGCCGGTGGAGACGGGGATTTTTTTCGATGAAAGTGATGATGATACTGGAAATAAACCAAATAATACTTCACTATCTAGAAAGCGTGACTTGGGTTTCAACACGAATGAAGTTTTTAGTTCAGCAAAGTCCAGTACCTTTAAGAATGAAGATTTCTCAGATGGGAGTGGTGCAAAAACCTACTACAACACATCTCAAAAGCAATTCCATGCGAGATCTCAAGCTGGCCTGAAGGTGGATTCCCCTGTAAACCTCATATCTCCTTCTGCTGGAGGATCCAGGACGCAAGATGCACAGAATCTGAATGCAGAGAACAAGCGCATCTCAGTGAGGACTAGACGAGTCTATGGGAGGTGACAAGCCTTGTTTACACATCAAAATATGTAGTGACTTGTTTCAAATGTTGTAAGTGGCAGTGGCATAATCTGCAGATTAGTTTTCATTTAATGATTTTGGACAGTGAGTGGCATTTATTTTATAACATTATATTTTGGTAAATTTAGCAAGATTGTACTTGTTATGGCTTCAAATTATCTGCCTTATTCCTGTATGTGAATGTGTAATTTGTAGAGTGGTGCATGGATACTGGAGAACGAACGACGTAACCCGGAAGCCCTTTGCATCCCCCAGAACTCAAAATTATTCTCACAGCTAGAGCAAGAAGTGGTTCCGAGTACGGATAATAAGATCTGTTGATAATCTTGTCATCACCAAGAAGCCTGAGGTTAATTCCAATGACTACACTATAGCCACTCAGTCAAGTAAGCTAACATTGAGATTGTCACAGGCAAAATCAGACTAATCGGCCGAGCTTGTTAAAGAACGTATGTGACTGATGTAGCCCCTAGTAGAGAGCCCAGCCATCGCAGGGCTCAACATTGAGGTATGGTCAGCTGTATTTCCAGAGCAGCTGATGTTAGCAGTAGGCCCCTATGACAGAGAGAAGACCAGTACAGCCACAGGGCCACTTTGAGGTCGTCTGCATAGTGTTGTTTCAAAGGAGAAGAACAAGAATCTCAAAGTGATGTGTTCTCGGAAGTTTGCATGCTTTGTTTGCTGAGCTATTATTTTCCAGGTTATGCTCGAAGTAACTTGGGAGCAGCTCAACACAATTTGACTTAATAGACTTCTTGTCTTTTAGTTCTGCTGTCTTTGCTTATACATTGTGTTATGCAAACTGATTCCATTTATTTAGAAAACAATAAGGACGTCAATCTTTGTTCAACCGCTTTAATCTACTCGTTCTCTTCCATTGGAACTTATGATTCACATTTTGCCTTTCTATCCACCATTTCTTCTTGCAAGAACCATCGTATCTTGCAATACTCAAAAATAGATCTATGGACAGATCTATCAGGAAACATCTGGAAATAGTAAGTTTACTGGGATTCAGGAGTAAAATGAAATGTCAAAAACATTTTGATCTATGAACATATGTATAGTTTTACCTCCGGCAGAACACCATACAACCCATATTTTCCAAGACTGGATTAACTAAGTTAAACTTTGCAGGCAAGACCCCTTGAACGCTTCTTTCCATGTTGTATTAGATCACAAAACGACTGCAAACTCACACCAACATCTTCGTCATTTTCAATTCCAAGTTCTTCCTGTGAATGAAAAAGCCGTTAGGAAACTTCTGGAAATACAACTAACACGGATATGACAAAAATTAGAAGCCCACCTTAAATTCCTTAAGATCCTTGGGGGAATTCTCAGTTATAGCATCCCATACATCTTTGAACATCCTCTTACGCTTTCTCCACTGACATATTGTATCTGAATACATTCCCTCCACGATTTTCCGCTCTTCTGGGCTTACCAGAGTGACTCCTCTCCTCAATTTAGTCAGTTTCTCTTCCATTTCCTTAACCTGGTAGGAATAAAATGGCCCCAAATCAAATCCCTAGGTAAGATAATGTCAATCTAATTAAAGGGGTCAATTACGCCCACGTCACACACCTCTTTATTCAGTTTGGTTTGTCTGGCATGTATCTCTTCCAATGTCAAGTTTGACTGCAGAGATTTGATCTCTGCAACAACAGATGAAATTGAATTACTGTATGATATAAAGACATGCCCCCACCCCCCAATTTATTGTCATTTTAAATTTCATGCAAGACTGCAAGGTCTTCATTTAGAAAGCTGATTCTTAAATCCAGCACCTAAAGTCAAACCAATTGGCATACCAGCATCGTGCGAAGAAGCAACAAGAAAAGAAAAACAAGGAAAAAAAAAAACTGAGGAAGACTGGAAGAGTACCTCCCTCGACCTCGCTTATTGCTTTCCTTTGTTCATCCAGCTTTTCTTGTAGTTTGATGTTTTCTTCCTTCATCCGATTCAGCTCTTCACTGTTTGGAATGTCAAATTGATCTTGCCGACAAAGGTAGATTTTCTGCTTACCATACTCCTTGAAGGATATCCGGCCACTATCTGCAAGAATGTCCAGTGCCTTCTGAATTGCAGCCTTTTTGAGGTTGAACTTTTGCAAAAAATCAGCTACATTTTGAGAATTCAATGGTCTATTTTGCTGAATAAAGAGAAAAAATATTGGAACCAAAGTTAGACTTGCATTTGTTCTTCATATTACCAGAACCAGACTAGGCAATCAGCAGCATATTCCATCACATCAGAAGATGTTCTCTTCTCATATAATATATTTTGGAGTATACCAGTTAATCCACTCAAATGCACTGAGGAAACCCCTAATGTCAGGGAAATTCCTATATGTCCATGAGATGACTACATATAAAGAAAACAGAAAAGGTTCAGATTACAAATGCACATGAGCAAGCTTCATTCTAAGTTAACTTTCCTTTGTGCAGTTTGATCAATTAGAAGATACAGGAAAGAGAATACTTGGAATTTGAGAAAGACTCGAAGGTCTCCTATTATCTGACTTCCACTGCAATTTAGACCACTGCTTTACTCAGGCTGACATGAAAACTCAGGTTTTTACTATTCGCAAATAAAGTCACATAAAGCACAAAGCCCATGAACCTATCTACATATACTCTGCGGGGAGGGGGAATAAATAATAACAACAAGAGTGGGATCTTACATAATTAATAACTTTTGATCGACGTAGCAAAACTTAATTTTGTGCAAAGTGCAAACAGGTATGTCAATAACACATCCTATTTACCTGCCTCAGTAAAACCACTTAACCGAATATGCTAGTGACTAGTGTGGTCTGCAGTAGGCGCTACTGCACTTTACGTTTCAAGGCCAGAAACCAAGTACCTTAACAGTAAGGATATGTTTCACACTATTAGTCTACAAGAAAGCCTCATTGCTCTTGCTCTATTCTACATCCCTGCCTTTGCCTTCAGTATAACTTGTCACAATGCTCCTCAAAATAAGGGAACGTTAAATTCAAAAATAAGACTGTCTTTTTTATAAGATCCAAAATACTATAATCAGTGACTGACTAAATCTAATAAAACTAGTCGGCTTGCAAGTTGTAATTTGGCTAAAAAAATTACTCCAAAAGAAAGCGCAAAATTTAGAAGTTCCAGTCTCTTTGCTCAGTACTTTTGTCGGTAGCAGTAACAGAGAGCCGTACGGGCACTCCTCGCGCTGCTTTGCCTGATTATAACTCTTACGAATAACTAGTACACCGAGTGCCTCTATCACTACCGGAGTGCCAATAGGGCGACACGCTGCTAAACAAAATTTGCATTTTCATTACCCTATATGTATTATCAAAGTCCAGTATTCTCAGCAGTCACTCAGAAATTCGAGAAAAATCGATGAGCTGTGATTTCATTCATGAAAAATCACTGAATCCGGTGATTCAATTAGGTCAAACAGATAAAATTTCACAATATTTTACCAGAAAAAAGGAATCGAAAGGTGATTTTACCTCGTTGACAAAGTTGAGCACGATGCCTGCAAATTTTGTAGGAACGGTAAAAGACTGAAATGAGTACCGTGAAAAATCGGGACTCCAGCAGACGTTAATTGAAGAGAGAGACGGAGAGATGGCGGGGGATACTGACCTTCGGTGTTGTCGGATTTGGGAGCCATTTGACCGGAAAATGCAGAAGGTGGATCGGGCGGGAACTTTGTGAAAAAATTTCTGCTTTCGAGTGTAAAGTGCAACCCCCCAAAAATTGTATGGAAGCAAAAACAGAAAGGAATCGACGACACCGTTTTAATGGAAACGACTGGACGTAGGTGAGGGGCCAAAGCCCGTGACGGTAGAAGAGTCCTTGTCCAGACTCGGCCCAAACTTGCACGGCCTTGGAGAGTTCGTTCCCGTTGCAGACCAGTAAATTTTTTTTTTTTTATAATTATGAGAATTGCATTAATAAGTAGAGGTTACAAAAGTTGTCAGAGGCAGCCTTTAAGGCTTTACAAATAGGTTCATGACTATACTCGCCATTGAAATCACAAATAAAATACAAATACAACTAACCCATGGCACCGGTAAAATAAGAGTTCTTGTCATAGTACAAAATATAGGAGACAGAGAGAGAGAGAGCTCATGATAACATATGCGCATTAACCCAATCCTGATATACGTCGATGCGGGCATGACATGCAAAAACTATTAGGGATCTGGCATCTTTAAGTTGCAATACTATAGCTCTGTCAATATTGCAATAGTGTAACGCAGCTGCAAAATGACAGATATCAGAGAATATCGGTGCCACCCTATCGTATATATCATCAGTGTCCTTCATATGAGAGATTAAATAGTTTGAGTTAGTATAAATAGTGATGTGTATAAAACTTTGTCTTTCAGACCATTTTATGACTGTTAAAAGTCCCTTTGTCAATGCACTTTCTCTATCAGAGGCGGGAAAAGATAAGGCAACAGATACGCATCTCTGCTGTAATTTATTATAACACGATATCCTCACACCTGCTTTCAGAAGGTTTTTGTTGAAGCTTATAGCCATGAAGAGCCTAACATCTTCTTTATTGAGGCGAGTGCATGTGAGAGTGTCATTCTGGTAGATAAAAGGTAGGTGATTAAATCGTTGTGAAGCTTTTTTGGCTAAGGCGTGAGGGAAGGTTTCTTCCTTAAAGGCATTTGTGACATTGAGGGTTATATCTTTAATGGATTTAATAACCAAGTTTGGATTGTACTCCGTTTGACGGAAGATAAGATGGTTTATATGTATCCAGATCCCCCAAAGAGTTGATATAATAGAAATAGATTGGCTCCTAAAAGTGCTTTGTAGATTGGGCTGTTTGAGCCATGCAATGAGCCATTCCCTCAAAGGACACGTGAGAGCGTCTGTCTTGATCCCTGTTGGGCCTCCAAACCAAATTGGTCGTGTTTTTGGGCAATGCAAAAAGAGGTGATCAAGAGTTTCTGACGCAGTGAGACATAGAGGACATGTATCCGAGGTAATAATATTGAATCGTCGAAGTTTCGTTTGTAAAGGCAGACGATCCCATCGGATTTGCGAAAGTAGGAGTTTCATCTTCTGGGGGCACGTAGTGACTAAATTGACTGCCAAAACTTATCTGTCATAGTGGGTAAGGAAGTGAGATGTCCCAATCTTCTTAGTTCCGTCGTCTTGTGTCTATGTAACATAAGATAAGTAGTTTTGACAAGGTATATGCCAGATGAGGTGTACTTCCATATCTGATGATCTTGAATAAGATGAGAAGATATGTGTATCGTGGTGATGTTTTGAATCAGAGATGGGTTGAACAGTTGTTTGAGAAGATTGATGTCCCACTTACCCTCTTTGATGAGATGATTTACAGTTCTGGTTCTGATGGCCATATCTGAGCCAGAATATTGTGGTTGAGTTTCACAGTTTGGAATCCATTTATCCTGCCAAATTGATATTTGTGTTCTTGTACCCACTTGCCATCTTAAACCCCATTTCAGAACGCTCCTGCCTGCCACTATACTTCGCCATCTCCACGAGAAATTCCCTTTATCAAGGCTAGAAAGAAAATTGGACCTCGTGCAATATTTTCCAAGCATTATACGAGCTAGCAAACAATCCGGCTCAGTCCATATTTTCCAGCTTGTTTTGGCCAATAGGGCAATGTTAAAGGCACCAATTTATTTAAAACCAAGGCCACCTTGGATTTTTGGTGCACAAAGGGTATGCCAATTGAGCCAATGGATTTTTTTTTTTTTGGTCACCTGACCACCAAAATCTACAAAGACTAGCGTTAATTGCTTTAGTCCCATATTTTCGGAAGAGAAATACATGCATGTGGTATGTGAGTAAAGACGTGAGCACTGAGATGATAAGGGTTGCACGTCCCGCTTTGTTAAGTAGACACCTCTTCCATCTAGGACATCTTTTTTGGATTTTAGCAATAAGCTCTCGAAAGAAGAGTTTCCTGTTGCTGACAATGTCCAGGGTGCTACCGAGATACTTGCCAAAGTCTTGGAACGTTTGGAGACCCAACCATTGTGCAATATTGCGCGAGTCCGGGTGGGTTATGTTTGGACTAAGAGTTAAGGAGGATTTGCTTTGATTGATTTGTTGACCGGATTCTTTGCAATACCTCTGAATGGTGAAATTTAGATGTTGACAGGTGGATTGGTTGAGTTTGGTGAACAGTAAGGCGTCATTAACAAAGAATAAGTGATTTATTGGTGGGCTTCGGATACTGGCTTTCAATCCTGGAATCTTGCCAATACAATGTGCTTTATTCAAGGAGGCGGAAAGAACTTCTACACATAGAATGAATAAATACAGCGATAGAGGATCCCTTGCCAAAAGCCGCATTGAGGTTGGAAGCGTTCCGTTGGTGAGCCATTAAGAAGTATTTCATAGGAGACAGTCGTGACACATTCCGTGATGAGGTGAATTGTGTGAGTTGGGAATTTGGTTTGAGTTAAGACGGCCTTCAGAAAATTCCAGTTTACTCAGTCAAAAGCTTTACTCATGTCCATCTTTATTATACCAAGAATATGTTTCTGCCCTTTCAAAGTCCTTATTTTGTTGGTGAGTTCTTGAGCAATGAAGATATTATCTCTGATTTGTCTACCTCCCACAAAGGCATTTTGTTGTTCTGAGATGAGATAGGCAAAAAGTGGTATTACAAATCGATCTAATCGATTAAATCAAATATTCTGTTTGATTGGTTATTTTGGAAGTCATTCTAATCGAACCGAATAGTACCTGATACATCAAATAAAAATATTTATGTAGTTTTTACTGTACTTATAATCTAACCATCAGCGTAAAGTATGTATCATATACCTTGACTTGAATAGGTAGATTATGTATATTACAAAAGGCCAATAATGAATGGACAGGACCAGACAAGTTCAAAACTACAAGTCCAAGTTAGTCAATCCGTCCGAACTGATTTGATCCATCCAAACCGTCGATACAAATTGATGGTGGTATGTTCAATTTTGTATTCAACTTCCAAACCTGACCAATCGAACCATTCTCACCCCCTACTCATATTAAGTAATACTGATGCATACAAAAATATAAAGGGATAATATCACTTATATCCCTCACTTTAGGGGTAAATTATAGTGGAGGACACATGTTTGCGTTTATATCATTTATGTCCGTTGACTAGACAGAATACGAACAGTGTTAAAATTTTGCATGAAATGACATGATTGCCCTTGAGACCAAATCCCTCATCTCTCTCTTGCCCTTCTCTCTTCTTCCATCACCGTCAACCTCTCACCTTTCTCTCTTTTTCTTTTTTCCCTCCTCTCTCTTCTTCCCATTCTCCCACTCTCCAACACCTCCTTCTCCCACTACATTAAACCCCAATATAATTTAGGCATCACAGCCAGAGTCTTATTTGATCCACTGCCC
This sequence comes from Escallonia rubra, assembly GCA_033065855.1. NCBI lineage: Eukaryota > Viridiplantae > Streptophyta > Magnoliopsida > Escalloniales > Escalloniaceae > Escallonia > Escallonia rubra. The sequence goes on along the minus strand of JAVXUO010002581.1, from coordinate 822,396 downwards.
GTGGGTACGCACTGTGGAAAATCACCCAGCTCACCGAGTTGCTGCACACTAGCCTCAAGCCCATCATCATGTCCGAAAACTCGGCTGAGCCCACCCGTCACTCTTATCTGTGCTCAGATCTGGCAAGTTACCGGCAATGTCAGTCAGGGTCCGCCCCAGCTAGATCAGGTTCAGAGAGTCCACGTTTTGGTAAAACGACAGTGGTGCTACATTGTGGTGGTATGGTGTATGGTTGAATTGCCTGTGAGCCTTAGCTCCCCTTTTGATCAGATTCACCTTTATCCATCCTTCCCTTCCTCACTCCTCCCTCTCTATGACTTTTCGACGGGATGCAATGTAGGGAGATGAGCGAATATGAGATATTTTGTGGGTTTTAATTTCCACGGCTCACATCCAATTCAACTCTCACACTTCTAATTTGAAGCGAAGAAGAGATATTTTGTGGCTGTTCATTTTGGAGTATTGGGTAACATTGATTTGATTGGATTATGGAGATTGGGTGAAGAGAAGAAGGGGAGTTCATCGCCATCGGAAGAGGTGATTCTGATGGTTCTTTAAAATTTGTTGGTTGAGCCTGACTCCTGCGAAAATGGGTATGGCCGTATCGGTAGTTATTGGTCGGTGGTATGGCCGTATGGTCGAGTGGTGCATCATCCGCGATGACACCGACTCAATCGCTATCGTCGCCAACGTCGCCATAGACGTCTGTGACAGTCACGGAGGAGGCGGTGAGGGGATCTTTTTGCTGCCATGGTTGCCGCTGGACCGATTGTGAACGTGGCTGGTGGCGTGTTTATCGAATCTAACGGATGATGAAACCTCTCTCTCTCTCTCGACGAAGGCCACACAAACAAGCATAAAAGAGATTTCATTGTTTTGACTGGAAAGAAAGAGAGGGTAGTATTGTCATTTTTAAAATATTGTATTGGTACATCATCAAAAATCGTTAGTTTGGGTCACGGAACCCTAACGGTGGGCATATCTGATACAAAATTGCAAATTTTTGAAACCTACGTCTTTGACTGTAATTTACCCCTAAACTGAGGGATATAAGTGATATTATCCCAAATATAAATATCACTGACGCTCCAAATCAATCTTAAATTTAATTCATTCATTAGTAATTCAGAAAACAAACGATCAAGTTTGAACAACTTTAAAGTTTAAAGAAGCCTGAGTGATAGACCATGACCTTTACTGGCCCAAGAAAACTGTGAGTGGCACTTTACTTGCCTCAGAACGAGTCGAAAGGCACACGGACGCCTAGTTTGTCTTGACACTAAGGAAGCGTTTGAAATCACTTCCAGTTTTGATTTTTCTGTTTCTTAAAAAAGGAATAAAAAAATCAATAAAAAAATCAAAACCAGTTTAGTTTTTATTTTTTACAAAAACAAATGGGTGTTTGATTACCCAATTTTTCTTTTGGGTGTTTGATTACCCAGTTTTTATTTTGAGTTTTTTTATTTGGTGGTGGTTTGCAGTGGCGGTGGTGGTGGTGGTGGGGCGTGGCGGTGGCCAGGGGTGGCTGCTGGTGGCCGGCAGTAGTCACCGACAGAGGCTGCTGGCGACCGGTGGTGGTCCCCAGCGGTGGCTTCTGGTGGGCAGCGGCAGGCAGGGGTCGGCCGGCCGCCTCCTGTGGCAGGCGGTGGCCGGTGGCTATGGCAATGGGAGGGGGTGGTGGTGGTGGTCTCAAAATAAAAATCAAAACTGAAAATCCAAAACTTTTAAATGAGAGTTTTAAAAAACAACCATGTTTTCAAAACTGAAGGAAAAAAAAATGTGTGCCAAACGCGTTACTGAAAACTAACAAGTTATCAAACAGAGCCTAAGTCAGGCTGGCCGATCAAATGGGCTGATGGACGCGTGGGCGAGCACCGAACATAGCTGGCACTAATGCATTGATTGGCACCAGTGAGTCTTTGTGCTTGTCGTGGCTACCACAAAGAGGTAGCATGTGCCCTGTGACATTAATCTCATTTAAGAAAGTTTGGTAGGTTTTATCACACTAATATTTGTATGAAGGGGAAAAATGCAACGAATAGAGATAAAATATGATTATTAGTCCAAAAGTTTAATTCTCAAATGACGTCGTAGTGGAAAATGTAAAACAAATATACAATGGATCGTAGAGTGTTTTTCAAACAAGTTGATTCCACTAGTCACACCATTTAAAAAAATGAATTTTGTGAATATGGTTAGGATCTCTTACTATATTGTTAATTTATAAAATGAACTGCATAATAAAAATCGAAAAAACAGTAAGAAGGGTAACAAATCTACGTAGAATGACACTAGTTACCAAAAAAATTCGTGGCTACAAACACAAAGTTAATCTCACATTTTTTATATATATCCATCATTAAAGAAGCAGTATCAAGGTTCAAAACACATGCATCATAGAAACCTGAAGACGCAAAATTGGGCGACATTCCCGTCCGATAGGAGTGTAAACAACTAATATAGAGAAAATAGGCTACCATGTGAAATAATTGCTGTCAAAATTGAAGCGTAGTCAATAGGCAAGGCGACAAAAAGAAGACATTAATTTGTTCGGAATCAAGGGCCCTACTTAGAGCAGACATTCTAAAACCTTAGTTACATTTGTACGATCAAAACAGACGCCTCAGATGATGCCACGCCACCAACCATCTAAAATTAGCCAAAAACACGTCCAAACGATTGCATTGTCTGCTATAACCCTAATTACAGTCAATTAATCAAGAAGGCCAATTACTTCATTACAAAAAACAAAATGATTCCTTTTTTGAGCCCATTTTTAAGGAACTACAAAAAGAATTTTAGAAAATTGAATCTCATGATCTACCGACACGTCTTCTTGATGTTGGCCCAGATGATACCACGTCACTAAAGAAAAATGAAATACAGAGAATGAAAGAAAGAGATCACAAAACCGTAAGTCTCAATGTATTGCTGGTCCACAATATATATATATATATATATATATATATATATATATATATATATATATATATATGACATTACAAGTGGAAAGAACACGATAATACATACAAGATAAGTACGTCTATTCAAAAAACAAACAACACAATCTCATTTTGAATTGGTTGCATAATTCATGGAGTTGGATGAGGAGTATATATATATATATATATATATGACATTACAAGTGGAAAGAAGCAGGATAATACATACAAGATAAGTACGTCTATTCAAAAAACAAACAACACAATCTCATTTTGAATTGGTTGCATAATTCATGGAGTTGGATGAGGAGTTTATTGACTCCTTATCTGAACTTTGCTCCTTATCAGATGTGTCTATTTGAATCGTCTCCTTAATTGGTAGAGCTGGGTGGGGAGTTTGTTGGCTTCTTATCTGAGCTTTTTGATATGAACTTTCAATACTCCCCTTCAAACTGGACTGAGGCGAAAGCCAAAGGCCAAGTTTGATGCGCAATTCATAGAAGTGATCACGAGGTAACGATTTAATAAAGATGTCAGCAACTTGTTACTTGGAAGTCACAAAGGGAGTGATAATGGAACCTAGGGCGACCTTCTCCCGAACGTAATGATTATCAATTTCGACATGCTTAGTGAGAGCATGAAACACCGGATTGACAGTCATGTACAATGCAACAAGATTATCACAGAAAAGCAAAGATGGACGAGGTTGTGGAATGCTAATATCGCGAAGAACAAATGACAGCCATGTTAACTCAGTTGTAGTGGAGGCAAGAGCACGGTATTCAGCTTCAGCACTAGAGAAGAGCAACTGTTGATTGCTTCTTAGCACTCCAAGTGATACAATTCGAACCTAAAAAGGTACAAAATCTTGTTATCGAACGACAAGTATCTCTGCAGCCAGCCTAATCAGAGTCGCTAAAAGAGATCTAGATTTCTATGAGCAAGAATTCGCATGCCAACAGTTAAGGGGCCACGAACATATCGTAAAATCCTCTTAACCATTTGAAAATGATAGATAGTTGGGGATTGTAGATGTTGAGAGACTGTATTAACAACAAATGATAAATCTGGTCTTGTCAATGTAAGATAATGGAGGGCCCCAACAAGACTCCAATATTGAGCTGGATTAGAATAAAAATGTGCACCATTTTTTGGAATGCTTGCAACACTAGTCTTGGCAGCCATTGGAGTTGCAATCGGTTTGCAATTGCCTATTAAAGCACGATCCCAAATATCCTTAGCATAGTTAGTCTGAGTAAGATGAAGGCCAGCAGAACTACGAGTAACTTCAATCCCTAAAAACTAATGGAAAAGACTGAGATCTTTCATGGAAAATTCTCGGCCAAGATCATGAATGAGAGTTGTGAGAAGAGAGTTTGAATTGACTGTGAGAATAATATCATCAACATAGAGCAATAAGATAAGAACATGGTCATCATGACCGCATACAAACATAGACGGATCAACAACACTGCAGTAAAAGCCATAGTGCAGTAAAAAAGTACTAAATCAATCAAACTAAGCGCGATGAGCCTGTTTTAATCCATATAGTGCTCTTCGAAGGCAGCAAACATGATTAGGAAATGAGGGATCGATAAAGCTAGGTGGTTGTTCCGTGAAAACGGGGATGTCAAGTTTACCATATAAGAATGCATTTTTTATATCTAATTGTCGAATAGGCCAGTCACGAGCAACAACAACAATGATAATAGTACAAATACTTCCTGGGCGAATCACTGGACTGAATGTCTCAGTAAAATCCACCCCTACTTCTTGAGTGTACCCTTAGCGACAAGTCGTGCTTTGAGATGATAAAGATGACCATCAGAGTGAATTTTGGTCTTAAAAATCCAACGACACCCAATGACGTTCATACTTGACGAGCGAAGAAGTAAATCCCAAGTATGATTCAAAGCAAGAGCCTTCATTTCTTCTTCCATGGCAGCTTTCCATCCTGGATGCTTTAAAGCAGAGACATAGTCTTGGGTTCAGGCGGAATAGATAAAGTAGTAAGGTGAAGATACTTAGGATTAGACTTAGAAATTCCATGATACGAATGAGTGGTCATGCCATGTGTAGCAGCCGTAGAAGTAGTCACAAGTGGAGAAGAGGGTACCCTTAAAGAGGAATCTGTTGATGTTGATAAATGGGAAGCAGATTAGCTGTAGCATTGGAGGAAAGTAACTCTCGCGTGCAAGCAGGAGGAAAGTGAGGAGGACTGGTAGACGAATCTGAAAATAAACGAACTCGATCCCGTAGAACAACAGAAGTAACATTTTCCGATGTGGAATTTTCAAGCCAACTAGAAGGAGAATAAGACTCCCCATGAACCTGCACATGATATGCTGATGTTGAATGAGATGCAAAGGGAAAATGTCTCCTCATCAAAAATCACATGTCGCAAAATGTATACACGACTAGTGGATTTATGCAAACAATGATACCATTTGTGTTTCTCACTGTAACCCAAAAATATGCAAGTAAGAGACCGCTGGTCAAACTTGTTGGAAGCATAATTACGAAGATATGGGTAACAACATGCTCCAAATATGCGTAGAAAGTTATACACTGGGTCGTTCTTGTAAAGAATTATGTATGGGCATTACATGCCAAGAGCTGCTGAAGGTAACCTGTTGATTAAGAAATTTGCAGTGATGAAAGCTTCAACCCAATAACGCAATGGTATAGATGCTTGATTAAAGCATGGCTAAACCAAGATCAACAACATGTCTGTGCTTTCGTTCCGCAACACTATTATGTTCAGGAGTTCCTGGACAAGATGATTGATGCCGAATCCCACAATTTGTTAGATGATCTAGGAACTTGGTTTTATTGAACTCACCAACACCATCAGACTGGAATATCTTTATTTTTCTATCAAAATCATTTTCAACCAGCTTTTGAAAGGCAATGAAGGTACAATCTGATTTCCTTTTTAAAGGATACAACCAACAATATCGAGAAAAATCATCGATAAAAACGACATAATATTGAAACTTTTGAACTGATAAGACAAGAGCAGATCCCCATAAATCACAAATGAATCTTATTCAAAGGAAAAACAGAACTAGAGCTAGAGGAATAAAATGGAAGTTTAGCACTCTTGCTAAGCTGACAACTCTCACACATACCGTGAGAGTTTTTATTAACCTTAATATGATTATTTTTACGTAGAAACTGCACAATTTGAGAGTTCGGATGACCAAGTCGCCTGTGCCATATGTCTTCGCTAGCTGTTTCAAATCTTTTGGAGAAGAATACTTCAAGATTTGGCTTCCCCATACCATAGAGACCCCCTTGTCTAGTTCCCGATACTAGAACTTGGTGTCTTCTGGTCCTTAATAGAAAAATCATCTTTGTCAAATTCAAAATAACATGGATAATCTTGAGTGAGCTGAGATACAGAGAGTAAATTCTTTTTGATATCAGGAACCACTAGAACATCTTTCAAGGGAATATTGCATGACTTAGTAGATATAACACCATTTCCAATATGAGATATAACAAGATTATCGCCATTTCCAACCATAATAGTTTAAGATCCATGATAAGGAATAAGATTGGTAAGTTTACCAGAGTCATCATTGACATGAGATGTAACTCCGGTATGTGGGAACCATTCGGCATCATGTGATTCTTTAAGTTGAGTAGCTGCTAGTGCCTAAGGGATGTCATTGGCTTGAAAGTTGTTATCAAACAAGTGCCAGCATTCGAGGGCATCATGACCACGCTTCTTGCAAAATTGACAGATTGGAAGAGGTGCCTTAGCATTTTGGCCTTACAAAACATTTGAGTTTTACGGCATCATGCTTCGATTACTATGATTTGCCTGCATAAAACCACGTCCTTTAGAAGTGAAGGACTGATGTCCTCCCCTATTTCGGTTGTTGAAATTGTTCTTGTTGTTGTAGTGTGATCCTCCAGAGAAATGTCCATTGTTGTTTCTTTGAGCTGCAAATGCAAGTGCTGGGTTAATAGTTGTTTTAGGACTGTTTTTGCTCCTCAATTCATAACTTTGGAGCTGTGGAACAACCTCATAATAGGTTGGGAGAGGAGGACATAGTAGTGAAAGACTCATATTTTTCACCAAGTCCTTCGAGCAAGGGAAAAACTTTTGTTCCATCTGGAACAGGTTTCCCAATCGCATTCAACTGATCACAAAATTAACTTAAATTCTCGAAGATAGGTAGCCAAAGATTTTGTGCCTTTGTCGACACATTGAAGTTGTGATAAAAGATCAAATTCTCGAGCAACTGGGCTCGGAGTAAAATGTTCAATTAAAGCACTCCATTCCTGAGCGGCAGTTTGTAGACCTATTGCAAGTCCAAGAGCGTTTTCAGATAGGGTTCCAATGACCCATGATTTCACCAATTGATCTGTGCAAACGCATGAAGCATAATCTGGGTTTGGTGCTTGCACTCCATCATTTTCATCAATAAACTTTGGAGGAGCTGGTTCATCACCAGTGAGAAAACCAAGTAGATCATAACTCTCAATCATAGATGAAACTTGTGTTACCCATAGTAGGTCGTTGTTGTCATTAAGCTTGAGCGTAACAAAATTTGCAACATTGATGTTTGAAGGAAATGGATATTTTGGGGCTTGTGAGGCTTGAGAAGAAGATGCCATTGAGAATGAGAAATGATCAAGAAAAGGTTTGTGTTGTGGATGAAATCTGGAACACGCTTCTGACGATTCGTGAGTGAACCTGCGCAGCAAAAACAACACCGATTACTTCGCCGGAAGTGTTTCCGGCGGAGACACTCCGATGCTTAAGTCAGTTAATCTGTTTGAATTTGACTATTACTGTTGAAACTGAGCACCTACCTCTTTCTTTGTCTCCATTTCCTTTATATAGAGCTCCCCAACAGAAGGTAGTTATGTCTCTTTATTAGGGGGTTACCCGAAATGGAGATTTATTCCAGGATTAATGATCCGTTAATCTCCCTTTAATGGGCTGTTACCAACATTGATGAAGAGGTGGATTCAATGCATAAGTTATAGTTCTTTCAGATGACGACACGTGTCGTCATCTTGACTATGATAATTTTTGCCCGTATCATTTGCCCCCCATTCCATGTTCTCTTTTCCGAAAAGGATTATGGAATGTTGGAATATTTTCCCTTCTGCCTGATTAAAAATTATTCTGCCAATGAGTTGAAGAGAAATGTTGTAGGGGCCGAACAGATCAGACGGGAGTCGTCTACTCGGTGAAGCCGAGCAGAGACTTAGAGGCTTGTCTGCTCGTTTTGACCGAGTAGAGAGAGACGCCTTTTGAGGTTTACTCGTCTTAGCCGAGCAGAGACGCCTTTTGAGGTTGTCTACTCGGCTTGGCCGAGCAGAGAAGCGTTTTGGAGGTCGTCTACTCGGCTTGGCCGAGTATAGACGTGTTTCCAAGTCGTCTACTCGGCTTGGCCGAGCAGAGAAGCGTTCGGAGGTCGTCTACTCGGTTTGGCCGAGCAGAGACGTGTTTCCAAGTCGTCTACTCGGCTTGGCCGAGCAGACGTGTTTGGAGGTCGTCTACTCGGTTTGGCCGAGCAGAGACGTGTTTCCAAGTCGTCTACTCGGCTTGGCCGAGCAGACGTGTTTGGAGGTCGTCTACTCGGTTTGGCCGAGCAGAGACGTGTTTCCAAGTCATCTACTCGGCTTGGCCGAGCAGACGTGTTTGGAGGTCGTCTACTCGGTTTGGCCGAGTAGAGACATGTGGTCCATTGGGCTCGTCTGCTCGTCAAGAGCAGAGGCTTGTGGTCCATAGGGCTCGTCTGCTCGGCAGAGGCTAGGACTAAGTAGCTCGTCTGCTCGTCAAGAGCAGAGGCGTGGTCCATAGGGCTCGTCTGCTCGGCAGAGGCTAGGACTAAGTAGCTCGTCTGCTCGTCAAGAGCAGAGGCCTAAGTAGCTCGTCTACTCGTCAAGAGCAGAGGCGTGGTCCATAGGGATCGTCTGCTCGGCAGAGGCTAGGACTAAGTAGCTCGTCTGCTCGTCAAGAGCAGAGGCGTGGTCCATAGGGCTCGTCTGCTCGGCAGAGGCTAGGACTAGGTAGCTCGTCTGCTCGTCAAGAGCAGAGGCGTGTGGTCCATAGGACTCGTCTGCTCGGCAGAGGCTAGGACTAAGTAGCTCGTCTGCTCGTCAAGAGCAGAGGCGTGTGGTCCATAGGGCTCGTCTGCTCGGCAGAGGCTAGGACTAAGTAGCTCGTCTGCTCGTCAAGAGCAGAGGCGTGGTCCATAGGGCTCGTCTGCTCGGCAGAGGCTAGGACTAAGTAGCTCGTCTGCTCGTCAAGAGCAGAGGCGTGGTCCATAGGGCTCGTCTGCTCGGCAGAGGCTAGGACTAAGTAGCTCGTCTGCTCGTCAAGAGCAGAGGCGTGGTCCATAGGGCTCGTCTGCTCGGCAGAGGCTAGGACTAGGTAGCTCGTCTGCTCGTCAAGAGCAGAGGCGTGTGGTCCATAGGGCTCGTCTGCTCGGCAGAGGCTAGGACTAAGTAGCTCGTCTGCTCGTCAAGAGCAGAGGCGTGTGGTCCATAGGGCTCGTTTGCTCGGCAGAGGCTAGGACTAAGTAGCTCGTCTGCTCGTCAAGAGCAGAGGCGTGTGGTCCATAGGGCTCGTCTGCTCGGCAGAGGCTAGGACTAAGTAGCTCGTCTACTCGTCTCTATTGTAGTTATCGTCATGGGGTAAATAGGTAATTTTGTCCCTGTTAAGCTCTTTAGATGTATGCCAAGTGTCAAGTGACTTGATAGGTCATGAGATCTCATCCATTGGATGGGTCTGTTGTTTTCTATATAAGGAGTGAAACCTTTTTACCCACTTCACTACTTGCTTCATTTTCTCAGAGAGTAAGGGAGAGAGATCGTCTTGGAGCCTTTGAAGATTTTTAAGTTTTGAGTTTGAAGATCTACTCTTTTTTTTCAAGTAAGTTTCAAACTTTTTCTTTTGAAATCCTCTGTTTTGATCTGAAATTATGTCAAATGAAGGTGAGGAACATGTTTCTGAACTTGATCCACTAGTTTTTAGGATAGAGCCTACCTTTGATCTCTTGTTCTTAGAAATTGGAGTTCCCTTGGTTCCTTTTCAAGAATCGAGGGGTGTGCCTGCTAAAGAGGTGTTGACAGAGAATGCCCAGTCTCCCAAACCTTTCGACGCGCACACACTAAGAAGTAAGGTAAGTAGTTACGACCTGAAGCTTCTACGCGATCGTTGTGAAATTCCGTCGATTGTAAAATTAAGGCTTCCAGACGAGGATGAAGCGGCAAACATGACTACAATTGACGAAATAGGTGTTTACTGGGACATGTTTATCAATGGTTTTAGAGTTCCCCTCCACGCCTTCTTTGTTAAGCTTCTAAATGCTTATGGGCTTGCTCCCGGCCAACTTTCCCCCCATGCATGGCGCTTTATGAGCTTCTTTATCTACCGATGCCATAAGCTAGGACTGAACCCTAGAGTTAGGGTATTCAGATGGTTCTTTACCATCTGTGCAATCACTAAACAAGTAGGTTGGTATTTTTTAAGTCGTCGCCCAAAGGCCGAAGCCAACTTGTTTCCACACCCCCCATCATCCAACCATAATTGGAAGGAGAGGTTTTTGTTTGTTAAGCTGCCTAAGTCCCAAAGGGGCGAGGTGTGTAACGTATGGCTCCCAGAATGTGAGACGAGGGCTTGTAATAGACTGAAAGAAAAGGACTTGTCGGAAACTGACCTTGAGCATATTTCAAAGCTTAAGGATGCCGAGCCTTTAGAATCCAGATATCCCTTGAGCAATGCCCAGCTCCGTGAGTGCGGCATCATTCTTCCCCTTGAGCCTCAAGATTTTGATGAGGAGGAAGATGAGGACGAGAATGATCCTGGTAAAGCTCTTATCAAAGCTTATACTTTCATAATATTGAATGGTGTAACTTACTGTTTCGTGTGCAGAAAACATGTCGTCGCGCGCACAAGGGGATCCTCCATTGTTCAACGCCCAAGGCGTTTTGGGGGAGATCATTCCTGATGAGCTAGCTACCGCCCACGGTATTGAGGAGGAAGTGCAGGATCTGGATTTCGGAGCTTTGGTTTCTGGATCGCAGCCGAAGGTGGCACAATCCGAAGACTTTGTTTTGGCTCTGTCTAGGGTAGACAAGTCACAAGAAGGTACCAAGAAACGAAGAATTTCTGGTAAAGGTGGGAGCAGAGCTACTTCTTCTTCTGTTCGTCCTGACACTCCGCATCGTCCAGCCTGGGGAGTATCGATTGATGAATCTGTCTTCAAATCTCCTCGTACGGCATGGGACTGGTCTAGTCATGCAATCATTCCCATGGATCGTAAGACATTGTCGGGCTACGGCGTCAATGAGACGGCCAATGGCATGGTCCAACTGATGTCTCAGGCCATGGCACAGGTGCAAATTGGGGCTGAGAAGCTTATTGCCGCTGACAAAGTACTGGACGAGGAGAAGAAAAATGTTATGATAGAGAACAACTTTCGTCGAGAAGCAGAGAAGAAGGTGGAGGATTTGGGCAGGAAGGTGGAGCAACTAACGACTCGAGTCAATTGCTTTGATGCTGAGAAGTCATCGATTGCTGCTCAGGCCGTGCAGCAGTTCAAGAAGTCTCAGTTTTTTATGGACCTGCGTTACCGCGACTCAAAAAGGGCACTTGTTCATGGTTATAAGGAGTGCAAGGCGGACATTTTGAAGGATCATCCTGAATATGACTTGAGTATCTACGAGCATAAATTTGCTCGTGAAGCTGCTGCAGAGGATGCTCTTCGGGCTGAAGATGCCGAGCGTAGAGCTGCTGGTCTGCGGGTGCCTAGTTCCTCAATTAGTCGCAGTTTGGGTGCTTCAGGGTCAGGATCAGGAACGATCCCAAGGCAATCGGTGCTTACGACCGAAGGTTCTTCTCATGAGCTGGTGGTGCCGGGAGATGCTGATGATCAGGATGAGTAGATAGGATTTCTGTCTAGAGTAGGCTAGATTTTAAGATTTCCTGTTGTACTGCCTAGGATCCTCGTATCTTTTGAATTTTTAATGCAATCAAGTTTTTATTGACGCAATCAAATTTTCATGTATTTTGATTTTTATTCATATCAAAACATGCCTCTGGAGCTAACTAAAAATTAAGGCGATCAACTTAAAACAAATAGACTGAGGCTGAGAGATCAGCTTAAAACATAAACAGACTGGGAAGGCTGAGAGATCAGCTTAGACTGGGGGAAGGGATTGACCCAACCCCCCTCATTCGGTCTGTTTATGGATAATATCGCCTTAAATGCATCGTATTCCATGTTCGGGGAATGGCCTTGCCATCCAATTGTTCCAAATGATAGGCCCCTGGGCCTCCTAATCTCACAACCCTGTAAGGGCCCTCCCAGTTGGGTGCTAACTTGCCAATGGCTTCGCGCGGGGCTGAAGCTTCTATGCGACGTAGGACTAAGTCGCCCACTCGGAAAGCCCGTGGACGAACTCTCTGGTCATAGAATTTGGATACACGATGCTGGTAAGCTGCGAGGCGCATGGCCGCTTGCTCACGGCGTTCATCAAGGAGGTCGAGATTGGCTCGGAGAGCCTCCTCATTTTGTATCGGGGCATACGATGTGAGCCGAAGAGAAGGTAACCCGACTTCCACAGGTATGAGAGCTTCCGTTCCGAAAGACAGACTGAAGGGGGTTTCGCCAGTAGGAGTTCTAGTGGTGGTATTGTAGGCCCAAAGAATTTTGGGCAACTCTTCGACCCACAAACCTTTCGCTCCATCCAGCCTCTTCTTTATCCCTTGAAGAAGTGTGCGGTTCGTAACTTCAGTTTGCCCATTCGTCTGTGGGTGTGCCACGGAAGTGAAGCGTTGCTCGATCGATAGATTAGTGCAAAAACTCCGAAAAGTTGAGTTGTCAAATTGTTTGCCATTATCTGTGACGAGCACCCGTGGAATTCCAAAACGGCAAACAATGGCTCGCCAGAAAAAGTCTTCACATTTCTTTTCAGTAATCGTGGCCAAGGCTTCTGCTTCTGCCCACTTGGTGAAATAATCGATTGCCACGATTATGAACCGACGCTGAGCTGTTGCTGTAGGGAAAGGACCCATGATGTCCATTCCCCACATAGCAAAAGGTATGCAGCAACTCAACGATGACAAGGGGCTTGGTGATTGCCTGGGGATTGAAGAAAAACGTTGGCAAGCATCACATTTTTTGTGAAGTCCAAAGCGTCACGATGCATTGTCGGCCAATAATACCCATGTCGAAGAACTTTGTGTGCCAAGGCGCGTCCTCCCAAGTCCGCAAATGCCTTCATGAACTTCTCGCAGAGCATAATTCGATTCTGTCGGTGTGAGGCAACGGAGGTAAGGAAGTGTGAAGGAACGCTTGTATAGTACATCGTCCACAATAGCATACCGAGCCGAGCGAAGTATGATGCTCCTGGCTTGCTCCTGGTCGGCAGGTAACTTGTCGTCCTGAAGGTAGGCCTTGATGGGATCAATCCACGATGGTTCATGCTCGGTTTGCATGACTTCCCTCGTTGCAATACTCGGTTCATGAAGAAGTTCGAGATGAATGGTGCGGCCAAAACCGGATGGATCCTGAGAGGCTAACCTTGAAAGTGCATCTGCAGAAGTGTTATCCTCGCGGCGGATTTGTGTGATTTTGAAGAGAGTAAATATGCGAGCTACATCTTTGGCTTTAGACAGGTAAGTGGCCATTTTAGGATCCTTTGCTTCGTATTCTCCTGACATTTGTTTTACAACGAGCGCTGAATCGCTGAAAGCATGAAGGGACGCTGCTCGCATGGCGTGAGAGAGGTGCATCCCTGCTATCAAAGCTTCATACTCAGCTTCATTGTTTGAAGCTTGGAAATCAAAACGAAGAGCGCACTCAATGATCAGGCCCTCTGGTCCATTAAGAATTAATCCCGCACCACTTCCGTGTGTGTTTGAGGATCCATCCACGAAGAGTGTCCAAGCAAACGATTCAGGTTGGACGAGTGGTTCTTCGTCTTCAATGGGAAAAGTACACTCAACAACGAAGTCAGCCAAAGCTTGTCCCTTAATGGAGGGCCGTGGTCGATAATGGATGTCAAACTCGCCCAACTCTATTGACCATGGAACGAGACGACCTGAGAGATCAGGCTTGTGCAATATTCGCCTGAGAGGTTTGTCGGTGAGCACGACCATTGTGTGAGACTGAAAGTACGGACGAAGCTTCCTTGCGGCGATCAGAAGGGCAAACGCCAATTTTTCTATATTCGGATATCTCTGTTCAGCTCCTTGAAGAATCTTGCTCACATAATAGATGGGGAGCTGTCGACCATCTTGCTCTCGGATTAAAACCGCACTGACGGCGGATTCTGAGACGGCCAAATAAAGGAAAAGATCTTCTCCAGGTAGGGGCTTAGAGAGCAGAGGCGGTGAGGCAAGATATTCCTTCAGTTTGTCGAAGGAGGTTTGACATTCGTCCGTCCACTCAAAATTTTTGATGTTCTTTAACGCCTTAAAGAACGGCAAGCAACGCTCAGCTGACCTAGAGAGAAATCTGCTGAGGGCAGCTATTCTTTCCGTCAGGACTTGTATTTCCTTCACGCGTCTGGGAGCAACCATTTCTTGAATTGCTTGGATCTTTTCAGGGTTAGCTTCAATTCCCCTTTCGGAGATCATAAACCCAAGGAATTTTCCTGACGATACTCCAAAAGCGCATTTGGTAGGATTGAGGCGCATGCGATACTCGCGGAGGAGTGCGAAACACTGTCGTAGATCAGCAATGTGGTCCTCTGCTTGAAGGCTTTTGACAAGCATGTCGTCGACATAGACCTCCATGCCCTTTCCAATGAGAGGTTTGAATATTTTATCGACTAACCGTTGGTATGTGGCACCAGCATTTTTTAACCCGAAAGGCATGACGTTGTAGCAAAATAGACCTTGATCCGTGATAAAGGCCGTCTTAGCTACGTCGTCTGCATGCATGCGGATCTGATTATATCCGGAAAACGGGTCCATGAAGCTAAGTAGCTGGTGACCCGACGTAGCGTCAATTAACGTATCGATGCGAGGCAGTGGGTAACTATCTTTGGGACATGCCCTGTTCAGATCCGTGTAATCAATGCAGATTCTCCATTTGTTTGCTCCCGCCTTTGGTACCATAACAACATTGGCTATCCACTCGGGAGAGTAAATTTCTTAATGAAATAAGCTGCAAGGAGCTTGTCGATTTATGTGTTGATTATCGCCTGTGTTTCTGGTGCGAAAGGTCGCTTCTTCTGTTTGACGGGTTTGAACGTGGGGTCGACCGAAAGCTGATGAGTGATTACTGACGGATCAATGCCCTGCATGTCCGCTGCACTCCACGCGAAGACGTCCATATTGGATCGAAGGAAAGAGACTAGCTGGTCTCTAACTCTTGGCTCTAGCATTGAACCAATCCTCACTTGTCGCTCGTCATCCCCCTCTCTGATCGAGACAGAAACAAGAGCTTCTACAGGCTCCGAGCGTCTCAAAGTCTTTTCGTCTCGCTGGTCGTCAATAGAGAGTGTCTCTTCGATCTTGCACGATGCCACGTAACATCTTCGAGCTAGAATTTGATCTCCTTTCACATAACCAACTCCCCTTGGCGTAGGGAACTTCATGATGAGATGGTAAGTTGATGCCACTGCCTGCAATTTGTTGAGGCCTGTTCGTCCCAAAATCCCATTGTACGACGATTTGACTTTGACAATAAGGAAATCAAGTGTGTGCACCGCCTGACGAGGCATTTCTCCTGCGACGACCGTTAGGGAAGCAATCCCTCTTACCGGTGCAGAAGCACCTGTGAAGCCGTATAAAGGGGAAGATATTGGCTTGATCCTATCTTCGGAGATCCCCATTTGATTGAACGCATCATCGAAAAGGATGTCGGCCGAGCTTCCTGTATCGACCAAGATGCGTTTGATTTGGAAAGCATCTATCCTCAAAGTGATGACGAGTGCATCGTCATGCGGAAGGCTCACTTCCTCTAGGTCGGTATCGTCAAATTCTAGCGAGGTGAGTTCTTTTGCTCGCTTTGCCGGTCCTTGTGCAAGATTTACCTGTCTAGCATAAGCTTTTCGTGAGGAGCTAGATAGGCCGCCGGCGCTGGGTCTTCCAGAGATGGTATGTATAACAGGCGGATCCTTTGGAGGAGCTTCGTCGGTTCTTCGAGGATTACCTCTTCCCCCAGTCTGCTGCCGATGGTTGTTTTTGACGAACTGCTTAAGATGTCCCCTGGCGATGAGATTCTCTATTTCTCGCTGAAGCACCTTGCATTCTTCTGTCGTGTGACCGTGATCCTTGTGGAAATGGCAGTATACTTGAGTATCCCTTCTTTCCGCTGGACCTCTCATAGGTTTGGGCCATTTGAGGATGTTTTGGCCCTTGATTTGGTGAAGAATATGTCCGCGTGTAGTATTAAGAGGAGTAAAGGATTTTGAGAGGGCCGCTCGTGGACGTTTGGGTTCATCCTGATTGTTCCCCTCCAAACGATCACGCCTCTTCTGCCCAGAGTGGATCTCTTCTTGTTGTGATGATGTCGAATCCTCCTCTGCCCGAAGGTACTTCTCCACTCGGTTCAGAAGATCTGACATATTTGCTGGTGGGCGCTTGTTTAAAGAGAAACGTAGAGGCGTTCCCGGCCTGACTCCCCTAGCCATCGCTGCAAAGGTTACTCCTGGATCCAAATGATCGATGAGGAGCTTTTCGGTGTTAAAACGAGCGTAGTATGATTTTAGGGATTCCCTTGGCCCCTGAATTATACTAAAAAGGGCCGAAGAATTTTTCCTCTGAACCCGACTTGTGAGAAAATTGCTTCGGAAGGATTCAGCCAACTGGGCCTAGCAAGAAATGGAACGAGGAGCTAAGTGTTGGAACCATATGTGTGCGGCCCCTTTTAACGTCACAGGGAAAGCCCGACACATTATTTGATCAGGAACCAGATGCAGATTCATCCCCGAGGTAAAGCGGGCTAAGTGTTCCATTGGGTCTCCCTTGCCATCATATGACTCGCACGGAGTCATTTTGAAGTGTGGCGGAGTTGGGAAGAGATCGATCTCTTCGGAGAATGGCTGTCCAATTATAATTGGAGCGTTGGAGTATTGTTCTGCCCGATTACCCCCAGCATTGGGGTATGAGTGAGCCTCATTATAATTTTCTCGACGCTTTCTAGATCTTGGATTTCGCCTTTCGTCGTCAAATTCTTCATCTGTTACCTGGGTCTCGTGTTGGTTGTGACTTGTTTGCTCCGGGGTCTTTGAAGTGCCTGGAGGCCTGAGAGGTTCCGACTGTGGAGGCGGATGTTCTATAGCAGCTTGTAATTTCTCAATAGATTGTTGCATTGCTCGGATAACAGCCATCAGGTTGGTTTGGTTATCCATAGATGGAGCGACGTTCACTCCCATTGTGGTGACAGTGGTAATGGGAGGTTCAGATATGCCAGCAGTTTGGAGTGGACGATGAACTGCGTTTACGGATGGAGGAGTAAATGTTACTGCCGGCGGTATCACTGCAATAGATGCCGGTGCCGTTACGACAGTTGGTATTATTGCAGGAATTACAGGTACCGTAGTGGTTCGCGCCATAGTAGTGATGGATGGCGTATTCATAATCTTTTTGCCGCGGTTGGGCGGCTGAGATGTGGATACCCCACGAATTGGGTCGCGCATCAGAGGTGAAGACGACCCTGGTGGAGGGGTTCCTCCTAACTGAGCTTGCGGATTAGGATTCTGCGACATGATTTACTCACGAATTTCGGGTCCCACGGATGGCGCCAAAATGTTGTGGATGAAATCTGGAACACGCTTCTGACGATTCGTGAGTGAACCTGCGCAGCAAAAACAACACCGATTACTTCGCCGGAAGTGTTTCCGGCGGAGACACTCCGATGCTTAAGTCAGTTAATCTGTTTGAATTTGACTATTACTGTTGAAACTGAGCACCTACCTCTTTCTTTGTCTCCATTTCCTTTATATAGAGCTCCCCAACAGAAGGTAGTTATGTCTCTTTATTAGGGGGTTACCCGAAATGGAGATTTATTCCAGGATTAATGATCCGTTAATCTCCCTTTAATGGGCTGTTACCAACATTGATGAAGAGGTGGATTCAATGCATAAGTTATAGTTTTTTCAGATGACGACACGTGTCGTCATCTTGACTATGATAATTTTTGCCCGTATCAGTTTGCATGCCCTAGAAGGGCTTTGATACCATAAAGAAAAATGAATATATATATATTACAAGCGAAAGGAAACATGATAATACATACAAGATAAGTACATATATTCAAAAAAACAAACTGCATAATCTCATTTTGAATTGACTGCATAATTCGTGGAGTTGGATGAGGAGTCTGTTGACTCCTTATCTGAACTTTGCTCATTATTAGATGTGTCTATTTGAATTGTCTCTTTAATTGGTCGAGCTGGGTGAGGAGTTTGTTGGCTCCTTATTTGAGCTCCATGATCTGAACTTTCAATAGTCACCAACCCATTAAGCATCCCCCCCCCCCCCCAACATGGTGGCCACCAATCTACACACCACTACGATCACCATCTACCTCATTCCCACTATCACCACCACCAAACCTATGCCCACTATCACCACCATAGATCTATACACCATCAATCAACAACCTAGCCCACCACTATTCAACCTGATCGTCAGCCACCAATCTACACACATCCACCATCACCACTGTCTCACTCCGATTACAAGCAGTCAAGCACCACCAATCTACTCATCACCCAATGACCCACTGTCGTCCCTTACTCACATGCTGGACTTTCGAGAACCCACAGTTCTGCCACCCATAGGAAGAACGAGAAAGATGAGCTTATTAGGGGGTGATGGATTTCTAGGGGATATATATATATATATATTAGGGGGGGTTGTTTTGACGGCATATTGATTCGGTCGTTAACTCCAATACACACGTTTGGCTAATTTTTAGTGAGTTGGTGATGTGAGGCGTCCTTTTTTATCAGATGGGTACAATTAGTGTTGCTGCTAAAAAATCTGTTGCTGCTAAATATATGCTCCGCATATGTTGCGGAACCCGAGCCTGGACCGATGACCTGCAAGACAGAAAACGAGTGACCGCCGAGTGGGGTTCCCGGCAGAGAACTCTCTGATGCTTAAGTCAGAGCGCATCTACAGAATAATAATTCTGAAAAAGCATGAATTCTGTAATTGTCCTCATACCTGGGGGGTAAACCCCTTTATATAGCTGTAGGAGGAGAGTCCTAGTAGGACTGGGCCATGGGCCAGATGTGTTAAGATCGCGTTAGAATCCTTAAGGATCACGTCACAATCTCTAAGGACTCTTTTAGAATCTTAATCATAAATCTCCCAGTTTGACTGGGATTCGCCGGGTGTCCCCCAATTATTGAGAGTTATATTTGAGTTATATCAACTAGAGTTACGGCCTAACAGCCCTAGTTGCAGCAGACGATCCGAATCCCGATTCAAGTCACTCCTAATAAATTAAAAAACCAAATCAAGTAGCTAAGTGTAAGTTTGACAAAAAAAAATTTAAGAGCAGTTTAATTTATTTTTTTTACAAAAACAAATGGGTGTTTGATAACCCAAATTTTTTTTGATTTTTTTTTTTTGTTTTTGTGTTTGATAACCCAGTTTTTTTTTGAGTCTTTTTTTTGTGGTGGTTTGCGGTGGTGGTGGTGGGGCGTAGCGGTGGCCGGCCGTCGGTGGTCACCAGAGGTGGCTATCGACCAGCGATGGTCGCCCGCGGCAACTTTCGGCGATTGCCAGCAAGCCGCCGCCAGCAGTCGCCTGAGGTGGCTGCCAGTGCTGGTGGTGGTGGTCTAAAAAAAAAAACTCATATTTGGAATTTTTTTTTCTTCTTCAGTTTAAAAAATGGTTACTAAACTTGTTTTTTTTTTTCTAATTTCTAAAACTGAAAAAAAATAATAAGTGCCAAACGGGCCTAAGATGCTAAAGTCAAGTGCACGTTCTTTTCTCGTGACGGTACCTACAGACTGCGAAATTAGTCGCTCGGTAGTTGGCTAATTCGCTTCCAAAGCAGTAGGGTGTGTTGCGAGTGTAACACTGAGCACCACGTGTCGCACTCCCACCAAACGAACCCACCCCAAAATATCGGAAACCAAGAAACCACCGACCGGCCGTGCAGAAACGGCCATGTCGACGGCTACCCTGCTGTGCAGCAGCACCGCCACTAGCCCATTACTTCCACCAACCAAGCCTTTCAACTCAAAACCCCCATCATCACTGCGAAGAAGCCGATTGGTTGCACTCAGCACAAACCAACGGCACTGCAGGCGGCTGGTCCTCACCTCCAAAGATAAGACCGTCAAAGTGAGGGGTCTGCCGGCTTGTGACGCCACCCGCCGGAATTCTGATGGAGATACGACAACCGGCGGTGCTTCGGCGCCGGAGCAGGGTGCTAGTGATAATGTGCGGAGAGGCCTACAGATTGTTCTGTGGCTCGCGGAGGGAGTCTATATCTTGTGGCTCTTCTTGCTTCCCTATGCCCCTGTATGTATCAGTCGACAATCATGGTGCTCCATCCGTTGCATAATTTCATTCTTTTAATTTTTTGCAAATGGAAATGCTTATTCTCACACGAAGCGGATTGTTCCGATGCACTTCTTAGAGATGGAAAAGAGAGTGGAAAAGCATGATAGATACATTCTGTGTGTGGAAATAGACGCTCCCTTTATGAGTTTCTGAAAGTTAATTTGAACATATAACTTTCACTCAGTCAAACAGTATTTGACTAATAATAATTAGAAGGGTCTAATTAATTGTTACTGAGTAAGTAGATAGGTAATTTTACTTTTAGATTGGTATCCTCTAGTCAGCTTCAGCATGAATCGAGACTAAGTCCCCTCCTCGGACAATCTTAAGGGCGCACCCCCAACATCAGTTTAGTGCATTCAGAGGAAGATTTACCTTCGGGTGCTGGCCCCAAAGTTTGAACTCAGGAGGCCAAGGAAGGAAGCAAACCTCCTTGACCACCAGCGCAACCCCTTAGCTCCTTGCTTAGTGCACAGTGCATTGAAATGCCTATTATAGATTTTTTCTTTAGTTTTATGTGCGTGCTTTTTTTGGTGTTAATCTTTTTGCAATAATAAGGATGACCTCAAGTTTTATGACACATCTAAGTTTCAAGTTTTGGAGTTTGGATCATTATGGTATGTGTTGAAACATTACGATCACTATGGAGTTTATGTGCATATATACATGTTTATAGGTACCCTACATGATCATTTGTTGATCTGAGGCACTTTATGTTCTTGAAGTGTGCTCGGTCGATTGTTGATAGGTGTTGCATATTGTATCAAAGCTTCTACAGGTCGTACTCGTAGTCATAAGATTTGACAGAATCATTAAACAGCATATTTGCATTTTCATATACTAGATGCAGTTACTGTTGTTGGAATTGAATTTTTGTGTTCTTTTTTCTGGCCTGTGTTGCAGGGAGATCCTGTATGGGCCATCAGTTCAGATACCGTTAATTCTCTTGTTGGCCTTTCTCTCAATTTCTTTTTTGTTCTGCCCTTAATGAACTCTGGTATGATTGATCTATATATATATATATAGACACACACACACACATGCGTTATTGTTTGTTATACCATGACTTGTAACACGCAAACTTTTGTAATATGTTTTTGGGTATCATTGCTTACCACATTCCTCGTATCATACCTCTTTATAATATTTATCTGCTAAGGATGAACACTCTCCCTTCAACTTGCAGATAAGAGATTCTAGCTCTTATTTGAATTGGTAGTCTGGTTGGTTACTAGAAACTGATAATTCCCTTCGTTATCATGTATAAACAAGTCAAGCAGGATATACAAATTCTCATTAAAAAAAAATTAATTTTGGGATCGTATGCAAGTAGTGGTATTAGGATTAAGTGTTCTGTGAAGCCCCTTTGATCGGAAAGCCATCTGGTCTAATTGTACCTACATTTTCCCTCACAATCATCAAGCCTGCTGTAGTTCTCTTGCAGGCATTTCTCCTCATAATATATTAGCTTTTGATAAGAATGTATACTATAGACTTTCGTATTTTATTAGCATTTGATTTTATTGTATACTTGTTGTTTAGTCCATATTGCTCCAACTTACCATACTGCCAAAGCTAGATTGCATTGGTCACTTGATCTGCAATTGACTTCAACCAAGAATAGGTCGTTGATATTTTCCTCTTAATGATAGAAATAATTTCTAATGGAATAATTTGGTTTTGCTACATCAAAAACGGTAAGTGCATGTGTTATACTTTTATGGGAAAGCTTTTGCTATTCTTCAATGTTCGACCAGCCATTAACCATGCAGATTTCCAGTTCATCCGCCAGATTCATGGCACTTCTCTGATCATTAGATGTTTGAGCATCTGATAGAAATGTTTTCTGGTGTATTTCTGCACTTCTTAAGCAGCCCTTTCTATTCTAACCATGATAACTTTTGCTGTAAACTTTTTGGCAGAGTAGTCGGTATTCGTCTCATTGATGCACCAGTACTTCACCCTGTAAGGATTATCATCATAAGCACAATATGAATGAGTTTATTTTCTGCCCCCGTATCTTATGAGACCAAATGCCGACTTGGTGCTCATTTTTCATCAGATGTCGGAAGGATTATTCAACTTTGTGATTGGGTGGACATTCATGTTTGCTCCTCTGCTATTTACTGATCGAAAAAGAGACAGATATAAGGGATCGCTAGATGTTTTATGGGGCTTCCAAATGTTCCTCACAAACAGTAAGCTTTCTTCCGAGCACATGCTTAGCTGTTAGTGATATCATAAGTATGCTCAAGTCTTAATTATAGGTCTAAATGTAAGGACAATCATTTACACAATAAAGGACTTCATGCCTTGTCTCAGCATGATCTGTTTCAGTTTGGTATTCAGCAGAAATTTGTAGGATGAAAACTTGTTGCACATCTACGACCAACTTATGAACAGTACTTCAGCATTGTGTTAGCTTTGAAGAAAAATTACAGGGAAGCTATGAAAGTAGAAACTAATAAGCAACTCTTTGAGAATATCATTCTTTCTCAAAGTTACTAATTTTATCACTGAATCTCTAAAAATGCATTCTTCATCGATGGGACCGACCAAGCTCGTTGTCTTCCTTCGCCTACAAAATCCAGTCTTTTCATTTTAAATCTTGTTGATCAAAGTCTTCCAAACAACCATCCATTTCCCACACTGGGAATGACGACCGAAGTTCCCTCAAATATGGCTATGTGAAGCACGACGGATTGGTCTATTTCGCTGTACATGCCATTAATGGACACATGGTCTCAAAACTTTATCCTAAAGATGCTGTCTCCCTATACAGAGCCTTATATCAGCGACAGTGGTATAGTACTAACATGTCGCTTTATGGAGGTTTTAAGTTTCAGTGTGATTTCTGCCCCTTTTTTTTTGGGTATGCCTCTTTTTAGTCTTTCGGGTTTTGTGCATGTGTTGTGTGTGTGTGGGGGGGGGGGGGGGGAGGGAGCAAAAAAAGTGAAAGAAAGTACTGCTGGTGTTTACGTCTTTCTTAATGGGAATGGTGACTATCCTTTCAGTTTTTCAGCCTTGTTCTCAAGTTTCTGAAGTAAATAAAGCATATATAATGGCTTTATCCTAACTTCTATCCTCTTTTTCGTCCTTTGATATTATAGGGTATGTCATAGTTTCTCTAATTGAGCTATTCTATGATGCAGCATTTTTGATACCTTACATGGCTATCCGGCTAAATGAGGCATCAAATGAGGCTGATGCGCAGTATCCTCCAAGAAAAGCCTCACGACTTGGTTCTGTTATGACTAACGGTGCACCCATTGTCGGAGTTGTCGGCGGGGCTGTGTGTCTAATATCCACCTTATGGGCCCTATTTGGCCGAGCAGATGGTAACTTTGGGAGTTTGACTGACAGATGGGAATTCCTGGTAAGTTATCTAGGATCAGAAAGACTTGCTTATGCCTTCATTTGGGATATTTGTCTCTACATAGTTTTCCAGCCTTGGTTAATAGGTGACAACCTACAAAATGTTCAAGAAGGCAAGGCTGACATTGTGAAGTATCTTAGGTTTGTACCGGTGTTTGGTTTAGTTGCCTATCTTCTATGTTTGAAACTTGATGAGGAGGTCTAGCCCGATATTCCTTTTCTATACAAGTTAATTAATGTACAATTAAGGCAAATAAAATTCTGGACATCTGTACTTTTTGTTCTTCGTCCTTGTTTGTGGTAAGCTAATCGTGAAAACAAATTTAACAACCAAATATTTACACAAGGACCACTACACGAGCTTTCAGTAGTCTAACCACCACTTGTTTGACGTCTAATTAAGTTAGTTGGAGGGGGGGTGCAGCGGCT
The DNA here is from genome assembly GCA_033065855.1 of Escallonia rubra. Classification (NCBI taxonomy): domain Eukaryota; kingdom Viridiplantae; phylum Streptophyta; class Magnoliopsida; order Escalloniales; family Escalloniaceae; genus Escallonia; species Escallonia rubra. The sequence goes on along the minus strand of JAVXUO010002581.1, from coordinate 798,138 downwards.
GCTTCCATTTACATTCCCTGTGGATGATTTCATACTGATGAATCCTCAGAAAAAGTTTATTCTTTAAGCATAATATAATTGATGCAACTGCAGGAAAAAGGATATTAATAGTTCAGGCCTACTGGGTGATCGAATACAAGCAACTATGAAATGGAAACTCAAATCTCACATTCAAGAACACAGTACAACAGCTGAATACAAGAATTGCTCCCTATAACTATCCTACATCGGCGATCAGGGCAAGTTGCCGCCACTTTGTTGCCACAAATTGATGATATCGGTGGCCTGGTTGAGGAGTATGATCATCTTCTTTTGGGATATCCATGGCTTGCTCTCGAGGGTGGTCTTGAGCTCTTCCCATGCATCTTTCCTTGGCCAAAAGTAGTATGGACTCAGAGGAATGGTGCCGTGACCCGGTATCACCTGATCGAGGCCAAGACCGATGTTCTTCTCCATCCAAATGAACTTCAACACTAGCCTCGGCTTAGTCATTTGCTTCACCACCACTTTAAGTTTCTGCAAATTCAAGAACTCCAAAACTCATAACGCTGCTGGACTGAAGTAAAAAAGAAGCAACGCACCCTCTGGACAAAGACACCTAGACGGACTGGGGAAGATACAAGACATCATACCATGTTTGTTTATCCATTTCAATGTACTTTCTTTTTTCATTTCCACCCACATCAACAACTACTTGTTTAGTTCTCAGTTTATTTTGTTTTGCTTTCTTTATATCGGTTCTCTCGGTAGCAAACAAACACTTGAATGGGAAAAACTTGGCACCAATTTACTATTGGCAGCATCCCGACCTCACAATGCGTGAAATTTCACGTCAATTTTCAAGGACAAAAGTCTGTCAGTAAGCGATATACTCCACTAAAATTTGAACATGTATTTTTTTTTTCTCGAGTTCAGTCTGCCGTGGTCTTTCGACTCATCAAACAATACATTTTGGTTACAATACTATTGTACGTCTTTCAATTCTACTTAAAAGGCTAAAAGATTTACAAAAACCTAAATGAGACAGAGATTATGACAAGGAGGTTTATTGCAAATGGTAAAGATTCAGTGATGTGTAAACAACTGTGTGCGTTGCCAATTATATCTGAGACCGAGGTTCTTCTAATTTTTTTTAGCAGTTTTAAGACTTTGAATAAAACTTTTGAGCAAGATGAAATTTTTACTCGCATATTACTGCCACAAGATTAATACCCGTCACTAAACTTATTCTTAGCGCGAAGAGGTGGTGAAAAACATGTAAAGGAAGATAATTTCCTTTTCCGAAATGGTATTAAACAAGAGTATAGCTCACATTCACGTACTTGAATTTACAGTAGCATTACACATGTTTATGGGTAAGAGAGAGAGAGTGTGTGTGTGTGTGTGTGTGCAAGTTCATGAGAGAGATAGAGAGAGACCTCAGCTTCAGGGCTCGGGTCAGATTCCTCATGGGTAGCAGAGGGTGAGTCCTCAGTGGGGGTGTCTGCTATAACTGCTTCTGCCGTGGCTGAAGCATGGAGCGTAGCGATTCTTCTGGTGGGTCTGGTTTTGCGGTCAACAATGGTGGATGAACGCAGAGAAAATGGTGGACATGGAGAAGAAGAACTGGGTTTTTGACACGGAAATGAGGGGCATGTGAGAGTGCCCTTTATTCCAGATTGAATTGACATGGATAACATCTTGTAGAGAGTAGAGTGGGAGAGAGAGGTGTTTCTATATCCAGAAAGAAGCCATTAATCTAGTTACGAAAGTTGTGGAGTCACAGTTGGTTCCTCAGGCCAGTTTGGAATTTGGATAAGGGGATTATGATTTCTGACCAGAGAAGATTAGGATGTGTCTGTATGGGCCAGATTTGGCGCAGGCCCAACCCATGAGGTTAAACAAATCATATATATATATATTTTTAGGACTAATTACACCTATGTTCCTGAGGTTATGAGGTAATTACAGTTAAGGACACAAAGTTTCAAAATGTAACATTTCGTAACCAAAAGTGTTTCAAATGTATTACTCGTGTCCATCCATCAGGGTTCCATCTAAAAAATGTACATTTTTTATGATGTCACCAATACGTATTTTTAAAATGACGATACTACCCCTTGTACTTTATATACATAATATTTTAAAAATTCAATCTACCAATTAGGGTTTCAAAACCCTAATTTGCAAATTAGAGCTTCAATTCAATCTGCAATTTCTCAAAGGGTCTCAATCTGCCAATTAGGGTTTCAAAACCCTAATTTGCAAATTAGGGCTTCAAAACCCTGATTTGAAAATTAGGGTTTCAAAACCCTAATTTGGAAATTAAATTAGGGTTACTCTTCAATCTAAGTCATCCCCTACCTAGCCGTCGGCGCCTCTCTGTCCCCACCCCGCCGGCGCCTCCCTCCCACAGCCCGGTCACCTCCTCTCTCCAACTTCCATTACACTCTCTCTTTCTGTAACTCCCCCGTCGCCGCCGCCGCTCACCCTCCCACCACCCCATCGCCGCCCCCACCCTCCCCTCACCCCATTCGCTGCCCTCACCATCCCTTCACCTGTCGTAGATCCCACGCTCAATTCACCCCGTCGCAGATCCCATCTTCCCCTCACCGATCGCAGATCTCATCTTCCCTCACCTGTCGCAGATCCCATCTTCCCCTCACCGATCGCAGATCTCATCTTCCCTCACCTGTCGCAGATCTCATCTTCCCCTCACCGGTCGCAGATCCCATCTTCCCCTCACAATTCTCCTTCTTTCTTTGTCTCCATTTGGCATCTCACTATCGACGACTACAATCTTCTGGTGATGGGTGAACATGGCTCCAATCTCCAAGTCCTGAATAATGATTCTTCCATCATCTGGATTACACGGACATAACAAACAGTGGACTTCAGATGAAAGGGATAGGGATGGATGGTATTAAATTTTAAAGTCAAGGGCAATCAAGTCTTTTTGTCAAAATCGTTAAGTATTTTTGTATTTCGTTTGGTCAACTGACATAAGTGTAATTATTGCAAACTATTGTCCTCGCGTGTAATTACCCCCAAACCTCAGGGACATATGTGTAATTAGTCCTATTTTTTAAGGGTTGATTACACCCAAGTTTCTGAAATTAAGATAAAATTATATGCGTATTCATTATTTTAGATAAATAGTAGTGATGTCTCTTTATCAAACGGAATCTATGGGTACATAATGTTTCTAACTACATGACCTTGTTGCCCTTAAAGTGGAAGGTTATTTTTTCAAATGGCATTCCGTTATCTTTCCTCGTCCTCTTCAAGAACTCGTTGCTGCAGCACCAGCTGCATGGCAGCGGTGCTGTCATCCTCCTCCTACTTTTTTCTATTTTCTTTCTTGGCAGCATCTACCACCACCCACCAATCTCCAGTCTAGCTCTAATGGAAATGGAGCCCCACTGCCACCCACATATTCTAACTCCAATGAAGGGAGCCCCAATGTGCAATCTGCCAGCGCCTTTGTACGACAGCCTCGTCATGCACCACCTTTACATCGACCACCACTACCGCCATATAGCTACCCATTGACCCACATCGAATTGCCATCCCTTAATCTTCATATAACCCAACCACCGCTACTAACCTTACGAGTATAGCCACTACATCCAACAACCACCACAGTCCTCACTACAAAAACCACCACAAATCACAAAAACCCCCATCCCCCCCACTACCACTTCCACATCAGGCATCCCAAAACCAACACTACGGTGATGTCCTTATACGGTGGCAGATAAGAAAGAATCAATGGAGAGGCGTGATATTGGCATGGCGCCAGAGTAGGGCTTGGCTCGGTGGTGGGGATAGAATAGTAATGGGCTTGGGGTGATGGCCATGAGAATGGAGAAGAGGTGGGAAAATAGAGAGAGAAGGGGTTGGGGGGAGATTAGTAATGTTGTCGAATACTAACTCTCTTGTTTTTGAAGAGTAAAAGCACTTACAAACGTCTCAATAATACTGTCAAAATGAGTCTTAGTCGGGGTACTTGCACACATATATACCATAATCGTAAAGCTCGGGCCATTCAATCGAGTCTCGTCAATAATAAGCTCGTTACGTACCATTTTTTTAGTTTACATAGTGGAAACATTGTATTACCCCAGAGAACTAGTTACAAGAGCATGGAAATCTTTTGGGCACAACATATCTTGTACAAAAAAACATAAACTGCTGTCCAAAGACCCCCTCAAAAAATTGCCTAAAGTTTTAGAAGTCGTCTCGACTATTTTATCTAGTTTACACGACGAGAAAGTAACATTAGGTTATAACTCACCCTGGTGGATCCGAAGTATTAAAATTGAAAATAACATCAAGGCATGCCATGATGGAACTATATAAAACATGCTACTTACGTAATACCATGAGTAATGTAGTAGCGTGATGATCTAAGACCGCGATACACCACTTGTAGGATGTGAAGATTGTAGTCACTCAAAATCGTTTTTTTTTTCCTTCCTTTGTATCCTAAACATAAACAAGACAAGAAAAATCCTCTAGTTGTTACCTTTTTATCCATCCACCCTTGCTCACCACTCCAGTAGCAGTAAATTAGGCCCATATTACTTTTGCAGCTACAAGAAAGATCATCCCACACCACAAAAATATCTTATCATTCATGGACAAGTACCTAAACCATCATCAAAGAAGAAGGATCACAATGATTACCCCTATCCCCCTCCCCCTCAAGAACCAACAACCCTATCCCTCAAACTCCCAATAATAGAAGCCCTGGATTACCCCCATACCCCTCACCTCCCCCACCACCCCCCCCCCCTCACAAAAAAAACACTGAAAAGAGGAACACATTGCTCCTAAAATCAATAACCCCGTATTATGCTAAACATAAAATGAGACTACAAACCAAGTACACTAATAGGTTCCTTCCACTAACGTGATTGCAATTAAAAATCGAAACAACAACCTTACAAAATAAAATAGAAAACAAACGAAATACAAGTCCTTGCAGACAAAGACATTATCCCACTAGACAATCACGAGACTGAGATCCCATTGAACTGAAAAGTAAAATTGAAAATTCTACGTCGAAGCAAAACCATTTTCTTTGCACTTTTGACCCATAAGACAAAACATGAAGGATAATTAAAGAGGAGGGAAAAACATTGGTGCTACCTAAAATTGAAGCCCAAACCCAAACGCTGAATTATAAGCATTGTAAAAGTTATATATATATATATATATATAACTTTTACAATGCTTATAATTCAGCGTTTGGGTTTGGGCTTCAATTTTAGGTAGCACCAATGTTTTTCCCTCCTCTTTAATTATCATATATATATATATATATATATATATATATATATATATATCCCCTTTTACCACTTCTTTCGCGATAGATCTGAAAGTGGCGAGATAAAAAAAGTCCTAAAAGGATGTCAGAGCCCCGTCATCTGTAAGCAAATCATGTAAGTATAAAGCGAAAGAATTGTTGACCGTTGTTGAAAAAGCTCCATCACCATAATCCAGCGATGAAAAGCATCATCGCTGGAATCCGACACTAGCCATTCCAAAGTTTTGACTATCACAACAGAAGATTTAACTGGTCGCTGACGATTATACCAGCAACCTCAGGCGATAGGTCACTAATCTCCATAAATTTCTCCATGTTCTTTCTCTAACTATGAGAGAAGATCATATTCCAGTGGTTGGATAATCCTAGATTTTAGAATTAAGAGTCGAAAGCAGTTTCTATCACCCGCCGCTATTGGTTAGCCTCTAACAAAGATTTCGGCAACGACGACAAACTTTTTAAATTGTATATCCGCATTATTTTCACCTACGCTATTAGATCGCAAGTCAAGTGACCGACGATATTCCTAGTTTTCAGGCCACAAGAGAATTTCTGGAACAAACCTTGGAGATCCGTCCAAGAACCTAGAAGCTAGATCTACCAGGGGATTGGAGAGAGAAGCTTTATATACAGAGAGGGGACGAGATAGAGCAGCAGGACCCCAATACCCAGTCCTTCTGCACGCACCGATGGCAAATGTTATGTTGGGATTTAAAGAAAAGAAAAAGAAAAACTTTTTTAGAGAGAGAAACTCAAAGTTTACTTTTTTGTGTGTGTACCTCACACAAGTAGCTTTAAGTGAGGGCAAAACCCTAAAGGTCTGTTTGAAATCACTTACAGTTTTGATTTTCAGTTTTCAAAAAAATAAAAATCAAATGGGTATTTGATTACCCAGTTTTTATTTTGAATTTTTTCTTTGGTGGTGGCGGCGACAGCGGCGGTGGAGGGGGGGGGGGGGGCATTGGTGGTTGTGGTGGTCTCAAAATAAAATCCAAAACTCCAAAATGGGAGGTCATGTTTGAAAACCATTTTGTTTTCAGTTTTTTTCTCTAACTTTGTAAATTGGAGGAAAAAAAACGCATTTGACAACAATTTTCAATTTTTTCTTCCTTCAGTTTTGAAAACTAGTTTTTAATACATGACTGTTTTTTAAAACTCTCATTTAATCAAACAATTAAACACTCATTTATTTTTGTAAAAAATAAAAACTAAACTGATTTTGGTTTTGTTATTTTTTTTTTAAATTGAAAACCAAAACTGGAAGTGATTTCAAACAGAACTGGAGTTTTCAAAAACAGTCCTGTTTTTACAACTAGTTTTTAAAACTGAAGAAAAAAAATTAAAACTGTGTGTCAAACGCTTTTTTTTACAAAACTGAAAACGATTTCAAACGCTACCTAAATTGAAAGAAACCACTTTTATGTTTATTTTTAAATTTTCTCTGTTCTTTTTTTTATTTTTTATTTCTAGCGGCTTCTCCTGTTTTCTTTCTTTTCTCGCTGCCACTCTCCACCGCCTTATCCTATCCACACCACGTTCTAGTACACATAATGTTGATTTCTTTAATATTTCTTTTCAGTTGTGTTCAATTTGTAATTCAATGGAGGCGAGGCTTCGATTGATGCAACGCCTTGATTGTGATATGATGGTGATGGTGTCATGGCAGCGACGTGTTCGGTTGGTTTGGGGTTGATGGTGGTCTAAAGGTGGGTATCAGGGTGGCGGTGGACTGGTGGTATTCGATATTGTGGTTGTCTGAAGGTTAGTACCAGTGATGGGATGAGAGGTTTGGGTTAGTGCGGTGGCATTGTTATGATATGATAATGACGGTGCTTGCTGGTAGCGATGGGTTTGGTTGATTGTGGTGTGAAGGTCGGTATTGGGGCGATGTCGGACTGGTTGTATTGGGGCGATGGTGAACCAATGATATTGGATGGTGGCGGCGGCGTGTTGTCTGTGATGTTAAAAAAAAAGAAAAAAGAAAAAAGGCAAATGTGTGTTTAACTAAAATTATTCTCGTCATTCAAAGATGTATTTGTGACACTTTTTAACTATTTAGTTATCAAAGAGGTGGATCTAGTAAAAATAGTGTACATCTAGCTTAGCCCAGAAAGAAGATGAAGCTTGTGACGGTGAAGTTATAAAAATACCCTTAAATGAAGCCCACATAAGAGGCATGTGAGCACTTAACAAAATGACTTAATCCATCACATTGAGAAGTTGAATGACCATATTCACACAAATCAAAGTCCAAAGATCATATTGAAATCTGGCCCAAAGTTCAAAAACTATTGACACAATTCTCTTTTGATAATGATGATCTATACTTCTATGTTTACCTACATTATAAATAAAGGAAATACCTTTGTTTGGTGTGATACCACGTTTATGTTATATATATATATATATAACACATAAAAGTGACACGTGCTGCCTAATGATATTAAGTATATATAAGTTTTAGAAAAAGTGGTCATTACTATTTGGTAACCAACATTTAATTTGATAACCTTATGTTATTTACTAAAAAACTAGTATATATAATAGGGATACAATTTAAAAGTTGGTACGACATTATTTTGGTATTACACATAATAACACTTGCCACCCAAAGTTTTTTAAAAAAAATAAAGTAACACATGCAAAAAAAAAAAAAACTAATAAACTACCCTGTAGGATATGTTTGGCTTTTAGAGTTTGAAATTCATTTTAAAAAATGTAGCCAAAATATATCTTAAAGCCCATGCTTGATGTAATGAAAATACTATATTATGTAATGAAAATGCGTGTGTTCGATAATAACTACTCCCTGCGTCCCAAAAAAATTGATCACTTTTCAAATTAAGAAAGATTCAATAACTATTTTTTTCATATTTACCATTTTTACACTTTTTTTTTATTCTATTTCTCTCTCTAGATTTAATCTTCCACCAATTCATTTTTCTCTCTCTTGACCTACTTTTTCCCCTTCCTCTCTCTTGGATAAAACGAGAAACTCATAAAATATGATTTATATCATAAATAAGCTTACAATTTAAACATGATCAATTAATTAGGAACGTCAGAGAAAGTGCTATTCCTCCAGTGGTTAGGACATCACTCGACTAATCCGGTCTAGATTTAGTTTGGCTACTTACTCAACTACTTGGCATTTCCTCTATACCAAGAGCTTAATCTTTTAACCGAAATTGGGACTATGCATGGAAAAGCTAAGCAGTCCGGGATCTTATATATCCATAGTTGGGATTTGTCGTTGCTGGATCGGCGATTGAGGATAAACATCTCAAGTGGTTCAAAGAGAGTTATGGCATTTCTAAGATTAGAATACGGTCTCCGAAATAGGCGATACTAACCTTTATAGATATAGCTAATGGAATCGTGCCCTAATCGCCCCTCCTCACACTTTTTATCTACTGTCGTACGGATCTCGGAGACCCACCAAAGCACGAAAGCCAGGAATCGAATGTATCCAAATTGGTCGGAGTGAACAATTTTTTAGCGGGTTCAAGGTAATGCAATTGGGAAAGCCCCCTAATAATACTGTTATTGTTCCTATCGATGCCTAAGCCAAGCCCATTAGATTGAGCGGAGAGTCAAGGGGCTTAGTCATCATATCTACTAGATTCTCTGCGGCTGGCTAACCAGACAACTAGTCAATAGAAGAGGTCATAGGTGTTGCTGCGTCTTGAGATCCTAATTGCCATGGTTCCGTTGCCCGTCAGTCAAAGGGAAGCAACAGTGCCTACGGGTAAATCGTTCTTCCGTCGGATAGGGCAGACAATTTTCTCCAGTGCTATATAGAAAGCCAACACCATTTAGTAGTTAATGCAACACAATTTTGGTGTTATAAAATTACTTACACTTGGCATCATGTTTTTTTTTGTTTGAAAAGCAATAAAAGAACATGTTTGGTTTTTCAAAATTTAGAATTCATTATAAAATTACGTTTAAAAGTCATGCTTAATATCATAAATTTTACGATTTTGCGCAGGCATTACTTGTGTCACGATCACGATAACTTTATGCTTTCCAGGCTTAAAAGACATAAAATCAACCGGCCAGCCCAATAAAAAATCAACCGGGTTATTCCCCCACGGAGCCCACTCGTGTGGGCTCTTACTAGTTACTACACACGACGTTTTGACCCGAAATTAACGAAATTAGAAATCTCTGTCCTCTCTCTCTCCTTCCCACATTTTCTCTCGTCCTGGTCGACGGAACCGGCAATCCAATCTGTAATAGCCGGCCGGAAGGCATTGCAAGCGGTAAGTCAAGTCTCAGCTCTCCCAGAATCACTATATCCTTGTAGATACGTGTACATGTACGTGTATATATACTCCGATTAGTTATATTCAGCATAATTGTTGAATCAAACGATCCAATTCCAAGCGTTGAAATCACGTTCAATTATAAAGTTTATATCTTCGCAGAATGATGTTCCAAATTCGCCTCCTTATATCTGAGTAAATATTCCCGTGTACCCGCCGGATTCAATTTCTAGGGTTTTGTTCCAGATCTTAGAGCTATTTCCTTGATATTCGTGATAATTTGAGTTTAAACGTCAATTACTTATTAATGGAGCAGCCTCTTTAAGCTGAATTCTTCTGATTCATCCTTTTTGCTATTTTGAGTAATTCCTTCTTTGTAAGGAAATCAGGAATACAAGATTCTATCTTACTTGCTTTTCTTTCCTAGATCCTCACGTTGGTTAATATATTGTTGCTATTGTATTTTGATTGCAACAAGATGAGGTGTGGACATGGTTTTTGATTAAAAAATTTGTGAACTGGGTTTTTTACAAGTTAAGATCTTGTTAGGATGAACTTAATTGAGCTCAATTATTGGCGGATTTAGGGTTATAAAGTCATGTCTTCTCTGCGAAACAAGTTTAGTTAATTATGACGGTTCCTCATTTGGCTTTATGAGAATTTCCTGAATGTAACTTGCATGAAATTAACGGCTTTACTCATTGCTCTTGCGCTATTTGTCAAACAATAGTTAATTTGATTTGTAGTTTTCATTTAAGTTCAATTCAATGCTTAGGCGTTCGAACTATATCCTAGAAATTATGACAAGTCATATGGGGCAAACATTATGGAATGGAGGGAGTATGAGTTTTCATCGAGCTGACTGTTTTTTATTTATCTGCTGGTAATTAGTTTGTTACAATGTCGATGGTCGATGAGCCACTCTACCCAATAGCCGTTCTGATCGACGAGCTGAAGAATGACGACATCCAATTGAGGTTGAATTCTATTCGGAGGCTATCGACCATTGCCCGTGCTCTTGGAGAGGAGCGGACCCGGAAGGAATTGATCCCATTTCTGAGCGAGAACAATGACGACGATGACGAGGTTCTTCTTGCAATGGCAGAGGAGTTGGGGGTGTTTATTCCGTACGTTGGTGGAGTGGAGCATGCCCATGTTTTGCTCCCCCCTCTGGAAACCCTTTGCACTGTTGAGGAAACCTGTGTCAGGGACAAGGCTGTGGAGTCGCTTTGTAGAATAGGATCTCAGATGCGGGAGAGTGATTTGGTTGATTGGTTTATACCACTCGTGAAGGTTAGTTATCTCTCACTATTTTCTAGACGATTATAGTTTTGACTGTTTATGTCATCTAGGGAAAGATACTGCATCTTTTGAACATAACATGACCATGATAAATTGTTCACTTACATATGGCACGTTGGATTTTGGTTTCACATTTGTTTTTCCTTCGACCACTTAAATGCTCGTTGCTTTACTCTAACTGCTTATCTGTTAGGTTAGAAAACATGGAGATGCAGACTAAAAGGTTAGGAGTACCGTAAAATTGCTTGTTACTTTTATGTCTTTTTTTCTTCCAAGAAAGTTACGATAATATCTAACAATAGATGCTCAAAGCTTGCAAATAATGCTCCCTGTTAGTGGTTGTATTGTTTGTACTAACCACCAATATTTACTTTCTTTTAAGTAACTGCTCTTTTCTTTATATATGTTCATTTTTGTTTGTTTCTCCATGCTTTAATTCCATTCATCTAGAGGCTAGCAGCTGGTGAATGGTTTACAGCTAGAGTTTCTGCATGTGGATTGTTTCACATTGCTTACCCCAGTGCTCCAGAGATGTTAAAGACAGAACTGCGGTCAATATACAGTCAGTTATGTCAAGATGACATGCCTATGGTGAGGAGGTCTGCTGCTACGAACTTGGGGAAGTTTGCTGCAACTGTTGAACCTGCTCATCTCAAGGTTGATATCATGTCAATATTTGAGGATCTTACTCAGGATGGTAATTGTTTCCTCTTTAATAATGAATTCAGTGTTTGACGTGCAATAGTGTGCAGTACCTAATTTGTGTTAGTGAGGCATGTGTGCTTTTGTGCCAATTGCAACAGTACTGGTTTATGAGCCTGCTTAGAAGATGGGATTAAAAATACTGTTTAGTGTTATATGCAGTGAATTATCGATCTTGCGAGTTAACATATTACATGATGTTTGAAAAGCTAAGAAGACTAGACCAGACTTCACTCGACTGGCCGGTGTAATAGATGAGATGTGACCAATCCAAATTCCAGTTCCTTAAATGTCAGAAATTAAATGTATAGCTGCCCAAATTAAGTAAAAACGTTTTGATTGTCAAACTGGCTGGTGGATGTGACTCAGAATAAAGATTTATGCATTACATTTTCTAGCTTCAAGAGTGAAAATGACATAAAGAAACAGTTGCACTGTTTTCTACTTTACCTCTTACCAAATATATATCAAGCCTGCTCACTCATTTATGCAAGTCCCTAATATATGTGTACTTTTGACCCAACTCAACTGTCTTGAATGAGGGGATTTCCCAGGGAAGGTTTATGAGGGTCTTTCGTGTACCGGTCCTGTTGCTTTGGACGTGAACTGATGCTGCCATTGTGAAGCCTAGAAAGGTGGAAGTGCCAAATCGCTTCTACCGAGTTCCCCAAAAGTAGCTTAGCTTAGTCTCGCTTACCTCTTTCTACTGGCGTGGCGCTGCTGGATGCTTCTGATCAATGAAGATGAGTATTCCTCGAGAAGGAAAAGAAGATGTTCTCCTAGGCTCCTTGTTGGAAAGAGATTCAATGGCAGCGTCAAAGAGCATGTCCTCATTGATACCAAGTACCTAGTCTAAAGGTCGATTCTATCCTGACTAAGTAAGAGGCGAGCTTACGTACATGTAGACGAGATTTATGTTTGTTCATATTTTAAGGAGTTCAACTATTGCGCGAACAGGAATTTATATATTTCGGTCTCCCTCTTCCCACATAGATAGATGCACTTACAAGCACAGAAACACTCGGACTCATACATACGTGTAGATACACTGATACACACATTAAGCTGATGTCGTGGCCTGACCATGTGATGAGGAGTGTATGAACAGAACTACGGGGATTAGAAGTGATATTGGGCATTTATGGGATATGTCTTGTGAGGTTTAGTTAGGGAGGTTTTTGTGAGTACGTTAATAATTGGGGATTTAAGGTTATTTGAGTATTAAGTCCCATTATTAGGTTGCTTTTGTTATTCTGGCGTAATATGAATTCTTGTTGATTTATGAACTAACATGTAATCCACCGTGATTTGTCGGCTAATGAATAACTGAAATTGGGAGTTGTTGAGGAGAAAGGTTCATCCTTTATTCTTTAGTTTGTGAGCACGCCTATATCTTGCGTGGAAGATGCGAAACAGTCTGCCGATCGGTGGATCCCTCGCGAGGGTGAAGCAAATGGCCTGCGGGTCAGCAGATCCCTTGTCGGAAGGTGACGCATAACTATCTTTTAATCCATCAATAACTGGTGCCGCAACATAACTAACAGCGGAACTGGTTCTTTATTTTTTGGGTAAATACAAACTTGTGAGAAAAAGGTCCATTTGGGAGCAACCTGGTTATACGCAAAGTATATTTAAAACAAGAGAAAAGAAAGGCGACCATATCCAGATCACTCCTTAACTGGTCACTGCAACAGACTGTCATGCGGCCCTTTTACTATTCACTCTTGCATCATAGTTGATTTAGCACTCAAGCCTTTTCAACGTCTCTCTTAACAACTACTCACGGCCTAGACCTATGATAGTCAGATTGACGTGCATCGGTAGGGCTGTGCCCTTTGTTCCATTACCATCAAAGCATAGTCTAAAAACTTTTGCTAATCCATCCATGTAATCTCTTCATCTATTGACATATCTGCCCATTGATTACTTGGGCCAACATCCCGAAAATCCAGCGATGTAGGCACTCCAGACCGAAGTCCCATTTACTCTGGCTGCAATAAAGGCTGTCGAGCCACCACAAGTCACGTATCGACCCCTTGTTAGACGAAACCGAGCGTGGGGAACTGGGGAAGAAAGAAAGGAGGAGACAAATATTGGACACAGCTTGATTGTGAATGATTGTGTGGATGCAATGCTAAGAATAGGGATTCCGTGGTTGTTATGCAACCTACGTGTTGAAAAAGCTTGTGACCACGTAGACATGAGTATCCTTTTGTAGTTGTTGGATAAAATGGCTTTGGTACGAAATGGAATCTTGGATTCACTTCTGCATTTCCACGGCCAGATTCTTCATTTTGGTGAATGGCGTTAGAACAAGCTTTTTTTTCTTCGTCCACGGGATCGAGGTATCACAAACTTATTTTCTCAAATCCACGGGTTCACAACTTCATGGTATATATTATTCTCGGCACCTGTTCTTATGAAACTCAGAAGGCAGATCTCTGCATTAAGAGATGGGAGAGTAAGTAGAACGTAAGTGTCTTGCAGAACAGGGGAAGGATTGAAGTGAAAATTTGCTTTTGGGTGAAGGTTAGTGACAAAGTTCTTGTCTAATGAATTTGTTCGTGTTTGAGTTTGTGGTTTTTTGTTCTTGAGAAAAGGGTTGCCTTATGGTAACTCTAATGGCTCTCGTCAGTTTTTCATCGCCCACCGGTAAACATCATAGAGGGAGTGGGTTTCTATTTGCCCGACTGTAAACAAACAGGAATCAGGTTTCAATTTGATACCTCATTGAGCAAGTATATATCCGCTCTAGCTCATGTACCTGTATGGACTCCCCTTGTGGTGGAAAGTGTATACATGGCTACTTTTTACCATTTTTATTTTGATGATCTTTCTAATATTACGAGTTTATAAAGATCATCTCAAGTTATAGTGTATGTATAATTTTTTCGTTTTTTGGGGTGCTCTGGAGGCGCTCCTCGCTCTGAGTTTTTTATAGGATTTGTCACTGTCATGCTCTCGCTCCCGCTCTATGTGACTTAGGGGACAACAACTACGGAGATGATGAAGGAGGATATCTTCAGTGTTGGCCTTTGGATGACCCCCATGGATAATGGCTGGTGCCAAGTTGATGGGAGAAGACTAGGTTGGATGGAATTAGCGAAGAGGGTATAGTTGCTTATTTGTATGACTTCGGATTGGTGAGGGTGCCTGATTAGTTTGGTCAAAAGGCTTGGTGGAAATATAGTTGAAAGTTTGATATGTATAGCTGTTAGTGGTCCATCTTGACACGTACCTCAAGGCAACTTTGTCAATATATGTTTCTTGCGGACCCTGGTGTAATTTCTTTAGCATTTACATGTTTCCGGAAGTACATGTATTTATCTGCCCCGAGAAGGGCATTTTTACTGATGAGAATAAAGCGTGCTCTAAAATATTGGGTAGTAGTTTCTATTTAACTTTTATTTTTTACGACGTTCATCTCTTACCTTTGGTGTATTAGCTATGAGCTTTATGTAACACCCTTTTTCTATTCAGACCAGGATTCTGTTCGCTTACTAGCTGTTGAGGGATGTGCTGCTCTTGGAAAGTTGTTAGAGCCACAGGATTGCGTGGCACATATCCTCCCTGTCATCGTCAACTTCTCTCAGGTATAAGTCTATATTGAATTTTGCTTTAGCACTTAATGATAGTCTTGACCTTTATGTTGATTCCGGTGGTATGCGCCATTCTGTCCAAAACTGTGCATTATTGTGAGAATAAGTATGTTTTCTATATCAACTTGCTCTTACATGTAAGGATAACAGCCTTTAGCATGCTCTAGACCTTGTTCAATGATGTTGGGGCTGATCAATTGATCAGACCTTGTTCAAGTTGAAGGGTCAGGGACAAGCGATGGCAACAAAGAATGGTTTTTGATTTAGCAGAGGATGTATATGTTACATGAACTCGGTACTGGTGTCCGAGTCAGATACGTGTCCAAGTGTCGGATTCGTCTAATTTTCAAAACCCAAGGCACAGGGACACAGAAAAATATTTATATTTATTACTCCCTCTGTCTCACATAAGTTGATCACTTTTTTTTGCACACATATTAAGGATTTAGGTCATATATTGTTTGTTTCCATTCTACCCTTTAGAGAGAGGAGGGAAAGAAAGTGGGTCAGGAGAGAGAAAACGAGTTTGATAAGTGTTAAATGTGGAGAGAGAAATAGAATAAAAAAGTGTAAGATGGTGGATCAGGAGAGAGAAAATGAGTTGGTAGAGAGTTAAATGTGGAGAAAGAAATAGAATAAAAGAAGTATAAAAATGGTAAATATGTAAAAATACCTACAAAATCTTTCTTAATTTGGAAGTGATCAATTTTTGTGGGACGGCCCAAAAAGGAAATATGATCAATTTATGTGGGATGGAGGGAGTACTTGTTTCTAATTACTCCTTAGGTGACATGGTGTTTTTTGTGACGCACATTATTTTAATTGAAATCTTATCTCATCTTAAAGCAATAACAAATCAAAAGAAATACTTTAAGATAGTGTTCTTAGTGGCATATCCTATGAGATGTGTCGGAACATATCCCATACCCATGTCACAGTGTCGAGTGTCTAACACGAGTACTTCACACATTTTCCAGAGTCCATGTAACATATTAGCTGGTTTGCTTTCTTCTGTTCTCTAATTTGCCTCCTAGTGTTATTGGTTTTCTATTTTAGATTTTAGGTGCTGATGCCTTAGCGATTCACTGTTTTTTCGAGACAACTTACTTTTTGTTTTCTGAATATTCAGAAGTCATTAGGCAATTTTTTTCTCAGTTGTTCTTGTAATCTATTTGACGGTCTTGGTTGTTCTTTATCAGGATAAATCATGGCGTGTCCGCTACATGGTTGCAAATCAGTTGTATGAGCTATGTGAAGCTGTGGGGCCCGAACCTACCAGGTATGTATCTGATGGAAGCTACCATTATGGTCCATACATGTTATTCAGTTTTCATGTCATAATTGAATGTCTCCACTTTTTCACTTCTATACTATTTTTGTTGGAAAGTTAAGGTTTAGTTGGAGACCAGAATGAAGGATTCAGTCCAAACCTAAAGAAGCATACCTAAGTGGAAAACAGATAGATATAAAAGAAGGGGGGAAAAGAAACAGAAAGAGAAGTAGAGGGACAAGAGACTCAAGCCCTTGGCTTAATTATATTAGAACATCTGAGTAATGATCACAATGCAAAATAAAGTTAAATTCCAAGGCTTTAAACTCTGGTCATCACTCAACCTTTTATGCAAGACTTCCCTGAGCTCTGGCTGCAGCAGGAGATAAATAACGCTATGTTTGGATAGCCCGTTCCTTGTTCTAGTTTTTGCATTTCTGATTAAATTGTGTTTACTTATCATTTTAAATCTGTTTCGAAAACATCAAATTTACCTTTTCATGAAACACTATGTACTGATCATTACAATTGTTTTAGCCAATCTTAGCGGAATGCACCGGACAAGAAAGTGTTGGAAAATGGTCTTTAAACAACAGAAGGGTGTTTTCAGAATTTTTGAAATGGTATCCAGTAAATTCCATATACGAGGCCAATTCTTGTTTGCAGCTCATATGAAAGGGCATAACAATGAAAAGGCTGTCCAAACTCCAAACCTGGCCTAAGAATCCAGAACTTAAACTTCATGATCCTCAAGAGTACCAGCAATATTCCCGGAACGTTTGTTTGATAGTAGGATTTAGTATTCTGGTCAGCGGCTTTGGTCTGTGACGTCCTGGCACTGCCTTCAAATGGTTTCTTCAGCATCAGCTGTCTTTGCGTTACTATGACTTTCTTGTACATTACCCCCAGCGAGCCAGCTTACCCTGGATGTCATGCGATTCTGATCTAGCAGCCATCACTCTAGAGTTAAGATTACTATTATCCCACTTAGTTTTAAATGCTTGCTTCAATGCCTTATGCCTGGAACACTTAAATGAAAGATTCCTCCCTTCTTGCCCGGTTGTTGTAATCTGGAAGGGGCAGGCTTCCATATTTCATCCTCTACAAATTTAAGTTTGATTATTTTTTCTAATTAGGTTTACTTTATGACGCGCGCACACACACGCATGTAAGTATGTTATATTGGTATAGCACTAATGACTGTCTTTGCTTTCTCCACTGAAATGTTTGATTGTTGGATACTTATTTTGGTTCAAGGACGGAT
This sequence comes from Escallonia rubra, assembly GCA_033065855.1. Classification (NCBI taxonomy): domain Eukaryota; kingdom Viridiplantae; phylum Streptophyta; class Magnoliopsida; order Escalloniales; family Escalloniaceae; genus Escallonia; species Escallonia rubra. The sequence goes on along the minus strand of JAVXUO010002581.1, from coordinate 780,422 downwards.
TTGGTTCCTGCATATGTGCGGTTACTTCGAGATAATGAAGCTGAAGTCCGTATAGCAGCTGCTGGTAAAGTCACCAAGTTTTGCAGGATTCTTAATCCGGAACTTGCAATTCAGCACATCCTGCCCTGTGTGAAGGTGTGGTGTTCATGTAGTCTCCTCTATTACGAAACACCCCAACCACCAACACCCCCCCCCCCCCCCCCCCCGCGTCCTTCTGACACAGACGCAGACGCACATACCATCCAATGATCTTATTACTTGGCGACATTATTTTGTAGGATTTGTCATCAGATTCTTCTCAGCATGTTAGGTCTGCTCTTGCCTCTGTTATAATGGGAATGGCTCCCGTTTTAGGAAAGGTAAGAATTTTGAATTTTGCCTTTGCCATAAGAAAATTGATTAATATCAGTTAGTTGTATTTATAAAACGTGAATAGTATTTTACTACTTTGATTTTGTCAATGTCCTGGATTTGTCATTTTGCAATAAAACAAAATCTCTATGAGAAATTAGTAAGAAACAGTAATCTAAACAATTCTACTGAAGATATAATGGTGGAAGCGGTAAACGGTGGGCAACACGAGTTTCAGTTATAGCACATGAAGAACATTACCTGCATTATTTGGTATTTTAGTGGGTTGCCAGATGCTTCTGTTTGCTCCTCGGTGTCGAAATATGTTGGTGGCTTAATGTAGCTGGGGACAATTGTTGTTATATTATTTAACCAGGCGCGATAACACAGTGACTACCCTGGTCCATGCATCAGATACACACGTGCGTACATACTTCTCTTATTTGCTTAAAGTTCTACCTGACTTGGTTATGATTATCATCTATGAAGCATGGATACGGGTGCGGATACGACATGGGTGCGGATATGCGGATATGGCTTTGTTGAGGATTTTAGGATATGGGTGCGGTGTACGGCAAATTTTGTATATATTTTTTTAAGTATGCATGCTTAGTATTAAATATTTAAACAAAACAGGGACCATTTGAACTTTAAGAAAGTGCATATATAGTGCAATTAATTTAACCATGTGATTATTGGAGCTGTTATATACTTGCATGTGACTATTGGGAGCTGTTATAATCAGTGAGCTTGAAAATGCATAGACCCACTCACATGTATCTGCATGGGACCCGTAAATGTTGGTCATGTGGGCTTGCATGTGTATAATCTGTGGGCTTGCATGTGATTATGGGACCTGTTACTGTTGGTCAGCCCAATAAATCCCAACCGTGTTTCACAAAAGGGAAAAGAAAATTATAACTAAAAGCAAGAAGAGAGAAGGAGTATTAACTAAGCTCCCAGTACTGAAGCGGTGGTCGCAGGTGGTCCCCATCGTCACCGGTGGTTGTGGTCGTCGCCGGCGGTCACACTTGTGGCTAGTTACTTCTCTGCCCCCATTGCTGTCTCTCTCTTTCTCTCGGTCTCTCTTCCCTCACAGATCAAGCCCTAGCGGAATAGGATCTGCCAGTTATTAGGTAAGTATAAGTTTTATTATTCTAGAATTTGACCCCGAAACTTTGTTTTTATGTTTTGACCCCTAAATTCTTTTAAATTGTAATTTTACCCCATAAGTATCGGATCCGCACCTGATCCATATCCTATCCGCACCCGAGTCGCACCCGCTATTTAGGAAATAAAAATAAAAAATACCGGACACGCACCCGACAGCACCCATGCCGCATCCGATGCGCACCCGATGCCGATGCTTCACCCTTCTACGCGCACCCGTGCTTCAGAGATTGTCATTAAGGACGAACAGATCTACTTAGATGTGTTGGCCTGTCCATGGGCATCATTTTGTTATGTAACGTAGTCTGACTTTTATGGGTTTCCCTTTCCTTTATCAATTGGTAACAAGTTGTTTTTACTGTTCCACAAGCTGGTCTTCGATGTATTTGACACACTGAGCATGTTGGTTTGCTGCACATGCTTTTGGATGTGAAATGTCATGCCATTTTTAAACAGATAGATCCTACTTTTGTATACTGGCAATCAGTTAGTGTTCTTTAAGTGATAATTTCATTGATAAGTATGGTTCATCTGTGGTAGTAACCTTTAACTTTAGGGTTAATATACTTACAGAAGGGGAAAAAAAGTAAAATGTTATGGTGTTTTGGTTCCATATTGATACTTTTCAGTTGTAGGATGATGGTTCCTTATTTTGGTTCCATGGAAGCAAAATGTTTTCTTGTGATTTTCATCAGTATGTGTATCTTCATTGTAACATACAGTGTGTTGCTTTTTTGTTAAGATTTGCAGTAGTGCATTAAACTTTTAGGCTTTGTCTGGTGGTCTATGCAGGATGCGACCATTGAACAGCTTCTTCCGATATTCCTTTCCCTTCTAAAGGATGAATTTCCTGATGTGCGTCTCAATATTATTAGCAAGCTGGACCAAGTCAATCAGGTTTGTGATAGATATTGCTTCAGTTGTTTCTTGTACTTATTTTAACTCGTTCTCTTTTTTAGTTTCCGCATCTCAAATTGTACAGTTTCTCAAGATTACTAAATAAGGCAGCTCTTGAAGTTTTGGAGCTTCTTTTGAAGAGAATTACATTAGGCAGCAGCTCACGTAAATATAGTACGTGGAGAGAATGAGTACAAATTTACGTTTGTTCCGTAGAACATAAATCAAAAAATAGAATAAAGGAAGTCTTGCGTGCCCTTTCTCTTTTTGCATTATTATAAGCACATTTTCTGCCGTCTTTGTATGGAGAACATCGGGAACACTGGTAGGTTAAACACTTATCATAACGAACTGTGAAGGGCTCTTTAAGATGATTGGCGACGTAAATCTCCATTCTCACTTGTTTTCGTATTTAAATGTGGATTGGGGGGGGGGGGGATGTGATTGAGTTCATGGTATACATACTTTCAAGTAAAATACATCAATATGTTTGGTGGATAGTGTGCGGAAGTCTTGCGTGCCGCTTGCTCTTTTTTGCATTATTATAAGCACATTTGCTGCCGTCTTTGTATGGAGAAACATCAGGAACACTGGTAGGTTAAACACATGTCATAACGAAATGTGAAGGGCTCTTTAAGATGGTTGGCGATTTAAATCTCCATTCTCACTTGTTTTCATAGCTGAATGTTGATATAGTGGGATGTGATTGAGTTCATGGTATGCATACTTTCAAATAAAATACATGCAATACGTTGGTGGATAGTGTGCGGAAAGTTAGGTTGATCAACGCGGTTCACTTTTTGACGTGTCCGTGGGTAATAATTTTTTTTTTAATTCTAGCAGAGATCCTTAGGAAACACGCTCTTACCTTGGTAAAAGCTTCGTTAATTTACTCTTCAATCCTTAAGGTCGTGTTGCATGTTACGCACTTTTTATTGGTGGAAAGGCGTCCTTTTACAGGTTTTACTTGTAGATCTTGGTTTGAGTTTTTCTTCTCCAATCATATTAAAAGTAGCTATTTTTTTCTTTCTTCCTTGTTGCAGGTGATTGGAATTGATCTCTTGTCCCAATCTCTATTACCGGCTATCGTTGAGCTTGCTGAAGACAGGCATTGGAGGGTTCGACTGGCAATAATAGAGTATATACCTCTATTGGCTAGTCAACTGGGTGTAGGATTTTTTGATGATAAGCTTGGGGCCCTCTGCATGCAGTGGTTACAGGATAAGGTTGGTGCTTTGATGTTAGAGATTTACTTCCGCATTTGATATTCTGAGTCTTTGTACATGCTGCTGGAGTTCTTAGCCCGTTTTTAAGGTTTCCCCAGTGGTTGGTATGGCAAATCATTTTTTTCGTTCTGCTGTCATCTTTGTGAACGCCAGGAGAAATATTCTTGATTAACCTCCAAGTTGAGAACTAGAGAATTGAATGCAATATCTTTAGAATTGGTATTCATGATTGTCCAATTGTGGATTTTATTTGTATTTTAATAAAGTAAAATAGCCACTTCCTTTAGTCAATGCCAATTTTTTTGTTTTGTTCATAGTATCTTGTAGAGAAGACATTCGTTTCTTTTACAAAGGTACAAGGAAGGCTTCCCCCAATTCTGTCAGCGGGATATTAATTGCGATTTTCTTTATCTAGTTAATAGTTATATGTCGCTTGAAAAAAGAAAATGCTTACACTGTTTGGGAACAGCGATGCTGTGATATAAATCTTGGGTGTATGTCATTGGCTAATGATTTTCTTGGTTATTGTACAGGTTTATTCAATTCGAGATGCTGCTGCTAATAACCTAAAGCGCCTTGCAGAAGAGTTTGGTCCAGATTGGGCAATGCAGCACATAATTCCACAGGTTTGTCTGAGAAAAAAAAAAAAATAGAGGAAGTTTTGTTGTTTCTCCTTTTCATAATGCCCTTCATATCTTGGGTGCTGGTCGAGTGCTAGAGAACTTCTAAACATTTCAAGCATGTAGTTGTTCTTACATTGATTAGAGACAAGTGTGGCAAGGGTATGAGGCTGGGGCCTGCCAAGGCCCAAAGCAAATCAAAAGAATTTTGTTCTTAAGTTGCTACTGTGATTATTGGCCAATGACGCATCATTTCGCCCCTTCATAAGTGGTTGGATTCCTTTCCGCTTGCTTAATGCGATATTTGGTTTGTTATGTGGACAGGTTTTGGATATGATTAACAATCCACATTACTTGTATCGGATGACAATTCTTCGTGCAATCTCTCTACTTGCCCCTGTCATGGGCCCTGAAATCACATGTTCTAAGCTGCTGCCTGTTGTCGTGACTGTATCAAAGGACAGGTGGTTTGAGTTTCCTGGGTGCCATTCGCTTTTGTTTGTTTCTCGTCTTTTGAACTGATTTTCCAACGTTTTTCTTTTGGCAGAGTGGCCAACATCAAGTTTAATGTGGCGAAGGTGTTGCAGTCGCTTATTCCTATTGTTGACCAATCAGTAAGCAACCATTTGCCTTGAAATCCAGCAATGCCAACTAAGAAAGGAAAAAGGAAACAAAAATGCTATTTGGTTATCGATGATTAGACAGTATGCCCTCGTATTTCATTTTACAAGTATTGTAAAAGGAAGGGATCCACTGCTTTGAAACTCTTGGTTCCCATTGAACCACGTCTAGTTGGGTGGCAACTTCTGCTCTCTGTTATTCTTATTACAATTTTGGCTGCATGAATGCAGGTCGTTGAGACGACTATTCGTCCATGTCTTGTCGAGCTTACTGAGGATCCAGATGTAGATGTCCGTTATTTTGCCAATCAAGCACTGCAGGCAACTGATCATGTCATGATGTCAAGCTAGGGAAGTTCATTTCACGTGGGCTTCTGTTTGATTTGAGACTCTAGGTGCTATCAGCTTATTTGTATCTTCGTTCTTTACGTGTTGAGTGCTAGTAGTCACTTTTCTAACCTCTTTTTTGGCTCTTGGAAGTAATATGGTCGGTCCTTATGACGAGAGTTGAAAATGTTTCCTTCATCTATACTAGAGTGTGCTCCTTCACCCCCCTTCTATTTTGAGTAAACCATTTCCGGAAAGGATATACTGGATTAGAAACGAATGAAACATTACAGCCAAGGAGGAAGAGTATCCGTCTTACTGATTTTCTTATATATGTAAATTTTCGAACTTGAGCAGCAGTGCACTCCTCCCCACCCCATCTGGTGCAGGTGTAGAAGAGCGGGCGATTCTCTTAATACAATCGTAGAGCAATCCTCCGATGGCTATGGGAGGATTGGGAGCATTGAGGCATAGAAGAATTCCTTGTTTGTGCGCATCAGCAATAGTTATAGATTAGCTATAAAGAAAGAAAAATAAACAGGATTTTTTTTTCTTGGTTTTAATGTTAGAGAAATATTGTTAATTCAAAAAATAGGTTTACATGACCGTCCCTGTTTTTCAGTACAGTTTGCATACGCATATATTGCAACATTTGACACTGAGCAAAGTACTGCTTCGTTGTTTGATTTTTTAGACTTTGTTAAAAAGTAGAAGTCATACGGGCATCTTCAAGGTCCCGGTCTTGAGTCCACATTTCCTATGCGATATCCATGTGCTATTGGGGTTGTGGAACCGGTCTCCAAACCAACCATTGTACTAGGAGGGAGCAACTGTGTCCAAGAAGTTAAAGAACAAAAAATTCTATGGAGGACCTTACGTACAAGAAACAGAAAGGCATTGTAGACTTGATTTTGGCGTTGATGAGGAATTAGAGGTCAAGAAGAGTTGCATACAAGAAATGGAGGGATTGAAGCATGTAGAAGTTCCAATATTTCTACTCAAATTCTCTGCTCTGTATTTGATGCATGGCTCTTCGTATTGTGCAGGTTCCGTCATAGAGATCACAATTTTTTGGGCCTCTCTGGCTAGTTGTAGTTTGCACCTTTTTGTTCTGGTTCGGTTGATCAGGGCATTATGAAAAGAAAAGGCTAGCACTTATGTCAATAATAAATAAATTTTGCTAAAGAAGTGTACAGTATGAGAGGTTAGAACCAACGTGGAGAGGGCATTATCCTACCCCCGTTAACAAGGAGAAGTGCCATCTAAGTAATAACAATTGTTCCCAACCTATTCTGGTCGCACCCAAAGGCCCACTGTGGTCCTATTTTGCATGACACATACGCACAAGCAACAGTTAATATTCATCGCTCACAACTGGTCAAAGCATGCACGCTCAAGTCACGTGTATTAAGAAACTCATTTTCGCGTGACGCCTCATCACGCTGCGACCGTCGCATGTCGCACGTCGCCCGTCAACGCGCCATGGCACTTGCCCAAGGAGGTTGGCCTTGGCTTCCCCCTTGGGGTCGGCCTCGGCCTTGGCTTCCCCATTGGGGTCGGCCTCGGCCTCCCCTTGAGGTTGGCCTTGGCCTTCCCCCAAAGGTTGGCATTTGGCTTCCATACTTAGCATTTTCACTTATCTTCAAGGGACCATACATCACTCTGTGACCCTGTCGCCCGGACATCACCCCGCGACCCTGTCGCCCGGACATCACTCCGCGACCCTGTCGCCCGAACGTCACTCTGCGACCCTGTCGTCTGAATGTCCGCCGCGCCTGTGCGCCGCGCCGCTGATACAGCCGTGCCCCCAGGCTCTCTGTCACACTACCGTGCTCCCGGCACCATACGCACTCTGTCGCGCCCATGCGCCGTGCCACTAACACAGACGTGCCCCCGACACCTTGCTCACTTCATCGCGCCCATGCGCCACAATCATGTTACATGCCCCCCGGGCACCACACTCATTCACCACACCATGCGCACCTTGCCTTGGTCGTGGAACATGCTTCGACCCACTCTCCGGAGTGTGCAACATCCTGCGGGGATAGGCGACTCCTCCGGGACACTATCTCCGCAAGGGAGCTCTAAGTGCTTCGGCATGAAGACTCCCATTCTGCCAGGTAGACGGCTCCTCCGGGATGCTACCTCGGCTCGTCAGGTAGACGGCTCATCCGGGATGCTACCTTGACGCGCTCCGAGTGCTCTGGCACAAGGACTCACCAGCGGGGATAGGCGACTCCTCCGGGACACTATCTCTGCCAGGGAGCTCTTCAACTCCCCTTCCGCCAGGTAGACGGCTCCTCCGGGATGCTACTTTGACGCGCTCCGAGTGCTCTGGCACAAGGACTCACCTGCGGGGATAGGCGACTCCTCCGGGACACTATCCCTGCCAGGGAGCTCTTCAACTTCCCTTCCGCCAAGTAGACGGCTCCTCCGGGATGCTACCTTGGCCAGTCGGGTAGACGGCTCCTCCGGGATGCTACCTTGACGCGCTCCGAGTGCTCCGGCACAAGGACTCACCCGCGGGGATAGGCGACTCCTCCGGGACACTATCTCTGCCAGGGAGCTCTAAGTGCTCCGGCATGAAGACTCCCCTTTCGCCAGGTAGACGGCTCCTCCGGGATGCTACCTCGGCCCGCGGAATAGGCGACTCCTCCGGGACACTATCTCCATCAGGGTGCCTGCGTGACTGGCCTACGTGCTCTGGCACTGAGGGCTTGCGTCGGCACCCCTAGGGACTATGACCCCCGGGTCACTCCGAGATGGGAGCAGTTCTTCGGAGGGCATCACGCCTAGTTCACCTGGCAATTGGGCGTCGGGTCTTCCCCACCGCTGCCAGGCCTGTGAGACTCTGCAAGGGCTTGGATTGAAGGCTAGATCAAGGGGTTCTCTGGCCACACTAACGTTGTGGGAGCCAATCTTTCCAGACAGACAGAGCGACGCTGTGCGGGGCATGCCGGGTGAATATACCATAATAAAATTGGTTCAAAACTTTTTCAACAAAAAATTAGTTGAATTTATGAAATGCTCACATAAAAAAGATTTTATATTTATACTATTTTTAAATATATCTCATATAGAATCTGCATATGTTTTTTTTTTACATTTAACCAATGCGACTAAATAGGATAGCGCAAAACCTTAGAGTAAGGAAATTACTGACCAAAATTTTTAATCAACATATTTATCAAAATAGATTCATATTTGAATTTACAGAAAACTTAAATATGAATTTGAAATAAAACATAATTTTTCTTATTAAATCTCTTAAGTAAATTTTCTTTTAAAGGTTAATATTTCATGTTAGAGAGATTTTTCAATTTATAATATTCAAATAAAGTCATAATAGGTTACTATATTGGTTAGAAAATTTTGAATGTTTCGAATTGCATAAGACTTATTATTTAAATGTTTACTATTTACCGATTTAATTACTTGCAAAATTAAGGACTCCATTCAAAATATTGTTTGGAGATCTTTAGCAACACTAATATGTTTAACATTAGTTTTTATAACTCTTATTATATTAATAACTTAATGGAATGAGGTGTCACGAGCTATCATCGCATTTCTCGCCTCAATTATTAGATATTATAACTGAGTTAAGCTCAAGCAAGTTAGATAAAATATTTTAAAAATTACAAAAAGTGTATCAATCCATACCACATTTCAAGAAAAAAAAAAGAGATTAACATCTTATGGGAAAAAAATCTATTTATGCTAAAACTATAATTGTTAGTAAGAAATTTTTAATACTTTATTTGCAACAACTTCAAGTAATAACTTGTCAAGACTATATTATTATTAAGTTCTTTTAGTAGTCCAATATGTAACCTTTCAAAACCAAGTGTCTTAGTTTGAAATGTTAGGTTAAGAGTTATTTATCTTTGAATCGTAACTTTTATAGTCCATTCTTATCTTCTTCACAAATCATTGTTTCATGACATCACCAAGTTATTAAAATACATACATGATATCCGATAGAATATTTTTTTCATCTCATGCACATTTAAAATTACAATCTTGATTAGATGGTCATGCAATTGTTGTAGAATATTTGCATAGGTATATATGCTTGCTTTAGTTCATCTGAACTATATGTATAAAGAACAATAAGTAGATTGTGTTATAGTGTCGTCGCTAGATTTTGACATTCTTTAAGCTTTTCTTTTACATCATCAAGCGGTACTGTAATACAATCCACTCATCGTTCGTTCAATTTACAGTTCAAAGGAACTAAAGCAAACATATACGTGTATGCAAATATTTCGCAAAAATTGCATCACAATTTAATCAAGGTGTTAATAGTCAAATTGAAGCCTAGTACGTAAATATATGTTTGTAGCATAAAGTTTAAACGTTGTACAGTTGATTGATTTATAAACATTGGGACAATTATACCACGGATTTTTCAATAATAAATCGTAGTAAAGAGTTTGATTTTTTTCTAAATCCTTATATATGGGGCATAACCAGTTCGGTGTCGTGAGGTCTTATTTAAAAATACGAACTTATAATTCGTTTATTAAATCTATATATCACATTATTCAATTTTAACGATGACTATATATATATATATATATATATATATATATATATATATATATATATATATATATAACGATAGTACATTTAACTCAATTAGAACGTCATTTTTATTCCTTCTAAATGTAATATGAATTTTTATATTCACATTAAAGACTAGTTTTAAGAATACAATAATCAAAATGAAGTCATCATAAGTTGGTGTATTGATTATGTTAGTTTTAAAATGTTAAGAATTAATTTGTAATTATACAACCCTCATTCTTCTTGCGAAATTAATGAAATATAAAAATAAGGTACCTATCAAAATTCAAATCAATTGTTAGATTATTTTTTTCTAAGTCTCATAAGTTTTTTAATCTAAACTGTAACAATAATTTTTTCTTCTAAATAAAAAATATTACAGTTTTTATATTCATATTAGAGAGTGGGTTTGAAAATACAATAGTTAAGTCTTAATAAGTTAGTATAATGATTAGGTTGAGTTTTAAAATGATTAGAATTAGTTTTCGAATTACATAGGACTTACAGAAAACCCTCATTTTTCCTGCAAAATTAATTAGATATAAAATAAAGGATCATATCAAAATTTAAATTATTTATTAGATCACGTTTTTATTCTAAATCTCATAAGTTATATTTTGGGTCTATGGATTTTAATTTTTATATTAGAAAACACTTTAAGGACATAATTGTCAAAATGAAGTTTTAAGAGATTAGTATATTGATTAGGTAGAGTTTTAGAATGATTAGAAATAGTTTTTAAATGAATTTTTTATTTTAAATCAAAAGTATTATTTTCATTTTTTATATATATGAGTTTATATATTCATATTAGAGAGTAGTTTTGAAGATACAATAGTCAATATTAAGTCCTAATAAGTTAGTATAATGATAAGGTTGAGTCTTAGAATGATTAGAATTAGTTTTTGAATTTCAAGGACACATTGTAAAAAAGAAGTCTTAATAGATTAGTATATTGATTAGATAGAATTTTAGAATGATTAGAATTAGCTTTTAAATTGAATAAGATTTACTTATCCAATTGAATTAGAATTAGTTTTACTTATATAGAAGTTAATTAATATTAAAATAAAGATATGACGTGTCGTAAAAAGAAGCGATGATGTATCGCGCAAAGAAGCTATCAATACTTTTCTCGCTTCGCTTATTATATATTATATAGATGACAGAGGGTGCATTACGCTTCCACTTGCATTTTGTAGCTAAACATAGCAATACTAGAGGTGTTGCTAAAGAATCTTCTAGCAAGACCCCAACAACAATACCATGTGCAATATCCATGTTTCAGTCTAAATTAAGAAACTTTCACGTGGTTACCCTAGATCACCTTCGAGTCGTACGCTTTTGTTAATCATTATTTAGATAGCATATATGCTAGAAGGGGACGACCATTTTTAGAATCCCCCTTAGTTGAAGAGTATTGATTTGCCTTTTTGCCTACTGAAGTATTTGAAAAAATTTCGTCAAAGCAAATGAATTCATGTGTAAAATATGGAGCAAGAAGTCCCTTGTAGAGTAGTGGCTTTGATTATTGGCTTGACAAGCATGATTAAAGTGAGCATGGGCGAGGCCTTAAAAAAGCCGACGGCTCTAGGCGGTCCATGGACAATCTACGGGGCATCTCGACCCCTTGCCCATATGGTTCCCCAACTTACTCCTCGACGAAGACATAACTTTCAACGCCTTGAATTTCGATGAAACAATTGCAAATCTTTCTTCCACATCGATCTACCCGAATCACACGTCTTTGGCTAATGTTTCAACATTGTGAAAGCGACGAATTAAACTTTATCCTATATTCAACCATGTTCACAGACGTGCTTACTGCCCTCAGATCTTCAAATCGTTGTCACATCACATTACAAACAGGCACAAAGCACTAGACCCTTCTTACGACGCCACCCTTTTCAGCCAACTCATACCTCACGCGCCACCTTTCCTTGAGGACTGACCTCGACTGTCCCTTCCAAATTTCTATTACACGCTGGAAGACCTCATAGCTCTACATGCACGGGCTTTCACTTAGATGCTTTGGATGAGGGGCGCCTATGTTTGACTATGTCCTGGTATGAATGCATAAAAGAGAAAACAAAAGAGACGGTTCTTGGCATGGTTTATATTTTGAATTTTTCATTACTTCTTTCAAACCGTACGCTTAAGATTAGGCCTAGGCCAATGCTACTATCCTAGTTGTTAAATTTTTTAATTTGAGCTTTATTGACATCTCATTTGTTCCATGCTAATCGTCCCTTTACAACAAAGACAAATGACAATTGTCATAAAGGTAATTACCACGGGCTGATTAATTTCGTCATGTATGTTGGAAAGATGCAAGGCAGTATGGAGAAACTGGACCGAAAATGCCTGAGTCGAATGCGTTGCACTCTTTCCTTAAGACAGTATTTGCTCCCTTATAATCTGCTTAGGGTAGCAGCAAATCTGCCTCCCAAGATAAAACAGGCAAAACTATGTTGATCACAGCAGAATGCAATCAACAGACAGAAATTTGAGAGAGAGCAAGAGAGAATTCGTTGCTACCCTAAGCAGATTATGAGGGAGTAAATACTGTCTTAAGGAAAGAGCGCAACGCATTCGACTCAGGCATTTTCGGTCCAATTTCTCCATACTGCCTTGCATTTTTCCAACAATCTTAAGACAGTATTTTGGCTACGATGGAGAATACTTCTAGGATGCCTGTGATCAACGACATCTCGAAGCTGGCTAAGTTCGATGGCTCTTTCTTTAGGCGATGGAAGAGCAAGATGTACTTCTTTCTTGCTGCATTGAAGATTGCCTAGGTGCTCACTATTCCAAAGCCTATCGTGGATGAAGCTGCAGACGAAGCAATAAAGTAGACTGCCATGAAGCAAAAGCAAATGTGGGAGGAGGATGACACCTACTGCAAGGGCTACATTTTGGGAGGGTTGTCCAACACTTTATACGACGTGTACGAGATCAAGTATGCAAACAACACCGCAAATGAACTTTAGGATGATCTCGACAACAAGTACAAGACGGAGGACGCTGGGAATAAAAAATTCCTAATCAGTAAGTTGTTTGACTTCCGCATGGTAGATAGCAAGTCTGTTATTACTCAGATTCATGAACTGCAAATGATTATGAATTTAATTATTTCGGAGGGCCACTCTCTTGACGAGTCTTTCCAAGTGTCTATTATAATTTTTAAATTTCTGTTAGCTTGGAAAGCATATCGCAAGGAGTTAAAACAAAAGAAGGATGCCATGACCATGCAAGAGTTGGTCAAGTATATCCAAGTTGAAGAGAACTCTCGAAACTTGGATAGGCTTGAGTTGGAAGACAACAAGTCCTCCAAGGCTCTTGTGATAGATCATGGCTCCTCTAGTGGCACTAAGCGTAAGCTTGATGGTCAAGCTTTTGTTTCTACCAACCGGCAAGACAAGCCTAAAAGGCCTGTTGGAAGTGTGGGAAAATTGGCCACTTCAAGAAGAATTGCCGAGTGGCTAAGAGGCAGAAAAAGGACCATGCCAATGTGGTTGACAACGAGGACTTCGTTGCAGTGGTTTCCGAAGCCAACATGATGGGGGAAGATGATGAGTGGTGGGTGGACTCCGGTGCAACCAAGCATATTGCTAAAAACAGAAATCTGTTCAAGGACCTCGAGCCAGTTGCGGAGGGATATCAACTCTGCATGGGAAATTCATTACGGCTAAGGTCATGGGCAAAGGAACTGTGGTGCTCTATCTCTCTTCCGGAAAGACGCTGACCTTAAAGGATGTGCTTTTTGTTCCCGATGTTAGGAAAAATCTTATATCCGTTAGTATGCTTAATCAGTTTGGATTTAAGATTTTGTTTGAGTCAGATAGTGTAATTCTGACTAAGGGAGGAAACTATGTTGGCAAGGGATATGTAACCAATGGATTGTACAAGCTTACTATGGCTCATAAAGATACTAAGTTTGCTTATATTGTTGTTCCATTTAATTTATGGCACTCTAGACTAGGTCATGTTAATTATAAACGCATGAGAAGTATGGTAAAATTGAGTTTAATACCTCAAATTACTTCACCTAGTTTAGAGAAATGTTCAGTTTGCATAAAGTCTAAAATTGTCAGAAAACCCTTTAAAGGGGTTGAGAGGAAAACACAATTACTAGAATTAGTACATTCGGACTTGTGTGAAATGGAAGGTAATCTAACAAGGGGTGGTAAAAGATACTTCATTACATTTATAGATGATTGTTCACGTTATACATACACGTATCTTCTTAGGACTAAGGATGAAGCTTTGGATAAATTTAAAATTTACAAAGCGGAAGTTGAGAATCAACTAGATCGTAAGATTAAAATTTTACGGTCGGATATGGGAGGTGAATATCTTTCCTTTGATGATCTATTTGAAACTTGGGGTATCATGCACCAAGTTACAGCTCCTTATAGTCCACAACAAAATGGTGTAGCTGAGAGGAAAAATAAGACCTTGCAAGAAATGGTTAATACCTTATTACTTACTTCTAATTTGCCTAAGAATTTGTGGGGGGAAGCTCTCATGACTTCCACATATATACTTAATCGTATACCCCACAAGGTATCTAATGTCACACCCTATGAGTTATGGAAGAAGAGAAAACCTTCTTTTGGACACCTTAAAGTGTGGGGGTGTAGGGCGTTAATAAGGCTAACCGATCCAAAAAGACCCAAATTAGGGGAAAAGGCAATCGAATTTGTCTTCATAGGCTATGCTCAACATAGCAAAGCGTATAGATTCTTAACCGTGGAATCAACGGAATCCGTTAGCCAAAATATTATTTTGGAATCTAGAGATGCAGAATTTTTTGAGAATTCTTTCTCTAGAGATCGAAAAAATGAAGACACAGTCGATGAGGATCAAGTTCACCCTACTCAGGAAATGGGGGAAGGAGGTGAACTAAGGATAAGTAAGAGAGCAAGAATTGAGAAAACCTATGGTCCAGATTTCTACCAATTCTTAGTTGAGGGAAGTAGAAATGAAGGTGATTACTCTCATATGTATAACGTAGAACATGACCCTCTTACATATCGAGAAGCCATAACTTCTCGAGATTCTGACTTGTGGCAAGAAGCTATAAATGATGAAATGGAGTCGATAATGTCAAACCAAACTTGGGTATTGACTGATTTACCACTAGGGTTTAAATCAATAGGCTGCAAATGGATTTTTAAGCGAAAGCTTAAGCCAGACGGATCCGTAGATAAGTATAAAGCTAGACTTGTAGCCAAAAGTTTTAAACAAAAGGAAGGAATTGACTATTTCGACACTTACGCTCCGGTAGCCAGACTTAGCACTATAAGATTATTGTTTGCGTTATTGTCCATTAACAAACTAGTTATACACCAAATGGACGTCAAGACTGCTTTTCTAAATGGTATTTTAGATGAGGAGGTGTACATGGAACAACCAGAAGGTTTTGTACTAAAGGGCCACGAAACAAAGGTTTGTAAGCTTATCAAATCTTTGTATGGCTTAAAACAAGCTCCAAAGCAGTGGCATGAACGATTTGACCAAGTCGTTCTCTCTAATGGATTTAGAATAAATGAATGTGTCAAATGCGTTTATTCTAAGTTTGATAAAGGACGTGGTGTGATAATATGTTTGTATGTGGATGATATGTTAATCTTTGGTACTGATTTAGATATTGTGTTGGAAACTAAATTATTTCTATCTTCATCGTTTGATATGAAGGATATGGGGGAAGCCAATGTTATATTGGGAATGAAAATAATAAGATACTCGGATTCTATTTCTTTGTCACAGTCTCATTATATTGGAAAAATTTTAAAGAAATTTAATCACGAGAATTGTGTCCCGGTTACTACCCCATATGACCCTTCTATCAAGTTGAGGGCAAATGAAAATGAAGGGAAATGTGTCTCTCAGCTAGAGTATTCTAGTGTTATTGGCAGCTTGATGTATATCATGCAATGTACCCGGCCAGATATAGCTTTTGCAGTTGGTGTTTTGAGTAGATTTACTCATAACCCCGGGCAAGTTCATTGGAATGCAGTGTTTAGAGTACTTAAGTACCTTAAGGGCACAATGGACTATGCATTAACTTATAAAGAGTTTCCTGCTGTTTTGGAAGGGTACACAGATGCAAACTGGATCACAGACTCAGATGAAACAAAGTCCACAAGTGGTTTGATATTTACCATAGGTGGAGGTGCTATTTCTTGGGGTTCCAAGAAACAAACTTTGATTTCACATTCGACCATGAAGTCCGAGTTTATGGCTAAGAGACATGTTGATAGAGATTCCTTTATGGCCTAAGCCAATGCCTGCTATTTCTATATTCTGCGATAACGAGACAGCGTTAACGCGGGCATATAGTAAGGTATACAATGGGAAGTCTAGACATAGCTATGTGAGAGAACAACTTAGCAAATGAGTTATTACTATTAGTTATGTGAAGTCCAAAGGAAATTTGGCAGATCCCTTTACGAAAGCCCTAGGCAGGGATATAATATGGCAGACTTCCAGGGAGATGGGTTTGAAGCTCATGAAATTATAGAGGTAACATACACGTGGAAACCAACTAGATACTAGAGTAACCTTTAGTCTTCTAGTTCAATGGAAAAATACGTTGTATTTATAACCAAAGATGCACTAAAAGATGAAGATTTTGATCTTCATGCCATCTCAAGGTAGTGCATACTTGTATGGAGAACAAAATGAGGGTGGGAGTTATTCCCTTAATAAATCTATGTCCTTAAAGGAGGGTGCAAGTCATACAAGTGCACCTTAGTAGATTTACCTATATAAGTGCGGGCAGTGGGGCCGCTTCTACGAGATTTGAGCTAGTCTCTATGGCACTTATGAAAATCCTAAGATGTAGCACATGGCTGTAAATGTGCAGGCATTTGGAAATTTGGTTGGAAAGTTTTACACATAGTAGTGATGATCAATCACCAAGGATTCTTAGTTCAAGGTTAAGGTTACTTTGAATTCTGATTGACTTTACTACTTTATAGTAAAGTTCAAGTCGAAAGACACCTTTATCTTAGTAGGACCTACCAAAGGATAGAGAGGTACATTTCTAAATTAGATATGTGATAAAATCCAATTTTGGAAAATTGGGGGAAATTGTTGGGAATTTTCCAATATTGATTCTTACCTTATTAAAGTTTGTACTACAAGGAATAAGTTGCAAAAAGAATCAATCAAATTGATTGATTGGTTTGAGAGATATTAACTCTCAAACATTGGCATTTAATAAGGTTGAAACTAATCATGAAGTGGGTTCCCACATGGCTTGGAAAATGAAAAAGTTAAGGGTATTTAAATGGCCATGTGACATACCATATTGTTCTAGAAACACATGGTATGCATGGCCATGCACTCGCACATGTGCGGTGCACCGCACCGCACGCGCCGGCGACGGCGGGGGCGGCGGCGGCGTAAAGGCGCTATTGGCACTTTTAGGCGCACTTTGCACTTCGCTTTTAGTTCAAATGTTGCACCTCTATACTGTGTATACAGATTGTGACTGTTAAGTGACATCTGCATAGTCACTTAACTGCCACAACTGTTTGCACCTGTTCTAGGCACCCTTTGATGTCTATAAATAGGGCTGATGGTCAGATCATAAATAACACTTCGAATTCTCTCTTGCTCTCTCTCAAATTTTCTGTCTGTTGATTGCATTCTACTGTGATCAACAGAGTTTCGCCTGTTTTATCTTGGGAGGCAGATTTACTGCTACCCTAAGCAGATTATAAGGAAGCAAATACTGTCTTAAGGAAAGAGTGCAACGCATTCGACTCAGGCATTTTCGGTCCAGTTTCTCCATACTGCCTTGCATTTTTCCAACAACGTACAGATGAAACTAGATTTTTCCGACGAGTTTTTCCAAAGGAATTTACCATAAAAAGGTCTCAGTTTGGTTGTTTGGATCTTACTAGTTCGTTTAAGACTTTAAGAAAAGTTATACTACGTTCACCTTTTTCATTCATTGTAACTTTCTGACATTTATTCCTTGATTATAATATTGCTTTACGTAATGGTCCTCTTATTCGTACAATCCCAGGTTATATAGTTCAATTAGGCCTTGCATTCACTCTGTGTGGTGATGGTGGGAGCAAACTTGGGTAAGGTACTATAGATGGAAGGAGAGGAAAAAGGAATCAAATGGGGCAAAATTACGAAGGCTGTAACTTTTAGAGAAAGGATATGAAAGGATATATAAGAGATGAAGGGTTCATGTAGGCTTGCTTTACATATAAAAAATGGAGTCACTTTTTGTTTCTATGTGCTATGTCACTGGAAGTTGCATGAACTTGATACAATGTAGCGGTGGAAACATAATGGTTCATGGTTGTTGTTATGGTAAAGACGCTAGGAAGGTAGTGGAGGCAGATGTGGTATGGTGACTGTAAAGGCGGTGGCCATGGTGTACGCTTGAATGTTATTGTTTTTGTGCTAATAGTTGTGGTTGTGGTTAAGGTGGTGGTGGTTGATAGCGGTGATGCCACGTGTAAATGTTTGTTTGAATACAACAGAAGAACCGGTGATAGTGGTGGTAGTGGATTGTAAATGGTGGCAGCGGTAGTGATAATACAGGTGGTTACGGTAAAGGAAATTGTAGGATTAATGTGCTAGGATACTAGTGTATCATTCATAAGCATTTGATGTTCAAAATCTAATTAGACTAATGGTGAACCTAATTAAACAATGGTGATTTTAGGTTTAGTTCCTTGATGAAACTCGAATGTTTTTGTAAAATATATCCTAAGACTAGGAACTCTTGAAGTTTTTACAAGAAGGGGTTTCTCTCTCGATCATGTTATGGTGCTGATGTACAATAAAACGTTATATTTGATGAAGAGGTAACTTTTGAGGTTTAACCAACTTGTATCCCGAACTGTATATCATGGTTTGAACAAGTCCGAATAATTTCTCGATGGTATTGCCAACAGGCCATGTATGTATAACTTTGACTATTTAAACATCCATAGAAATACACTTTATGAATTGGTAAAAAAAGCACATGTAAGAGAGTACTTCTCACGAAGAAAGATATGGAGAAAATCTATTAGTCCCTATCATAACATGAATTGGCACAAACATTCTTCATAAAAAGGGATTGCAAAACCAGTTGGCGAAATTTTTTATGCATTTTTTCCTTAGTCCGAGTTTTAGATGATGTAATGGTGTAACCAAAATTTAAGCTAAAACGTTCTATCTTAAGCAATTATAATCTTTATGATTACAATTATCTTATGCAGTGCACTAACATATTTGAAGAAACATACATGCATACGTCATGTATTATTTTTATAAAAACTTATTATATTTCTGTGTCTCATGAAATTTAAATCCCATTCGGACCGCAAAACCAACATGATGGTGGATATTTTATACGTTTTGTCCTTCGTAGTAGTTTTAGATGATACAACGGTATAACCAAAATTTGACGGAAGAGATTCTTTGTTAATTATTTGAGTAACGTCTTATATAATTTTTGACATGTATTACCTCATACATTATCTTTTTTTTTTTGTCTTAAGAAATTCAAAACCCATTCAGTTAAGCAAAAGTATATGATTAGCACTTGAACAAAATTACATCGCCTCCCATGCGTTTGCACGGTTGTAAGTAGTAAAGTCAAACAAAAGTTGGGTGACACACTTCATAACGCGATAAGTGGTGTACTATTATTGAAAGAGAAAAATTGGAAAAAAAAAGAAGGGAAAATAACTACCCACCACCGCTGCCTGATCTACTCGAATTCTTAACCCACAATCCCACAAAAATGGGATATATATTTCATAAATTAGGTAGTTCTTTGCATGTTTAACTTTTTAAACATTGGAAATAAGGGTACTATAATGTGTGCGATATCACTTTCATATTTTTTTTAAAGTTTAATAACACTAATTCACATTATTAAAACCTTTAGGAACAAAAAATAATATATACTGCTCAGACTAGATCGTTTTCTCATTATAGCTACGGCCTTTATGTTCAAAGGTTTTTTACTTTCAATTTTGCTCATGCATTACCTTTAGCTTCTCCAGCTATTACTTAACAACAATGTAAGAAAAATATTTCGCGAAGTCAAATACTTCTCCACCTTATATTCATAATTCTACTTATTTTTCTTGGACATGCATTGCATGTAGGGCTATATATGAGCGGAGGTAGAGATGCTGTGATATGACTCTTTGCTCGGGATCGTTTATCTGGGCCCATATTTGAGTTCAGTGTTGTATTCATGAAAAGCTTGGAGTTTTAGTTCAACCTCATGGTCATGCATTAGTATTCAACTCACTAACATGTCATCTAACAAAATAAGCCGAGCTCAAGAATTTGTTCAAACTCGAGTTTAGCTTAGACGCATGTTAATGATCGATCTCGGCTCACTTAGATGGAATTATCTAGAGCGTTTTGCAAAATTAAGCGCTGACAAGCATTTACATTTATGCTATAAATCTAGCCTGTTCAGGCAATTGTCTAGGCGATGTTCAAACTCAATTCGTTCATCAAACAGTTTTCAAGTACTTTGATATGAAAAAACATAAACGAATCTAAATGAGCCGATTCAAGTACTATTATTGTCAAGCCACTAATAGTATTAGGTGCATATTATTCGGAGTAGGTCCGAAACATGCATACCTAACAACATCTTCTACATGTTAATTAAAAAGTTGAAATTAAAGATTAATTATATATGGCCAAATAGAAAAAAAAAAAAAGGTACGGTTCTTATGGGGGTTGAGGGTTCATTACCTCGGACTGGTGGCTCGTGGCACATATCCTAACCACCAGTAACAAGTTCGGTTCTCGCGCAACAAAGTTGGTTCACTTGTGATCCATTATAAATACGAGCTTCATCAGTGTTCATTTCAAACCTACCCCCATGCATCTCTTTTCAATACTGCTCATAGTCTGATCGTAACACCATTACATACATGTTAGAAGGAAGAGAAGTAGAAGAAGATGAAGAGGAAGAAGAAACTCGGGTAACTAGTTCCTGCTTGTAATCTTATTGAGATTGTAGTGCAGAAAATGAAGCTAAAGAAGCTTTGCATGAGAGTAAAAGATAATGGGTCTTTGATCATCTTCATCGATCAGCATCCATTATCTTTCTCTGATAGAAAGTGCAGGAAAACAGAACAAAAGCTTGAACAACCAGCTCATTTCTGTATCTTCCTTGCTTCTATTTTTTGATCCGAGTATCTTCCTTTTCTTGCTTGGAAATCATGTAGTATACAAATGAATAGGTTGTCCTCTTTACACCCCGTTGAGAATAGTAATATGCAATAAGTTTTTTTGACTTCATAAAAGAGACATTATGTGTTACCAAAAATCTTTGCATGTAGGTTTGCAACCCTCAAATCTTCAAATTTGAATGTTTAACGTAGAATAAACATAACATTAGTACATTTTCTTTCCTGCTAATGATACCACATGGCTGCTGAATCAAACAAAAAGAAGTTATGCGTGTTTCTGGACTTAATTTAGCCATCATATATTTAGCCAGTACTCAGTACATGTTTCGACATTACTTCAATCTAAATGGCAAGGCTTGGAGGTCACATCTTTGATCCCTGGCTTACTCTACATGAGATTTTCGTCTGGGTTAAGGTTTTGACACAAAATTGATGAAAAAGAGATGCCGCAAGTGCTTTTGATCATTTTCAAGCTAGAAAAGCGTCTTTGAAACAAGTGAAATGAACTAAAAAGATGACAAAAAACCCATCAACAGTTTCTCGGAAGTTTTACGCTTTTGAGCTAATCTAAGCGATCTCTGAGTCAAGCTTTTGATCCATGGTTTTCGGGATGGTTTCAGACATGAGCTTCGACTATGCGTGCTTGCTGATACATTGATGGTATCTTTCTAGTGAAAGTTACTTCATAAGTCTCCATTTATATATAGATATATCTCCTTGGCATTATTCTATATGCTTTTTGTGTTTTTTACTCCCCCATGTAGTTCTTTTTTAATATCTCGGCCATGTTTGCATCCACACAGGCACAAACGAAAAAAAAAGAAGAAGAAAAATGGTAATGACAAGAGAAAGAAACTACATCACTTATTGGAAATTGGCCATTTAGATTCATTTGAACTTTGCAGGAGGTGGAAGACCATGTGACCATTTTGGAACACTCATTTGAGCAAGAAACTTTGAGCCGTTAATGAGGTGGAGGAACAATGAAAATGAGCAACAACGCAACCTCGACCTCGGACCTTCACCCGGGTTGGGAGAGGTGCTGAGGCCCTCCACCATACAGCCGGCTATACCTAAAGATGAGGTTCTACGGTCCTTTTCCCAATGGATTTCCTCGGTATGCGGACAATGTTATAGTTGGTGCAAAGCCTAATGTATTAGGCTATGACATTACCTGCCAGGTCTGTTTTGTGGTCCAACGCTTATGTTCCTCATGTGCACTTCTGCACTAGGCGCCTATAAATTGAGTCGATAACAAGTAGCTATAGTTAGCTATGTTCGAAAGAGACCGAAAAAAAGTTTTGAGGTGAACAACCATCATCATGTTATTTTTGGTGATAATGTAACCTATGGAAATAACTCACTAACTGAACAGAAGTAATTGGCCGATGTGCTGACATTAATCCATGTATAGGTTTTAATCCTTGGGAGAATAATAGTCCTTAAATTCTTTTTGTTCTTTTGACTTTTAGTACACTGAGAGATGTATTTGAATGTAAACATATTGATTTCAGTCCTCATACTCGTCGAATGAGATTCAATTTACTTTTAGTTTCTCCTTGAGCAACAAGCTAGAGGAGGGGGGAGGAGGAGGGGGAAGAGGGAGAGGGGGTAGGTGATGCTGGCGGTTTGAGGAATGATGGAGATTCAAGTGTGGAAAATGCTGGGAGCTTGAGGCACGAAATTCGTAATTCTAACCATTGGCAACACGACCCACCAAACAACCTAGCTTTACAGCTTTCGTTGCACTAAGCTCTCCACAGAACAAGTCCTCTCAAAGTTGGAAGCTACTCTCACTAAGAAAGCTAGCTACCAGTTCTGGAGGATCCTCCAGCTACAAGCCCCATACCTTTTCTTGTGGATAGATCGTTGTACATTTCATTACTGGATATTGATGTTATCATTCGTGGACTATATAAAGTTACACGTGACTCAGTCTATGATCTACTACTTCTAAAAAATATCCGGAATAGATTGATGAGTGTAACGCGCCCTAGCGGATGTATAGAGTCGCTCATCAGTATACCTATTATTTGCATAAAGAAAATTTTTACTGTGTTATTCAAAATCGCTCCAAAATGGATAGTTAATTATATTCGGGGTTTTTTTTTTTAAATTCCCACATTTACTGGCTGAATTTTGCCAGATGCTAATTTATCCTTAACGATACATGGTGAGAACTTCGATTAGCCTTTTCTCAAGTGTGTCTCTACTACGTATGTCAATAGCTATTAATGAATCGAATAAGAATTTAATTAGATTGGCTTTTATTTTTGTCAGATGAAAAGAAAAGATAAAAAAACGACGTCTGACCTAAGAGGAGTTTGTTAACCACAGGGGAGAGTTCCAAACGACGTAGTCGTCCCATTGTTGGAGTGAGAGTAATCTGCCACCACATGAACTGAGCCATTGCAACTGCGAGTCCGAAGGATAGTGTTGCTCCTCAATGCATCGCTTTAGAACGCTGTAGTCCATCACTATTACATCAATATCTGGAGGGGAGGGGCTAGTGTTGTTGGTTAGTGAGATAACACCTTGCGAGTCTCCCTCGGAAACACCACGAGTCACCTATAACTCTATATCAAGGTTAAGGGCTTCTCTAGCCGCCAAGGCTTCCGCAATTTTGGCATTTGAGCACTAAGGAAGGTGTATTGCTCTAGACGCTAATTAAGAAGAAACCAACCTCATTTCGGGTTACAATAGTAATCCCGCTAGAACCACGGTGACCATCGAATACCCCGTCGAAATTTGATTTTCATAAAACCCGGTAGAGGAAGAGACCACGAGGCTGAGAAGTTTTCTTTTGCACAAATCGTAGCATTGATCGCGGTGAAGAGTTGGCCATATTGTATTGGTGGATTTGTGACTGGACTAGGTCTTTATCAATGGATCCAAATCTTCCAAATTCTATCCATAGCCAGATTAAAAATTTAGGTAGGTTGGGGTGAGGAGCCCTTGCCAAGAAGACAATTCCATCAGGATGCAAATGAGCAACGGGGGAAGCTTATGGAGGCCATAAGAAATTAAGAGAGAATCATAGAGCAAATGAAGAAGGGTAGTCTCAGATAAGATGAATAACATATTCATCATCTCTCTGGCAAATAACACATACCGTCTCACAACAGCGACGATATAATGTGCTCATCGCCAAATAAAGGATCTGACTTTACCAGCTGTTGTGGATGAAATCCGGAACTTGATTCGTCAATAGACCTGCGCACCAAAAAGACAACACCGGTTACTCGCCGGAGAGATTTTCGGCGGGAAATCTCCGATGCTTAAGTCAGATAATGCTTAAGATGGATTTAGTATGAACTCAGATGAAGTTACTTACCCCTCATTGCCTTTCTCCTTTCCCTTTTATAGAGTTTACCCTCTTTCGTGGTTAGTTACCAGTCTAATGAAGGGTCATACCCCTTAATGGGCAGTTACTGCTATCAAGCAGGATTTATGGCCATGATGGTAAGAAGTGGGAAGATGGGAGGTTTATTACTCTCCACTTCTTCATTAAGTGAATATCAGTTCTGATCGTACGAGATCGTGACACGTGTCACGATCTCCTAGATGTTATTTTCTTTCCATATCATTTGCCCCCATTCCATATTCTTTTTCGAAGGATATGGAATTATAACACTACTATAGTTCTTTCCATTAGAAATTCGCCTCCTTGGTTTGGTTTTAGTAAGGGAAAGACAACCGTCTATTCTGTTCGGCCTTGCCGAATAGAGAAATACCAAGGAGGTCGTCTACTCGGCCTGGTCGAGCGGAGACATGCTAAAGAGGTCGTCTACTCGGCCTGGCCGAGTGGAGACATGCTAAAGAGGTCGTCTACTCGGCTTGGCCGAGTGGAGACATGCCAAGGAGGTCGTCTACTCGGCTTGGCCGAGTAGAGACGTGCCAATGAGGTCGTCTACTCGGCTTGGCCGAGTGGAGACCTGCAAAGGAGGTCGTCTACTCGGCTTGGCCGAGTAGAGACGTGCCAAGGAGGTCGTCTACTCGGCTTGGCCGAGTGGAGACCTACAAAGGAGGTCGTCTACTCGGCTTGGCCGAGTAGAGACGTGCCAAGGAGGTCGTCTACTCGGCTTGGCCGAGTGGAGACCTGCAAAGGAGGTCGTCTACTCGGCTTGGCCGAGTAGAGACGTGCCAAGGAGGTCGTCTACTCGGCTTGGCCGAGTAGAGACCTGCAAAGGAGGTCGTCTACTCGGCTTGGCCGAGTAGAGACGTGCCAAGGAGGTCGTCTACTCGGCTTGGTCGAGTAGAGACCTGTCCATCTGCTCGTCTACTCGGTATGGCCGAATAGAGACGTGTTATGGTGCTCGTATACTCGGTCTTGCCGAGTAGAGGCGTATCCATTTGCTCGTCTACTCGGCGTGGCCGGATAGAGGCGTGTTATGGTGCTCGTCTACTTGGTCTTGCCGAGTAGAGGCGTATCCATTTGCTCGTCTACTCGGCGTGGCCGGATAGAGGCGTGTTATGGTGCTCGTCTACTCGGTCTTGCCGAGTAGAGGCGTATCCATTTGCTCGTCTACTCGGCGTGGCCGGATAGAGGCGTGTTATGGTGCTCGTCTACTCGGTCTTGCCGAGTAGAGGCGTATCCACTTGCTCGTCTACTCGGCGTGGCCGGATAGAGGCGTGTTATGGTGCTCGTCTACTCGGTCTTGCCGAGTAGAGGCGTATCCATTTGCTCGTCTACTCGGCGTGGCCGAATAGAGGCGTGTTATGGTGCTAGTCTACTCGATCTTGCCGAGTAGAGGCGTATCCATTTGCTCGTCTATTCGGCGTGGCCGGATAGAGGCGTGTTATGGTGCTCGTCTACTCGGTCTTGCCGAGTAGAGGCGTATCCATTTGCTCGTCTACTCGGCGTGGCCGAATAGAGGCGTGTTATGGTGCTCGTCTACTCGGTCTTGCCGAGTAGAGGCGTATCCATTTGCTCGTCTACTCGGCGTGGCCGAATAGAGGCTAGGATCAAAGTAGTTCATCCATTCGGCTATGTTGTAGTCATAGTCGTGGGGTAATTAGGTAATTTTGCCCCCGAGTTATATCACGGGATCTTGCCACGTGTCTGGGGTAAACCAACTGTCATGGGATCTCACCCGTTGGATGTAATATCCTTTTCTATATAAGGGGGAAAACTTTTTACTCCTTTCATAACTTCTCATTTCTTCAAAGTATTGTTGAGAGAGGGTGAAGTTGTTTGGAGGTTTTGTTCAAAGGAGATTTATCCAAGTGTTTGAAGGTTCTTCTTTTTCAAGTAAGCTTCAAACTTGTTTTCAAATTTTCTTTTGAAATCTCTTGCTTTGATCTGAAATTATGTCTAACTTGGATGAAGAAGGTGTTTCTGAGCCTAACGTTCAAGGCGTTAGGATAGAGCCTACCTTTGATCCTTTATTTTTAGAAACCGGAGTTCCCTTAGTTCCTTTCCAAGAGTCAAGAGGAATCCCTGCTAGGGAAGTTTTACAGGAGAGTGCTCAGTCTCCTAAGCCCTTCGACGCGCACACTCTTAGAAGCAGGCTAAGTAGTTATGATTTGAAACTTCTCCGTGAGCGCTGCGATATTCCGCCGACTATAAGACTCAGGCTCCCCGATGAGAATGAATCGGCCAATATGACTACTTTAGACGAGGTTGGAGTTTATTGGGATATGTTCATCAATGGTTTTAGGGTTCCCCTTCATCCTTTCTTCATCAGGGTTTTGAGAGTCTATGGCCTCGCACCCGGCCAATTTTCTCCTCATGCATGGCGCTTCATGAGTTTCTTTATATATCAGTGCCATAAGCTAGGTTTAAACCCTAGGGTTCGTGTGTTCAGATGGTTTTTTTACCATCTGTGCGATAACAAAGCAGGTAGGTTGGCACTTTTTGAGCCGGCGTTCGAAGGCCGAAGCTAATTTATTTCCGCACCCACCGTCATCAAATCACCATTGGAAGGAAAGATACTTGTTTGTTAGATTGCCTAAGTCTCAAAGGAGGGTAGTCAATAATGTGTGGCTCCCTGAGTGCGAGACTAAAGCCTGTAACAAATTAAAAGAAACGGATCTAACGGAGACTGACCTTGAACACATTGGGAAGCTTAAGGGGGCCGAGCCTTTAGAGTCCAGGTATCCTTTGAGTAATGATCAACTTCGTGAATGTGGTATCATCTATCCTCTTGAGCCCCAAGATCTTGTGACGAGGAAGATGAAGAGGAAGAGGAAGAGGGCGAAAATGATCCTGGTAAAGTTCTTACCAAACCTTAAGTTTGTCTAATCATGAATGGTAATCTTACTTGTGTTTTATGTGCAGAAAACATGTCGTCACAAGCGGAAGGAGATCAACCATTGTTCAATGCCCAAGGAGTTTTGCGGGATATAATCCCCGATGAGCTAGCTTCGATTCATGGAGTCGAGGAGGAGGAGGAGATGCAAGCCTTGGACTTTGGTGCTTTGGTTTCTGGGGGTCAGCCGATGGCGATTGATACTCAAACCGAGCAATTTATCTTGGGCTTGAGTTCAGTGGGGGGCAAGGAGACTTCCAAGAAACGAAAAGTTTCTAGCAAGGCTGGGAGTAGAGCTACATCATCTTCTGTTCGTCCTGATACTCCGCATCGTCCTGCCTGGGGGGTGTCTATTGACGAGTCTGTGTTTAAGTCTCCTCGTACGGCATGGGATTGGTCTAGCCATGCAATTATTCCCATGGATAGGAAGACGCTGTCAGGTTATGGCGTCACGGAGACGGCCAATGGGATGGTGCAGCTAATGTCGCAGGTTTACTTCTTCTCTTCCTTCTTTTTTTGAGAGTTTTGTTATTTTATTCTAACTCTTTGTTGTATAGGCTACAGCGCAAGTGCAGATTGGCGCTGAGAAGTTGATTGCTGCAGATAAGGTTCTGGACGAGGAGAAGAAGAAAGTGATGATTGAGAACAACTTTCGCAGGGAGGCAGAGAAAAAGGTTGAAGACTTGAGCAGGAAGGTTGAGCGTCTGGAACTGTCTAATGCTGGGCAGACTACTCGGATTGCGGATTTGGAGGCCGAGAGGTCCAAGGCGGGGTTTCAAGCCGTGCAACTGTTTAAGAGGTCTAAGGTTTTCTTAGATCAGCGTCTTCGTGATTCCAAAGGGGCGCTTGTGCATGGCTATAACGAATGCAAAGATGATATTTGCAAGGATCATCCTGAGCTTGACCTGAGTATTTACGAGCACAAGTTCGCCCGAGAGGTTGCTTCAGAGATCGGGCGTCGGGCCGAAGAGCTTGAACGCAAGAAAGCTGCCAGTTCCCGTGCGCTCACAAGTCCTTCTGCGAGTCGCAGTGTAGGAGCTTCGGGTTCAGCGTCTGTGACTGCTTCAAGGCCGCCATTGCCGCAGGTTGGAGGTCGCTCCCAGGAGGTTGAAGTACCCAGAGATGTTGCGGAGCAGGACGATTAGAATAGACTTGCTTTGTTTACTAGAGTTTAGTCCTTGTAGCATCTTTTGAGTTTCATTTTGCTGCTTCAGGGCTTTTAATGTGTAAGACATTTTGACTCTTTGAAGTTCTATTTTGGCATTCTTGCTTTGCAAAGTAAATATGTGAAATCTTTCTCCATTTCTGACGAATGAGGATACATTAATGAAAAGAAACTTTTAGGCTGCTAGGCTGCACAGAGCCGTAGAGCTGATTCTGGAAAAAGATAAACTAAAGACTACTAGGCTGTATAAAGCCGTAGAGTCCTAAGAAAAAAGAAACAATCTTGAGCATGAGTAAGATCCTAGTGAATGAATGAAAACGAAGAGGTGCAGGTGCAGGGGCCCCCTCGGTCTTGCTCATGCATAATAGCGCCTTAGGTTAGTTGCATTCCACGTCCGTGGTATGGCCCTTCCATCGATGTGTGCTAAGTGATAGGCACCCGGGCCTGCTAGCTTGACCACTTTATAAGGACCTTCCCAGTTTGGTGCTAATTTGCAAACCGCTTCCCGTGGAGCTGAAGCCTCGATACGGCGCAAGACGAGGTCTCCTACTCGGAATGTGCGATGTCTGACTCGCTGGTCATAGAATTTGGATACTCGATGCTTGTAGGCTGCAAGGCGTACTGCCGCTTGCTCACGACGCTCGTCAAGGAGGTCAAGGTTAGCTCGGAGATCCTCTTCATTCTGGACAGGGTCGTTATTTGTTAGCCGAAGGGATGGCAACCCTATCTTAACGGGGATGATGGCGTCAGTTCCAAATGATAAACTGAAGGGGGTCTCACCCGTAGAGGTCCTCGTCGTCGTATTATAAGCCCAGAGGATTTTGGGTAATTCGTCTACCCATAGTCCTTTCGCGCCGTCCAACTTCTTCTTTAAACCTTGAAGAAGGGTACGATTCGTAACTTCAGTTTGTCCATTCGTTTGTGGGTGTGCCACAGAAGTGAAGCGCTGCTCAATGCTTAAGTTGGAACAAAACGTTCGGAAGATGGCGTTGTCGAACTGTTTTCCATTGTCAGTGATGAGCACACGCGGAATTCCAAAGCGACAAACCACGGTACGCCAAAAGAAATCTTCACATTTCTTTTCAGATATTGTAGCTAGGGCCTCGGCTTCCACCCATTTCGTGAAGTAGTCTATGGCTACAATTACAAATCGTCGCTGAGCTGTAGCCGGAGGGAAAGGGCCCATGATGTCCATTCCCCACATTGCAAATGGTATGGGGCTGCTTATCGATGATAAGGGACCTGGTGGCTGCCTAGGGACCGAGGAGAAACGTTGGCAAGCATCGCATTTCTTCGTGTAGTCCAAGGCATCACGTTGCATGGTCGGCCAGTAATACCCTTGGCGGAGAATTTTGTGCGCTAGAGCACGTCCTCCCAAGTGTTGTCCGCATATCCCTTCGTGGACTTCCCGTAGGGCATAGTCGGATTCAGTTGCGGTGAGACAACGAAGGTAAGGAAGAGTAAAAGATCGTTTGTATAACACGCCTTCCACAATGGCGTATCGAGCCGAGCGGTGGATTATGTTCCTAGCTTGCTTCCGGTCGGCAGGTAATGTGCCGTCCTGAAGGTAGGCCTTGATGGGATCAATCCATGATGGTTCATGCTCGATCTGCATAACGTCCTTGGCAGTGATACTCGGTTCATGCAGGAGTTCCAGATGGATTGTGCGACCGAATCCTAAGGGATCGAGAGAGGCCAACCTTGAGAGCGCGTCTGCAGACGTATTGTCTTCTCTGCGAATTTGCGTAATTCTGAATAGGGCGAATGTATTCGCAATCTCTTTTTCTTTACGCAGATAATCGGCCATTTTTGGGTCTCTTGCTTCATATTCTCCAAGCATCTGCTTCACAACGAGTGCCGAGTCACTGAAAGCATGGAGAGATGCACATGCTGCACGCATTGCACATGCCAGATGCATGCCTGCTACCAAAGCTTCATATTCTGCTTCATTGTTGGAAGCCTGGAAATCGAAGCGAAGAGCATATTCTACGGTTAAGCCATCGGGTCCGTTGAGGATTAAACCAGCTCCACTCCCGCTTGCGTTTGACGATCCATCAACATAGAGCGTCCATGTAAACAGCTCAGTTTGGTTGGGGAGGAGAGGTTTTTCTTCTTCAAGGAGAGGCTCTTCGACTTCAATGGGAAGTGTGCACTCGACTATGAAATCGGCCAGGGCCTGTCCTTTGATTGAGGGTCGAGGTTTATAGCATATGTCGAACTCGCCTAACTCGACCGACCAGGGAACGAGGCGACCAGAAAGGTCTGGCTTGTGTAATATCCGCCTAAGCGGTTTGTCGGTGAGCACAATGATTGTGTGAGACTGAAAATACGGTCGAAGCTTTCTAGCAGCGTTTAGCAAGGCAAATGCCAGTTTTTCTGCATTGGGATACCTCTGCTCGGCTCCCTGAAGGACTTTGCTCACATAGTAAACGGGGAGCTGCTGTCCATCTTGTTCTCTGATTAGGACCGCGCTGACCGCAGACTCAGCAACGGCCAAGTAGAGGAAGAGGTCTTCTCTTATGACAGGTTTGGAGAGAAGTGGTGGCGATGCTAGGTATTCTTTCAATGTGTCAAAGGATGTTTGACACTCAGCCGTCCACTCGAAATTTTTTATGTTCTTCAATGCCTTGAAGAATGGCAAACAGCGTTCGGCTGATCTGGAGAGGAATCTGCTAAGGGCAGCGATTCATCCTGTTAGGATCTGTATTTCCTTAACACGCCTTGGTGCCATCATTTCCTGGATGGCTTTGATTTTCTCAGGATTAGCTTTAATTCCCCTTTCTGAGACCATAAACCCGAGAAATTTGCCAGACGATACCCCAAAGGCGCATTTAGTGGGATTAAGGCGCATGCGAAATTCTCGAAGGAGACTAAAGCATTGTTGAAGGTCGACTATGTGCTCTTCAGTTCGAAGGCTTTTGACGAGCATGTCGTCTTCGTGCATACGAATCTGGTTGTAGCCGGAGAATGCATCCATGAAGCTGAGGAGTTGATGACCCGACGTGGCATCGATCAGTGTGTCGATACGCGGTAGTGGATAGCTATCTTTCGGGCAAGCTTTGTTCAAATCAGTGTAGTCAATACAAATCCTCCACTTGCCCGTTTCGCCCTTTGGTACCATGACAACGTTGGCTACCCAGTCGGGGTAGTCGATTTCTTGGATGAAGTTAGCATCCAGGAGTTTATCAACTTCCTTCTTGATGATCACTTGTCGCTCTGGTGCGAAGGGTCGTTTCTTTTGCTTAACAGGCTTGCATACGGGATTGACTGAAAGCCGATGTGTGATTACAGATGGGTCTATACCTGGCATGTCAGCCGCGCTCCACGCGAAGAGGTCCATGTTGGAACGAAGGAAATAGATTAACTGCTCTCGAATTGTTGGCTCTAGCATAGAGCCAATCCTTACGTATCGTTCATTATCTCCTTCTATGAGCGGTATTGAGATAAGAGCTTCCACAGGTTCCGCGCGCCTTACCTTCTTCTCATCGCGCTGATCATCAATCGATAGGGCTTCTTCAACTTTGCAAGAGGCTATGTAGCATCTTCGAGCAAGGGTCTGATCGCCTCTTACGAAACCAACTCCTGCTGGGGTGGGGAATTTCATGACAAGGTGGTAGGTCGAAGCTACTGCCTGTAGCTTGTTAAGGCCTGTGCGGCCCAAAATCCCGTTATACGACGATTTGACCTTGGCGATAAGGAAATCAAGTGTATGAACTGCCTGTTGGGGTGCTTCCCCAATGACGACAGTGAGAGAAGCAATTCCTTTTACTGGGGCGGAGGCGCCTGTAAAGCCATATAAAGGAGAAGATATTGACTTTACCCTATCATCAGAAATTCCCATCTGATTAAACGCATCTTCGAAGATAATATCGGCTGAACTCCCTGTGTCGACCAACATGCGTTTAACTTGGAAAGCATCGATGCGCAGAGTGATGACTAAGGCATCATCGTGCGGCAGACTTATTCCATCGAGATCTGTGTCACTAAACTCCAAAGAAGTGGATGCTCTTGGCCGCTTGGTTGGTCCTTGAGTTAGATTAACTTGCCGTGCGTAGGCCTTTCGGGAAGAGCCAGATAGTCCTCCAGCGCTCGGTCCTCCAGAAATGGTGTTTATCACTGGAGGATCTTTCGGTAACGTCTCCTCTGCTCTCCGCTGATATTTTTTTCCATTTTGCTGTCGATCATTGGCCTTGATGAACTGTTTGAGATGTCCTTTGGCTATGAGGTTTTCAATCTCACACTGAAGCACCTTGCATTCATCGGTTGTATGCCCGTGGTTTTTATGGAAATGACAATACAGCTGGGAGTCTCTTTTGTCGGCCGGTCCTCTCATAGGTTTCGGCCATTTGAGGATGCTTTGGCTCTTGATCTGATTGAGGATGTGCCCCCGTGGAGTATTGAGTGGGGTAAACGACTTGGGGAGTATTGGGAGTATTGCCCTCGAGCGCTTGGCGTCGTTTGAATTTCCCCATTCGGGACGATCTTGTCTTTTGTGTCCAGCGTGCACTTCTTCGTGTTGCGAGGTTGTCGAATCTTCTTCAGCTCGAAGATACTTTTCCACCCTGTCAAGGAGGTCCGTCATGTTTTCTGGCGGACGCTTGTTTAACGAGAATCGTAAGGGTGTGTTTGGTCGCACTCCTCTGGCCATTGCTGCGAATGTAACCCCTGGGTCCAAATGGTCAATGAGAAGTTTCTCGGAGTTAAAGCGGGCGTAATATGACTTCAATGATTCTTTTGGCCCTTGGACCATTCGAAAGAGAGCCGAGGAATTCTTCCTTTGCACACGGCTTGTAAGGAAATTGCTCAGAAAAGATTCAGCTAATTGAGCCCAGCATGAAATGGAGCGCGGTGCTAGATGCTGGAACCACACATGCGTGGCTCCTTTCAGCGTCACAGGAAATGCTCTACACATGATCTGATCAGGGACCAAATGTAAGTTCATGCCCGAGGTAAAACGAGCCAGGTGCTCCATTGGATCTCTTGTGCCATCATATGATTCACATGGAGGCATTTTGAAGTTGGAAGGAACCGGGAAGAGATCAACTTCTTCTACGAATGGTCGTCCAATGATGATTGGAGCGTTGGAATAGCGTTCTGCCCGATGACCACTGGGATTATTCCTGGTGGATTGAGCTTCGCAATAGCTCTCTTCATGTCTCTTGGATCTTGGGTTGCGTCGTTCGTTATCAGAATATTCATCTTCTAATTGTATCACCTGCTGGTTATTATGTACCCCGTCTCGCATTTTAGGGCGACTTGGTCCTTCATGGAAAGTCAAACGCTGACGGACGGATTGCCTCTGCACGTCAGTTATTGGCTTTGCCTTAAGAGGCCGAGGAGGCTCTTGTTGCAAAGGTGGATTTTCAATAGCGGCTTGCAACTTTTCGATGGATCGTTGCATTGTCTGAATGACAGCAAGTAGATCAGCCTGGTGGTCGCCAGTAGGTGGAATGATATTGGTAGGAGCAACCGTAGTGATTCTGGCAGTCGGAGGTTCAGATGGACCAGCCGGGTTCTGTGGAGTTGAGGCAATGTTTGTGGGAAAGGGCGCGGTCATGGCAGTTGTCAGTGCTGCCGCTGTGACTATAGGGGTTTCCATTACTGCTTTCCCATGATCTGTCGGTCGGGAGGTACCTCCACCACGAGTAAGGTCGCGGAGCAGTGTTGATGACGAGCTCGACGCGAGTGCGCCATCTTGCGGAATTTGGGGATGAGGATTTTGAGCCATGGTCTATCTACGAATTTCGGTCCCACGGATGGCGCCAAAATGTTGTGGATGAAATCCGGAACTTGATTCGTCAATAGACCTGCGCACCAAAAAGACAACACCGGTTACTCGCCGGAGAGATTTCCGGCGGGAAATCTCCGATGCTTAAGTCAGATAATGCTTAAGATGGATTTAGTATGAACTCAGATGAAGTTACTTACCTCTCATTGCCTTTCTCCTTCCCTTTTATAGAGTTTACCCTCTTTCGTGGTTAGTTACCAGTCTAATGAAGGGTCATCCTCTTAATGGGCAGTTACTGCTATTAAGCAGGGTTTATGGCCATGATGGTAAGAAGTGGGAAGATGGGAGGTTTATTACTCTCCACGTCTTCATTAAGTGAATAGCAGTTCTGATCGTACGAGATCGTGACACGTGTCACGATCTCCTAGATGTTATTTTCTTTCCATATCACCAGCAAATCATGATGCCCATATGGATCTCCAGAGGGGTTTTGAGTCGTCCTTGTGGATGACTCACGATTAGAGGAGTGTCCTGGTAGTCTATTACGCTTTTAGTGACCGGCCAGTTCATATCCATAGCTAATAGAGTAAGCTCTTAAATGCTATACTAGTCGATCAGTTGCTTGAGTTTGTGGTAAACGGATTTGTAGCATCACTGATGCATCAGAAAGGTTGAAAGATCAGTTGGTAGAGTCACCTCTCAAGTTTCCTGAAGGATGAGAAATTAAATCACCGACTTTTTACTAATAAGAGGGGATCTGAATTGAAAAGGTACGGCATAAATTATGCTTGTGAGGAATCGAAGGCTTATCACAAACTTTTATCTTCTAACCATCCCCAGCGCGCCATCTTAGCCCTTTTGACAATAAATCTTTTCCTGCTAATAGGGTTTTTGCCAAATTCATGATGGGCTCAATCCGCGCTTAGCCTGTAAAAATGAAACCTTTGCATAGTACTTACTTTTTGAGGTCTGCCTCAGGCGCGAATTTGGGCTAGTAACAAGTCTCCACCCTTGCTTTGCTAGCGGGCAAGATTGAAAAGTTCTAGATCTTTGAATCCCATACACATTTCCACTTTATTGCAAGCTAATTGTTCCCAGGAAGCCCATGGATGCTATATTCTTCAGCTCTAGAATTCCACCAAAACCAGGCCATGGAGGCTTGAAGGTCATTGCAAAGGCCAATCGGAAGCTTGAAGCAAGAAAAAAGCATAGGTTGGGATTGCCACTAAAACTGACTTAACTAATGGCTTGTGACAGCAATGAGTCTTGCGAATCTTCACACTTGGCTTGGATTCTGTTGCGGAGGTAAGAGAACAAGTCTCTCTTCCTTCTTCCAACAACAAATGGTAGGCCAAGATATTTACTCTTGTCCATGTCCCTGATACTACCAAGCGGGTGACGAATAATGTTACACATGGAAGCATGCGTGCTTTTGCCAAAGAAAGTTGCTGATTTATGAGATTGATGATTTGGCCAGAAGCTTATCCTTATGTATGTGGAATAGAGCGTAAATGTGATGCATTGAATGAGGCTCTGGTGCATGTAAGAGTGTTACCTGCAAATAGTAGATGACCAGTAGTCGGGGAGTTATTGCTGATTGTTAGATAATATATATTAATAAAAAATTACTTTGTCGCTATTGTACTATGTATAAAACATTCTATAGTTTTCATAACTTATATAGGTTTTTTTTTTCTTTCTGTTTCTGGTAGGGTAATTTTCTCCTGTCTATATAAAGACCTTATCGTACTCAGCTTTACATGCTCTCCTATATAATTATCTTTTCCTTCATATGGTATCAGAGCCATACGATCCGCCGGTTTGAGAGTCTTTCAACTATTTTTGCAAACTCCGATGGACGGCCTTCTGCCGTTTGTCCGGCCAATTCATGTGCTTTTGTTTCTTTTCATGCTCTTCTTTTCTCTTGAATTTAGAATTTTGGTCTTTCTTTCCTGCCATTTCCATACAGTTATCTTCGCTTATGCTGAAACCCTAACCTCCGCCCACTCTTACTGTTCATCAACTCTAGCTTATTTCTTTCGCTTAAGAGAGAGAGAGAGAGAGAGAGAAGGAAATCACAAAAAAAATGTTTCCTTCTTCACTTACATCTGTCGATTTCCTTTAGCCCAAACCATAATCCAAAACCCCCATAAGATTCCTTACCCTCCACCGATCACAATGCAGCCAACCATGCCACCATCCCTCTCGTTCGGTTCTTGCAATGGATCCTACTCTTGTCTTATTCTGACTCTTGCCTTGTTCTTAGTCGCTGGACCTCACCCCGAGACCTTTATGGACGTCCTCGGACCTCATCCCGGGACTCCTGCTATGTTCTTAGTTTGCAGACCTCGTTTTCTGGGACTCCTACCTTGTTCTTACTCGCCGGACTCACCCCGAGACCTTTATGGTCGTCGAACCTCACCCCATAACTTTTGATCCATTCTTAGTCGCCGGACCTTGCCCCGAGACCTTGATGGTTGTTGGACGTCTCCCTGGGACTTTTGTATGTCCTCACACTGCCGGAATCTACACATGGAATTCATCTCAACTTCGATCTCACACAGTGCAACTAGTAATAAGACACCGCTTCGGTCTTAACCTCCAAACTCAAGCATGTTCGTTCTCTACCAACTTGAGTTTAATTAAGAGGGGATGTTAGATGATATATAATAATATCAAAATTACCTTATAGCTATTGTACTATGGCTAGAACATTTTATTGTTCTCATAACTTATATATGATTCTTTTTTTCTATTTCTGGTAAGAACCGTAGGATAGTTTTCTCTTGCCTATATAAAGGCCTCATTATACTCAGTTTTATCATGCCCTCCAATATAATTATCTTTTCCTTCACATTTACTATCACTGATTTTGATTCCTTGATTATGACGATGATACTCAGTAGCTCAGAAGAAAGATGAAAACTATTCCGTGCATAAAATAGATATGTACGAGAGAGGGGGTCTACCTGGTGAATCCCTCGCTTAGGGCAAAAATAGCCTTTGCAAGCTCCATTTATCAAGACCGAATATGACACAGAATAAAGATCTCCAATAATCCAGTGTGTCCAAATCTCATCGAAACCAAGTTTGTGCATTATAACTTCCACAAAGGACCATTTAAATATGTCAAAGGCCTTGCTGTTATTAATTTGATAGCCATAGATTGAATCTCCAATTCATTTATTTCTTAAATGATGTAGGATTTGGCACGAATAATGTTATCGCTTATCAATACAAACCACTTCGGGACTCACTGATGATACTGGGAAGAACTTTTTGGAAGCGTGTTACTAGAACTTTAGCAATGATCTTATAGTGGACGTTGCAAAGCGAGATGGGTCAAAGCTGACTCATGTTCATAGGGCACTTAACTTTCACTACAAGACAATATTGGTGCGGTTAACTGATCACGAGCAGACGACCACGATGAAAGCACATTATTAACACTAAAGTTAGATTAGTGCCAATAATGTGCCAGAAAGATTGGTAGAAACTCTTATCGTACCATCAGGGTCAGAAATAGATGAAGGCTCAATGCTAATGCAGCTGATTTGATTTATGTTTCAATTAAGGCCTGAGTGAGATAAATGTTCATTGGTTCGGTACGTTTTCCCGTTTATAATTGTCATACGGACAAAGCCAATCTTCATATAAAACTTTAGTCTCTCAGGCTTTTCCAACATCTTTAGTGTTGGTATACAAGGCCCAATTGGATTCAAGCACAAATCATTTTTGGAACTTAGCTCTTGAGCCTGAGGGTTGAGCAAGATAAGAACATGATCAAACCCCCTAGGCCCTAAGTGGTGTTAGCAAAGCTGAAGGATATTGTATTCACCAAGCAAATTTTACAAGAGACATGATCTAGGCAGATTTAGATACTTGCATTACCATGTCTGGGGTTATTCGAACTAAAAGGATAACCCATATACCCAAGACCAAACAAACCGCCATCCAATAAAATTACAAATTAGTGAAAGTTCTATCAGGTAGTTAAAGGCCACACAGTTTCCCATAAGATGAGATATCATCTAAATCACCCATGACAAGCCAACGTTTTTCACCTATTAGTTTAAGATATACCAAATATTTCCATACGCCTCTAATGTTATGTCATTCGTAGGAGCATGAATGAGAGAAATCAGATATTTGAAGATGTTCCTCTGTGATGTGACCCAAGCAAGAATAAATGCTTATTATGCTTTATAACATCTGGATCAACCGAAATTATGAGAAAGACCTCAAGAAAGCCACATCGGGTCTACGCAAAGGATGCTCCTGTAACCAAGGGGGCAATTATTTTGACATTTGACTTGCACCAATCTTTGTCTCAGAGAGGAAATGACATTGAAGGAATGAAGCCTTGTACGCCTTTGAGAGCGTGGAATGTCGGGAAGTTTCCCCCACCCTGACAGTTCCAGGTCATAATGTTCATGATGAAATGTGGAACCGTTGAAGGTCGGCTACCTCCACCTTAAATCTAGAAGATCAATTTGAAGATGTATAACTTTCCATCGATGAGTCTTCACAAGTAAGGTTTTGGGGGGGGGGGGTTATATTTAGGAGATTATCTTCATGGTGTCTTTTTTTGGAGGGTTTGGTGGAAGGGAGCTCAGGAGTATGAGAAAGCTTATTGCTAATCGAAGAATTTTTTTTTACCACATTGGGTTAAATCGCAGTCAATTTATCCAATGGCGATAAAATTTGTGAATTGACATACACACAAATGAATAGCTACTACTTATTGGGTTAATCCTATATTATATGGTCAAATTCGATTAAATACCAAAATTTCGGACGGATATGGTTAAATCTCAATCCATTTGTCCAAAAGCGATAAAATTAATTTTTGCTGCTAAAGGGCGCAAATTCATCACTAAAGACTTTAGCGACCTCGCTAAAAGTCTGTTACAAATAACCTTGTCGTTAAAAGATTAGCGATCGATTGGGTGTTCCATCGGTAAGTATTAGGGCTTTTAGCGACGGATTTGGCAATTCGGTAGAACTATTTCTCATGTCGGTCATATATTCATTATTTTTAATTTTTCCAAAAAAAAGAAGAAGCAAGTAATGACGGAATTCCCTCGCTAACAATCCGTCAAAAAACAAGAAGTAATTTTTTTTCTTTTTAGTTTACTTTTAGACCGACAGAATTCTGAAGGTAATATTTGGTTTGCAAAATTTTTTATTTCCTAATTTTTTTTATTTCCCATACTTCAATTCAGTTCTATCAATCAATCCCATCACAATAAAATTTCTTTTACCCTAACTTTTATTGACGTCCTTAACAGGAGGGGACGTTGTGTAAACCTACTACAAACCCTAGCGTGCGAAGTATAATTCATTTTAATAGCTAGGTGCAACCTTGCGTAATAAAACGTAAATCTCAGGAGTGTCAAGTGTAATTAACTCTTTTAGATAAGATCAAATTCATTATCGATCTAATCTCATCAATTTGTCAAAGCGGTTAGCCTTTGGCTTGGAGTTGGATTGGATCTTATGGACATAATTTGTATAAACCCAATTCATTGACAGACCTACCCTCTACCATGCTTAGCACTCCCTTCCCCGTCCTTACCTCACTCTAATTGACATATAATTTTCTTATCGTAGAGAAAATATTGCATGATTTAGAGTGTCTTTGGAACTACATAATTGATGAGATTTCAATTTAAACACTCAAATTATGTTGGTTGGAACAATAAAAAAAAGGAATTCAAATTGGATTTTATGAAATATACTGGATTTGTTTCTATAATATGAAATCCAAGAATGACGGGATTTCATGAGATTTAGAATTACTTAAATTAAAAAATTATTTATCTATTTTCCCATTTCCTGTATCTCTAGCTCTAACAATGAATTCACCAGCACCATCTTAATTGTCGCTACCGTCACACCACTTCTATTACCACCACCATTACTGCCATTGTTACATTACCTTCACTACCACCACCAGTTGACAGCTATACTGATCACCACGTCATGGTTACATCTAACACAACCACCACACCGTTGTTATCGCCACATTACACGACACCACCACCACATTCACCATTGTTGTCAAGTATTTTGCATCACTATTACGACCACCATTATCATCAATAGATTGCCATCTTCACTTCTGCCGCTACCCCACTGCTATAACTACCACCATCATCATTAATGCTACCACCACCGTCATTGTCACTATCATTATCATTGCTGCAACTATATCAACCATGTGATGATCACATGTCTATCACCACCACCACGGTTGTATTGCCGCCATCATGACTATTATTGCCCACATAGCACTAGTGACACCTAAATACCACCACCACTACTATGATCGTTACAATCATTGGACCGTCTCACTATCACTGTTATTGATGCCACACCACAATCACCGCCGATGTCACAATACTACCATCACCTTCGTCTCTGCTACTGCCACTGTAATGTCACCAACATTATCACTAGTTACATCATGGTACCACTAGCACCACTACTATTGTTACCATCACAAGACAACTCCACCGCCTCCAGCGCCACCATTGCCATTGTCAGCTGTTGGTACATGCCACAGGGCAACACTACCATTGACACCACACCACAATCATTGTTGATGCCACCGATGTCATTATTGGGACCATCCGCACCACTAGTTACAACTCAATACCACCACCATCATTAGCATCACTTGACCACTCTATCGCTTCCTTGATTGGAGCTTCTACAGCGTGTGGTGCCGTCACCACTACCACCATGTGGTGGTACACTTGAAATCACCTACCGTAATTCGTTTTCCATTGTAAGCCAATGTTATATATGTCTTGGCTATAAATGTCTTAACATTTATTACCTTTCTATTTTCTTTGTTTTTCAGACACAAAATAAGAATTCGTTGATTTGAATTCCCTCGTATTCCAAACACAAATAAATAAAATGAATAGAGTTCCAAATCAAATTCTGAAATCCTAAAAAATTGGTTCCAAATAGACCGTGAGGATCATTTGTCTCGACCATTTAGAACGGTTGATAGAAGGAGGGACTGAGAGAGGCAAATAATTATTTTACAATATATCTAAGTGTCCAGAGTGATCGGGACTATTGATCGTGAACCACCCAATATAGTCTAATTGCCATGAACTATTTCATTATTTCTTTTATTTGCTTCGTCTTATTACTCCCTTGTATAGAATTTTCTTAACGGGCAGGCACACACATTAATTTCCACCCCCACCCCATTTTGGAAGTTTCTCTTTCTTATTACAGTTTGGAACATCTCAATGGCTAGAGACCGAGGTCGCCGCAGGACTTCGATGCTGGTGGGATGTTTTTCATCTGCTCTCTGCCTCTCTCTCTCTCCTGTATGAGGAGGTGTCCTCTCTCAATTGCAATGCTTTCTGTTGTGCTCCTATACTCGGTTCATTGTGAAAAGGAGTGCCGTAGCTCGGATCAAATTAGTTAGCCTAGTCCCGTGCATTTTTTAGTGCATTAGGGGATGTGATTCAGGACGTTTTGGAACATCACCTCTACTAGATGGCTGTTCTCTCCTTTTGGCATGCTCATGAAAATGATAAGTGGACTGGGATGAAAAATAAATCTACCTCTTAGTTTTAGAGCTTATTTGAGATTGAATATCAGAAACTTTCCTTTAGATTTAAACATAAACTTTTCTTTTAAAAAAAATCAATGAGTTTTTGGCGTAATCAGTTATTGTCGGGTAGAAGTTACAGAAACACTAATTGAAAGTTGTGGAAGGTATTTCGGTAAAAAGAACAGGAAACAATTTTAATGTGGAAAAATTGCCGAGAAGACATCAAAGAACATGGAAGTTTCTCACTAAGCTATATTATAGTTATTTTTTTTTATCCTTTTGATAATTATATTCCTTTAAATATTTACAACATATAAGATTAGTGACAAAACTTAAACTAAGTAGCAATTAAGTTTTAAACAATATGCAAAGAGCAAAAAAATGGTGTTTGAATAGCTAGGCTCCAAGAATTTTAATAATCGTACAGATCTTGTATCATTATCTTTCACCACCACCTGGTCAATTCTTTCTTTTTAACAAGACCAGAAAAAAGGTTTATTACTAATAATCTCAAAAAGGCCATTCTATCTCAATTTTGTAAAAATGTGAGAGTAATCTAGTACTTTGGTTGGTCAAATATATATATATTTTTTAAGTGTTTAAAACGATAAATCGCACTTTGGGGACTGGTTTATTTCCCAAACACCACAAGAACCACTCTTGAACAAACTTGACCCCTTTAGGAGCAATTCTAAATACCCTCTTTGTCAATGTGGGATGTATCAACTCAAGGCTGCAAGTTAAATTGGGTTGTTTTGGGTTTAGCCAACCCAAGTTCTGGCTTTTACCCAGCGTGACTCGCTTAGTTACAAAGTGGTTAGGATGTTTAGTATTAATTGGGTTATAATGGGTTGGGTTTTAAAGCCCATTTGTGTAAAAGTACACATTTTGTTGGTAAATTGCATAAAGAAGAGCCGCCACCGGCCACCACACCTACCATAGCACTGCCATCTACTGCAACCACCGGCGACCATCACCGATGGCAACCACTGCCTACGGCAGCACTGCTTACATATGCCGTTTACACTGACATTTGCCAGCAGCCGTCTTTACCTCCGGTCGCCGTCTCCAGTGGCGATTATCTCCTTTACCAGCTGGCTACCACCTCCACCCTCATTTACCACAGCCGGGCACCGCCTCGACCGTCAGCAGCCGCTTCGCGCTGGCAGCAGCCAACAGCTGCCGAGTGCCGCCTCCACCTCCAGGAGACCTTTCCACCATCGGCAGCTGCCAACAGCCACCACCAGCTTCGGTACCATCGATGTCAACCATCCTCGACCATAAAAAAAATCATTCCTTTTTTTTTTCCATGAACTTATTCAACCCCAACTTAGTCCGATCAACCCCCCTTAGCCTTGCCCAAGCAACGCTCTCTTTTCGGTTTTAATGTAGGTTTGGGTTTAAAAACACATAGATTTACTTGGGTCGGGACCCAAGTTGCACCCACGATATATATATCTTAATCCGGAGAAGAAATGTAAAATTCCTTCCAATATTTCATGAAAGATGCAAGAGAAAGTTAGCACAATTAAAATGCAAATAGACGTGCGAATCTAGCCTTGATCCTCACCATTGTTCTTTTTTTTGTTTCATCTTCTTTTATGGGGAGATTATTGAAATTTTCAGTTGTATGTCTTCAAATTTTTTGAGATCTTAGCAAAATAAAAATAAAAATTCAAAAGCTTTCCGTCTGTATAGCATTTCTATTCATAAAATCTTAACGTGCTTGCTGTTCACAATAGCAGGAGAAAGGGAGAATATAATCATATAAGTCTTGAAACATATACATGCGTTTTCCTCGCAAAGGTATTTCTAAAGGTGGAAGGTTTTACAAAGCTAATTTCGTACGCCAAATATGTTTGATTTAAAGTCATAATATGTGAAAGTACTGTACATCTGTAACTCATATAGGGTTAGCATGTATTTTATACAAAACCATGACAAGTATATGTGACAATGAACTATGAGAAAGTTGATGAAGTTTATGGGCGAGCGAGCGAGCTTGGTAATCTACTGATGAAGTTTTTGGGAGGGAGAGAGAGAGACAGAGCGCTTGGTCATCTGCTGATGAATGCCTTGATATGAGAAGTCATTTCACAAATCCGAGTCCTCGAGATCTGAGACTTGTCGAGGACCTGAAATGCATGCCCAACACCTTTATACACTACATGCTCCACTTTCTTGCCTTCTCTAGCTAAAGCCCAACAAAACTCCAAGTTCCTGTCTTTCAAAATATCCAACTCAGACACACATACCATAACAGGCAACTCCCTCAAGCCATCCAAATTTGTTAATCCTTTTGTCACCGGATTGCACCATGGATGATCACGATTCGTCCCTGATGGCAGCGATAATCGCCAATACGTATCCGAAGAGGCCAAGCTAAGCACCGACCGTGGCGGTTGAACCATGAGTTTCTCTGAATTAGTTCTTACCTCTCCACCAAAAAATGGTTGGATTAGTATTGTTCCCTTTAGGCCTAGAAGCCTAAGTTTTGCGCTGTTAGAAAATGTTAAGGCCACGTTGTGGGCTATATTGGCACCAGCACTATCACCAACTAGAAAAATACTAGAGAAATTGCATTGCCTTGACCAAGGTTCATTATCCCCACTAAGGGCTTTTTGTTTCACCCACGTTAGGGCTTTGAAACCATCATCATAGGCAGCCGGAAGCGGATTTTCTGGTGCTAGACGGTAATTCACCGACATGATTATGCAACCTGCTTTGGCGGATAGTTGCGAGAGGAAGTCATGGTAGCAACTCCAAGCGGCAGAGCCGACGCAAAATCCACCACCATGGAAGTAGACAAGCAAAGGGAGCTTCCCCTGGCAATTTGGCAAATAGAAACGTACCCAAATGTTTGTGGACGTATCAAGGACTACGTCCCAAGATGTCACACCGAGCTCGGGCGCCAATGCAGTTGAGACACATGGCACCATTTCAGGTCTTTCGACGTGCCCGTCTTTGTAAACCCTAATGAGGCGATCGACTTCCTCAATAATAACCCCATGTTGTTGAGGGTCTCTGTTGATTTCAAGGCTCGTAGTTGAATCTCTGGTTATGGCAGCCATTCTTCTTTTTCTCATA
Source organism: Escallonia rubra (assembly GCA_033065855.1). Classification (NCBI taxonomy): domain Eukaryota; kingdom Viridiplantae; phylum Streptophyta; class Magnoliopsida; order Escalloniales; family Escalloniaceae; genus Escallonia; species Escallonia rubra. The sequence continues at coordinate 735,643 of JAVXUO010002581.1, read as the reverse complement.
AGATGTCTGTGTGAGACTAAAAATGGACAATTGGATTAATGCCTGTTCATGGGACTACAATATATTGGACTGAAAAGATAAAAAGTAGATTAGAGTTGGGGAAGGATGGGATGTTTCCCGTGTCAATAGGTAAAAGTCCAACATGGGGGCGGCTTGGTAGGGCTTGTAACTTTGGTCCCCAATTTAGAATAAATTAATCACCTTTATGGTGGCATCGCATTATATCTTGGACTCCGCTAGCTAGGTGGGTTGTGGTGGTCAAATATGACCCAAGATATGTGTAAACTCTAAACAAACTTTTACTTGTTTTGATTTGGACCGTCTTAATTGGCTGCAAACATGACTTAAACATGTTAATTAAGTTGTAAAGACCTGGTCCCCATGCTAATCACTGAAGAAACTCACACTCGATTGAATACCCTTTTTATTTTGGCAAGTTCTCAACTTCACCTCAGTTGGTCATTGCTGTTTGCTTTTTACTTGATAGATTTTATATGCTACTTTTGATTACAATTCAAATTTTGTTTACGATTTACATGAGTTAGCTAGAATTAAAGGACTCTTATTTGGGTGTGAAGGACTCTTGAATACAAGTAAGACACACAAACTGGGTTGTGACGGTACCTTATCGCTGAATTAAAAAAAAAAAAAAAAAAGGTTTTTGTCCAAATCTATTAACCTATACATAATGATGTACTTTGTGCCTTCTACTTGCGCTTGCGAGAAAGTATCTACCAGAAGTCTTCAGTGGGTACTAGAAAGTGGTGCATGATGACTTGAGTTGGTGGACCAGTGTGTGAATGTTGGGAAATTATTAAGTATGTAATGGATGGAGTCAACAAAATGCCGACCGAATTTCAGGTTGCCCCCCAATAACATCTTCTCAAAGCAACTACTTGATGTGTGAGGTTAGATTTTTCATACACTAAGGGAGTTTTGTGTGGACTTGGACGGGGCAAGTCATGTTGTAGCTTTTTGAGCCAGCGGACCCTTCCCTAGTATCAGGACATCCATGGAACATGCCTGCCAGTGGAACACATCTTTCAGAGCCCAAAGGAATTATACCTCTAAAGTTCTTTCTCTTGGTCAATGGTTTCAGTTGGCGCACTGAAAGCCACTTTATCTCAGCATGCTATACATGTCAACAGATGTTTACTTTGGAGTGCTTGAAATAACCTTATGCGCATTCCAATAATGTCACAGATGATAGGATAGGGATCCTACGTTTTAATGGCTTTTACTCGTTGCTATTACTTGTATATTTGGTTATATTTCTTTTCGCTAACAAATCACTATTGACGCTTTTTAATACATGACGTAGTTTATACGTTAGAAATTCACATTTTAAACCGAAATTAAGTCAGAATATGTTTTTTCTAGTGTAAAAAAACTGAAGAATTTTTTTTTTGGTCAAACGGAAATTTCATTAACAAAACACCAAATGTACAACCTAAGAGAGCACAAACAACCGTTTGGCTCTGAAAACAAGTATCAAAAGTACAACTAAAAGGGCACAAGCAGAAGCTTGACCCTAGAATTTAAACCGGCCAACATGGCCTTGACAGAAAGTAGAAACGATAAGTATTACCATCGTTGGATTTACAAAATTCAGATCAAATGGTAACAGGGTGGAGGAGATGCAACGAGACATCAATCCCAGGGGCCGCATAAAGTGGCAGTTTAGAATACTGCCGCGGTTATCGTCGGATCCAAAGGAGATGAAGCGAGTTCCCAAGGCCGGATCAACTTGATCCGCAACTCGAAGGGAGGCGGCATCATCATCCTCTACGTACTAGATCCACCTTCTGCAAGCCACAACCCCGCCATATCGGACCGTCGTCGTAGATTTCAACCCAAACCAATCGGATCGGAGGTCCGGTGATCTCGACAGATCTGAAAGAACCTTTCAGACATGAGGGTAGCGAGTGGGAGGGGGTAAATTTATGGTTGGAGAACTTCTTATCTGTGGTAGCGAGTGGTAGCGAGTTGGGTTAATTAATTTACCTTCTTAAGTTCTATCCATATCAATCAAAAGATCTATAAATACAAATTACTAGTAGTGAGCCAAAGATTTCTCTTCCTTGAGACCACAGTAGAAGGAAAGTTTTCGGCAGCTATTCACGTTGTTAGAAAATAACTGCAACCCCCTGTATAGTGACTATTTATAGTCATTCAATATTTTTACTCGTTTTTATATAATGATGTTAAAAAAATACTGTTAAGAATTGTCCCCAAAGTTAGCAGAAATGTCATTATGTTTTGTACGAAGGGTTGTAGCTATCCTCCTACAATTAGACTAGCAGCAAAAATTTATCCACAGTTGGAAGTACGAAAGTTCCTTCAATGAAAACCTCCCCAACAAAATGGACATAGCTCCAACCAAGGAATAAGGAGACCAAAAACTTAATAGCTTGTTTGTGAGTTTTTTTTAGGGGAGAAAGGAAAAGATAGGAAATTGGCTCTTTTCTTCCCTTTTCTCTAGCTAGTTTGTGAGTTTTTTTAGGGAGAGAAAAGAGAGAAAAGTTTAAACCTCTTTTGTCTCTAATTCTTTCCTCCCAAAATTGGGAAGAAACGGAAATAAAATGAAATTCTCATAAGTAATATATTAATAATGCCCATATTACCCTTGAGATTATGATAACTGAACTTTTAATGACTTTTAGGTCCTAGTGTTTCTTAAGAAAATCTATCATACTATTTATTACAGACAAAGAAGAAGTGACAGGTGGTGGCTAGCTTCATCTCCTGCAATCTCTCGAAAAGTTGAAGGCTTTATTTGACTATCCACTCGAGATGTGCAAACTCATGTTAGAAAAATGACGAGAGGTTCAAATTGTCGCTAATAGGATATTTGGGTGTTAGAGTTGACTTAATACTGACTGTTGTACTTTTGGTTTGACATTAATTAGATTTTGATGGTCGGATGTTTGTAGTCAACTCATAGCTATTTTGTATGTTTTTTTATTGTGGCATTAACCGGTGATATGAGACTTATCACATTATTATGGTATAAACTTTTTGTAATGTCCTTGATGACCGATTTTTTTCTCGTCTGAATTATGTTCTTAATTAGGATCATACTTAAAGTTTTTGTTTGAATTAGCACATTGTTGTATAAGGGTATAAACATAATGTTATATCTTTTCTTTTCTTTTCTTTTCTTTTGTACTCACAAAGAAGATAAATTAATGATAATTTCTTTTCTCTTTTAAACTCACAAACAAGATGAAGGAAAACTATATTTCATTCTCTTATTTTCTCTTCTCTTCTCTTCTCTCCTCCCAAAACTCGCAAACAAGCTTTTAAATCCCGAATATTTCACATGCTGATTTGTGTTCCATAAAACTTGTCCAAAAAATCTTTAAAAAGCAAGCAAGGGATTCCCATAGCCGAAGTATATATATTCTCTACTTTGAGAAGAATATGTAGATAGAGAGATCCGTATCAAGTGAAGATGATCAGAAGGAAGCGAACTTCACATCTTGTTTGAGTATTAAATCTTCCCAAGTACATGCAAGTGGCAAGCCATCTTTATTTTTCAAATTCCATCTTACGTCATTCCCTTTCATCAAAGGATTTGGATCCCCTTTCCACCACCTCCATAACTCCGCCATCTCCAAATATAGAAATATAGCGATGGGGACGGTTTCAATCGAGACGCCTATAAATATGCACCAAAACAGAAGATTAAAATCATATCTGGCTACGGCAGTTGTTAACCTGTCAAATAGATATAACTGTTGACAAGATTAGCTCATTTGAAGATACTGTAAAGGGAAGTCTTCTAATGTCTGCAAGTCATCGTTTATGAGCGATGCTTAAAACCTCTCGAAAAGCTGCACCTTTTTATCTAACAACTTGTGACTACACATCCATGGTTAAGACAAAATAAAAATATTGCAACATTTTTAACTAGTGCAAAACTAGATATTTATCGTTAGAAAAGATCCCTATAGTCGATACATTGAAGGTGGCACAGTACATAAGAATACATACCAACAAGAAGTGCGATCTAGTGTTTTAATTCATTACCCGCATGGATCAAATGGAGCGTATCAAATTTTGCTAGGGAGGGAGACCGACGGGTTGTGCTCTAGCGCTTCATGCCATCTTGCACGGGTGGAGCCATTTTGCCTGCTCGTTTCTGCCTTTCTACATTTCCATGCCACCCTATCAAAACAAGAAAAGTTGAATAAAAACAATTAATTTGGCGCAAAAAATGGTAAACTCAGAAGTCACACTATGCAGAGTTGTATTTAAGAAGACGCATAGAAACTTGGTTTTTTCGTGCAATAGCTGTTGAGATGTTTCAAATTATGCCAGAAGATATAAAGAAGTTTCAAATAAACTAGTTTACAACCCTCTCTCAGTCCCAACCCATAAAATCTTGATAGTAATTGCTTACCATCCTATATATTAATGTCACATTTAAGTTTCGAGTCATTTTATGCTATAGCACCTGTCTGGATCAATTTCTTCTGTTGCATGCATGCGTGCACAGAGAGAGGGAGAGAGAAGAAGAGAGAGACCTATGGACATGTCAAAGCCCTGGTTTTGCAGTTCTCGATACTCTTGGCATAAAGCACATTCCTCGCAACAGCAATGGGCGCAGCAATCTGTGCAAGGACTCTCCTCTAAGAAATATTGGCCCCTCAATTTGGATCGATAGAAGCACGAGTACAGGCAAGAGCATCCCGTCACGCACAATATTAGCATGTACAGTGCTCCGCTCACACCACAAGCTGCACACGCACCAAAACATGCGACAACACTTTAATAATATCCTCTTAGAAACTGGTCAAAAAGAGCAAATGCCATCAAAAGCAACTCACAAGTCGATCCTCTATCAACAATTTCGGCTATTCGGCCAAATGCAACACACGGACAGCAGCATGTTAAGCAACCTGCACAAAGCTACTGTCATTAAGTACGAGTGCTATACATGTGAAAATTAGTTTCGCTTTGACAATAATTTAGAGATTTCAAGCTGTGAAGTGCTACTATATGGTTAAGCAACCATATATATAAGGTAAAAAGTTGACGGGGTTATAAAGCGCAACCATAGTTGCATAAATTAAAAAACATGTGTAGAGCACCGACAAGACTCTTTTTTTTTTTTTTGGTAAAAGCTAAAATTTTCTTCAAAAAAGCATTTATTAGATTGTTGTATTTGCTGAACAAATCAATGATAATTGAAAGCCAAAACTCAAAGGTTTTCATCCTTGATGATTTTAACGTCAAACTTGCTTACTTGAAGTTGTGAAAGTTGTGCAAACCTTACAATTCTAGAGATTACAAAAGTTACATGGGTTTATAAGTCGCTATACATGTTGAGTTTTGTAACATGCTAGTAAAATCACTCTCAGGGGCACGTGAGCCGAGCCATTCCAAAGCCATTCCAAAGCCAATTTCAGTACGCTTACCATATTTGTTTTCTGTTTTCATTTTCTGTTTTCATATACTTTTATCATTTTCACAAAAAAAAAAAATTAGCTATTTTTTATATATTGGGTTAAGTTTGAGTGAAAAAAGCTGAAAACACCTTTTAGGTGTTTTCAGTTTTTTGTTACTATTTGAGTAATTTTATCCAAAACGAAAACAGAAAATGGTAAAAGTACGCAAGGAATCTTTTTCATCATCATTGCTAAAAACAGAAAACGAATATGGTAAGCGTAACTAACTGGTCACATCACACGCTCAGCAGTGAACTAGACATTCTCAAAATCTGAATGGTATCCGTCCAAGACCTTGAGAGCACGGAAATATTATATCTTTGAGGGGCGAAACTATTCTTAAGGATAATTTTGCGATAATTTTTACTACGTTAGTTTCTACTTCAACATAGTAGTTTCTAGTTTTATTTCTTAGACAGATTACTTCCATAACGTGGAGAAGTTAAGTAAGAGAACCATAAGGGTGAAACTTTCAATGTCGTTTGGGTGAAAGCCTACCCTCTTTGTTATTAAAGGGCTAGAAACTGTCGCTAAAGCATCTTTTAGCGGCAAAAAATTGTGGAGTTTTGCAAACTGCACATTGGTCTCACCCTCAAATGCGCACATTGGTCTCACCCTCAAATGCATACCCCTCCCCTCCCCTGCGAAAAAAAAAAAAAAAAGTCTAGTACTACGAGATCTACGGTTACATTGTTGATCATCAACTAAAATTCCAACAGGTTGATTTATTCTTTTGTAAGAAATTTAAACATTCATATGGCAAAGACAAAAATATATCAGATATCTTAACATGGTTTTCAAGTTGAGTCACTGAACTTATTTGCTTCTGGTATGAAAAAATGTGATGCGACTTCCTAGCATGCAAATGTGGACTTACAACTGCTAAAGTCACTGGAGCAACCGCAGAGACCGGTGGACCAAGGGACCGGAGAACGAGAACGGAAGGACAAGTTGCGTGCCGCGGCAGGAGGGTTCGTCGGGTTGTTCTGGTTGGAGTTGGACGGCATATTTACGGGAGTGCCAACAGTGGGTTTTATGGGGTTTGGATAATCATAGTCAAAGGAAAGTGGCATTGGCGGTGATAGTGGCGGTGGCGGCGGCGCTGATGGTGCCTGAGTGGTTGAATCCGCCAGAGGAAATCCATTCGAACTTGACGGAAACATGGTAAGCACCCGCAGAGAGAGGAAACAGAGGGAGATATATAGCGATACCAAGTAGTTATCTGGATTTTGAAAAACAAAACGGTACATACACGATTGCGCCTCTTAGCGGTTCTTTTTGTCTTTTTTTTTTTTTCTTTTTCTTTTTAATTTTCTTGGGGTTGTGTGTGGGGAAATTGACATCATTATTGGTTGTTGAAAAATGTATTAAAGATAATACATTTAGCTTATCACAACAAATAATGTATAAAATTATGGTGTGAAAAAAAAAATTCCTAGAGCCTACACTCGTAGTTATGTTTTTGTTTGCTATCTTTTAACTTTGTACTGGCCGTTCTTGGCTAAATTCCTACTTAACTTTTATCTTCTTCTACACACGGTCTATAAGATTTTTGGCAATATCATAGACACAGTGTATTTATTTAAGTATCAAAATATGAATATTAATTTTGGTAAAGTCCCTCTTCGAGGGTTATAACTAGTGGGAATTTTTCCTCTTCAGCATGCTTTAAGATTAGACACTAGGCATTAGAAAATGCAACTTAGGCTAGACAACTCGTGAGCAACCTGTGCAAAGTGGCCCAACCTGTATAAATATGGGTTTGAACTCACTTTTATCGAGACTGTGATGGATGTGGGCTCAATTTTGAGCATGTCAATAATATGGGCTGGGCATGGAGAAAAGCTTTTGACGGCTTAGCTAACTCGTGGAAAAACCAGCATGTCCAATTTTTGTATGATATTAATTATTATGTGTATAAATTGTACGTGTGCAAGGCATGTGTTTTTTTTTCTTGTTTCATCTTTTAAATTGTTTACCGTCCATCACATGTATGAATTTAATGTAACTACACCCTCTAAAGCCTTAAACCTAGTAGAATAATACTTGTTGTTCTCTTTAAATTCTTAATTCACACCCACGTAATTACAAAAGCGAAATGTATATTCTCTCTAACATCGCTGTCTCTTTACCCGATTTCATTGCATCTCTCCTTCCAATTTCCTCCTTTCACCGTAAATTAACATTATAACACATGCACACACAAATACCATGTCGAGCTATCTCGGTCCAAAAGCAAGTTGAAAATCAGCATCAAGCCACTAGTTAGATTAGATTCTCTGTGCGGTGGTTGGTTGTAATGGCCAGTAGATCGAAGGTGGAGGTGGATTTTTAGGAGGTCAGTGAGCGGGGGGGGGGGGGGGGGGGGGGGGGAGTGCGCATAGGCAGATCTACGGTGGTGGGTTGTCTGTGAGGTAGTGGTGTTGCAGTGATGTTGGTGGGTCGATCACCAGTGGTGGTTCAATATACTTTTCATCATCATTATTACCAATCAATAGATTTAGATGATTTTCATATGCTTAAAAATCAAGTAAACAAAATCTAATTTGCAACCATGGACAACCTATGGGTAGCCCATAACCCTTAGAATTTGTGTATTTTGTCAGATATTATCTGGCCCGTAGATGGGCTAGGTTGGGCATGAGCAGACATCTTTTGAGAGTGAGTTTGGCATGACCCTTGGGCTTGTCTAGGCTCCCCAAGTTACAGCCCGGCCCACCATGCATTAACAATTTTAATGTGCATTTCATATGCTTTCAACCATTTTTGCTATATTGGCTCAATGGGTATTGATGTTCTTATGCATCGAGCAATCCTGAAGCAAGCATTTGCTTACAAGCATTAAGTAGCAATACCCAATGGCCACAATCCCCTTGAAGGAAGCCTTTTTTCAAGTTCCAACTATACCCTTTTACATCATATACACTAAAAGAAAATCAACCAATGTCATCATTGAAACTTTTTTTACATTCAAAAGATAACTGCTCCACCCCACCATAATTAAAACTTCTTCTTTATCCCCATTTTTTTCTACCACTCTATCCAAATCTTTAACCCTACAATTTTACTTCATTATAAATGCTCATTTCCTCTAGATCTCCATTTCCAAGGTAAACTTATTTATTTATTATGTACCTTTTATTTATTGTATTGGTCAAGTTTACATATGTTTTAGTTAATTTGCACACGCAACAAGTGTGCTGACGGCTACCACTGATGTTTTAAAAGCTCAGGGTGAAAGAAATACTAACAGGTATACTAGGAAACTTGCTTCCGGTCAACTGTATTATCTCAAACTCCATCTGTCGCGTTTGTGATTCGAATCATCCAGGAAACTCCTCCGTTTGTGGCATGGATTGGTAAGGTTGATAAGAAATAATCAGATTAAGTGACACAGTCAAGTAGATATTTTTGAACTTTTAATTCTTCTTATGCAGGATATATCAAATACGTGTTGTGGTGTATTTTCTTGGACATTGCATTTTATGTTTATTTTTCTAGTGTCATATTGTTGATATACAATCGAAAATTTAAAAATAACAATTAAGCAATAGCCCAATATACAAGAACATATGTTGTGACATAAAAGTGTCGCAGGATGAATTTAATTAGCAATTGTTGCTTAAAGTTTAACAACAACAACAAATTATTTTTAGCAGCAAAAAGAGAGTCGTTAAAGCTCACATGGTATCAAAGCGGGACAATCGAGGCCCAACATAAAATTCATATCACTAACTCATAGTCACTGATTTTGATTCATCCACATGTTTGGATCACTCTAAAGAAGTTTGACCACAGGTAAGAGAGTTGGCGTGTTTGAGAAACAATCTCACATTGACAAATATAAATACTAACACTTCAATATATAAGCCTCGTCAATCGCTTTTGATTTGAAAGATTTCACACATACGAACTAGTCCTGCTGATTCACATTGCTTATCTAGCTAGTTAAAGAAACTTATAAACCAATTACATTTTCTTCTTTTCAGCATGGTGAATTTGCTCGGCATCTTCGTCCGTTTTATTTTATGGCCGTGTGTCACTATTCTGATTTCGTTTAGAGATAAATCTGCAGTTTCCTAGCATATCATCTACAAATGTCAAAGCTTTTGACAATTTACTAAGCTGCCCTATATAAGCAGGCAGCAGCAGTACCCCAGTACACAAGTACCATAAGATCGTAACATAGTGAAACTAGGAATAAGGGGTCTCCAAACTTTGTTCTCTTTGAGAAAAATGCATCCAAAGAACCCAGAAATCGAGGGTCCAAAGTTGGCTCCATCACCCCCAGCTTCATATCCAGACGGCCAGTGGTCTACTGGTCTCTATGATTGCTGGGATGACCGCTCTACTTGTAACCAATTCTATCTATGCATATGCCTGTAGTTAATAATCAACATCATGTTGTTTTCTTTCTTACTGAACAAGATCATTTTCCCTTATTTCACCCTATTTGTTTTGTTTATTTTGCACTATATATACAACAAAGGCACGTACACTGCGATGATAGTTTGTAAGTTCCTTTCCAGACTTGTACTTAAATCAATTTGTTTTTTGAAGGTCTGGTTACTTGTTGTTGTCCGTGCATCACCATGGGGCAGATTGTGGAGATTGTTGACAAAGGGACTACATGTAAGCAAACCAGTTCCTATTATACTTGTAGCCTTAGTTAGAAGTTGATCAGTTGTGTATATCTCTCTAGCCCTAAATGGTAAGTTTGAGCATATTTTGAAGAGTCATTTTGAAGACAAGACGTTACCTGGCTTGACTCCGCCAGTTTCCAGCTTATTAATCTTTGATTTGGCTGTCTTGATGTGAAGATTGTTGCTCATGTAGCTCGCAGGAGAGCCAGCATAATCTACTGTAGCCTCAACGCTATTGGCCGGGGGTGGCGGTATGCATTCACGTATCGTTCCAAATTGCGGCAACTTTTTTCCTTACCTGAAGCCCCATGCGCCGATTTCCTGGTTCATTCTTGCTGTTGTGTGTGTGCAATTTCTCAAGAGTACAGGGAACTCAAAAATCGCGGTGTCGATCCATCCATAGGTAAATCATCATACGTTCTACCATTAATTACTAGCATCAACGACATTTTCCTCTCCCGTGGTAAACCAAGAAGAACTAGCTTGAGCTAAATTTGAAGTTAACCAGTATGTTCTGATTGATGTCCATGTGCAAGGTTGGGAAGCCAACGTCGAGAAGTGGAATCGCGAAGGAATTCAAGTGCCACCAATTCCTGCATCAACTATGACTCGTTAGGCCCGCAGTGTTTGTGTGTGTGTGTACAATAGTAAAGAGCTTAAATGGAATGTTGTGTCAATGTATCTCATCACTGAACGAAGAGAAACCACATTGTTGTAGGTATTTGATACTGGCATTTCTTTGTCAACCTTTGTACGGAATAATAAACATGGCGTATATGCATTCTTGAATTTGACTCTTTGGCTTCTACTGTTGGTGAGCTCCACCTATCCCGACTAAACAGATGATTCAATCTGTAACCTAACTCCAAGTGTTTCATCCCTAATTACCATACTCGAATCTCTGACCCTCCACAAAAAAGAGAGAGCGCATCACCGTTGGGCTATCACCTTAGTCTGAAATTTCATTGAGGTTTGGAAGTGTTGGTAAAGCATTTAAAAGTCAATATAAGGAATCTTTAGCGACACTTATGAAGCTCAAAGATAGAAAAATATGAGCTCAAGCTGTAACTCCTATTGAATTGACTTTCAGTTTTGTATTCCGCTCAACAGTATAAGCTCCAAAAAGAGGAATCGGATAGGACTTAGGAGGAGGAAAAACAAATAATAATGAGTATTAACTGTGGAAAAGACTGGTTCGGATGTCCCTCATTTGTGGGCAACTGCATTACTCAAAGACACTAGTTCCATTTTCTTGTTAAAAAAAGGGTTAAATGAGCTAAAGATGCAACTGGTGTAACTGGTTTGCGAAAATTGATTTGTTCCCAAGTTAACACCTTTGCAAGTGACCTCTGCGGCGGTTGTATTGTCAGATTCGTGAAAATGATAGATGTTCTATAAAAATAGGACTAACTGACCAGAGAAATTTCATAGGTAACTTCTATGTGAAAGATGCCTATGCTAGAGTGCTCCGAAATTGAGAGTCGTCAGTCGCCACCACCCCAGCCCATAACGTCGGCTGCCACCACCACCACCCCAGACCTTTACTATCACTGTGAGGGACAAATTATGGATGTCATGTCGTGGTGAACTAAACACACACACACACACACACACACACACACACACACACACACATATATATATATATATATATATATATATATATATATATATATATACAGATTTTTTTAATAGCTAATGTAATAAATTTGATCTAATATGATCATATCTGGTACATCGGACACCATTTAATAAATTTGAAGCATTTTTAATCTTCAGCTTCATAGGATGTGCAGGAGGAGTTATATGTTATCGTGCATTACTAGTTGTATCATATTCATATGCAAGATAATAAATTTGCATACATTTGTAAATTCTACTCTCATTTACTTCATATTTTCAAGCACGCACAACAAATTAAAAATAATCTTATTTACCGGTATTCACTCTTAAATATCAGGTGTACCTGTATGAAAATTATATATGAGATTGAGTAGAGAGAAAAAAATATTAGTCAAACTTTAGGTTTATATGACATTGATTACGGAATAATAAATTCACTTTTGAGTTACACTCTCGTAAACTCCAAATGGCTTCAATGGCACTAATTAATAACGAAAATTTGATTTTTAGTGACAAATGTGGAGTGGGATATTTCAAATTTAGAGTCAATATGTTATACCCCAAAATAGCTGCTAGGTTTTTTTAACTTTTTTGCTTTAAGGCTTTAACCAAATAACATGTAGGTAACGCAAGCAACTTTTAGTGACAAATATGAAAGGAGACTATGGTCGCCCCGCCCTGCACAGGGTCCACCCTTGACTACCGACACCACCGTCTTCCCTCTCCCACCAACTCCAAAACCTAATTGCCCCATGTTGATCAGCCCTTGCCGCTACGATTGAAGGGTGGCCAAGAAATTCGGTAGGTGCACGGGGGCAAGGAAGATTCTTGTGAGTAAGACTGTGGACCAGCGAGGTAGAGAGGGTGGTGGGGGTTGACATCAACTCTGGAGGAAGTCGTCACGAGATGTTATTTGTTTTAATGCTTTTTGAAGTGTAAATGTCTTACCCTCGCGTTACTAACCGATCAAAATGATTTAAAGGGTCTTAATGTAAACGCAACTCTTGCACAAAAAAATTATTCTCTGCGATTGTACAATTCCTTTTTTTTTAATAGAAAACAATCAATCTTGAATATCTTTTGTAGTGTCGTTTCTCTAATTCAGGTTATATCCCCTCATAAAAACTTTGGTCAGTGAAATACACTTTCAATAGTTATAGCAAGAAATGTCTATTTTCACACTATGTTATAATTTTTCACATGCTTATTCGTTGCTAAAAGACGTAAAATTTGTTACTAATACACTTTTTAGCGATAGAATGAGGGTGTAGAAATATACACAACCTATAACTTATAGAGAGTATATTCTTCTAAAAAAATCTCTCCTAGAAGTGTGTTTTCACTATTTTATTATCTTTTCATATATATAGGGGATTACATCTGATTCGCACACATGAACTCAACATGTTTAAAGAATTCCAAACATACATTCAAGAAATAAATGGTTGATACCAAATACTGGTACAGGTTTTATTGTTTATCCTTAGAGATGATGTGCCCCCAATTCTTTAGTCAAGCTCTGAAGTGGTCCATGCCAACTGTTGTTTTCTGATACCCCTGATTGTTGTTTAGTACTGGTACTCAAGTTCATGATAATTAAATAAAACTAATTCTATGCAATTAAAACTGTGACTATGAGTTGAATCTGGCATTGATTTGACACCAATACTCGCATCCATTTATAAGTCCTATTAAATCTAAGTTCCCCTTATCAAGAAAGACACAAACAGGAGCTAGATTGGGAAACAGAAGCCAATGTAGAAGTAAAACCACTAACATACAAAACCAGACATATTTTTTGAGGCATTTCACCAGACCCTCTCCCAAGGACCTGGAACATTGACGCTAAACAAAGTACCTCTTTCTCAGTAGTTAGTTCTTAGTACCCTATATATAACAATTTCAAAGTTGATTCATTCCAATAAACCAAGATTTTCATTTCATATAGCCTTACCATACTCTGATGGACTTCTGCAGTCTTCAGGCTAACATGAACATACCTCTTAGTTTTGAAAAAGATATTCGTTATGAGTGTTACAGCGCTACTAATTATCAACTCTCAGATGAATACGAAAAGAACGAGGATGATGTCTTGTACGTGGAACTCAGAAGGCAGGTTTTGCTATTGACAGCAGATGATGACGATGATGCTTTTCTAAATACCAAGCTTCCAAACGTCAAAAGGGTCATCAAGAAGCACGCAAATATTGCTGCACATGCGCGAATGCTGCCTGGAGGCTATTTCAGTTGGCAAGAGAATGAGAGTACTAACTCGGTTCCCGCTTGGCTTTTGAACTTATGGAGAAATGGAAGCGGAACCGGGGTGTTCATACCTGAGATTGCGAAAACTACAAGAAGAAATAAACCAAGTAAGTTTTTTCTTCCTATAATTAAATTTTTGCTTGTTTGTTTTGAGAAAAAAAATTTATCTGTACGTAATTGACATTTGACTGAAACTTTAGACCATAGATAGAAGAACAATGTCCCCATGCGCATAATTAGATGGTCTAGATCTTGACTTACGGTGTCTCATTCATACTTGACAACACAACCGTGATGGAGAAGAAAGTTTTGTAGTTCTTTTTTCATGTATATATATGATCTTTGAAATGTGCTTGTAGGAAGGAAGAACAATGAAAGAGGAAGAATGTATAAGCCGGTGGCTTACAAGAGCAGATGAGTACGCAGAGCGTTCTGTATAGTGATGAAGTTATGCTGAAAATGTAACAAAGTGCATTGTCCAGTGGCACAATGACACTGCCAGTGCTGATTTGTTTGAGTCATGTAAAACATTTCGATGATATTGTTCAACTATATAGGAAGCCAATTTTCACAAGCAATCTCAGTATTAGAGCGATAAATGACATTCTACTCGGGTTGGTTGTTTCGTAGGCAATTTAAAATTTTAAGAAGGTAAAGCGGCTCCTATATCTTTTTTATATTGACGGGTTGAAGAGGTACAGAAGTTGATACACCCGCTACCTTAGTCATGTAAGTGCATGAAACAAAACGACTGTTTTTACAGGGTTGTTTTGGTTTGCTTAAGAGCCTCTCATCGAACTTTTTCAACTTGCATGTTGATGTTGTTGATAACATGCATCCTCGAAGAATGAATCCATATTGTTAGAAAAATGTCACCAAATGGTACGAAAACTGTCTCAGTCGAACGTGAATACTCTGAGTTACGCTAATTACCGCAATGAGTTACGACAAATCTATCTTCCAAGATTAAAGGAAAAAACCCTTGAAAATTGACTCACGCATTCTCCGTACCACTACAAGATTTTCCAAAAGAATTTAAAACAGCATTTACCGCTTTTTACATCAATATACTCTATCTTCCAAGACAAAACAAACAACCTATGTATAGTGTTTTTAGTGTATTAACCAAATAGAAAATATATATGTGCGAGATAGCAAGGGAGAGAGAGACTTGTGGACTGCAGGGATTGCAATACATACTGAGCTAAAGGGTGCTTTCGAACCCGTTTAACCTGTTAATAACAGACACTGGAGCGAATAACAACCACAACCTTTAAAGTGGATTCAAGTTTGCCAGACCCAAAAAATGAGCTGAAAGGGGGGGCTCCTGGCAATGATACGTACGAGCATTGCCACGAGCGAATGAGGGTGAGCCGAAAACACCATTAGGATGTCGCTGGCTCCGGCCGCTGCGCATCAACGACACATCTAAGCAGATTAACTCATTACCCACTTTGTGTTACTCGTAAAAAAATAAAGTCTGTTACACGGGTAAATAAATATTCATCTACTTTTCACCACTTAGCAATGTTGGATTGCTCATTTTCATGGGTCTTAATTTTTTAATATCCTAATTATTAAACTATAAGACCTAAATCCCCTAAATTACACGATGAAATGGAAGCAAACTTGACCTGACTCAAATTTAGGGGTGACCACGGTTCGCTCAGTTCGGTTTATAAGTTGAATATCAAACTGTACCAAACCGAACCGACCAACATTGGTTTGAAAAAAAATAAATCGAACCGCATTTTAGCGGTTCGGTTTAAACGGGTCGGTTTGGACATATTTGATGGATTGAACGGTTCAGTTTGAACAAATCAATCAGTTTGGGCTAGACTCCACTCAAATTATTGGTTACTAGGGGTCAGGGCACGAGCATGTGAGCACAAAATAAAATAAAATTAACGCAACAAACAAAAAAAAGAGATGACAGTTAATTAAAAAGCTCTTGCGATAATATATATGGACATAATGTAATTTGTACAATTCCCTTAAGAAGGTAATAATCCAAAAATGTTTTTCTTTTTCTTTTTTTTTAATTGACGGCGTAGTATGTGAAGACCTAGCATAGCAAAACGGTCTCAAGATCCATCAACTCAGCCCGCCCACCCGCTAATTTTCAGGCATGGGATTTAAATTTCATGACCCGGCCAAGCCCAATAAACCAAACCATACCGGTTCAGGTGGTCCACAAGTCTACCTGCTAAAACAAGTTCTTTTTTTTTTTACCATTTTCACGTAACCGTAATAATTCACACATCCCATTATTTTCTGTTCTCCTAATTAGCAGCCACAATAAAGAATACAACACTCGACGGCAGCCACACCGTTGCACCGTCGAGTAGAGCTGATGACCAAACAGTTCAAACCGATCCGAACAACTTTTACCGATCCAATTCGAGCCGTTTAAAAATCTTAAGGGTATAGGTTTTATATTTTTTTCAAATGGACCTGAGTTCGGTATGGTTTACGGTTCACTTTTTCTGAAACCAATCACAAACCGAATTGAACTGACCTGTGCTTTATTAATTTACTTTAGCATTCATTGATAACTTTCACAAACACTGTACTAAGCAAAACCAAATAAACAATACCTTGAAAGTTAAGTGAAAAAAAAATGAGCAGTTATAATACAAGGGTCGTGATCCATTGCTAGCGCTAGCACGTTGCTAGCGCTGTTTTGCCATCCGCTATATAATATAGCGGACGATAATTCACCGTCCGCTACATTATATAGCGGACGGTGCTAGCGCTAACGGATCATCTAATGTTCAATATTTCTTGTGTATTCATTCATTCTTTCACATACATCAATGATAATGACAAAAGAATAATTGAGTTTTCTTTTGTAATTTATATCTGAAATAATGCTTATGTTTTGTGTTAACACAAACACTTAGATATTAAATGTAACAAGATTATTTGCAATTTAAGAAAGGGAGCTGATCCGTTGCTAGCGCTAGCAGCGCTAGCACCGTCCGCTATATAATGTAGCGGACGGTGAATTATCGTCCGCTATATTATATAGCGGATGGCAAAACAGCGCTAGCAATGGATCACGACCCTTTAAGAAAGAACTTTAATTTTAATTATTATTTAGATCCAATTGTAGCTATGCAAAGAGATAACTTTTTTAATTGGCGCAAATCAATCAAAACAAATCATTCAAAATGACTAAACCGAACAGTCCAAACCGATGGCATTTGGTACGATTTGATTCAAAAAATTTCAGACTGAGGGATAATGGCTCGATTTGCAGTTTGACCCCCAAATCGAACCATGTCACCTCTACCGCCGAATCATTTGGCCACCGCCTTTCGCCGTAACGTTATTCTATGTGCTCTCTCTCCTTCTCATTCTCCCTTTTTCTCCGTATTTACGGACTAAGGGTTCATTTACAACATTCATTGTTTAATTTTTTGCTATAAGGTGATTTTGGGATTAGGGTTTTGAGTTGGTTTTTTAAATTTATTAGGTGGGTTTGTGTACATTTACATCATTCCATTATTACTTTTTTTAAATTTTAGATTTTTTGGATCGTTAGATAGGTGACCCGATAATGAACTTGGCCCAAATGATGGGTCGGCCCAAAGGAAGCAAAATTGGACCCGTTAGCAGTAACAAAAATGTTTAACCCCCCCCCCCAAAAAAAACCCATTTTCTTGGCAATTTACGAACAACATGAAAGAAACTCTTTCACTTCCATCCTTAACTCACGAGCGCAAAGATAAGAACTCAAAAACACTTTTGTTCCTTTCTTGTCTTCTCTCTTATCCCCCTTTGCTTCCTTTCTTTTCACTCAATTTTTGACAACTGAAGCTTCATAAGTTCTTTCTGTCGAGCTTTAGATACATGAGTTGATAGAAAAGAGAAAGAAAATGTGAATATACTAAGAGTGTGTTTGGAACCATGGAATTGAAGGGATTTCATTTCAAATCCTCAAATTTTGTTGTTTGGAACATTAAAAAAATGAATTGGAATTGGATTTGATGGGATTTGACTGGATTTGTTTCTATAGTGTGAAATCCGATGAAAAATGGTCGGATTTCATGGGATTTCGATTTACTTGAATTAAAACTAATTATTTACCTATCTTACCCTTTTTCTAGATCTCTCCAACAATGAACTCACCACCCCATCTTCATTGCCGTTACCGTCACACCACTTTTACTACCACCACCGGCACCACTACTGTCACTACCACCACCACCGGCACCACTACTGCCACCACCACCGCTACCACTACTGTCGCCACCACCGCCACTACATCCTTCACCACCACCGCCACCACTACGGCCAGTACTGCCACAATTACCACCGTCGCCACCACTACTGCCACCACCACCGCCACTACATCCCCCACCACTACAGCCACCGCCACCGCCGCCAGTACCGCCGCCACCACTATTTTCACCATCGCTACCACCACCACTGCCACCACAACCATCACCACCATTGTCACCACCACAGCCACTGCCACCATAGCCATCAATAATGCCACCACCACCACCGTCGCCACCACTACTGCCACCACCACATCATCACCACTATTGCCACCACCACATCATCACCACTATTGCCACCACCGTCGCCACCACCACTATTGCCGTCAACACCACCATCACCACCGCCACCACCACTATTGCCACCACCGCCGTCAACATCACTACTGTCACCGCCGCCGTCACCATTGTTGCCACCACCGTCACCACTACTGCCACCGGCATCACTATTGGCGTCAGTGGATGACCACCACTACCATCATTACCATCACTTGACCACCCCACCACTTCCATCGTCGATGTTGCTACCCCGTGCAATGCTGCCACCACCACCACCACCATGTGGTGGCACTAGCCCACTTGAAACCACTTACCGTAATTTATTTTTCATCGTAAGTTAAGGATATAATTGTCTAAAAATTTATTACCTTTCCATTTCCTCTGTTTTCCAAACACAAAATTGGAATTCCATTATTTGAATTCCCTTTCGTTCCAAACAAAAATAAGTGAATTGAATTCCAAATCCAATTCCAAATCTGAAATTCAAATCCTAAAAGAATTGGTTCCAAACGGACCCTAAGGATCTATTTGAAATCATTTGCCGTTTTAGTTTTTCAGTTTCTAGAAAAACAAAAACCAGTTTAGATTTTGTTTTTTACAAAAACAGTGTGATGTTTGATTGAAGTATTGTTGTTTTTTATTATTTTTTTCCTTACATTTTTGTTTCTTTTTTTTTTTCTATTCTCTCGGTCATTGTTAGGACATCACAACCTAATATTCCTCCACCATCACCCGACATTGCCCAGCAATCATTTACCACCACCCAACCTTGCCCAACAATCCTCCGCCATCGCCCCAGCAATCCTCCACCAACACACAACATCACCCACTACCATCGATCACAACCACCATGGTAGAAGCTTTCTCCGATCCAAATCCATGCCTCTACCATTCCAAAGTTTGCCATCAAATTACAACTTCTATTTTTGAATCCAACCCAATGATCTTGAATCAAAGCCCCAAAAAAAATGGTATCATAGATCTAATAAAGTAGAGGATTGCTGGAGATTGACGGATCTAATGACGTAGAAGGTCAAAGACTTGAGGTAGCTGCATGATGGGGTGGGGGTGGTGGAGGAAGTCGTATGGTAGTGGTGGAGTCTGGAGAAGCAGATGGGTTCAGTTGCGGTGGAGATGGCAGCGACTACAGTGGGTGCCTGGCATTGGGTGGAGCAGATCTGCGACAGTGGGATAGCTATGTCGGTCCGGTGGCGGCGGCAAGGCAAGGATGTGAGTGGCGACAGCGGTGGGGTGGCGACGCTAGTCTCGATGTCAGGGTTGTCGGCGGCGGTCAGTGACAGGTGGTGACAGCTTTGTCGTGTGGTGGTGGTTGGGGGTAGTTGGTATGAGTAATGAAATGGGAAAAAAAAAGTGGGTTCCAAATTGCTTCTAGTGAAGTTTGAAGATGAGATCTTAAATAAAAATCAAAACTGAAAATCAAAAACTCAAAAATAAAATTTTCAAAAAAAAGCCCAATATAGAAAATTGGTTTATAAAACTGAAGGGGGAAAAAAAACTATGAACTAAACATCTATATTTTTTTTTCAATTTTCAAAACTGGACAAAAAAAAAATGGTTTCAAAGAGCACCTAATCGGGTCTTGCTAACGAGTAACAAATACCCAACAGACATCGTTTAAGAAGCATATAATTGCACTGCGATATATCACTTTTTGACATTAAGTTAATTACAATTTGACACGGCTTTCACTATAGCATGCAATGAGCAAAACTGGTTCAGGAAATTAAAAAAGAAAATCTCCACGTGATGGTTTAAGAAGCCGAGCTCCCAATGCTCCAAAGAGTGGCACATGTCTCCATTTGGTCTAATTTTGTGGCTGCCCATTTTGTTATTCAATTGTTTTGGCCGGTCTTAACAGTTCACTTGGGTGTCAAAGCCGTGATATGATGCCCCAATTTGATGTTTAATGCATCTACTAAATGAGGAAAACAAACTAAGTGTCAAACGGCCTATACCATTAACCAATTGGGGACAACATGACCAAGCTTACATTACTGCATGACTTCGAGAGAAAATTGGCATATGTTGAAACCCAATCTTGAAACTAGACATTCACATGAAGACATTCACTATCATACAAAACTAGACATTTTCTGCATATTAAGGTTCCATCTTCCAAATGGATCTTCTACATTGACCGTAAACAAAATCTCTTCCTTTCTTCCACTCATCCCTCTATTTAATCACAAACCAAGATGGTCAAAAGCCACGGCCTTCACTTCGGTTCGCATGAGTATGAACATGGTGATGGGTCCTGAATTTGCAAGTGTTGATCATGATGAGTTTTATGCTGAACTTGAGAGGCAAATTTTGGTATTGACGGCGGAAGATGATAGCGATGATTTTGTGGATTGTTCCAAGGTTTCAAACTCCATGAGGGCCGTAAAACACGGCTCGTCAATGTGTGTGATTCAACCGGGAAGCTATTTCGATTGGACTGAGGATGGGAACACCAATTCAGTACCTACTTGGCTTCTGAACTTGTGGAGAAATGGCAATGGAACTGGGGTGTTCATACCTCATATCGTTAATTCTAGACGAAGAAATAAGCCAAGTATGTCCTCCCTGCGTACTCAGCGCACATGCACAAACACATGCGCGTGCACTCGTGCACACCCTTTCAAGTTTCTTAGAAAGAGTTTAGAGGGTTTTACTGAATTACTTCTGTATGATTTGTGGTTTGCAGAAAAGAGGAACAACGAGAAGGGCAGAACATACAGGCCAGTTGCAAGCAAGAAGGGATGAATCAAATGTCTCCTTTCACTTACATTTTTTCTGTCATTGCTGAAGCTAATTAGAACCCCTGATTTTGATTCTTTCTTCAAAAACAACCTATATACTGGAAGACGAGCGCAAAAGAAATGAATAGAGTTAACGGTAAAAAGTCCTAAAATTGTCGTATAGACCAATACAGCACCCAAATGGTGATCGCGGTGTCCAAGCAAGCAGCACATGAACAACTGCAGAACAGGAACCATGCTATTGAATTCAACACCAATCCGTTCTTTTAGACCATAACGTACAATGACTTTTTGTAGCTCAACAGTCAGATATTCTACTACATTGCACAATGAACTTGGAAGGCAACATGTACTTGTGCGAAGGTTTTAATGTAACCAAACTTCATCGTCCACCGAAAATTGCCTACTCTAGATGTCAAGATTATAGCCAATCCTGGGACAAAGCCCTATTCTTCAACAGGTTTGTTCAAAATTGTCTGTCATGGCTATGATGGCTCTTGGTGGTAATATAGATAACGGGCAATAAAAGAAAATATGAACACAAGGTTACAAGTTTTGTTCCATTTGCAGGCAACAAGGAGCAATGACTGAAAAAAATATGGTTTGATGCAGGGTGAAAAATGTTGAGAAACTATGTCGAGTACAATAACAGGAATGTCATATGTGATATGTTACAAGTCAATAGTAGTACCATATTAAGAAAAAATTGGTAGAAACTTGCTTGATTATGAAGGACAAGCAGAATCACCAACAACCGTAAAACATGCATCAATGTGGCCATTTAGATTCATGTGACAACCCCAGATATTAAGGTACAGCCAAAATATACAAAAACGGCATCAAGAGAATTGAGCAAGTTAATATTGATTAGGATTGTGAGAATCACGTGTCAAGCGACACACAGCATGCTTAATTTACAACATTAAGACACGATTGTTAGTTATGTAGAGGCACTGTGCATAACTTGCCTATACCAAATTGGCAGACATCCACATCAGGAAAGAAAGGTGCATCTCGGTACTCTTCCTCTGCTGGTCCACCAGGTTTTGTATCCATGAATATCCAGTTAAGGTGAAATATCAGGTCAATACTATCACACATTTGAGCTGAATGCGATGGAGTCAGTCCTTAGGTCGTGCCAGCCATAATGAACTGAGTGCACGCAGACGTGACGTGTAATCATTGATAACAAGAAGAGCACGAGCAGCTTGACGTGTGGTCAAAATTCGATGCATTTGTTGCAAAGTTTGCTGCCTCAGAAGATCAGCCTGCAAAGGGGAAACATATGGTTTCACAACTTACCACTATCCCTGTGCAGAAAAATCTCCATTCATAAAAAGAGAGTCCTCTATCACTTCTTAGGCAAATCCTAAAGTAGCTATTTAATTATGTAAATGCTGGCCAACTCTTTACATTTACTTCAATTGTCAAGTAGTAGTCATTGGTGATGGAAGGAAAGACCTCTAACCCGCCAAAAACTATCCTAGATTTTGTCAAAGTAAGTCAAAGAGGGCTCTTTCTAAAAAGGGGGAAGTCTACTTGACAGGAGAGAACAATTACATCTAAACCATCAGCTTTTATATAAATTGGCAGGTTGAAGTGAGGGTCAATAGTACCTGATAGAGAAAATTCTCAATAGTGGCAAGCTTGCCCATTGCAATGGCCATTTGTCCCATGTAGTCAGCCATATTTCCAGGGCCAGCAGGACCAGTAGAGTTGGAGGAAAGTGTCTCTGCAAGGGATTGTTGCAAAGCTTCCATTCCTTGCGACAATGCATCCTCAGCCTGTTGGGAGGATTGCTGAAGATTACATATGCCCATCAACTGTTGATCTGTTAAAGGCTCAAGATGGTTGCCAAGGATCTGAAATATTAAAACAAGAGAAGTGAACAGAGAAAAAAAGGAGCCTCTTCCGACTTAAAAAGAGGAAATTTATCACCTTGAGCAGCTCAGATGAACGAAATCCACCCAACCACATGAAACACCGTTCAGCTGGAGTTTTCCACATGCCAGAGAGCATGTGAAAAACATCAGACTTTGCACCTATGCTCTTCAGCCTGAATATTTCGTCATAATGTGACATGACCCCATCAACTAGAAGACGCAGTTCATTATCACCCATGTGAGAATTAACTGCTGATCTTAGATCACTAATCAGTCGTTCCTGTTCATCTAACCAGCGTGCATAATCCATGTCAAATGCCCAGGCACCTATTTAGCATAACCAGCATAAACAATTGCAGCATCAGTAACGACCTTCCTTTGTACTATACATACCTCCTACAAGTTCATGCAGCTCTATGCACTGTAAAACTCTTTTAGCCGATTTAGAGAAAGGAACACCAGCAATTACCAAGTAATAACAGAAAACAGGAGAAACGAACAGAGAAAAATGCTGGTATTCCCCATAAACAATGGTTTTAGCCACAAAGCTGCTTGCAGGAATACATAATTTGTTCGTTACAATAACCAATACTGAGGTCCCCGTAATTGGTTCTCCTACATTAGGGTTGACTGCTTCTGTTAACTTTCCCGCTGACATAATCAAGAGATGTCTACCTCATCTTTAGAAAACCAAAAGGTTCATTTGATGTCTACAAATAGTGGAATGTTGCTGCCACAATTAAAAAGGATTCTGCCACAACAATTTACAGCTGTGCACCATTTATCACATGTCTTTAACAGTTGTCCATTGATGTGACAACATCCTTTTCAATTGTGGCAATATCCTTCCTCTATAAGTACTGGACAAGGCTTCCTCGAGTTGTTGATTATCTAAGTTGAGCTACATATGGTGCAAATTTTAGTCAAAAGAAGAGGTGACACAAGGGAATTGAGAGAGTTACTTAATTTCCAAAAATGATAAGACTCCATCAAGCATAGTACTTGCTGTCTCGATTTTATAAGAGGAATTCAATACACGCTGCTGCACTATCTTTCGAATCTCTAAAGCAAAACATCAGATGCTTTGCCCCACTTGAATTCATACTGGGCAAAATGGCAATGGACGAAAAATGGTTTAGTGTATACTATATTGGGTATATATACTTCTCTCACATACAGACTGCACATTACAACGTCGTATATAAGAAGGAAGCATCAAAAAAGGACCAAGAGAGAATAGATAGGCTGGTAAGGTGGGGATGTTAAATGGTCTACATCAGGAACTGGTTTTTTTGGAATTCTCTTTTCTTCTGAGCCATCCTATAAAAGTGCCGTAGAAGTATTGACTCTTATCTTAGTATCATCAAGAAGAGATTTGGTGGAAACTAACTTCCCGTCGATTACAGAAGCCACAAGCCATGAGATTTATCTCCCCCGAGTATTCAAACAAAGACAAATGTTTAATGGTCACCTACAACCTAGATCTTGCTGCGACGAAATTAGTCACCCTTCTGCACCTAAACCTAAGAGATATCGGATCGCTAATGAATGATTGTTTCAGGTTACCCTCCTCCTCGCCCATCTTAATCCGAGGCTGACGGGTTTCTGACAGAAAAAAGTTTCAGTTTTGTGTTCCCCTGGCAATGAAGCCATCATTAGAGCAGCTTTTCAAAATACGGAAACAGTCTTGCTAAATTGGTGAGGAGGATGGCTTGTTTTCTATCTGGAAAGCGCATCCGGCATCATCTCTTACAAGAAACTAGCATAATGTAGGGGAAATTACTGTGAGTGGGTGGGGGGAACCTGAAGTACCTTGATGATCACTCATTGTTCTTTGCCTTGAATCACCCACTCTTTCTCTCCACATCCAAAACTTTGAGACCATGTATAAATTCTCATCTTAAGCTGTGTTACATGGACTAGTTACGAGTGTCCGAGTCGAATACATTCCAAGTGTCAGATTCGTCTAATCTCTAAAACCCAACACACGGGGACACGGCAAAGTGTTCCTCTCTCTCTCTTTTTTTTTTTTTAGTTATTCATTAACATGGTATTTTATGTGGTGCACATTGTCTTACTTTTAAACTTTAATCATCTCAAAGCAATAACAATTTAAAAGAAATACTATAAGATAGTGTTCCTGGTTGCAATGTCCTATGGGACGTGTCAGACGGCTATCACATACTTATGTCCAAGTGTCGAGTGCCCGACACAGGTACTTCACCCATTTTGAAGAGTCCATGTAGCATAGATCTTTACTCAACACAAAGGATTCCTTTTCTAGAAAATAGATAACTAAATTGCCAATCATGTTTTTGAAATTATGAAAAAGATTCCATTCCTAGAAAACATGTATCAACATGTTCGCATACCATTCCCAGAGTTACAAGAACTCAAGTATATACAATATGCAATTTATATTGAAAGCATGTTAAGTATAACAACTTCCTTGTTCTTTTACCATGAAAAAATGACCACGAATCCCACCTTTAAATAGAGCGTAAATTACAAAAATGGTCCTTTATTGATTGGATTATTGTGCAATCAGTTCGCTATCTATCATATGTTTCAGTGTTGTTCATTATCTATTGTTCCGTGATCTTTTTGGTCCTTTCCGTCAATTTTGACCGTTATGTGGCCAAATTGTGGGACAAAAATGACAATTTCCACACTAGAACTCAGTTTTCCCATACGGGCCATTTAACCCGATCTTGATCTGATTTTAATGCGAATCTTCACTAACAACCACCACCGTCAACATAACCCACCATCGGGATCCTCCAACTACCGCATCAACCACCCACCGGCGTCATCCGCTCACCATTGCATCATGCCACTGCCACAAACGGTTGGAAACCACCATCGTCAACCCCGAGCCACAACAGAGAGAGAGTAAGTTGAGAGAGGAAGGGTTACAGCGCTAAAGTTGGTAGCTGCGATGGCGATTGTCGCTGCTGTGGTGTCCAGGGCAGCATTCTATGCACCAAATCTGAAGCCGAGGGAGGTCAGCAAAGCGGGCGACAATGATGGGGTAAGGAAGGGGGGTCGCCAATCCAAGTGACGATGATGCGGTGTGGGGAGGGGGTGGACCAACGGAAGTTTCAAACCAAGCTTCCTTTTTTTTTTTTGGAGAGGTGGCAGTTGGGGGCAGGGGGGGGGGGGGGGTGCTCACTGTTGATTGAGATGGGGAGGGGAGGGATGGGAACTGGAGTGGTGGCCAGCAGGAAACAGTGGATGGAGAGGGTGGGGGATAGGAATCGGCAGATTCAGCAAGTTGGAGAGAGGGATAGGCAGACTCAAAGAAGAAAATATTTGGTGGTTGTCTAACACCACGTCATCAGCTTACGTGTTGTCATACTACCTCTAAAAATTTGCCAAGTAAATAAGATAATCAGTTGGTGAGGCAAGTATCCAACTTACAAACCTTAACTATGGTCAACCTAGTGAAACACAAACTTTGATATTCAAATTTTTACCAAATATTTGAATATCCCGCCCACCATTTTTCAACCATTAATATATTTCCATTCCCCGCCTTTCTTATTCTCATATTTTTATCAATGGAGTACGTCAATTATTGGAGGAGAACGGGTTTGACTGTTCTACAGTTGAGTCTGTAAAATTTGACTGTAGGACATGAGTGTTGATGAAGAGGTTTAAGGTTAGTTTATTAACACTCATGTTCTACAGACAGGAGTCTTGTAAGATTTCTACAGTTATCTTCATCAGTTATAAACATATTTTTCTAAGACACTGATGAAGAGGTTTCATTTGTCTAGATGACATGACAATCACCCTTCCGTCTATTACAATATTACAAAAGGAACCTGACTGAAACACAAAAATGGACGGACTCCAGTCCATTACAGTAGTATAAAGGAACCTGACTGAAACACAAATAATCGACGGACTCCACTGATGAAATTATTGTATTCAAAGCTGCAGAACAGATTCATGAGTCTTGCCATTCTAATTCTCATTCTTATATATCAAAACCCAATGTATTCATGTTTTGATATAAAATCTTAAGTCAATAGTTGTAGAAATTATGGAACATATAAAAATTAACAGTAGTACTTGAACAGATTCAGCTTTCACTCTGACTGATTTGGGAGTTCTCCTTTTATATCAGAATACATTAATTTTTATTCTAGAGTTCTACAATCATCCAAGATTTGTATATTAAGTTTACTCTTATATTAGCATTACGAACAAAGTATCCAAGATTTGCATATTAGCTTTACTAAATTTATTATCTATGTGTTGATCTATATTCACGAGAAGTCAAACGAGAGATGGAAGAGAAAGATAAATAAGAGGTGGG
Organism: Escallonia rubra; assembly: GCA_033065855.1. Classification (NCBI taxonomy): domain Eukaryota; kingdom Viridiplantae; phylum Streptophyta; class Magnoliopsida; order Escalloniales; family Escalloniaceae; genus Escallonia; species Escallonia rubra. Next base: position 708,128 of record JAVXUO010002581.1, on the reverse strand, counting down.
TTTGTGGCAGATGATGTTTAGTAAGTGGAGAAGAAGCTATGCATTCTTGTCGGAGATGGTGGCGATGAGTGGTTGTCATGAAAATGAAAAGGAAAAGAGGGGAGCGGAAGGAGAAAAATAAGAATTAGAATGAAGAGGAACAGAAATAAATTAGTGCTTGAAAAATGGTGGGCGGGATCTTCAAACATTTGGTAAAAATTTGAATGTCCATGCTTTAAGGTTTGCTATCAAGTTGGATACTTGCCCTACCAACCAATCATTTTATTTAGTTGCATTTTCAGTGGTAGTTCGACGCCACCTAAGTTGATGACGTGGTGTTAGACAACCACTGAATACTTTCGACTCCGAGAGTTAGACTGGTGAGTTTGGTATTTAGATGGTTTTTAATTTTCTTTTTCAAAGATTTATTGTTGTTTTATAGTTTTGTCTCTCATTTTCACAGCTGACCAAAAAGATCACAGAAGTATTAAGTGGTGAAGAACATCGAAACATTTGATAAATAGCCAACGGAACGCACATAACTGCAATACTTAAATGACACTTTTTGTAACTTAGCCTTAGATATAAGAACTTGGGCATACTAACAAGCAGATAATAAGTATAAAAGTTTTCCTTACCATTTCCACCTACTGAATGATTCGGGTTGGCAGAATATCCAGAAGCAGCAAGTACACCCTGCATCAAAATGATAGGTACAACCATTTTATGAGAAGATAGCAAAGGGACAAAGAAAGTCAACCGCTGGCACTCTTAAGTTTGAACCGGAAGTTTTTTATTCAATAAAATTAATGAAACTATATATAGAAACTACGCCTCTCATCAAGTTCATCCATAACAAAGTATGTAAGGATTACGACATAGAAACAAAATGACAAAAATATCGCAGTGCATACTACAAATAGGCACAGTTTCTCAGGAGAAGACCTGAATTGGCAAGATAATCTAGTAGTTACAGAACTATCTGCAATTTATCAAGACTTCTCAGGTATTGATAGACACTATAACATGCAATTATGTTTGTTTGGTACGTTAAAGCTCATGTATGACGCCATTTTTGCATTCTTGTTGTGGGGGGGGGGGGGGGGGTAGGGAGAAAGAGAACCTGTTGGCGTGCATGTTTGAGCTCCTGCTCTAATTGTGTAAGCTTGAGCCGACTATTCTCCAGCTGCTGAACATATGCCTGCCAACAGCCAATGCGTGAATTATGCAATTAATTTTCTTCTGATCATCGCAGTTTTGAATAAGGCACAAAAACATTTCAAATCAGATTAAAACATTTTCTAGCGTTTGGCATCGTAAGTCACCACCCCGAAGCTTCACCAGAAAGGATTACTGCTTTTATAAAGTTTATTTTATCAAAAAAATCCCTCCGAAGAGAAATATGAGTAAGCCCTATGAAGCTAAACAGTAAGTATTTCTAAAGGCTAGACAGAAGTAAGGTTGCAGGATTGAGGATTCCAGTATAGCCTCTCATATCTGTGTAAACAGAGCATCATGTCATATCTCTGGTTATGTATTTGGGAACGGAAAACTGCACAGCATCTTTCTTGAGTTTAATAATAGAGTAGTTGTATGTGTTATACTTGGTTTTCTCCAGATGGAAAATCCAGACACATTCTATATTCAATAATATCGCTACTTTGATGTCTTCCACTTGACTAACAAGGGTTCAAAATAGAAAGAAAAACACCCGAAACCAGAAATTTAACAAACAGTTTGGAGAAAAATCATGAGTATGCATCATGGCTCACTTAGACTCCATAGAGAAAAAAGTTTGGAATTGTTTGGGAGTTTAGACGAGAAAGTAGCACCAATTTAGCAGCCTCTAGCCCCCATTTAACAGGGATCCCAAGGAGCATACATTTAGGTGGAAGATTAGAGTCAAACTTTGCAGAAAGGAGAGAATAGGTAGGAGTTTTTAACCCACCATATGTGACTGATTTCCATATCGAGTAACATTTTTTTTTTTCATATTCACAATCTAAGTTTGCTCCACAGAATGGCTACCTACTGCTGTGAATATTCTTCCAACCCCATCTCCCATTCTTTAATTACCATGCCCTGATGAGCGTTTATCTAAGGCTGAAAATGGATTGAGCATTACAAGGCTGGTCAATTTGAAAAAAGCGAATACCCCCTTAACCCCTATTCCAGAACAAAAGGATCGCACTGTCACAAATCTATCTTCGTTTCTATCAATCACTCGTTCTGCAAGTCCTGAAAATACTCAGATACGCCCCTCCAATGGTTTTCATGCTCTGCTCAATAGAAGTTCTTGCAATTGCCAAAGTTCAGATACATAAACCTTCCCTACACTGTTCTTAACACTAAAGATCAGCCTCAAATCAGAAATAAGAGCCAAGTATAACAAACACAAAAATGAGTTATCAGTGTTTGAAATAAAAGACAAAGTTAGAAAAGCGATCTGATACAATGAGAACAAAAGCGAAGAATAATTACCTTCTTCCTCAATCGACTCTTCCGGGCAGCCTCGCGATTCTGTGCCAACCTGCGCAGCGTCTGCAAGAGGATAGTAGAGAATTTATGCTTGACTTCAATCATTTTTTTTTTTTTTGGTGCAAACTTCAATCATGGGACTTGAATGAAAAACCGACTACAGGACATGATTTCAACAACCTTTTGGTCTCCAGTTCTTCCCTGAGGTTGATATATCGAATCAACCTGTGCACCATGCTGAACTCCAGGATACTGTAACAACTTAAAACCCACTTCAGGACTCCCAACCCATTATATAACTCAAATGTATTAAAAGTACAAGTTAGGGTGGTGTACGAGAAATCACTGCTCAAACAAATAACATATTGCACAAATGTTTTCCTTGTACAGCAAAAAATCAGTAGCCATGAATTTTACAAGAATTCTCTAAGTCTTAGAGTTCCAGTGAGCTGGCGAGTAAATATGAAAACATCCAAATCACAACCATCGACAATGGTGGAGAGACTCACGAGACTTATATGTTGAATAGTTAATTTTAATATTCCGACGTGGGTACATATTATCAACAGTAAACATATTCCTGAACTACTACAACTTGGTAGTGTAATTGAAAATTTCAAATTGGTCCGACGAGCCCAGATAAAAAAGAAAAGTTTATCACATGAAGAATGGCGGCCTTTGCACAAGGATATATACCTGTGTTGAACGTCTGTTACGGCATTACAAACGTTTCTTTAATTTTGCCACAGCCATAGAAATTCATTTACACCAGGCATTTCAAACTTGTGGATATGCACACACAAAAATGCAAATACAATCTGACAAATGCCAGACGATTTGACACTATTACAATATGTTGATAATTTTCTTTCACATTCAATAGCCAATGGAATCACTACAAAGTATAGCTAACTAAAGAAAATTTTAGCGGATGGTCAAGCAATGTGTCATGTAAATGGCATTCCAATCTCATCTCATCTCATAATCATAATAACCATAAAAATAGAAGCAAAGAACTAGGCTCAAGGAAGCATTTTTTGAACAGAACAAGACAAAGTGAAGAGAATCATATGGTAACCTGGTTTCTGTCATCAGTGTCAACATCTGTGGAAGTGTCATCGGTCTGTTGGCTGTTATCTGCAATTCCAGATTCCCCCCAGTTCTCAAAATGTCCATTTCCCAAACACCCACCACCACCACCCATACTCACCCCAACCCCCTTCTGCAACATGAACTGCCCTGTATCAACTCCTGTACCCATCTCTGTCGAACTGAAATTCTGCAAAACACCAGACTGCATTCAATCAACACACCATTACCTAAGTAGAATGTATACAGAACATCCTGCAATGCGAGACGACCTATTGCATCAATAACCTGTACTTCCTGCTTCAGCAGTAGTACGTTAGCTCTGATGTTACAATGAATAGAGAAAACAGAGAGGTAGGTGGGTTGGTGGGTACATTACCGTATTGGGTACCCCAAATTGTAAATTACTTGCAACAACGGCAACATTTCCTGGCTTTAAATCGTTATAAATGGAGCCTGGAAAGAATAAAGAAAAGAAACAGAGAAGTTGGATTATCATTTTCATTTTTATTTGAGGAATAAGCATAAGAGAGAGAAGGTGTATACTTCTGCTTAAATCAACAGCATCTTCCTGATGAAACCCAGCTGCTTGTTCAAGCTCCCCAAGATCCGCAAACCGCGTTTGGCTTCTGCCACTATCATCACCTCCTCTGTGTCATAAATAAAACAGAGGAGAGCATCAGAAGATCCCATAAATCACAGGCAGCATTCACCCCTTTCACTAACTCTCTCTCACACACACAGAAAATGAAGGACACAAACAAAGTGAAATAGAAAACACGGGATCCCCTTGACCAAAAACACCCACACACTCGCACACACTGAACAACACGGTCCACAAATAAGGAAGACGGTAGAAAAAAAAACAGGGGACCTCGGACCTCTGAATCTAAGTCAGCAATTTCACACATGCAAACTCAAATCAAATTCACACCACCTTTTACTCAATGCACTCACTTTGGTCACTAATGACCTAAAAATGCTGCTAAAGTCTTGCTAAAGTGTCATTAAGGGATTTTTTTGGTTGTAAAAGTAGAAGGCAAGCAGCAAAAATAAAGTATCAGTACAATTCCCCGTGGAAACAGGAATTGGGTCAATTTCAGAAACATCCACAGACAACACACAAAACCCCCACGCCCACCCACACACACTAAACCCCACAAGCTAGAAAAACAGGGGAAGTAGAAAATGGGGGACCCCCCAAATCACAACCACCCCATCTCACATAAAACAGGGGAAGAAGGAGAAATGGGTGCGTTACCGAAGGTAAAACGAAGAGTGGCAATACAAATCTGAACTGTTAAGAGGAACTGCTGTTGCTACTGTTGCTTTGAAGCTTTGCATTCCTCTCTCAAACTTCGCTTTCTACTTTTCTTCTCTCTTCTCTCTCTAGAAAATATAAATACTGTGCACAGATGATGCAAGTAGCCAAGTATATACTTCTTGGAGAAGAAGAGGACGAAGGAGTAAAAAGAGTGTTTGTCTTTTTAAGTCGTGGGTTGCTTAAGCAGAGCAAATCTTGAAGCTATCTTTTTCAGCAGAAGGTAGCGTATCAGTACGGTACCTTTTTAATTTACAAAACGTCAGACTCTCCCCCTCTCTCTAAACTTTTAACATTATTGCTTTCTGACCCTCCCCTCTTTTGGCATTTTAGTCTCCCAATGTACCATTTTTTGCCCAGATCCCCACCTTACATCTCTTCTATGGAGCGTGTCTGTCAAGTGCCAACCAGTTTTGGGTCGTGTTCTTCACAGTCCTCTCAGTGTTGCTGCTTCTCTTCTTCGTTTCTTCTTACTGGTTTTCGAGTTTCCACGTGAGATATATATATTCTTTGATGGGTAGTGTGATTTTATTTTTTATTTTTTTTATATAAAAAAGTTAGACTGTAAGACTCTAATCCAACCGGCATGGAGTATTACGTCTCCGGAACCTACAAGGCCGCCACATACATCTGAGTCACCGATTTCCGCACTTATGTCAGGGCCGAAGCGCACAAGAACTCGTGTGTGGAGCACAAGCAAGGCGAGGACGTAAGTTTGCCACCAACAAGTGCGGCGGACAGGATTCGAACCCAGGTGAGAAACCTGGATTGGAATTCTGACGACCGCTGAAAGCAACCCTTGTTGGCTAGATGAGTAGTGTGATGGAATAAAGAAATTGTTAGTATGAAAACCTACTGTGTTATTCACAATTTCGCATAATATATGTGTACATGCACGTACATGAATTTTCATTTTTGACTTTTGTGAGTGACTTGCTCAGCTTTTCACCTAAGAGGTTTGTACATGAATTTAAAGTTACTACGGACGAACGGAAGTCGGTCACTCAATAATAATCGACAGAGTCTCGAGTAATTAGTTAAGATAAGCAAAGTTTCTATTTGGGTTTTGCTCTCACGATAGCAAGCGTATATATGGATTGATCGTCTTCTCTCAAAACTTCAGTGACAAGTAAATCATGTTTAGTTTCGATTTTGATGAAAATGTTTGAGAAAGTTTTTATCGTTTTAATTAAGTTCCTTTCTTTCCTATTGATTGTGCCAAGAAAAAAAAACTCAGAATTATTATGTTATCAATACTAGTGTTTCAAATTGTAGCTTGTATCATTCATAAATTTTATTTTCACATCTTTAAATAATTCTAAATAATTCTTATTTATTTTCTTTTTTTATTAAAATATAATTTTGGTGATAAGTGTGAACTATTTATCGATAAATATAACTTTTGTCGTATACTGTATTATAAGTTTTGTTTAGTCTGACTAATCCTATGTTAGCTTTAGCTAGTTTTCGTAGCTTTCAGAGATGCTCTCCCTCTCTATCTCTCTCTCTATATGCTGCGTATAGGCAAGAGGGTGCAGGAGGGCAGGGCTGAGGTGCTGGATCTTTGTCTTTTATGCTTACTCTCTCTCCCCCCTTCTCTCTCTAGACTAGAAGTGTGTGCTGTACATAAATTTATGTGTAGAACTGTAGAGGAAGGGTAGAAAAATGCGAGCAGCAGCAGCATAGAGAGAGGGTTGCATGGGGAACGGGGAGTTTAAAGAGGGGGTTGTGCAACAACAGATGATGGGATGGTGATGAGATGTCGATGAAAATTTGGTGAAAGAGGAGGAGGAGAATATTTATGAGGGGGGTGAAGGGGGTGGAGTAATGGTTTTCAATCTTCTGGACTTGGAAAAAGAAAAAAGGGATTGCTTGAAAGGAACCTCCTGCTCCTGCTCCTGCTGCTGCAGATGGGCTTGGGAGGAAGGAGGTGAGCTGCCACGGGCAGCCCAATACATGACGCATTTGAGACGGCAAGTCGTACCACTTGTCAGTTCTCTGGAGCTTATGTGACAGCTTTTTGGTTTCTTTTGCAATTTTTAGGGTTTTCCTCTTTTTTCTTTTTCTTTTTTTTGGGGCTTTTGAACTACTAGTAGTAGCCTGCTAGGTCACATGCTCTACTCCAATTCCAAGTCTCTTTTTCTCTGATTCATTTAGGTAATAAACCTCACAAATGGATAAATCCGTAGGGCACGAGTAATAAAACGGATCCGGTCAAGAAATAGTACTCAATTTTTTTCGGGTAACATTTTTCAATACCCGTACCCTACTCGGACGGTCCGGGTAGGGTCGTGGGTAATCCGACCAAAATTTAAGATGGTTATTTTTTACTATCAGATTCATTTCCAAATCAAAGGGTCTGTTTGAAATCACTTTCAATTTTCGTTTTTTGTTTCCAAAAAAAAACCAAAATCAGTTTAGTTTTTATTTTTTACAAAACAAATGGGTGTTTGATTATCCAGTTTTTATTTTGAATTTTTTCTTTGGCGGTGGTGGGACGTGGCGGCAGGGTGGGAGGGGGGGAGTGGTGGTGGTCTCAAAACAAAAATCAAAACTGAAAACCTAAAACTCTAAAATGAGAGTTTTAAAAAACAGCCATTTTTAAAAACTGGTTTTTAAAACTGAAGAAAAAAAAAACGAAAACTGTGTGACAAACGCATTTTTTTTCTTCAGTTTACAAAACTGGAGAAAAAACTGAAAACCAAATGATTTTCAAACAGGACCGAAGTCTCTGTCCACTTCATTCTCTGTAGGAAAAGCGAAATTAGTTGCAAAAGAGCGAGACAACCATATGTTGCAAGTGAAATTAGCTCCAAGGCAAGATTTATCACATCCCGATCTATGCAAATGAGAGAGATGGGTGGAATTAGTTGAAAGGCGAGACGGTAGAGGCATATCTGAGGGGTGGACGGCAACGGCGAGACAAAGGTGGCAGATCTGAGGTGTGAACAGCAATGGCGAGACGAGACGAGATCTCGTGGTGGCGGATCTGAGGTGTCGACTGCAACGGCAAGATGAAGGTGTGAACGGTTAATTGGAGGTGAGTGGTCGTGGCAGAGGTGTGGTCGGTTAACAAAAATCTGAGGTGTGCATGGACGTTAAAGAGGGAGGGGAGACGCAGCAAATGAGAGAGAGAAAGAAGATAGAGGGAGGGGAGACGGCGGCACTCGACAGTGGCTTATGAGAGATTGAGCGTGTTATATATCAACCTTGAATTTTTTTTATATACCAAATCATTCGGGTAACCCCCCTCGGGGTGACTCGTACTCGATCCGAATCGAACCAAAATTCACGAGTTGGTCCAAGTACATGTCCAATTTCAGTGGGTCCGATATTTTCATACCCGTACCCAATTTTTTCAATAGGTCACGTTGACCCGCTAGTACAGGCAAAACTTTGCCAGGTCTACATACCATATATTACCTGTAAAAAAAGTAACGTGTTTCTTTAGTGCTAAATCGCAATTTTTTTCGATCATATTTGTAACTATTGGTAAATAAAATTTGGGTAAATTACACAAAACTCCCCTGAGGTTTTACGTAATTACACTCAACTACCGCTATCTTTAAAAATTACATTCTACTCAAAAAGTAACTTTTTCTCTAACAGTGTTAAGGGTGTAATGCAAAAAGACATGAATGCCCCTCAGACAATGTTTTTTTTTTTTTTTGGGGGAAAACTAGGAAAGGGTGATTCACCGTGAAGCTCACAAACATCAAGCAAGGTATGCCAAACCAGCAAACCTGGTTGGAACGGCATTTCTAAGATTAATTCCTCGGCTTCTTTTGTCCGTCCTTGTCGGCCTAGGAGATTTGCCATGCATGCATAGTGATCTTCTCCGGGATGCATTCCATAAACGTCAGTCATGAAAGAGAAATACTTTTTGGCTTCATCAAGTTGATATTCGACTAAAAACCAAACCGAAGTATCAACGCGTAAGTCTGGTACGCGTGTGCAGGATTTTTCGAGAAGGAGCAGGCGTGGAGCTTGATGACGAAGGAGAACTCGTTGGGCTTGGTTCCACTCACGTGCATGCGTCTGAACATAGAGAGAGAGAGAGAGAGAGAGAGCCTCTACGGGATGACCCTTTTGGACGAAGCCCGCAATGACGGCTGTCCACGACACCACGTTCTTGTGAGTCATTTCGTCGAACAGTTTGAGGGCATCTGGAAGATGGCTGCATTTGGCATACATGTTGAGGAGATTGTTGCGGAGGTAGAGGGAATAGAGAAGGGCTTGCTTGACGAGTTTGGCGTGCATGGCTTTGTCGTGTCGCAAGTCGAGAGCTTGGACGAAGGTGCGGAGAATGCGAGAGGCCTCTTCGACTCGTGCAGCACAGGCGAACGAGTTGGGAGGTTTAGAGCTGCCATTAGAATAATGGCGGCAGCAAGTTTTGCCACTAATGTGATATTGTTCTGAGTTGGGATACGAGGTTTGGTGGCACCATCTCTAAGCTACTGCTAGCTTCATTCTCAACGTGAGAGTTACTGCATGTTTACCTCCTGCTCCTAGCAATACATGACTTATTTGATCTCGTTTGTCTTGGGTTTTGCGGCCTCGGGGACTTGTATGTTGTGTTTGGGACAAAAGTTCCCGTTAATTACCCAGATGTTGCAGTCTCCGAAGTTTTCTAACGTCACCAAAAATTGCAAAGTTCCACTGAAAGGGCAGGAGCAGTACATCGTAATTGCGGAAAATGTTTGAACGCTGACATTGTATATCTTCACAATCTAGTGGGAGCTGCAGATCCAACCATTCTTCACTTTTTTCTGACCACGACATTTTTACCTCCTCAAGCAGGTAGGTCTGATGAAGGCAATGGATAAAAAGGCACGAGCAGAAGGTGGAGGAAGGGAAGAAGGGTCTCTGTGGAGTTGGCTGGAATTTACAAAACCCAACATTACAAGAAGACCACACATGTGTATAAAGAACAAATAGGGGTATTTTGGGTAAGAAAATTACATAAAGTAGTGTGTCAGGGAATCTTGAAACGGAGTTAGGCCTGCCGTTAAAAGTGTGTAGTTGTGTGTAATGTGGGTACAAACCTCAGGGGAACGAAGTGTAATTTTTAAAGATAGCGGTAGTGGAGTGTAATTACGTAAAACCTCAGGGGTGTTTAGTGTAATTTACCCATAAAATTTTGATCTTTCATTTGGGAAATTTGAAAATCTGACAATATAAATTTCAAACTTGAGATAATTGTAGCCAAAAATTATATAACCGTCAAAATTTGATGTATGGCCATTTGAGCATGCAATTTATGCGACTTTTTCCAAGGACAAATCCGTCCACCCTACTTATAACTCTTTATGGAGGGAAAATCACAAAGTGATATCCATTTTTTTTTTCACATGGACCATGTAATCACTCACACACTTGCACACTTAATCAAGCGGCCACAAATAAAAGAAGGAGAAGAAAAATATGAAGTGCAAGGTAACATTGTGGTACACAATATATGATGAGAACCTCATGGATAGATCTAAAAACCAGGAATAAAGTCATTTTGGGTTTTCAACATTACGGGGTAAACCCTAATTGATCTATTTTTTTTATAAAACCCTAAATTACTGCGATTTGATGTTATTTTTTGACATTCTTAACGCTCTGAGGACCAATTACTTACTGGTTGGATATTTCACGTAGATAAATGGAGGTTGCGGATACTTTACGCGGGTTGGTCCCCTGTTGTTAGCTAACAGAGCGGGTTATACGAGGCTTGCTTGGGAAAATTCTTGCGTTACAACAGCAGCAAGGAAAGAACTCCAATGTGCTCATGTTGTTGTTGTTGCTAAATTGGCTGGCTGTTGATCTTCACTAAATGAAGGATATAGTAGCTTCCAAGCCAAAAATTGTGGTGTGTGTGTGTAGGGCGGATCCACATCTATCAGAGGAGAAATAGTTATTTCTCCAACTGTCATCTGGCCGTCCATGAGTGATCATGGATCCATCTGGGCATCCATGAGTGATCATGGATGGCCCAGATTACTTTTTTTTTCTTTTAGAATCTTCATGTCTAACTGTTGCTCTTAGTAGCAGTAAGGGTCCACGGGCCGCAGGTTTCTTAACTGCTGCTCTTAGTCAGAGGGAGTTGGAGACTTCTACTGTTAGATAGTGTTGATGTCGTTGGTGAGTAAGCAGTGTATGTGTACTGGGCTCATTTTGTATTGCTTAGTTAATACAACATGTAACTACAGTGTTTTGGCACATATATACGTAACCTTGTTGTGAGAATTTTGATGCAAAAATGACAAGGCTTAAATTGGGTCCTTGATTTAAGAATTTTGATGTATACATGATAAGCTTTGGCTTTCACATTGATAAAGATTGTTTACTTGCCCTATATGATTTAACTAATTTATAAAACTCCATGAACAGACTCTTTTCTTATACTATAGATCGTCTATTTAGAATATCGAAATTATTGCTCGTCATATATGTCATCCATGTAATCACCTCTAGGCACAATAGGGTATAAACAAATAAAAAGAGCACCTTATAAGTACATGAAACTCCTTTAAAGGTTCTTCACCATCATCATGTTGGGCACGCCAAACCACCATGCGCTTAGGTCAGCTGGTAAGGGGTTGTCCTAATTTAACCAGAGATCTTGGTTTCGAGCCTTGAGAATGTAGTTGCGTTAAAACTTGGTAGGGAGAGTTTTTCCGCTCATGTGGTCCTACCCAGCTCGGAAGTGTGAAAAACCTAATCACACTTTTTTTTTAAAAAAATTGTAATAATTTTTTTTTTGTTGGGCATGCCAAGGACTTCCCTTAATTGAAGGACATCATCTTTGTAAGGTTCCTGTTTTGGTATTTATCGGATTAGATCAAATTGTTAGCTCTATGGTTAATTAACCTAGATTTACATCTTGTTTTAATGATAACAACACATTGATTATGTTCTAAGGTATGTTTGAGTTGATGTTTAATATGTATATGCATGCACACTCATGAAAACACATTTCAAAATTGGATTGGAACCAAATAAACTTAAAGCTATTGTACAGATGCTAAGAAATCTTCATCAAGTTTAATGTCGAAGAGCAACCATAAATGCGTAGGCTAAGTTGCTTTCAGTTGTGAATAATTTTTACTATTATGTGATTAGTATTCCTTTGATACTTGGATTGATGACTTCAGCCTAGAATGATCTTAAGACACCTTTTGTATGGCATGCAAGTTCATAATGTTTCAAAAACGTGTTTCTTGAAAATGGACAAACTTTGGAGCTAAAGTAGATTTCCTCAAAAATGTTTTCGGAGCGAGTTGTTTCATATTTTAGTAAACCTTTTAGTCTGCTTTCAAAAAAAAAAAAAAACTCTTCAATCTGATTTCTCTAGAGAAAGTTATCCTTAAATTGCGATAGGTGGTTTTCTTGAGAAAACTAATGCAGTCGGCCCGTTTGGCAATGGTCGACTGGATTGAGGCAGTGTGCCTCCAAAGTAGATTGCAGTCGATTGCATTTGTATTACAGTCGACTATAAGAATAGATTCTGCGAGAAATAGAAAACGGCGTAAGACACGGGTTAACATTTACAATTGGCAAGTTACAATAAGCATTAAACAACAATCGTAAGATTACCATAGCATCCAACTAGGCTTTGTACATCTGCAACACATGCATGTGGATGGTATCGTCGTGGAGACTGTCGATGACTGATACGACCTTCTGTGTTGGTTCATAGCAAACCAAGTACCAGTGGCTTTCCCCTAAAATGGGATTAGAAACACGTCGGCAACCCTTGCGCTCACTGGACTATCCCTAGTAAGATACGCTCGTAGGTTAGCGGACGGTCTCCACTAGCTCAACATTTTATTCCCCCTTAGCTCGACTTACTCACGCCATTCAGATACTAGGATGCTATGAAAAAAGCATCCACCATAAAAACGTGTGGATACTCGTTCAGCCGTTCCCAACCCCTTTGCTTCAGAATCTCCACGTAGGTAAAGATGACACCGTTGTCTAACCAATCCCCCGGAGCCAGGGATGACATTTCTCCCCACGAGCAACAGTAATCCATGCCCTCCGGGTGATCCACACTATACGACGCTTTGTCTCGGGGGGCCCCGCTAAAATAACTCTCTCGGATTAGTTGGTGTTTATGCAGCTTTAGAGGCCTCAATGGATGCCCTTTGCGATATTGCCCTCCTTCGGGGGGGTTGACCGGGGGATATTACCCTCCTTCGGCAATAGATGGTCCCGCCCACGGGACAATGGGCAGTGTCTTGGATAGACTGATGTTTTTGAAACCCCAGTCCTGCGTGACTTAACTCTAAAAGATGGGTTGGGGTTCCGAGTCTAGAAGCAAAGAGAACGAGGCCGCACTGTACTCTTCCCACGGCGCTTGAGCCTGGCCCATGGTGCTTGGCGGTACAGAGGGACCACCGTATCCCTGGCTCACCTCCGAAGTCTGTCCCGAGGGATCACCGTATCCCTCGCTCACGTAAGGGGCATGCCACCCCGGATAACCCATTCCCGGGCTGACGCCCGAAGGCTATCCCGATGCTTGGCGCAAAAAATTCCCACAGCCAAACGCCAACGCATTAGTCTGTTGGTGAAGCTCCTCGCCCATTGCATCCACCAGATCCCTCTGCTCGCTCAACTTCTGGAAGAAGGCGAGCGAGGAATTAACCTACATCCCTAAAGAGATAATAAATAAGTAACTTCAAACACCAACTTAAAATCATCAAATTCAATGTAAAGTAGTTGTTGGGCAACTTACCATATCGCATGCCATACGTTCATCGATCTGACCCCTAGGTGCGTACGTCTCCCCGCGTTCAAACCTTACCGGTGCTACTCTCCTCCGGGTGATGCGGTAGTACCACTCATTGTATTGTTCGGTGCTGATCACAGGGTCAAGTTCCGACACAATGGCCGCCAGCGTGTCCTGCCAGGAATTCCAAACCTCAATTTCTCGTGCACACAAGTCATGCACATTTGCCTTGCCAAACCGTCCGACACCCGGTGGGTTCATGTTAACCCTCATATCCGGGGCATCAGCTTGGGAACCCCTACAGGCAATCAAAATGGCGCATAGTGCGATCTGGCAGCTGCCACTCTACGACCTCGAAGTGGATCATGGGTGTGCGTTGCAACCCGGAGAGCGTGAAGACGAACGACTCTCCCACCCGTCGCGCCAAACGTTTGTACGGTGCCCAACGCATCTGGTCCAGAGATAGCGAGTCGAGCTCCCCTTGATAGTACGTAATGTTTTGATGGGGATCGTCTCTCCTCGGGTAGTGGCTGTCCTTCCGGCTGTACTCTCAGGCGCACAACCGAGGCCACACATTATCAGTTCCTTCCCTACGCCTGGCAAGGTGTTCATAAGACCACACCTGAGAGCAAAGACAAATTATATAAAGTATCGTCAAAATTTATTGTCGATTCAACAAAAAAAAAAATCGAACACGTAATCAAGATTTATATGATATACCTGCAATAGCGAGAGACATGCACATATAACTTTGGATTCGGGCCTCGTTGCCTTGTGCAATGCTCGGTACAGGTACGCAAGAGTTACTGCACCCCAGGCATAATCCCCAACCTCCCGCAGGTTACCCAACAACGGTAAATATTTCACCCTGACCGTGTTCTTCGACGTCGTTGGGAATAAAATTGCCCCCATCACCCACAAGAGGAAGGCTTGTGTGTACAGCACAAGCATCTTGTCCGTGTAGTTTTCTGAAAAAACCTTGTAGGTATCTACCAACCACTTCAACTTTATACCACCAGTGCTAAATTGTTTCTCAGGTATCGAAGTGAAGAAATCTCTAGCGGTTCTCTTATTTGTTGCTTCCGACGGAGGATCAATTACCGATCGCCCCGTCACCGGTAACCCTAAGATGAACTCTACATCTTCTAGGATAATTGTCATCTCTCCAAGAGGGAAGTGAAACATATTCGTTTCACTTCTCCACCTTTCAACAAGGGCACTTATTAAGTGCCGGTCAAGGTGTTGAAAGATCTGCCCATGCGTGAAAATCTCAAACTCAATCTCACGCAGTGATCTTTTCTGGTATTTGTTCAATTTCCAGGCTTTGAAATTATCGGATACTTCTACTGTGTTGAGAAGTGCTCTTTCCTACGAGTTAATAAATATAATTTAAGCAAAACAAACGGTATACAACGTTCGTAAGAATAAGAAAGTTGATAAAATAAGTATCATACTCTCCCTCAGGGAAGTCTAAACAATGAAATTATCGTTTCACGCTCTACATCCACACATTCAACAGAGCATGCTATATTAACTGTCCATCAATGTTTGAAAGATCTCATGCACTTCATACTCCATTCCATCTCACCTACTATAATCTCCACGACAATGGCCCACAAACCCCCCAACCGCAACAAAATAAACTGTCCAGTCATAGCCCACAAACCTCCCAACCGCAACAAAGTGTTGCGGTTAGTATAATTTTTTTTTCATGTCCTTCCCCCCCTTGATGTCCTTTTTCCTTCCCCCCCGGTCAGCATCAAAGTGTTGTGGTTGGTATCATTTTTTTTCCTATCCTTTCCCCCCCTTCCCCCTTCCCCCCGGGTGATGTCCTTCTTCCAGAAATGCCAGTTGGCTGGACAGTCTTCTGTAATTTTTTTTTCTTTCACAGCCTTTGACTACATTCATCTTACTGCTCACTCACAGATCTATTTTTTTATCTGTCTTCTTTCTTCTCTCTTTATAATCCGTTCTCTCCCCCCCCCCGGGTGATGTCCTTCTTCCAGAAATGCCATGTCAATGCAGCTCAAAGCTGGCCGGACAGTCTTCTGCAATTTTTTTCTTTCACAGCCTTTGACTACACTCATCTCACTGCTCACTCAAGGATCTATTTTTTTCTCTGTCCCCGACTCTTTCTCGACAGAGACTCTCTTCATACTCCATATCTCACCTACATAATCTCCACGACAATACAAACAAAAAAAGTTTACGCTAGAAGATCGGTGGATAACCGCTAGAAGATCGGTGGATTTTTCTTTAAATATATCAAGTTAAAACAAGTAAGTATTTTGAATTTTCTTATAATTCAATGTTAATTTCAAATTGTTCTTACCAATGGAATGTTTAAATTGTGTTATACTTAAATTGTTCTTACCATAATCTAAAATTCATGTTTTTTTAGAGTTTGAAATTAGGGATTGAATTAGCGTTTATTAGCGAATATTCATTCGAAGTCCAAAAATAGTCATTGTAGACTCAAATCGAAGATAACGAAAATACAAATTGAACAAAACAAAAATCAGATCAATCGGAGATCGGATGAGCGGTTTTCAGGGCGTCAAAATTAGGTTTATACAAATCGGGGTATTACATTTATTTATAGATTCCAAAATAGCGATTTTTTAGGGCGTCAAAATTAGGATTTTTAATTATTTTCAAAATTAGATTTTATTAGGGCTTCGAAATTGGCGGTTTATTCGGGCTTCGAAATTAGGATTTTAGGATTACGTGTTCTCATTTAGTTTGGGAATATAAATATTATGGACGCTAACAGCACGAAGATTGAAAAAACTTTTTAAAAGAAATAGTGGCCCGGAAGTGACATGTGGCGTGTCCTTTCTCTATAAATTCTGAAATCAATCCCTCACGAAGGGCAACTTATAAATTTAAGATAAAAAATGACAACTGTCCTTTTCTTTAGAGAAAAAGAGGCCACTATTCTTAAAAAAAAAAAAAAATGACAGCTCGACTCGACTGTTCGTAAGGATTTTATATATATATTTTAAAAAGTCACGCCACGATTGAGGGATTGGTTGAAGGAAGAAGACACTGTGTGTTCCTAAGGTGTAACACTATGTGTGTTTAATGTGAATACGAAACGTAATTGTCGCTAAAGGTGAAAACTTAATTAGATAGTTTTTCACGAATTTATAAAAAATAGTTAGAGCTAGATTTTGCCAAAGTACAAAAAAGAGACCCTAGTTATTTTTAAAAGATCTATATCAGGGAAAAAATTTAGATTTTTCCAAAGACCGGAAAGGGGTTAACTAGGTGGGGAGGGGGGCACCTTTCACGAAAAAGTAGGGAGAAAAAAAAATTAGCAACCGCAACACTTTGTTGCGGTTGGGGGGGGGGGGGGGGGTGGGCCACAAGAAAAAAAAAGGGTTATGATTGCAACCACAACAAAGTGTTGCGGTTGGGGGTCACAGCCAACCGCGACTCTTTGTTGCGGTTGGTTGTGATCGTGGGCCCCCCAACCGATAGTCTTTCCTACGGTTGTGGTTTTTTTTACCTCCCAAGGGCATTATTGTCAAAAGTTGCAACCGCATAAAAGTGTTGCGGTTGCAACTTTTTCAAGAAAAAAAAAAGTCATCTGAGCCGTCTACGAGTACACGTGAACGGCATGATTTATGGTGGGGATCGGCTCCCATATATATATATATATATATATATATATATTGACAAACTCTAGCACATGCTAAATACATATTCAAAACCATGCATAAGCCGCAATACTCATAACAACTCTAGATTATGAATAAATAAAGGATTGGTTTGTGAACTTACGTGATTGATGAGAAGATTAAATGATTTCTTGGGAAGGAATTACGCAGATCTGTTTGCCAACGCCCGCTAGAAAAATTTGTGAGAAAAAAGAATGAATAAAAGTTTTTAGGTTTTTGTGTATATATACGGACCGTCCGTTACACATTGTAGCGGACAGTAAAGTCCGTCCACGACACAGTGTAGCAGACGGCATTTATTTAGTATTTATTTAAAGATTGTCCGCTACACAGTGTCGCGGACGGGGGGATAAGGACAAAATAACAGTCGTCCTAGTCGTGGGGCGACATGACTGATGTGACAACTGTCAGGGGGGTTGTTGATGTCCTGACATGTGACAGTCAAAAAATCGTCCGCTACACAGTTTAGCGGACTACTTTTTGACTGTCACATGTCAGGACAAAAAAGTTGTCCGCTACACAGTATAGCGGACGAAGGAGGAGGGGCAATCTGGTAAAAAGGTATGTCTGCTACACTATGTAGCGGACGACTGACAGCTTTTGAAAAAAAAAAGATTTGGGCCGTCTATCCTTTTGCCAGATCGCGCTAGCAAAATTTTGCTAGCGCTATCAACGGATCAGCTCCATATATATATATATAAGGAAAAAAAAAACTGAGTTGACGGCTTTGTCTCCAAAGTTAGGAATTTGGACGGAAGTACATAGTAATCGCCTAATTGAACCTTTAGACCCTAGCATGTAAAAATCGAAAACTTAAGGCTCTGTTTGACAACATTTTTTTTTTTTAGTTTTTAGTTTCCAAAAAAATAAAAATAAACTAAAGGGCAGTTAATTTTTTTTTTTTACAAAAACAAGTGGGTGTTTGATAACCCAGTTTTTATTTTGAGTATTTTTTTTTTTGGTGTTTGATAACCCAATTTTTATTTTGAGTTTTTTTTTTTGGGTGGTTTGCAGTGGCGGTGGTCGCCGGTAGTCCCCGGAGGTGGCTGCCGCGGTGGGAGGGTGGTGGTGGTCTAAAAAACAAAAATCAAAACTGAAAACCGAAACTCATTTTTGGAGTTTTTAAAAACAGTCTTGGTTTAAAAATTGGTTTTTTAAACTGAAGGAAAAAAAATGGTTACCAAACGCGTTTATTTTTTCTAGTTTTCAAAACTGAAAAAAAAAAGCCTTGTCAAACGGGATCTTAGCTCCTCAAGTGAGATTTTCGCGTACTTTTGATATACCAAAGTATATTTAACCCGACATTTTTTTAGCAACATACGTGCGCATAACTAGTCCGGTCAAATGCCGAGTTAGTCAAGCTAGTAAAGCAAAACTTCAATTCTTGACTGATATTTTTCACGTAAGCTCTTATTTATGTATTTGCCACTCCTTACCTTAAATGTCTAGGAGAAATTTCTACGGTGCATTCATATACCATAAATTCTTATTTTGTCACTTGATGAGCAAAAGTTAATACTAAGGGACCAAATTTTTACTAGCAAAGTCCACAGTGTGTCATTACCACTATCTATAATTTTTCAAAAGCATTGGTGGTTCTTAAAATTATGCCTTTGGTCATTTTGTAACAATAATTCATCATTTCAAAATGGCTTTTGCTCGTGTAGTGATGATATACGTTGCCAAAAATGTAGGAAGCATTCCAAGTCACCGAAATGCACCCTATCTAAGAAGGTTACACTAAAAGTTTTGTGGTTCGGAAACAATGGAAACCAATTCGCGCTATTTGTCAACGCAATTGTGGGGGAAACAATGTCTACTTTGAGACAATTGTATCACCTGTTTTTGAAACTATACACTATGGGAGAAGCCATGTACACTTTAAGACTGTTTTGGAAACCATTAAAGAGAAGTGATCGAGACAGTATGCCCTCTTTCGCTACAACCACCAAGAGGTGCATTACAAGAAGGGAGAGAGGGAGGGAGGGAAGGTGGAGAAAGAACTAAGGATGGCTGCACACAACCCATAACTACTCTACTTGCTAGAAGCTCCAAACCACCGATGCTTGGCCTTTTTTCAGCGGAAGCCGGTGCACTAGGCGGCATGAGAAAAACAAATAGCTTCAATGACATAAAAACACCAAAAACTGACGCCATAACGTAGTCAAGCCAAGCATGAGTGCCAGAACAAGCAGGAGAGCTACCCTACCTAGAAGGATTTATTGACTACTTCAAGCCACCATCGGTGATCCTATGGACATTCATTGGCAGCACAAGTAGAACAGAAAGGAAAGAGAAAGGGCCCTTTTATATAATTTCGATATATAAGCTACAATGAAACAAGTTCATTGTACATTATTGTAAAACGGGGAAATATCAAGCACCGTTTGATTCTTGTATTTGATCATCAAGCCTGCTGTGGGTTAATACTTCCCTTGCCCGCGCACTCCTATGCTGCAGACGCTGGTGTAGCGTTTCTGACATCTGGTTGAAGAAGTCAGCATCCCACCTATGTATTAACAAGGGGTCTTCTGCATAACATATATATAGTGATGTAACAGCACTTTCCACCACAACCATAGCCAGTCCAACCTATAAACCAGACAGACCATGCCATTTTCAGAAACCAGATACCAATATGCTTTGACGATGTTATTGATGTCTAGGTTTACATACCATATAACACCTTCTACTGAGAGAGAGCGATATAAAATACCAAGGGATTGTTCTAGTATGCCATCTATACTCTCCACGTATTTTGTGCTTGTTATTTGTTAGGAGCAGTTCCAAAGACAAGCTACTTGCAACCAGTTAAAGCCTTACACTCTATGCAATCAAACTCAAACCTTAATAAACCCGTATTTTGGTAGTTCAGTAGGCCTCCATATGATCATGGCTAAAAAATTGGCATGATAATGCATAAGCTCTACAAAGGATATGGGTGTAGATTATAACACAAATTAATGCTAGCATTTTAAACGTATCAATTGACAAGTTAAAACTCCTGCCTTGTGGGATAGGAATGCTCCCTGGTGGCATGTGAAGGATGTCAAGCAGTTTACTGTTAAATAAACCACGACCCTAAAGGACAACGATAAATGGACGAATTATGGCACCTAACAAGGCTTGCACTTCTACCACTCACTCGCGTTTTTCTTTTGGGTGTCGTGTATGTCTGCATTGGCGTTGTAGGGAAGTAGGGGTCGCAAAGCTTTTTAGAGCTTCTTGTACACTTGTACTTCGTCTTCCATCCTTAGTGATGTTTTTCTACAAAATTTTAGCTGTACGGGAGGGGAGGAGGAACGGTTTGAAGCTTTGAACAAAAACAATCTAGAAACTTCAGTTGACTTACCAAAATCATGCCCATCAACATGGCAGTTGAACACACCATAATCACTCTGTCGGGATATTTTATCCTCGTCCAAACTCCTGCACAGGTTCCAGTAATAAGACCACCCATGACAGTGCCCATTAGCAGAACAGCACCAGAACAATCATAGGCAATGAGAGCTTCAACACCAGTTGATTGAAATAACTCCCAGGCATCTCTTGCCGAGTGATTAAAGCTTTTGCCATAAACTGCAATCTACAGAAAAAGTGATTGTCATGCCATTTTGGATATAAGACACTTTCTTCACCGCAATAAAATATGTTACATGGACTCTTCAGAAAGCCAAAAGTACCCGTGTCGGACACTCGACACTTGAGCATGGGTATGTACATCTCATAGGATATGCCACTACGAACACTACCTTATAGTGTTTCTTTTAATTTGTTGTTTCTTTGAGATGAGACAAGTTGTCAATTAAAACCATGTGGGACACATTAAACACAATTTTGCCTTAGGAATAACTAAAAGTTTCGACACGTGAATAATTTGCCGTGTCCAGACCAATCCCTGACACTGTATCTAACCCGGACACTTGTACGAAGGCCATGGAACATAGGCAATAAATCAGTAATGAAAGAAGTGCATGCTTACTGACAGGTTGCGGGGGAGAGGAAAAAGGGGAAGAATCATAAAATCATACTAAAAGGTGTCTGAGTCAAAAGTTAAGGGATTAATAACCAAAACTTCAGAAAATAAAAACAAACAAAAGAGGAAATAGGAAAGACAATTATAATACCACAGCTGCAAGCCACCCACCTCGTAAACCATTTTTGTGGCGAACGACCTATCTTGTAATCCCAAAACCGATTATGAACTCCACACAGAATACGTAAGGGTTTCGGCAGGATTGTTTCATCGCCGTCACTGGCGTTGGGCTAGTTATCAGGGAGAAAGTAGAGTTGGATGAAGAGAGAAGGACGAACAAGTTGTCTCCTGGTCAGTTAATTTGAATTAAAGGGTAACTTTTTTATGTTATTGGTATTCTTAATATCTCTGACTGTCAAATGAGGGACAGATTATGAACACGTGGGTGTAAAAGATACCAGATCACTGAAAATGAAATGCCACAATCTATACAAATAACCACAAAAAATTTAGAAAACTACCTGTACATAGGCATACTTGTTGAAAAAACGAACAAGAGTCTCCACTAGATGAAACAGGAAATCAACACAGCAAAGCAAACACTCGTTGTTGCCAATCTTTGACCTGAATCCCCTAATCTGAAAATATTTGACCAACAAGATTTTTTCGTGAATAATAAATGCTCGCATTTGAATAAATAAAGTCTACCAACGCTCTTCATCACATGAAATAAGTAACTGTCAACCAGCAAAAAAAGTAAGGCAAACACAGTTATCTACCTCCCACCGCAATGTCCGGATAGCAGCTGTAAAGAGTGACCCATAACATATGCTGCCAAAAGAAGTTGTCACAGCATACCGTAAAGACTTCAACAGTGGATTGGGAGGCATCGACACTGCTTCTCGGCCACCATGGATGAGCACAAGAAACACCATGCCAGACACTATAACATGAACGGTGTTACACAGAACTGCACCTGTCCAAAACAAGCTCACTGAGAAGACCTGCATGTACAAAGGAAAAAAAGGCAATAGTTGTTGTCAATATATGAGCATACTGAAATGCGCAACAACTGCCAACAAAATACAAAATGAAGAGCAAAACTTGCCAGCTCACCACAAGAAGCCACCAACGTCCACCATCGCCCATACTTGAAGCTACCACACCAGCGGCTCCAAAGGACCATAATGACAGCCACAAGAGCATGACTATCATAAAAGCACATGCTACTCTCATTACTTCAGGAAGATTCCAAACCATCTTAACTGCTTTTTGCAGTACCAGCATGGTAAAATTTAATCTGGAAAAACAACATAGTCAGGGAAGTACAAGCATTTGATTCAAAGTCAAAGACAAGTCCAAATCCAGACATTCGGAGGGAGCCGGGGGGAGGAAGAGAGGCTAACACGAATCCAGTATATTCTTAACACTACCACACTCTGAAAAAGAAATTTTCCCCAAAAAGGAAATTGGGAGCTTTTATGTGCAAAAAAGTTATATCCAGTGCAGGAATCAACCTGTTTACTTGACACTGAGAGCTTTTAGAGACAGCGGCATGGCCGTACACTTTTCATATCTTTTTGTTTTGGCTCGACCAATTACCAGCAGTCTGTTCAGGGTTCCAAACTGAATGATGGCAAATGAACACGCGGTTTGCAATAATTGCAAGACCTATCTCAGGCCCTTAAGGCAGTCATCAACAAACCATGAGGCACCCCATTTTTATGATGCCATGCCTCAGCTAGTTCTAGACTTGCGAAAAATTAGAGCTTGTATAGGAGAAAAAGGAAAGCAGGCACAACTGTGCAAGTGGTCCTAAAATGCTTTTGAGAGTTTCTTGGCAAGTTTGTCTTTCCTTTTTTTCGCATACATTCCTTACAAATTGTTGTTTGTCTTTCTGTTTGTTTTCCCCCGTGTAACATGTCTACAATGGGATGCACCCATTTGTCAGCCTAACTAAACAAAGTTTAATAGTATTAGGACTGGTCAAAAAAGACTACTCGTCCTGATTCCTATGCATTAATCTTTTACCATTTGCAACATAAAAATCCTCTTGGGATAAAGGACCAGAAAAAAGGATAAATTAAATGCCTCTTCACACTTACAGAGAGAGATTTCAAACTAGGAACGGTGAGCATTCTTTGGCTCCACTTAAACTGGAATCATTTCCTAGAAGTTAGTTCTCGAATCATCATTCATTTTCTTACTATTACATATTTGATAGTTAAACTTTGAAACCATAATACCAGTCGCTTCAAATGAATCTTTGACTTTGAGTTTGAAGTTGACTATAAAATTTTTGAGACCTTTTTACGAGCTTGCAGAAGGAGTAAAGATGTAATGTAGAAGCTACAAATGCAACCATCCTTAAACATGAAAATACTATCAAATGGCTATAACCAACGCATCGAAAAAATTTGTAGCTTTTGTTGAGCATTAGAGAATTTGAGGCAATCATGTAGCGAAACTCTCAACCATAACAACCCACAGCTAAAAAGCTCATAGGTGCTAGAATCTACCACTGGAAAATTGCACGTATTACATGTGAGATTCTCAGTCATCACATAGAGGTGAATCAATTTTAAGATATCCAAAAGATGCTATACACAGTTTCATTCACGAGTATATATGGTTGCCTCCAATGCGCAAGTTTCTCCGGAACTAGTGCGTAAAGTTTTAGGAACCAGTGATAAAATACTTGACCGCTACTAAACTATAGAGAACATGTATTTGAATGCGTAATAGTGGAAGAAAATAATTCATGTTGCTGAGCCCAACTGCGTTTGAGAAAAGGATCAGTTGATTTGAGGAGACTTGAGTAATACACAGAGAGGTGATCGTACATCCCTTAACAAACAATATCCCTAAGGCACTACCAAAGCAAAAAGGATAACTCAACTTCAAGTATTAAAAGGAAATATTTTACCTGTCTATGACTGAAATGACATACAAAAACTGCAACCCAGCACCAATGGCGAAAGCTACACCCCAGAAGACTTGCTCACCCCAAAAACACAAAACACTAATCACAGCAAGATAAGTAGTCAAGATGTGCACCGACACCTTCATCATCTGAGTAGCACGCGAACCAAGCAACAGCAACCAAGTCCATCCAATGACTGTCCCAACTCCACCGGCAACAGCATATAATGGCCAGTAATCCTCCGTTAAACCTGCTTGATTCTCGAGAAACCCAGCTGTATACTTATCTATATTTAGCCTATCCTGCTTCCTAAACCTATTAAGCCCAAGTACTCCAAGAACAAGACCTAACAAAATTAGATGCATCACAAAGATCCCTAGCCAGAACACATCTCGCCAATGGCGCGAAGTCACCGGAGCCACTCCTGGAGACATCGAAATAATGCCGTCACCACTTCTACCACTTCGCTCGACACTCTACAATTCAATACACAAGCCAATTAGATAGAGAAAAGTACTAGAATATCCCTCCACTCCGAAACTATAGTCGCCTTGACATTATAGCAGATTTCTAGGTTTGAATTCAAGCAACCTAGACTAGACATCTCTCCTCTTTTCTTATTTACTGGTCAAATAATGCTTTGTCAATTTTTAAATTTAATCATTGTTCAGGTGTTAAATCTTGCCTAAGAATTTGGTAAGAAGTCAAGGGGGCCTATAAGTTGGAAAAGAAAGAATACCATATACATTGTTTGTGCATGTGCGTGACAGATTCCGTAGTTATGGTAATGAATGGGCAAAATCAGAGTTGATAGCTCAATCAAAAAGACATCGTTTTGGAAAGCCACCTTAAGTAATTTATCAAACACTTGGCAACAGATTTGTTATTCCCTACTTAAAAGTTTACAAAATTAAGCAATCATATTAGTAAGTTCTATAATTGCACGTGTATATACGTCCAATTAAGCATAATTTCGACGAAATTGATTAATTACCAATAGTAGTGAGCAGTAACATAGATTAATTTAAAGTAAAGCCAACACTTTCTTTGTAATTAAACACAGTGCAAGCATGTACTCTCTCCGTTCCATGAGGTTTGCCTAGGATATCCGAACATATAAACTAGGAGAAGTATTGCTTGACCAGTTAAAATAGGACAAAACCAATGAGCGAAATCAACGGCAGCGTTCACCTGTTCAAATTCTATTCTAAGAGTTGCGAAACGGAGGGAGCATGTTCTGTGTGTCTGTGCTTGTGTAAAATTGCAGGTGTCATGTATGTTACGCATATAAATGGACTTGAATTGACGTGATCACAGCAGTAAAACAGACTAGATTCTTCACCTGTTGGGCGGTGGCGACGGGGCCGGAATCCTCGGAGGAAGAAGAGGGGCTCTGAGACACGCTCATGGCGGGTTGTGTGTGTGATTGATCGGAAGGTGGGGAGAATTAGCATGGATTGGATCGATTGGAACAGGGGATCATGGGTCAATGGTGGTGTTGATTAGGGTTTTTAATTTAGGAAGGGAAATTGTGGGGGAAGGCGTTTGGAAATGTATTGGAAGAAAAACTGACCATCTTCAACGGCTAATAGAAGAATCATTTTGGACTTTGAAGAGAGAGAGAGAGAGAGTAATTATGGATACTTTGATTTGGCAATTTGGCAACGTTTGCTATTATGGGACAACGACCTGCTGGTTCTGACGCGCGTTATTTGGAGCGTCAACGGTTGTGTTTGGTCTTCGTAGTTTTCCTTTATTTTTTATTTTTTTTTCTCTCTTCTTCTTATGCATTGACAAAAGGTATTTTTTGAACAAATCGGCGTAAAGCTTTTACTCGAGGAAGATTATTTTTTTAAGGCCAAGAGATTGATAGCGAGATCTCGAATCAACTTGACCAAGTCATGGGCAACGAATTTCGGCGCGAAAAATAGGATCGCGATGATACAAGAAGCAAATCAAGAAATCTTGTTTCCAACGACAGTGGATCTAACACGCTTAAAACTTCACTTTCATACGAGAAAGACGGCTTTGAGAGTAGCTCGTACAATACGACTTTCATTCTTGTACAAAGTCTAGTTAAGTGCTGTGACCACTAATTCCAACAATTAAGATCGGATAGGGTAGGTCCCGGTCTATAGCCGATGTTATTAGTTAGGTGAGGTTTCTCCGGCGCGTTTTGATAGGCGCATATTCAAATGGTTGGTTCAGCGGTCCCCAGAATCTCAATCCAGATTTTTCACCTGGGTTCGAATCCTGCCCGCTGTACTTGTTGGTGGCAAACTTACGTCTTTGCCCTGCTTGTGCTCCACACACGGGTCCTTGTGCCCTTCGGCCCCGACATAGGTGCGGGAATCGGGGGCTCAGATGTATGCGGCGGCCTTGTAGGTCCCCGATGCGCAATACTCCCTGCCGGTTGGATTAGAGCCTTACGGTCCAGCCTTTTTTGCACAAAAAAAATAATTATTCAAATGGTTAGCCCTATTACAAAATTAGTTCAATTTTTTTGTCAACGCAATGTTTGTTTTTGAATGATTCTATCTGTTTTTAAAATTCTAGTAAAAATTATACAAGATCTGACATTAAAACTAGCCGTTAAAACAAGTACATTCTTTGTCTAATGAAAAGCCTAAAACAATACCTTATTGTATTGTTCCGTTCTTTTTAACATCATATCATTTCCTATTTGCTTTCTTATTTAATAATACGATGCAAGGTTAAAATCACTTTTGTCCAACGCAAGTAAAAAAAAGTAAGAGACACAAATACAACACTATTATAAAGATCATTAATACACAATGCCAAATGAAGCATAATTCGAGCTTCGTTTTGCAATTATTCATTAATAAAAACTTTTTCTATGTTCAAATACGTGGAAATTGACCATTCGCCATGCTCTGGTGGTATGTACAGAACAGGAAAGTTTCTACCAGAAAAGAAGCCTATATATGGCGCGTGTGAGCCACATGCCTGTGTGGCCGTGAGAGGGGCTTTCAACTGTTCCAATATTTTTGGCTTTCTTTCCGCTAATTGGCTTCAAATATTGAACAGAAAGGTGGAGCCGGCGGGGTACCTGCTACGCATATCTTGATTCTTGTCCATTTGCTCCAGTTCAGTGCATGGATAGCGACTGTTTGCTGGAACAACACGGACTTCCTGCCGCCCGGAGGCACCGGCAACGCAGTTGCTGCTCTCTGCTTTGTATTTGCCTCGCGCTTGGGTTTTTGTATTCTATGAGATGAGAATGGATTTAAAATACCTTGTTTCATCTTTTCCCCGTAAATTTGGATTTTCGGTTCAGATAGATACTTGTTACCTGTAAAAATTTGAGAAAGCATACGATCATGCTTCTACACCTGAGAAAAATTGGAGCGGTCATTGTACGGTGATGGGATTTGAAGGTTTGCAGCATAGTTATCAATACGGTACCGGTACGTACCACACATATACACATACAAAACACACGCACACACAAAAAACTTATTCTTGAATTTAAAGACGTTATTCTTGATCTGTAAGAATTTGCTAATGATATTGTTAAGAAGGGGAGATAATCTTAGATAAGTTAATTCAATTGAATAAGTTATTTTTTCCTAGTATGGGAACAAACGGCTTTTTGGCCCCATGCTAGCCTATAGGAACGAGTATTGTAAAATCGCTAAGGCTGTGGCCCTAGATGAACCCCTATTCTTGAACAACACCTTATTCATTAATTAAAAGTTCGTACATGTTCATTTGTATGGTAAATTAACCGAACGTGTATTTTTTTTCAGAGCTCACTTATTGAACGAGCAGAACCTAAACATGTTAAATTGTTCATGAATATACTAGTTTTGATCCCGTGCATTGCACACGGGAACAACTATTATCAAATTACTTATTGAGAGATTAGATATTTGTATGCTTAATAATAATTACAAAATTGGCAGTGACAATAAGATAATCAAAATTTTATTTTTACCTTTTTAAAGGAGTTCTCATACCAATTTTTATCGTTAGAAATGAACTTGAATAATAATTATTTGTTTTTAGTGACAAATGAAGATGAAAAATAGTGTATGAAATAATAGATATAGTTTCTCCTAATTAATAGCAATTGCAGTGATAATACTAACAATAATAACCCGTGTGTTGAGGTTGTATTACTCAAGATCACCAAGAAAAGAGTAAGAGTACATAATAAATTATTGAAAAAAAATGAGAGCATAAATTATATATAAAACTTGCAATTAAACAAAAGGAAAGAGATTAGGGTAGTCTAAGAGAAAAACTAACGGAGAATATTATGTTTTCCTAAATAAAAAAAATTAAGATTAAAAAGTAATATATAGAGAATTACTTTTGTCAAAATCTAGGGATGAATGGAATTATAAAGTTATAAATAAAATTTTTGAGTGGAGTGTGTTGAAAAAGAAGATAGAGAAATTTCAAATCTATATAATTGGTTGAATTTCAAATGGAAAGAAGGAATCCAAATGAGAGAGAGAGAGAGAGAGAGAGAATGAATCCAAATCATTATTACAAAGGTAAGTAAATTTAAAATATTTTAAAAATTCAAAATAGGAAAGTCCATATGGCGAACTGAGAGAATATTCAAGTAAGCGATGACTGGACAATATTCTCTCAGCTTCGGCTTTCATATATATATATATATATATATATATATATATATACACACACAGATTCACAAACAACTCGTTAAGAGATAAATTTATATTAATTCTTTATTATGTACATTTATGAAACTAGTATGGAGCACGTGCGTTGCACGTGGATGTGGCAGAAACTAGTTTTCAAGATCATAATGCATTAAGTTGTTGGCGAGAAGAAGAGCAAATCAAGAAAGTCAAAGAAACAATTCCAAATATCTAAACTTCATATTTTAACATGAAAATGCCGAATGAGAAGATGCAGTTTTAGTTTTATATAAATTACTTAACATTACTATATAATCTCTCTTTAGCCTTCATCAAATTTGAGCTTCTTTTTTGCATGGTTAGAGTGAATATGATCTTCATATGTCCTTCGATTATTTTCGTCATGTAGTTCTGCTTGGTTGTACTGTCGAACTTCTTGTGCTACCAGCTTAGCTCGGATTCTGTCATCTTCAGTCTTTTTGTCCATCCTAACGATGAAGATGAATTCTTTGCCTTCTATTTCTTCAAGATCTTTTCCGTTCTGTATGTAACTCTTTAATGTTAAATGTTGTCGTTGTTTAACTTTTTACAATGCGTACAGTGATGAAAGTAGCATACCTGCTTTGACTGTATCAGTCTTGAGACTGGACATCCAATTAAAGTTTCGGCTGCATCGAACAATGTTATGAATGCCTGTTGTATGTCTCCAATTACAGCCAGTTTCAACATGTACTTATTTTTTTAATCACTATTATTGAATCAACAATTTTTTTGTTCAAATAAATACACACGTCTTTTTGATTTCCGTAGTTTACCTTGGTTTATAAGTTATTGGAGGTTCACACTTTTCGTCCTTACAAGTTGGTCCTCTCGCTGTAATAATAACTTTTTTGTTGCATCTTTTGCATTCTTGGTACCACGGTTCTTCTTTGTTCTCAATACTGAGTAGATTCGCTTTAAAAGAACAATATAATTTATGTGTAAAGGCATTATTAGTAAGTGTTGTGTTCTCAATCTCTGTGTGTGTGTGTGTGTGTATTTATCTCACCTGAGTTATTTTTGGTGCGTTTGTCAGGATTTCTTCAAGGGTTACAACTGTTGCATCTCTCATTTTTCCGATTGGTGATAGACATGGGCTTTCCTTTTTTAACTTGTGTTTGAAGTTAGAAAGTGCAAGAATTCTGCATACATAATGTTTCGTTCGGTTTAGATCATGTTTAAAAAGAATGTGTATTACCAGTTTCTGATCAAAGTTGCTTCCTCGATTTTTGGGTTTATTTGTAGCGTGCTGATGAATGATAGTGACAGTTGAGGTTCACCTACAATATGTTTGAAAAGTGTTATGTTCTTCCTTTTATAATGCTTTTGAAATTCTGAGTAAAACACTTAAATTTGAAGGTAGTTTACCTTGATATTCTATCACTTTGACATTATCTATTGCAATAATTGGTTGTTCTTCGACTTCTATCTCTAAATTTTTGCCTTCATTGGTTGCCAAGTCACCCCAAAGCGTTATAGTTGTGAGAGTTGACCTGCATTACGTAAACAACATTAGTTATCTTCCTTTTTTTTTTAGCATCAGATGGCCTTAGTTTTAGTGAAATACCCGTTGTCCATCGTGATGATTTCTCGCCTTTTATGCACAGTTCCATCTCTGCTTCTTCTTATGCTTGAGAGTGGTTTTGCATTACCTACTACTCCTAGAATGCATGTAGAACAGTAGAAACAACAGCAAAAGAAATAGAAACTAACATATCTTTGTCACAGTTAGAGAATAAATTAACAGTAAGGTCATTGTGCCAAAATAGCCAAGTTTGAGTATGTTGAAGATTGTTGTGCATGAACTGTTCCATAACTTGCCTCTTAGCTAGTCTAGGAAGCCTAATTCCCAATTGCTTGGGTTCAAGAATCACATAATGGCCTATACTTTATTAACTTCTTGGTTGTGTTCTTGGTTATAGCACTAACAACTTGATCAGAAGTCTCAGCAATTGTCTCATGATCAGTGTCATCATCAGTACTGAATTTCTTTTGAGTGGCAAAGGCATTAAGCTCGTCTAACTGAGAGGTAGAAAGAGGTTTGGTAGCAGGAGTTTCATGAGCAGTAGCAGCCCTTTGTCGCAAAACTTAACGTTCATGTGTCTTTATTTCAGAAGCAAATAAGATCGGAATTAATGGCAAGACAACCAAAGGTGAGGGCGAAAATTCCAAAGGACAAGCAAAATGGAGAAAGCGAAGAAAAGAAACTATGAGTAGTCCATGATGCTGCTATATTCCATATGGCTTATCTAACAAATTACAGTGTGAAAGACAAGCGCTTCTTGAATTACAACCTTGAGAAGGACGCAAATGAAGTGACTTATTTACAACTGTACTGAACATGAAATATTTTTGTTCAAAGACATGCCCATGATGATTTACGACTATTTCACTCAAGCGGATGACTGGATCTTTGTTTAGTTGTGATTGTATCTTTTGTTGACGACTTTTTGTTTGGTACAGCAGGATGTTTTAAGATGTTTAGATGCAATGCAATTACACATATAACTACGTCATGGATGACTTAATATGCGAACATGATAAGTACGTAAGCATGCTCTGTTTGACTCAATTTGGAAGTCATGATATTCATTGAATTAACAAAGTGGTGAAAGGAGCACTTGACGCAATTTCTGAAAGAAATATGTTTAACAAATTACATGATAAAATCCACAACATTCTCCGTAACTCACTCCAATAGTACTTAAGGACTACTACCGTAGAACCAGTATAAGGTCTTTGTTCTTACCCATGGATTTTTTAACGACAGAAATTGCAGCTCACACCCGCTCATATTTGTTAGAAGTGCGCCTAGGGCAAAAAGCCTATCAAAGCCGACATGCAAGCCCTTGCCTAGGGCTTGGTGAAGCCCCTTCAAAAGTAAGTGCACTTTGAGGGGCTTAGGCGCCGAACCCAAAGGCCTTATAAGGCTCGCTTTTTCCAGGTTAGTGCTTTTGATGACTATACTTAATGACCATTGTTGACTAAGTAGGAGCAGAATAGATTGACCATAGCAATCATAATCTTCTGGGCCTAGGGCTTATACTCAGAGTAGAGTTATGTTAGACACACTTTACTTGCCCAACTTACTCTACGTATATATGAAGTAGCAGAAGTATACCTTGAAAAAGCATTTTGCAACTCTTTCTTAACACAAGTGAATTAACAACTACGGAAGTAAAGCAACCAGAATACCCAAACCTCTTTGATACACAGCTTATTTTTGGGTACATGACCAAACATATATACATATAAAGCCTGCACTAAGTCCTTCAGTGGAGCTTAATTGGCTATGTCGTACGAATATTCATTCGGTAATGCCCTAAGGGCTCACTAATACATCAGGTAGTTTCCAAGCCTTAATGAATTTAGTGTTCAAGCCTTATATTTGTGTAGATATAAAGAAAGAGTAGAGTTTCAAGGCACACCTGGGTACTTTTTCCGTGAAATTGAATATCATTGCTTTTTGCTGTTGCTTTTTTTTTTTTTTTAAAAAAAAGGACAAAAAGTTGGATCTAGTCTCTATAACTGGATTTCTGGGGATCATTTATGCTGATTAATTTGTGATCTAGATATGATGTTATTGTCGATGTAGCACATGAAGTCAAATGGATTCCTGAGGATGGGTACAAGAATTTGAAGATCATTGTTGAGATAGACAGCGATATAGATGCTGAAAGAGCTGGTTTTTTTGGGCTAAACAGGCTATCACATGAGATTTCTCAAGCACTTTGGCCTTATTTCGAAGCCATTGACAACAAATATCAAGAAAGATAGTTTCCAATGGAACCCTAAAGTTTCTAAGGCCTTCTCTGAAGGAAGCTATGGTCTCTACTCCTACTCTTGATATCCCTCATTTTCACCTGCCACTTGGATTAGAAATAGATGTCAGTGATAGAGGGATGGGAGCAGTTTTGTAGCAGGAAGGTCACCTTCTAGCTAACTTCAGCAAGGCTTGGGAGCCTAAGACATTGAGTATGTCAACATATGACAAGGAACTACTGGTAGTTGTGTAATTACCAAGTGGAACTCATATATATGTCATCATCCATTTTTGCGGTGCACTATCAATCACAGTCTCAAGTACTTGCTAGGCTAGAGAGTTACCATCTATTACAAAAGTAGCAAATGGCTACCTCAGAATATAACTACTGCAATGGCAACATAACATACATTGGTCCAATATTAACCTCAAACAGTCTTACAGCTGAGTATGAGAATGTTTGTATCAACAATAAGGGAGAATTGATCATTTGATCAATCATGGGCAACCTAAAATTGAACTTTACTGATTTTGCAGTATAACTAACTTCAAGGCCTTTTCTCCTCTTTTCTCTAGCTTTGTCTATCTTAGGAAGGTTGTTGGATCCTCTGCTTGACCTTAAATGATTTATATAAGGATTTTTAATAATTAGTTGAACTAATTTATAATCAATTAATATGTTTAACATTTAGTTGACAGGGGGTATCACTCTTACCATTAGTGGTCTTCAATTACAAGGTTTTAACTCTAATCTAATGAGGACTTAACGAAGCTAACATTAAAGTGAGCACAACAGGTATAAAATGAAAATCTAAATGCAATAATATGTGTGCTAGTTGATTTTCCTTTTTTTTTTCCTATCATCTTACTTGAGAATGTTGTAGTAGGGCCTTTTTGTATTGCCTATCGGATCGATAGAAAGTTCTTCGAGATATTATCCATGCGAATTTCTTCAGGGGCTTCAATGATGTTGGCTATCATCGGAAGTGACAACTCAATTTCCTTGTTGACATTTGTGAAATTTTGGTTCGTTGGCTTAACTGTTCCGTCCGATATCAAGTAGGTTGTTCCTTTTTTAAGCATTGGCTGAAACTTTGAGATGGCATCATTGAACATGACTGCTTGCACTCTTGTTCCCTGTATGTAAATTCATGTGTTTTTTTAGTGCATGTGTCTTGAATACAATTTTTTGTTTGCTTGTTGATAGTGAAAATACATCAGTTCTTAAAGTATTAAGAAACAAAGTGTAATAGAGTATCCTTTTTTTAGGCATAAACCTTAGTCAAAGCTTTTTACCTCCTCATCAGCAATGATTATTTTCCAAACTTATCTGGAGCCCCTTGCATTGTTGTATCTTTCTGGACTACCCAGTCGCAGCACCACTACTTTGATGGTCCAAGTCTTTTGATTTATTTGAAGAGATGTTATTTGGATGTGTTCTAGCTGTGGTTCTTCTATTTCTTGTGACTGCATTGCTTCCTCAGTAGACATCTTCGTTGTTCATATCAAGAAAACATGTTCTTTAGTTATATGAATGACATGAGTAAGCAGAAGCATATATTTCTTCACAAATTATATTATGCAAATTGAGTAAGGAGTCAGTAAGATATGAACAGCTAAAAGTGAGGATTCAACACCAAAATTAATTCATGAGCTTTGAATTTTATTTTTAGATTTTACCTATAACAATGCAGTGAACAATGACTGTTTGAGCATTTAGGCGAGGGTAACAAATATGCTATAAACAGCATACTCTCATAGGCCACTATAAGTAGGAAAATCTCAATGATTTTGTCTTAAATTGAAATAAATGCATGAGACAATAGCATTACAGTTTAAAGTAATGGCATAGTTACAATATTTAACTGATTGGGAAATAAGTTTAAATATAATGTAATTCTAATTTACAAAACGTAAATAAATTTACCTCTGGGACGTGAAAACTTCCTTGTATACCACATTTTTCATGCACAACTTTCATGCTTTTTTCTTTTTTTCTTGCTTCATCAGAACTTTGGTTGTCAGCATGGATGTACCTCTTGATAAGGCTACATAAAGCTGTCCATGTGAGAAGACATGTTCTGGGAGGTAGACACCAACATGTTTTATGGTCTGTCTTTGGGCTTTGTCAGGGGCGGAACTCCCGCCTGACCGGGGGGGGCCACGGCACCCCCCCCCCCCCCCACAACCCAATATTTGAGATCTTTTAATTTACTATATAAATAACATTCATATTTAACATATTTATAAAAATACCATTATATCGTAAAATAATTAGGATTTCGTTTTTATTGTATTTCTAACTCTTTGTGCCATTGACGGTCAATCTTCTTCTTTCTCATTCGTTTGTTCCATCTTCATTCTTTCAAATTTTAAATTTTCATATTACGGAAGAATTTGAATGATTAAGGTTTGTTCTTTTTTTTTGGTTTTAAATTATTGTAAAATATTAATTAATACATGCACTATTGTACTCATATAATCATATTAATAATACAGCTATACTATAATTGTTAAGCTTCATTCATGCAAGATTAGTAATTCGTTGTTAATGCACTATTGTACTCATATAATCATATTAATAATACAGCTATACTATAATTATTAAGCTTCATTCATGCAAGATTAGTAATTCGTTGTTAATTCACCTTACCAAGTTAAATAAATCACTAGAAATAGTAATCTAAAATGATTAGTAGTCAATTGAATAATTTATTATGCATTCAACATATTCAAGAAGTGACGCTAATTATAATATATAATATGAGCAAAAAAATTTACGCTTTTTTGGCCCCCCTCGACTAAATTTTCTGGCTCCGCCCCTGGGCTTTGTTGATTGTCATTGCATAGCAGAGTCGAATTGGAAATTGTGTCCGTCTGAACTTAAAAGGATACCCTTCGTTTTCAGCCAGAAAAAGTGGTATCCTTGGTATTAACACTTGATTGCCAGCATGTTGGCCAACAGTTATTTCTGCAGCTATAACGAACTCGCCTAATGATCTACAGACCATCCTTGTTCCATTGCATAAGCCATTTGAAGGGTCAAGATTTCTTAACAACATGATTGGGCAATTTTCTTTTAGGATTAGTCTATGAGGCGGAAGGCCATTTGGCATCAAAGTATTTAGAAACTCTTCTATGTAATAATGGTTAGTGTCATCCACTGCTTCATCATAGCTGTGAAAGATTCTTTCTTCTCCAGGGAAAGTTTTGATTAATCTCTCATTTAGCATGTCTACATTTTCATTTGTTGTTGCTAAGATTGCACGCTCACTCATGTAGTCAATATAACCAGCATTATGTTGTATGAAAGGAAAGACTTCTTCAATCAATACTTCTTCTGGAGATTTACCATCTCGATTTTTTTTATTATCATCTTATCTGAAAGAGATATCAAGTCATCTTCAATTGTTGGCTCATTTCCACCCATACTTTAAGCAGGAAACTGCTAAAATTAGGATCTGATCTTGCCCTCATGTTTTTTTGTGAGCTGTATTTTCTCCATAGAGTCCCAAACCGGTGATTTTACAAGGCTTGCAGCAACAGTCTCAGCTCTTGTTGCCCAGTGCACAACAGGTAGCACCTGTCGGAAGTCACCACCAAAAACTATAACCTTCCCTTCAAAAGGTTCGTCACAATACATTACATCCCTCAAGCTCCTATCGACAGTTTCAATTGCAAAATGTTTTACCATGGGCATCTCATCCCAAATGATTAGCTTAGCTTTACGCAAAAGGTCACTGGTTGCTCTCTACTTTGGTATGTTACGTAAGCTGCTTTCTGTAACAATAATTGAGATTTTGAACCTAGAATGTGTTGTACGGTCACCATGCATTATTGCAGCAGCTACTCCTGAAGTTGTTGTTGCTAAAGCTATCCCTCCTTTTGCCCTAATATGTGCCAACAAAGTTCTATAAACAAATGTCTTTCATGTTCCCCCAGGACCGTCAATAAAAAATACCCCACTTGAATTCGAATGTACTCGATGCAATATCTTTTTGTAGGCTGCATGTTGTTCTTCATTTAAACTTAAAACTGCAGCGATGTCTTCAGGAGGGATTTCAACATTCAGTTTATCTCTTATTTTTTATTGGGTAGTGTATTTCGTTTTTGCCGTCATCTGGAATTAAAGGAGGTAAATCAAAATCTGAATTTTTCTTACCCATACTCTCTAAGAAAAAACTGATGCTTCGTAGTGTTGATGACAGATGATAATGAGGAGAATTTGGTTTTGCTTTCCTAAAATCATCTGACATTACTTCAAAGTTTAAATCCCATAGTTTCCTAACATCTGCTGGTTCACAGTATATCAAGACCGTCACAAACAATCTTCGAAGGGATTTTGGCATTTGGAATGTTGCTATTTCATTGAGACAATCCACTATGCTCTGGTCTGATTCTAGAAGTCCTTTTCTTTTAGCAGCTTCCTTGAATATTGAACTCCATTAACTGTTAGTAGATTCTTAAATGATTCCGGTCCTCTAACATGATTAAGCAGTAACCGTAGGAAATATCTTTTGCCTTCTATTGGGTTAGCACCATTGATTCGGCCAATAACACTTCTTTTCTTTCTTTCTCTCCAACACTTCCCATTTCTGTCCCAAACATAGTTCTCAGGAAATTCACTGTAGAGGTATTTTTCCGTTTTGGCTTTTGCATCATTTGCATTCATCCTAAAGAATTCTGTAAGCATTGTTTTGGTCGCATGATCCCAAAGAGCAACGTTTCTCAAATTTTAATTTTTTCCAATAGGTCAAGCACTGTTTGTTAGGTAAGTGCAACTGCAAGTTAAACACTGCTGGGTCCATCTCATTCAAATTAAACTCAAATGTCCTCCACATGGCTTATGGCTTCTGGGGCTGACACCCATCGAGCATCTTAAAATCTTTGGATTTCATCAATTACACTCCCTTTTGTCATCAAATTCGATAATACCGCTACTTTATCGTGGCCCTTTTAAATATATTTATAAAGGTACTTACTGCCTTCAACCCTGAGCATATCTCTACATTAATGTGGCAATTGTATCTCATGAGTAGGTATGGGTTGTACAGAATCACCCATTGGTTGTTCAGAAGCTTCTTTCAAACTAAAACCTCCCGTTTGTTATCCCTTCTCCTGTAGATTGGGTAAGCATCTTTGCCTTGGGTAGTTTTGGAGCAAAACCCACGAGGGTAATGGTTCTTGCATTCTCTGTTAACCATGCAAGGGTTTTTCTTATTTTGATTGCCGCAGGGACCATGCATCATATGCTTAACAACTAAAGAATAAAGTTTAGGTTGGCTCTCTGGATTCGGGATTTCTGCACAAACAAACTTGTCATATTGATATGGAGTTGTTATTTTATAGTCTGGCTTGAGTATAATAATCAAATGAGCGTGTGGCAGGCCTCTTTTTTTAAATTCAATAACGTGAACATTTGCTGCCACTTTCCCAAATACTTCTTTCTTAAAAAGTTAGTCTTTGAGGTCCTGAAGTTTTGCCCTAAAAACACGTGCAGCTAAGTTAGGTCTATCCTGAGGTTTTTGTCCGGGGAGCAACTCATTAGTAATTTCTTACCAGTCAGGGTTGCAAGTCATCGTGAGAAAAAAATAGGGTTTCCCAAAGCGCTGAACCAATGCCATTGCATCTAAATATCTACGACACATGTCTCTTGGGCCTCCAACAAATGAAGCGGGTAACACAACTCTTTTTCCAACCTCACTTCCCCTACTTTCTCCTGCAGTTACACTGTCGACTATCCCTTGATATAACTCACTACGAAGATCTGATTGCCTTGTACGATAATAGTCCAACCCAGTTGTCTCCAGCTTAATATACATGTCTACTGCATACTGTTGTAATAGACGGCCTGCTAATAGAATGTGTGGGGCTTGTATTTTCCTAATCTGAAGTTTATGACAGTAGTACTCGCGGCAAGATACATACCCAGATTTTTCCTCAGCCACTCTTAAAATTTTTGAAAAGTAAGGAAATATTTTAGCATGTACTTTAAATTTTAAGTTTACGCAAAAAACTAAAGCCCTAGAAAATTTACCTGTTTTCTCTCCAGAAAAAAATTCTTCAACAGTTGAAAAGGGCCCTAAAGATTGATAATCCGTCTCTCCTGAATCTTGTAATTGTCCTTGTGCATTAGCAAATTCCTCTATCCCTCACTTTTTAATGTTTTGATGCCATCCAACTTCACCCTTTGGAAACAATAAGGGATATTGCAAAGGATCATAGCAACCATAGTAATGCCTAACTCTATGGCTGCTGCCAGAATGTGCATGGACAATGATATCACGCTCTAGAGGTCCATGAGGATCGTTGCCCTCTATCCATATAGTGGCAACTTGGTCAGCTGACCGAGCATTGTAAACCCGTTGGTCTAATTTGACATCCTTCTTAATATGTATCTGAAAATCATTCAGTGATGGGAAGTCTTTGAGTCTCCAAAGGAATTATGAATATGGGTTACCTCGTTGAATCTCCATTAGTTTTTTGACTATATCTTCGCTCAAGTCTGCATTTTGGAATATTTTCATTCTATTTTGCAGTTCATTAGCAGTATCGTAGAAATACAGCTGGAAGTAAGAGGGCCTATTTTCTGTAGGAACCAAAGCTGGCAGATTATCGTATATTTGGCCTTGTGCTCTAAATATGTATATCCCCTTATTTGATGATGCAAGTTCCTCGTCGATATTCACCCCGGATGATGTGAAACTGAATAAACTGTTGTATGCTCGGATGTTCCTAAAAAATTCTATTCCTTCTTTAGTTTCAGAATTAAACAATGCTTTGAACTCAACTGGTATATCTGTTGGCGCTAGTTTGACTTGTCCCCTCTGGCATCAAAATGTTGGCGGTTCATATTGGAACCGCTTAGCACCATAATGTACACAGTCGTCAATATTTTCCAGCTCTAGTACTCCATATTCTTCACAGATATTGGTCTCCTCTGCTATTCGAATTTCACAATTAGTTTTTTGTTTTTTGAAAATAGTTATAATTTTTTTTAGAAGGTGCGCCAAGAAACGACAAACCTTGTTCATCAAGTGTCGTTGCTTGAGCTCTTAGAAGCCAATCAATCTTCCTTTTTTTGTTAACAACAGAATTGCTTCCATCACTCTTGTCTTCCTGAAGTTGAATTGTTTCCCTTCTCATTGAGTTTGTTCTCTCAATATATTCCCTTCTTTGCTCGAGACTAAGCTGGCTATATCTACTTGCGCTAGCCCGTGTTTGGTTCCTTTGGAGACAATCTAAAATTGTTTGGATGTTTTTTTTCTATGGTTAATTGACGCAAGTTGCCGATGCTATCTAAAAGTTAAGCCAATGGTAGTTCAATCCTTACTTACCTGTCATCTTCTTCAGCTGGTTTATTTTATGCTTCAATGCTGAAATCAGGAGGATACATTGTTAATTTATGCCTTGAGTCTTTAGATTTTAGATCTTTGTTTCTTTCTGAGTAAAACTTTATTTGGGCCAACCCTTTTCAGCTAGGGCGAAGGTTTTGGAAATGGATGCTATGTTATTACTAAGGGTGACGAAAAAAGTATATCAGGACTGTAATGATTCCTACCTAATCGCCCTAGGCATAGATACCTAATGATACAGGTGCAAAGCACACACATTTATGTGCAGTAATCTAATTCTACAAAGCAGTACTAACAGGCTACATAAGCAATAACACATTTTTGAAGCAAAAGCTTTGTAGAACAAACCATTTAGTCCATACAAGCAAACATATTTATATTCACAGGAAAAGGACCTTGGACATACCTTAGTAATAGTGTCATCACAAATTGCACTAAAGCTGTTGAAATGAAACAGAATCTACACCAGGAATCTCCTAATATTTTCAAGTCTTAAACATCTAGCACAACTATTAAGTAAATCAAGAACTCTTGCGCCTAATTGAGGAAAATGTCAACCTTGTCTCCTAGTGTATACAAAGATTACACCATGAACTTCCCATTTTCATCATATCTTGATCTTGTTGTTGGATAATATGTCCGTTACTGTAATCTTACAAATCTCAAGTTGGTGAGCATAACTTTTCTGAATCCACCAAAATTTTCCTTTTCTACAAGATGTCTTTCCACAATTCATCAGTTCTCCTCATTTTGGTACTGGAAGATAGGCAATTAACTGCATGACTTCACTTTGCACTTGATGAGTAATAAAGTGCATAGAGCCCTAGGATCATACCTAAAGCAAGTTAGCCTGCTCACCAATTGTAATTGCTGCTCAGATTGAGTCAAAGGGACTGTAGGTAGCCAGGCCAGTTCCGAAACTTGGCTATTATTGGTACATGGTGAGGATAGGAATGTAGTTGCATCTTTCGAGAAAATAAATAATAGTTCTCACTCACTCCCAAATGTTGCACTTGCACGCTCCTACCCAAAAACAAACCATACTACTCAAGCTCCCGCTATGGAACCTCACACCTGCTCCTACTCAAACCATCGCTTCATACAACTAAGCGACGGACTGCTACCCTTCCTAATCTACTGAGTTCAAAGGGATTTTCAATGGAACTATTATGAGGCAGGGCATTATGGTTTGAAACAAAATATCATTAAAAAGTAACATGTTCACATGACAACTTAAATGCAAATCCTAAGGCGGATGACTACTGCACAAGCATACCATAGGATGTAAATGAGATGATGTGGCTGATACCAATTAAGGACACGATGAGGGGGAATTGCTACGGATGGTTAGATATATTTCATACAAGATGAAACCTTTATACGTAGAACAAAGTGCACATTGAAACTGATGCAATGTTGAGAATTGAGTTATTTGCCAGCACAAATACCATCAATCATATCTTAATACAATGAGGTTGCATGCTCACTAAATTAGATGAATGCACACGTTAAGTAAATAGAGTGTGATAAAGAACGTATTTAATACAGTTAAATTATGAATTACTTTAGTCTGAAAGTCGTATAGGCAGGCAAGTAAGAAAAGTTTACCTTGTCACACTTCAGCTCCAGTTGGAAAAACACTGTTTGCAGCCTGCATAACAAAATTATTATCAATTAAAAGAAGAGCTTAAGCGTCTATGCTTAGAAAGGTTTGTCTAAGGTATGTTGTATCCAAGACGATATGATTAAAGAT
Source organism: Escallonia rubra (assembly GCA_033065855.1). Lineage (NCBI taxonomy): Eukaryota > Viridiplantae > Streptophyta > Magnoliopsida > Escalloniales > Escalloniaceae > Escallonia > Escallonia rubra. Next base: position 666,416 of record JAVXUO010002581.1, on the reverse strand, counting down.
GGCAAGCTCAATTACAAAAACAACATGCAGATTAGAATGTACAACCCAGATGCCAGTTGCATTCTCATTCAAGAAGAAGGATCTATTGAAGAGTAGCGGTCCAAGATTACACCGGTTAAGATTTTAGAAATGTGTGGTATACTGTCATTCGAACATAGGGATATTGCAAAGAAGCTGACTTCTTACCATCTAGCACGCACTGGAAATGGTCTACAGTCGCAATAACGTTCTTGCACATGATGCACCAGAAAACAATGATCCATGCGTTCTTTCCTCAATTTAATCGTAGCTTGATTGTCTGGGGATGAGTCAAGCAAAATGCCTAATTGAGGAAAAGGTTAACCTTGTCCCCCGATGTATACAAAAAATAGATCATGAACTTCCACACTAATCATGTTTTCACCATATCTCGATGTGATTATTGGTGAATTATTGGGCGCTCATTGATTTGTTTGTCATTTCAGTTGATAGAAAATTAAGCGGGTGAATATTGACTTTCAATAAGTTGGCGTATGCGATTGAAATCAAAATTGTCGAATCAATAAGAAAAAATCCAGCTACGAGATAGTTGAAGCTTCATAGAGATCTTGTCTTTTATGGCCTATGATCATGTCAAAATGGGCACACATACTATACAAATTCAACCACCTATATGAAGTGTAAAACTACATTAAGGGTAAAAGCTTTTAGCTTGTTATTCTTCCCTTCCTGCGAGTGTAATACGCTGTTTACTCATTTTTTTTCTTTACTCCTTCACCTGCCTAAACATTTTCTGATGTTTGAAACTATATAAAAATTAGCCACTGTTTGATACGTATAAGTATGTAAATACAAATAATTCAAACAAACAAGATCCATGTAGATACAAGGAAGTTCTTTATTTCATACCAAGCTTAAAACTCAATAGTTGCTTAAGATGTACAAAGGGCTCCTTGATACATAAGATGGTTCGCTTAAGGTAGGCTCCAGCTTGATTCTAGGCGTTCATATATTCGCAGGACACATGAAGTTGGTTTAAGATTGTTGTCCCTTTAAGTTTTCCTCGCAATGCTCTTTTACCGCCTCAATTCCAGCAATCACTTCCTTGAGAATGCGATCACATTCCCCGATTTCATTTTCAGCACGTACTTGAACTTCTTCAAGTTCTTTTTCAGCATTTACTCGTACTTCTTCAAGATCATTCCACGCCTTGTGCAATTCCTTCCGTAAGAAATCATTCTCTTCACGGATTTTGTCTTTTTTGACTTCCTAAGCCTAATTAGTCTACAGCCACCACGACCAAATGTAGGAGCCCAATACGTCTTAGAGTATGGAGGTATAGACAAACTTGGATCAGGCTTTCGAGACATTCCTGTTGATGATGATACATTTTGCAATTAGGAATACCCAGCCACGTCCATGGTTGGTTGAGTGGAGTCTCCTCCGTTAGATCCTTGGTTAGACATGGCACTGTTGAAGCCAAAAAAGTTACCGGGTAAATGGAACACATTAATTTAAAATACCTTTTAAAGTATACGACTCTCATACCTCATCATCATACCCTACTGTTAAAAGGCACATCCTAAGAAAAGTTATGCCACTAAACCACGCGAATTAGCCTTTCTCAACTCAACTGAGATCCGGGCTCCCAATCTAATCCCCTGTTTGCTCACTTAAATGTTAGGCAAAGTTCCTCTTCTATAGATCTAAAGCTACTTCCTTTTGACAAGATAATAAACTTACAAAAGTTTAAACACCTAGCTTTGGTTTCTTCTTTTGATATAAAGTTAAAAATAAAAGAATGATCATCACAGTCCTGCAGTCAAGACTAAGAGCTGGCATTAATGGTTGGATTGCCTTGTTTTACACAGTGATACATTTAATGAGAACTCCCCTCCGACAAGTGATCCAACTTATATTTCATCCCTTGGTTATGTTGTATATGAAGCAATGTCAAAAGTTGATAAAGATGCAATGTGGCTTATGCAAGTATGTTCCTCAATAATGCTATTATCTACTGCTTGTTTTCCTTGCACCCTTTCCTTCCCTCGCTATTTTATGTTGTTATTTTCATTGTTCTCCATGCCTTCGCATAGCATCACCTCATGAGAACAATTGTTCTTTTTCGTTTTTCCCCGTTCTTGAGTTCCAAAAGTGAGTGTTCACAATTTTAGGCCATACTTTTTCTATGATCAAAGGAGTCACATTCAGTCATGTGAATGATATTAAAGACAAAATTTAAGTGACTTTTAAACATCTAGAATCGCGGTGTCCATTTCTTAATGAGCTATAGTGCAGCCCTGTCTCATTATTGATACATCTTAGTCCAGATCAATGAGATATTGAGATCATGACCTATAGTTAGTCGTTTTTTCAATATTGAGCTTCTTTTCACATGATTGATGCGAAAAGTTTGTCACAACAGAGCTAAATTCACCTAATATTCAATCTCCTCAGTTCCCATTTAACTGAAGTAGTACAATGGAGAGAAAACTCAGAGTGGTTATCAACGCAGATTGTTCAATTGATGGTTCTACCTGGAATTCCAAGCATGTCATTATAAATCAAGCATTTTACAACTGAACATGCACGATGTAATTAGGTTTAAACATACATACTAAGAGCTGAACTGAGGTATAGTGATCGGGAAGATTTTCCAGTATATATGTGGTGCATTCTAAGGGTTAACAATCTAATTTCTTTTACGTTTAACGATATACGTAGTATTCCATAAGGTTTCTCTACTCTTTCTTCCTCCATGTGAAGAGATTTCAGAAATTAGTTATTTGCCACATATAGTAGCAGACCCCGCAACCAGACACATCAAGTGGCTGCACTTTATTTTTTTATCGGAAGTTATGTTGTAAGCCCCGATTTACTTTTGATGAACCTTTCTTATGCAGGGTTGGCTATTCTATTCAGACTCTTCATTCTAGAGACCACCACAAATGAAAGTATGCACTTTATAGAGCAGATAAAGTTCTTGATGTCTAGTATCTAACTCGTGGTTTGTCCAGTAATATTTCATGCCATATGGCCTAGTCTCTAACTTTGCCAAATAAAGTTGCTTTCTTGTGCCCCTTTTAAATACATTGTTTGCTTCATGGTTGTCAAAGCATGCTTGCGTGCCTAGGTGAGGGCTATACAAATAGCCTAGTCGTCCATGGAAAATTCCTTTGCACGAAGTGTATACTTATTTATTTATTTCATATTTATGTATACCAATTGATGAGCTTCCTAAAGCATTCACGCAATTTACCGGAAAAAAAATTAGATAGAGTTGGAAACGATTGAAAAACATGTAAATTGGAGAAGGACAGACCCAACCTGGTTGTGCTTGCAGTAGGAACCCATAAATTATAGTTAAAGAATGCCAACGGCACATTGGAAGAAGGCGAAAGAACGAAGGATTTGGGAAGACAAATATATGCTCTACAAAGAAGTTATTTTTGAGGATTAATGATCTGGAATTGGAAAGGCACGCATGCAGACATTTGTAAAGAGAAATGAATGAAGAAAGATGAGAGAAATGGATGAATCGAAGAGGAAAATAAAGAGTCTACATCTATGTATGAACCAAAGAGCAAAAGGGAAGAGTCTCTGAACCGATTTTTGGCTGTTATGTTTGGCGCCGTGTATTTCATTTTTTCGGTATTTGTTTTTTTTTTCTTAACTGATTTTGAAGCTTTACTTCTTTTTTATTTCGTTCCCAAATTTTAATTTTTATTTCTTAGCTTGGTTTTTCTCTTCGACTTCAAGGGTTTTCTTATATATATATAGGTAGTAGTGTGTGTGTGTGTGTGTATAGGGAGCCGATCCACACCCACTAGTGGAGAAATAGCTATTTCTCCACCATAAATCTAGCCGTCCAAGTGTACTCGTGGATGGCCCAGATTTTTTTTTTTTTAAAAGTTGCAACCACCACTATTTCAAGCGGTTGCAAAAATGGACAAAAATGCCCCGGAAAGCTGAAAAAACCCCAACCGCTAGAAAGACTAGCGGTTGAGGGCTCACTAATTTCCTCCCAATCACTACAAAGTGAAGCAATTGGGAGCACACCCAACCGCTACACTTTGTAGCGGTTGGCATCATTGCAATTTTTTAAGCCTTCTTTCGTGACACCAAAACAATGGCCCCACCACGAGCCCAACCGCTACTAAGTGTAGCGGTTGGCATCATTCCTTTTTTTTTTTTGCATTGTTTCGTGACACGTGACATAAGGACATGGGCCCCCACCACTCATTCCCCAACCGCTACTAAGTGTAACGGTTGGCATTGTTTCGTGACACAGGATTTGCACTCCCAATTTTTGTCCTGTTGTGGCCCCACCCCAAGTATTGTCCTGTCGTGGCCCCACCCCAATCCCCAAGCCTTGTCTTGTCTTGTCGTCCTTCATATTGCCCAAAATTTGCACTCCCAAATTTTTTTCAACCAGCCTTTTTTGCATTGTCATATCATGTCTCACGGGTCTTATTTTTCTCTCTCTCACGAGTCTTCTTTCTTCTCTCTCCCTAACTTTTCTCTTTTTATAATTCGTTCTCCCCAACTCTTTTTGGACAGAGCCCTCTCTTTCACTCTCCATCATCTTTCCCAACTCTTTCTTTCATCTTCTGTTCTTTGAAGCCGACGAAGAGCACGGATTGGCAAAATTCGTCACATTTGTCAAAGCCTAAACCTTGAGATCTTTGGTGTATAGCTCGTGCAACTTTGTCATGCTATATTGATTCGACTTTAGTAGTTCCTCTTAAAACTGTCTAAACATTTCCGTGGTATAGACTTGAGCCGCATGAGCCTCAAAAGGTGAAAAAACTACTATGGCTCTTTCTCTGTAAACTGTAGCCGCGTCAGCTTTTCTCTCAAGGAAAAATTGCTTGTTAAAGGCTTTATGCATCTCTAGTACGAATTCTTTTATACTTGAAGAATGGCCTACATACCCATGAAAGAATGCATTCATACCTTCGTTTCTCGAGGTCGTAGTCATTCCGGCTGCAAAAAACTTTTTGGTGTAGGCACCGACTGACTGTGTCTTGATCTCATACAACGCTTGCAACCATTCATGACTGTGCAAATAGTAGTCATCCATTAACTTGGCCCACCTCTCCTCAAACACGTCTACCGTCAACGATTTCTTCACACATGTATTAAAGTCACTCTTGAATGTCGGATGGTTTGCATATACATTGTGAAGCCATTAAATTGGAGCGGTCATTGTACGGTGAAAGGATTTGAAAGTTTGCTTGCAGAAGATTAGTTGGATAGACAATTTGATATATTTGGGAATACAATCTCCAACATGAAAAGGATTTTGTTTTTAAAACATCTAACTAAAATGTGTAAAAGTAATCAGACCATTACGAGTTGGTTTTATGTATGTTACATGCCAGCCTATCGGAACGAGTATTGCAAAATCGCTAAGGCTGTGGCCCTGGATGAACCCTCATTCTCGAACATCACATTGTTCATTAATTAAAAGCTCGTTCATGTTTATTTGTATGGTAAATTAACCGAATATGTATTTTTTCAGAGCTCACTTATTAAACAAGCCGAACCTAAATATGTTAAATTATTCATGAATATATTCACAAACAACTCGTTAAGAAATAATTTTATACTAATTATTTAATATGTACATTTATGAAATTTGTGCAATTGTGTCTAAAGTCAGAAGGCTATAAACTCAAAATCAAGCCCACAAATCTCTTAATCTATGCCGGCCCAACCCACCTAGCCCTTAATCACCAAAGCCCAAAACACCTCAGAAGTAACTCAGATTTGAGCGCGTTTTCAACCTTCGCAACGATCCAGATTTCAGAGATGTCTATTCTTCGATCTCTGCTCAACTTGTGATTTTACTGGTTAGGTGAACATGCAATCTTCGCAAGCTCAAGCAGTCAGGCATTTTTCTATCGATTGTTCTTTTTTCATCTTTGAGTGAGAATTCTAAATCTGGATGTCTTGCAAGTTTTGTGTGCTATAATGCATAAGAACACAGAGTTTAGGGCTCTGAGTTCGGTTGCTATAGTTATTAGAATGAACTGAGCCTAGCTCGAACTTAGTGAACAGTTTCATGAACTGAGTTCAAATAAACATTTTCTCTCTTAAATGAACTCAATCCGAATTCAATCATACCATAAAACTAAGCAAACCAAGTTAGAACACATATCTTGTTTGGCTCGAACTTGTTTTGTGTACAATCCTAACGAGTCAGCATCACATATTAGTTAACTAATTTGGTGTTGCTTGAAAGAATAGGGGGAACAACATTTTGGCTAGCGTTGGCGTTGGATGTCCCGAAGTTGTGATATGATTTTCCCCTTCATTGTTCCAAGGGACGACTATGTACAAGATATAAGAACAAAACACCAGAGAAACTGAAATACTTCTTATGGAAATTTAGTCATCAACGTCTCCCACTATTGCCAGAATTGTTGAAACGCCACTGCCCTGTCAGCATTTCTTGCTCGTTATGCCTCTCATGCCCGAAAACTCAGGAACATCTATTTTTCAACTGCGTTAGGGTTCGGCCAATTTGGGTAGCTTTTTTTGGAAGCCAGCCACTTCCCCTGTCACCTGTACGTTCTGCTTCCTTTTGGCTCTCTCATTGGGTGCTACAATTGAAATCTACTCACAACCCTACCATTAGCGCTCTCCTTCGAGTTATGTGCATTGCTACCATACTTTGGTCTATCTGGTTAGGCCGCAATTGCCAACTCTTTCAGGGGGAAAAATTTTGTGTTGGCTCGATCATTTCTCAAAGTCGGGGTCTTCTGTACAACATCTTTCACACCTCAGCTTTTCGAATTCATTACCGCAGGGCTGTCGGTGAAGCTCTGACTTCTTCTAACATTATTGTGGATTGCTTTGAACACTTTACCCCCCCCCCCCTACAGTACATTTATTTTTCAAATGATTGTGTATGTCCGTTACCGCCAACTCCTGTCTTTTGCTCCATTTTGGTGGTAGGATCTCCTGTCGATAAAAATTTTGAGGTTGGTCTGGGGCTTTTCAATAGGGGTTGGACACCAATTGGCGCAATTGTTGACATTCTCACTGCTAGGGATGATTTTGATGCTTTTCAGTTAGCTTTGCGTCTTGGTCTCAACTGGATTATAAAGCTCCAGCATCATCATACTATCTTCCTTTTTTCCTCATTGCTCATTTCTAATGCAGTTAACAACGACTCTTAAGGACCGCTCGCATGCGTCTGACTTTTTGTGTACAGTTCTACATGACTGCATGGGTTTGCACTCGGTGCTGGCCGCCCAAGGGAAATCAGCTCCTTTACGGCTTTCTTCAGCCTTAGCGACTTTTGTGTCCCGATCTGCTGCTTCCATTCGACAGGAGTGGACCGTTGCTTGATGTATCCTTGTGGTGTTTTTTATTCTTGCAGTTCTTTTGACCTATGGATGAGGTTGTCATCCGATGATGTATGGGCTGTTGTATTTCCTTCTCTTGTACATTCGACTGTTTATATCTGGTATATATTGCCTGCTCTTTTCTCAAAAGAAAGAAAGAACAAAACACCAGGGTCTTACACGTGGTGCTTAATGCACCATGACGCATTATAAAAACTTCAAGTAGTGCTTTAATGAATGGAGTGTTTCATAAAAAAGCTTGTTTAGGACTTGTTTAATTGTGTATGCTGATTTTCTAACCAATGGAGATTGATCTCAAGGTTAGATATTGTTTAAGAAATGAGCCGAGAACAAATATCATCAGGCCACTCTAAAACAGACTTGTAAACATTTTCATGTATTTAGTTTTAAAAATAAAATATTGTTATAATAGTGGAAAATTGTTTCGGATAATACTTTTTGGTTACCATTGTGTCCCATATCACTCCCAACATTTGGAGTTGGCCATTTACTCGGTAAGAAACTTTCATTCATCAAATTAAGTGGCCTTTTTTTGAATGTAATAATCGACCGAACTTCATATTTTTAGCTTTTGTATTATTTATGTATTTTCCTTTCTTCTTTTTTACTCCATTATAGTCATATGGAAAGGATTTTTCACACCCATGCCTTCGATTTTTAAGGCTTACAACCGCACATGTTGCATGGCCATCTAAAATTCTAATTTCAACTATTTTAAGTTGCAACTTCGATTTCCTAAATGTTATCATGGCCATCTAAAATTAATGATCTTCTACCTTAGGTATTTAGGCTAATTGTAGGTAAATGTCCAAACTTTTGTACCTTTACACTGAAAGTATCTTCTAACCATTTCTTAAACAAACTACTTTATTAATAGTTTAAGCTTTAATGAAATTATATGCTTTAGAAAGAAGAGATTCATTTGTTTGTAGTGTTGTTTTATACCTCTCTGTTTTGTTTCTATAAGTCTAGTCGTGCATGATCTATTATTCTAACACACACACACACACACACACACTTTAGTTAGCTAATGAAGTTTGAAATTTGAGATTGCTCACTTTTGTTAACCGTCTAACTGTGTGAACTTTAAGGAGCTATAACTTTTGACATTTGTTGTTGTTGTTGATAATAAGAGAATGACATTGATAATGTTAAGGTTACAGAGGCTTTGAAGTTGCCTCAGAACATCACTACGAGCTATTAGGTTACGACATCTCCATGACTCTAGATACATCACCGCAAAAGTTGAAACTAACAAATTTCCTAATAAAACTGGTACACATTACAGTCAAGCTAAAACAGAGCATATCCTGCACTCTAACTCAATTTAAAGCAACATGCCAAATTTGTAGGTTTAACAAATTCCAGACTAGCTGAAAATAAAAACTGTAAATCATAAAGAGGTAACATTATAATAGATAACTGAGAACCAAACTGAATTCGACCTTCTATGGAGGCACAACACATAACCAAGGTCTTCAACACGACAAATTTGCAGCCTTTCATAATCACTTACCAAAACCTACCCAAACTACCTCAATACCGGGCGATGGAACCACTAAACACCCACCGCAGATCGAAAGTAGAGGACTTTCAAATTCAGTAGAGGTCCCTAACCCCCCCTCCCCTACCCCCCCCCCCCCCAAATGGATTACCCTTAGAGACCCCAACAGTCAGACCCCTTCCCCCTCCCCTTGGTCCTGAACCCCCCCCCCCCCCCCGACCAGAACCCCCACCCATAGTGTCACGACCCGAACCCACAGGTGAGCCCATGAGCTAGGCACGTGACCGGCCACAGGCCCATTCAAACACCCACAAGGGCTCTACCAAGCCTTACTACAATCCTATGACTCGAAATTAATTCCAACTTACAGTCTTCCAATAATCCAAATAAAAACCCTCATTACATGTCCTTAAAATTTATGAAGGAAACTCGAGGAGACCTAAGCTCCTTCCATTAGTTCAAGCATAACGTTAATTAACCATAGAACTAAAATTCTCAGAACGCTAAACACTCATTATTCTAATAATTCTCTTCTGGCACTTCTCCCCCGTGTTGCTCATACGGCTCCGCTTCCCTTAAGTCATCACCTGAAAAATAAGGAATGAGTGAAAGCCTAGCAAGTACACCAACCATGTTCCTAAAATAATTTTAAAATTTCAAAACATGCCATCGATCCTCTTTTAACAAATCAGTAATTCGATATTATCATCCTTAAAACATTTTTTCAATACATATACACATATATATGAAGATTCAAAAAGGGTTTTCAAATCAGAGTACAATCATCGATAATTCCATTCGCATCAAACACAAATATTTCATTCCTTAGGTATGCTGCGGTCAGCGTACGAGCCCCCCTGACTAGGTCCCGAAATCCTTCTTACACCTGGGATAAAAAATTTGTAGACGCAAAGGCGAACCACCAGCAACAGTACTATGCATCAACGTACAAGCCCCGTTGACCAGGGCCCAAAATCCAACATTCCCCCGTTGGATATGGGGCACAGCAACCAAGTCGAGTTTCATTGCTCATTCAACATGTACTCAGTAAAATTCTATGATTCACATAGCATTCCATGGCATTCTTTTAAACTAATTTTCTCATCAAATACTTAGGAAATAAAACATATGTAGAACAAAACTTTAAACTTTAATTTGATCAAATCATATGTACATATGTAGGTTTTGCAAATAAGTATACGGATGAACATGGCAATAGCACTTACTTGGATAGCTAAGCGGTTCTGATTCTTGTTCCCAAGCTTGCCCTAGCTCTTGTTTATCGCAATCTAAACAATAAATCATACCGATATTTTTTATTGCCACTCAATCATGCTTAGCTGCTAAATTTTCCATAAGTGCATGAAATTACCAAAAATGCTCCCGGAATTGTGCCAAATTACCCAAAATACCCTTAATGCCTAACATACCACTTCACCCCTTAAAATAACTCAAACCACTATTTTAAACAACTAGGTGGGTTTTCCAGACAAAAAAGACCTTTCTGGGAATTTTTCGTTCGGAACCCCAATCCGCTCCTTAAATTGAGCGCTATGGATCCTACTTCAAAAGTATATAAAAGGGTACCAAAATGCAGCAAAATTTTAGACGCTCAAGCATCTCAGTAAGATCATATCACTGTAAAATTTTTAGCTAAAAATAATTTCGTTTACTATGCCAATTAATTCAAAAACCTATTTTCAAACTAAAATCATTGAGGCCCTTCACATGCCCAGAAAAATCTCAAAAAATTCTACATTGAAGGTTTCACAAAACTAATGGGAGTTTTAGTTTCATATTTTACCCAAATATGCTCAGAATTGCATGAAAAGTTTTGGCAATGGATTGATAAGTAATTCTAGAAACAACAATTTTTCAGCAAATCCTAGTTTTGTATATTGACCAATTTGAGGCAGAAACATGATGAATCTTTGCAACTCAAAAATAAAAAGTTAAAGCATACTTTCTAAGGTTTTAATAAATATAAGGTTCACAAAAATCCAATGAGTAATGACTTCTCTACAGTAGATCGAAGTGGCTGATCAAAACAGCACATCTTTGTGCAGACCAGTTTTGTTCAATGGTTATTTTGGAGCAGAAAAACTACGAATCTCAGAAAAATCAAAACTACAAAGTTGAAGAGGACTTTTTGAGGTTTCTATAAATATAAATTTCACAAAAATTCCATAAGTAATTAATTTTCTATGACAAATCGAAATGGTTGCCAGAAACCTAAAATTCTGGACTTCTACAGTGAATTGAATTTAAGGTCGTTTTTCATTGTACAAACGTGGGATTCTGAGAAAACTCAAAACTAAAAAGTTAAAGACGACACAATGAGGTTTTCAGAAAGTGTAAAATCGTCTCAATTGGATTTGAAATCAAGGAGATATGACAAAAATCCTAACCCACTCTTATGCTGCTCTATCGTAGTCTTCTTCTTAAACACACTCGCAAAAGATACAAATTTCACAACAAAAACATATATAACATCCAAATTCATGGCTAAACTAAAGAAAGAGTTTAAGGATTTCACTACCTTGAATTTCTCCTTGCCCTAGCTTGATTTCCCCCTCCCTTCTCTCTCCTTTTTCACGCGAAACAAGGGCTGACAGATTTGCTAGGACGGCTGCCCTCTTAAGACTTCCTTTATGTATGGTTGCCCTAGGTTGAAATACTTCTAAAGACCCCCTACACTTAGCTAGTGTTATCATCTCACCCACATTCTTTTTAAAAAGCCACAATAGTCTTATATTAAGGTTAAAAATAAAAATTTCATCGACCCATGAAACGTTCAGGGCATTACATTTTTCCCACCTCATTAACTTGCAAGCTTGAAAGCATTATTAATGGTCGCTAAATGTCACAATCAATACCTTTGGTGATAATCGTCGCTAAAAGCCCCAATTAATGTATATTTCCACAAATGCCACTAAAGGAATAACTAAAATTCTAAGATTCACCGTAAACCGTATTCTAGGTGCGGGTATTACACCTAGGCCCTCCCCTCCCTCCCAAGACATTACTGATTCTCCATAAAACCTAGAATAAGGGCTAGGACCTTCTATATAGAACCCCCCTAGCCTACTACTGACAACCCAAACTCACCCTCAACCCAGATTCAACCACTGCACCTAGGGAACGACAAAGAGTGAATACATAAATTTGAAGAAACCTTTAAGCAATTTTGATAAAAAAAACCAGAATAATTCTGACCACCATCGGTGAAATTTGGGATTTCAGTGAGAGGTGGCTTGGTGATGAATTTCGGTGAAGGGAGTTGTGATGAATTTCAGTGAGGGGATTTCATTATTCTGATTTGATTGGGGAGGTGGCCTGGTGGTGAATTTCAGTAAGGGGTGGCATGGTTGTCATGGGATGACGATGGCGAGGGAGGTAGTGATGGGTGGCGTTATGGCTGGACCGGCGATGGTGATGGTGGTCGTGGAAAAAAGGAGCAAAATGAGAGCATTTTGCAGTTGGGTTATGGCTAGTGTATGGTTGGACGAGCATTGATGGTGTGTATGGCTGGACCGGCTGTGGTGATGCGGGTAAGGTATGGGTGTGGTTTTGGTGTTGGTATTGGAGGTGACGACGGCGGTGGGTCAATCGTGGATGTAAGTGGTGGCCTTTTGATTTGATATTAGAAAGAGAAGGGAAGAGGGAATCTAGATTAAGAGAGAGACGAGAGATGAAATGAGGAGAGAGCAAGAAACGGGAAGAAAGAAGATGTATAAAGTACGTATTAGAGATAGTATTGCGATTTTTACTTTATGTATTGCCACATCACAAAAATCTTCGGTTAAGGTGATAGAACTGTAACGTCCGGCATATATTTCACAAAGCTTAGATACGGGTGTCAGTTTTGTAAAACTTACGAATTTGACTGTAATTTATCTTTAAACTAAAAGATATCAGTGACGACGTAACATGAACGATCATTTTTACGGCATAAGTTTTTGGAAAGCAATTTTCTTTTCATTTTTTTGGTTGGAAAGCAGTAGGAGATAAACGAGTAAAATTTAGATAATGACTTCATAATTTTTTCACCCTCCAGCTATTACTTGTAGCTATACAAAAATAACCCAACTAAAATTGCAATAATAACACACACCGACAGAGTGGCTCCCCCACCCCCTCACGGGTCACAACCTTTACCCCTTATTCAAGGCGGACCACACCCAACAACTCACATCAAACACTTAAACAAATTTTTTTTAAAAAAACTTTAGCACTTATTGGGCGTGAACCCAATAAGTGAGTTCGCCAGGTCGTAACTGACACGTGTCCCCTGCTGCTGCACATTCCCAATTATCGACAACGAAGACGACGTCGGAGCAAAGGCGAAGCAATACGTCCCCGCCGAGTCGACCGGTATCAGGTAATTCTTGGCCGGCAGTGGCAACTCCTTACCGTTGGAAAAGTGAAACGACACCGTTGGCACCTCCACGCTCTTCTTTGACGACAGGTCATAGCAAGTGTCGAACAAGGCCACGCCGTTTGTGGACGGCAAGTTCTTTGTGCCTTGAACGAACGCGTCGCGGAGCGAGTTGTACGCCTCGGTGCGTAACCGAGTCACGGCGGTGCCCGAGTCGACGATTACCCCTCCTTCGCCGTTGTCGTCCAAGCGGAAGGAAGACGGAGGGATGGACAGCAAGTTCCCGGCCACGCTGAGTCCGGTTAAGTCGACGTAGTAAAACGTGTCGAGCTTGTGGTTCCGGAGTAACGGAGCGGTGACGGCGTTAGGGGGAGTCGCCGAGTTGAACTCGAGGGTCGAGGCCGAGTCGGAGTCACGGTCCACTAGGCAGTAGGAGTAAGACGTGGCGTTGATCTGCGATGGGAAAGAGAGCGAGCCGCCGCCGAGGCCGATCAAGCCGGCGGCTCCGACGAACAGGCCCTCGTTGTTGTGTCCGCAGCCGATGGCGATATTGTTGACGGAAGCCGAGTCGCCGAAGGTGACCGTCTCCGTCACCAGATCCCCGACGGTGTACGAGCCGTCGCCGTAAGAGACCTCGTAGAGACACGTGTCGTTCCTGCATTCCGACACGTCTAGGGATTTGCACTGGTGGGTGTCGCAAGTTAACGGCGAGTAGGACGAAGAAGAAGCCGGCTCGAAGATCGGGTCTGCTTGCTGGTAGCAGTCGGCGCAGGGGGCGCATTGCAGCCAGTTGACGTCACTGCCCGTGTCGAGCACCATGTAGACCTGACTCGGCGGGCGGCCGATTCCCACCCGGGAGAAGTACTCCCCGCTTCCCTGACTCGTCCCGGAAATTACCGGGACTTCCAATGCTTCAGATTCCAACACGGTTTCTTGAGGTATTAGATCTGAGTTGGCAATGCCGGTGATTGCCAGATCTAGCCTGGTCTGGAGCGATCTGACTCGGGCTGAGTCGCGCTCGAGTCGAGCATATGTCAGCGCCCTGTAGTCCTTGTGGGTGGGCTTGTGAACAGAAGCTCGAGAATGCAGTTGCAGGGTGAACCCAGATGCAGACTCTACACCCTGTTGCTCTAGGTCGTAATTTCGGATCGTTTGGGGCTCGAACGAAAGCACATCTAGCGTTTTCTGATTCGACAAAGAAACGTCAAGAACTGAAGCCTGTGAGCTCAGGGGTGAGCTTCGAGAAAGAACAAGAGAGAACGAGAAAGCCAAGAGAACGCAGCAGAAGAGAAACCCTCTTGCTGCCATGGTAGAAGAAAGGGAGATGTGGGAAGTGGGACTACTGTGGTGTGTGCATATAAGTGAAGACTAAGGAGAGAGGAAACGGGGGTGTGTAAACTGTAAACTAAAGAGGGTCACGTTGGACTTGCTTTAAGGGGACAAAGCCAAGAAGAGTAAGGGGGAGAGGGGCTTTGAATGAGGGGTTTAAGAAACGGGAGACTAGATTTTGTCAAAGGTGATCTGAGTTTGGGTGTGGGTTTCATTCTACTTGTGTGGGTGTTTAGTTTGGGTTTTTTGAAGTCTCGTGAAAAGATGTGTAGAGGAAAGTGAAGTGATGGTGTTGAGCTTTTTAGAGGAGGATGATGGTGGTGGCTGTACTTTTTTTTTTTCTAAGCAAGTCATCATATAAAAGAAGTGCAGCAGAAAAATTACAGGGAATCAGTTCACATCTCCATCCATTGACAAAAAGGGGAAGATGGATGAAGAGGGAACTAAGCCAAAGAAATTGTTAACATCAGCCCATCTGGCTAGATTATGAGCAATCCTATTTGCAGATCTATTGACTTTTACAAAAGTCCAGCACTTGAAGCGTTTCAGATTGTCCTTGGATTCATCAACCATCGCAAAACTAGACCAACTCGGAGACGACTCAATGTTATTCATCCAATCAACTATCACTGAAGCATCCCCCTCAAAAACAACCATAGAGCAATTCAACCTTAAAGCCAATTTAATGGCGAGAAGAGCGGCAGCAGCTTCAGCCGATTCTGCGCTCATGGGTGCGGAAGCTTGGGCCTGAGCAGCTACAACCACTCCATCATGATCCCTGATGACTGCCGCTTGTATGGACTTGTCCCTTCTGATAGCTGCATCAAAATTAATCCGGTGCCAATTGAAAGGAATCGCCACGCTATAAGATGGGGGGTTGATTGATTGTTGATTTGGGATGAGTAAATGCAGATTACGTCGAAAAGCAAGCTGAACCTGTTTAATAACTTGGTCCGTACATGGGTCAATTTTTTGGAAGATTTTTTGGTTACGTAACCACCAAATTTGGTCTAATATAGTACAGGCAAAAAGAGTATAATGGCGCTTAACGTTGCTGTCACTGTGATTAGGCAGCTCAGGACGGATAATGAACTCCAGCCAAAAAGGGAAATTGGAAGTTGCTTGTGTATAGGAAGGAGAGGTAAGGGGAGGAGGACGAAAATAGTTATGGGAAGCTAACCAGATAGCTCGAGAGAAAGGACATGTAATAAAAAGATGGACCGGAGATTCCTCCTCAGATTGACATAGAGGGCAAGAAGTGTCCATACCCGGATTGAACATCTGGATTTTGAGGCGAACAGGAAGGATATTCCAAGCAATCTTCCAAACCAACAGCTTATGTCGCTCACGAATTTTTGCTTTCCACAGAGATTTCCAAAATTGAAAAGTTCCAGGATGTATTGGCTGTAACAAGTGATTGTTCTCCAAGAGGTAGGCTGCCTTGGATGAGAACTTCCCGGATTTGGAGGGGATCCAGGCTAAAAAGTCCTGGGGTCTAGATGGGGATATTCTAATACTTAGAATTTCCTTGATGACAGAATTCGGGAAGAGACGGTGCAATTTCAGCCTCTTCCACGTGCAAGAATGTTGATCGATAAGGTCCAAGACCTTGGAGTTGCTATGATTGATGGCTGAAGAAGAAGGAAATCTGAAACCTTGCAACGTGGGTATCCATGGGTCATGCCGAATGTCGATGGAAGCACCATTTCCCACAATGAAACATGCTCCTTTCTGAATAATTTTTTGGCTTGACATGATTCCCTTCCATACCCACGAAGCATCTTTGGGAGGTTTATGATCCAGAAAAGAGGTCTTCTTGAGATACTTAGCTTCCATCATCCTTACCCAAGTTTTTTCGGGGCAATTGATCACAGTCCAACCAAGCTTCGCGATGAGCGCTTTATTCACTTCTCTCATCAGTTTAAATCCCAACCCACCAGCTTGTTTTGGTAGGCAAATCGAGTTCCACGCCTTAGGGCAGTAAGCATGCTGCTTGGACTCCTTATAACCCCACCAAAACCTCCTAATGGCGCTATCTATTTTATCGCAAACCGCTGAAGGAAGAACAAATGTAGACATAGTGTACACAGGAATAGACAAAGCCACTGCTTTTATTAGCGTACTCCTTCCCGCCTGAGATAGACACTTTGCCTTCCATCCACAAAGCCTTTGATTCACTCTCTCATAAATTGATTTGAAGAGCCCCACTTTATTTTGGTTGGTGAAGATAGGCAGGCCAGATACTTGTCACTGAGGGGTGCTTGCTTGAGCTCCAATTGCTCACATATCTCCCGTCGATGATTAGGTGCCATATTCTTGCTGAAAAAGACTCTGGATTTGCTCCGATTTATTTTCTGACCCGACCAATTTTCATATTTGTTAAGGCATCTAAGAATTGCCCCTGCTTCAGAAGCATTAGCCCTGCAAAATAAGATAAGATCGTCAGCAAAAAGAAGGTGGGATATGGGAGGGCTTCCACGGCTTGCTCGAATGCCATGAACTTTGCCTTGTTGTTCTTCTCTAAGAATCAATCGGGTTAAGATTTCCGATCCCAGGATTAACAGGAATGGGGATAACGGGTCCCCTTGCCGAAGACCTCTAGTCGGATGAAATAAGCCATGAGGTGATCCATTGATGAGAGTAGAGAAAGAGGTTGTGCTAATACACTGATTCACCCAACCTAACCATCGACTATCAAAGCCAAATTTTTCCAAAACAGCAAGAATGAAAGCCCATTCCATTTTGTCGTATGCCTTTTCCATGTCAATTTTTATTGCCATAAGACCACTCTTCCCTTTCTTCTTTCTCATGGTGTGCCATAGTTCTTGAACAATGATGCTATTGTCGTTGATTAGTCTATTCGGAACAAAAGCTGCTTGAAGAGGAGAGACTAGCTTGTTAAGAACAGATTGCAGACGAGAGGCAAGGATGTACTTTAGTCACTGGCTTTATTGACCATTGATTTATGAACCGATGTTCTTGGTGGTCACTTGAGAGCATATTAAGGCGGATTGATGGGGTGACTGTGGCCCATGTGGGGAACTTTCTTGCTGAAAAGTTGAACTTGCTATGACCAACATATTCATAGCCATTACAATGTATGGCATTAGCGAGGAGAAGAGTTGCTAGAGTAAACAAAATGCACTATAGTGTAGCAAGAAATGATTACACATAATTACCCCCAAAAAAAAAAAAAAATGAATGATTGCGTGCAGTGAGACAAAGGTTTTGAGCTCTACTGTTCATTAAAGGAGAATTTCATTTATTCATGTAAACAAACAGTTGATTCTTAGATCCAAATTAGGTTAATTTTAGGATCTAAATTGATTGCTATACTATATATATGGCATGCTTTGCCATTATGCAAACACACACAAATGAATAAATTATTCATTTCCTTAATCATTCAATCTTAATGCGTTATAAAGCGGCTATAGAGAGATATTTTTAAGAGCTTAACGATCAAAATAAAATTCGAATGGTAAAAAATAGAGTACACATATCACTCCTTGAATAATATGGTTGCATATAGCATAGAAGTTTGTCTTATCAATTGATAAGGCTGTATGACCTGCCTTTTTTTTCTTTTAATTGAAAGTAATATTTTTCTCATTAAAGTCTTTCCTGTACAATTTTCATCTTCAATACAAAAAAATTGTCCATCTTGTTGCATAAACGCATTCTAGTTGTGGGGTCACATACTAACCGATGAAAATTTGAAGTCAAGATGAGAACACGCACCATAAGTTTTTTGCATATAAAATGATGCGCTATTGTTCTGGAGAAAGTACGTGTCATACAAAATCGGCAGTGATATTTGAGCTCCACAAGTATCGCTAAAGTGATCGTATAGCAATATCTGAAAAACTTTCATGATGACAGTGAGATTAAATGGCTAAAAATGAAGCTAAAATATCAAGTTTCAAAAGAATATTGTTACGATTTTTTTATCATGTCTCTTGCAAGTAGGGGTGCAACTTGAACGGGTTGGGTTGGTTTTCAGCCCAACCCGAGAAAACCCAACATTTTAAAAGCCCATCTCAACCCGACCCAAATTGGGCTTTTTGTAAAAAAAGCCCAACCCAACCCAAGTGAAAATGCTATGGTTTGGGTTTCAACCCAACCTAACCCAAATAACATCTAATTAATTTTTTGTTTCATTCGTGAATGAATAATTTTCTGTAACGTGGTTTCATTATTTAAAGACTAACATTACTCACATTTGACTTAGGATTTAAGATTCTTAAACCCTAAATCAAAACATTTTCTGCCAAGCTGGCAAAGTAAACAGCAAGCTAAAACTTTTTTTGCTTAAAATTTTGTCACAAGAAACTAAGGCTAGGTTTGACAAAAAAAATTTCCTCTTTTTTTTTTTTCAGTTTTTAAAAACTGAAAAAAAAGGAGCGTTTGGTAACCATTTTCTTTTCAATTTTAAAAACCAGTTTTTAAACTGAAGAGTAAAAAAAAAAATTCCAGAAACTGGTTTTTTTTTTCACTTTTGGTTTTTTTTTCTTAGACCACCACCACCACCCTCCCACCGCCGGCAGCCACCTCAGGCGACCACCGCCGGCAGCCACCTCCGGCCGCCGGCGAACACTCCGGTGACCACCGGCAGCCACTTCCGGCCGCCGGTGACCATCGCCGGAGACTGCCGGCTGCCACCGTCGGCGACCACCGGCAGCCACCTTCGGCTGCCGGCGACCACCTCCGCTCCGGCCGCCGGTCACCACCACCACCACCGCTACATCCCACCACCGCCACCGCAAACCACAAAAAAAAAAAGTCAAAATAAAAAGGGTTACCAAACACCAAAAAAAAAAAAGGGGGTTATCAAACACCCACTTGTTTTTATAAAAAAAAAATTAAGCTGCTCTTTAAAAACTGAAAACCAAAAAAAAAAAATTTGTCAAACGAACCCTAAAGGTAGTGCAGTTATTGTCGGAGGTACCGAGTTTTGGCTGTAAGGTGGCTGGAATATGAGTTCCTTTAGAGAGAGAGATTGCTGATTGTCTCTTGTCGTGGAAGTTTTAGAGAGAGTGAGAGGTTGTAGGCTGCGTTTCCAGTGGCGTTGCCTTATTCCGGCGTCCAGTTTCGCGGCTGCTAGTTGCTGTGGCTCGAATCATGGCTGAGGTGATTTTGGTTTGAAGGTTTTCGAAGCTTCTTGACGGTTTTGGCTGTGTATGTAAGCTGGTGACTGGGATGTAACTCACTAAGCTGCTTGTGGTTTTTTGGCCGGCCATTTGGCTCCGGTGGTGCTGAATTTTACACGCAGGTGGTGGTGTTGAAGCTTGCGTTGTTTGGCCGGCTCTGTTTCGTGAACGAGTTCGGCAGGTGAGGACGTTCCTCTGACAGATCTGGGTTTCATCTTTCCGGCCTCCTCCGGTGCAGTGTCATTTTTCCTGTGGTCTGGCCGTCTGGGTCTGTAGCTGTCACGGCGTTCGCTACCGTTTCTGGAAGTTTGGCCGAGATCTGACCGAGATCTAGCCAGAATATGTTACGGGTTCACTTTCCGGCGCCAACGTTTTGTTCTTCCCCAGTCGTCCCCTGTCCCCAACCGTTTCTACTTCTTTGCGCCGGCCCTTTTTGGGCAAAATTTGCAACGCCTCAGCCGACTGTCGAGGAAGAAGAGAATGAAGGAAGATTCGTTGACTTGGTTTTTTGTTTTTGGGTTAGGATGGGTTAGCTTGGTTTTAATGGGCTTGACCCATTTTAATTCATATAAACATTAACCCAGCTCAAACCAACCCACTTTTAAATTACTTGGGTTTCATGGGTTAAAACCTGTCCATATATGAGCTGGGTTGGTTAAAACCCATTCTAACCCAGCCCAAATTGCAGCCCTACTTGCAAGTTATGGCTGTGATTATTTGGGGAAATAATAATTGATGAAACAAAAGGTAACGGCCTACCTTTACTGGGCACCTAGACCATAAAATGAGAATCGAATCAGTCCAGGTCCAGATGGAATCCCATTTTCAAGTCCAATATTGCGGTCCAGTTAGAGAGGTGTCCAAATTTAAAAGACTAAAACTGGCGTCGCGCTGGGCTTTGATAATGGATTGCAGAGAAACGCAAATAGCAATATATATATATATATATATATATATATATATAAATATAATATATATATATAAGTCGAAGCTGAGAGAATATTGTCCAGATATCGCTTAGTTAGACACTCTCTTAATTCGACATATGAACTTTCTTATTTTGAAATATTTTAAATTTACTTAATTTTGTAATAATGATTTGGATTCTCTCTCTCTCTCACTCACACACACAAAAATTTTGATTTAAATTTCTTTTTTCCATTTGAAATTCAACCAATTATATAGATTTTACATTTCTTTATATTCTATGTCAACATGTCCAAAACTTTTATTTATATCTTTACAATTCCATTAATTCCTAAATTTTGACAAAAGCAATTCTCTATATATTCTTTTCTAATCTTAATTTTTTTTTATTATTTAGAGAAACACATTATTCTCCATCAGTTTTTCTATTAAACTATCATAATCTCATTTCTTTTATTTCATTAGAAGTTTTATATATAGTTTACGCTCCCATTTTTTTCAATCATTTATTATATACTGTTACTCTGTTCTTGGTGATCTTGAGTAATACAACATCAAGACACGAGTTATTTTTGTTACTATTATCACTGCAATTGCTATTAGTTATGAGAGACTATTTTTATTATTTCATACACTGTTTTTTTATCTTCATTTGTCGCTAAAAACTAACAATTATTGCTCAAGTTCATTTCTAACGATAAAAATTAGTAAAAAATGAATTTTTAATTATGTTATTGTCACTACCAATTTTGTAATTCTTATTAGGCATACAAATACGAGATCTCTCAACAAGTATTTTGATAGTTGTTGTCCATGTGTGCAATGCATGGGATCAAAACTAGTTACATATTAAAATTAAATACTGTATGACAAATTAAGGGATAAACAATGATTAAAGTCGATGTTTGCATCTGCTGCAGATAATTAAAGTAAATGTATGCATCTATTATATCTATCCTAGAATTTTTGAAGAAATTTGAGAAAAATTTAGTATAACGGGTACATTACCAATTGGGATAAATGCACTTTACCCCCTATACTTTAAGGCGGTTGCACTATGGCCCCCCCTACTTTAAAAAGTTGAACTAAACCCCCATGAACTCATCAAAACTGGGCAAAATGGAACGGCCGTAACTGAGATTGCTGAAATGTCACAACTACCCTTCTTTTAAACAGAACTGAAAATCCTCTCAAACCATTTGGGGTGGGTGAAGGGAGAATTGAGAGAAGAGCAAGGAGCAGCGGCGGTGGCGGCGCCGCGGGGCTGTTGCAGCCGCGAGTGGCGAGAGGAGAGAAGAGGAAGGAAGAGGGGGTTCAGTGTCGCCGACAGAGGGGGAGGGGGACTGACGGCATAGCGGGGTTGTAACGACAGGTGGGCTGTTACAGCAGTGGGGCACGGGGGGAGGGAGGGGAGAGGAAGTAAAGAGGAAGGAAGAGAGAAATAGGGGGTTGGCGTCACTAATGGCAGGGAAGGGGCTGCCGGCGGAGAGCTCGGTTGTTGTGGCAGCGAAGGGCGGGGGAGAGAAGAGGAAAGAAGAGAGAGAGAGGGGGTTGGCATCGCTGATGGCGGGGAAGGGGCTGCCGGCGGAGAGCTCGGCGGTTGGGGCAGTGGAGGGCGGGGGAGAGAAGAGGAAGGAAGAGGGTGGGTCGGCGCCGTCGACGGGGGGAGGGGGGCTGCCGGCAGAGAATGGAGCGCCGGCGTGAGATGCCCGAAGGAGGGTTGGCGGCGCATGGATAAAGATTAGGGTTTTCAGTGGAAAAAATTAGGGCTTGGGAATGACACGGTCGGGTCGGGTCGGGTCAAGTGGGCATGGATCAGGTCAAATTTGGGTCGACCTGTGACTGTGAGGAAGTGCCAAAGAGGGTGGGCGCGGGTCGGGGCGTATGGGTTCGGGTATACCCACTGGATTTTTGAAATTAAAATTTGAAAATTCAAAATTTCAGGATAAAATTCTTTTTTTTTTGGTTTTGTTTTGTGGTTGCCCTTTAAAAGGAAGGTTTGCAAATGAATTAAAATGAAAATGGTCACTTGTAAAATTTCTAGGGTTTGCAAATGGAGTGAAATGAAATTGGTGATTTTTTGGGTGATTTTTTGCAAGTCTTAAGCACTTTATTGGGTCAAAGGGGTAGCTTCGTCTTAAAAATGCAGGATATGGGCGCCAAACACTTCCCGCCCAAAAACTGTGTTAACACTTGGATGGAAACCGTCCATTTTGCCCAGTTTTGATGAGTTCAGGGGGGTTTAGTTCAACTTTTTAAAGTAGGGGGGGCCATAGTGCAACCGCCTTAAAGTATAGGGGGTTAAAGTGCATTTACCCCTTAACAATTTCCACCATTGGTGAGGCAATCGAAGTACGGTAGAGTGAGGCAGGCCTTAGCCGGTGCTATGGTGGCCTTGTTATGCTCACTCGCAGTCAAATAAATGGAGGACCGGCCAACTATTTTTGGAATTGGCGTCGCTTGACTTTGTTGAGAAATGTAAAATCGTATAGATATGATAGCTCTTAAATGATCGGAAATAGCCTTCAACCTCAGGTATAGTACCCCCGCGCCTAACTTGAGATTGGATACAACCAGCTGTGGTAAACACTATTATGTAAATGACCTTTTACCCATCTAGAGTTTTTATATACCACATATGTTACATCAACTTTCTCCAGTGACAACTTCGTTTACGAAATCAAACTACTTTTAGTGACACTTGTATTTTGTTAACAAAGGGACTGGCATTTAAATAATAGTTTGTTTCCAACCTATCTTGGCCGCATCCATGAGCCCACGGTGTGTCCCGTTTTGCACGACAGGTAACCGTAGTCAACGGTCAACGCTCCCAAAACGGTTAAAGAGACGCATGCTCAAGTCAAGTGCTTTTTGTTCCTATTTTTCTTTTTTGTGTTTCTTCCACGCTACGAAATTTATTTTTGCGCAACTGAGGAAAATGCGCTCATCGCGCCTCGTTTGTCGAACCCTTTTTTTGTCGCTAAGTGAGTGATGTCTGTGCACCTTGGCCTTCGTCAAATGTGGTGGGTCTTGGCCTTGGCTTTCTCTTGAGGGTCATCCTCGACCACCCTTTAGGGATCAGCCTTGGCCTTCCCCCAAGGGTCGGCCTCGGCCTTCCCCTTTGAACCACCACTCCTCCATCCGCGACCTTCGTTCCCCGTGGCTGCACGCCGTTTTCGCGACGCCTGCCATCACCTGCGCTCTGGCTCAGCGACGTTTGTCGCCCGTGGCCGCGTGCCGTCTCCTCGACGCCCGTTGTCGCCCGTGCGCTGACTTCGTGATGCCGTTGCCCGCGCCCGTGTGCTGACTCCTGTGACAGACGTAGACGTGCCTTTGCGCTGTTTTTATGCGTCACGTGCCCCCGACCCCCACTTCCAAAATCGAAGTCGCCGCACCGGTCTGCCACTTTCATGTCACGTGCCCCTGACACCATACCATGTTCCGCTACAGACATCGTCGAGCCTGTGCGTCACTTTCATGTTATGTGATCTTGGCACCATGCTCTATCTCGCAACATCAGTCATCGCACCCATGCGCCGCTCCCATGTTATATGCCTCCGGCACTACACAACCGCTACGCTCACACGTCGCGCTACTAACACAGTCGTACCCCCTGGCACACTACTCCCCCCCCCCCACCATGTTGGTCCATCTATTCACCACACCAAGTACCCTCGCCTTGGACGTGGAACATGTTTTAACCCACTCTCTGGGGTGTGCAGTATTTTGAGGGGCTCCGCTCGCAGTGCTCCAGCATGAGGACCCTTCGTAGCGGGATAAACTTGCTTTCAAAGACACTATCTCCACCTGAGGCGACTTGTATGACACTAGGCATGCCTGAGCTATGACCACGTCGTACTCACATTACGGGTGATCATCTGCACCCCCAGGATAATGACCTTCAGTCACTCTAAAATGGGAGTAGTTTTTGGAGGGCATTGCGCCTAGTCCACCTAACAGTTGTTTGTATGGACCCTCCATTGTTAGGTTTTCTCCGTGTCCTTTGACGCACCCTGTGGGACTCGGTAAGGGCTTTAGATTGGTAGCTAGGGCAACATCATTCTCTGATCATGCTGACATTGTGTGGTCATTCTTTTCAGACAGGCAGAGCGACATTATGTGGGGTAGGCAGCATGAAGATGGGAATTGACAGTCTAAGGACCACAGATATTTGTGGACCCCCTGGTGACGTCACTCACGGGAGACGACACGGGTCAGCTGATGACACATGCATACTTTTGCTCATAAATAGTGGACCTTGGACTTTATTTTGGACATGAATTCTCATTTGATACATAACATTTTCTCATTCTAGGATTCAGAGCAACAAAATCTTAGATAGATAAACATAATTCGACACAACATTGGTCTGTGACATTCCTGACTTGGACCTCAGCTTGGACTGTTGATCATGTCCGTCTCAGCCCTTGTCTTCACAGCACTGCCACTCCTCACGGCCTGTCTGGGAAGCCTTACTCTCTGCCCTTACTCCACCCTCACTATGCTCCACTCTCATACATCTAGCAGCTGACTCGGACTGTATCTTTTGTGGCACCTTTACTTAGCTACGAACCCACTTTCCTTGTCATCATTTTTTACGACTATGCTGGGGAGGTGAGTATCGTAGTACAGTCCCCCTATCTGACACACTTATCCATCATGCATGTAAAATGGAGAGTTACTAGGATAACCAGCCAAAGTCCGAACCCTGCTGTTCAAAAGGAGCATCACCTTGATGATCAGGAAGAGACTAGTGCTATCCGACTCAAATTCCAACCAGCAACCAACGCACACGATGTGCAAGTTGTTATTAATGTAACCTTCAACAACTTACCCCAACTAGGGGTGAATAGCGAACCGATAAAACCGATCCGAACCATTCAAACCAATAGAACCGAACCGATCAAATCTGAACCGTTGATGAGTTTGAACAGTTTGGATTGAGATTTTCAAACCGAGGCCGGTTCGGTTCGGTTCACGGTTCAGAATTTCCAATCCGTCGTTAAATCAAACTGAACCGAGGTTATATAATTATTAATATATATATATATATATATATATATATACCTTACCCTGGTTAACTTAATAACCAGGGTAGAATAACTCTGCTCACGGCTCACCCTAAGGCTAACTCCTTCAGATTTGACTTCAGTCTTCAGCCACCCCTCTTTCGTTTCCAATTTCCATGGCTACTTCGGTCTTCGATCTCTTCCAATCTTCTTCTTCAGAGACAACAAACCCATAAATAATACTTCCAATCTTCTTCTTTAGAGACAAAAAACCCACAAATAATACAAATTACAGACCACAGATGATGGAACCAAACCAATCGGCACTCAAGATTCAATTTTACGCTTTTCTTCCTAGCTCGCGGTCTTGCACTCTCTCTATCTCTCTCTATCTGTTGCATCTAACTTGGCCATGAAAGATTAAGGGTCATCGCGGTCGAGTTTTCTTGGATTGAAGTAGAGTTTTCTCACTCTATTTCCCAAATTGCAATTGGGTTTTCTCGGATTGAAGTGTTATCTTCGGCTTCTAAACAATGAGCAGGTGAGTTCAATTTTGATTTCAAATTTTTAGCTTTTACCCATTTCGATTTTGATTTTGATATTTCAATTTTAGCGGTTGATTTCAATTTTGAAAATTTTAGCCTCTAGAGGCATAAGATAGATCGTTAAACTGAGCTTCTTATATTCTGCTGGTATTCGCATAAATGGAACAACTCTTATAATTCTAAGCTATTGGGTCTTCCAACTATTGCATCATTTATATTATAGCTTATGTAGTGTAAAGTGTAAACATGATAAGATTCAAGAACGATAAGATACAACTCATGTTAAAATAAAATTCATGTTAGATATTAAGATTTATCCAGTAGTATGTACTTTGTAGTAGATTCCAGAATGATAAGATACAATTCATATTAGATATTAAGATTTAAGATTGGGAAAATTAGCTTTGGAATTTTGACATGAACCGATCCGAACCGTTCAATTTGAATCGTTTGGACCGTTCAAATCGAACAGTTCAAACCGAGGTGTCTTGGTTCGGTTTGGTTTAAGAATTTATGAACCGAGGTCTATTGGTTCGGTTTGCGGTTTGACCTCCAAACCAAACCACGCTCACCCCTAACCCCAACCATAACCAATCTACAGGACTCCCAGTCTACTCTTATGGCCACCATCGTGGAGATGCAGAAATTCCATACAAGCCCAGCCTCTCAACAAGATGCTTCTCAAATCCAGCCTTCAGGGCCAAAACCTGCCCTAAACACTGCCAGGTCCCAGTGTCACAACACCACTGCCTCGATCATCCAAACCCTTAGTGGTAGGGCTCGTGATATCTTTACCACCTGCAGCAGATGTACCTCCCTCTGTTGTACCACTCCACAAACCTTGGACCAGTGCTGCAGAGATCATCCCTGCCGCCACAACATCTCTCCCCATACCGACCCGAAGTTCTTCAGAAACACATGACTCCATTGAGATGGAGCCCAACCCCTATACAGCTAACCAACACCAAACCACTGACAAGGTGGTGGCCATATCTCACCTGGCCGTCCATGCCCCGTACATGTGCCACTGCCAGCTCCTTTCACATATCAACAACCTTCTCTTGCCCCCGTACTCCAAGTTGTCCCGTCTGGGGGCTCAAGGCGCCCCTGCAGGCTACCACATCCCCTCAGACCCTGAGGAGCCCTCCCTTCACTATGTCACCAAGTCTGACTTAGAAGCCTTTATTCATCGCCTGTCGAAGAACTCTAAACCTGACTCCTCAACTCGGCTTACCGACCATGCACCTTATGCCAGTGACATCTCTGTCACGCCCTATCCACTCAAGTACAAACAATCGACATTCGCACTCTTCAACAGATGTGAGAGCAATGCCCGTGAGCACTTAACCAGATTTACAGGCTTCTTAGATCAGTATGGTCTGGGAGACAATTTGAAGCTTAGGGAATTTCACAAGTCCCTAATAGGCCTTGCCTACGCTTGGTACCAGTAGATCCCTGAGGGGACTGTACATTTGTGGAGTGACATGGTGCGACTCTTCCTAGACAAATTCCACTACGAAGCTAAAAGAGTCTCTATCGTCGATATGGGGATGATTTAAACAAATACGTGCACCACTTCCACCTCAAATGCCTTAAGTGCACAGATTTCAGCAAGGATTAGACGTTGGTCTCCATCTGTATAAAGAACATGAATGATGTATATCATGTTCATATCGAGAACTTGCAGCTCAAATATGGGGACACCTCAAGGAGACAGCCTGTCGCATTTACGATTCGGTCGGCCTTGTTAAGTGGTGGAAGCCTCGCCCCCAAAATTCTCTCCTTGCCACGACAGACCCGTCAGAGGCTCGGACCAACCGCAACAACAACAATTACAACGACCGCAAGCGTCAGTCCCAGGAGGAAGACCGACGCCCTGATAAGAGGAGACAATGGGAGCCTACCCCTAATACTCATGTGACCTCAAGGCAGTGAGGGAGTTATTAAAGGACTGTGTTGAGCATGAAGATCACTTTCATCTGCCACCCCCAAAGGACATCTCCACATAAGCGGACAAAGCCCAACCCAACAACTACCCTTATCACCAAGTTGTTGGGCACTACCTGAAAGATTGCAACGGGGTAAGAGATATCTTTACAAGAAAAGCTGCCTCAGGGGACCTTAAACTACGAAAGAACAATCATGTGTGTGGGCACCTGTACCCCCCCCCCCCCTCTCATGGTAACAACAACAAAGATCATCAGGTCTTCATGGCCATCACTGACCATGTTGAACCCACCATCACCGAGGTCCTGACAGAGGCTGTTCCCCCGATCGCACCCCACGTGCCGTTAGCTAGTCAGCCAACACCCGCCTTCGGGCAAATGATGAAGAACAAAGGATTCTTTGATGAAATGAGGTTTTCACATGCGGCCCGACCTTACTTGCCCAAATGCATAATTGAGGTCACCATTGGCCTCGGTCCCAAATGCTTTGCTGCTCAGGCCGAGCTCCATCTCTCGCCCACTGCCTTGGTCTTCTCAGACAAAGATTCACTGTCGGTTGAGCTTTACAACTGGCTGTTATTTTTGGAATGTACTGTTAACGACACCAGCTTTCACTGTGCCCTGGTAGACTGTGGTGCTTCAGTTAAAATCATATCCTTCATCACCTTGCAGAGGGCTGGCATCCCCACGAGTAAATTCCTGGAGGCCAATGTTTCCTGGAATGCCCGTTGATCAGAGTAAATGGGCATAACATTTCTTTTATCTATTATTTTTTGCCTATTTTTGAATCTAGAACCATATTATAAGCCTCCATACGAATAGTGGAAAAGCCTTACATATTTCTTTTGTAATGTCGTTGTGTATTTGTTGTTAAAAGTTAAAGCTCAATTGTTAATATCACCAATTTATTATTATTACAATCATGTTGTAGCAAGAATCCATATAACCATTTATTTAACAAGAAAGAGTCGTAGCTAAATAAGATTAGCGACATATTTAGTTGCAAAATTCGTAGTATCTTTTTAGCATAATTAAATTTTTGTCACTCCCCTATACGATGTATTATTGAGCACCAAAGAACTTGGTTTCAGTCCCCAATTAAAAGGTGCTTCCGGCAACGACGACGTTGAATGCATTGTCATTGTCAATGTTTGGGTAATGATTACTACTCATGGTTCTGTTGGGATCTCCCAAACGGCCATGATAGGCCCATGAGGCTTGGCCCACCGACACGAGGTTATGACAGGTCAAAATCTAAGATTAACTCTTTGTGGCTTTTTCGTTAGTGTTAACTCTTTGTGGTACCTCCAGCTCCATTACCCGGCGACGTGGTGGCTCTATTGTTGTTATTGCTTTTGTTTTTGTCATAGTTTATGAGACTTTTACTTAGGCTAGACTTTGAGCAAAAATGATTTCTTGGTTGATTAACTATACACAACTGGTATGGGATGATTGGATATGTAGTTAATTAACCAAGTTTTGTTTTGTTATTGTAATATTCATTTATTGCAAGTGTCTTTCTGAAAATTGCGTTTTATTATAAAAATGATATTATCTTTTGAAAGCTACAAAACTGTGTTTTTATAAAATGAATTATTTTTCTGATATGCTACTATCAAGCTAGTTGGGTCATCGGTTATTTACCGAGCATGTGGAAACTCACCCCTTATTAACATTCTGAATTCAAAAGTTAAGGTGATGATGTCGATCGTGGGTTTTTGAAGTTTAAAGAGAAATGCCACAACTTTTTTTATCTTCATGTTTATCTTATGATTGTATCATAAGTGTTTGAAATGCAGTTTCTATCTGGAGTAATAAATCTTTTAGTTTTCACTACTATTTTTATATTGGTTTTAGCGGGTGAGGGCTGACAATACTCATGTGAGGTTGTCAAATGGGCCTGCGGCCAGTCACCTTCGAGCCCTTTAGGCTCACAACGGGTTTGAATCGTGATATCAGGCCTTACCATTTGAAAGTAGCCATAGAAACGATGGAATCCACAACGTGCGAGAGAATACTCGCAAAGCGGTGGCAACATCACCATTTTCTTTGACATTTAACCTACACAAAAGAAAAGAGTGCAACTACATGATTAGGTTGTGGACGTTGTCTATTGCATACAGTCCCACTTCGCCTAGGTGGCTAGTCTCATTTGTTGAAAATAGGGGTTAGCTGCGTTGACTGTCATCTAAAAAGTATACGTTGCTTAAAAGGGCTAGTTGGTGGTTATTGTTCATTCCATACTTCCAATTTTTACTCATCTTCCTGGTTCGAAACATAAAACTATGAAAAATAAGAGGGTAAGTTCAATTTTAAAGAACATTGTAACTTCTAATGTCAATGAAGTGGACTCGCAATACACGTGAATGTGCCACAAAGAGTACAATTCGAATTAGAGGCCAAGTATGATCGTGTGGGACACAACAAGAATAATAGCAAGGGACGAGACCGAAGCAACCTAGATAGAGCCTACGACCATGGCAGTGCTATGGGGGCAAAGGCACATAGTGAGTACTGTGCAAATAAATTCATTTTCCTTATAATAAATTCTTAAATCCATTAGTTATAGGAGCTAAAAGTGCTTTTTCATCATAAGGGCACCTTGTTAAGGGCGCGCCTTATGCCTATGTTTTGCCAGACTATAAAATTGCCAAACTTGCTTGGCTTGCCCTGTACAGTTCCGTTTCTAACTGCCCAAGAAAACAGACTCATGTAACACCGGTATGGCCAAAGAACTCCTTCAATCTAGCCACTAACATGACAGATTGAGGTAGTGTTCTAGAGGAGTTGCCTACCTGACAGGTTGAGGTAGTGGCTCAGAGGCGTTACCTACTTGGCAGAAGACATGTACTCATGTAAGAGCACTCGAAGGTCCTTGGCAAAGATAGTGTTTCAAGGCTGTTGCCAATCTCGTGATGAATTCTTGTACTTGAGCATTCATATCGTACCAAAGAAGTGTCCCGGAGCAGTCTATTACCCAACGACTGAGGTAGTTTCCCGAAAGAGTCGTCTACCCGACACGTCGAGGTAGTGTCCCAGAAAAGTCTCCCACCTGAAGAACATAGGTAGTGTTCTAGAAGAGCCACCTACTGGGCAGAAGATGAGTCCTCATGCTGGGAACTCAAAGTTGGCTATCCCGCAATGGATTCTTATATTGGCACTCATAGCGAATTAATACAGCATCTCAGAGGAGTCACCTACTCTATTGGCCAAAGTAGTGTCACAAAGGAGTCGTCTAATTGGCAAAAGAGGAGTCCTAATGCAAAATTTCTCTGAGCTCCCTCAGTTAGTCACGGAGCAGTCCCATATATGAAGGATGTTGCACACTTCGGAGAACAGGTCGAGGCATGTTCCATAACTAAGGCGAGGTAGTCATGGTATGGTGAAGATATGGGCCAACGACATGGGTTGCTAGTGTGATGGAGTACCCGAGGGGCACGACTGCATACGTGACATGTCGCATGGGCGCGACACAATGAGAGGGGTGCCAGGGGCACGCTCAATGAAGATGGTGCAAGGGGCACTGTTAATGAGTGTGGACGTGGTGCCATGGGTGCATACTATAGAGTTGACACTTAGGCTTAACATAGTGTTGAGGTACGTGGCGAGATGGAGGGGGTGGCAACGATGAATGAAATGCCTGAGGCAATTGGGAGGGGGGCGAGGTGATAGGCATAGTGTCGCAGACACGTAGCGCGAGACAGTGCTCGGGTGTCATCTAGCTAGTGCAGTCTATTTCAGTACTTCGGGATAGACGTAAGGTTGTGAGAATGCTACGGGCCAAGAAATCTATCGATGTTCACATCCGTATGGAAGTGAGAATAAGAAAAATAGGGATAATCATCAATAAGAGTACATTTCCCTAATACGAGAGGACTGCGAAGGACGCAACTCTGGTTTACCAGTTATCGTGCCTGATGGAGCCCCAAATTCCTCTCTTTCCATATATGGTAATTGTGAGCATTGGCAAGCCATATTTGGTTGGGCATCACAACGAGGGGGCACGACGACGACAACCATGGAATACGGAGCCCCCAAGTAGCTAATTGTAGATGCCTTCGCTTGGGGTGGGGGGGGGGGGGGCTTAGGCCAACCCCTTGAAAAAAAGGCCTATGGTCGACCCTGTAACGGGAAAAGCTTGGGCTGACGCTGACCCTCCCCCCCCCTCCCCCCGGCCCCAAAGGGAAAATCCTAGGGCTTATCCCAGCCAGGGGGCGCACAGTCGATTATTTTTTCTAAAGGGGAAGGGCTCCCATTTCAATACTTAAGTGATTTTTGTATGTAATGCCGCAGCACGTGGCTTGGGATGTGCGCTCCAGGTTGACCTGATTAGTAGGTTGACCTTAAACTGTTGAATGTATGTTGGCATGTCTCAGAAAAAAACAGGACCCAAGAGAGGTCAAAGGTGCGTAGCCGCGATAAACTAGTAACAATTTTGACTGCTTGCTTTCTATTCCGGCAATTGCACTCATTTTCCGTCTATGGCTCATCTAATGCGGAGACATAAAGAGACTAATCCTTATGCTGACATATAACAAAAAAGGGAGCATAAAGAAAGAAATTGAAAAAGAAAAGAAAAGTCATTTTTCTCAATTGTAAGATTTTTATGAAGATTTTATTTTTGAATGTTTGGAATCAAAACTGGCAATAACAAAATTATGACTCTCAATACTGTTGCAGGATTTAAATCTAAAGAGTATTTATTTAGGCACTTAAAAACGTTGTTTCTTAGCCATACATGCTCCTTTACTACAAATGAAGGTGATCACACCATCATTTGTAAAGGCAACCTTAATTGCTACTACACAAAAGGATGCCTCTACTTACTATTGGGCGTCAACCAAAATTTATCAAGTTCTCATGCTGGAGTACTTAGAGCTTCCTGAGATAGTGTGCCATAGAGTTGCCTACCCTAAGGGATATTACACACTCTGAAGAGCGGGTAAAACATGTTTCAAGACCAAGGCAAATGTGCGTCTGGTGTGGTAAAGAGATGGATAAACAACTAGGGCATGGTAGTATAATAAAAGTATTGTGGGCACGACTGCATAAGTGCTGAAGTGGGATGTAAGTAGTGTCGGGGCCACGCTCACTGAAGATGACGCGATGTCGATAATTGTTGTGTGGGGGCATATAAAACATGAAAACCACGCATGGCTACGCCCGATGGATGATATGCTGAGGGTATGTAGCGTAGAGACGGCGCTTGGGCATGATCGAACATCGTGATACAAGGGCGAAATGACTGATACAGTGCCAGGAGCACATACAACGCTCGGGCAATGCAACGCATGCGTGCATCGACGGTGGTCATGTACACGAAGTTCCCAAGGAGCTAAGGATGAAGGTCATTGCTTGGTGTGGGTTGGATGACCACAATGAGAGGAGGAGAGACCCTAAGAGGGCGGAGAGAAAAAAATAAGGGGATAGGGGCGGGGGAGGATCTAGGCCAACCCCGTGGAAGGGGAAGACCTCGGGCCGACCCCTCAAGGGGAGGAGCTTGGGCCTCCACCAAACACCCCCACCCCCCGGCGGCCCCCGCCTCCCCTATCCCCAAAGGAAAAAGGCCTAGAGGCCGACCCCAAGTCACTGGGCGCACTGTCGACTCCCTATTTAGGGGAGAGGCGTGTCAATGTCAACTCTTAAGAGTGATTTTCGTACAAAATGACGTGGCAGTTGAATTGAAGTGTGCATTTCAGGTTGACCGGATTAAAAGCGTTAAAATTTGACCGTTAAATATTTATTAACGTGTCTCAAAAAATGACAGTCAAAGGTGACAATAACTTCGAAAACCCTATTTTCCAAACTGCCTATGCGTGATGGCCACCGGCATTTGGTTCGGACTGGACGAATAGTTCAATTCCAACAAGTCATAAACACTTTCTTCCACTAAACAGATTAACACTTTGCTAAACAGGTTAGCCATCATTGTTTAGTGTCATGTAAACTATATTATCTCTTATTGGAATACACGTTGCGTGGTGTAATTGCCCCTGCTTTAAGCCGGCTGCTTATGCAATGTTCTGACTCTGATATAAAAATCACATCACATATATTAGAAAACAAACAAGCCTCGCTTTCTATTCTGACGATTGCACTCCTTGTGCCGTCTACGGTTCATCTGCTGCGGAGAGACATAAAGAATTACTCCTTGAGCTGACTTAAAAATAAAAAGGAGAGCATAAATAAATACGAAATCAAAAGGAAAAGGAGAAGTCGTCATTTTTTCTCTATACATTTGCATGGTTTTTTTGTGAAGATTTTCATTTTGAAAATATGTTTTGCACTTGAAACAGTAACGACCAAGGGATACTTTATTGCCTGTTTATATAATAGGCACGACTCTAAAATGTAAAAAACGACTTATTATGTCTTTAATACACTTGTACAACTCATATCAATTTTGCGTTATTGACAACACATATTATTATTGCTAATCATTCTTTTCTGAACCAGTGTAACAGAAAATTTAAGAAGAACAACGTGACAGGAGCTCAAATTCATTATATGTCGTTGAAAAGATTAAAGACGAAGTTTTCCTCGTTATGTACCTCACACAATCGTGTATCAAAATGGCGGTGTTGTTTGTGCTCTTTCTTGGTCACTAAAATTCTAAATATGTGTCGACAAAAATGCTAATAAAAATATAGGTTAAAGAGCGTAAATGCAATTTCCCGTTTTATTGTTGGGTAAAGCATCTATAGGTCTAATTAAATACTCAAAACGCGCTCAAAGTGGCGCGTAGAGGTGATCACTCACTATTTGCCTGTCCAGATTGTCCCAAGCGTTGAAGAAAGAGGCTTCGGGGCCAATTAGAATGCTGCAAAGTCCAAAACCCAAAAGCCTAACCAATAGTTCAAAGAATATTGATGTTGCCCTCCATGTTAGCCACTAGAGATGTCAAAAGGGCCGGGCCGCCCACGGGCCGGCCTGACCCAGCCCTAAATAGGCCCGAGCTGGCCAGGCCCTAAAGATGAATAGTGCTGGCCCTAACCCGTAGGGTCTTGGGCCAGGCCTAATATTTTCCAAATTTGCCCCAGCCCGGCCCTTTGGCCCTAAATCTGGCCCTAAACCATTTTGAGTTACTTACATTTTTTTCCCCTTCTTTCTCGCGCTTCATTCTCTCTCTACCTCATATTTTTCTTTTTTCATTTAACTTTTTGGACATGCACATTTCTTTTCAGCTCATGATGATGGTTCCTACTTCTTTATCTACTTTTACTTGCAAGGCTCCTCTGTATTAGTTTCATGAAATTATGAAGAGAAAATATATGTTTGTTTGTCTAGGAACTAGAAACAACACAATTTAGGCAATGAAAATGGGGAACATAACTCTAGAAAGCACGGAAAAGTTCATGGTAAAAGTGGTCTAATGATGCATGCTCCTAATAAGATACTTAATACTATGAAAATGCAAAGCTAGAGGTATATTTGAGTGAAAGTTTTTAGAGATATCATTGGAAAAAGTTTTGTAGGTATTTATTGTTGAGTTTAGAAAATAAAAAACTTCATGACTAAAAGTTACTATTTTTTCCTGTGAAAAGATTATCTTTTTGCGAACAAAATTACTCTTTGTTGCAAATCAATATTCGCAAATAGAGTAAAAGTAAAGCTCTAAGGCACTTCATTAGTCACGAGAGAGATATTGAATGGTTTTAGGGCCTATCAATTGTATTTATTTCGTAAATTAATATTTTCACAACACAAAAAAAGAAATAAAAAAAAGGGCCCGGGCCGGCCCTAAAGTTAGGGCCTAGACAGGGCCTCAATTTCCTAGATTTGGGCCCTGCCCAAGCCCGCCCATGTTTCCAAGGCCCGAAGCCCTAAATGGCCTGGCCCATTTTCTGGCCCTTTGGGCCGACCCTTTGACACCTCTAATATAGCCACCTTAACTCCACCCTTTATATATACGAGTCACCGTGATACACGCGATGCGTGTGCGGATATGAAATTAATTGTATAAATTTAGTTAAAAAAATCAAGCATCATGTATACGTGTCTATTGTCATATTCAGTAAAATAAATCTTAAATTACAGAAAAATAAGTTAGCCATATTATCTAGAAATAAGTTAGCAAAATATTATTATCATATCAAATTTGTACTTTAAATTTTATTTTAACTATATTTTTTGATGAGTTTTAATTTGTGAAAACTAAATATGTTTTTATATGTAGTTATTTACCAATTAAGATTTTTATTATGGTCATTTTTTAAAAAATTTCTTGGATTGTCACTTGTCACAATTCTAGGTTGGTAGTTATGTAACACCAAAAAGATGTTACACCAAACCATATTTTTCCTTAATAAGTAGTATATATTTAACGTACGAGGAAGATGCCTTTTTAGAGATGAAAAAACAGGAATTACCTTCTCTAGATACCATAACCAGAATTATAAAAATAATAAAATATAATTTCATACACCATTAAAAAATATAAATCTCGTGTCCATTGTTTGAGTACCATATTTCACATGTTTATAAGTCCGAAACGAGTGGAGTGATTTCTAATAATAATGCTGATGAACAATGTCTAAATTTGAAAATTCAAAAACTCAAACACATAAAGTTAAAAATGGAAAAAAAAAATGGTAACCCAACGGAGCTGCGCTTCACTTGCTATCTTCAATTTTCCAATTCAATTCATAACCTACATGTAAAATTTTTGCATAGTTTTTTTGTAAAAAGTTTGAAGGAATAACCAATATAACGACATTTCTAAAGTCTTTAGCGACAAAGTATGAACGGAAATGATTAAAAAGCGACCCTCAAACGCCACTTGGCTATTTTAATTGCATCAGTCCGCTAATGAAGGAGTAGAATCTCACGCACCCATACCAAACACACACTATAAACAATACACACACACGCACAGACCTCCTCTCTCCGCTAGTTTTCCGTGTAAACTATCTCGTCACCACCTTAGAATCAGATTCGGCCGTCACTCAGCTGATCAGCCGAGTCACAGCTCAGAAGCGGCCTGACTCACTCTCCGCCTCACCTATACCCCTAACACTGTTTCTAACAAACATGAGCTCCTCTATTGTACAGGTAAGTTCAATTATTTGCCTACAAATCATGTTAATTTCGATAATATATTGATTACTGACGGTTTTTCTGGCGAGTAATTAGGGATTGACGAAGTCGCTTGCTATGACCGTGCTCTCCGAGATCGGTGACAAGACGTTTTTCGCGGCCGCGGTGAGTCGGTCATCCTTTCTTACTTTCTTGAATTTGTGAGAAAAATTTGGTGTTGAATTT
This sequence comes from Escallonia rubra, assembly GCA_033065855.1. Classification (NCBI taxonomy): domain Eukaryota; kingdom Viridiplantae; phylum Streptophyta; class Magnoliopsida; order Escalloniales; family Escalloniaceae; genus Escallonia; species Escallonia rubra. The sequence goes on along the minus strand of JAVXUO010002581.1, from coordinate 629,012 downwards.
GATTGAATGCGGTTGATATGTTCAGTAGGAGCTCACCGATGTGATTTTCATTTACTAAGGTGGGTGCGTCATCGATTTGACTACGTATGTCTGTTTCCGCATCCTTATATGGTCGTCCCCACCTAATCCGAAAGTGCTTCGTCAGTAAGGCACTTTTTAGCGATAAACGAAGTGTGAATAAAACGAGGCTGAATAAATGTAGTTGGTGTGGGAATAGATGTTGGCATTTGGTTATGCTTGAGCTAGTTTTGAGCTGTCAATTCCCTTTCTACAACCTGCTAAATTTGCTTGATCATGAACAACATGCAAGAATTTAAGCGCTGTACAGCGGCGGAGATTAGTTATAAGTAAATAGGATTTTGATGAAAAAATGATGAAGAGTATATGGTGATAAATCTTTTGTTTTTATTTCTTCTAAGAGTTTGGAGCTGAATTTTACTAGCAGAACTATATGGGGGTGACGACTATGTCCATTTTTCAAAGAGATTTCGGAGGACCATAAATTTGTTATGCATTCTTATCACAAGGGCCAGAAAAACATCTAAAGAGTGCTATTAACATTTGCTTCGTGAACTTCCCTGGGGCTTTAAGTTAACTCGACGCACTCACGATGTACTAAACCTAGATAATAGTTTGAGTTGAAGAGAAGGCCTATACAAGTGCAGCCAGTAGAATCAATATTGTAGATCCTTGGGGTTTCTTCTGCTACACACTCCCTCTCATGCACAGCGAAAGCTAATAAAATATGATCTGTAAAAAGCCGGTGGTGGAGTTCAATCCATCGTGCTAGTTTCTTTGTCAGAGCAAAGGTGTTGCAGATTCCATCCTTTTCACCCATTACAGATTCTCATTTCGACTTGGCAGCGAATAATCTCCATTATATGCTACCATAAATCCCTTTCATCTACACATACTGTATTCTCCACCCTTCTTGAGTCCATAAATCCCTGTTTTTCCTATTGAAAAGTTTATGCTTCTCTCTCTTATGTGGATTTTCTTCTCAGTTTTCCCCTCGGTTCCTCTTTTATCCTCTCAATCTGTCAAAACAGGCCCCTTAATGGGCGGGCTCCTCTTCTCATCTTGCATGCAATGTTTCTTTTCTTCAGCTACTTTGTTATTTAAAATGACCAATATAGTGCTAGAAGCATATTTTGAAGATTGTGGTCTGAGCAGTGTTTATGATTTCTATCTCTATCGAGAGTCTTGAATTGTCATATGGTTTGAGGAGATTCAGGCATTCACCTATCCATTTTGTCGCAGATGGAAATGCTGGTTTATTATGTTTACATTCCTATGCCTTAAAAAGGGGGAACGGAAGAAAGAGAGGATGTATTCCGAAAAGAAAAAAAAAAAAGAATGAACGAGATGAGCATTTCATCTATCAAGAGCCTATTTGGGATTGCTTACGGAAAGCAAATTTCAGATTAAATGTTCATCGACTGTCAAAATGGTTAATTGCATAAAATACCCTTGTGATTTGGGGTAATTGCAAAGAGGAGGCCCCTGTAATTACAAAATTACAAAGGAGCACTTGTGATTGTAAAAGTGTTGCATGGTTTCTGTAACGATTTAAATAAATTGTCCAAAATACTCCTGTATATAAGCCCTATTTTGTTTGTGTGCAAAAAGAAGTCTTGACCAGAGGGGTGGCACCACCATTCTACCCACACCCGCTACCACTCAAGCCCCACCCTTCGTTGTCACAAGCCCAAGCCCTCTCTCTCATCACAACCATCCAGCCCCTAGCACCACCATCCAGCCATGCTCGTCGCCGCCATAGGCCCAATCCCCCTGCTCTTGTCGCTGCCACAGCCCTGTCAAACCCATCGCCTTCCCTTTCGTCGCCAAACCAATCCCTCTGCTGCAACGCCCTCTTCTCCATTCTTGTTGAGTTTTAATGTTACTGGATCTGTTTGTGGAATAAAACCTATGTGTTTAGGTTTAGATGTGGTTGATTTACCAAATGTGCGATTGAAACCCTAGATCTGAGTTCGTGTGATTAGGGTTGCGATTGGGTGCGGCGCAGGTGGTTGGGGCTGATGGCGGGGTTGACGGTGGTGCAAGTGGTTTGGTTGATGACGGATCTAGCGATACAGAGCTTGCGGTGGGTGGCGGAGGCGCACTTGGCAGCATGTTGATGAAGGGCTAGCGCGGCGGCGTAGGATCATGGTTGGTGATCAAGGCTGAGTGGTGGCAGAAATTGGGGATGGCAGTGGTGGATGGGGCTATGTGGTGGCAGAAATTGCGACTTGGGTTTTGGTTGAGGGTGGCTGCTAGGGGTTTTGTTGGTGAAGGTAGCGGCTAGGGTTAGGGTTTGGTTGGATTGAAGAAGAAATTGGGTGCTGAGTGGGAGAGAAACAAGAAAGGGAGGGTATTTTAGTCTTTTTAATGTATTAAAATCTACCAAACGCACTTCTTAAGAGAGTGATCATGCTCCGTCAATTTAGACGATTTCTTTAACTATTGCGACAACATTGGCACCTCAGGTGTCTCTTTGCAATTGTTGTAATTGTAGGGGGCCTTTTTCCAATTATCCCAAATCACAAGGGTACTTTATGCAATTAACCCCTTTCAAAATCATTTCTAAGCTACTTTTAACAAAATTACTTTTAAGCTACGGATTGTGTTTGGATTAAAAAATAATAAAAATACCGAAAGCAGTTTCAATGTGGCAAAATGACCAAAACTTTAGTGCTTAAATAAAATGTGCCAATATTCCTTGAAATGAATAGGGATAGTCTGGTACTTTACGTGATCAGAACTGATTATGGGAAAGTGATTAATCCATTATCCTTGTTTTCTTGGGTTATGATTTAATCAGTTCTTTAGCTTCTGAAAGCTGATTAATCAGTTTTATGTTTGACAAACACCTGTTAACCTGATTAAAATTCATATTAAATCAAGTTTTACCATCTCAAATTCAATTCCAAACAGGCCTTACCCATTGTGGCTATGGGTCGTATCTCATATGCTAGGAAGTATTGACACTTCCCTGGCATGTAGCAAACCCTTTATTGTAACCTTTAAGTTATCAGACATGCCTACATGTTCCCAACATGACTGATCGAGTCTTATTAGATGTATTAGATGAGAGTTGGTTTGCTTTGTTTGAATCCTTTCCCCGCGCTGGTCTGGCATGCTTTTAACTTCTAAATACGAAGTAATTAAAATCTTCAAGGATCTACTCTGGCTCTTCTGTGGGCATACTGAAGTGCAACTTCGGTCCCATTTAGCTTTTGCATTTCGTGATAGAGTTAAGGTTATTGAGGAAGGACAAAGTGCTCGAGTACATCATTCTACTAAAAGCTAATGTTCAAATCTAATGCTGTGGGTCGAAACGTGAATTCCCTTTCTTAATGTTCTATCATGACACAGACTATTGTTCCTTTGTACTAAAAACAGGCAAAAATAGCATTACATGTGTTTATCTGACATAAGTGATGCTTGTTTAGATCTTAGCAATGCGCCATCCCAGGAAACTCGTCTTTGCCGGCTGCATGGTAGCTTTGACCGTAAGGCTTTTAGTCCCTTGGCACTTCATATATTTTTACTCGGTTGTTGACCTTTGGTGTCCCTAAATCACATGTATTTTTGCTGTTTAATAGGTCATGTGCATCCTATCTGCCCTTCTTGGCTGGGCTGCTCCAAATCTGGTAAGAATGGTTTTACATTTTTGGTTTTGTAACTTGTCTATATAATTTACTTTTACCAGACAATTGATATGTTTAATGTAATGTACTATACGTTTTGTAACAACTAATCTACTTTGTTGGAACTAAGATGACCGGCATATTGTACTGTCTGAATTCAAATCCTTTTGTTTCTGAAAGCTTAGTGATCTACAATCAAAAGCCAATGGAACTCTAGACTTGATGGAAGACTGACCATTCCATTCCCTGCTGGGTCTAATGCCCTTATGGCAGGTGATGAAGAATTCAACAGTGTAATGATTCTCATTCCTTTGTGCTGGCACCCTGTGGCTGCAATGGCGGTGGCGTTCGCATTGCTAATCTCTGCTTTAAGCCCTAGGTTTTTTTGCACTAGCTAGATGCAACTCCGTTAGTGTTTACGTTAAAGTCCCAAATTGCCGACTGGGAAAAGAAATTTTTTCTGTTGTGACGACAACACCTCTCAGCAGTAAGTTTGATGTCATTGTAGCCAGGTCACCATTAGCACGAAGGGATACACTCTGTGCTCTAACTCGCAAGACCACATTTTCGGAGAAAATTCATGAAAAATTTGCAAATTCGAATGGTCAAATTTGTGGGTCTTTAAGTAAACATGCGGATTGCTGTGAGATTGACTCTCAAGCCAATAACACATGCCCATGTGGCGTTATACAGTGGCACAGCACCGCATGAGATCATGATGGCTGCTTCTATAACTAAAAAGTGCCCAACATAGAGGTTACCAGGACTCAAAAGTGCAACTCTCAACTTTGACTTTTTCAAATTTGCCGCTCTAGCTCTGGTCCTGATCCGTCGTGGATGTGCAATGATTCTGTGTCTACTTCCATGAACTTCTTAGTACGGTCATATATCGGTTAACTTAGTAGGAGAATTAATAAGTATATGAAAAGGTGTTTCTTCTATGCTTCATATTGTTAACTCCATCGGTCATATTATCGTGTGGATTTGAATTCTTCAGAAGTCAAGCTTATTCGTACGGTGTTAATAGGTAGTTAAGGACAACATGGACCTAGGCCCTATAAATTCCTGGAATTATTTACATGGGACTATCATCCCATTATTTCACCTACTTTTTGTTGGTGTTCTCTAGTAACCTGTTCATAAATTTTCTGTGGTTGTAAACAATGCAGATCTCACGCAAGTGGACTCATCACATAACAACCATATTGTTTTTGGGTTTTGGTATATGGTCTTTGTGGGATGCATTTAATGAAGGGTAATTCCTGTCTTTATTCCCGCTTTCCCATCATTTGCATGTACACTAATCTCCATAGTAGAATTTGGTTTTTTCTTCAATGATATTTGATTCAGTTTGTCCTAATAGGGAGTCTGAAGAGCTGGCTGAAGTCGAAGCAAAATTGGTTTGCCTCTCTATCTTTCGCACTGTACCATATATTGAAAACGATCTTACTAACATCCCTTTAATGATGCGACTAGGATGCTGACTTTAAAGCTAATACTGGAGCGAAAGGCAAAAACAAGGTATTTCAAGAAATATCGGCCTTTACCTCAACCTTTGGCACTATCTTGTTCTCTTATTTTTCTTCTTTCCCCCTTTGTATTTTGATGTATGTATGTCTGTTGTTACTACATAAAAGCTGTTACTTTTAGCCAGTCAAAGTTTCAGTATTCTAAAAAAGTACCAGAGAATCAAGATTTAAGCAACTTCTGTCTTGCAGTTCTTCAGTTGCTTGTATCGTTAACCATGACAGATGCACTAATCTTTCCAGGCTGTTATTTCGAAGAAGCAGAAAAGGCCATTTCTCACTCAGCTCTTCTCGCCCATCTTTCTGAAGGTTGTAGTTCACTTAACCTATCTACGTGCATTCTGATAGACACAACAAAGTACGTAAACTGATATATTCTCCCCATTCTCAGGCATTTTCGATTACTTTCTTTGGTGAATGGGGTGACAAGAGCCAGGTAAATATCAGAAGCACGTAATATATCGATAATGAATCCATATTACTACATATCGCCGTTTCTGTTGCTTTATGTGTGTCTAGCAATAACTATAAGTGACCTTTCAGCTTGCTACTATTGGGTTGGCTGCAGATGAGAATCCATTTGGCGTTGTTCTTGGTGGAATAATGTAAGCAAAACTAATTTTATCTTTTAGTCTGATGAAAGCATACTGTACATTTTTTCTATTCTAAAAGCTGAGAATTGGAAGTACTCATTTTTGCTTTCCTTTTTCAGAGTCTAGTAGTTTGAAACATTACATACAGTAGGTAGGTACACCACAAATATTACGTTTTTTGCCTCTCTCTATATTTCAATTCTACGCAGATAATATTCCTCTTTATATTATTCCCTATTTATTTTGAATGAAAAGCAAACCCTTGCTTATTGGTCCTGATGAAAGCCTAAAAAGTAATGAGGAGACCGGGAAGCCTTCTAATTTAACAGGATTATGCTATTTGCACATTGATGGCTGTTTTTACCTCCACTTTTTTCCTTTATTCTTGCCATTGGGGTGCGGGCCGTGAGGTATTATTTTCTTCAGCCTGATTCCCTTTCTTAGACTCGTTTTCGCTCCCAATCCCATCAACCTGAGCAGCTTTTGAGAAATGATACACCATGGTTGACTGAATATCCTAAGCAATTTATCAGGTCGTATCAACCCCTAAACATGAATTTTTTACACTATGCACATCTCTCTGTGAAAAGGAAACAAGAAAACAAGTTTTGGTCAGATCTGGACATTGGACATTCCCATGTGTCCCAGCTTAGTTTGAAATTTTGATATTGTGACCTACTCTTGATAATTTCTGCAATCTTAGGAGAATGTAAAATGTTGTGGATAGTGATACTGCTCTTATTGCAGGTTTTTGAGCAGCATTCATTTAATTTTCATGATTTTTAATGCTTGATGATGTTCATCTTTGTCAGAGGACAAGCTTTGTGCACTACTGCTGCCGTTGTTGGAGGAAAGAGCTTGGCAACTCAGATATCTGAGAGAATAGTAAATGACTGTCTTTGCTTTTTTCTCTTAATAATGTGTGTTATATCCTCTCTCTGTCTGTCTATCTCTCTCCCTCTTGCTCTCTTTGTTGACCAGCATTATCCGTCCAATCGTGAACTATTGCACTCCACTAGGACGAAAAGGCTTAAGAAATCTCAGCGGGGTCCCCGTGGAGTGCAAATACTCATAATGGGATTGAATATCATTTCCCATATTTTGTCCCCTTCTCTTCTTTTTCTTGTTAGTTTATTTACAGGACGTATGTTCAAGTAAGTTGTTCGGATGCAGGTTGCACTCTTCGGTGGAGTACTATTCATTGTTTTTGGAATCCAATCATTCCTATCAACGGTCGAGTCATGATGTCCGTATCTTGATACTGTATGGTTAGTATACCCCTTATCCTTTATGAGATTAATACAACTGGATAGTTCGTACTTGCTATCTCTGCCCTTGCTGCACTGTTTGAGAAGGGATTCATGACATATCTTTTCTAACCTTATCATTTCTGGCAGTCCATTTTGAGATCTTTCATCTCTTACGTGAGAAGGTTTTGACCATTTGCACTTCACATGTTACTAATCTATCTTTCCCTTAAACTTGCAATCCCCACTAGTTAAGCCAACTCTCTCTCTCTCTCTCTCTCTCTCTCTCTCCCCCTCCCCCCTCCCTCCCTCCCTCCCCCCACCTTAAGAATGCATGCAAGCATGAAATAGACACATGTCATGATGCTTAACGGTTAGCCCAAAATTGCATGCAAGCATGACATAGAAACATGAAATGATGCTTAAACTTTTTTGCTATATCCAAAGTAGTTTTACAAACATCCATTACTTGCGTGCAGTGAATGAAAGATGGTCTAGTGAAATAAAGGACCAGAAAACATACAGATACTGTAGGAGAGCTCTGCATTTACCATTCCAAGGCCTCATGGTTATTGTAATGTACAATAGCATTCAACAAGACTGATTCAAAGAGTTACATTTAAATAGACAAGATCAGGTTTGTCCTGTATTTTTGGCATCGTTGCCGTGGAGGCACTCCTTTACTTTCTTGCCTCCTCTTCTGTCTTCATAAACTTTTGTTGGACATTGTATTGTCATCTTTAACTGCTGTAAGTGATAAAAACATCGGTTCATATTCTTTTGATGGTGTCTGAACATATTCGTTATACATCTTCTGGGATATTTTTCGTCTTCGTTCTTTTTATCATGTGGAGGTATTGGGATTGAAGGCAAATCTAAGTAAGAATAAACTTGTTAACGTGGATGAGATGATGTGCCTCCTTGCTGATCTCTGTCCATATGTGGGAGTGATTGAGCCTTTCTAGAAGAGATTGGCCGCCAATACTTTGGTTGCTGTGCTTCAACCGATCTTTATACCTACTTTATATCCCTCTTTTTCCGTGCCTAAATTGGTACTAGGTAGAGAAAAGAATTATCAAGCTTAGTTTGTCATGTGGGGTGGCATTGAAGATGAATACAACTATCTTGCAGAGAGTTGGAACATAAATGCTCTGTTTTCTTGTGTATATGGTCTCGGATGATGCCAAACTTTTGATGAATGTCTTCATTCTTGGCCTACGCCTCTACGCCTTTGGTGTTGTATGATGAATGTTTTCATTCTTGGCCTACGCCTTTGGTGTTGTATTTGTTGGCGGTTGCATATACATAGTTTTCAAGATCTTTATCCGACTGATAATCTGTCCTTCGAACAAGCCTTTGGCGTAAACTACAGACAGTGAGCAGCCTAGTTTAGATGGTCAACTACGATAATGCAAGTCCTTGCTGATACTTGTGTGGGGCTTATGATGATGATTCTTCAATACAATAACCACTAAACAAGTCCTTTGCATCGTCTGGGAAAAAGGGAAGAGAAGGTGCAATTCCTTGCTAACAGCGTCAACTATGATCATCAGGCACTTCTTGGAAATTTGCACCATCAGGGGTTCAAAGAATTCATTAGAGAGCTTCCAAGAATTCGTTGGACATATTTTCTTTGACAAAAACCTTAATCTGGAACCGTGATAGATGCTACTGTGGATTTTTTTTTTCTTGGAGAAGCTAATTAACTGCAATTACCATGGATCAGCAGCTACCCTGCCCTTTATTGTTGAGAATGATCAAATAAAGTCACTTTATGAGGAGGTACGAAACTTGAGAACCTTGTTCAGTGATATGCAACAAATTGGAAAGCATGAGAGAATGAGACATCTGGTGGCAAAATTTGTAGACGTAGCTTATGAGGCAGAAAAAGCGGGTGACGCATTTGTAGTCCATGCCATCCTTCTGAGTAGTGGAAGCTTGACTCAAGAAGATGCTCATGCTTATCTAGAGCTCAAAAATGTCATGGAAGAGATTAAAACTATAACGACTGAGGTGACAGGTATCGATTACAAGAAGATGCATGGCACCCATGTTCCGCAAACCGAGAAGTCTTCGTTCGAGGTCATCAAGAGCAACATCATTTAGTACAAGGAGGCATCTTTATGGGACTTGATGATGAAGCGATGACGATAATGGAGAGGCTTACAAGTGATCAAAAGCAGCTAGAAATTATCTCGATATTGGAATTGCTGGACTTGGTAAGCCCACTATGGCGAAAGAAGTGTACACTGATCAGTTTATTCTATATCACTTAGATATTCGTGCTTGGATCTGCATTTCCCAAACATATCAAAAAAGGGATATTTGCTCGGCACCTTGAATTCTGCTGATCACCTGCTCAGTGACAAAGCTCACAACATTAGCCATGAAAAGCTAGGCGAAGAGCTCCACAGACGCTTAAAGGGCAAGAGATATCTCACTGTCATTGATGATATATGGGACATCAGTGCTTGGGGTGAAACCATGTTTTCTCTATATGAGAGCATTCCCTGAAGACTACAAAATTCTTGTGCAAAAGTTGATATGGTTATGGGTAGCTGGGGGATTTATCAAATAATTCCTACGTGAGCTCATATTCTTTAGGTGGAGCAGACACCAATGTGAAGCACCCATATTTTACATTTCCTGCAACCTTACATCTTCTGTGGTGAGACTTCCTGCACTGCCATTCACCCTCCTGCAGGCTATTCTTGGCTCTGGAGTAAACTGCCAAAACTAAGAGGTGTAGCTCAGCAGCTGTTTTCAGTGCTAAGGATAAGCTGAAGAATTCTCCTGCATGAGTCGATAGCTATGCTCTAGGCCATTATGACTCTGAAACCAAGTATGGCTAGCAACCAATTAAAGGGAAAAATTTACGTGATTTTTTGCAGGAAAGGAAAACTAAAATTCACCGGAAGGCTGCTATGGATAATGAAGCTTTGATTAGAGATACAACTGGCTCATTAGATGTAGAGTTCTCAGGTGGAAAAATGTGCTAAGAACTTCGTATGAGTTGGGGTATCTCGAAACTTTGCTCTTGTAGTCAACTTAAAGGAATTCCAAGGTAGCATAGAATTAGAGCTGTTACTAGATGTTCTGATGAAAGTAAGGATTCGATCAGTTGCTTGATATATTCGAGTCCCAGAGGTCAGCGGCCACAAGGTCTATCGCTGTGTGAGGCTATTGTGCCCTTTCAAGCGTCTTTATGAGCAGATGGGGTTGCCAATCCTTGCTCGGGCAAGTTGTTTTTCTTCCAAAATAATGAATTATGATCTCATTTCTAAAGCAAAACATGTCTCACTGAATCCATTTGTCTTTTGTTGGTTGACACTCTTTTATCAGTTCAGTTATCTTTACAGGCATAATCGTACTTGGGAATTGAAACCAACGTAAAACGAGAAAATTAAGAGTAAGTAATGCTCGACTTCACATTGATATTTGCATTTTCTCGATAACTTAGCATTGAAGTGAAAATCAAAGAGGAAGACAAGTAGTTTTGATCGAATTTACTAAACTTGCAAGACTTGCTTGCTCAGCTCCATTCAATGCTTGCTTGCTTGCTCAATTGTGTTCACCATATAACGGCACACAAGACCATTCCTCATGAGTAGAACTTATAATTTGAGGAATCAACAATGATATTCCGGAACCCACCAATGGTTGATGCCAACATAATGGAAACTCCAATGATTATGCATGCCTGAAACGCACAAAATTAACCAGATAATTTCGGTTGTATGCACATTCAAATGAGAAGGTAAAGCTTATTTTTAAATCCATCTTACTCACCCAGTTGATAAGCCATGAGCGACTGAATCTCCTTGGCTTCTTAAGTGTGAGCCATATTATGCTGGGGAGCTGCAAAAATTCTCAACATAAACTTAATAGTTCCTTCACTCACTCGAACCTCGTAAATTCGACCGAGAAAACTACTGAAATAGAAACATAATGAGAGCTTTGGCTTACAAAATAAGAAGTGGGCGTAAAACCAAATCCGCCAAAGAATCCAAGAAGATCAGCGAAGAAAGGGAAGGTGACGCCAATGAATAGAGTGAAGGCTGCAAATTTCAACTCGACTTATCAGTAGTCCTAGTTCAGAGAATTACTGAATGAGGTCAACTCATTTACAAAATGGAAGAAAGATTAGTCATGAAGGGCCATTACCAACATAAGCAGAACGGACGAGAAGTCTGAGTGAAATTCCTGGAGGGAATTTCAACCTTTTCACCATCATCCTCTCCAGCAAGTCAAACACAGGCATTGCATAAACCTGCAAATTTCCTCTTTTAAGATTAAGTCTTAGGCCCCCCCGGGGGGGTGGGGTGGGGTTGTCGGGGAAGGAACATTAATCGTACCTGGTAGCTACCAATGACATGGACCACCACCATCAGGTTAGCAGCAGCAATGAGCCACGATGGTCTTTGGAGTGATTGTAGCACATTGTCTGTAACATCTTGGCCGAATGTCCAGTATCCGATAAAAGCAACAGGAAAATAGCAAAGCGCATTGATAACATAGGCCATAAATGCACCCTTCCACATTGGTACTTTTGAAGGCACCTCAGGAGTAGACGGAATCGTGGCCTGAATTTCGAGAGCCACTGCGTGGCCAGCATACGCGAATGATATCTGACCCAACGCGTTGAAGACCCGAAAAACAGAATCAGCTGGACTGGTTTTCTTGTATGCATAGCTCACATCCTCAACCCTACCTCGACTTAAGGAACCTACCCAAGCTATAGTTGAATAACTGCAATCACAATGCAGCACCATTCAAGTCACTAAATAATATATCTGCAGATTATGCATGACGAAACTTTCCTAGTTACTCAACATAAATGGCTTTTCAGGCAGATCAAATTTTGTATAATACACGACAACCAAAAATTATAACAAACTTTTGATTTCGCAAAGTTTCAATCGTGTCTCTCTCTTGGTTATTACACACTGTAAGCAAAACTACAAAAACCAGTTGAAAGTTACTGGACTATTTTTCTTGGCAGTTTAATTGATTTCTCCACGACGAATCTCTGATGTTTTTGGTACTCCTGTTGATTTCCACATGGAAATTTTTTCTGTTTCCATCATCCTTGGTACTACACCGAAGATGACAGCTATTCAGATGAAACTTGAGCTGTTAGGGAATGGAATGAATGGACGCCCAAGAATATACACCATTCCTTTAACATCAAATAACCATGTTCAAGCTTGTGGCACTCAGTTTGGAATACCACTTTACTTCCTTATCCCAATCTTGATTGTGCCTCAATAAAACAACAGAACACTGTATATGTGGCCACCTCTCCATTGAGAGTTTCTGTTTCTGCGCTTCACGAATTTGTACGTCTGGCCTTCCACAACAGTAGCCCGTTACAGTGCCAAACATACACTTGTTTGCAACCCTAGACACATAACTAATCTAGTGTGTGGTTTCCACAGGTTCCTTAAGCCCAGACCACAAAAAACATCGAGTATCTCACTCAAATACTTCCTTGAAACTGATTTTTTGACACTTACTAAGCAAGGCGGTTAGTATAACTTTAAAAAGCATCGAGTATCTCACTCTAATAGTTCCTTGAAACTGGAATCGTGACACTTCACACTTACTAAGCTAGGCAGTCAGTACAGCTTTAAAAAACATCGAGTATCTCACTCTAATAGTTCCTTGAAACTGGAATTGTGACCCAACAAACCATTAAAAAAGCTTGGTTACTAAGCAAGGCAGCATACCTGAGTGACATGATTGCGGCAGCTAGTGAAACGCCAGCGACGGAATTGAAGTTGGGGAGTTGAGAGAGGAAGAAGTGGGTGGAACCAAAGATGCAAATCCAGTAGGATTGCCTGAGCCTGGTGCAGTTAGTACAGGCCATCTCCATGAACTGCTTGAGACACGCCCCACCAGTGACCATGTACACAATGTCACAACCAACTTGTACAATTAGCTGTTGAGGAAGCACTATCCATGGCCCAAGCTTCGGCCCGAACGCATGCTTTCCAAGGTCGTAATATCGATCAAATCGAACTCCTGGAACGCATTCGTGGAGCTGTATCATCTGCCACATTGAGTTCAAGGTGACGAACCAAGATAGGACCATCACCACTACCCCTGGACCCCTGAGAGGAAATTTTGGAACATCATGGCACTTTACTATTTATTTTCAGAAAGTACTTCGCAATTTTAGGGATGTAGTAACAAGAAGAAAATAAAAAAAAGAACGCGTCGATATTCAAAGGGCCATGGAGGGAGTAAGAGAGGACATATCAAGCGATGCTAGCAACTGTGGACTAAGAAGTGAGACACCATAGAAACACTGTGGTTGATTGTTTCAGTCTTCGAGTTACCCTGGACTTCCCACTGTAATTAAGTGTGGAAAGGCAACTTTCCTTTTCCCAACTGTTCGGAGCACAAGTAAGACACTATGCGCTGCCTCACTCCTACTGAAAATTTTCTCAGGTGTAAGCAATCATGACAACAAATGATCTTGAAAACCCAATCTTCCTACCAAATACGACTCTACAGACGCATACAGAGGGAGAGAGAATGGTATTACCACCCTAAGTGGGCCATGGCAGAAGGCAAGCCGAGAACACCAGCACCAACCATGGCAGTGACTGTGTGAAAAGTTGAGTACCACCATTTGGCTTCCCTAGGGGGACCTTCAATCCACTGCTCATCTGATGGAACTTCCTGCCCCAGTTTACAAGAAAACCAATGTTACTAGATACCATTTGCACACAGTTTGTAAAGCAAGATTCTTCAGTACTTAGAAAACGGATGTTATCATGTTCATCACCTTTGGAAGTGGGGGAGCAGCAGCTGAAACCATCTTTGCCACCAAACAAGCACACAGAGTCACCTTGAATGTGGGAGTTCGTAAGTCATCATCATCATGTATTTGTAGTGGTTCATCACTCAATTGTTTGATGGAATAAAGGCAAAAGAGTAAGAAAGAGGACTCTTTAATTGGTCACCTCTACTTTTGTGTTAGTTTCTGTTGCTTCCACCAAAACTAATTTCTTTGATGGCTATAATCACATGAATGAAGACAGGATTTTTGTATGGATACAAGAAGAGGTTAGATGTTAGCTTTACTACCCAAAATAAGGCTGTAAAACCCAAGTTTAACGTACCATACAATTATTTAACTTACTTTGGGCATTACTGATTTTGCTTGAATCTCCTACTTCCACAACATGGTTAAAAACCAATACAATACGGCCTGACCACATTCATAGACTCCTAAATCGAGCAACTAAGCGCGACGTTAGTTCTAGTTCCCCCAACCGGGACTATTGGCCGTAGATGGCCGGATGCCGAATACTTTAGTTGTTCAAGCTTGGTGAGAATCGAAACGCAAGAAAAGATGCCGAACGAGACACCAAATATATTTCATTGACCGAAGCTCAACATTTTAGTGAGCTTTCTAATATGCTTAAAGCAACTCTCGCAGCGGAGCTTGAGTAGCTTAGTTAAAAACTAAACTTTACAAAGCAAGAAGTCCAAATACACCATCAAAATATACTGGTTGTATCAAAATTTATATCACATGAATAAGTGGTATCACGGTTAGGGCCACCTACCTACTGCCATACTGGTCTAGATCATGGATCATGGGGTCCTAGTTTTGGCACTCCATCAAGCACCCAATGCCCTATTACATGACTTCAATGGATGATGAAAAGCTTTGTAGGTTGATTACCAAGGGCATTAAAAAAAAAAAAAAGCTTTCTTGGTAGGTGAATTGTACCTATCCTAAAATGATGATTCATATTAACTTTATAAAGTGAAGTCTAATCATTACCGAAGGGAGGAAAGGTACAAACTTTGGAGGTGGTGGGGGTCTAATTCTTTGAGTTTTTTTCCCTTAATAACCCATTTTTAATACTTAATTACCTCTTTACCTTATTTTGAACCTTATTTACCTATATAACCCACTTTTGAAAAACGTGGTTTCAAACCACGTTTTCAAAAGAATAAAACGTGGTTTGAAACAAAGATTTTTTTTGAAAACATATGAAAGACAGAGATTTCAAAAGAAATCTCTGTTTCAAACATAGATTTCCTTGAAAACATGGTTTGAAACCACGTTTTCTTTCCTTGAAAAACGTGGTTTGAAACCACGTTTTTCAAAAGTGGGTTAGATAGGTAAATAATGTTCAAAATGGGGTAAAGAGGTAATTAAGTATTAAAAATGGGTTATTAAGGAAAAAAAACTCCTAATTCTTTCTATTTGAAGTGTCCCCACTAGCTTTAGAAGCCAGGAGGTCACAATCCATTGCACTCCTCAAAAGTGAAGATAATTATATCAATTGGGTCAATCTTAAATCCAAAGTAGTAATAATAAGGGAAAATTACGTAAAATACTCCTGTGGTTTGGGATCGTTGCAAAAAGACCCTCGTTGTTACAAAAAATGCAAAAGAGCACATGTGGTGTCAAAAGTGTTACAACAGACGATTTCTGTAACGAAACAAAAAAATTGTCCAAAATACCCTTGTATTTAAACCTAAACATTGTCTTTGTACACCAAAATCTCGAGCAGATGGGCGGCATCACCACCCCAGCCACACCGCCACGGTGCCACCACTCGAGCCTGCCCTTCATCGACCACAAGAACAAAAAGGAACTGCTCTGCTTTAGCTCTCATTTCCATAGTCACAGTCGAACTGCTCTGCACCAGCCATGCTCGACGTTTCCACAGCCCCGCACCGATTTGAAACATTGCGATCTAGGGTTTCAACCCCAATCAAGAGGTTTCAATTGCAATTTGGGGTTTCAATCACAGATGGCGGCGGCTGGACTGGGCAGTGACCGCGACTACGGCGGATGGACTGGGCTGTAATGGCGTTGGTGGCGGTAATGGCTTGCGTAATTGTAGATCTAGGTTTTTTTTTTTAGAATTCTTGGTTTTGGAAGCTTGAGGCTTGTGGTTTGTGAATCAGCAGGTGGGCAGTGCAATTGGCTAGGGTTGATGGCGAAATTTGGTGGCGGCACAATTGGCTAGGGTTGACGGCAGGCTTGGCGGCGGCGCAAGTGGCTGGAGTTGATGGCGGGGCTAGCTGCGATTCAAGAGGTTGGGGGTGATGACAGGATGGCGACGCGAGTTCGTAGTGGGTGGAAGGGGTCGATGGTGGCGTCGCACAAAATGGGTGGTGGTGGCAGTGGATGGGGCTGGGTGAGGGTGGCGGCTAGGGTTTTGGTTGGTGGCTAGGGTTAAGGTTTGCTTGGGTTGGAGCAGAAAATGGGACTTGGGTGGGAGAGAAAAAAAAAAGGAAGGTAATTTAGTCTTTTTAATATATTAAAATATATCAAATGCATATTTTAAGAAAGTGAATATCACGCTCTGTTAATTTGGACGATTTTTCAAACGATTGTAACACTTTTGACACCACATGTGCTCTTTTGCAATTTTTGTAACAACGAGGGTCTTTTTGCAACGACCCCAAACTACAGGGGTATTTTACGCAATTTTCCCTAATAATAATCGTCATATATACATCACGGGTACCAAAAGTTTGAACTGGGTACTACGAACCACGTTTAGTCATCAAGAATGCACGATAATCGTGAAAATGGTCAACCAGATTGACCTCCCCATGTAAACTGGGTACTACGAACCACGTTTAGTCGTCAAGAATGCACGATAGTCGTGAAAAAGGTTAGTCAGATTGACCTTCCCTTGTAAATACATGGATTTTGTTTGTCGTTTGTGAAATAGCAGTTTCTTCCCCGTGGTTTTGTCAAGTTCCTTTTGGGGTGGTTGACCAGGTCCTCTAACATGCTGATATTAGTAGAGATTCCACACGTCAATGCACAATTTACCCGTAGAAAGCCCCAAAAGCAAAAGTTTATACTTCCCTTTATCTCTTTATCTTAAAAGTGTAATGTATTTAACCATGTTTCTACACATTTTTATTACCCAAAATGGCCTTTGAGATACTCCATATTACAAGCTACTCTCCTGTTTCAAAACCAATGCACCCCTGTGCCAACCGCTCGCGCCATTTCCAATCGGCACAATATAATTGAAAAAGACACCCAAAAAAAAAAACTAACCGTTACTTTTCTTACTCCAACTGACTTTGCAAGCAAACTGTCTGTTTCCAAACACAATGCACCATTATCTTCCAACGCCTGTTTCCGACATGAAGAAGAATATACGGGCACATATCTTTGTTTCAGTGTCGTGAGTGTTACTCCGAGTTGAGGAATCAAAGTAAAAGAAGGCCTCTCTTATGTTGATAACGGGCGACAATGGAAACCAAAGCAAAGGACACCAGCATAAACCAGCTGGCTCCATTGTGATCAATAGTTATCTGCGCCATTCTCTAGCATCAAATGGTGCCTAATACCAGAAGGGCTTTATTATGCTACGACAGAGAAGGAAAGAAAAATCAAAGGAGCAACGTTATCACATAAACAACACCCGCGCACCTCTGCAACCTCCTGAACATTCCAAAACCCAATGACTTTTTCTGTTTTTCTGTTGGATAAAACATTCGGCCAACATAATTTTCAAGTGCAGATTACTTTGTGGACGTTGGGTCCAAATTTTGGGGATTTTTTTTTATCACAATCATCTTTGTCTCCCAGTAAATCAACAACGTAGCATTGCCTCCGTCTTTGATGCTCTGGTAGGATTCGTGTACCGGTCCCTGCCTTTCGCACCGGCCAAGGGTAGGCAGTCGTTCCACTCCCGATTCTCTTCAAGTCTCAAGATTCCTAATGCCAAGACCAAATACCGCCAAAGCCCAATACTGCAGAGATCTACTCACTTGCAACTTCTTCGTAAAAGAAAGAAGACTAAGATTTCAATCTTGGGAAACCGCTGCTATGTGTCCGGACTCTGGGCTATTCACTAACTGAGGTCCAAACCGTTAATCCTAACTATTATGTTTGCTCTGCCTGTTCATCTTCTCTTTACACAATCTGCTTGCATACATGTCCTTACTTTAATATACTTTTAGACTTGCACAAATGCACTTTCTTGGTTGCATGTGTACAAATAGACAATGCTCATTCCATGCACACAATATCTTTTTCATTGATACATCTCGCAATTTGTAGTTGATTAAGTTCTGTGTCTATGTTTTTTTCTTCAAAATATTAATTTTTTTTGTTAGTGCAATACCTAGAAAAGCGGAATTCCGGATACTAACTGAATCTCTTAGTAACCATTTTGGGTTGCATTGTTTTTAGTTATACCAGGATCATTTTTATATGGTTAATTAATTAATATTGGAGTATTAACGTGTATATCATGTAATCTCCTTGCCATTTGTATGTATGTTGTAGATTGACACTTTTGCTATGACTACATGTGAATAAGTTTTATATGTTACGTGTAGGCAATGTTCCTATCGTGTCGAGTACTTCTTTCATTTTAGATCTATTCTTCCTCCATATTTGTGTATTTGTAGAAAAACATTGGATGTCTCATTTGACAAAATAATTGAAGCCACAATTGACTGTTTCATTAAGTACAGTTCTATGAAAATCAGTAACTCATTGCTTGGGTATCTTCCTTTAATTTCAGTTACAACACTTCAAGAGTACTTCTTTCCTTATCCTCAAACGTATAACTCTAAATATGTAGGCGATGCAAGGGCTAACTTAATGACCACAATAGAACATTGCCTTAAGTAATAGATAGAAGAAGCTCTTCAGATGTAATCGAATAAGTAGAGTCCCCTAAAGAAAGAGCTAGCTTCTAATTAGAGTGTCCCGTAAATTCAGATTGATCAGTTTGAAGGTATTGAACAAATTAGAATATAGTGTGTGTGTGTGTGTGTGTGAGAGAGAGAGAGAGAGAGAGAGTAGGCAGCTACCAAACTCCAAAGTTTGCATTTTGCTGTAGCATGGTTACTATTAGGAAACCAATACACAGAAAAATCTATAGATAATACTTTTACTTGCAATTTTCTAATTAGCCCGAGAAATCTATATGCTGACTCTTTAAGGTTGGAGTGCTGGAATGAAGCTTTTCAAGGTAAGTATCTAGAGCACTAATGATTTCTAAGGTGATAGTGACAATAACTATATCATCATTTTTTGGGTATCTAAAATCGGAGCCATGCTTTGCATTTGAAATAATAATAAGAAAATCTGATTTTTGGGAGTTGAATTTACATAGCTTAGTAAATTTAGGGTGCCGGATGTTGCTAAAATTGACCTTAAGAAACAAACAAGGCACCGACAATGTGAGCATTCCATAGGAATAAGGAAAAATCACACTTCAAATTACAGCCAATAAGAACAATTAGTCTGATTCAACATAATTCATTGGTTACGTCGTGCTTATTACTCATCAGCTGCATATGAGAGAGGAGAGGGTATAAATCTAGGTCAATGGTTGGCCTAGAGAGAGAGAGAGAGAGAGAGAGAGAGAGAGGAAGACGAGGAAGAGGAACTGACAAGGTAGGTATTTGTTTTATGTTGATAGGTATCAGTAGAAATAGCAACAATATCTGAGATTGAAAAATCGCTGATAATGCCACTTAAAGGAAAAGCAAACTTATGAAATGATCATTCCAAAAACTTGTCCTTTTAACTTAAGTTGATGGGATTACTCAAATTCCTACATGCCAATGCACACTGAGTAAATTGCATTTGTGCGTATACCGAAGGACTTGAAAGAAGCTTGTTCGAACTTTGAAGGTCTAAGACTCTCATTCCAGCAAATTAAAAAGGAAACATTTTTCTTCTACAAATTGGAGTAGTCGATCAGATTGCGTATTCCTAGACTCAAAATGGAAAGGTGTGGAGAACTTTGAAGTGGTTTGTTGAAAAATAAGTCACCTATTTGAATGCAAGATATTTATGACATTGTTTCGGTAACATCTCAAAGTCCGTTTTTAGTTGGCTCAATTGCTATATCTTATGGATACTCTATTTAGGCATATACATACTTGTGCATCTTTGGTTTAAAATATCTTATGTTTGACCATGACAGGTAAGATGATAATTGTTTTTGAAGTCGGCTATTAATGAGAAAAAACCTTCATGCAGTTGTTGATGAAGTTATGTTCATTGTTATGACACTATATGTTGTTTGCATGCAGATTTTTATTCTAGAGTTGCCCAGATGAGTTCATTTGCGTAGCCTTTAAAAAGACATGGGTTTGGTACAAACTTTATGCTGAACTCTGAGAATATATTTGCTAAATAGATTTTTTAATATGGTTTGTAGTCTCCAATGTTCAAAGTGAAAGTGAATCCCTACAAGTAGACAAATTTCCAGGTTCGGCAGGATAAGTCCTCAGGGGCGGAGCCAGGATTTCATCCCAGGGGGTGCTAAATATATATCGTAATTAATAAATTTTTTTATTAGTAAAATAGCAACAATTTTTTTTTTTATTATTCTTTTACTTTTTCAGTCATGTTTCATTATTGCGTTAACCTAATTTCAACCCATCATTCAACTAAATCACATTCAATATCTCAATCCAATTGGGTCCCATCCTCCATCAATCTCAATATCTCAATGCTAAACATTAACCATAATCAATATCTCAATATCTCAATATCTCAATATCTCAACATTATACATAATCAATGCTAAACATTAATCATAATCAATATCTCAAGATTATCCATAATCAATGCTAAACATTAACCATAATCAATATCTCAAGATTATTCATAATCAATGCTAAACATTAACCATAATCAATGCGCAAGATTATCCATAATCAATGCTAAACATTAACCATAATCAGTATCTCAATATCTCAAGATTATTCATAATCAATGCTAAACATTAACCATAATCAATGCGCAAGATTATCCATAATCAATGCTAAACATTAACCATAATCAATGCTCAACATTATCCATAATCAATTGATTCAATTCAATGCTCAAGATTATCCATAATACATTCCTAATTTCAGCTATGATACTAAAAGATAACAAACAAATTTTATAGAGACGGCAGATGCAGGGGAATTGTGCAGGGCATTTATTCACACACACACACATAATATCAGCAATATGTGGACTGCTCATTCCAGATGCGGACAGAATGGGTAACTTTACCGGCTGACATAGAAACAAAATTCAACGTTAACATTAACAGAGAGAGGCACAGATAAAGGGGCATGAAACCTGCTTCTTCTTGCGGGCGAGATGCCAGATACGCCGGCACATGTTCTCGAGCCTTGAGCTCCTCTCCCTGGTATTCCTGGTGGCCACCACCTTTATCCATGTCCTGTGCAAATCAGTCTCGTCCACGCCGGTCACCACCTCCTCCACAAAGTACTTGGTTGGGTTGAAATGGCCCCTGTCCCTCACCTTCACCTGCGACACCTGCGACACCTGCTTGTTCTCCTCTATGGCCGACGCCCCGCTGTCCAGTATGGCATTTTTTCAAAATCTGAGAGGGGGCTATAGCCCCCTCTCGTACAAGTGTAGCTCCGCCCATGTAAGTCCTAATGATTATATATATCCATTGAGAGAAATAGACAGAAGACACAATTTACGAAAGAAATTTGTGGGCTTTTCTTTCTTGATCTTGGTAAGTTGATGAATTTGCTTTTCTTTCTTGATCTTGGTAGATTCCTTTTTAAAGAAGCCTGCGATAGGGAAAGTGATTTGAAGCACTCCTTCTAAAGATTGAAGGGCAAGGAACAATCTTGCGTCAAAAGAGTTGAATTTTGGACTATAGTGTTAAACAACCTTCTAGAGGACTTTTTATTTTCTTGTTTATGCTGGCCTTTTGAATGGTTAGATTATTAAATGTTGGCTCCCATTTTTATGTGGGAAGAAAATTATCATTTTTATGTTTCCTCCTAGGCGACGGTCATCTCTTTTTGTACATAAAAGAGAAACCAAGATCGATCGAGTTCACCTTATGTTGGTTGCCTATTGCCAATCTAATGCCTTCTAATACAAGAGATTGTGTTCAAGAGAATGTAAACAATCTACATATACTGAGAAGTGGCTTGCTCAGTTCTCCTATTATGTTACACCAGACACACAAGCTCTTACTAATGTTTTGTGAATTAACAAAGATTATTAATTGACGAACCACTTTTGTTAACAAGCGAACAACTAGTAATTAAAAAAGCTCAAGAATGACAATCAGTCGTCACCACCACTGTTAACACCCAATTGAGGAGGTTGATTGTTGAAATCAAGCAAGCATGTCATGATGTACTGTGTATACGAGAATAGTTAAAGCGAAAACAATCTACAAGGGTCATGGTTTGGTTGTAAGATCAAAATTACACATAAAGCCATAGTAACGGAGTTTGAAAGGGAGGGGGCGACACAACCCTTCTGTTCACTTTACATGATAAATAAAATCATCCTGTGCTGCTTCCAAACTCTAAAATGCTTCCATTTTGTACATGACACAACGTCATAACATTCAAAATAAAACCAACCCCCGCGGTTTTATATTTCAATCTCAAGGTAATGTTTTCTGCCCGTCATATGTGCATGCTTAGCTTCATGGAGATAGGAGGAAGTTAACCTGACTAGCAAGCATTTGACTGCTTGGCGGGTGGGTGTCATCTAGAGAGGAATGTACGAGCATGCTTTGATTGAAAATGGATATGAACATGATAGACCGTCATGTAAGCTGGCTTTAGCCAATCACTTGCCCTGTTTTCACGTAAGAGTCGCTTGTTCCTGAGTTATTAACCTAAATAGCCCCCTCCCGGCATGCTTGGTGGCCCTTGTGATGAAACTTGGGCCTGAGATACCAACTGCGATCGGCCTGGACCTTGAACATATGCTTGGCCCATTCCCGTTCCAACCATTTGTTGCTGCTGCTGTTGAGTTTGTTGCAGCTGTGTAATATGCTGCTGTTGTTGCAGTTGCGGGATCTGCTGCTGTTGCTGCAGCTGCGGGATCTGCTGCTGTTGCTGCAGCTGCGGAATCTGCTGCTGTTGCTGCAGCTGCGGAATCTGTTGTTGCTGCTGCTGCATCTGAGAAAGCGGTTGCTGTTGCTGGAGCTGCTGAAGCTGTTGTTGCTGCTGTAGCTGTGCATGTTGTTGCGGTTGCAGCTGCTGCTGTTGCAACTGTTGCTGACTGGGGATTTGCGGCTTAAACACAACCATATCCTGCAAACATGAATAGAGGTTTTCAAGTACGGTAAGAATGAAAACCGAAATCAAAGATCTGAACTGGTCATGAGGGAATGAACATATAACAAAATCTTACCCCAGGAAAAAGCATTCCAATCAGCCTACAGGCTTTATCAGAAACCGACAGCAGCAATGTCTGTGATGGTAGCTGTATTACTGCACACTACAAATTTATAATGTCGAAGTTAGCACTACATATACCGATGGCAAGCACTATGAAATGCTCTCGAAAGACATTTATGTAGTATGAAACTATCCAAGATTACGCCTTTATATTACACTAGTGATTGCATCAAGGGGGTTTGTGATGTTTATGTTTTTCCCCTTCGTAGTATTTCCTGGTACCATGTTTACTGTTCATATTCATAACCAATAGGTTTGTCATAGTGATGAAAATAACATTTACTCAATAATAATGGCATTGCATAAGATCAAAGTACATGAGACAAAGTTCTGTTTTAACTCTCCAGACTTCTGATTTCTCACTCAGAGTAGACCATATAATTGGTTGCATTACCTTGAGAGAAGGGATATATCAGGAAGATATCCTACAAAAGATTTTGAGAGAATTTCTGCCTATGTTAACAGTAAAATTTCCTATATTACTACAGCTGTTTTTCTATGAAAGGTAGAAGACAGTAATCTCCGTCAAATTAGCTCAGTGGCTCGGATGTCCTAAGCTTGACTCTCACCAGCAAGTGGCAAGGCCTGGTCTCAACCAATACGTGGTTTGCATAAGACTGCATGAATCGAGAGTTCTCTCGGTAACCAAATGAGAAATAGGAGGTGGTTGGAGGGCCTCTTAATTAGTAACAAAAGAAGCAAAGAAAAAGGACTAGACACAAGATATTAACTATTTAGATCTTTAGGGCCTTTTGACAAATATGGTAGAAAAGAAATTTAGCCTTCAAAAGACATACAAGCTTCTTTTCTTGCAGCTGTCCAAGAAATCCATGTTGATTCATAGCTCGGAAAACTAGGAAATCTGCCTTTCCGACGTATTGCCTGGTGTTAACAAAGAAATTGCAGAATATTAAAGGAAAGGATAATAAATAAATACTATAAAGATGGATGGTTTCTAGTGACCAGATATTACTTGTTATTCATGTGGTCTTGAGATATAAGCCGAACTATTTGCATTATCGGTGGCCAATTTGCTGCAAGGCTGTGAGACAGAAACAGAGATCATCCAACAGAAAGAATTTATCCTGATAGGACTTGTAGGACATGCACGCAACAATAGCTAAACATCAGATAGCAGGGCCAGAGATATCACATCACTATGCAATATTTGACATGGGCTGGGCTATCACTATGGTTTCCTGTAAATTTGCAGTACTCAGTACGTTGCACGCCCTCAACGATTTCTAGTTAATCGTGTGCCCCTACTGCATGGAAGTGTTGGATGGGGGTTTCTGGTATACTCTCTTTCGTTCTCTAACTATCCTAGCTTTAATGGGGATTTACTAGTGTAAATGTGTGGCATTTAAATATATCAGAAAGCAATTATCTATTTTCCATAGGAATGTACAAATTTTCCAAAGGGGTGAGGGGTGGGGTTAAAGATTAGTGTCTGCTGTGGCACAGAGAGGTAAATGGTAATGCATCGATATACCATGCCACTCATCTCTACCCTCTGCTGCTGAAAGTAAACCTCAAATGTTCTCGCACTTTGGAAGGAGGCAAGTTAAGATTAGTGTAATAGTGTCTCATTTTAATTCGGATAGTAGGAAAAATTGACAATTTGACATGAATAATAGAAACCACCATGTATACCCAAGTAAAGTACTATACCAAAGGTAAGGTAACTCAAATTAAACTTCTTAAATGCTAGTGATGCTCTCTAGACTTACGTCTCAGAAGCAGACGCACTCCTGTAGCCCTGAAACAAAAAATAGACCATAAGGGCATTGCAATTAAGGAAGTAATTTTTGAACTTTAAATTGCAAAATAACTTACTGCTTGCCTTCATGTTTTAAATACCACATAGATTACAAGGACTTTCCATTATAACAAAATAATTTACTACCAGCCTTCATGTTTTACACATTACGTATATTACACGGAATAAACTTCAATTTCAATTAAGTCATGAGTGTGAAGATATCTCATAGCCCTCAGTTCCATAACTTCAGTCCCTTTGGCTAATCCCAGGATAGACTTTCAATACATACACATGGAGTTCTACTTGAATAGTAATTAAAATCAAATAAGCACTCTTTTTTACAAGTGACTTGAGGGTATAAACAATGAGTAAGGGAAATGTTCATGTCTCAACCTGTATCCTAGGAAGCTGCTAGACAGGGCTTTTGAACCAACAACACAGAAGAAAACCATATGCTTCAAGATGGAGAAATTTCACGTTAAGTTACTCCCTCCGTCCCTTTTTAATCGACCATGTTTGACTTGCACGTTTATTTAGGATATGAGTTGTATTTTATGAGTTTCCCATTCTACCCCAAGAGAGAGAAAGAGAGGGAGGGAAGAAAGTGGGTCAGGAGAGAGAAAAATGGGTAGATGGAGGATTAAATGTGGAGAGAGAAATAGAATAAAAAAGTTTAAGAAGGCTGAACATGGAAAAACACGTATGGAATCTTTCTTAATTTAGAACGTGATCAATTTTTTTGAAACAGCCCAAAAAGGAAATACGATCAAATATTTAGCAACAGAGAGAGTATAACATACTTCTAGTCTGGTGATAAAAACAGGCTGGCCTTGACGCTGACCAGATAAGTTTCCCTGCATCATTTTAACAATTAAAGAAAACGTAAGTGATTACCTACAAAAAAATCCACAGATATAAAGAAAACTAGTTAACCAGTAAAACATTCGCTGACATATCTGGACATATTCACTTAGGTGTTTTCACTTTTCATAGACATATAACTATTAGAAAAATCTTGTGTTGAATGACAACCATAATGGGTTTTCAACAATCTTAAGACTGCATAGTGCACATGGTATATGTGCCAAGAGCCATATATGAGCTAATTAACCAATAACTCATCCCATCAATTACAAAAGCCTGGATAACTAGCACAACACTCGAAACATATTGGGAGCAGGCGATAAAAATTCACAGAGTTTTATTTTTTACCCAAAAGAACCCATGACAAAATCGCCTTCAATATCATTGACCAAGAAGCCACTTCTAAACTGTCCAACAAACATTGTTTTATTTTTTCCAATTGTGTTGCATTGTAAATTGAAGTTGCAATTTTCCCTTGATAACATCAGCGAAGTTTCGGGGCATCGGTAAAAGAAAACGCTTGTACTACTGCAGGACAGGTCAATAACCAACAGAGAAGTATGATGGTAGCACACAAGTTTAACTAGCCGTCTAGATTTATGAGCCGTGATGGCGCTTGTAGCAAAATGGTGCAAACATGAAGTTAACAGATCCTTTTGAGCATTCACTTACGTTTACTTTTCCGTTCAGCTTCAAGGCTTTACTTAATTGCCAATATTCATAAAACAGTCCTCCATTCAACCCACCCCCCTTTGCTTCTACACATAACACCAACAATTTGCATACACTCTCTACGATTTTCTAAAGCTGGACTACTTAATCAGTTTTTGATGTGCAAGAATGAACATCCAAAGTGGAGAACTTAGAAAGATTCAAACTTACCATACAGAATGGAGCATTTCGGTTTCATGATTCGACAAGTTGGACAGCAGCGAAGAAAGGATAAGTAAAAGACTTAACAAGACATTCAGCATGCATACACACTTCGATGATGTACCAAACGTAGAAAAATTTATACAAACATGTGAAACCTTCCCTGTGATTCAAAGCCACCAAAAAAGGATAGAAAAGATTATGCTGCACGAGGAAAGTCTACTTCTTAAAGAGGAAACAGTGGTAGGTCTGTGATGCAAGTTAGCCGTTAAATGAAAAGCTGAAGTTTGAACACAACCCCCGTATATGCTCCAAGAGTAAATTAGATATTGGAACATCGGCATGTCAGAAAATAGGAATGAAGTAAATCGAATCCTGATGTTCCCATGTTCTACTAACATATTCAACTTTTGTTCCAATATATGACCAATCACCAAAAAGAAGTATCAGCAAGGGACTCTGTGACTCAACAAACTGGATCCACGTTGGATTCAAACATCCATGAAGACTTATAATGGGGCTTCGGCAAAACAAAAGTTTAATCTTAGCTGTTAAAGTCCAAAGTTCAAATCACCAATTATTCAAAGAATGACACTCTTTAAAAGGTGAAGTCTTGAGATCTGGATTCTAAAGTTTTCTCAAATTCAAATTCAATCTCCTGATAATTAGGGCAAGCTTACCTCCCAAACCTTTACATATTTAGATTGTTGTGCTGATTGGAGTGCGCTTGACGTCTGCTGGGATAGGGGCATATTACCTCCTGTATTGTTATTAACACTAAGAGACTGCATTCCAGGTTGCACTTGCTGACCCATTCCTGGAGTAGGCATCATCGTGCCAGTACCAGAAGATATACCAGATTGACCAATGCCAGTCATCATGTTCTGATTCATGCCAACTCCAGTCGGTACCATTTGAGCTCCTGGAAGGCTTCCTTGGCCCATGCCAGGTGCTGATTGACCCATACCACCGCCTCCTTGAAGATTACCCAAAGGTTGTGACATGCCAAGGTTCGTACTTCCAGACATGTTAGAAGTCGCAGAGGCAAATGAAGCAGTAGCTGAACTCTGAGCCACTTGTGCAGTCCCGGCTAGAGTCCCTGGCCCAGTCATTGATGTGACAACTGATTGCCCTGATGGCAATACAGTTTGAGAAGCAGGTGCAGAAGATTGCATTCCGCTGGATATCATGTTTGACATATGCATGGCCATTGGAGTTCCACCCATAGAGGGAAGACCTATAGAAGTCCCTCCAGCTAAAGCTGCCGAATTCATAACCTGCCGTGCTTGAGAGAGATTGTTCAGAATGCTCACATTTGCTGCTGCAGGACCCACAGGACGCAAGGACTGTGTCATACCATTGACCATAGGTTTCATATCTTGCATGTTCTCATTACTTGATATCATCTCCTGAGAAGCTGATAGTGGTGAAGAAGTTTGCAAGCTTGGGACTCCTTGAGAAGCAGCTCGAGGAACAGATGGAATGTGAGGAAAAGCAGGTCCAGATACCATGGAAGTCACAGTGCTTGGCTCCTGAACAAGTATGTTATTATATCATGGCCAGCATAAAAATTCACCAACCTCTTCCTATAATTTGGCAAACATTGCTTAAAACATATAAAGTTGTTGAGCCTTACTATTTTTACAGGTGCAGGGGTAATGTTGCTAACAGATATCGGTTGCCGATTCATCATAGATCCGTTCACTGAAAAAGATAAGGCATATTGTTATGATATGACCCACAAAAATAGCTGAAAGAATAGTTAACCATCACATCAAAGTTATTAAGGAATTCATGCTGCTCTCCAGGCTTTACCACTAGCACTCCACTTTTTTCACCAAGTATGGGTCTATGCAATTGCATAGGTATGTCTTGCACAGTAGGTCGAAGTTTGCCATTCAATCCTATCCTCACTGCTTGACGATGAGATAAACCGGATCATCTCGCTCCATCAGAATAACAACAACTGTTCCAGTTGCGGATCTACATAAAAATCAACAAGCTTGATTCCAACCAGAAACGATATCCAGTGCGAAAGAGGACAGGAGTGGCAATGGATTGTGGTGGTAGCGCGGGTCGCCGGGATGGGTTGTTCAGTGTGATGGGTAGAGGATTGAGGAGAGAAAAAGAAGGAAATACAGGGAGACAGAGGAGAGAGAAACTTCTTTAGTGGGTCTAACTAATTGAAAGGGCACAGGTCGTAATTTCATCAGTTTCAGAAGAATCAAGTAATGGAAAATACCTACCATATCATGCAAATAAGCAACCACACTTGGTAGTCAAGCAAGAGCTGACATCTTGAACAAATAAAGAGTGAACGCTAAAGAATTGAATTTCTATGCAAACCTGATGGCATAGTAGTTGAAGGTGGCCCTGAAACTGGAGGAACTGAAGTCACATCCATTTTTACAGGACTCTGGTTTGATGCTAAATTCGCCATACCGGACCGGTTTAGAGCAGCACGAGCTTCGATGAAGTTCTCCGAGACTAGAACAAGGTGATTAGGATTCTTAACATTATCAATGGGAGGGTCTGCGGATCGAGGATTGCGTTTTCCCTGCAAAAACAAATTGACTAAGGCACTAGCACATTGTCAAAAGAAGTATGGTCATTGTGGCATCCGAAACCATCAAATGAGCTTAGGAAGGACAGAGGTACATATTACTTAAAACCCGCCAATTAACTAAAGACCCTACCAATAAAATGTGGAGGTATACTAAACTAGAATAATTTGAGAAAGCATTCCAAGTTACAACACAGATAAGGAGGTATTAATACGCATCTTATTTAAAATAGCGAATGTGCTCAGCACCTTCAAGTAAGCATATAGCCGGCACGAATGATAACTTGAACCAACAGACCTTTTCTTCTTCAGGTAAAAATTACAGGAGCTTTTTGTGGAGGTAAGCTACTGGAGTTAGTAGGATAATGTGTCTTCTTCAATCTTTGGCTGTTTAATTATTCATTTTGGCACAATACTCTCACATTCATATTCTTCTTTTTGGTAATGAAGAGTGCATGAAACCACTTCACTCTCAAGCATATGCGAACACGACATGCTTGGTTGTAGAATCAGTATGTCAGGTAAGAAATTGCTCCAAAATTACAAAAAATCTCCGGAATAACATAATTATATTCAATAATCTGCACTCGTAAATCGATATTTTTTACCTTACACATCAGCTACATCACGAGGTGAGAAAAGAATAAATTTTATTATCTATATACACAATCATAAACCAAGGTCATAAACCATCCATATTACCAAGGAATGACAACTACATGGTATCTACACATTCCACAGTATGAATTGTACCAAATCCAAACTTTCTAGTGTTAAAACTTCTTAAGTCATAATGTAACATGATATTAGAGCTCAGTTCAGGCAGGGTCTTGGGTTTGAGTCTCCTACCCAGCATTTGGTCCCCCTTTTGTTTTGTGCCTTTATGTTGTTTGTGCCCTGGTGAGCACCTTTCGTTTGTCTCGCCACGAATTAGGCCAATCTTTAGCAGCTTAAACATAAAGAGCAGATGTCAACGTCCCAGTATATAGCCGGTTCCACCTATGCTACAGGTTGTATCATTATGATCGAAGCCTCTGTCCCAAACCAGTTCGATGACTGCACTTCTAACATTCTCCTCTGTTCAAACACATGTGCACGTATTGAATTTCTAGCAATCAAGTCCTTTTCCTACCTCTACCCATTAACTTGACACAAATCACTTCTCCATACGATGGATATGACCAAACCATGTCAAGAGAATCTCTTCTTTCAGGCAATTGGTTCCTACAGATACTCTCATTTCTTATTATATTTCCTTAAGTGCCACTCGTCCACGTAGGCCCTTCGCACTTCACTTACACATCTCTAAGTTTATGTTGCTTCTTAGTTTCCGAACATTCTGAACCATAGAACATCACTGGCCTCACTGCCATCCTATAATACATGTTTATTTATCAGCAAGAAAAATCAGCAGTAGGTCCAGTCATGGTAAACAAGAATATGCAACATTTCTGTATATATGTAAAACACATAAAAACCTGACGTTCTTCCCCCAAATTTAGGTACAATGTTTTTTCAGCTTTACATGCATGTTTTTTCAGCTTTACCTGCATGGTATAACCATGAAAGCTACAAGAGTATTCTACAGCTAAAACATCAAAAAGCAGATTCACAAGAACAGGTTCAACTAACATGCATGTTACTCCTCGAAAATAAATAAGAATAAAAAACCCGAGAAAGATGGTAAAGTAAAAGTTGCACATTACCGCATTGTAGATTGCTCTTAGTTTTGGAAGCTGTTTTGGAGAAATAACTGACAGAGAAACAGAGCACTGCAGAGAGAAGTAAAGTCAGCTAACTGGTGGTGTGCAGCACAAGTAAGAGAAAACCATCATTAGCAGACAAGGAGATTACAACTCCATAACCAGTACCTGGGCAAACAATTTAGCAATTGTTTCAGCATCAGACAGACGACTATCACTTTGTGTCTCAATACTGTCACTCTGCTCTGAATTCTGCAGCTGCGGTCGATAAACTGGTGTAGGCAACGGATATGGGTTACTTGAAGCAATAAGAATGCAATGTCTATGCACATCCAAATTCTGCTGATTTTGGCTTCCATTTGGAGAATAGAGCATCTGCATGAGCATTAGAGGAATCTTAATACAAAGTTTAAGGGCATATAAAAACATATCTGCCAACAGCAGGAGCACGTTTCTTCTGCATAAATGTCTTTGTGCTGTATACGCCCTAACATAAAACCTGTGAAGCAACTATTATCACCACACACCAATTTTCGAGTTCAAATGCCAACTCATCACATCCTCTATATTTTAGACATGTGCCCTCCAACTTATGTGTCACGTAGACTCTGCAAAAGTGCCGGTTATGGATACGTGTCGAAGCCTCATATTCATCAATTTTCTTAAGATTAGGATACAGGGAAACGGCTAAAAAGGATCTGAAAATGCAAGCACAGATACAGGGACACGAGAAACATATATTAAATTAATACAGTTTGATACGTTAGAATGCCTGTAGAAGTGTACAGTTCAGCTTTTCAAGAGAACGTCTTAAAGCCAAAAACCCATATTAAGAAGAGTAATGAGCTTGAGAATCAAATTAAAAAAAAAGAAGAGATAAATATAAAGCAACTATGAATGAGGGGATACAGGAGGCGAAAAGGATATAGGATGTGGCATATACAGCACTACAAACCATTAAAGTTTCAGCAAGCCCTTCTGCAATTGCAGCATCATTGAAACCACCACCGGCAAAGGGTATAGCTGACAGCCACTGAAAGAGAATATCGACATCTTTAGTCCAGCCACTTCTTTGTACTAAGCAAGCTGCAGACGGATCGCAAAATCATGAGAACAAGAGAAAAGAGAGGAGAGAGAGAGAGAGAACTCGGATATTAATGCTAAGATATTAGGTACTAGTCTCAGAACTGACTACAAGTTTAACCTTATAAGGTCAACCAAATTGTGAGCTTAGT
Source organism: Escallonia rubra (assembly GCA_033065855.1). Lineage (NCBI taxonomy): Eukaryota > Viridiplantae > Streptophyta > Magnoliopsida > Escalloniales > Escalloniaceae > Escallonia > Escallonia rubra. Next base: position 596,784 of record JAVXUO010002581.1, on the reverse strand, counting down.
GCAAATCAAACTTATGAGATTTGCCTTCCAAATTCATGAGATTCAAAGACATGATATTGAAGGATCAAAAAATAAAATTTTACCCCAGAATGTTGTAGAGTCCTACATTACCGCACTATACTTTGAGGATGGCTGTGTTGTGACCGACTCAGTCAGGGTGTTAGAAAGAAAAGACTTGGCATCGATCAAACCTCTAGCTCTCATTCGAAAAGTGACCACCTTTATCAAGCTTGTGATCTTCATAGGCTAAAAATTTATAGCAGACGCCTCCAAATGTTCTACTCCTTTTACTGAGTATGCTTTCTATACTACCTCCCGACCCCCCAACCACACACACACACCCCAAAAAAAAAAAAAACTCAACACCACTACACTATTTTGGGATTAATAAACTCGTAGGGTCCATACCAACCCCACCCGCTAAGGTGACTTTTTCAGAAAGGGAAAAAAAAACCTCAACCTCATCACGCTGTCTTTATTAACTAAGCGAGTCCCCTTAAACATGGATCCCCCGAACTATATGATCCACAATACATGAAGATTTATACAGTTCCGGAAGTCGAGATTTGAACGTTCTCGAAACCCTGATGTCGAGAATATGTGAAAATTAAACTTAAAACTTTTGACATCATTAAGGACAGATTTGCCAGTTTCAGAGGGAAAAACAAGTTGGTCCAGATAAATGCAGCTTCCCAAGACTATCATATTAAACACCAGAGTCTTTGAAGTTCCAGAACCATACAAATAGATTAGGTTTCTGTATGTTCTTTCTATTACACAATTGCATCAGTCAAAAGCAATATAACCAGAAAATAGAAATAAGCAAGAGATTTAAGGCAAGGAAGCACGCACCGCTATAAGATCCATGAGAGTTAAACATTACCAGCGAGAACTCAACATTTGGGGCAGATGGCTTCTGTATATCCGATATGATAATGATGATTAGCAAGCTAACAGAATCGTAGATAGCCAGCAAATAACAGATAAAATTTATAAAGCGTAAATTGTGATCAGTAGCCAAGAGAAGCACAAAAATGCCTCCTCTCCTCTTGTGCTCGAGCCGAGGTGCTGGCTACATGCCAAGCACACAAGGAAAAATTAATCACCCTTACCTCTTTGGTGTAGTAGCACGTGGTCCTAACAATAACATGCCTTAGTTCATATTAAAAAAGCTGATTCATAGAAAGTAGTAGAGAAGTCAATGGGCCGGGCTTGGGCTGGCCCCGCCCGGGCCCACGGGCTTGGACCAGGCCCGGGCCTGAATAATTTTTTTTTAAGAAAAGCTTTTTATTCATGTTTTATGTTGCAGAAAAAAGTACCTACTATATTATGCTATCAACTCCTTTGCTCCAACTTGATTACATATTTCTAGGACGAGTGTAAAACTAGAAAATAATTGCTAAAAAGTTGCTCCTATAATCCACATATTATCTAGTTATATTTATCAAAGCCACTTCATACTATATGTGCCTTGTTGCATTAACTACATACAAATTGTTCCCAAAAACAGTATGAACATTAAATTACCACAAGAAAATCATAATTTCCCTTATATGTGGAAAGTGCTCAAAATGGTAACACATAAATAGTCATAACCAAAAAATAAATCGGGGAAGCAATAAATATACAATTAAAGCCACAACAAGCTACCATTAAGAGAAAACAAAAACAAAACCATAGATGACAAAGCAAATACTGTAACAGAATTACTAAATGAAAGCCCACTTAGAAATCATCAAAAACACGTCTCCGTCAGCACACACCCACACTTCATTGCGTGTGTTAAAAAAAACACTAATCAGATGAACTCAATAACACCTCCAAAACTATTAATTTAACCAAAAAGATCCAAAACGCCAAAAAGATGAAAATGTAATAAGATGGAACTTCAAAAAAAGAAAAGAAAAAAGAACATTATAAGGGGGCGACACCAGGGCCGGGCCAGGCCAAAAAAGCGGCCTTTTTAGGGTCGGGGCGGGCAGGGCCTGTTTCCCAAATCCTTCGGCCTGGCCCTTGGCCCTATGGACTAGGGCCGTACTGGGCCCGGCCAAAGTAGTAGCAGAAAGTATAAAGAGGACAAGAAACCAGCAATGGTGTAACAAATTTAACAGACAGAGGCATAAGCTAAATAAAGTGGCTTTCTTTTTGCATGTTTCATGTAATCAACTGTCGTGCACACAAAACACTTCTACAATGATTGCTTCCATATTCTCTTTTTTAAGTGATACGTTGATGTTCAAAAAGTTTGGACCACAAAAAGATTGGCATACCTGCCCTGTCAACTCGCTCCCACAAAAACACCTTGCAAAGTTCAAATGTAAATATCAGAACCAGAATTCAGCAAAAATGATATGAAGAAAATGAAAGATTGACAGCATATTCAATGCATTTCTAGCCGCAAACATGCATTAACACCATACTTAAGTGAATTGCAGCATAATGTAACAAGTTGATTTGGCTACAGATTCATATTTAAGTTTCCGAAAAAATATCCTTCACCACCATCCCCCTGTCCATTTGCATTGCTGGTTTGTTAGGCTCGTTAGAAAGGGCAAAAAAATATAAGGACACAAAACATGCCACATGCTCGGCACCTATATATGACATTTAGTATATAAGGCTTTCACCAATAAATCAAACATTAAAATGCACATTGTAATGACCGACAACAAGACAGCTGCTGTCTAAGTTAAGACAGTTGAAGTTGACTATGTTCCCTGACTGAGTACTTGGCTAAAAACATAGCTGTCCACGAGACAATTGCAAAGCAATAACTCCCGGTGAGCTCCCTATATATAGCAAACTAACAGTAAAAAATGGGAATTTCTATTTTTCTCTCCGTTTTTTTTTTTCTTTCCTTTTTCTTGACAGGTACTGTTGAGAGAGCCAAGAATCAATAAATTATGAAGGTATGACTACTGAATCCGACTCCTGTGTTTCCTATCTTTGGATGACCGCCTTGATAAACCAAGATGGAATTACCAGCTTTCTTTCCTTGTTAACTTCAGAGCTTGTCTCTCAAGTACAATCCCTAATCTGGCAAGTCTTTCCCAACATTGTGTACTTCTTTTCATAGTCAATCAGTATTTTGCTAATGTAGGACATAGCATACTGATGAATCAACCATGGAGATCCTAGAACTAAAAAGCAAATCAAGAACTAAAATACTGTATTGATTTTACTGTCTAGTTGCCTTATGAATTAACAAAGAATAACAACCGCTGAATATGCAGATATTTACAAGTTCCTGTGAAAGTTATTCTTTGCTGAGAACTATCTTAAATCTGACAGTTCTACATGGGTTCCCCCAAGGGGGGTTAGAGTTGAGCACTTTGAACAGTACCACATATGTTGCATTCACTCCTTTGCACAACCACAAGTACATCTTCAAACTCAAGATCTATTTACGTGCTCAAGTACCAAAAAATATGATAGTTTGGATGTAATGCTAATACAGTAGGCTTGACAAAGCAATTGAAGAACTAATTCAACGGGTTAATGAATAAATAGAAAAATATCACCCAAAAGGATTTAATATGTTGTCTCACTATAATTCATGAGCTTTCTCAGCACAATCTGAAGGCAATACTTTTGGCTTCTCAAGCACCGTAAAGGCTTCAAAACCCATACCTATACAATGATACGACAAGAAAAAAGTAACTTCTATGCACAACATGAATTCATCCTTATGATCATCAATATCCTCTGGCCTTATTTTGTTTACCATTCAATTAGGTTCATCAAAAGCCTAAAGTTGAAGGACCCATACTTGATCCAGATGCTTGGGGTCAGAGCTGGTGGTTGGTGGCTGAGGGTGGCCAAGTCACCCATGGTTCTAGTGTTTGGATCAGGATCAGCAAATAGTTGGTGTCATCCCAGGATCATATTCAGCTTATAGAGAACAATGGTGCCAGGGTGAGGTTTTGGCACGATTGTATGGTGTGGGCTAGTACAAGCTCTGTAAGGCCTTCCCTTAACTTCCTCACTTGGCGTGTCAAAAGGTCTCTCTAGTGAGGCATGCTTTCCCTCGCGCTCAGGAGCTCCTTCAAAGAAATTTTCAAGATTCAATCTCGGACTTTGAACAGTCTTTATTCCATGAGTTGATAGAGAAAATTGAAAAGGCAATTCATCTGGTAGGTTTTCCCTAATACATTTGGGCTTATATTCAGGGTAAGTCCGAGGTTTCCTCAAAGAGAGTCATTTGGGCCTCTTAGCCCCTTTGAGGGTAGACTATTGTTTGTAGGGTATCAAGAAATGCAGTTTTAACGAGGCATTATCTGTGGAAGCACAAGAAATTCTACTTCATGTGGTTCTTAATGTAGAATGTGAACGGTGAAAATTAGGATCATGTCTTATTGCACTGTTTCCTCGCTAGTCTTTAGAAGAGGAAACGCAGGCAGATAAAAAACTAGGAACTTGACTCCTATGTGCCTTTATCGGTTCATAAGACACGAAAGTAACAAGACTTTTGAGGAAAAGCAATTGTCTATATTCAATTAAATCTGTTTAAGCATATCCCTTTTCTTTTGGCAGGGAGATTTGAGTCTTGGCTCTGATGAACCCTTTATTGAGTTTTTCAGTAATCCACAGTGTGTATACACATACATGTGATTATATACTCCTTGCGAGCATCGTCAACGCCCCTTCTTCGCATCTTCTGTTTATACTTACACCCGTTTCCTTTAATTGCAAATTTCCAGCATAAATTTAGTACATGAAAACGTTAACTTACTCTTTGTTTTCGCCCTAGGTTCACTCGCCAAACGATATCTATTTGAGTTCAACCTAGCGTTCACATGTCCCAGAATCTATCCTAATATTTCGCACAAAGTCAAGGGTGAAAATCCAATGCAACGGAGGGAGTAGTATAGACACTGTCTTCGCACATCGTTTTTTCCCTAGTTTGACTAGTTTTCAAAAAATACTTACTTGACCAGCAATTATCGCATGTCAGGAACACTCCCAAGGTGAGGATCAAACCAATAGCGCCAAGAAATGCAAATTGAAAATTTGAAGCCACGCGTGACAAGCGCATGCAAGCGTTATTTTGAAACTTTTAGTTTTAAAGTTTGTTACGGGGTCTTCCTGCATTTTCCCTGTTTTCGCATTTCAGTTGTATGTTTAAACTCAAATGCCTAATATAAAGGCAAGGAGGTTGTAAACATGTGATCCAAGTTCTCTAATATAATAATCCCAATTTCCAACTTCTCTCTTTTTATCCTGTTTTCTTCCTCCCATTTCATTGTCCTTTTGTTAATCTTCACAAACCTCTCTGTTCGTGACAATTGGTGTCTCAGAGACTTGCAACGATTCATTACTGTAACCACAATAACGATCTATTGCCTCCTAGGCTGAACCATGGTGTATGCGCAGAACCAAACCAAACAACAACTCGAATTTCATCTTATGGAATCTCATTACCAGGAACATTTCAGTTCCATGGAAAACAACTTGCCGTCCTTGAAGAATTCCATGACTGAAATGCTAGAAGTCAAAGTAGCAGTCACTCAGTTACAAACGAAGGTACCAGCAGTGCATCAAGGTCTGGATGATCATTGCAACAGTTGATGCACTCTGGATCGGGCCTGGGATTGAGGAATCTTCCCAGATCACGCAGAATTACAAGAACAAAGGCATTGAAGGCCAGCCGAAGGATTTCTCCAAATTTCTAATGGTAATCACTTCAACAAACTGCCTATACTAGATTTCCTTAGATTACCTGGAGAAAATTCCTATGGTTGGTTTCGACAAGCTGAAAAATATTTCGAATTCTATCCTGTAGATGATTTTCATAAGATGTCTTTTGCATCTATGCACCTTGATGGTCATGCAGAATACTGGTATGGTACATATCATAAAGCCAAAGATAGAATTTATTGGAATGATTTTGTTAGAGATGTGAATGCTATATTTTCAAAATGTGGTACCTGAATTTCACAAGCTTAGACAAAAAGGTTATGTGGAGCAATATTTCAAAGAATTTTAAACCTTGAGAGCTTCTTTGGTAAATGAAGGCTGCAGGTTTGATGAGTGTATTTTGGTCAGTGTTTTGTTGGCCTCCTTAAAGATGAAATTAGGTTGGAGTTTGAGAAACTTGAGCTGTTTGACCTTTCTAGAGCCATTTACCTAGCAAGGATACAAGAAGCTAAGATGGACCTCAGCTAGAAAACAGTCTAAGCCACCACAGCAGCCTACATACTTGACTAATTCCAACCACCACATCAAACAACTCCTGATTCCATTCTTATGCCCAAACATTTATCTGTCATTCCTCCTCCACCAATCAACCTTAGTTCCAAACCTCCAATAACACTTCTCAAGCACCTCTTAAGTCAATACTCATATATTCAGAAAGGCCTATCTTGATGACAGAAAGTCTTAAGGGATTATCTTTTTGGTGTGATGAAAAGTTTTCACTTTTCATTCAACCACCACTGGAAGAACAAGCATTTGGCGATGATGGTGGGAGCTGAGGACGAATTGGAGGACACCAGCCAATTTATGACAAAGAACCTTGTTTAGAAGGTCCGCGTGAAGAAACATGGAAATCACAGTAAATCAACCTCTCAGAATGCATCTTAAATGATTGGTAATTGTGAAACCAATCAACCGGATCTACTCACAATTTCATGGATTTAGAGACAGCAAGCAAGTTGGAATGCGTCATCACTTCTACACACCCTATGACCTGCCCGGATGGCAGCAAAACCACCGGTGATTCCCACTGCCAAGGTTTCACTTAGCTAATGCAATGGAAGCAACTCACAACTGATGCAATGCTTTTACCACTTGGAGGGTGTGACTGTGTTCTGGGCTACTAATGGTTCAAAACCTAAGGCATAGTGCAATTGACTTTGAACAAAAGTCTATGGCCAAAAATGATGAAGGGCTATCTACGACATTTACGGCAATCACTCTAAAGCAGAGATCAAGGTGATTTCTGCCACAGCAATGCATAAGTACTTCTCTATAAACATGGAGCAACCTTCATCACACACCAAGGCAGAAAACATGACCAACACATCCCACTTATTCCCAATGCCACCCCCATTAACATCAGACCATAAAAGCTCCATATGCACACAAAATTGAAATTGAGAGCATTGTCGATGAGATGCTTGATACGGGAATAATAAAACCAAGTCTTCACCTTTTAGTTCCCTAGTCCTGTTAGTTAAGAAGACGGATCTTGGAGAATGTGTGTTGATTATAGGGAATTGAAGCTTAGTTGCACAAAGCGGGGGCGGGGGCCCCGGGGGCGGGGGAGCGTAAGTACCAAGAAGAATCTGAGGTTGGGAGCGGCTTGAATAAATAAATGTGTAAAGAGTATTATCATTTGTTTAGTATAGTTTACATAGCCAGCAACAATAAACAAGGAGGCTTTAAGGACTTGAAGGAAGAGAGAAACAAGGAATTGGGTTGAAAAGGGCTTGATTTTCAGGTATTCTCTCACTTGTTCCAGGCATCTTTATCCAGCTAACGGGATCGAGTTCCCATATTAGGTTGGGACGAGATCCCATGGAGCTCCTAACTTAGGATCGCAAAAGCGAGTTTCCGAGAGAGAAACGTCACCATATTAGGAGTTTCCTGCAACTAAGAATTGAAGAAGTTCACTCTTAAGGATAGATTCCCTATACCAAGTGTAGATGATTTACTTGATGAATTGCAAGGAAGTACCGTATTTTCTAAACTTGACCCAAGGATTGGTTACCATCAAGTTAGGTTGGCTTCTCAAGATGTTTGCAAAACAGCATTTTCAACTCATTTTGGCCACTTTGAATTGAAGTTATGCCATTTGACCTTACCAACGCCCCAGCCACCTTCCAATCCCTTATGAACAACTATTTTCCAACCTTACTTCAGAGGAAATTTTGGGTTGGTTTTCTTTGATGACATCCTCGTTTACAGCAAGATCTGCGGTGACCACCTTAACCACCTCCCCATTGTCCTATCTCTTTTACATCAACACCAATTATACCTCAAGAAATCCAAGCGTGGTTTTGCTCAGCCTCAAGTGGAACATGCTATTTCTGGCAAGGGTTAGCAGCAGATCAGGCTGAAATAGCTGCTATCGTTAACTGGTCAATTCCTCAGTATATCAAGCAATTGAGAGGTTTCCTTGGTTTAACAAGCTACTACTGAAAATTCATTAATAAATATGCGATGTTGAGCAAGCCATTGAACCCTCCCCTTCAAAAAGACAAGTTCCATTGGGCTGACTATGCTACCACAGCTTTCAACAGGCTCAAGTACATAATATCTACATAATATTCAATTTGAGGTGGAAGTGGATGCTAGTGATGCAGGTACGGGGCAGTACTAATGCAGATGGGACGACCTATTGCTTAATTTAGCAAAGCTTTTGGGGTCAAGCCAATCCTTATCCACCTAAGAGAAAAGCTTTTGGCCTTGGTTCAAGTCAATCCCACTGGAATGTGCACCTCAGTCCCGCTTATTTTATCATAAGGTCTGACCATGCCAACCTTAAATACCAGATTGGACAAAGGCTGACCTCCTTACTACAACAAAAGTGCGTCTTGAAATTTGATCTGAGGTGCACTACAAGGCAGGTCAAGAGAATATAGCAGCAGATACCTTTATCTAGACACCCAGAAATGCAAGAACTGCCAGGCAATATCTGTATTACAACCTATATGGATCACAGAACTAGAAGATAGTTGGCAAGGGGAATCTCATTTCCAGCAACAAGTACAACTACCTGCACGGGAACCATATGCCACTTCAGAGAACACATTGGACGCAGGACTCCATCAGAGGTGAATTGTGTGTTGGAAATAGCACCAACCTCAGACATAAACCGTCAATGAATTGAATGCATCAAGTGTAGGTGGTCACTCTGGAATTATTGCCACCTACAATACAATCTCCAATTTGTTCCACTGGCCAGCTATAAAGAAAGACATCACAGCTAGGGTCAAGAGTTGTGTCGTACGCTAGGCAAATAAGGCTGAACACACACCATACCCACGGTTACTCCAACCCCCCACATATCCCCACTGAACTATGGTTTTGTGTTACCATGTATTTTGTGGAAGGATTACCAAAATCAGAAGGCCACGAAGTGATACTTGTGGTTGTGGACAGGCTAAGCAATATGCCCCATTTCATTCCTCTAAAACATCATCACACAGCACATGAGGTTGCACAATTATATTTGGATCATGTCTTTAAGCTACATGGATTGGCATAAGCTAATTTAACTGACAGGGGTAGTGTGTTCCTAAGTCAATTTTGGACCAAGTTTTTCCAATTGTTGGACACTTCACTTTTCCACAGTATAGCACCCTGAAAGTGATATGCAAACAGAACGGGTCACCAAGTGTCTAGAAGCCTGTGTGAGGTTACCTGAGGTGCCTATGTGGGGATAAAAACAAAGACCTGGTCTAAGTGGCTCTCCTTGGCCGAGTACTGGTACAATACCAGTTACTACAGCTCATTAAACATGACTCCTTTCCAAGTTGTCTATGGCACCTCCCCAAGAGATTTGGTTATCAAGACCACATAGACCGCTAACCTTCCAACAATAGACACTTATTTGCAAGAAAGGCAGCTAATACTAACTCTCCTCAAGGATAATATAGCCACAGTATAGCGAAGGATGAAAATCTTTGCTGATAAACACAAAAGTGAGAGGAAATTTTAAATTGGAGACTGGCTGTACCTAAGACTACAACCTTATAGGCAGTCTAGACTACAACCTTATAGGCAGTCTAGCCTAGTCTTAGGCACAACATGAAGCTCGCACCTAAATTTTATTGCCCTTTTGAAGTCTTAGAGAAGACTGGGTGAGTGGACAACAAGCTCAAGTTGGTTCTCATTCACGGATTCATCCACTCTTTCATGTCTCTCCGCTTAAGCTCAAGCTAGGGGATCACACCACTGCTCACACAGAGGTTGGAACCACTCCAAATTCTTGACCACGGGATGATCAAGCGCCACAATCAACCGATAGCCAAGTCTTAGTGCAGTGGTCAAACTTGCTGAGGAAGTAGCTACTCCGGAGGACTGGTCCACTATTCACAGTCGATTCCCACAATTCTCTCCATCAGCCGAGGTTAAATTTGAAGGGGCAGGGAAGTGTCAGGAACATTCTCAAGGTGAGGATCAAACCAATGGCGCCAAGAAATGCAAACTGAAGATTTGAAGCCGCACATGACCAGCGCATGAAAGCTGTTAGTTATAACTTTTAGTTCGAAAGTTTGTTACAAGTTCTTCCTGCATTTTCCCTGTTTTTGAATTACGGTTGTATGTTTGAATTCAAATGCCTAATCCGGAGGCAAGGAGGTTGTAAACATGTGATCCAAGTTTGAAACATAATCCCAATTTCCTGTTTCTCTCATTTTCTCCTATGTTTTCTTCTTTCCACTTCCTTCCTTTTGTTCGTTCATCTTCATGAACTTCTCCATTCGTGGCATCGTACAAGTTCAATTCACTGTCTGGATGTTGGAATCTTATCCTAGAAACTCGCAAATTTTTAAAAAGGGCCAAAAACAAGAAACCATGTACAACCCTAATTCCCAAAAATGAAAAACTGAGTATTCTGGAAAACAATGTTATGGACAGCAAAATTACACTTGTTATTAGTAGTAGCATCATCATCACACTAAACGAAAAGGAAAAACAGTCCTAATTAGCAAAATCATACCATACGTGTCCTTATGTGTGATTAATACCTGATGATTTTCTCGAGATAGTCATGAACGACGGTGTGCCAGTAAGGGCCCATGGCGGCGGTGCCTTCGACGGCGACGATCAGCTTCTTGTCCGTCATGTGTTCGACAAAATGCCACAACCAAACCTGCGATTTTTTTGACTGCTCGAACTTACTGCAACGTAACGTGCGTGATTTAAGTTCCGCGTCGACTGTGCCAAAAGCTAGAGCGAGAGGGTTAGAACGGTAAATGAACACGTCATTATAGATTTTAATGAAAGCGTGAAATTATTAGACGAGGATTAGAAACTGACTATTTCTTGTGTCTTTATTATTTTTTTTAGGAAAAATTGCGTAAAATACCACTGTGGTTTGAGGTTGTTACAAAAAAAACTCATGTTGTTACAAAAATTGCAAAAAGACACATGTGGTCGCAAAAGTGTTACAAGAGACGATTTCCGTAACGAAACAAAAAAATTGTCGAAAATACCCTTGTATTTAAACCTGAAGATTGTCTTTGTACACCAGAATTCTCGAGCCAAAGTTTTGAAACATAAGAACAAGCTACCTCGGTACAATTCATCAGATCAAGGGGTTTCAATTACGATCTGGGGTTTCAATCACAGATCTAGGGTTTCAATGTGATTCTGCTTACACCTCGGTCGTCGCCGGTGATCGGCGTTCCCTCCATTTCCCCCTCTTCTTCCCCTTCCCCTTCCCCGCTTTCCTCTTTCCCCTTCCATCCCGTCCTCTTCCGGTTGCTCACATGTTTGCTTGCGCCCGCCCTAGTTAGGGCTTGGGCTTGTGGCGATGAAGGGCCTCAATCGCGGTGGGGGAAATGGATGGATGTGGCGATGCAGATCGAGTTCGCGGTGTGGTTTGCGGTGGGGGAAATGGATGGAACTCGATGGGGGAAATGGAAGCTCGAGGCTTGTGGTTTGTGAATCGGGCAGGTGGGCGGTGCAATTGGCTTGGGTTAATGGCGGCTAGGGTTTTGGTTGGTGGCTAGGGTTAGAGTTTGCTTGGATTGGGGAAGAAAATGGGACTTGTGTGGGAGAGAATAAAAAAAGGAGGGTAATTTAGTCTTTTTAATATATTAAAATATATCATGCGCATTATTTAAGAAAGTGAATATCACGCTCCGTCAACTTGGATGATTTTTCTAACGGTTGCAACAAAATTAACACCACAGGTGTCTTTTTGCAATTTTTGTAACAACAGGGGTTGTTTTGCAACAACCCCAAACCACAGGGATATTTTACGCAAATTTTCCTTTTTTCTATTCTATATGTATCCAACTTTTCTTGTTTGAATACCGTCAATCTTTCTTTTTCGAAAACAAATTGGTATCCAATATATATATTAATACCTTGCAAAAATAGTATTGTAATTCATTTCACTCATTTGGCTTTATAAGTGTGCATGGATTATTATCCGGATAACACAACGGAGTTATTATATATATAATTCTATAATATAATTTTAGTAATTCTGAAAATAGCATTCAAACAAGGTCATACATATTTTTCAGTTATTCAAAAGACTTCTTTTTCGTATTCTTGAAGCTGTAACGATAAAAACAAAGAAAATAATAACCATTTGGAGCGTTAGTCTCTCAGTAACGAGTGACATGCAATTTCGTCGCCATAGTTCTTGGTGACACTTTTTATTGCACATTTACCGTTGCAACAAAGCAAGATAGAGTAGTGTTGGTGATAGATTGTTATGTCATGTGTTTGTATTGCAAGTGAAGTTAAAGACCTACAAGGTCTTGTTATTTGTCCCACATCGGAGAGAAAGCAAACACATAATACATACATTTTGAGTTGTTTTGAAATGTTTTGGAGGGAAGATTGAGAATGCTATTGTGCGGTGCACTGCACGCGCGCGCATGTGGCGCATTGTTTGCACTTTAGTGGGCGCACTTAGTACACTTGCCGCGAGCACGTATGACGCGTTGATTTATATATGATCTAAGGATCCATATTTTAACTAATTTTAGGAATTATTTCTTACAGTCATTTATTTTTAGTGACACTTTTGTGACTTTGAAATAATTATGGAAAGGCACCAAAAATAACAGTTATTTATGAAATAGTGCCTTTAATGGTTGTGTTCCTTCGTGAAAAGGTGACTGTTAGTCCATATATAAGATTCTGAAAATTCAGAATTAATATTATTTTTTGCATTCCAATTTTCAGAATCTCATCTCTCTTTCTCAGTTACATATACAATTTTAAAAAGTAATTCTGAAACGAATCTTCAGAATTGCTATCTCGGAACGAGTAGGACAAATATCGCTTTAAAGACAGTGTCTTTAGAGGCGCCTCAAGCCATAGAATTTCGTTTTTTCTTCTTCTATTCTGCACTTTACTCCAACAAGTAGTAATATGGTGCCTTATGAGTTAGTATGACGTGTTTAATTATGATCCTTTCTCGTTCTAGAGACCCATATTATTGCTCAAAATCTCAGCTTGAGTCATGCGAGGGTTCAATATTTGGGAGAAAGGAGCAGAGCGGAAAAGAGCTACCTCCGTTTGGTAGCCCATAAATTCATTGGACAAAAAGAAAAAATGAGTAGAGGGATGAAAAAAGATGGGAAGAAAAGTCCAACCGTTGAAAGAAGTACTCTAAAAAATTTCTTACATTAGTCAAGAGCAAGACAATTTGCTTCCTTTTTAGCAAACCTATTATGCGACTTGGTTTTTTCTTAAATGAAAGGACATGTGAATTACGTAGCTCTCCTAACCTTACCGACTCAAGAGTCTATTAGTCAATATCAGAAAGAAAAAAAAAAAACATGTTTTGTGTCATAATCGTGCACTTACTTTCTCAGAGTGTTTTCATTCAGTACCATCTGCCGTTCACTCGCTTTTCTATAGTTCGATCCGGCCAAATTTGTAGCATTTATACCCTGGCAAATTCATAGCATTGATGCGTTCTAGTTTAAAAAGATTTCACAAAATTTCAATCTGGGGAGATAAAAGAATAAGTTGTGCAAAGTCAACCACAGTTTGCGATGGATTGGGCATTCTAAATTCAAGTGGGTCATTGACTTTAAGTCATTATTATTATTGGGTGAAGAACGCTTTGGGCTTCCATATTTCTTTAGCAGCCGGAAGGAACTCAGACGCGGGAACCATCCGTATTCTTCGAAGAGAAGTAAGAGAAACTGGGCGGAACAAATGTGGAAATTGACTCTGTTTCTTCTCACTCGGTTCACGTCTTATTTTCTTCGGAAATACTCCCTAAAGAAGTATTTGAGTTGGTATAAAATTCATATTTCCCAACCAGAACTATTCTGTGCGGGCTTAGAGTCACCATTACCAACAGTTTACCATGATGCTTCATTTTAAAGACTTTTCAAAGCTCAAAACCAAAAGGGTACTCTCTCTCTGTCTCTCTGTCTCTCTCTCTCCTTTGTTGCCATTTCGCTCCTCGATCAAGTTGCAATTGATTTTTGATATCAGTTTGGAGTCGCTTTTGCTTTTGAAAAGTGCAGACGGAATGCTGGTTTAATTCTGGTTGAAGCACACTTACAAGCGATGATACTGGTTTTGACAGATTGTGTTTGAGGACGTTTACGCTGCTCGCGATTCGGACACACTGGAGCAGCTAAAAGAGTTGAGCTCCAAGCGCAGGATTATAGAGGAGTCCATTAATGAGAGCAGCTTGATCACGGAGGCCATTGCGAGGGAAATGTCTGGTGGCCTGACTTTGCATCATGAACAGGTAATCTACATACTCCCCATGGAATTAGTCTGTGATTATAACTATTGCCCTCTTTGACTTTGCATTTTTAGGACATAATTTGAACATCTAGGCATTGGATTTGAACTCGAAGAATAGTTACAGTAACGCCACTAATTTGACAAGTCAATCCAGAGCACGTACAATGAGTGAAGTCATATGTTTATATGTCTATATTTGATTGAAGGAATTATTTGGAAAATTTTCAGTGGGACAATAGTCGGAGTACAAATTGTTTTGTTAATTTTTGGTTTCCTAAAGAATCTTTTATGTGATAAACATTTGTGATCAGCAACATGATAGGTTGTTCTCATCCCTTCTGCTTTTCCTGAAAATGTTTCAGGAAACTCAAAAATTAGAACAGTATTTGCCGTTGCTGGAAAACTTGATTCAGAGTGCTGGCTTGAATAGTAACAACTCTCAGCTGGTTCGTTGGACTTCAGACCTTAAGATAAGATGGACCAGTGTTCTGGCTTCTTCAACCATCTTCAATCGTAGGGGTGCAAAGTTCTTTCAAATCGATGATTTGCATTTTGAGCTCGGTATGACCCTTTCTCTTTATGGTGCATTGCTTCGAGGACTGGCTTCCAAAATTCTATCTGCAGGTAGGCAGTTATAATTTCTTAGGTCACTTCTATGGTTGCACATTTTGTATTAATGATTATCCTACTTATATTTTATGCATTACTGCAGATTTGGTGCAATCTACCACTATTTACAGAAAAGCAGCAGGAGTTTATCATCATTTGGCTCAAGAAGTTCTTCCTTCTTTACAGTCTGCATCAGTTCAAGAAAGGCCACCAGAAGCTACATCATGTGTGTCTTCTGTTATGAGCCTCATTTGCTTGGCTGAGGCCCAGGTTAGACTTGCTTTCTCACTGAGTATAGTGTCATCTTTGTCTTTGAATTTGATTACCTCAATCTCTAAAATATTATGCGGTTTACTTCTCTCATTTATTGTTAATTGTTTGGCATTTCAATGCGGGTTATGTTTCATGTGTGATGATAGAGTGATTTTTTTTCCCAGAAGTATAAGAAAATAACTCTTTTTTCAGTCGGTAACTATCAGGAAGGCTGAAGCAAAAGGAAGCACTGGAAGTCTTTTGGCGAAGCTGCACTATGGTGTTGTACAGTTACTTGATGAAGCCATGGTTGTTTTGCACTCAGCAACTGAAGATTGCAAAGATATCTCAGGCCGCTTTCTGGTAAACATTCACTTCAATGTTTTCCCTTTTGGCTTCGTCTTCATGTCTTTGTTATGGAGGGTAAATGTTGCCTTTCTTTAAGTGATAACGAGTGTCAGTATAACTCCTTCCCTCTGTCATCTTCTCGGCCAGTATGGTTTAGTGGACAATTTTCTCTCTCCCCCTCAGTTATGCATATGCGAATATTTAAGCGACCAACATGGGTGCCTGAGGAAGGTTAGATATAGGCAGTTATACCATGCATGCACAAATGAATTGCTAGATGTCGAAGATACTCACACCATATGCTAATCGTCGTGAGCCTGAGCCTTCCCCACTTCCAAGGCCCCTGGCTCTTCTTCCTTTTTTTTAGGGGAATGGGGTCTAATGTACGAGGAAGTTGTTCAGATGGTGCCAATCCTAAGTGTTAGTGTCGTATGAGTTCTGCAACTTTGCATACATATTGGTCTTCTCAACTTCTGCAAACCCTCTTCCTTCCCTTTATAAGACTTGCATATGCATTCATTGACTTGCCTTATGTTCCATTGTCAATTAACAAGCTGCTGTACCTTTTGGATCAAGACATCTCCTAATTGTAACTGCATGTTTAGGAGTTGAAATAAGAAGTGGTTACTGGAACAACGTATCAAGGAACTAATCGATAGATAGTAGATTGAAGGGCACGTAAAGTAAGAAATAAACCAGTCTAAGACAGGGTTTCAGATGTTCTCATTCAGTACAGTTCAATTGGATACTGAGAAAATTGAGATGGATTCTAGAAAAATGTATCTGGCGACTTAATTCAGGTAATTATGCACTCTCCTGGGCAAGATGCGCTGATAACTTAGATACCTAAAAACACTGGGATTGCTTGGGAATCTGTGTTAGAGGTCGAGGGGGTACCCCTTTTGGTGGTTTTTCTGTAGCTACAGGGTTTGTCCAGTTTGAGTCCCTGCATCTCCATCATCCAAGTAGTGAGAGTATATGTCCTGGGCCTGATCATACTACTTTTAAACGCCCTTAATTTTAGCATTTTGTTATTTCTTCCAATGAGACTATCGAGCTCCACGATAAGCGCCTATCATCTCTATGCCAATTCTGAACTTAGCTTTCCGTCTTTGATAAGTATGAGTGACAGCTAGCTCCTTTCAGAGAAACTATTTACAGATAACCTCCGCACCTTATGGCCATGTGCCTAGGATCCCAATATTCTGAGCGCTCTAAGGATTAGGCTTAAATCTTATAGGAATTGAAATACCACACTGGTGCAAATTGTTCCTGTCGTGACATGCATATGCTCCTTTGTCTGAGCAAACACTTTTCTGTCCCTTCTAGCTTCTGTTTATTGTCATTGTAAGTGGTGATTTTTTTGGTTTGAGCAGGAATACATCTCATGTTGCAAGGACCTCTATGAGCTAAGAAGTTACAAATGCCTTGGAGAAAGTATAAAGACCGATGGTCAGATTGGCATTGCAATTGGACTGCTTCGGCAAGCATTAGTCACGGCTAAGAAGAATATACCAGAGGTGGAGTCATGGAGATTGGTTTTCAAGCAGGAGATCAATAACTTGACTGCAGTACTGAGGAAATATGAACACGAGAACGAGTTTGTATGGCATGAAAAGGTTCCGACTCATAGTGAATTACCTTTCCCTCAAGGTAAAAAGATTGTGAGTTTCATACCCTATAATGTTCAAAGATGGGAACGGTCACTTTCTTTCAAATTCTGAAGGCAGAGAACTGTACAGAATCACCGTTTATCTTGAGAGGAAGCAGGATTCAATTTTCTTGCACTTCCTACCTGTTTCTATTTGCAAAAGGTTGTCATCATATATTTAATTCTTCGACAATTCTTTTGCCCGGAAAAGTTCCATTTGTTCAGGGTTTTTACATGAGATTGTGAGGCATTTTTGAGTTGTATAGACTTGGTTCTTTGTACATTGGATGTTTGAAACAGCAAAACTCGTATTATTACTTTTTTGGATACAATGGTTTCTCTCCTATAATAGGTAGCAGAATTCGAGAATGACAGTGATCTTAGTAAAGATCGAAAGACCTGTTTAACTCAGTTCGTGTAACAATACGAAGTAAAAAATAACGAAATAAAAGCAGTATAATAAAAGACTGGATAATGCTTTTTGAAGATCACTAATGCATGTTCTAAAGGTGACCAAATTGTTAAACCAGGGTGGGCAATGATCACAAGAGTCAGGAACTGCCGTTGTGGTTAATGCCACTTAATGGCTATTCAATGGAAGAAAAAGGCTTAAAAGTTTCGTAACCTTCGAAAATTGGTCCACTCGGGTGCATTGGGGAATGTCGGAACCATCCTTCAAAATTTTAATTTCAGTAGGATTAAGCTTTGGTGTTAGTTGTGTGTAATACTCAGTAGATTGACAAGCTAATTGTGCAACGCTAGACAGCGTCATAGCCTATGATTTGCTAAGTGAGTTAAGCCAACACTAGTAAGTTTAGGTCGAGAGATTGAAAGAAAAAAATGCGCGCACACACACATACACACACAAAACGGAACTTTGTAAGAGAAAACTTGTATTAATATAAACACTCAAGTTCGAAGCTCACGGATGGTTTAGGCAAATTAACCCCAACCTATTTATAGCATCCAAGAACAATGAGATAGATTTCTTCGTACCTCAAGACAAACTGTGTGGTCAGGTCAAGTGCTTTGCTGTTGGGGTTGGGTGGCAGTGGTGGTGGGGTGGGTTGGGATAATAGGGTGGATCAGGGTTCTCCAACCCTACTTTAGGAAAAAATAGGAAGCGAAGATTTTACGATATTTGAAGTAAATAATTGCGACAGTAATTATATATTTCTTTTCAATAATCTTGTAACGGTTTTAGTAATTGTGGGTAGTTTTCGTGGGTGAGAGTTGGTTTAGTATAATTTATAAACATCAGGGGGCCAAATTGTACATTAACATAAGTACAAGGGGGCAAAGTGCATTTTACCCAAGATAAAAAACCGAAGAATAGGAAGGCCAAAGTATCCTTACCACCATTGAAAATCCTAGACGAGCAAAGGCCAAGTGGCAAAATTAAAACCACTGGAATTCGCACAGCAAAGGATGTTTGGAGATTATAATGAAACCCATAGCAGTAATCGCGGGAACATGAGTATGGCCATACTTAAATTCATGATCTACTAGAACTGTTAAGTAATCATGGCTGTTCAATGCATTTCTCTTCCGTACTTTACGCACAAACCCAGTACAACAGAAACAATGTCATCATTTTCATCAACCCACCTTATATCACCTCAAAAGAGTCCACTTTGTATCAAATCAAACCAACTTAAGCACTCCACTAACAGGTTCTTGCTCTTCCTATATAGAGTGTGGGTGTGTGGCTGTTTCATTCTTCGTTTTTAATTGCAATGAAATTTAAAGTTGCTTGAGTGATATCCATTTGCAGGTCGGGTGATGTTGTTTCTGCTGTGATTTCTGAAGAAAAAGCAGCAGAATCGAGTTTTTCTGGCACTGATGTGTTCAAGCTCACTTACTTAGAGGTAGGTTCTCTTTTTGTGAAATCTTTCTTTGGTAATTTTGTTTACTTAATCGATTCTAGGGTTTTGATTGATATGTGTTTTGGTTTAGGGCAATAGTTGGCTGTGGGAGGTTGGTGGGTTGAATATCTTGGTTGATCCAATCTTGGTGGGTAACTTGGATTTTGGAATTCCATGGCTATATGATGCAGCCAAGAAGTTTTTGAAGAATTTCCAGGTACTATTGCAAGGCTATAAAGTATGAACTGCTTCTATGCAAACGGTAGAAATAACAATCGATTCAATGATAGAGAACTGAGGGATACTATTGTTTATAATGGTTTTAGACATGTGAAGGCTATCATACATTAATAATAAGCAGTACACTTTCGAAGAACTAAGAAATTTATCCAAGTTCTAATACAAGAAAATTAAAATGAGAGATTTTAACTCAAAGCAGATGCTATGGGAATGATCAACACCTTCGAAATCCCTCTTGATCCTCATATTAGCACATTTATTCCACTGTCATTGAGAATGGTTAGACGTCTGCTTAGAGAAGTTGCTGCATCCTAATCACCTATAAGCTTCTTAGTATTAAGTGCTATGAATAAGGAAAGAGTTATGCACAAACATAAGGGGGGGTTTTCCCATGACTAGTGAACAGATTATATGTTGAAACTTAGCATGAAGCGGCTTATGTCTTCAAGGATCCTGGAGCAGTCTTAAGTATAGATATCCTTTTTACATGGTGATAATTTAAGCTTTATACTGTGAAAATAAAGCTTTTGCCTATTTTGTTTTGACATTAGTGAGCTTGTCCTCACGATACACAATTGTCATGCAGCTTACTGATCTTCCTGAAATAGATTGCTTACTGATTACACAAAGCCTTGACGATCACTGTCATTTGAAGACCTTGAAGCCACTCTCTAAGAAGTTACCAAATCTTAAAGTAATTTCAACTCCCAATGCCAAGGAACTCTTAGATCCCCTCTTCAGCAACGTAAGTAAGGATTCAAATCTTTTTTTATTTCAGAATGCATTTGGGGTGTGACTTTGTATTACAGATTCTGTTTTGAATATTATGCATTCCACCTAATCAGTAATGAACATTCATACGCTTGTCTAGAGTAGGACCCATATTGTAACAACAAAATGAAAATTGGTGGGCTAATCCGCAAAGCAGTGACCACTTCTCACTTACTAGAAAACTAGCTTTGTGTTAACTTGACATGATCTTAGTAATCAACTTATCTCCTCAACCAAGTAGACTGTGCTCAAAAGAGTTAACTCGTAGATGAAGCAATTTTTGTTATGCCTTGCTATTCATTGCCAGAAGACATTAAAGGGGGTGGGGTTTGGAAGAGGGAAAAGGAAAATGATTGTTCGTTCAGGTAAAAAGGAGAACAGAAGGCAAGAGAGGATGGCAACTTTCCATTGGGCTCATCATATGCCTACAGCTCTAAAGCAGGCTGAGAAGGGAAATTGTTATAATCTCAAAGCTGCATATGTTATCCTACTAGCTTACTTCCCTCGCTGATTTTTCTTCCTCCTATCATATCTGCTATTTTGGATCACTTATTTTGCTATTCGGTTCAGTAGTCAGTGTAGGATGTCACGTTGGAGGCGGTGGAGACCTACATGGATGGTTCTAATTAGACTCTGGATTAATGCATGGCACTGGCCCCTTAAGTACTTGCAGGTTTATGTTGATTTGTAGGATTTAGAGAGAGCGATATGTTATTTGGTTCCCTTAAAGAGCGTTGGGTGCACCAAAGTGCTATCTACGAGACTATATGGCCTTATGGTAAGAATCTAGACTTCTAAAACTTTTAACTAAAATTAACCTAGGGCATAAAAATGAAAAATGTGTGCAGTGTGTGGAAGGAACTATTCATTGTCTATTGAATATTTGATAGTGTCATGCATTACTTCTCCCCAGTACAGTAACCTAAATCTGGGCTTAAAAACCATGGATATTGAGTGTTCCGACAGAAGAAATTCAATATATGTAGGAAACCTTAACATTTTCCCTCTTGTCTTTTAAGATTGACAATTAATTTATTCTTATCTTCGTTCATACCTAGTTTCACAAATTTTCAGGTCGTATATTTAGAGCCTGGTCAGAGCTCTGAAATTGAAGCAAGCAATGGTGCTTTAGTTAAAGTTCAGGCCACAGCAGGGCCGGTTCTAGGTCCTCCTTGGCAGCGCCCTGAGAATGGGTATTTAGTTGTGCTAATCTACCCGATGTTTTGTCAAACGTTACTGAGTGTAGCTGACTCCAATTTCTTGAATAATGCTCACTTCTTTCTTTAACTGAACATGGACTGCAGTTATATTGTTAGCTCCCCACAAGGCAAATTGACTCTTTACTATGAACCTCACTGTGTGTACAACAAGAATCTTCTGGAGAAGGAGCGGGCTGACATTGTCATAACACCTGTTATTAAGCAGCTCTTGCCAAAGTTTACATTGGTCTCGGGCCAAGAAGATGCAGTTCAACTTGCAAAGCTGCTTCGTGCCAAGTAATATACATTGGCCTTTGACGTTTGCAGCTGACTAAGCACAGTTTTGTTCAACGACTCTTTGTTTAATTGGATTCTACCTTTCTTGTGTAGGTTTATTGTGCCTATGAAAAATGGAGATCTTGAGAGCAAAGGGCTTCTTGCAAGTTTAATTCAGTCTGACGGAACTGTAGAATCATTCAAGGTATGATTTCTTGTCGTCAAGTACATTTTTCTAACTAGAAAATAAAGCTAGGCTCAGGCTGTTCACACTGCCATTGATGATGCAACTTCTACACGATCTTATAAATTTATGGAGTAGTTCTTAAGCAAAAAGAATTGTACAACGCAGACCTTTATAAACTTGTTGCAAATTCTAAACTTGTATCACAGACATAAGCTTTTTCATTTTCATTTTTTGGTGGTCCTTTAGTGAATGCACGAGGAAATTTCTGCTGTAGGAATGACAATTTGTATACTTTCATTTTTACATTCACGTATATCTGTTGATAGTGTACTGGCTGGGTTTTTCTATGATTTCGTCTACGCTCTCATAATTGGGTATTATAAAGGACTAATTGCCTGCTCAGCTCACGCAACATTGGCTAAGTTGTCGCCGCTATTTTTTTTTTCCTAAGAGGTAGAACCTTGGAAAGAATTCACATATAACCTGCCTCCTGGCAGCTGATCTGGGCTGTTTAACCAGCACCCAAGACGTTAACAACATATGCCTGTACAGATTCATCAAGATAGTCACAGTATAAGAGGCAAAAAGATTATATCTTGCCGAGTTCAGATGGGTTGCTTATTAGTAAATATAATTTTGCTGCCATTTTTCCTGTTTTAGATGTTATATTATCTGCGAGAATTGGGTATCTGACAACAAGAGATTGGTTAAAATGCAGAAACTTTTATCAAAGGAACTTCCGGATGCAGAGATACTAGAGCCTACTCCTGGTCTACCCCTAGATATTTCGCCGCCATAGAGTATTCCGTGGTGCATATACCGTGAGAGAAGTTTCAAGGCCAGTATCTGAATGTAAATTTAGAAAGTACTTCCATAATCCTACGTCATTTGAATCTTCAGCTAAGTTACGGTTTGTTTGTAGCTTTAAGCGAGGGAAAAATGCCCAGTAGTCTGTAGAACCATTGTATGGCATCCATGTAAACCAATTTAGAGACGAATTAAATCACCGTATGGAATGTAACTGGATCTGCAAGTGTCATCATCGTCATCGTCATCTCCTTTGTCCCGATATAGTGGGATTCGATACACAACTTCTTTGCTTCTATTTTGTTTCCAACTTCTTCCTACTATCAATTGCTTATTTTTTAACACGTATTTTAGGCAAGCCTTAATTTTCTCTTGGTAAGCAGGGCGAGCGTTTTTTGTATGTCTGACGCAGAGTAATTGTAGAAATTTCCAAGTGAACATGTAGCCTGTGGCTGGGCCACGGAAAGGTTGCTCCTTCCTATATCACTGTGTATCTTTAAATTATCAATGCAATTCTCTTATTATAAAAAAAATAGTAACATTGTAGTTTGGAGCCAAGGGTAGAACACAAACTTATTAACGGTCTGGCCCTATTCGTTTACCATTTCGTTTCATGTTTCCATTTCATGGGTGTTTTGAGTCTGAAGTTTTTTCACATAACTTCAGTGTGGTAACATACATTTTTGGCTTGTTGCTAGATTTCTGACTCGAGGTGGCAATGGAACATTAGAACTAAACATGTGTCGAGTTGTATAGGTCACGTTGTGTTTAATGCTGAAGCGTTGTCAAAGAGATCTAACGACAGAAGAAACATTTCTGATAACTAGTAAGGATCGCGTGCTTTGCACGTGATATAATGACTTGAAATAAAAATATTATAAATCTCGGTGAAAAATACAATTGAAATTAATTAGTACAACTATTATAATGAACTATAATAATAAATCAGTTATTAACTGCTAATCAAACACGAAGTATGAAAAGTTCATTGCACAAAACATGGTCTTACTTTTAAACACGAATATTTCACGCCAATTATATGTCACCAATATTTTTCACTATTTATTATATTTATTTCTTTTTTCAGATCAAGGTTCCGCTAAAGAGATTCTTGATTGTTCCGTATTATATCTTGTTCTCTAATGTATACTGACATTGTAATTAGTCTCAAACATCTTCCACAAATATGTAACTCTCACGAAACACTACAAGTTTGACTGTACAGTAATAAAAGTGAAGAAAATGTTTAGAGATAATTAATGTCAAGTGTATATATTAGAATTGTGTAATTTCTTCTAATATGTTTTGATGACATATATATAAGTCTAGGAAGTGTGATTGAGATGAAGTTTGACTTATAATTAAGTGAAATTAATGAAAGTTCAAAAATTAATCGGAAAAGGATTGTCGAAAGTAAAGTATTTAACGGGGAGAAGTTATGATTAATAAATATATAACAAAATTTGTAAGACGAAATTGGTTAGAAGCTTAAATGTTGCATCTTTAAAACCAAAAATCAAGCGAACTCAAGAATCTAGCATGACACATATAGAAACTGAACTGCTTAGGCAACAAATTTAGTAACCCTAGTTTTCAATGACCTTTCCAAAGTTTTTCTATCGTTCAACTTTAGAGTTTAAGCACTTTTTCCTACGAGCATCACCAATAAAGTTCAAAATATCATCACTTACGATTTTCAGTATCATGCATTATCCATGTTGTTTCTTTTTGTACAGTGATGGCCATTTCTTGTAGCGATGATTATTGGGGGCCAAAATATTCCCCGTAGTTTATTTGTTTTTGGTAATGATTTGGTCTATTACTCCCTCTTTCCTTAAAAATTGATCAGTTTTCAAATAAAGAAAGATTCTTTAGTTGTTTTTACATCTTTACCTTTTGTACACTATTTTTTATTCTACTTCTCTCTCCACAATTAATCATCCATCAACCCATTTCTCTCTACTGAACCCCTTTCTCCTCCCCCCCCCCCCCCCCCCCCGGGATAGAATGAGAAACTCATAAAATAAGACTAATATCCTAAATAAAACGTAAGTTAAATATGATCAAATAATTTGAGATAAAGGGGTTATAACTTCATGCATATCTTATTTTAATACTAAAGCATAAAGCAAATATTTTTTCAACTTTTTCTATCTTAAGTTCCAACATTCGAGTATAATTTGTCTAAAATCACGCTTAATTTTAATTATACTTTCTTTTTTTTACTTTTCAATTAAAAAATCTATAGTGTACTTTAAATATTTCTTGACAGTGTACTCTAAAGCTCTCTTTGATATTTTCTAGCATGACATTGTTTATTTTAGTAGTACAATAAGGCTACTAATTTAGTTGTGCATGTAATTTAGCATATATTTTTCATAAGACTTTTATTTTTAAGAGATGATAATATCACACCTACTCATCTAAAAAGTCTATATACATGTGTGTGTATGTGTCCTTTTGAAATATATACTACGAAATGAATGTGTGAAGTTGATATCAGATAAAGGTAATGAACTACTGTAAGTAATTCTAATAATGTTCGCAAACCTATGTTTTTCACCCTATATTAATACATACAACATTACGATTTTAATATAATCCAAACTCAGAACTTTTTATCAAGAATAATTTATAACCCAGATCATTTATTAAATAAAGACCTGTAAACAACATAAAAAGGAAAAGAAATATTACCAATGGCATAAGGTTTTGAGAGTTAAGAAAATTATGTGGTTAATTATACCAAATGACCTTGAGGTTAGGGTAAAATTATATGCATGTCCATTAGTTGGAACAAATAGCACTTATGTTCGTTGACTGAACGAAAATACTGAAAGGATGAAAAGACGAGAATGCCCATCATTTAGGAATGTAATTCTTCAAATATCATTCCTCGTCCCTTCGTCTCACCATACAGCCCCATCACCACCACCACCACCACTATCATCCCTCTACACTTCTTCAACTTCAACACAGCCACAGAGAACACACAGATGAACGCACCCCCCACAACCGGCCACAACAATAGCCACAATTGCATCCCTCCATCATCATGTTTTTCAGCTTTCTCACCCAACCTTCTCACCCCAATCAATAGCTTTCACACTTCATTCACTTGTAAAAAACCATCAAGATTCAACAAACCAAATGAACAAAAATGAAAATTTGATTGGGGTTTAAAATCTGGAAGAAGATTATAAGATTTCTTATTTGCGTCAGACTACTTTCCAAGCCCAAGGCAGCCGCCACCATTAACCAACACCAGAACAGCCTTCCACCACTACTTATCAGCCTACCACTGCGTCTAATCAGCCCACCACCTACCCAATTCACCCACCGCTTCCAGACAACCCACCATCACCTCAAATCGACCTTCCATAAACCACAATCACCACCGATTAGTCTTCTACGGCCCACCACACCTCTAATTAAACGCACTTACACACACACACACACTCAACTAATGTTACAGATTTATGATTGATTTGGCGGCTTCAAAATTTTCATAGTTATGCTGCTGCCGAGGACGTTCACAGCGGTAGAGGCGGCCGGATGGGGTGGGATAACATGGAGGCCGGCGTTCGTCGGCGCCGGGATAAGGCCGGTAGGGCTGAGCCAGTTTTTCGACTTTCAGGCTGAATGCTTCCCGGGGAAGGTTCGACTGCGAGGTGGAGGGGTATTTGGGTTGAAACCCTAATTTGGAAAATTAGGATTTGTAAATTATTATATTGTATATACCTTGTAGATACAAAATGAGGGCATACGCATTGATGACATAAGCAAAAAATTATATTTTTTTAATGGATCAGTACGGCTTTACCTTTCGAAAACTTGGTGTCATTAATTGTAAAGTCACCTTAACTTCTGGGCATGGGTCCTAAAATTATAACAATCCACTCTTCTACCAAACACAAAATAACACATAAATTCATCATAAAAGTTAAAGAAACAAGGCCTAGTGGAACTTGTAGATATTCTTACTCTGTCCTATGTCAATAAATTTAAATTTGCAATCATATGCAAAAGTAAGTATAGGCAATAGCCGGTGCACCTTAAAAAATATATATAAAAAAGAACATTATAATACTTGGGCTTAGGAACGGTTCTCTAAGGAGTAGCGGAAATTAATGTGCTTATTTTATCGATTTTGATGTCGGTAAGTTTTAATGTTTTGTTTTAATAGGATTTTCTTTAAAGGTGAACAGAGACTTAGCATCATATTTATACGATTGAGCTAAATTCACTCCCACATTTTTGTCACTTAATGATACATTAGTGAACTTTAAACCTGTTTAGCAGCAAATTATTTATATTTAGCTAAAAACATTGTAATTTAGGCTCGCATTCTTAAAAGAAAAAAAATACACTTAATTTTTGTAAACATTTTTATTTCTGAAAAGGGTATTTAATGAAAAAAAATGTTTAGCTATTTCAATCCCTTGACACTATTTTATACGCTGGGGCCAGTTACTTACCTGTTTTGGTTATATTCATAGTCTTTTGTCGATACATTAGTGAACCTCTTTAGCGTAAAAATGTTTAAAGTTAGCCAAAACAATAGTAATTTGGCCTCACCTTTTAAAAAGTGAAAATATTTAGAAAAAATATTTAGTTATTTCACCCATTGCATATCAGAACTTTAGAGTTTTCAAGCTCAAAAACAATTATTAATCATTTGAGCCGAAATAAATCAGGGTCTTTATCAATTGGGTTTCATTTAATCCTATCACTTATAAGAGTAAAATATAGGAAGACAATAGCCACATGAAAAATATGCTATCATATAAATATATGATATCTCGGGATACAATGAATCATAGAAAGACAATAATCATATGAAGGATATGTTGTCATGCAAAGATGGGTATTCCAATAACTCTAATACGAATATGTTTTCATTGAAATATATGTATGTGCACAATAATTAAAATTTGTAGTACGCATCAACATACAAATATGAATTCTAAATTAAAAAAAAAAGATTGAGTTTTTGACAGAATATTCAATTTAGTTTAAAGAGTTTATGTTTATTCTTAAAGGCCATCGAAAACACTGTTCTCTGCAAGTTGTTTTCATTGATCGAAATTGATGGAGAAGATGTAGTACCTTTAAGGTATTTATGTTTATGTTTACTCTTAAAGGCTATCGAAAACACTGTTCTCTGCAAATTGTTTTCATTGATCGAAATTGATGGAGAAGATGTAGTAGCTCTAAGGTATTTAGGTTTAACATGAATGAAGGCGGTAGGTTTTGATAATAAAAAATTCAGTAATCAAAGTGCATGCAGGAGTTCAGAGGTGATTTTAGGGTTTTCATAAGTTTTTTTTTAACTAAAAGACAAAACAATCCTTAATTCTAATTAAATCATATATTCCTATAACGGTATTCTAAGGAAAGATGTTTGATATTCTAAGAAAAGCCAAACACATCCTTAGTTTTTTAACAACACTCTAAGCCAATATGAGTATTTGATGGGAAAAAAAGTTTCAAGTAAAAAACATCCCTAATCAACACTAATTTTGAATTCAATTTAGTTTAGGTATAATTACATTTCTCGAAAAAGGCTATAGAAAAATTTGTTCTCTTCAAGTTACTTTTTTTTTCAACCGAATATGATGGAGAAGATGTTGGATGTCTAAGGTAGTTTAGTTTTAACGTGAATGGAGGCAGTAGGTTTTAGTAAGAATTTTTTCAATAATTAGAGAGCATGCAAGTGTTCAAGGGTGATTTTACAGGATTTTCATAAGGTTATTTCGCCTTTTTATTTCAATAAAAGTCAAAACAATCTTTTACTTTAACAAAAGCATATATTCTAATAAAGATATGTTAACAAAAGAGACTTGATATCATATGAGAAGTAAAAAAAAGGGCAAATTACACTTATATCCCTGAGGTTTGGGTATAATTACAGTCAAGGACAACGAGTTTCAAAATGTAACATTCCGTGACCAAACACTTTTAAAATGTATCAGCCGTGTCCATCCGTTAGGGTTCCGTCCAAAAATTATACTTTTTGTATGATGTCATCAATATGTATTTTTAAAATGACGATACTACCCCTTGTACTGTATATACTGAATATTTTTAAAAAATTTAAATTTAAATTTCAAGCCTTAATTTAAAGTCACAATTAGGATTTTATTGAAACCTTAATTTGCAAATTAGGATATTATTGAAACCCTAATTTGCAAGTTAGGGTTTTCTTGGAACCCTAATTTTTTTCCTGAAACCCTAATTTGCAAATTAGGATTTTCCTGAAACCCTAATTTGCAAATTAGGATTTTCCTAAAACCCTAATTTCCAAATTAGGGTTCCAAGAAAACCCTAATTTGCAAATTAGGTCCAATCCCTCACCCCTGGCAGCCCATTCCCTACCCGCCGGCAACCCCTTCCCTCCCCGCCGACAGTCCCCTTCCATCCCCGCCGACAGCCCCTTCTCTCACCCCGACAGGCTCTTCCCTCCCCGCCGACGGCCTCTTCCCTCACTCCGGCAGGCTCTTCCTTCCCCGCCGACAGCCCCTTCCCTCACCCCGGCAGGCTCTTCCTTCCCCGCCGACAGCCCCTTCCCTTCCCCTTCCCAGCCAACAGCCCCTTCCCTCACCCCACAGTCCCCTTCTCCACCGACAGATCCACCACCGGCGACGTCGCCGTCGCTCTTCCCCCTCCATCCCTTCTCTCCTCCCTCGCAGCAGGGGTGCGGCGATTGGGGGCTGTCCTTGACCCCGTTCATGTAGCAGAAGTGACAGAAATGGGGTTGGGGGATGGGGGCGGGGGGTGGGGGGGTGGGGTGCTGGGTGTGGGGAGAGGAAGAATAAACATTAAATTTAGTGGGTAATTTATTTTAAAGTCAGGGGCAATCAAGTCTTTTTGTCAAAACCGTTAAGTATTTTTGTATTCCGTTTGTCAATGGACATAAGTGTTATATTTTAAAACTTTGTGTCCTCGCGTGTAATTACCCCCAAACCTCAGGGATATAAGTGTAATTTGCCCTAAAAAAACACTCTTATTTTTTAATAATTAAAAATAAATATTTAATAAAAATTTTTTTAAATCAAAAGTCAAAACAATCCTTCACTCTAACAAAAACATATATCAAAATAAGGGTATTTTTTAAATAACACTCTTATTAAAAATATATATGTAATGAAACTTTTTTTCAAGTCAAAGTCAAAACAATCATTCACTCTAACGAAACATATATCTCAATAAGGGTATTTTAAGGAAAGAGGCTTGATATCTTATGAGACGTCAAAAACACCCTCATTTTTAAATAATAGTCTAATTTTAAAAAGGTTTTTTAATGGAAAACAAATGTTATAAGTCAAAAAGACACTTACTTACCCTTAACCTTTTATGGAAATATCAATTAGAAAAAGGGTACTTTAAGCAAAAAAGGGTTAATCATTTAAGCTCATACGTACTTTTATATATGTATCGATATAGATTAGGGTCAGTAGTTCTAGTATATGATACATAGATACTCAAGTGGTGCTTGTGAGATTCTGTGATGGTGTTTAGGCTTGTGAGGGGTGTCCAATGGTCATTTTGAAGTGGTTGCGGCAGTGGTGAGGATGAGAAGAGTCATGTAAATTGGTGAACCTATTTTGGACTAGAAATGTATCAATAATCTTTTCAGGGAAGTGTCGAGTAAACTTCTACTCAGTAGGTCTATTTAATTTTAGTATTAGTATCGTTCTATTTTATTTTGAATTAGTCATATTGTTATAATTAAATATGACATTAGTCTTCTATAATCGTTTGCATAACTTCGATCAGTCATAGTGAGTCATAGTGATACATGCGGATGCGTATATATGCAAAAGTAAAGTTAGTAATATAAATTTTATTGAAAAAATCAAATATCACAAATAAGTGCTTATGGGCCACATTTGGTAAAGTAAATTTTAAATTGTGAAACAAAATGTAGTTGTTTACTATTTAATGGTTTTTGTTTTGTATTACTTTTTAAAGAATTTTCTCATAGTGTCAAATGTCACTATATTAGATAGGTAATTATCTAACATCAAAAGGGATATTATACCAAAAAGTTCATTATCTTTATATACAGTATCGATAGACATGAATACATATGCTCAACAAAGTGCCCTAAATCATAGTTGAAAAATTTGCCCGTACGTTTACCATATTCGTTTTCTATTTTCATTTTCATAATTTTCGTATTTAGTTAGAAAATACACTCCTGTACTTTTATCACTTTCACCAAAAAAAAAAAATTAACTACTTTTTCTTACATTGAGTTAAGTTTGGGTGAAAAAAGCTGAAAATACTTCGGAGGTGTTTTCAGTTTTTTGTCACTATTTGAGTAATTTTACCCAAAACAAAAATAAAAATGGTAAAAAAGAATCTTTTTTTATCATCATTACACACAACAGAAAACGAATATGATAAATGTATGGCCCGAAATGACTGATTGAGTGTTAGTATTTGTTAATGTTTCCAGAAGATTGCATCCAAATGTTTTTGTTTTGAGGTTACTTTCTGTGTGTCAAATATGAAGGGATCAGAAGAACATGAAGAGACAAAGAGCTTGAGTATCAATAGGGGAGAAATGGAAATGTAAATGTAAATGGGTAATAGATAAAGAAGCTCATTTTCATGGATTTAGATCCCCTACTGTAATCGAGAGGTGCTGTGGTGGGTGCTGTGAGAGAAGGAAGAGAGAGAGAGGGAACCAGCTGTGATGGATGTAAACCATGATTGTAATGGATGTAAATCATGGTTACGGAGATCCAAATCCCACTTCCACTAATGTCTGGGCCGTGTGTGTCAGTGTGTGTGTGAGAGTGGGTTGTGATGCACAATGTCTGGGCCGCCTGTTCAAGAGGGGCTACGGTTGAAGGGTTGCATCAGTTCGGACTAGATCTAGCTGCTGCTGGCAATGGATAGCTCAACGGGCTAACTGTAACAATTAGTGAATCTTGATGATATAATTAGCCTCCAAAATAAATGAGTGCATAGTGAAACGGTGCAATTCACTTTCCAATGAACATCGGTGTAAGTGAAACTGTAGCCATTCAAAATTCTGCCTTTTAATTCTCTCTTTTCACCTTTGTGGCTTTGTAGATCTTTTAAAGTATTGAATTTTTGTAGAATTTGATATTGTACAGAAAACTATACACTTGTCTATGAGATGTTCGTTGTTTCTGCAAATGCGGTTCACCATCGCACTTCATTGTATCTTAATTAAAGGATATTTGCGGACAACTCCATGTACACAAGTGTCTTGTGGGGACAAGTACAAACTTTTAAAAAAAAATCTAATAGCGTACTTCAAAGCCGATTATGTTCTTAGTTGCGAATCAATTTTCTCTCATCATTTAGAGCTGGTCAAGTGCACACTAATCAATGTAATGGCAAAAATATAGTTGTGATAACAATAATAAATCATAAAATATTACCATAGAAGCTTTGCATCCCATTACATGAGAATATTGTATTAAGCTTGGACAACTTTAACTAAAAAAATGGTTAGTAATGAAATTTTGCATTTCTCTATTAAGAATATTCTACGAACCTTCGTAGACATTCGTTTCTGAGTGGAACATAATCTTCTACCAGATCATATCGTCATCGCTTAATTGACCATTGCAAAAAAAAAAAAATTTATTCGTGAAACATATGTAAGACATTTCCACTACAAGAAGACATTTTGATGAAAACACGTACGCAAAAAAAGGACTATGTGCGACTAGTCGCGAGAAGATGAATAAATTAAATGTTAGCGCGAGAGTCATATATAACTTTTGATCCAGTCTACGAACAAAATTAAAGAAGGTGCCCTTACTTGTACGGAAGGCCATGGTTTCTAGATAATTTGATCGTTTTTTCCCGTACAACAATCATTAAAAATTGTGATGTGTTAAAGAATAGCATAGTTTGTGGAAACAATAGCTGTTCGTTTACCATTTGTATTTGCTGTTTTTATTTTGTATCTTTTACTTTCGTCATTTTCGTATCTAATTAATTTCGACATTTTTTTAGCTACTTTTATCTGACAATGGGCGGGAGATGACTGAACAAGCGTTTTCACATTTTCGCACTGTTTGAGTTAGACTTGTTCAAAATACTAGAAAATAATAAACGCACACGATAAGTTTATTTTTAATCAAAGTCAAAGATAAAAATAATAAACGATAACCATGAAATGTTTCGTGCGTGAGACATGCAAGATTATCCTCTAAATATATTGAAAAGTATGACACTGAGACTTGACCCAATAGGATCTGCATTGCTTCATCCAGACTTAAAGGAGACTGATCCTCAAATCTTAGGGGCGTTTAAAAAAATGGGATAGCAATAGAGCAACTTTGTGCTTTTTAGGAGCCTGCAAGAGACATTTGCCCTTTCATTCACCGAAAGGACGTTTGCAGTGAATCTCCCTTGTGTTTCATCGGGACTTGCACAGTACTCCTTGGTTCCTTTCACAGAAATATCACTAATGTAGATTTTAAAAAAAATAAACGCAACGCATGATTACAAAATTTTTCTGTTTCTGACAAGCGAACTAGAATAAATTAATATATCTCTTTTAAAGCGATGATCACAAGAATGGATTATAATTTCTCATGAGAGAGAAAGCGTTCTCATATTTCCAAGGCGCTAACGACCACGTTAGGTCACGCGTTTTCGTTTTGCACTCGACATCTCGATGTTTTGACCTTGGTATCGCGTAACTTGTTGAATTTTGGTGTCGAGCCCCAATTGGCCTTTGACTACACGTTTGTTAGAATGAGGATAAAACGATCACTTTGCCTGTAAAACTGACATCGCGTTCATGTCAGCTCTAAATGGCACCAACTATCTATACTTCCAGCTATCCACATCATTTCTTCACCCTTTATCTCCTGCGACTAATCATCTTCCCACACCCCATAATTCACTCCACCCTGGCCCCCCATCCTACCCATGTGGCTACTATCAGAGCACCCCAAGCCAAACTCCCCTATAATGACCAATAAGCATATCCCTATGCCATTAACCCTCCTCGCGGTGCCTCACACTTGCCTCCACTTACCTTTGATGCAGCTACCACCATACCCCAAGGCCCATTCCCTTACAACGACCAACAAGCCACCGCTCTCCGCTAACAAATCTGCTGCCACCACTCCATCGCAGTGCCTCACACCCCACCCTTCGCTGCTACTACCACCACACCCCAAGCCCCACGCCATACAATGACCAACCAATAAGCCACCGCCTCCATAAAAATCCTTACCACCACCCCCGTCGCCTTGCCCCACAATCTCCGCCCCCCACCCTACCTCTGCAATGCTATCGCCACACATCAAGCCCCACTAGTGTGTGGTGGTAAAGCGACCATTTTGTCTTGAAAAAATTTAAAACGCATACAATCAAAAATTAATTTAACCGTCACTGGATGCCATAATTTAAAAAGTCCGAACTACGAAATACCAAGACAAACATGAAAGGCAGGGCGCAAATCACATTAGGTAGTGTGACCTGGAAAAAAAAACAAGGTGCTGGGTGCTATGGAATCTAGGAGAAATTAAAGGCATGATTGGAGGATCAGAATATTCTTTATCTTAACCTCCCCCGCCTACATGATAAGTTAAACAAACGCAGAATCTACTTGACCAATCAAACGATTCCTCCCATGCACACTTTTTTGTAGCCAGCTCTGTATGTACTTTCATGATGGACCATCATATGTATTATTTCCGAATATTCGAGTTGATCCATATTATTATGTCGCACATAGAAAATCAATATGAAATGAATTTCAGTCCACAGACTACAAAGGGTGATTTGGTTGCACAAGATTTGTCTTGCGTGTTTAACTCTTCCATATAATCGTAGTGTTCTGTGGGGGTCTCTTGTCCTTAAACACCGAGCTGCCACGTCTAGATCAATGCACGGAACTTTTACAAATAGAAGACAAGGTTTCCAACTATGAACATGTTTATCAAAGTGAACAAATTGATTGATTAGATTGAAAGTTAGACCTGGCAAAGTTTAGTCTATGACCTGTTAACCCAGCCCGTCCTTCTGTTGATTTTTTTTAGTTTGGATTCTAAATTCTTTTAATCTGTCAAAATTAATCTTCACCTGGTTCAACCTAATAACTAACGGATAAAAATGGAGTCGATCTAAGTTATCGGCAGGGCATCCAGTTTATTAACATTTTATCATGTCTACCATTTAACGTTAAAAGTAAAACCCTGACCTCATTCACATCTGTTTCTCTCACAGCTACTACACTCCACACATTAGTAGCCGATCCGACCACCCTTACCCGTCCGGCCAAGATTGAGTAGACTGCCATCATCCTCCTCTGTCGCTGTTGCCACCGTCGCCTCTGTTGTTGCCGTTGTCCTATGTCGTCGTCGCGGTTGTTTGTCGCTGCCTCCCCACTAGTCTTCAACCAATTTACAGAATTCTCCTTCTCCCCTCCCTACCATTCCCGCAAGAACATGATCGGATAGTTGTAACTATTCATAATTTTCCTTACTAGAAATTGTTTTTTCTTTTTTTGAATTTTTAGCTGGTGCCTCGTTAATTAACCCGGCTTGAATGGTTTGGGTTTGGCTCAGAAAAATATTTTAAGACGGCATTTGATTATCATTTTTTTTTCTGATTTTATGCGCTTTAAGCTTATTTTTTTTGGGTATTAATTTTCAATTATGTTTTCTAAGAACCAACTTTGATTTCGTAGAGAATATGCTACTGAAGTTCACCACACTCGTCTTGACTCAAGAACATGAAAGTAATTGCCATTCAAATAACATGGGGGGGTGTCTTTATAATTTGTAAGTGGTATTCGATAAAAATATCATTCTTTCTTCTTTCTTGTCTTGAAAAACAAGAACTTTTTAACGTTTAAAATAATATGAATATGAACACAAAGAAAACGTTTCTTGAAAGGTGAGATGTAAAGGGTAAGGATATTCTATTGTGTGACAGAATGCATGCAAATTAATCATTCGAATTCCATCGACAACCAAACAAGCGCTACTAAAATATTGCCTCAAAAATAAAGTTTGTAGAAATCTGCTAATAAGCTTCAAATATTGGAATATCCAAAAGAATGAGATCAAATCGTGAACGGTGTTAGACACCAAAGAGAAAACTACAACACCTGTGTGTTGTAGACAACAACCTTGTAGTAGTACCTTTTTGACATTTGGTAGGAAAATACAAGGAAGAAACATGTGATGTCCCATACTCCTCTATCTTTACGTGTAGGGAAAACCGACCTCTACGCAACCAAAATTTCCAAAGTAAACAAAGTCACCACAAAGTTGTCTGTAGAAGAAGTTTCCATCAGATCTCAGCTTTGTGAAGAAGATTGCTCAAAGGGCAAGATTCCCCTTTTGTCATTGATCAATGTTTGTGCTTGGAGGGTGGATCTGGACCCCAAAATGGAAAAAGGGTATTGTTCTTCCTTTTGTCAATTAGACTGCCTAAAATTTGCCCCATTAAGTGGAGTCTAAGCAACTTCTTTCTGAAGGACCAGTGGATTCCACAATATAAGAATCTATAACCCTGACATTGGCCATCATAGCTTACCAAACTTTACCTCTAGGCTCCCATTTTTTCTTTGTGAAGAGGCCAAGTCAATAAGCAAAGAGGAATCAAAATCTTTACTTTGAAAAATCTATTTCGACTTCGTGTCGTAATATAAAACAATGTTGAGCCCCCACATTTAGGATTTATGGGGAGAAAAGCAAAATCTGCTGAGATGTCACACCAAAATATGGTTGAGTGGATGCTTGATCGTTTATTATGAATTTCGTATTTCACTAATGAGCAAGATGAAATTACAGTTACAGCATCACCATCAAATGTCTCAAAGAACCTCTACATGTTAATTATCGTGTAAATCGTTATTATATTTAACCGAAAAAATCAAGTCTATGATTTGCTCCTAGTATTAGAGTTTATGAGACGTTTGCGTTACAAAAATTTCTACATCACTCTTCACATATTCAGGAAAAAAAAAATTCAAAAAGCGGGCGAAGCTGTGGTGGTATGTGTGGAGGAAGAGGTAGCCGGGGAATTACAACGAACTCTGCCCTCGCCATGGCTGCCTCTGTCATCAGAATGAAGTTTTTTACTTTGTTGCATTCGGTTTTGGGATACCGATGCCTCTGGCAGAGATGGTGGTAACGCCGCCTTTGGTGCATAGACCGCATTAGGCGTGGAACGACCGGATGGTCCATCTGACGTTGACGTTGTAGCTACTGCAGCATATTCTGGCGGTGGCACCCATATTCCCCCCACCACTACAAACTGTGGTGCTTGCTGGTTGTTATTGTGAATTGAAGGACTTGGTCTTCTTGTGTGCAAACGATATTTCTGTAACCAACGCAAGCAAACAGAATTTGAATGCAACATTGCCAGAGATATTGACATATATTTCACTCTCTATTCGAAAAGTTTGGGAAACAATACGTTTAGACATCTACTTCAAGATGTATTTCTAGGCCTCATGGCTGAAAATTACAGATATATGCAATCAAATGCTAAGTGATGCACATCAGGTACGCCATGATACTACTAATGTGTCATAATAAGGTACCATACCTAAGTGTTGCCATCCCAACTATTGCGATGCCTACAACAATGTGGATTCTTGCAATTTCTATTCTATATATATATTTGACAGAAATTGCCTGCTATGATTATTTTGGATAAAATGGCCTTCTGTTCCACGTCTATTATTGTGGAGCCATAGTCTTTCAAATGATGGGGTCTATTGCATTATTCTCATTTTTCCTTTTCAAGATTCAGTTTCTAGGTTAAATAGCAGACTTATTTCTCTCTGATAACAAGATGGGATGGGCTTTAAGATGCCTCATCTGAAATGAAAAGTTTTATACAACAACAGTGATCTGTAAAAGAAGATCCCTTTTACTGGCGTTGATGGTGTTTGATCCCAGGCTTTATACATGAATGGCAAGAAACTTTACCCCTCTAGGCTAACTGGTTCCCTGTTTTCTACAGATACTTGTAGATAAATTTGCCTATGTGTGCTACTCATAGTTTGCTCCTGTTCCTTACTGGCATATATAAGCTTCATGCTATTTCTAGGATCAAGAGCTTACCCTAGAATGAGACTGCAAACATCTAATCAGAGATGGTTATACAATCTCCACTGACGACAAGAAAAATGCATGACATACACTCTTTGTAGCACTACTAAATTCTTATACTGGCGAGACAGCATAAACAATGAATGAAGATGAAAATAGGAGACTTAAGAAGTGAGTTATAGAAGCAAACCTGTAAATGGCTTTTGACTTCATCATTTGTGAGTCCATCAACCTTCATTAAGTCCCTAATTTGCTTTGGGGTAGCGACTGCGAAAGAACTCAATTAAAACTCAACGTCAGTTCAAGATCAATAGCAACCAAATTGAAACGTAATAAGGAAGTTTTGTGATTGGATACATACCATGAGAGCCACCAAGTTGTTGGAGTGCCTGCAAGAATCGCCTATGCAACTCGGGCGACCAGCACCGTCTTGACTTCCTATTAGACTGCCCTTCTTTATCTTCACCCTTGCTCCCACCATTTCCACCACCACCAGTGCTGCCACCAGTTTCCGCACTTGAACTCGGGGCGGCAGCTGCCTGAGCTGCTGGTGGTGCAGCAATACTCTTCTCTCTCTTAAAAGGATGGAAGGCACCACCACCATTTTTCTTCACCTCCATCTTTCGTAATAAGTCCTATAACATAAAATTCCCCTACATTAGACCAAATCGATCAAAACCCGTGTGATAAATCTAGTTACATATCGTTGAATACCTCTTTGACAGGTGGATCTGGGGTTTGATTCCAAAGCTGAACCGATCTAAGCCAATCCGATTTCTTTGATGACTTGTCAATACCATTACAGTTATTGCTCAAATTGCTACTAATCTTACTGGGCTTCCTGAACAGCTGCTCATCATCATCATCATCCTCAGAGGATAAAGCCCTTTTAATAGGAATAAACTCTTCAAAAACCGGCCCATCGCTAGATGTCTGCTCTGAACATTCAGATTGATTATACATCTGCTGCCTACATGTCTCAATCGCTACAAACAAAAACATCAAAAACCCATCAAGAATCTCCAAAGAAAATGTCAAAAATCACCAGATAAACATGCATTAGACACACGCTGCGCAAAATCAACATGTAACGGCATATTTCAATCACTCCAAAACCCAAAAACACCATCTTAAAAACCCATCAGGAACCTACAATTTATAAGAACCACCAAATGGGTGAGCATCTTTATGAAGATGAAAACAAATGTGCGTGTTTAATTACCTTGAGTGACAAGCTCTAGACAGAGGGGAAGCTCGCGTTCGAACACCTGAATCTTGCTACGCTCTTTCTCTAAGGCCTCGATATACTCTCCACATCTCTGCAGTTTTTCCTTATAATCACTTTGATTATCATTAACCAACATGTCTACTAGCTCCCTCGTACTTTCCTCCTTTTCGCGTGATTGACTGATAATCAAGGTTACAACGACGGGGGTGTTTAAAATGGGAGGGCTTTGGTGTGAGCATAGAGAGATCCGGATTGGGGGAAGAACAAAAGGATCTAAGTAGAATCAGGAAAGGGAATAAACTTGGGAGACAAGAAAAAATATGAATATATAGATGTGTTTTCTAGAGAGAGAGAGTGGTGTTTGAGGTTTTTTG
Organism: Escallonia rubra; assembly: GCA_033065855.1. Lineage (NCBI taxonomy): Eukaryota > Viridiplantae > Streptophyta > Magnoliopsida > Escalloniales > Escalloniaceae > Escallonia > Escallonia rubra. Next base: position 557,497 of record JAVXUO010002581.1, on the reverse strand, counting down.
GGCTTAGGAGAAACCGGAGGGTGGTGGTGTCAAGGTCGGGGCGTCGCGTACAAAACGAATCTTAAGGGTGTGTTGTGTTTCTACTTTCTAGAGAGAGAAAGTGGGCAGGTAGGAGAGTCTCGGGTTTTTGAATATTCGCATGAAGGATTCTTTCCTTGTGGGCTGTCAATGACGTCACTCGTTGCCTACAAAGATAAGATCGAAGGTTATCATGATGGTTTTTCGAACCCCACCTAGTAAATTGTAACCCGCGTTAGATATAAGTCTTAGCTGAACGCGTTTCGCGGTAAAAAAATAATTATTAGCCTAAAATTTCCGACTTCTGGACGTTCGATTTGAGCACCGTCTGAGATTTTTGAGCGAAATTTTTTTGAGACACTTTTTAGCCCAAAAATAACTTCTGGATACTTAAAATATTATTTTAATGTATTTTTTTAGAATTTTCTGGTGCGGGAATCACCAGGGGTGTTTTGGTAATTTTCTATTTCGAGAGGGGGTGTTTTGGTAAGTTTGTCTGTAAAAGATACTGTTAGGATCAAACGCTTACCACTACACCAAAAGCAAAAGCTGTTAGTAAGGAAGGGAGTAGATGGACGCAGCCAAACTCCGATCTGCCAACAATCCTTTCCCTAGATACACCCGAGGGACTCGAACCTGTGACCTGCTCTGATACCAATTGTTAGGATCAAGCGCTTACCACTGTACCAAAAGCAATTGCTGTTAGTAAGGGCACAATTTTATTTTCTTATAGTCCTGGCACAGCAGCCAGCGCACACGGTCGAGTACACAAGGGAGTAGATGGACGCGGCCAAACTCCGATCTGCCAACAGATACTTTTGAGTAAATTCACATACAGTAGGGATATTTTAGTAATTTCACTTACGGGAATGACGTTTTGGTAATTTAAGTACGAGAGGGGTGCTTTTGATAATTTTACACATAAGGGGCATTTTGGTAATTTTACATACTCAGTGAGGGGGTCATTCTGGGAGTATGCATGAGCTAGTTTCGAGTTTATAACATTGTGATGTAGACTGTATTCTGATCATTTGATTGTTCCGTTTAGATTAAAACAAAAGACTTTCGGGTTAAACTAACTTAACTTCGGATTCAGGTAAGAATTTCTATCCAACCCTATTTTCGATAAGTTGTGTTTGTAAATGTCCTTTCGATTTACTTATGACTACTGTCGAATACTAAGATATGCATTGATATAAGCATGTTATTGCCAAACAAACCCTGACATTGAACCTGAATCGATTATTCAGAATTCTTATCGATGCTTGCCTTCCATTGCATGCTGAGCAAATTAATAGTTTGCACTCTTTCTTCTGAATGGTTGTGCCTAAATTCGATAAATGTTCGTATTTGTTCTTGCTATTTATTTGTGACTATTCTTGAATTCTGAGTGATGAACTCATATCAGCGTGTTTAGTTGTCAGTGAAACCCTAATTGATATCAGTTATTTGAATCCATGTTAATGCTCATTTTTATTGCATGTCAAGCATTGGATTTCTTGTTGATTCTCTGATTGTTGTCTTATGTGTTGACCTGGGGGTCTATTCTGAAGGAGGCGTTATAAGAATGGTCTGTTCCTACACCTTACGGGGAACGCATGCTAGTCCCTTGATCGATGAAAAGGGCTAATTATCGTACATCATGCATGTGTACACTTTTTGAGCATTGCCTGAGTGACATTGCCTTTGCCCAGGGTCAATATTTTCTAAATTTATTAATATTGTATCTTATAATGATTATTTTTTTAAAATGATTGAAAATGAATGTCTTGATATCAGATTGAAGGGGATTGAGTTGAAACTCTTCCCCATATTGTGATTATTTGAAACCCTTCCCCATATTTTCTTTGAAATATATGTACTCGTATTGAATGTTTATGATTGATTATAATCGTTTTAGAAATCATCAAAATTTTTATGATTAATTGAAATATTTTGAAACATTATCATCGAATAGACTTTTGAATTGTTTGTAATTCCTTCAGTTGTTCCTTGAACGACCTTACTGAACTCTTAAGAGCTTACCCTTCGTTTGATTCCCTTCTGCAGGTAATGATCAACTGTAGAATGCTCGAGAATGGGTTTAGAGTCTGTGTGAGATTCCGGAGTGCCCACCAATATTTTGTGTAGTAAGACCCCTACGTGGGTTAGTACTGTTAGTTGCATTGTAAAGTACATAAGTTTTAATAGTTTAAGTTTAAGCAGTTCTTTTTAAAATCTTGTATTTTGAAGAATTTGAGTTAATGTCTAGTTAGATGCTCCAAAGTATGTGTTAGTAAACATGGTTTGATGTGATGTGATGTGATAAGTTAACGCTCCAGGAGTTCGGGGTGATGAAACTCCAGATTTCTGAGTCGTTACACTGTACAGATAGAAACAGTTATAAATCATATCTAGTTATCGAGATGTCTCTACAAAAAAGTTATATTCAGAATTTTCAATAGATCAAGCGTTGTCTTTAAGGTGTTTCATTAATTTTATGTTTTAATACAAATTTTAAACATTTGGAAGCGAAACAGTTCCGTAGTTATATATTTCTAACTTTTTTTTTTGGGCAACTTTTAAGCGATTTTTTCTAAATGCAAGTGTATTTATTCAAAATATAGCATAAAAAAATGGGGTTATACCAACTTCCAAATTGTCTTATACTAAGTATAAATGTGTGTTCTTTGGAAAGTCAAATTAAGATAAGAACAAAAATAAGCTAGTTCTTGATATTTGAGCTCCACTTTCAGCATTTTAGCTCCACGAAGTCGTAGAGTAATGATTTAACAGCACTTGAGAAAGCTTAAGCAATGAAAGTAAAGCTCAAATAACAATATTTTTTAAAATTATGGAGCTCAAATAATAGCTTCCTTACACTTTTTGGAATTGCGTACGTCTATTTACACATCATACAGCTTATTACGCTTGTCCACACGTCATTATATTGTTGAATGGAATAAAATCCCATGCCTCATCTTGCTTTAGATGTTGTCCTATTGAGCTCTCTCGATCGGTTTGTCTTAAATAACTGAGGCAATGATATAAATAAAAATCTCTCGCGAATTGAACTTTCCTTGATACTGAACTTTTTCACTTTTTGGAGTCAAGTAAATAAATTTTGGAGCTAACTTGTTCTTGTAATATGGCCTATATATCTTTCTTTTTTCAATAATGTTTTTATTGTAAAATATGTTGGGGTATAGATTCGGTATGGCTTTGTGACTGAAAGAAGGATCGGCTTCGAGGCCCGTTGTAAAACGCTCTCCTTAAGTTTATATTTGCCCCCACCAAATAGAACGGTGTGCAGCGGGTTGCCGGCAAATACCCTCCAAGATACAACGAAGCGCTTTAGTGAATAGCGTTTGCACACACGATATTCACCCCACAGATATGTGTATAGAATTCTGAATAATGGGATTTACAAGTAAGAAATTCTGCAGAAATTTCTTGTTGTAAAAGATCTGCCGAAAGGAAAAAATGAAGAGAGTAGAGGCTTATTGCTAGGTCCGAAAATCTGACCATTGTGCTCTATTTATAAAGCACTAGTGGTTGCTAATCAAAAGTTACACCTTTTCATCATCACCGAAGCAATCTGGACCGTTGGATCATAAACCGTTAAGATTAACGGTTCAGATCCGGACTGGTAACTAACCAGCTCCCAACAGTTGGGTCTGTCCAACTTGGAACCACCCAGCTGCCCAACAGGTGCAACTATCCGGACTGGTAACTAACCAGCTCGCAATAGGTGCAACTGTTCGGGTATAACCCGAGTGTAACCACCCAGCTGCCAAGGGTCGGATCCGATCCGGTTCCGTTGAACCGGCGGTCTAGTTTTCGTCATTAAAACTTAAAGGCGTCTAATCGCGTCTCGCGATGATGCGTACGAAGTGCAAAGTGCGCCATCAAAGCGCCACATTGCGCCTCACAGCCCACTGCCACGCTCACGCGCGCGCGCGTGCGTGCGATTGTTCCTCGTATGGTGCTTCGCACCATACTCGGTGCACATGCACACACCTTAGCATACCACATAAGTAATAAAGTAAGTGGAGTACTTTATTATATACCCACTTACCTTTTCAAATCCCTTCTATGTGGGATTCCTTCATTTTTACCTCTTCACATTCCTTTCATCATTTTGACAAATAAAATGAACCAAACTTGACACAATATTTTGGAAAACACTAACAATCCCCACCATTTTACAAAAGATAAAATAAAAAACAAAAACAAAAAACCAGATCTTATTATCCAGTGAAGTACATGCATAAATGAAGATGTCTTACGACTTGAATCTTCACTTAGTGATTACATAACAAGACTAATCTGAAAAAGTGTGGTAGATAAACTTTGAACCACCTATCCTTGTTGACTAGCCGGTCACATATCACACATGAAACTCCTATCCATACACAAATCCAGAAAACTGCTTATACAATAAATGGCCATGTAATTTGTATCTTGTTTTTCATGAGTGCTTTAGAGTTAAGCCCTTTAAACTCGACAGAAGCGGCCCCACTTCACACTCACTAGTCAGGTCTATCAAGAGTGTACTGTAACTAACACTCCAAAGAATGATCCTTTTATAGACCTATTAAGAGTATAATACTCACCCTATTCCTTCATTACGGTTACCAAGCACATGATCTTGGGATGACTAAAATTTGTGCTTGCAACCACCACATAATGTACTTTTGACTCGTTGAACTCAAGACTTGGTGTTAGCAAGCGTTGAGTCGAGATTTCCATCATTGGTGATCCTTGACATGGGCTTGAGACCCATCCGTCGTGAGGTTCTAATAATCATTTCCCTTGGAAGCCCTTTAGTTAACGGATCCGCTAAATTTTCCAATGACCTCACATATTCCAATGTGATTACACCTTCGGTAATCAACTGCCTCACGTAGCTATGTCTAAGACCAATATGTCTAGACTTTCCATTATACACTTCGCTACATGCCCGTGATAGAGTTGATTGACTATCACACCTTATCGATATGGGAGCCATAGGCTTAGGCCATAAAGGAACCTCTAAAAGCAAATTCCTTAGCCATTCTGCCTCCTTGCTCCCTGCAGCTAAAGCAATAAACTCTGCTGCCATGGTAGAATCAGTAATGCAAGTCTGTTTCTTCGAACCCCAGGATATTGCACCCCCACCAATTGTGAAAATCCATCCACTTGTGGAAGCATAATCCTCCCGATTCGTAAGCCAACTGGCATCTGTGTATCCTTCCAAAACAGAAGGATACCCATTATAACATATGCCGAAATCCATGGTTCGTTTAAGGTGCTTAAAGACCCTATATATTGCATTCCAATGCATATTACTAGGACAACTAGTATATCTACTAAGTTTTCCTACTGCATAAGCAATATCCGGTCTAGTACACGTCATGGCATACATTAAACAACCTATTGCACTCACATATTCTAGTTGTCTCACAGCTCTACCATCATTAGGAGACAACTTAATATTCTCATCGAACGGAGTACTAACTGGTGTGCTGTCTAAATGGTCAAACCTTTTTAAGACTTTCTCAATATAATGAGATTGTGACAAGGTTATGCAACCATTATTCCTTACGATTTTAATTCCTAAAATCACGTCAGCAACACCCATGTCCTTCATTTCAAAATTATCGGATAAGAATTTCTTTGTCTTTACAACTTGTTCCAAGTTAGTACAAAAAATGAGCATATCATCTACGTATAAGCAAATGATAACTCCCTTACCGCCATCGAACTTGCTATACACACACTTATCCGATTCATGTATCTTAAAATCATTAGACATCACAATTTGATCAAACTTTTGATGCCACTGCTTAGGGGCTTGCTTAAGTCCATACAATGACTTAATCAACTTACAAACTTTATTTTCTTGTCCACGTACAACAAACCCTTCCGGTTGTTTCATGTATACCTCCTCATCTAATTCACCATTTAAGAATGCCGTTTTAACATCCATTTGATGAATAACTAGCTTATGGATGGAAGCTAGTGCTATAAGCACCCTAATAGTGGCTATCCTTGCAACTGGTGCATAAGTGTCAAAGTAATCGACACCTTCCTTTTGGGAAAATCCCTTAGCCACTAACCTTGCCTTAAATTTTTCAATCGATCCATCAACCCTTAACTTTTTCTTGAAGATCCATTTACAACCAATGGGTTTAGAGCCAGGTGGTAAATCCACCAATTTCCATGTTCCATTTCCCATGATTGAATCAATCTCTTCATTTATTGCTTCCTTCCAAAAGGAAGAATCTTGAGACCTCATGGCCTCTTCATAAGTCCTAGGGTCGGATTCCACATTTAAGACAATCGGTATGGAGTTTTGTATTGTCGTCCTAGTTCCTTCTACCAAATACATGTAGAAATCGGGTCCATAGGTTTTAGCAATTCTCATTCGTTTGCTCCTCCTAGGTTCCACTTCATTTTCATGGTTTTCCTCAACTTCACGTTGACCTTCCTTTTGCTCAACTTGCTTAGGAAGTGATTGGAACCTACTTTCGTCAAAGATGGCATCTCTAGATTCAATGATAGTGTTTTTAGAATAATAATCATTCTGTTCCACTACCATGAACCTATATGCTTTACTGTGTAAAGCATAACCAATGAAAATACATTCAATGCCTCTTTCACCCAATTTCTTTCTTTTTGGTTCCGGAACTCTTACAACGGCCCTACAACCCCAAACTTTAAAATAATTTAAATTAGGCTTCATTTTCTTCCATAGCTCATAAGGAGTTACGTTATTTCGTTTAGTTGGAACTCTATTTAATATGTAACAAGCCGTTAATAAAGCTTCCCCCCAAAATCCTTTTCCTAGACCCGAGTTAGAGAGCATGGCATTAACCATTTCGACTAATGTCCGATTCTTTCTTTCCGCTACACCGTTCTGTTGTGGTGTATACGGTGCAGAAAGTTCATGTACTATGCCATTTTCTTCAAAAAATGGTGGCTCATAGTACTCTCCTCCCCTATCGGTTCTAAATACTTTTATTTTGGCATCACAAAAATTTTCTACTTCATTTTTATATGTGATAAAGCTAGGCATGGCATAATTTTTATTATGCAACAAATAAACATAGCAATACCTAGAATAGTTATCAATAAAAGTCACATAATACGAGTTACCTCCTAACGAAGGAGAGGAGTGAATATCTCCTAAATCACTGTGTATTAAATCTAAAATCTTAGACACTCTTTGTCCATTTTGAAAAGGAGCTCTAGTGATTTTAGTAAGCATACACGTCTTGCAAAATCCTTTATCTACATGCATACTAGGCAAAAGATTCAATTTAACCATGTCATTAATTTTCCTAGTATTAACATGTCCTAAACGATTATGCCAAAGAAAAGATTGTGACTCAATAATATAAGCAGAAATAATATTCTTATTATTAATATTGAGCTTGAACAATCCATCACAAAAATATCCCTTGCCCACAAAAACCCCTCCCTTAGAGAGTACAAATTTATCAGCTTCAAAAACAAGTTTGAAACCAAACTTGTTAAGCATACAACCCGAGACTAAATTCTTCCTAATTTCGGGCACATGACAGACATTAGTAAGAGTGACAACTTTTCCGGATGTAAACTCGAGCTCGACATTTCCTTTGCCTGCAATTTGCACAATTGACGAATTTCCCATGTAAAGAATGCTTCCATCCTTCACCGGTTCATAGGTTGTAAAAAACCTCTTGTCTTTGCACACATGCCTTGTCGCACCCGAATCAATCCACCATGCATCGTCATCTTCAAGGACATTTACCTCACTGATTACCGCGACTAAATTGTTTTCGGTCGCTTTTTTCTGTTTCTTCAAGGCACGGCAATCACGCTTATAGTGCCCTGGTTTGCCACAGTGAAAACACTTTCCTTTGTGTTTTTTCTTCTTGTCCTTGTCCTTGTCGTCGTCATCATTTCCTTGAAGTTTCCTTCTTTTGTTCTCACGGGAGTTCTTCTTGGATGATTCTCCTTCTTCCACGGCCAAGATTTTAGAAACGCCCTCGCTTTTAGACTTTTCTTCCTTGCGCAAGTCTTCCTCAATCCGAAGATGAGTACCCAACTCGTCAAGGTTGATGTCTTCCTTGCGATGCTTAAGGCTGTTTCTAAAATTCTTCCAAGAAGGAGGCAATTTATCAATGATAGATGTAACCACGATAAACTCATCCAAAGTTAACTTGTGTTGGGAATAACGATCAAGAATACTTTTAATCTCATTAAATTGTTCCATAACCGATCTACCATCAACCATTTTGTAATCAAAAAATTTAGAAACGATGAACCTTTTACTGGTGGCATCCTCGGTGATGTAGCGACGCTCCAATTGGTTCCAAAGTTCCTTAGCGGTCTTGACAGTATGGTAGGCATCGAACAACGTGTTGGACATGCCATTAAGAATATGTCCTCGACATATCTCATCATCTTGATCCCACCTCAATCTTTCACGTGTCTTCACAACACTTTCCTCCTCATTTTCACCGGGTTCCGGAGGTCTTGGATTCACGATCACGTAGTACACTTTCACTGTTACTAGTAGAAAGTGCATCTTCCTTTGCCAACGAACGAAGTCCCCACCATCAAAACGCTCCAAGCGGTGGAAATCCGAGCCCATGTCTTTCAACGTCACGAACGCCATTGTTGGAAGATATAAACTTAAGATTGCTGGGGTATAGATTCGGTATGGCTTTGTGACTGAAAGAAGGATCGGCTTCGAGGCCCGTTGTAAAACGCTCTCCTTAAGTTTATATTTGCCCCCACCAAATAGAACGGTGTGCAGCGGGTTACCGGCAAATACCCTCCAAGATACAACGAAGCGCTTTAGTGAATAGCGTTTGAACACACGATATTCACCCCACAGATATGTGTATGGAATTCTGAATAATGGGATTTACAAGTAAGAAATTCTGCAGAAATTTCTTGTTGTAAAAGATCTGCCGAAAGGAAAAAATGAAGAGAGTAGAGGCTTATTGCTAGGTCCGAAAATCTGACCATTGTGCTCTATTTATAAAGCACTAGTGGTTGCTAATCAAAAGTCACACCTTTTCATCATCACCGAAGCAATCTGGACCGTTGGATCAGAAACCGTTAAGATTAACGGTTCAGATCCGAACTGGTAATTAACCAGCTCCCAACAGTTGGGTCTGTCCAACTTGGAACCACCCAGCTGCCCAACAGGTGCAACTATCCGGACTGGTAACTAACTAGCTCGCAATAGGTGCAACTGTTCGGGTATAACCCGAGTGTAACCACCCAGCTGCCAAGGGTCGGATCCGACCCGGTTCCGTTGAACCGGCGGTCTAGTTTTCGTCATGAAAACTTAAAGGCGTCTAATCGCGTCTCGCGACGATGCGCACGTGCGAAGTGCAAAGTGCGCCATCAAAGCGCCACATTGCGCCTCACAGCCCACTGCCACGCTCATGCGCGCGCGCGTGCGTGTGATTGTTCCTCGTATGGTGCTTCGCACCATACTCGGTGCACATGCACACACCTTAGCATACCACATAAGTAATAAAGTAAGTGGAGTACTTTATTATATACCCACTTACCTTTTCAAATCCCTTCTATGTGGGATTCCTTCATTTTTACCTCTTCACATTCCTTTCATCATTTTGACAAAAAAAATGAACCAAACTTGACACTATATTTTGGAAAACACTAACAAAATATGTAAAACGATATACAAAAGTTATAATAGGCACAATGATGCTCTATAGCATCGCATTCATTTAGATCTTGTGGATAAAGTCCATCGCGAACTTTTTTTCTTACAGCGAAACTAATATACGCTTAATAATTCATTTGATTAACCCCAAGGGGTTAGCCTGGTGGTCAAGGAGGTATGCTCCCTACCTTGACTTCCTGGGTTCAAGCCTTGGGGCCAGCACCCAGAGGAAAAATTTCTCTGAATGTATCAAGCCGATGTGGGGGGTGCGCCCTTAAGATAGCCCGGAAAGGGGACTTAGTCTCGGTTGACGCTAAAGCTGGCCTGAGAATACCCCTTACCGTCCAACAAAAAAAATAAAAATTCATTTGATACAACTCTAAATAAAAACATTCAACTTTAGACCGACCTTATGAAGACGCCTTATGTACAATCAATTCTTTCATCAAGTATAATCACGCATAGCTAGCTGCAAGGAGAATGCCGCTAGCCATTATAAGGGGTGCCCATGTAATAAACTTCCTAGCCTGGTCGCAATAGGAAGTTCAAAAATTTGTTGAAGAATCACGAGAAATTTTCATTGGAGGAATCTTTTGAAAACGAGAGCGTGGATGCACACGCGTGCCTGCGCCGCGTATGACTAAGGTCTGTTTAGCCGTTTAGGATAAAATTGGGATTTATTTATTGACAAAATGGATTTTGGCATTTCAGGTCTCCAAGGGCCAAGTGCCACCTGGCCCTACATAACGTTTTGGCGAATTAATGTTGCCTACTCTCAAGGGTCGGCGCGTGTATACGACGAGAGTAATTAAATTATGTACATGTAAATATGATAAATTCTGTATATGTAAATATTAATTTATTCGCTACCTTTAGACGCAGGCAGGGGTGGTCGGGGTTGTTGTTTCAAGTCGATAACATGGCACAAGAGATGTCTATGCATGTGCAATGTATTTGGCAAAGTTATAAAGCAAGCACGGTGCCGTTGTTTTAATTACACACTAAAAAGAAAATACTATTCTAGTTATTAACTTTTTTCTTTTACCTACACACGTTGTAAAAAACTTAAACACACAGTAGTCGGCCCTACGATACCCTTTACCATTTAAAAAAGAAAAAGGCCAAACACATAAACTTAAAAGAAATTACGAAGCCACGTGCAAGTTTAATGCCGTTTCATGAATTGATATGAAGAGGGCTTCAATGGTAGAGAAGAAATCACAGTAAAGTTTATTTTGAGAGAGAGAGAGAGAGAGAGTAAAGCAGATACATGTGAAAAGAGAGATAATTTACTGTTTGTCCTCTTTTAGACATCAAATTTAACTTGAAAAGTCAATCGAGAGTAATTTTCAGCTGTGGAGTTAAATACGGGCAAGATGGGGCAATTGACCCTCCTGAATTATTATCGGGATAAACATTTGAGCTAAATTCGATGTTTAGATGCAGTAATTAAAAAATAGTAGGCATTTTTGTGAAAACAAATATGTTCAAAATTTTTTGTACGAGGGTTGAAGATAATTTTGTGATGATTATTGTTTAATAGTAAATGGAAATAAATAAACTTGAGAAAATCTAGTTTGGACAAACACAATTTTTTTCAGAATTTGTTAGTGAAAATTCCAAAAAATGCTAACATGATGATCTTTACAAGTCACAAGTAATTAAGAACAAACCATAGATTCTTTACCATGACCTTAAGGGAATGTGTAACAAAAATACCTAATTTTTGTTTCTTTTTGTTTTTCCTAATTTTTTTGATCTTATCTCAGACTCTGCGCGTTATGGAGGTATGACAATGGTGGCCACGACAGGAGGTGGTAACGGTGATCGAGGAAGAGAGTACAAGCGATGCTCGTTATAAGCTAAAGACGAAGCAGTCGATGAAGACTTTATTTATTGGTTTATTTTGATTTCTGTAGAACTAAGTGAAAAGAAATCAGCTTGTATTCATCATCTATCCCATCTTAGCTCCTAAGTAACACCTTCCTCAAATTCGTGTTCCAGTCTATCCATTCAGCCCAAATTCGTTAAATTTAAACATGTTTTGACAATCCATTAGATGCATTTTCTTTAAGAAAATCAATGACATTTTAGTGTAATGACCTATACAATCCATCCAAGGTTTTTTGTTTTGTTTTGTTATAAGTGGAGTAAGAGAGTCAACAAACTAAGTGTGAGCGACATTAATCATGTAGGAACTTACGACCCATGATCTAGAATACTCTCCAATGGCATGAGCATCTCCAATGCCCACCATAAGTCTAGATTCAAAGATACATCTAAGCATCTTGAGGCGAGCTTTCGATCTCTTTTCAATAAGACTTCGACCTCGGAGATGCAAGATACTTGTACCATTATACTCTTAACATCCCTTTAAACTCAACAAGGTCCAAATTTAACTCCTTGGCTAAACGAATGGCTTCCTTAGCTGCAAGAGCCTCATCAACTTACGCGCTTGAACAGAGTACAAAAAACTAGAACAACCTATTTCACCATTAATATACATCTCTCATCATGAGTAACCACCCTTGGGATGTCTTTAGGGTCAATTGCATTGAGCGTCCCTAAGTTTTCTCACGGTAGCGCGTTTGGCTCCAAAGTTCATTTTAATTATCTCGCACCACAAACTTGCATAAGTGTGGCACGAAACACCCCGCGACCACTTTCCGGCCAATGAACTCGCCGGAGTAGTAATTTATCTCAACTTTGAGCGACATTTTTGACAAATCACATCTCTCTCTATATATATATATATATATATGTGTGTGTGTGTGTGTGTGAGCTGGTCCGTTGATAGCGCAGGTAAAATATGAGATTTTGCTAGGATGGACGCCCATATCTTTTTTTTTTCAAAAACTGTCAGTCGTCCGCTACATAGTGTAGCGGACGGACCTTTTTACCAGATTGCCCCTCCTCCTTCGTCCGCTATACTGTGTAGCGAACAACTTTTTTGTCTTGACATGTGACAATCAAAAAGTGGTCCGCTACACTGTGTAGCGGACGACTTTTTGACTGTCACATGTCAGGTCATCCACACCCCCCTGACAGTTGTCACATCAGTCCTGTAGCCCTACGACTGGGACGACTGTTACTTTGTCCTTATCCCCCGTTCGCAACACTGTGTAGTGGACAATCTTTAAATAAATACTAAATAAATGCTGTCCGCTACACTATGTAGCGGACGGTCCGTATATATACACAAAAACCTAAAAACTTTTATTCATTCTTTCTTTTCACAAATTTTTCTAGCGGGCGTTGGCAAGCAGATCTGCGCAATTTCTTCCCAAGAAATCCTTTAATCATCTCATCAATCACGTAAGTTCACAAACCAATCATTTATTTGTTCATAATCTAGAATTGTTATGAGTATAGCGACTTATGCATGGTTTTGAATATGTATTGAGCATGTGCTAGCGTTTGTCTATATATATATATATATATATATATATATATGTGTGTGTGTGTGTGTGTGTGTGTGTGTGTGTGTGTTGCGTATTATTTGTTCATGTGATTTCAGTTGCAAAATCCGATTTTGTGTATATATATATATACAACATGTGAACTTATGTGAGCACGAGCACATGCTAGCGTTATATGTATTATGCATGTGCTAGCATTGTATGTTTGAGAGCGTTTGATAAAAGCTTCCATATATATTTATGTGTGTGTGTGTGTGTGTGTGTGTGTTGCGTATTATTTGTTCATGCGATTTCAGTTGCAAAATCCGATTTTGTGTATATATATATATACAACATGTGAACTTATGTGAGCACGAGCACATGCTAGCGTTGTATGTATTATGCATGTGCTAGTATTGTATGTTTGAGAGCGTTTGATAAAAGCTTCCAACCTTGCCGTTTTTTCATAATTTCAGTTGCAAAAAATAAATTTTAACCCTGGACCAGAAGATCCCTCCGTATTATACGACCAAGCAAACCATATCAGTACGTTCATATGGGATGGTGGAGTAAGATACTTATTTTATCAACTTTCTTATTCTTACGAACGTTGTAAACCGTTTGTTTTGCTTAAATTGTATTTACTAATTCGTAGGAAAGAGCACTTCTCAACACAGTAGAAGTATCTGATAATTTCAAAGCCTGAAAATTGAATAAATACCAGAAAAGATTACTGCGTGGGATTGGGTTTGGGATTTTCACGCATGGGCAGATCTTTCAACACCTTGACCGGCACTTAATAGGTGCCCTTGTTGAAAGGTGGAGAAGTGAAACAAATACATTTCACTTCCCTCTCGGAGAGATGACAATTACCCTAGAAGATGTAGGGTTCATCTTAGGGTTTCCGGTGACGGGGCGGCCGGTAATTTCTCTTCCGTCGGAAGCAACGAATAAGAGAACCGCTAGGGACTTCTTCACTTCGATACCTGAGAAAAAATTTAGCACTGGTGGTATAAAATTGAAGTGGCTGGTAGATACCTAAAAGGTTTTGCTGGAAAACTACACGGACGAGATGCTTGTGCTGTACACACAAGCCTTCCTCTTGTGGGTGATGTGGGCAATTTTATTCCCAACGACGTCGAAGAACACGGTCAGCGTGAAATATTTACTGTTGTTGGGTAACCTGCGGAAGGTTGGGGATTATGTCTAGGGTGCAGCAACTCTTGCGTACCTGTACCGAGCATTGCACAAGGCAACGAGACCCGACTCCAAAGTTATATGTGCATGTCTCTCGCTATTGCAGGTATATCATATAAATCTTGATTACTTGTTCAATTTTTTTTTGTTGAATCGACAATAAATTTTGACGATACTTTATATAATTTGTCTTTGCTCTCAGGTGTGGTCTTATGAACACCTTGCTACCGGTGCACCCAAGCGTAGGGAAGGAACTGATAATGTGTAGCCTCGGTTATGCACCTGGGAGTACAGCCGGAAGAACAGCCACTACCCGAGGAGAAATGATCCCCATCACAACATTATGTACTATCGGGGGGGAGCTCGACTCGCTATCTCCGGGCCAGATGCATTGGGCATCGTACAAACATTTGGCGCGACGGGTGGGAGAGTCGTTCGTCTTCACGCTCTCCGGGTTGCAACGCACACCCTCGATCCACTTTGAGGTCATAGAGTGGCAGCTGCCAGATCACGTTATGCGCCATTTTGACTGCCTGTAGGGGTTCCAAGCCGATGCCCGGGATATGAGGGTTAACAGGAACCCACCGGGTGTCAGACGGTTTGGCAAGGCGAATGCGCACGAGAAATTGAGGTTTGGAATTCTTGGCAGGACACGCTGGCGGCCATTATGTCAGAGCCTAACCCCGTGATCAGCACTGAACAATATAATGAGTGGTACTACTGTATCACCCGGAGGAGAGTAGCCCCGATAAGGTTTGAACGCGGGGAGAGGTACACGCCTAGGGGTCAGATCGATGAGCATATGGCATGCGATCTGGTAAGTTGCCCAACAACTGCTTTACATTGAATTTGATGATTTTAAGTTGGTGTTTGAAGTTACTTATTTATTATCTCTTTGGGGATGTATGTTAATGCCTCGTTCGCCTTCTTCCAGAAGTTGAGCGAGCGGAGGGATCTGGTGGATGCAATGGGCGAGGAGCTTTGCCAACAGGCTAATGCGTTGGCGTTTGGCTGCGGGAATTTTTTGCGCCAAGCATCGGGACAGCCTTCGGGCGTCAGCCCGGGAATGGGTTATCCGGGGTGGCAGGCCCCTTACGTGAGTGAGGGATACGGTGATCCCTCGGGACAGACTTCGGGGGTGAGCCAAGGATACGGTGGTCCCTCTGTACTGCCAAGCATCATGGGCCAGGCTCAAGAGCCGTGGGAAGAGTACAGTGCGCCCTCGTTCTATTTGCTTCTGGACTCGGAACCTCAACCCCTCTCTCAGAGTCAAGTCATGCAGGACTGGGGTTTCAAAAACATCAGTCTATCCGAGACACTGCCCATTATCCCGTGGGCGGGACCATCTGTTGCCGAATGAGGGCAATATCCCCCGGTCGACCCCCGAGGGCAATATCGCGAATGTCATCCATTGAGGCCCCTAAAGCCGCATAAATGCCAACTAATTCGAGAGCGTTATTTTAGCGGGGCCCCCCGAGACAAAGCGTCGTATAGTGTGGATCACCCGGAGGGCATGGATTACTGTTGCTTGTGGGGAGAAATGGCCTCGCTGGCTCCGGAGGATTGTTTAGACAACAGTGTAATCTCGACCTAAGTGGATATTATGAAGGAAAGGGGTCGGGAGCGGCTGGACGAGTATTCGCACGTTTTTATGGTGGATGCTTTTTTTCATAGCCTCATAGTATCTGAATGGCGTGAGTGGGTCAATCGAAGGGGAAGAAAAAGTTGAGCGAGTGGAGACCGTCTGCTAACCTACGAGCGTATCTTATTAAGGATAGTCCAGTGAGCGCAAGGGTTACCGAAATGTTTCTAATCCCATTTTTAGGGGAAAGCCACTGGTACTTAGTTTGCTATGAACCAACACAAAAAATTGTATCAGTCATCAACAGTCTCCATGACGTACCATCCATATGCCTGTGTTGCAGATGTACAAAGCCCAGTTGTATGCTACGATAATCTTACGATTGTTGTTTAATGCTTATTGTAACTTGCCAATTGTAAATGTTAACTCGTGTCTTACGCCGTTTTCTGTTTCTCGCAGAATCTATTTTGTGCCATGGTCCACTTTATCCGTGATGTAAGAGTACCGGCACGGCCAAAGCTCCAATTCCTATTGAAGAAGGGGAGGCCTAAGCAACGTAATACTTCGGACTGCGGCGTCTTTGTTTGCATGTACATGTATTACATTTGTCGGTCTGAGAGCCTCAAGGCGGCCGTCTGGAGTCAAGAATGCATACAAGGCTTTAGATATAGGATAGCTTGGGAAATTATAAAAGGTCGCCCTAGAGCGGTTAGGTTTATTAAAAATCCGTCTAAGGACGAGTATCCGGCTCAACATGAGGACCCTAGTTGACATTGTAACATTCGAATCAGGTTTTTTAATAAATCTTGATTATTTTTATAAAAGCTGTCATTGGTATGATTTGATTTGTGTTGAGATCAGTTGATTTGGGTTGAAGATGATTGATTTGACTGATTTGTGTTGAAATCAGTTGACATTTGATTTGAAACAAAAAAATTTCTAGGTGTTGGAGTTCAAAGTTTCTGCTGTGCCATCTGCTACATAGTGTAGCAGACGTATAGAAAGCAAAAAAATTTCTAAGTGTTGGAGTCAGAGTTTTGCTCCGCAGTCCGCTACACAGTGTAGCGAACGTATAGAAAGCAAAAAAATTTCTAAGTATTGGAGCCAGAGTTTCTGCTGCGTCGTCCGCTTCACAGTGTAGCGGACGTATAGAAAACAAAAAAAATTATGTGTTGGAGTCAGAGTTTCTGCTGCGCCGTCCGTTACCCAGAGTAGCGGACATGTGGAAAACAAAATTTTTTCTAAGTGTTGGAGTTTTTAAACTTTACAGATCTGTCTGTTACATTGTGTAGTGGACAGAAAGAACACCAAAATTGGAGTTTTAAGACTCTTGCAGTGCCGTCCGCTGCATTGTGTAGCGGACATGGTTATAAATTAGCTCCGTCGGTAATTCTCTTTTACGTATTTTAAATTTTTTGGAATTATGAAATTAGCGACGGAATAAATGTTTTAGCGACGGAATCAACAATCTCAATATCTCAAATGCACGATTAACAATAAAAAATCATCAATTAACAACCTAAAATCATCGATCAATAATCACAATTCTCAAATGCACAATTAAGAACATAAAATTATCAAACATCAGTCTTTGTTCAAATAACACAAAATTGTTCAAATTGTAAAAATCCGATGCGATTAATTTGATTTAGGGTTTAATTAGGGCTCAGAGTTCAACATTGGGGGAAATTGACTTTTTCACAAGTGCGTCGATCAAACACCAGCACTTGAAAACACATATGCCCCATGTGTTCAAAGATTACAAAGTCCCCTAGATGGAGGTCATGCTGCTGCACAAATTTGTTCCAACCCTTTTCGAAACAAATTTCCTCTTGGCCGAGCTTCTTCTTGATTTTAACAAGCCATGACCCCTTGCGGCTGGTTAAAGTTGCTTCATCTGATCTCATGTGGTAAGCAATCTGCAACAGGCTACCGGTGTGGCCTAACATATTCATAATACAGTAAGACGGGTAAGTTTTTAACCAAAGATAAAACTTTTAACACACACGAAAGCACAGAGAAAGAGGGATGGCCTACAAGTTCTGTATGAAAACCAGGAGCCATGACCTTGAAGAAGTGTCTGCCACTTGAAACGTCACTGTTCAACGAAGCAGAAGCCATCAGGATGGATCTGTCGCCGGAGGTGGCGCCGCGTCGGGAGGAGGACGGGGATGTCGCTGGAGGCGCCGCGGCGTTGAGGGGAGGAAGGGGCTGTGCCGGAGGTGGCACGACGTCAGGGGGAGGACGGTGGTGTCGCCGGAGATATGGGTCGCCGTAGAGGGGGTCGCGGGTGGGTGAGATGTTTTAGACAGATAGAGAAATGGGAGAAAGAAGAATGGCCGATTTGATTAATATTTAACAGGAGTTTTGGCGACGTGTTGGAGTTTTAAACTGTGCAAAGATGTCCGCTACATTGTGTAGCAGACACAAAGAACACCAAAAGTGTTTTTGTGCAGAGCCGTCTGTTACACAGTGTAGCGGACACAAAGAACACCAAAAGTTTTTTTGTGCAGAGCCGTCCGTTACATTGTGTAGCGGACAAAAAGAACACCAAAAATTTTCTAAGTGTTGGAGTTTTAGGACTCTGCAGAGCCGTCCGCTACATTGTGTAGCGGACATAAAGAACCCCAAGATTCTAAATGCACTATGTCCACTACACTATGTAGCGGACGGGGCAAATCAACAAAAAAAAAACTTAAACTTAGATTTGATGGCTCTCATAGATCCATCAGAAATAAATTTCCAGTCTTCGGTCGAAAGATTATTAGAAAAAAATTACAAAAAATTATTACAAATGTCAAACATACTTGATGACTTATACAAAAAATTAAAGGTCCACTGCAGCTTCTTCTTCCTCATCTTCGGCGTCATCTTCTTCCTCGTCTTGCAAACCTCCTGGACTTATCCCCAGTGCCTTGTAATGATTCTGCTTGTCATGATTGGTCATTTTGTTGCACAATGCACACTTTTCTCAGTTTTTTAGCTTGAGTTGACTGTTCAATAGAGCTCTTCATCCGCGTAGATCTCTTGCGGCCTTTTGTTTGCTATATAATTGGATCCAAAGGCCGGATATCATTGTCGTCTTCCTCCCCCGGCTCATCATCTTTTGATCCCGTATTAGGCTCGGTGTCAACCGCATTGCTGACTGAAGCTACTTCCAACTGGTCGACGATGGGCTCTTGCTGCTGAGCTACGTCAATGAGATGTTTATATCCGGCCATTGTAGCATCACCTTTTACGGACAAACATGTGAACATTGTCACCAGATGATTATACCGCAACGTCTCTAATTCTTAAAAGACAGTATACGGGTGCTCCGGAAAGGCAATGGTACCGTGCAACCCGTTTGCACCTTTCATCCACCGTGGCAGGACATATTTATCGAGGATTGTCCTGATATTCTTCTGGGTGAAAAACTGTAGAATGTGTCTACACAAGATGCCATGGAAGTCAAACTTCTTACAAACACATGTCACCGAGTCTGTCAATGTGTCGTGGCTCACCGTATAAATTCTACGCAGCTTCTTAGGGATGAGGTCATTCACGAGCGAATAAACATTGTACTCACTCGTAGACTTTTCTGCCACCTTGTTTATACAATATCGTCCCGATTTTTGCAGCTATACTTGGTATAGCATGAAGATCTCATTCGTATAAACTTTGGCACCGTTCAGCTCCAGCGGGGTCTCAAGCAACCTTCCCTTTTGTTTTTACGTGGTTGCAAAGTCTGCAGCCCTTTCTTTCACGAATAACGACGCAACCACTTTTTGTGCGGATGTGACGAAACTCTTCAAATTGGTAGCTGTACCCACATAACTATCGAGCGTGGCATTCATAGATTCATTCATGCCCGTCGTTTTCATGCCCGCAGAAAAATGCCTCCTCCTGTAAACGCCAATCCATTGCTCTTTGAGCTCGTACAAGTGTTGGAGCCACTCGTTGTCTTGCAATGAGTAATCCTCAACAAACTTTTCCCACCTCTCCTTAAATTCCTCGATCGTTAACGACTTGTTAACGCACTTGTCAAAATCTTATTTAAAGTCTGGATACTTTGCATACACATGATGCAGACGTTCAGGGTATTTGTTGCTTATGTGCCAAATGCACAAGTTGTGTCTAGTGTATGGGAAGACGATATCAATAGCCTTCTTCATTGCCAAATCTTGATCGGTGATGATAACTTTCGGTGCTTTGAAGTTCATTGCTTCCAGCCACGCCCTAAACAACCATACAAAAGAACCTTCGCTCTTGTCCCTTAACAAGGCGAACTCGAACATAATAGAGTGATAATGATGATTGGCGCCCGTGAAAGGAGCGAACGACATCGAGTACTTGTTGGTACGGTATGTGGTGTCGAAAGCCACGACATCCCCAAAATGCTTATAAGCTAGCCTCGAACGACCGTCGACCCAAAAAATTGTGCTAACTCGATGCTCGTCGTCAAGTTTATAATGGAAGGTAAACTGCGGGTCCTCCATCTACATCTGCTTCAATAGACTCATTGTGGATTAAGCGTCATTGAGGTCATACGCGGCTCGTCTTTGGGTTTGGACCGCGTTACGAACGTCTGTCGTGTTAAAGTTTAGATTCTGAATTCCCCCAGCCTGTTCAGCAAGAAAATTAATCATGTCAGTAGGTCCTAGCCGCGCATTGCTCATTGTCTGAATCAGGCTCCTTGCGACCTTACCCATCTTCTTGTGTTGATGCATCTGACTCACCTTAGAAGGGGTTACTAACGGGTGATTGTGTGCCAGTTCCAGACTAGTAATAAACCAATGATCTTGTTTGGGTTTATAGCTTACGAACATCTTGACCTGGTAATTTGTGCGCGCAAAGCAGTCCTGTCTTCTACGGGAATATCCTATTTCGTCATCACTGTCATCGTTGCCTACCCGTGTCTCATTTTGCAGTGGGTTTCTGCCCCTATGACACTCGTATAAGCGAGAGCATATTTTTTTTGTTATGTTGCATTTTCTTGTAGTCTTTATTCTAATGCCAAAACCAACCCTCAATGAATACGCTCGGAAACATTCTTCGGCTTCTTCTAATGTTTGAAATGTTCATCCTAGATACGGATCACTAGCATCTACAGGGGTGTTGGAGCTCGCCACGAAATAAGACATTATGAAACAAAGACCTATGTAGAATTAGATTACGCTTAACTATCAAATGACGTTTCTTGAACAACCTTCATGAATAGACCAATTTAGGATGACAAATATACCAAACATAATCTCAAAAGTGTCTCCAATTTAACAATTATTAATTTATTGAACATATCAAATTAAAATTACTAAGATAAATAGACAAATTCATCATGCCAAAGCACAACAAACATAATCTTCAAAAATTCGAATTTAACTATAATAAATTTGTTGAAGTTAACGAATTTAAAAAAAAAATGAATTTAACTATAATAAATTTGTTTGAAGTTAACAAATTAATTTCTTAAACATCACAGATTAAAACTACTTTGATGAATATAGTGACAAATCCCAAAGAAAACTATATATTCATCCAAAATACTTTATCAAGTGTTCACCATTCACAAACTTACCTTGCTTGAGAGAAGTTTGAAGCAAATGTTACTCGAAGCTTGAAGGGAGCTGAAAATGGAAGCAAGTGAATCTCAAGGAGATGAAAATGCTAAAAGAGCTGAGAATTAGGGAACTTTTGGGTATATGTGCAATATTGTCCGCGATACTGTATGGCGGACAGTATTGGAAATAGCTCTGACGTGTGCATAAATAAATGTACAGAAATTAAACGCCGTGTGTCAGTCGTGACAGTCAAAAATTCGTCCGCTACACAGTGTAGCGGACGAAGGAGGAGGGGCAATCTAGTAAAAAGGTCCATCCGCTACACTATGTAGCGGACGACTGACAGCTTTTGAAAAAAAAAGATCTTGGTCGTCCATCCTAAGGATGGACGGCCATAGCAAAATCTCATATTTTGCTAGCGTTATCAACGGATCAGCTCCATATATATATATATATATATATATATATCTCACATCAATCTTCATCTTCATCTTCCACCTTCCTTCTTCACCAAGACCACCACCACCGATATGCAGCCCACTCCCACCTACATGCCCACCACCCACGTCCTCCACTAGTTACCAAACCGTCGCCACCTCCTTTCTCACCGGTCGCCACCACCTCTCTTTTGAAGACCGCCGCCACCGTAGCCACAATTATAAAAACTCATCATACCATCACTTTTTGCCCTAGATCCCATCACAACCATCAATTTTTGCCCCAGATCCCACCATAACCATAAGTTTCTACCATACACAAAGCCTAGATCCCTTCTTCCTCAATTTTGATTACAATCAACCTTAAATCCCCAAATTTTTACCTCATATTCCAAAAATGCCCTCCTGAATCCAGCCATATCATAATTTTTGCCTGCAATTTGGTTGGAATATGGTCAGAGGATGATCGGCGCCACACTAATGTAAGTTTGTGGTGCGAGATAGTTAAAATAAACTTTCGGGCGCAGCACACTACCGCGAGCAAACTTAGGGGCGCCCAATACAATTGCCCGGTGCCTTTATAGACGAAGTAGATAGCCAAGCACCATCAAAATTAACTTTTGTAAAACTTGCACTAGGTGGTATCCATGTATTGAAATCCTTTCGGTACAGAACAACGGTCTTCTTTACCAGAGGAGACACTGATCATGACTAGAATGAGCTTTATTATGATAATTTCTAAATACCCCAGTAAATTGTTAATCCCTATTTGCAAGAGTTTTCTTTGAGTAAATTGACTAATTGCCACCACCATCGATCAAAGGATGAACACCGGATGTTAGTAGGAATCACTAGAAGTTAGAATTGAACCAAAGTGCTATTGAGAAATCACAATCTCTTAACTAATGACGGAGCTACCATTGTTCATTGTCTATAGATACACTTGGCTTGTATAACACAATATAGAATTCAGATTTATTGATCGAGAATGAGCATGCAATGCAACGAGTATATGTAGAGAGATTTCAACACTTGGATTAGTAATGGATGGGTTAGGCTTGCATTGTCTGAAGAACTGCCCTTGAGAGCCTTACTTCAACATTACATTCATAGATAATTATAGGAGAGATGTTTAAGAGCTCAACTTTGCATTGCTTCCAACGAGATTACGCATTCCATGCAGATAACTCCAGAGGCAGTAATGAGACTTTATTTTGTTCCAGAAGTTATTCTTACCAAACTTTTATTCATATACGGTAGAAAGAATAAAAACCTCTCATGTTAAACCGATTTGTAGAGCAGGCGAACATACGTTATTCCCTCGATATCTTTGCTCAAGCCTTCAATTCAACAACTTCTCATTCTTTCCTGCAAAAATGAACTTGGAGAACTTCAACTTCTAAAGATGGAGAGATACTAGCATCCCCATTTAACTAGATTAGTTGTGTAGAACAATATTGTAATTAGGGTAAAGATGGTGTGTGTATACATACATGATTGGGTAGAACCAGCAACAAATTAACTTTTTAGACCTTTTGATTTAATTTGGATATTATCAAATTTTTTTAGAAACATATGCATGAAAAAGTCACTTTATCATTTTTAACAACCCCAAATCACTTAGGCATTAGAAGGGAGGGGGGGTGGGGAGAGAAAAACTCCAGGAGAATAGTGGTTAGGCTAGAAATCTCGATTTCTCGCATTAAGCACATGCCTGAACTTTGACCTGCCCTAAATTGCTCATATGATACCTGATTTAGGCGATTAAAGCCTTAATCGTGTTTGTTTTCTAGTTCTAGAACTTTACAGGAAAAGTCAAATTCATTTAAGGTCATCTTCAGGCTCAAAATATTGTTCTTCTAATATGGCAGATTACCTTGGTTTTCGAAGTTAAGCTGATTCTTGCATTAAGCAATTGAGCAATCTAGAACAAGATATAATTCTCTTCCTTTATTTAGGATGTCTTCATTTCTAGGTTAGTTCGATTCTAGATTAGATTAGAAGAATCTTAGATTCTCTTCCACCCCATGACCATAACTGAATTAAAAAAGAGAACATAAAAGTGTACAATAAAAAATTAGAGTCTAGATAGCGAAACAAGTCTAGCAATACTAAAATTCAATCAAATTTGGAATTTTATTTCATTTAGAATTTTGAGACAACTAGAGACCTGGTCAATTAGGGTTCTAAGTTCATTCAACAAGAAGAAATCGAGTCTATCTAATAAAGAAAGACCGAGATTTTGGTCGCCTCCCGTAGGTTCTGGTAAGAATTACGTAGTTTTAATCCCGATTTGTCTGACCGGGTACGTAAACACTCGACCCAGATGTTGGGTTCAAACCGAATTTTAGATTAGCTTAGGTTTTTGTTTAACTCACATTTAATTGTTTATTATCTTTGGAACATAAAAGTAAAAAATCCTTAAAAGTGTAGTAAAGACCAATTAGGGTACAACGTCGTGCCTAACTCCTTTCTGTTATACAATTTAGTCCTCGAACCCACCAATTCTATTTTTATTCGATTAGATGCCTATGTTGGCAATTTAGAGTCATTTTGGGTTTTTGCTTGTTTTCAGTTGTTAATGATAACCCGTAGGTCCCGGTCGAACTACAATGATTTTGATTCCGATTTGTCCAACCGGATACGTAGGCCATTTGACCCTCGCTTCAAAATCAAACCATAAGAATTAGGGAATGTTTTATGGCATATTTATGTGTTCAAAACGCCAAAAATCAATAAAAATAAAGTAAAGACCAAAAGGATGTGGTGGATGCCTAACGCTTTCCCGTCGTATAACTTAGTATCCGAATCCATTTATATGTTTTCAATAGATTAGTAGTCTTTGGACATTTTAGAGTTTTTTTAAGGTTTTTATTATTTTCCTTTTTGTTTAGTAAAATAAGACTGCAACTCTTAATTTTAGATTTTTCCTGGGTCTGGAATTTTTTCTGAGGCATTTTGCTATACTCAGTACATAACATAACTTGTGTACACGTACTAAGGACCACCCACTATTAACTATATGAATTATGGGGAGAGGTATATAGTACAAGTTAAGCCGAGGGAGTAACCTAAACTAGAGGACAAAAGAATCACACCCCCGACCATTATGGAGGTTTACGCTTTAATGACGATACTTGCCTATAATATGGGGCCAGTATCCCATAAAACCGTTCCATATCCCTAATAAGGGAAAATCTCCCAAAATGTATCCCTAATCAACTGGCGGATAAGCTTATCAACCATATTGGACGGTTTATCAGCGACCATTGTGGACCTATCTAGGGAGGGGTGGGAATGCCAAATTGCCTTCCCTATATACATATATATCCCCGAAGAAGATGAGAACGATTTATTATTTGAAAAAATAGTCGGGGGCCATATTCGAACTGACAAGAAGGACCCTGGGATCAACCCCCCCCCCCCGCGCGCGCCCTACGGACTAGTATTTCCCACAAAATTGCATTCAAAAGCTTGGGTTCTTATCAACATAAATACTTGAATTCAATACCTTTTAAACTCTGTGGTTGCACTTACATACTATTTAAACTCTATAGTTCATTGAAAGGCCATAAACTTCATAACCATTTTTACCGCTTAAACATTGAGTGAGAATGGATGCTTACAATCCAATCAAAATAATTTAGATTCATGATATCAAAGTGACTCATTTTAGTTAATACTTAAGGAGTTAATAGTCTGTTTGTGAGTTTGGGAGAAGTGGAAAAAAAAGGAAGAGAAGAGAAGATAAGATAAGAGGAAGGAAGACAATTTTCCTTCCTCTTGTTTGTGAGTTTAAAAGAGAAAGAAAAATATTATTCCTTTCTCTTGTTTCTGAATTCAGCTGAAAAGAAAAAAAAACAAATTACATATATAACTTTATGACATATTGTGATAATTGTAATAAAGATTATAAAAGTATGATCCAAAAAAAGAATAAAGAAAAGCTTGCAAAATTATGCACATGAACAAAAGTTACAAAAAAATCAAAATCAAAATCAAAATTTGGGTGACAAAAGCAAAATATACACGCTAGAGGCCTTGAAAATAAAAAAGAATGAGTTTGTGACACTTACATGAGATTGTAGAAGATGAAGCAAGTTGTGACTTTGCACTTATGCCACTTCTTTTATTTGTAAGTAAAATGGTATCCTAAGTTTTTGCAAGAAACCCTAGCACTTAAAAGTAATTAAAAATTTCGTCTTCATCATTTCAAGGGTAATATATGCATTATGAAAATATTACTTATGAGAGTCTCATTTCTTGCCGTTTCTTTCCAATTTTGAGAGGAAATATTTTTTAAGATAAAAGATCAAACTTTTCTCCACTTTTTCTTCTTTTTTCTCTTAAAAAAAACTCACAAATTAGAGAAAAGGAGAGAAAAGAGTTACTTTCTTTTCTTTTCCTCTCTTTTCTTTTCTAAAAAAAAAAAAAAACACACACACACACACACACACACACAAACAGGCTATAAAAGTTTTCAGATATTTGGACTAGAATCATATTGTGTTCAAAATTAATTATGTCCATTAAAGGGGAACTTCAACTGAAATGGCAAAAAGTTGTAACGCACCAAAGAGGGCTTGAAATATCATGTTTAACTATTGCCTTCCCCAGCCCAAAATTAACCTTCCCCAAGGTTAATTTTGGGTTGGTGGTTGTGCCTTTGGTAGTAGAAGGTAGGTTAGTCTGTTAGGTTGGGTTGTTTTCCTACTAGGGTTGTCCTCTCCCTCCCCCCTAATAAATCCCCTTTCCCCTCTTCCTTTCAGAAAGGTTGGTTGATTAAGTTTGGGTGTTGGTTGTTGATATGAGCCATTGAACGGTGGTCGATGTTAGGGTTTCTTTTGGGCTTCAGTTGGTGCGGAGATTGACAGGTGTGTTTGGGTAGGGCGTTCGTTTGTGGGTGGTTGAGCGTTGGTTTGGGTTTTCTATGTTGGTTCTTGCGACTGACTTCGGTTGTGGCGGTGGTGTCTGATGAGGTGGTTAGGGTTTCCTGACTGGTGGAGTAGATTCGGGCTTCGAGCCGTAGCCTCGGGCTTCTGGTTTAGTATGGATAAGTGTCCAATATTTGTTCATCAGATAGTTTGACAAGGACAAGTGTCTGGTCATAAGACTGGGCTATTTTTTTGTTGTTGGTATTATCTGTTTGTTTATTTTAGTGCATTATCGGAAAAAATTAAAAAGAAAACAACAGTAGTTCTCTTAAATTGTCTTTCTTATATGTTCTTTATCTAGTTGTCATCCGTTATTTGTATGTAATTCCAATGGTTAGGAATGTTAGTCTCATTTTTTTCCCGATGGTATATACTTCTTATCATCCCCCCCCCCCCCCCCAAAGAAAATATTTCCTTCCCCAGGTTTCCTTTTTAATGCAAGACCATAAATCAGTAAGCTTTTTCTCATCCCTTCGGAACTTGCTTGCCACATATTATATAGTGTAATAATTGAAAAGGACTCCATATATGTGCTACAACATGCTATGTAGTCTTATTGGTTTTTTTTTTTTTTTTTTTTTTGTGAGCTAGCTTAGCTGGTTCAAGGTTGTCATGATTATAGCTAGAGAAGTAGTATAATTTAGATAGTGTTTGACATAGTTTTGTTTTCTGTTTTGAAAACAGGAAGAAAAAAAAACGTTTGACAGACAATTTTAAAAATCAAATTTTAAAACGGGACTATTTTTGAAAACTTCATTGTGGAGTTTTGGGCTTTCAGTTTTGGTTGGTTTTGAAATCTAACAATCAAACTTCATTAAAAGGAATTTGCTATCTCCATTTTTAAAAACTCATTTCATTTCATCACTTTCACCACTACCACTACTTACCCTCTAAGCCCTCACCACCACTGCCACCAGTAGACAACCACCGTCACCACCCGGTTGCCGCCCCAACCACCTCACCTTAGTCAGCGCACTGCCGCGCCACAACAGATCTTCCCCACCGTCATTACCCTACTGTTGTCACACTAACATATCTCTTACATTGTCGCCATAATCCCGCCATTGCCACCGGCAGCCTCACCGCCGCCGCGCGCGGCCCCACCGCCATTGCCACCGCACGAATCTGCTCCACCATTGCGTCGCATCAACCGAGCAGACAACACCGCAGCCACCATTTTAACCACCAAGCACCACCACCACCATCTTTACCACCAAGGACACCGCCATAACTGCCGACGATCGATCAACGTCGGATAACATCACAATCAGACAACATCACAACCACCATCGATCAACGTCGACGCGTCGATTTCACCACTCCCAACCACCCACGGTCGATCTCGCCACTACCTTCGACGCCGTCGATTGTCACTGCTCTCGATCTCATCAGATCAGTAACTCCGTCATGATTTTGGCGGTTGGTCGTGATGGGTGGTGGTTACTGCTATGGGCGGCGGTGATACTATGGCGTGATGATGTTGGTTGGTGGTAATGGAAACTGGTGTTTTGGGGAAGAATGGACATAAAGGAAAATAAAATCCTCTTAAAAGAAATAAAAACTGAAATTTTACAAACTGATCTAATCAAACATCTAATTTTTTTTTTCAAAACAAAAACCACAACTAGTTTTTGATTTTTATATTTTAGAAAATTAAAACTAAAAATTACAATGTTGTCAAACAGACCCTTAGTCAATGAGAAGCTACGAGTTTGGGCTTAAATTCAAGTTAGATATATGCTTATACTATGGTTTAGATAAGTACAGTACTTGGTGCCAAAGAAAAAACATGAAAATATAAGTAAAGACAAGCCTTCAGAGCTTCGTCGAGTAGGAGTCAAAGCCAAGGTGAGAACTGAAAGAAGCGGGAGGGACAACTTAGAAGATTAAGAGTGACAGCTGGTCTGCTTTAAAAGGATTTTGTGGCGTCACTCACTCCTAAGGCCGAGAAGTGCCATGACACCTAGAGATTAACGCTCGGGGCAATAAAACGATTACCAAAACTCCCTTAACAAATCTGAGAATATTGCTGATCACTGAAGAGTGAAAAGTTATGCTCCATCAAAGCCCAAATGCTATAAGTGATAATGGGCCTAGCTTGAGGACTTTATGTTGATGCAAATAAATTCAACGGACTCATCCAACCGGTCGACAAACAGACGCCTATAGCCCATTATTTTTGTGAATGGTGAACTTGAAACTACGGAAGGCTCCAAGCCCGGGTGAGCAAACCTTTTGGGCACTAGCAATGCTAAATTGCTAATTTAGAAGGTGCAAACTATGCCATTATAAATGCAAATCTAAGCTGCGACTGACGGTAAAAGTGAAGCTATTCAACCGTTATTGTACATTAGTAAGACATAGGAAGAAATGACTTATGTTCCACACGAGATTTATATTCTCGTTGACCCCATCTTAAGACATGCGTTTTTCGTTTTCATAACAGATGAGATATAGCCTCAGCCAAGCTCCTCATCTAGCAATGTCTTTCGTCTAGATCCGTCCTCCTTTTGGATCATACGTACATTGGGGTCACTATGGTCTAGTTTTAAAGTTCCATGTGACGTCATCAATCGCTTTGTGACCGTATTTTTTCTCGAATTTCGGACCTTTCAATCACACAGGATATGGTGTTGGTGGCATCGTTTCATGCATGATGTCTGCGGTAGAGTTGTCAAAAGGGCCGGGAGGCCCGCGGGCAGGCCCGCGGGCTGGCCCGACCCGGCCCGTTTCTGGCCCGGGCTGGCCCGGCCCTCTCGGTGAACAGTGACGGCCCTAAGCAGTTGGGCTTGGGGCCATGGCTTGGACCAGGCCAAGGAAATCTGGAAAAAAGCCCGGCCCGAAATAAACCCGGTTTTGGCCCGGCCCGGTTCTGCGGCCCGGTTCGGCCTCACCTGGTTTGAATTTTTTATTTTTCCCCCCCTTTCTCCCACCCCTTTTCCTCCAACGGAAATATTCCCCCAAAATTCCACTTTTACCCCCCCAACAGCAATATAACGGCTAGTTTGGGGGGTATTTTAGTCTAACTTAATTTTTCCAACTCTTTTAAAGGTTTTTACACTCTTACCCTCCCCAACAACTATAAACGGATAGTTTGTAGGGGTATTTTGGTCTTTTGTGAAGTTTTTAAAATCTATAAATTCACACCATTTCTCTCTAATTTTTCACACCAATCTTCTTACTCTCTCTTACCTAAACATTCTATATTTCTAAAAGCTTTTCGACTATTTTCCTCTCCAATTACTACTCTTACTAATTACTCCTAGTATCTACCAATTAGTACTCTTGTTTATTAATTACTAGTCTTACTAAATTCTAATTACTAACTACTACTCTTATTAATTTGTTACTCTCTAATTCTTTTGTCTAGTAATTAGTAATTAGTGAATTTTTATTTATTAATTACTATTACTAAATGCTTTTTAATTACTAACTCTCTCCACATTGGATCAGAATTACCCTCAGTGATTAATATTTGTTACTCGTTCATTCTTTTAATTGTTATTTCTTATTACTACTCTTCTACTTGTGTATTTTAGTTACTCTTACAAAGTTTAGCGTGAAATATGGCTGGATTATTGAAGAAAATGAGGCGTGCATTTTTATCATGAAAAACATCATCATCATCGCAAGCACCACGACCAGCACAAGCGAAGGCCATCACAAACACCAACCCAAGCACCAACACAACCATTCGTTCGTGGACGAATGAGTACAGGCTGTATGATAGATACACAAGCCAATTAGAAGTTCAATCAGAACATTCGAGATTTTAAATACACGCCTGATGAAGACCCCCCGCATTATAGTCAAGGACGTAACTCGGTTGGCGAAGCTACTACTCCGTGGCATAATCTCAACCCTATGCCTGGTCATGATGAAGAAGGGCCGAGCAATGCCTCCGGTAACGTGCCAGAAGTCCAAAAAGGGAAAAAAAAGAAAGCCGAGTGTTGGAATCATTTCGATGTAGTTACGGTGGACGGCATCCGAAAAGCTCGATGTAAGTACTGCGCTAAATTATTTTCGTCTGGTAGTGGTAATGGACATCTTAACAGGCATTACCCTCAGTGTGCACCTCGACAAGGCCACGTCAAACCTACCCAAACGCAGTTATCTTTTGACGGTAAGTTATTTGTTTATAATCAGCGAGAGCAAAGAGACGGTCTCGCTGAATTTGTTATTCATGATGAACAAGCCTTTTCTTTTGCCGATAATCCTAAGCACTCTAGATATATGAACACATACGTTCAACCTTTGTACAAAAAGGTTCATAGAAACACAATTAGATCCGATGCACTCCGACAGTACAATGCTGCCAAAGCACGCCTTATCGATTATTTCGATAAATTTGACGGTAAAGTTAGTCTTACTTCTGATATTTGGCAATCTCCTTATACTTTTGTTAGTTATTCTTGTACGACCGATCATTAGAATGATGAAGTTTAGGTTATGCACAAGAGAATCATCGCTTTCGAACACTTTCCTTTTCCGCACGATGGAATGAACATTGATATTCTTATATTAAAAACATGTACCACATTTAAAATAAAGGATAAGATTATGAGTGTTAGTTTTGATAATGCTTCTAATAATAAAGCTGTTGTTGCAGCTTTAAAGGACACGCTTCAACCTGTACTTAATGGTGAATTATTTCATGTTCGTTGTGTTTGTCACATTATTAATTTAATTGTTCAAGATGGTTTAGCTGCTGCAGGAGATATTCTTCTCAAAATGAGGGGTATGACAGCGTATGTTAATAGCTCGAGTTTGAGAACACAACAATTTAAAACGTTGTGTGTTCAATATAATATGTCTCGCTGGAAAGCAGTTACAGATGTGGTCCACAGGTGGAACTCTACATACCACATGCTTTTACACATTCTGGCATACCGAGAAGTCTATACGCATTTTCTACTAACCCAGTTCCCAGCCGGCTTGCCAACTCAAGAGGAATGGCAGATGGCCACATACCTAGCTGAATTTTTAAAGGTATTCTACACGTCTACCAATTTATTGTCTGGTACGTACTATCCCACCTCTCCTCTCGCTGTAATAGAAATTCTCAAGATGGCTACAATGTTAACAAAATGGAGATATATAGGACCCTTTAGGGAAATAGTAAATGTGATGGATGAAAAGTTTAATAAATATTGGAGTAAACTGCCTGTTATTTTTACTGTGGCTACTTGTTTAGATCCTAGGTTAAAGTTGCATGGCGTGAACGCCTCGATACAAGAGATATCAAAATTAATGTGCTACACAGCAGATGAGACAACCGCACTCACAGCAAAAGTGAGCAATAGATTTGAGGACTTGTTCAACCTCTATCGTAATTCTGCTGACGTGCGCGGGCGAGCTACATCATCCACTGTTGTGAGGTATTATGCGCCATACCTTCAGGGCTTTGAACATCTAGTAGCAAGACAACTACCAGGTGAAGGTACTTCTAATTCGGCAGGTTCTTATACTTTTTTCTCTTTTAATGAGATTAGTGTATTTGCAAATACTGATCATTATTCTGATTTATCAATGCAAGAACAAGTTAATTTTAATTTGTTAGATTTTTGGAAACAAAATCAAAACATGTATAAAACTTTATCCCAAATTGCACGGGATGTACTGCCAGTGCAAGCCTCCACGGTTGCTTCAAAGTCGGCATTTTCAGCCAGCGGGAGAGTTTTGGATGACAGGAGGAGTCGTCTTAACCCCGAGTCGCTCGAGCTATGTGTATGTTGGAAGGATTATCTTGATGCGAAATACCGCGAGCAAGATAAACCGATTGATGATAGGAAGAGCAGTGACTCGGATATTGAAGTACTTCCGGATGATTAGGTAATTTCTTTTTATTTTCCTTCTCTTAAGTTTTAAGAATAAATTTTTTCACAAAATATACTTTTTTCATATATATAAAATAAATTTTTACAAGCAAGATATATATTTTTTCGTATATATAAAAAAATAGGTAACTTCACATGTTTGTTTACAAGCAACCGGTCCCAAGCCCGGATAAAGGAGGAGGGCCTATGAACACATTTATTTTTCTATACTTATTACTTAAGATCGTCTCGGGAATTAACATGTATCAATCCCGGGTTTTCGGCCAATTAGTTTGAAGTAAAATATCAAATAGTAGAAACAGTCTCTCTTAAATAGTAATAATTGTTATGTGTTCAGATTTTATTAATAAAGATCACCAAGAAGAGTAAGAAAAGATTTAACATATAGCAAAAAATAAAATGAGAGACAAATAAATATATCTATACATACATACATATATATATATATATACATATGAATATTACATATAATGAAATAAAAGGATAAAAATTAGATTTGTCAAATTTTGAAAATTGGACATGCCTAAAGATGAAATTTAAAATTGAATAACAAGAAAAATTAAATAAATAAAAAAAAGGGCCCGGGCCGGCCGAAGCCCGTCCCTAGAAATTGGGCCTAGGCCTAGCATTTCTCCTCAGTCGGCCCGGTCCGGTCCGGCCCGGATTGGCAGCCCCTTGGCCCGGCCCCCGGCCCGGCCTCGCTTCAAGCCCGATGGACTCGGGCCGGGTGGCCCAAGCTCGGCCCGTTTGACAACTCTATCAGTCTGCGGTAGCATAGGCCATGGTAAGTGCCATGCTCATCCAAACAGTGATTTGTCAAGCGGTCATTAAAGTTGAAACAAAGAAGTAGCAAGACCACACGTACGTCACTGCTCTTTCTACATAACTTGATCAGATAACTCGAGCGTGCAACAGAGCAGTTTGGAGAGGCTTTAACCATGTACCAAAAGAAGAAACACAAGGGAAAAACTTTTAGCCATCGAAATCCTGACGGTGAGTTGATAGGCTGGAAACTGTCCTTACTTTGGAATTTTGTCACTCAACCTTTGGTGGAAGATTCTTGCGAAAAAGTATTGTTGGGATGCACGTTGATGGCCGGGAGAGCTTTGAACAGCGTCCCTCTGTAGCAGTAGGGTTGAGTTCTTGGGCAGGCAATGTCCAATCAGTACGATGCGCAATAATTGGACTAGTGCATGTGTTTGCCAAGGATAATATACGAAGGGTCAAACTCAAACGTGACAGAAGTGTGGCATTACAGAACAAGGACTATTTCTTCATTTAAGTTATGTCATCTCTTGTATATTCCAACTTCCTTCACTACAGTTGAGCGTTTCCTATTAGGGTTGACTTCTTATTGTTGACGACATTTCACTAAAAATTCACCCGGAGGCTAGGGAGTTTCATAACACCTCAATTTCTGTAGCTTGAGGTTTCCTAATTCACATTCCCAGGAAAAGTATCTTGCCGTATCTTTGCACCAACAAATAATTTTTTCACAATGATACGTCTTTAATTAAATGACACTAAAAAATGACATTAATTTTTATTTGTGAAAAAAAGATAAATGATAATGAATTCAAATCAGGAAGTTACTTTCTAACTTCTGAAAGATGCTCAAATTGATAAGAGATAAGTTTAGTTGGTTACTTACTAGTGGGTAGTTACTATGTAAGTGGAAGGAGTTATTTTATAAGTGGGTAGTTTGTGATTAAGCGAGTAGTTTGTCTTGTAGTAGTAGTTATTTTCTACAAAGTTTGTAGTATGTTCCCAACTTACTTTGGTCGCACCCAAAGGCTCACCAGGGGTCCCGTTTTGCACGATACGTCACATATTCAACGGTCAATTTTCAATTGGTCAAAACGTCCAAGCTCAAGTCACGTGCATTTTTCATTGATTTTTCGCGACAATTCATGACTAAATTCATTTTCATGTCGAACTTTTGCACCACCAAGACTTAGAAAAATGTGTATAGAAGGATTTGGCGCACCTCCTCCATTAAGGGGGGGGGGGGGGGGTTGGCCACCTCACTTAAGAGGGGGGGGGGGGGGGGTTAGCGGCCACCTTTTCCCTCGCACTCACTTGAGCACCATGTTGTCCGCAATGCTCACCCATCAACCCGCGACCGCACGACTCCCATTGTCTCCCGCGTGCCATTGCTGCGACGACCGTCACTCGCGGCCACGCACCATCTCTGCGACGCATGCCGTCGCCCAGGTATTGTCTCGCGACTGACGTCGCCACACTCATGTTGCATGCCCCCGGGCATCACACTCATTCACCACACCATCCCCCCTGCCATGGACGTGGAGCATGCTTCGACCCACTCTCCGGAGTGTGCAGCATTCCGAGGGGCTCCGCTCGTAGTGCTCCGGCATGGACCCTTCGCAGCTGAATAAGCTCGCTACTACAAAAGTTATCGCCGCCTCCATTCTGAGGGGCTCTACTTGTAGTGCTCCGGCAGGAGGACCCTTCGCAGCGGAATATGCTCGCTACCACAGAAGTTATCACCGCCTCCATTCAGAGGGGCTCCGCTCTTAGTGCTCCGGCACAAGGACCCTTCGCAGCGGGATATGCTTGCTACCACAAAAGCTATCGCCGCTTCCATTCTGAGGGGCTTCGCTCGTAGTGCTCCGGCACGAGGAGCTTTCGCAGGGGGATAGACTCGCTACCACAGAAGCTATCGCCACCTTCATTCCGAGGGGCTCCGCTCATAGTGCTCTAGCACGAGGACCCATTCGTAACGGGATAGGCTCGCTACCACAGAAGCTATCGCTGCCTAGTGTGACTTACATGACACTAGGCACGTCTGAGCTACAACCATGTCCACTCACGTTACCAGTGATCATCAGCGCCCCTGGGTCACTTTGAGAGGGGAACAGGTCTCCGGAGGGCATCACACCTAGTTCGCCTGGAAGTTGGTCACATGGACCTTCCCTCACCGCTGTCATGTTCTCTCCGCGTCTCTTGACGCACCCTGTGGGATTCAGAAAGGGCTAGGACCGGTGGCTGGGGCAACATGCTTATTCTGATCATGCCGCCGCTGTATGGTCAATCTTTTCA
Organism: Escallonia rubra; assembly: GCA_033065855.1. Taxonomy (NCBI): domain Eukaryota; kingdom Viridiplantae; phylum Streptophyta; class Magnoliopsida; order Escalloniales; family Escalloniaceae; genus Escallonia; species Escallonia rubra. The sequence goes on along the minus strand of JAVXUO010002581.1, from coordinate 521,842 downwards.
GACATGTAGAGTGATGCTGTGTGGGGCAGGCAGCGCGAATATGGGAACCGGAAGTTCAACGGAGCACTGGTACTTTTGGACCCCCTAGTGATGCGTCACTCCCAGGGGATGGCTTGTGGCAATTGATGACATAGGCATACTTTTGCCTATAAATAATGGACTTTGGAATTCATTTTGGACATAATTCTCTCTTTTGATAAAATCACTTTCTCACTCTAGAATCCAGAACTCTTGAATTCTAGAGAGAGAAACACAATTGGACTGTGACATTGGACATAACATCTACCGTGACATCGGACCTTGACGTGGACCTTAACTTGGACTGTCAACTGCCTGCCCTGTTCATCTCAGCCTTGTCTCCACAGCACTGCCACTCCTCACGGCCTGTCTGGGGAGCCTTGCTCTCTGCCCTTACTCCACCTCACTGCATCTTACTTTGTAAATCTGGCAACTGACTCGGACTGCATCCTTTGTGGCTCTTCCACGTAGGTACGAACCCACTTTCCTCGGCATCATTTTGGTGACTCTGCTAGAGAGGTGAGCATCGTATTGTAGTCCGCATGTCTTCCACACTTAGGCACCATGCCTGTACAACAAAGAGCTACCAGAACGACCAGTCAAGGCCTCAACCCCGGTGTGCAAGAGGATGACCACCTTGGCGACCAGGAAGAGACCAGTGCCGTACGACTCCAAGACCAGCCGCCAACCACCGGACCTGATGTTCAAGTTGTCGTCAGTGTGGCCATCCATCAGCTTACTCCGACCATAGCCAATCTTTAAGACTCCCAGACCACTCTCATGGTCGCCATCATCGAAATGCAAAGATCCATACAAGTGTTGGTCTCTTAGCAAACTGTTTCACCAATCCAGCCTTCAGGGCCTGGGCTAGCACTTGACGCCGCTCAGGCCCCAGTGTCGCGACCATCGCTCCTCGAGCATTTAGACCCTTGGTGGTAGGACTCGCGACATCTTTACTACCCGTAGTTAATGTACCTCATTCTATGATGCCACCCCGTAGACCACATATGGATCTTGGACCAGTATTGCAGCAGGTCCACCCCGCCGTCGCACCTCCTTGCCATGTGCCAACCCGAAGCTCTTCCGAAAACCATGACTCAATCGAGATGTAACCCAACCCTTACCCGACCGAGCAACACCGGAGTGAGTGAGGTGACGGCGCACATGCGTGAGAGACGAGTATCACGAAGACGGCGCACGGGCGCGGGCGACGGGGGTCACAGAGATGGCGAGCAACTGCGGGTGACGGGCGTCGTGGTGTCGACGAGTTGACGACGCAGAGATGACGCGCGGGCGACGGTCAACGTTGTATGAACGGCAAGCGGCCGCGAGTGACGGTCGTCGTGGCGACGGAGTCCGGCCACGAGCGATGGTCGTCGTGGCGACAGAGCGCAGGGGAGAGCAACAGTTGTGGTTACGACGAAGTGCGGTGGCGAACGACAATCAGACTACGGCACACGACCGCGATCGACGGTCGTCGGTCGTGAAGGTAGGTGGTCAACCTCCCCTAGATGGTCGACCCCCTTAAGGTGGCCGACCCCCTCAAGGTGGCCGACCCCCTTAAGGGGGAAGGCACACCAAGGTTGCTTCACGAGCAATTCACATGACTTGGGTATGCGTCGCTTTGACCGGCTTGTGAGCGTTGAAATTTTAACCGTTGAATATGTGACGTGTCGCGCAATACGGGACCCTTGGTGGGCCCTTGGATGCGACCAAAGTAGGTTGGGAACACTATATTATAAAAGGGTTCTATATATCTTTATTTCTCTAAAATGTTAGCAATCCATCCAACTCAATGACCTTCATTCTCTCACTAGTTTTGATCTTGTGTGTTAATCACAGAACATTCTACGAAGTTGGTTAGGTCATATTTATTGGAGTAGCAATATTAATTGCAGGAAAATTTTTAGGTTACATTATACTTTTGTAAATGCTAAGAAGTTAATAAATTAGGATGAAAATATAAATGTTCCCTAAGAATAAAACTCATGCTTTTGACGACAGCACTACAATATTATGGTAATGGTTAGAAAATTGGAACTACAAAATATATTTTTAACTTAAAAAAATTATAATGGGATAATACGTACCAGACAATAGAACGGTAGCCGTGTAAAATACCTCCAAAAATTCAACTAGATGTGTAACTGTTACTCGTCGAGAGTTGGCAACCTTGTAGGAACATGGTTAATGGGCAGTTAAAAGCATTTTATATGTGGAGTTCCACTTATGCATGACATCTGTAAGTGGTCTCCTACGAGGCAAACCAAATTGAACACATAAAACTTTAAAATTCTTGTATTCTGGGACCCGAACAATTAATAAATTCCGTCATAGAGAATATCTCTTGCAACACTTAAACCATCTTGAACAATTAAATTAATTATATGACAAATACATTTAACGTGAAAAAAGTTACTATTATAGTTCTAAGGTTCGTCTTTAAAGACTTCAACATCAGCTATATTATAAGAAGCATTATCGAAACTAATACTCATAATCTTGTCCGTTAATTTAAATGTGTTACATACTCGGCATATAATACCAGTAACATGAAATGCATGATGCGGATTGGAAAGAGTTAAAAACGATGATTTTCTTGTTCATAACCCAATCAGAATCAATCCAATGTGCCTTCATACAAGCATAATTAACCGGAGTAAAAGGAGATTTTCAAACATCAGACGTAAGACTAACTCTACATCAAATTTCTCAAAATAATAAATCAAGTGTTCCTTAGCAGCGTTATTCTGCCTAAGTGCATCAAACATAATTTTGTTTCTATGAACATTTTTATACAAAGATTGCACGTAATTATTTATATATCTAGAGTACTTACTATTATTAGCAAAATTAAAAGCTTGTTCATCGTGGCCGATAAATTCAGCAAGACTGTTTCTTTTGTCTCGCTGATTATAAATAAATAATTTACCATCAATAGATAACTACGTTTGACTAGAATCGACATGGCCTTGATTATGTGCACATGTCGAGAAATGCCTATTAAGATGTGAATTACCACTAACACACGAAAATAATTTTGCACAATACTTAATTGAGCTTTTGGAATGCCATCAACTTCAAGCCTGAGCCGGGCCGGCTCAGGCTTTTTTCGGGCTGGCCCGCGGGTCTCGGCCCATTTGACACCTCTAGGAGCGAGCATGTGAAATAATTATCAATAAAATACCAGATGATACTCATTCGACATATGCACAATCGAATTATGTGATTGTCGGGTTTTGTACATCATGACTATAAGAAAGTTTAGAAAATGTTTTTTGGTCAATTTAGTGCCCACATCGTGTAAATCTTTTGGCTCCGCCACTTAATAAACTTAACAACACTAAAAGGCAACAATGCAAAATAGAAAACACAGAAAATTTTGCCCCAGTTTTACCACCGTGGTGAGTTTTGACTTGGGCATGGCTTTGATATGCTTTCTTTAACTTTGATTATGATCAGCCATTGTTGATGAAATAGGAACCAAGAAACCAAAGCCGTCAAATCAGAGAGCGACGTTTGGTAAAATTGGCTTTCAAGTGAATAGCTAGAGGGCAGCATCTCACTCCTTGTTTGATGTAATGTTATGTGTGCAATCTGATGGAGATGACTTCCGTGGTTTGCATTGTCCAGTGTAACATCTCCCATCCATATATTTGCAGCACATCCCTTTCATGGATCTCCTTTATTAACCAAAGTGGTACAAACAGCGTCCCACGCCTTCCATTCCACAGTACTCTATCTCACTATATTTGCATATCCATCACCCTCAATTCACTATTTTAACTCTGTGTGTGTGTGTTGGTACGCCATTCTATTCAACTTCTTCCCCAATTCTCTCTTTCCCGATCCCTTGTCTCCTTCATCCCCGAACACGCCAAAAGCATAACATATCTACTGTACATTCCTACACTATTCCACGTATACATGCACAAAGATACAACTCTCGATCTCGATCTCTAGCTCATACTCTCGTACCGCCAAAGATATACTATCGAAACCAACGTTTTCATTCCACAATATTAGATGCAAAAAAGACAATTTTAAACTTCTTAAATATACTTGCTCTAAAAGTTAAATTCAAGATAATGAGATATAACATGACAAAGTTGCTTTTTTATGGCTAAGAGTTTAGCGTTTCACATGTAATCTTTGTCCAAAAGTAGATGCAAGGCCTCTCTAAACAATGCGACCAATCCAACAGAGTTTTATGCTCTAAATCCCCATCTAGCGCTGTGGGATTCTGAAACACAGAGTCCGAGTGTTCTAAAATTTCTAGAGTCACGCTTAAATTTGAAAAAGTCAGCACAACACATGATTCAAGGTTGGAAATATATACTGCATTGCACTCAGTACGTGGGACACTTCCTTTGCCCTCATATGAATGGTCCACATTTGCAGGCAAATACCAATTACTGCCACACTGAGCCAGTAAATATCTACTCCGTAACTGCATTTACAGTTCTTATTTGTTGTCTTCCTCGTCCCCGCTAACCTTCTCTACCAAAAACCTAAACTCCAAAACTTCTCTCTCTCTCTCTCTCTCTCTCTCTCTTGAATGTTAAAAGTAGTGAGCACCATGCAAACTCAGTACTCATTCACATACAGATCCTCGAGTGAGAGTGCCTGTTTGGAAGCTGATGAAGATGATCTTCAAGGAGATTACTCAGTCCTGCTTTCTCTTGGTCCTCCTGGCCAACCCTACCCTTCGGCCAAACACCCCAACAACAACTATCATCACCACCATTACTCATCTATCCAGCCACCCTGCCAGAAGAACTACCAAAACCCTAATCCTGATCAAGATGGTGTCACAGTGGCTCTTCATATAGGTCTACCATGTACTACTCCAGGAGAAGCCAACTGCACAAGGCTTATCACTAACACCGTCAACCTTGACGATGTCGTTCATGGAAAATATTGGATCCCAACCCCAGCTCAGATCCTCATTGGACCCACACAATTCTCTTGCACTGTCTGTGACAAAACGTTCACTAGATTCAACAACATGCAGGTTTGCTTTCCCCTGTAATAACAGATTCATAGTTCTAGGGCTACAAACTTAGGTCTATTTCTTCATTTTCCCCTTCATTTCTTCCTCTTTAGTTTTCTACTTCTTTGTTTTCAGTTCCACTTGATTTTTGGCACAATGTTCTTGGCTTAAGCTGGATTATAGTTTCGAGAGGAAACTGTCCAACGTTTCTTTTCTTGAGCCTACGGAAAATTTAACTCAGACAAACCTATTCCATACAAACAGCATCAACCGAAAGAAAAGATCATCAAATGTTTATATTGTAAAACTAATTGAAAGATTTCCTGCTTGAAATTTTTGATCTGTGGGATTATGCACACATAGCAACCAGGTTAAAATCACAAACTTTACAACTAAATCTCACTAAGGTGTATAGGAACATGATTGAGCTTGAGTAACCAAAAAAATTCAGAACATAGTTCAAGGCTTAGCAAACAGAGAAAAAGCAAAACAAAACCAAATTCAGTACACCATATATACACAAATATATATTGGAACTGTATTTTATGCTCCTCTTCTTGTTCTAATTAAGACTTTGGTTTATCTTTTGTAATTCATGTCCTAGATGCATATGTGGGGGCACGGGTCGCAGTATCGAAAGGGGCCAGAGTCACTAAGAGGGACAAAACCTTCCTCCTCAATGCTGAGACTACCTTGTTACTGCTGTGCTGAGGGTTGCAAGAACAACATTGAACACCCAAGATCAAAGCCATTAAAGGACTTCAGAACGCTCCAGACACATTACAAAAGAAAACACGGAGACAAGCCATTCGGGTGTCGAAAATGCGGCAAGCCCTTTGCCGTCCGAGGAGACTGGAGGACTCACGAGAAGAATTGTGGGAAACTCTGGTTTTGTACTTGTGGCTCGGATTTCAAGCACAAAAGGTCGCTAAAGGACCATGTTCGTGCCTTTGGAAATGGTCATTTACCACATATTGATGATCATGACCTGTACGAAGTTGAAGAAGATGGCATTAATGACGATGATGAGCATAGAAGTGGAGGACCTCACGGTTGTTCCGTAATGTTTTGATAGACATGAATGAATCTCTGTCTGGATTTGTTAGCAACTAACAGTAGCCAACCCTTTTGGTTCTGTAAGTGTGTTGGTACTGTGTGTGGAGAGAGGAAAAAGACAAACAGTACAATGAAAGCCCATGTTTCCTATGCATTAATGGTGGGAGTGCTAGTTCGATTAATTATATCTAATTAAAATTTTCCTGTCCGTTATCTATTGTCTCCGATTTATATGGTAAATGCTTGTTGCTATGAAAAAGAAATTTGCTGATTTTTTTTTACGCGGGCTAGTCATTATATAATAATTTATGACCTACACAAAAAAAATGACTTGCCATTACCTGACGTGATTAGCACATGAAGGATCAATTTCTATGATGCAAGATTCGGCTGCCACATCATGATTGCTAGTTTTCATGCTAACTCTTTTCTAAGTATAACGCCCAAAAACTTCATTCAATTAGCGTAAGACTGGGACTAGATTAGGCTTTCTAGTTGGTCGTAGATAAAGATAGAGTATCCATACGTAGATGATGCCCGAGACAACCGAAGACTAAGGTGAAAAGAAGCAACCACATCATTCGTTCTTAATGCAATAAGTGCAACCATCATACGGAATATGCGAATAAGCTTATAGGTCGCTCCATAGTTAAATATTGTAGATCATGCATCAAAACAAGTTATCTTTGACTAATTAATGACAAGTTTTTATCGTAATGCACAAGGTGTAAAGAGTGATATATGATTCACAATCCACAGCTCTCTTCCTCCGTGACAGCCTAATTTCCATGTTGCGGTCCCAAAACATCCGCGGTTTTAACACATTTAATGAATGCTACATGATTAGGATTTAAAACTCCAAATATGTTAGTACTTAGGTAGGTTACTCACATGGCTTCTGACCCGTGATGAATATATGAGGGAGAGAGAGAGAGAGAGAGAGAGAGAGAGAGAGAGTATGGTGAAGGGAGATGGTCGAGTTAATTCAGTGACTGTAAAATAACAGGAGACACGTCACATGCAGACGTGTACAGTAGAGCGTCAGTCTATCACATTTTCACTGTTCATAATTAACTTTTGCATATGGGTCATAGATATCGGGGTCTCTCTCTATGTCTCCCCCCTTCTCTGAGTCTGAGTCTGAGTCTGAGTCTGTGTTGTGCCTGCGAAGTTGGACTAATACTACTAACACTTTGATCGAGTTCTTTGTGTCAGAAGGTAAACAATGGACCACTGAACGTTTCTGTTTCTGGGGTTTCACCCAAAGCGTTCCCCTTTTTCCTTTCAGGCCAACAACAAACACTTGCCACCATTACATGTTTCAGAAGCCTGTTCTTGCCTCCTTTATTCGTAATAATGCACTCTCTCTCTCTCTCTCTCTCTCTCTCTCTCTCTCTCTCTGCGCCAATTCTGCATGGATGGACGTGTCTTTGATTTCTCCTCGTTTCACCGGCTCGGTGCATTCTTATCGTCATCATGGCGTTTGCTTTTTTGCTTAGCTTTTTTGTGTCATCTTTTTGTCTCTCTCATCCCTCATTTGTGTATGCTGCCATGCACTCGTGTGTGCACCCCTTGCATCAACCTTTTCCTTGTTATTTTGTCTACTGCCATCAAAAGGATGGCTCAAATCATCCATTGGCTCTTGCAAATTAAAGCAGGAACGTATGATCTGGAAACAAAAACAACCATAAACACCGAATAAGTGCACGTTCCAAATTACCCTAGCCAAATAGTTTGATCCAAATTAGACTCGTTATTGTTGAAATATCACGTTAAGATACTTGAGACTTGGAAGGGAAACGTGGGAATGACTTGTGTGCCTGCCTTGCACGTGAAATGGCATCGGAGCCTATGATAATCGAAGCTAGTTTAGATTGTTGAGTGTCCTTCCCAAAATGATTTCACTTCTATCTTGTGTGTTTATGCCTGTTAGATAATATTAGATCAATCTAGATTTGAACTAAGTTAATTTTCTAGATAAGAAGTGATTATTTATCTTTTGAGATAATATTGTTAGATTGAGATATTGTTCGATTTGAATTATCGTACTTGTACTCAACCAACAATGTGAATGAAATCCTATTTTGTTTTTAATATGGTATCCAGATCGAACAGGACGATCCCTATTTTGGGCGTCCTCCAAGTGTGTTTTGGAGTCCTCTAAGTGCTCCTACATTTATGCGGACGGCCTCATGCCGTTCGCCTGGCGACACATATGTTTTTATTTCTTTTTTGTTGTTCATGCTTATCAAGGTGCAATAAGCTATGTCTGAAATTTCTAAGTGCACCATCCGTCATAATGATCTAGAATAACCATTAACAATCATGTAACATTTGATAATCAGTTTATGTTTATGTACTATAGTACTCCATGATTGAATTAAACTTTTAACTTCAGAAATAGTACTGGCACGAAAAATCAAATTAAAAACGTTAACATGCCAGTAAACCAAAATTACCCTTGAAATTGACGGAAGCTGGGAGTTACTTCGTCTTCCGCTTGAGCGTCGGTCCCTTGGTCTTCCGTTACAGCAGAAGTGCCAAGAAGAATAGATAGAGGTAAGGAAAATTCTTTGGTGCAATGCATTTACATGGAAAGAAACTAGTTCAACAGTTTAGATTAAATCAAGGAAAGATAAAAGGACAAGATCAATTGGAAAGAGGAATCAAAAATTCAGAATGCATATTTTCATGTAACATAAACCGAAATCAATTAGGAGGTAGGTTTTCGGTTTGGTCTAATAGATATATATATAGGGAGCCGATCCACACCCACTGGTGGATGACCACGTGTACTCGTGGCCATCCACGTGTACTCGTGAATGACCCAAATCTTTTTTTTTTTTTTTTTTTTTGAAAAAGTTGCAACCGCCACTCTTTAAAGCGGTTGCAAAAATCTCAAAAAATGCCCCTGGAAGGAGAAAAAACCCCACCCGCTAGTCTTTGTAGCGGTTGGGGGGCCACCAATTTTCCCGCAACCGTTACAAAGTGTAGCAATTGGAGTCATACCCAACCGCTACACTTAGTGGCGGTTGGTATGATTGCAAATTTTTTTTTCAAGCCTTGTTTCGTGAGCCACTTTGTCAGATGTAAAACTTTGTCATAAAAAGACAAAGTGGCACCACCACTCCCCAGCCGCTACTAAATGTAGCGGTTGGCATCACAAGAAATTAATAGTCCCCAACCGCTACACTTAGTGGCGGTTGGTCTACATTGCCGAATTTTTTTTTTTTTTGCAGCCTTTTTTTTTTGTCATAAAAAAGCGCTACGTGGCCCCACCTACCCATTAAAAAAACCATAAGAGGCCCCACTTTTTTTATTAAAAAAACCCTAAGCACTATAAGAAAATGACCTTTAGCGACGGACTTTTAGAGACAGAATGAAATCCGTTGCTAAAAGTGCCTTTTAGCGACGGATGTTCCGTCGATAAAAGTCCGTCGCTAAAGATCTTTGCCGACAAAATGTTCTATCGATAAAGATTTTAGCGACGGACTTTTACCAACGGACAATTAGCGATAGAAATTCCGTCGCTAAATGTATTTTCAAAAAAAAATCATTAATTTCATATTTTTCCTGAGAAAAAAAATTAATAAAGGTTTTAGAGACGAATTTTTACCGACGGATTGTGTCTGTCGGTAAAAATCTATATATTAAAACCAAGAAACCCTATTTTCTTCTCTTTCTGATTCTCATTCTCCCCCCCGCTCACTTTTCTCCTCGTGTTCTCTCTCTCTTNCTCTCACGCCCCGCCTTGACGCCGCCCACCGTCGCCACCCACCTTCCACGCCACCCCGCCTCCCTCACCCCGCTGTCTCCACACTCTCAGTCTCGCATCTCCCTGTGTTCACAATCCACCGACTCTCTCACTCTCGCATCTTTATCTTGCCTCTGTGAGAATGCGACTGCCAGCGGCGGCAGCGAGTCGGTGACCACTCCTTAGTCCAGATCCATCGGCCGGCGGCAGCGAGTGAGCGATGACTCTTCCATGTCAGTGTATCTCGGTTCTCTCCTCCAACGGTAAGTTCTCTCTTTAATTCCTCTTCCTTCAATTGATTTGAAGCCCTGAGGGCTTGACAGTGATTAGAAATTAAAGAAAATGAAGAAGGTCAGAAGGGGCTTGAAGGGTGCACAGTGCACTACGCAGATTGCAGAATAGGGAGAACAATTGCAGGGCTCGATGGTTTTTGCATAATTTCTTGCAGCTGATTTTGACTGGATTTTTGGTTGAAATTTAACATGTAGTTTTCTTCTATTCATTTTGTTCATTGTAAATGAATTTGTACAATTGTTGCTCCTTTTCAGGTTGTGATCGACAAAGAGAAACAAGTAACAATTTTGGGAACGGACAATCCGTCGCTAAAAGTTTTCCCGACAGAATACCCACTTTTAGCGACGGAAATTTCCGTCGCTAAAAGTGGATTTTCTTGTAGTGAAGTGGCCCCACTTTTTCATTAAAAAAATCTTAAAAAAAGTACAATCCAATCGCTACACTTAGTGGCGGTTGGGGGAAGTTTCATTAAAATAAATCCTAAAAACCCACCGATGGGCCCACTTTTTCATTAAAAAAACCCTAAGCGCATTAAAGAACCCTTAAAAACCCCCAGCTACCCCACGAGCCCATTAAAAAACCCTAAATAAACCCTCAACTACCCCACAAATGCATTTAAAACCCTAATAAAACCCCCAACTGTCCCTACTTTCCCGTAGCTGTTGCAATTAATGCCCCAGCCGCTACAAAGAGTAGCGGTTGGGGGGTTCCCCTTCTATTTCACGAGTCTTTCTCTCTCTCTTCACACACATTCAGTCTTTTTCGTTCTTGCTATATACCTCTCTCTTTCTTTTTCTTCCCCACTTACTCACTATCGAACCCTAACCATTTCTTCATCCTCCATAAACCCTAATACCCCATTTTTCACCAAAAAAACACTCAAAGTTCTTCCAACATCACAGACTTTTAGTGTTTAGTTAGTTTATCCAACTTTGGTGATATTATCTCGAAGCTAATACTGGAGCAATTATCTTGAAGGAGGAGGCAATTGAAAGCAACAATACTACATTGTAAGTTTTTCCTTTTCATTTCATTTTATTCGATTTTATTTCATTCCATTTTATTTCTGTTTCTTTACAAAAAAATTCATTTAATTCTATATCTCATTGAGAATTTATATAATTTTTATGGATGCAACTGGAGGAAATAATTTTTGTGAAGATTCTGATCCACCTTATGTTCCAAACCTATTCTGGTCGTAAGCAATGGCGAACTAAGGTCACATATTGCATGACACGTCCGCACAAGCAACATACATTTTCAACGCTAACAACCGGTCAAAGCATGCACACTCAAGGAACGTGACCAAGCCTCATGACGCTTCGATCGTCGCACTTCGCCCGTCGCCTGTCGACGCGCCATGACACTTGCCTAAGGAAGTTGGCCTTGGCCTCCCCCTTGGGGTCGGCCTCGGCCTTGGCCTCCCCCATAGGATCGGCCTCTGCCTTCCCCATGGGGTTGGCCTCGGCCTCCCCATTGGGGTCGGCCTCGGCCTCCCCATGGGGGTCGGCCTCGGCCTCCCCTTGAGGTTGGCCTTGGCCTTCCCCGAAGGGTTGGCCTTTGGTCTCCATACTTAACATTTTCACTTCTCTTCAAGAGGCCTTGCATCCTCCGCGACGCCCTTTGCCCGTCGTCCGGACGTCAACTCCGCGACCCCCGTCGCCCGTCGTCCGGACATCAACTCCGCGACGCCCGTCGCCCGTCGTCCGGACGTCAACTCCGCGACCCCCGTCGCCCGTCGTCCGGACGTCAACTCCGAGACGCCTGTCGCCCGTCGTCCGGACGTCAACTCCGCGACCCCCGTCGCCCGTCGTCCGGACGTCAACTTTGCGACGCCCGTCGCCCGTCGTCCGGACGTCAACTCCGCGACGCCCGTCGCCCGTCGTCCGGACGTCAACTCCGCGACCCCCGTCGCCCGGACACAACTCCGCGACCCCCGTCGCCCGGACACAACTCCGCGACCCCGTCGCCCGGACACAACTCCGCGACCCCCGTCGCCAGGACACAACTCCGCGACCCCGTCGCCCAGACATAACTCCACGACGCTCATCGCCCGTCGCCCGGGCGCCGTTTCCGTGACCCCCGTCGCCCGGACATCATCTCCACGACGCTCATCGTCCGTCGCCCGGACGTCGTCTCCGTGACCCCCGTCACCGACGTTCGGGCGTCACACTCCAACACTTCGCCGCGCCCGTGCGCCGCGCCGCTGATACAGCCGTGCCCCCAGGCTCTCTGTCACACTACCGTGCCCCCGGCACTATACGCACTATGTCGCGCCCATGCGCCACCATTGACACCAACGTGCCCCCGGCACCTTACGCACTCTGTCGCGCCCATGCCCCACCATTGACACAAACATGCCCCCGGCACCTTACGCACTCCGTCGCGCCCATGCGCCGCACCACTAACATAGACGTGCCCCCGGCACCTTACTCACTTCATCGCGCCCATGCGCCACAATCATGTCATCATGCCCCCGGGCACCACACTCATTCATCACACCATGTGCACCTTGCCTTGGTCATGGAACATGCTTCAACCCACTCTTCGGAGTGTACATCATCCGCGGGGATAGGCGACTCCTCCGGGACACTATCTCTGCCAGGGAGCTCTTCAACTCCCCTTCCGCCAGGTAGACGGCTCCTCCGGGATGCTACCTCGGCCAGTCGGGTAGACGGCTCCTCCGGGATGCTACCTTGACATGCTTCGAGTGCTCTGGCACAAGGACTCACCCGCGGGGATAGGCGATTCCTCCGGGACACTATCTCTGCCAGGGAGCTCTTCAACTTCCCTTCCGCCAGGTAGACGGCTCCTCCGGGATGCTACCTCGGCCAGTCGGGTAGACGGATCCTCCGGGATGCTACCTTGACTCGCTCCGAGTGCTCCGGCATAAGGACTCACCCGCGGGGATAGGCGACTCTTCAGATACACTATCTCTGCCAGGGAGCTCTTCAACTCCCCTTCCGCCAGGTAAACGGCTCCTCCGGGATGCTACCTCGGCCAGTCGGGTAGACGGCTCCTCGGGGATACTACCTTGACATGCTCTGAGTGCTCCGGCATAAGGACTCACCCGCGGGGATAGGCGACTCCTCCGGGACACTATCTCTGCCAGGGAGCTCTTCAACTCCCCTTCCACCAGGTAGACGGCTCCTCCGGGATGCTACCTCGGCCAGTCAGGTAGACGGCTCCTCCGGGATGCTACCTTGACTCGCTCCGAGTGCTCCGGCACAAGGACTCACCCGCGGGGATATGCGACTCCTCCGGGACACTATCTCCGTCAGGGTGCCTGCGTGACTGGCCTACGTGCTCCGGCATTGGGGGCTTGCGTCGGCACCCCTAGGGACTATGACCCCCGGGTCACTCCGAGATGGGAGCAGGTCTTCGGAGGGCATCGCGCCTAGTTCATCTAGCAGTTGGGCATCGGGTCTTCCCCACCGCTGCCAGGCCTGTGGGACTCCGCAAGGGCTTGGATTGGAGGCTAGATCAAGGGGGTTCTCTGGCCACACCGATGCGGTGGGAGCCAGTCTTTCCTGACAGACGGAGCGACGCTGTGAGGAGCAGGCCGGGTGAATATGCGATCCGACAGTCCGTGGAGCACCGGCATCCGTGGACCCCCCGGTGACGTGTCACTCCCGGGGAGCGCCACGTGTCGGTTAATGACATCATCATCTCAATCTCTATAAAAGGTCTTGAGAATTCATTCCGGACAGAACATTAACAGTTGGACATTTTCAGAACATATTTCACCTTCTCACTCTAGAATTCTAGAGAGAGAAACATACAGTACCCTGACTTTGGACCTAAGCATCGGACTGTGACTGTCATCGTGTATTCATTCCGCTCCATCGCCCTCGCAGCACTGCCACCCTCGAGCTCTGTCTGGGAAGCCCTTGGTCTCTGCCCTTGTTCCACCCTTGCTGTGTCTCACATCAACATACTTGGAAGCTGACGCGGACTGCAGCCTTTGTGGCACCTCCACTTGAGTACGAACCCACTTTCCCTGGCATCACCTTACAAAGGTCAAGTTTTTCAAACACCTCGAAGTTCGGCCCTCGACCCTTCCTGTATGGTCGCATGTCTACAACGGATTTTGGTATCCCTTGTAGACAGCCAGCTTCCCTCATAGCTCGATCGGGCATCTGAAACTCACATACTTTGAAGTGACTAAACGGCACCCGAACCAAATCTGCCAGCACGTACGACACCGGAAGTTGCCAACACCACTCATCCAATTGATGCATCACCTTGCAGTATGGTTGCCACATCACCTGTGATGCCTCCAGTATCTCTAGTTCCTCCCGATAGAACTTTAGATGGGAGCACACGACTAACAAATAACTATATATTTTTTGTTAATTAAAATTGCAGCAATGATGAAGCTTATTCGTAAATTTGATAGTTGAAAATGATTTAGCGTTGTATATTAAACATGTTAGTGTATCTAAAGGTATACAAATATTATTTTGGATGTGATCCTTCTTTTTAGTTTATTTAATTTTGCAGGAAATATATGAGGCTATATTAGGAAGCATTATATAATTTGAAAACTAATTCTATATTTCTAAATATACTAATTTATATGGATTTAAGTTTGAGTATCATGTCCTTAAAACTAACTCTCTCATATAAAAAAAATCATATATTTAGAAAAACAAAAATAACATAAGATTTAGAAGAAGAAAATTGAGTAAAAGGCATAAATTGTCACTAAATTATGACCCATTTTTCACTAAAGTCATTGAACTAAAGTTTGTTTCATTTTGGTCACTGGACTCATAAATTTGTCAAATTAAGTTATTTCGTTAGCCGGCGTTACCAAAAGTCATGTTAAGTGGTCATGTGTCTCACACATGACCCTTAACGCAGGGGCAAAATCGTCTCACCAACCTAATTCTTTATTTCTTTTTTGAGATAAAAGTGAATCCATTATTTTATAACTTAATTTTTGTATCTTTTTTGTCACTAAAAATAAGCATTAAAGTTGGCTTAAATCCTTTTAGCGACAAAAAAAACTGTGAATTTTAGTTAAGTTCCATAATTTAGGGGTTTAACTTTCTTTTTCATTTTTTTCGCCGCCACCGTCTGGAGCTCAATCACCGCACAACACCACCACCTACCTTTGAGCATCACCCTCGGCCAGTGCCGACCACCCCTTCCCCCGTGACCTCCTTCTCCCACATCATCAACACACCCATCCTCTATGCCCGCGACGACGACTGCCACCAAGTATGTACCGACCTCCAAGATGCCTGGATCTTGTTGCCACTGACCGATGAATGAAGAAAAAATATCCAGTTGGTGATAAAATGAAAAAGAAGGAAAAGAAAGGGGAGAGAGAGAGATTGAATTGAAGTGACGGTTTTGCCCATGTTGTGATACCTCATGTGCGCATCATGTGACAAGTTAATAAAAAAAATTAACACTGGCTGACAGAATGGGCTAATTGAACAAATTTGTGAATTCAGTGACCAAAATGAAACAAATTTTAGTTCAATGACTTTAGTAAAAAATGGGCCATAGTTTAGAGACCAATTGTGCCTTTTACTCTAAAAACTGTGGTAAAATTAATTTAAGTATGACTCCCTCCATCCCACATAAATTTGGTCACATTTAACTTGACACGCATATTGACGATTTATGTCATATATCGTGTGTTTCCAATTCTACCCTTTAAAGAGAATGGGAAGTAAGTAGGCAGTGGAAATTGATTCGCGGAGTATTAAATGTGGAGAGACTGAGAGAGAAACAAAATTAAAAAGTGTAAGAAAGTGAGTCAGGAGAGAGAAAATGAGTTGGTGGAGGGTTAAATGTGGAACGACAAATAAAATAAAATAAGTGTAAAGGTTATATAAAAAAAACCTACAAAATCTTCCTTAATTTGAAAAGTAAGCAATTTTTGTGGGACGAACTAAAAAGGAAATATGATCAACTTTCGCGGGACGGATAAAGTATAATTTAATAAATGTGTGTGTGTGTGTGTGTGTGTGTATAATTTACGCATAACAAAATCATTGCAAAAATTATCTATATAAAATGTAAGATCATTAATCAAATTATAGGATAAATTTTTGGTTTGATAAGAACACACGATCAACAAAGTGGTTATATCGCATATATGAGATTTTAAAAAGAAATCACTTATGTATTAGAAAAAAATAGGTACAATTAAATCAATTAATTCTTAATTACTACATATGAAAACATTTAAAACCTTTAATGATGCAAAAATATATCCATATAAATCTACAAGCCTAACGATTAATCAGTTCGTTTTTACATAAGGCCCTTACCATTACAAGAAAAGAGGCCTTTTGCGACAGATTTTCAGCGACGGAATAGTTTTCGTCGCTAATTAAGCTTTCACCGACAGAAATCCTCGTCGGTAAAAAATCCATCGTTAAATACTATTAGCGACGGAATCAGACGTCGTAAAAAGTTTTTGGCGACGGAATTTTGCCGGCCTAGCACGACTGCTCGTGCCGTGATAGGAGCGTCCTCACCCCCCGCTGTCCCTCCACAGATACCGGCTCCTCGGCATCCGTTGGATGAGGAGTAGATCCAGCGCATTGCTACAGTGGTGTTGAGGATGATCAGGGAGCAGGATCAGCAGGGTACTGCTGCTGGACATTCCGAGCCGGCCTCGGATCAGCATGATCCAGATCCGGGACTCGACAACCCCTGATGAGCCCCTTCTCGTGCCCGGTCCCAGCTTGTCCCACCCCTCGCCCGACTTGTACTCTTCTCCCCTCCCCTAACTGGCTGTATCCGGTTCCCGGCTTGTACATTATGAGGTTTTTTTATAATAAATATTTTTTATGATTGATTACATATATTTCTTTGTGTATTGATTATTGTGCGTTGTTGTTGAGAATTAAAAATTTTATTACAGGTCTGGGTAATAGAAAAATAAAAATAAAAGTTTAAAAAAAATTGACTTTTGGCGACGGATTAATTCCGTCACTAAAAGTGTTCATACTATCAGCTTTGTAGCGACAGAATGTTCCGTCACTAAAAATCTTATTTAGCGACGGAATGTTCCTTCGCTAAAACATTTATTCCGTCTCTAATTTCACAAAACTGAAAATAAATTAAAACACGTAAAATATATTTAGCGACAGATATTCCGTCGCTAATTAATAAATAACTCCGTCGCAAAAAAGTGCAATATAAGACGACAGATTTGAAAATTCCGTCGTCAAACTTTTAGTAACGGACTTTTATACGAGGGACTTTTAGCGACGGTAAATCCGTCGCTAAAACTTTTTGTGACGGATTTTGAGCTTTTAGCGACGGATTTCCCCGTCGCTAAAAGCCTTTTTTCTTGTAGTGTATACGATCAATAAAAAGACTTTTTGCATTTATACATAACTAAATTTTCATGAAAAACAAGACTAATTGATAAATCCTAAACAAGTTATAAGCATTAAAATTTAATTTTGATTATAATGATATTGATTACAACTATGAGTGGTGATTCTTGTGCAAATTCAATAGCAAGTGGTTGATTAACTCTCGCCCTATAATTTTCACCTAATATAATGATATTTGTTATCCTTTACAAGCTCATTACAATTATAGGTGTAACCCAACCTATTTTGGTATATAAAGGTTATATTACGTTGCGATAAAATAAGTGTAAATCATGAGAAAATATCATTAAATGCATATAGCACATATATAGAAATTATAACTTGATGACAAATAATAGTCATAGAAGATGTGAAAAATAATTTCAACACACCAAAACAAGGATATATCATCTTCATCAATTGAATTTTCTCACTACTAGCATCTTACAAGAATTAAATAAAAACATATATACCAAAATATCGGATACTATGAGGTCATTCCGTTAAAATTTATTTTTGCAGAAAGTGATAATTTATTTGAAAGTGATAAGGTATATATATATAAGTCCTGTTAAATTTAAAATACAATTTTATTCCTTTTAAATTTATACCTAACTGTTATAATAACCTCAAGAACATATGTAACACCTTAAAATCCCTTTGAAGTTAAAGAATTAAATTCATATATAACATTTACAATCCAAAAGGGGTACGTGATAGCGTTGCCATTTTTAATTATAACTACAATTGCATTCGCTATTTAGTTATATATGGCATCGGCATGACTATTCTATTACTTTAATTGTTAAGTCAATATTCATTTGAAATACTACTTGACAACTTAAACCAAAAGCTTAAAGAAGGCAAGTTTCTAGCTGTTGCACTATGTCGCTATCTATTCTTTGTCTTTCAACTTACAATATAACAAATTTATAGGTAAACACACATGTATAAGCAAATATCTCATAATAGTTACATGCATTAATCAAACAAACAATGCTATTTATTGATCGAAAGTTAGGAGTAATGCAGGTGAATTCATTTTCTGATATCTTACTTAAGCTAGTTGTGATTAATTTAGGTACAAAGATTATTCTTTACAGATAGATAAGATATTTTTTATATTGTTGATGTCGTTTTTGTTTCACGATATGTGATACACATTAATATATTTTTTAAAACTTTATGATATATTGTATCTTATAAACGGACCTGAGATTGACTCTGGTTACTGGACTAGTTTAAAGAATAAAAGCTTTTCAATAAACTGAATAAGAGGACAACCTTTCGTACTCAGAAATCAAAGTAAAAATGCTAAGAAAATCGATGACTAACAATTTTGTGTACTAAGCAGGCCTAAAGAACGGCGGGGGAACTCTCTTGCAATCACATGCAAGTCTACTCCTATTCAAAAGGGCGGCAGCAGCAGCAGCAATCAATCAATAGCAAGATCCACCTGGAAACCCTAAATCAGGACTTCAAGCCATAGGTTATTATGGACGCAGAAATCATTTATAAAGCTCCATAATAAGGTAGCTGCCTCAATGAGATTGAAGCAAGATAAGAGAACGTCGAAATTCAATTTGACTTAACGGATAGAATGAATATGCACGTATAATTTATACAGATCAGTGAAAGGAAATAAGGTATAAACATGGTAAGAGAGAATATGAAAGGCTACAAGTTTTTATTACTCCGTCAAGGTATTGATACAAGTACTATCATAAACTACTCCTAACATTACATAATTGAGTCCTAACATTACGAAAGTCAAACCGAATTACAAGGAAAGAATACATTGTAATACTCTTGAATTAATCAACACCACGAATTCCCCGAAGATGGAGCATGGAGATCTGCGATGCCTAACTTGAATGTGAGATGAATAAATTAATCAGGACTTAGTAAACGAGTTTGCAAGTTGATCTGCGAGGGAGACTTTGCATAATTTGATTTTATGGTTGGAGCTTTACACGAACCACATAGCAGCCATATCGATATGCTTTGTGCGCTTGTGAAAAGACTGGATTGACAGCAACATGGTGTGCGGATTGATTATCACATTACATTGTGGTGGGACAAGAAATAGGCTAGTCAATATCACGCGAGATATATGTTAATGAAGTATTGTCGCATGTGGTGTTGGCCTAGTTACAAAACATGAGATGTCCTACGGAGATGGATCTGAAAAAATATCACCTTTAGAGTCGGACAACATGTGATTTTATTCCGTATGAAGATCAGCAAGGCAAGATCCAGCAAGTCCACAACCAGCAAGAGTGGTAAGACTAGACTTCCCTGGACAAAGTGAAAGACCGCTCTAAGAACGAGCTACTTCAATTTCAAGAAAACACTTTTGACAGCGACCAAGATCCTTGATATGAATATTTGGCGATGAAGAAGTTGTTTGACTTTTGAAAGCATGAGAAGCTGCAACTAAAATTAGAAATACAAGCACAAACACCAGAAAGACCTTGCCAACGAAGCTGGAATAAAAAGTTGCCAGCTTCTGATTGTGAAAAATCAGAAGTAACAAGTGCAGTAGAAAATTCAGAATACCGACTCCGAAAGGTTGATTGAGACCATACGAGGATTTGTGGCCTTGACACCGACATCCAAGAGGGAGATATACATTTTTATTTCTTCATCAAGATCCACATGGAAAGAAAAAAAGAAAAAGGCATTATTAATATCTATCTAGCTGGTGCAGGGGCCAATCAGTTAGTCAATAGAAACTCCTAACTTATGACAAGAAATGATTCTTTCAGATATGGTTAACATGTCTCGTATGTTTTACGCTACTTTCTCGATGCATACGGATTGATAGTTATTTTTTCTTCTTTCTAGTTTTGGTCCTTAAACATTTTGGTCGTATAGGCTACATTGACACGCAATTGTTGAGTTCTCAGCATAACTTTGGCTGCTACCCGAGTTGTAGGAATCTTCATCTAACCCCGTATATAGTGGCAATTAATAGTCGCTAAATATTTTTAGTGACTTTTTTTATAACACTTTCAACGACAATTATTAGTCGTATTTTTTAGCGTTACTATATAAAAGTCACTAGAAACATATAGCGACCATTAATTGTCGCTATATGAGAGGTAAGAGAAGGATTCATTTAACCCGAGTAGCAGCCAATTTTTTTTCTATCGTATAAATCTATGTTGTTAACGCCATCTTTAGTCTTAAAATCCAAATGAAACATTTTGCTCTGAGGACATTTTGCTCTGTTTTATCTTAAGTTGGCCTCCACTGAAACATTAGAAATGTTGTAGAAACTGGGACACAATTATTCTATATTACTTCTGAGGTATATTTCAGCTTGCTTGTCTCCGACTTTTTGTTCCTTGTTGTTGTATAACAGAATAATCCACTTACTTTTATGGATTTCAACTTCCGTCAAAATCACAACTGAGCCCGCTTTTTTTAGCGATGAATCTCATCAACAGTTTCTTGCCAATAATTTCGTTACTGTTATTGAAAAAAGATATTACTGAAGACTTTGATAAGAACTTGAAAATTGAAGGATTAGAAGGATTCAGCAGACCAAAAAGCCTTTGCCTCTATGTGTTTTACATGGACAGTTATTTTCAGGTGAAGAGATGTCAAAAGAGTTTCTTACTTTACCAAGAAAACGCAAGAAAAGCACTTCGAGTTGTTGGCGCCAAACACCTAAGATGCTACTATTAGTTGGTACGCGCAGTAAATGTGGATCGTTTTGTCCCAGCTTTTGATTGATATGTGGAATAAATGTGGGTTATTTTGTATTTGTGGATTATACACGGAGAAAAAGTGCACAAAATAAATTTGTTGGTCTGTCTTTTTGTATATATTTATGTCTATGTAAAATGCATATTACAAATGCAATATATTTTCTTTTACAATAATTATTAATGATTATAATAGAAGCTTTTATTCTAGGTATGTTCGGGCTTCTATCTTCTAAGGTCCAAGTATGTATTGACCTCGTCTATACCAAAGTTCTAGGTCCGCCACTGATCATCAACCACTGGAGAAGTCCGGAGATCAATCACTACTCTTGCCGTCATTGGTAGTGAGATAGGCAGCGACATCTTTCATAATGTTGATACTTGGCACAATATTAACGTCTGAAATGTTAGCGGCGGATTCTTCCTTCACATCGTATTCAATTGTCGTCCTCGTGATGCATGAATTCTCGCCGGTCTTTATATTCTCGAAGCGTACCCTATATAGATTAAATCCCAGATCAAGAAATCCTCCTTCAACAATCTCCGTTTCTTTTACCAAGTTCTCGTTATCAACCTTGGTAAACTTTTCATAATAAGCTGAACCTGATCGTATCATCAAACAATAAGACTGTTGTATTTAGGTCAATTTGTACCAAAGCTTTAGGGAGTGAAAATGAGATGATGGAGAGTACCTGTGAGTGGGGTTAGCTTGGCGATGGTGCCCTCTCCTCCATCACCTTGTACAACTTCAACACTAGCTAAATACTTGGGAACAGTGATCTTTGTCAGTTCAAGGGTGCCGTAAAGTTCCCATGCACTGCTCGCCGGAACGTCTACGTTCATTTCTGCTGAAACTGCTCCAAAGATTTCCATATTGAGGGTGGTGGTGATGAATTAATGGTGATTTCTGCAACAGATTCGAAATAAACCTTTTGTTATGTCCTCTGCATATGTTAGTAGTGATGCAGGTATATATAGGGAAGTTGGATAACAGTGCAAGAGAACACAACACTTCTGCTAATCTGAAAATGTCAACGCCGTGACCCTAACGACAAGCATCTGAGTAAGTGGTGAAAAGAAAGAATAAATATATTGAATTGTGTAACTTCATGATGGCACTGTCAAAAGAATTAGAAGAAGTATATTGAATTGTCAAACTTCATGATGGCACCATTAATAAAAAAAAATTAGATCGATAAGGGTGTTAATCATTTGCTGTATTATTATAATTGGTCTCGGTTTAATGCGTGAATTTATCCTCTTTTCTAGGTAAAATAGCACTTGACAGCTCGATGGTGATTGACTAATGATAAAATTACTTGTTACTAGCCCGTCTTGGCTATACCTTTCGGCTGCCCGCATTCGAATTTTCAAGATACAGTAGCATATGTTCAAAGGTCAAGTTTCAACGTTATCAACAAGGATGTGCCACCCCATTTTGTCTGACAAATTCTTTATAAGGTATTGAAACCGGCAGGCCTTGGAATGGCTAGGACTAGGGATGGCAATGGGACGGGTCAGATGCGGATCTTCTAAAATCCGAACCCGCTCCGCTCGTCTTGGAACTTCGCCCCGCCCCGCCACCGGGTTATTTATGTGAAATACCATAGCCGATCCTATGAGAATGTAGAAAACCCGCACCCGCACCCGCCCTGCCCCGCCCCGCTCTCGCTGAATCGAAAAACATGTACCCCTGACTCACCCCTGAAACACGAGCCTTCGGCAGAGAAGAAGGCAGCGGCGCCGGCGTAGCCTTCGGCAGAGAAGAAGGAAGCGGCGCCGGCGTAGCCTTCGGCAGAGAAGAATGCAGCGGCACCGGCATAGCCTTCGGCAGAGCCTTTGGTGGAGCCGTCGCAAGCTAGACGGCAGCGGCGCCAGAGTAGCCATCGGCAGAGAAGAAGGCAGCGGCGCAGGCGTAGCCTTCGGTGGAGTCGTCGCAAGCTCGTCGCCGTGTGGTGGAGAGTGGGCTGAGTTGGTGGCTGAGTGAGAGTGAGAGAGCCAGAGAGAAGGTTGGGATCTAGGGTTTGGGAGGAAAAGAACATATATATAGTACATGATGGATGGCTAAGATCAAATGATATATTAGGGTAAGTATACTGGGGCGGGTCGCGGGGCGGTTGGGCAAAATACCATACCCGGTCCTAACCCGCTACGGGTTTTTTTTTTAAATACCATACTCGCCCCGTAGTCCGATCAAAGTAAAAAAAATCCGCTCCTAACGGGGCGGAGCGGGGCGGATATCCGCCGGATCGGATTTAAATTGACATCCCTACCTAGGCCTACCTCTTGGGATTGGTTGTGGCCTTCGTCTTGTGTGTTGACCCTAGGCCTAGGTCCCATCTTTGGTTCTTTTCATCTTCCCTTGCACAACACTCACCGACCGCGTCCCCGCGCCATCGCCATTTGTCATGCCTTTTTTGTACCCTGCACATTTCATTGGATCCATACGCTGTGCCGCTTTTAGAGGTATACCGCGGACAATCCATCATATTATCATACCTCTAGTGTGGTCTATTTCTTCACCACACCATATATGCCTTGCCTTGAATAAAGAACATGCTTTGACCCGCACTTAGGAGAAACTAGATTTTTGTAGGGGCTCTGCTTGCAGTGTTCCATAATAAGGACCCTTCACAGCGGGATAGATTCATTCTCCGAGAAACTATCTCAATCTTAGGCGACTCACGTGACACTAGGCACACTTGAGATGTGACTTGTCACATTAACGTTATGGGTGATCATAGACACACCCCATATCATAACCCCTAGGTCACTCCAAGACAAGAGCAGTTTTGTGGAGGGCTTCGCGCCTAGTTCGTCTGGCAGTTAGGTGTCAGGCCTTCACGAAAGGGTGTCAAGTTCTCTATGTCTCTTGACGCCTCGCATACAACTTAATAATAGATTTGGACCGGTGTCTAAGTCAAGGGCGTTCTCTGACCACACTGATGTTGCATGAGTAAGTCTTCCCAGATAAAGTGAGTGAACCTATACGGGATAGGTCGAGTGGGTATGTGATTCGACAATATGTTGAACACCGGCACATGGTGCACGCTCGATAAGTTGTCACTCACAGGGAGCGCCATATGTCACTGGATGACAAGCATTTTTAGCTGCCTGTAAATAGTGGTTGAGCTAGAGTCCTTTTCACAAGAATTCGTCATTTGACAATTCAACTTTCTCACTCTAAAACTACATAGCTGCCAATAAATTGAAGAGGTAAAAAGAACCTAAGCACTAGACCCTGGACGCTGGACACTAACTCGGACCTCGACACTTGGACCTCAGTGTTGGACTCTCGACGGTCTCTCCGAGTTCATGCCCTTGCCCTCGCAACACTGCCATTTCTCGGGTTCCGTTTAAGTTGCCTTGGTCTCTGCTTTTACTCTTCTCCTTACTCTGTCTCACATCATCATACTTGACATTTGACTCAGACGGTAGTCTTTGGAACATGATTTACATATTTTACGAACCCACTTTTTTTACAGCAATACCTAAAAAGGCCAGTGTTTTCAGGGGCGGATCCAGAAAGTCTAATCAGGCGGTGCCAAAAAATTATAAAAAAAAAAATTGATGGCTAACATAAGAGAATTCAAAAGGTTTAAGTTTATGTAAAACATGAATAATAAAAAATACATTATAATTAGCGTCACTATTGAATCCGTTAAAAACAAAATATATTACTCAATTTGACTACTAACAATATATATTTTCACTATGCATAATTATTTATTTAACTTGTTAAGGTTAGTCAACAATAAATTTCTAATTTTAAATGAAAAAAACTTAACTCTCACTATATAAATATATTACCAATGTGATTATTAACTATATGAGTACATTAGTTACGTATAAGTTAACCAACTATAAAAATTTTAACTAAAAAAAAAAAAGAACAAACCTTAATCTATTCTTTTTTTTTTTAATGTGGAGATTTAGAATTTAGAAGAATGAAGATAGAGCAAGAAAAAGACAAAGATAAAGACTATGATAGGGCACAAAGAGAAAAAAATACAACAAAATGAAATCATAATAAATTAATGCTACAACATAATGGATTTTTGTAAACATTTTAAATATGTTTATTCATTATCTAAGAAACTAAAAAAAATTTCCAAAATGAAACATAAAGACCCTAAAGTTTAGAGTTTACAACTTGGAGTGTAAACTTAGGGCCAGTTTGACAAAAAAATTTTGCTCTTTTTTTTTCAGTTTTTAAAAACTGAAGAAAAAAAAAGGAGCGTTTGGTAAACATTTTTTTTTTCAGTTTTAAAAACCAGTTTTTAAACTGAAGAGTAAAAAAAAAAAACTCCAGAAACTGGTTTTTTTTTCACTTTTGGTTTTTTTTTCTTAGACCACCACCACCACCCTCCCACCGCCGGCAGCCACCTCAGGCGACCACCGCCGGAGACTGCCGGCAGCCACCTCCGGCCGCCGGCGACCACCTCCGGCCGCCGGCAACCACCGCCGGAGACTACCGGCAGCCACCTCCGGCCGCCGGAGACTGCCGGCTGCCACCGTCGGCGACCACCGGCAGCCACCTCCGACCGCCGGCGACCACCGCCACTTCGGCCGCCGGCCACCACCACCACCACCGCTACACCCCACCACCGCCACCGCAAACCACCAAAAAAAAAAGAGTTACCAAACACAAAAAAAAAAAGGGGTTATCAAACACCCACTTGTTTTTATAAAAAAAATAAATTAAGCTGCTCTTTAAAAATTGAAAACAAAAAAAAAAAAAATTTGTCAAACGAACCAGAGTCCCCTTTTTATTAAATATTAATGAAGTTTTCGGACTCTTTACTCAAGAAACAATACAGCAACAATAGATGTACTTAGTAAACAGCAGCCACATTATCATCAAGAGGGGTAGGCAAAGGGAGGCCTTTTTCCCGGGCAAACTTTTGAGAAAATGTATGCCCTGAGGATAGAGATCGGCTCCCAACACATGGGGGGCCTTTAGAACATTTTGCTCTGTTTTATCTTAAGTTGGCCTCCACTGAAACATTAGAAATGTTGTAGAAACTGGTACACTTTACTTCTGTGGTATACTTCAGCTTGCTTGTCTCCGACTTTTTGTTCCCTGTTGTTGTATAACAGAATAATCCACTTACTTTTATGGATTTCAATTTCCGTCAAAATCACAACTGGGCCCGCATCTTTAGGCGATGAATCTCATCAAGACTTTCTTGCCAACAATTTGGTTACTGTTATTGAAAAGGGCACAAAATAATTTTTTTGGTCCGTCTTTTTGTATATATTAATATCAATGTAAAACGCATATTACAATGCAATATATTTTCTTTTACACTAATAATTAACGGCTATAATAGAAGCTTTTATTCTAGGGAAGTTCGGGCTTCTATCTTCTAAGGTCCAAGTATGTATTGACCTCGTCTATACCGAAATTCTAGCTCCGTCCACTGATCATCAACCACCGGAGAAGTTCGGAGATCAATCACTACTCTTGCCGTCATTGGTAGTGAGATAGGCCGCGACATCTTTCATAATGTTGATACTTGGCACAATATTAATGTCTGAAATGTTAGCAGCAGATTCTTCCTTCACATCGTATTCAATTGTCGTCCTCGTGATGCATGAATTCTCGCCGGTCTTTATATTCTCGAAGCGTACCCTATACAGAGTAAATCCCATATCAAGAAATCCTCCTTCAACTATCTCCGTTTCTTTTACCAAGTTCTCATTATCAACCTTGGTAAACTTTTCACAATAAGCTGAACCTGATTGTATCATCAAACAATAAGACTGTTGTAATTAATTAGGTCAATTTGTACAAAAGCTTTAGGGAGTGCAAAATGAAATGATGGAGAGTACCTGTGAGTGGGGTTAGCTTGGAGATGGTGCCCTCTCCTCCATCACCTTGTACAACTTCAACACTAGCTAAATACTTGGGGACAGTAATCTTTGGCAGGTCAAGGGTGCCGTAAAGTGCCCATGCACTGCTTGCCGGAACGTCTACGTTCATTTCTGCGGAAACTGCTCCAAAGATTTTCATATTGAGGGTGGTGGTGATGAACTAAAGGTGATTTCTGCAACAGGTTCGAAGTAAACCTTTTGTTATGTCCTCTGCATATGTTACTAGAGATGCAGGTATATATAGGGAAGTTGGATAACAGTGCAAGAGAACACAAACTTAACTTGTGCTATTCTGAAAAGAACAAACTTTGGATGTTATCCCGGTTGTAGGAATCTTCCTCCAACCCCATATATAGTGACAATTAATAGTCACTAAATGTCTTTATTGACTTTTTTTGTTAAAAATCACTTTTTTAATGTCACTAAATAAAAGCTATTAGAAAGATTTAGCAACCATTAATTGTCACTATATGGAAGATAGGAGGAAGATTCCTTCAACCCGGGTAGCAGCCAATTTTTTTCCTAGAAGAAATACATTGACTCGTCTAACTTCATGATGGCACCATCAATAGAAATTAGACCGACAAGCATATTAATCATTTGCCTTTGTTGTAATTGGACTTGGTTTAATTTATGAGAAGGATCGGCGTGAATTTACTTTTTTTCTAGGTAAATCGCACTTGATAGCTTGCTGGTGATTGGCTAATGATAAAATTAATTACTTGTTGCTAACCCGTCTTGGTTATACCTTTTGGCTGCCCGCTTTTGAATTTCCAAGACACGGTCACACCTTAGATGTGACATGTCACACTCATGTTATGGGTGATCATAGACGGACCCCGTATCATAACCCTCACACAAGACCAGTTCTGTGGAGGGCATCGCACCTAGTTTATCTGGCAATTGGATGTCAGGCCTTCACGAAAGGGTGTCAAGTTCTCTACGTCTCTTGACGCCTTGCGTACATCTTAATAATAGATTTGGACTGGTGGCTAAGTCAAGGGCGTTTTACACTGATGTTGTGTGAGTTAGTCTTCCCAGCTAAAGTGCGTGAATCTATACGAGATAGGTCGAGTGGGTATGTGATTCGACAGTATGTTGAACACTAGCACATGGTGCACGCTTGGAAAGTTGTCACTCACAGGGAGCGCCATATGTCACATGATGACGACATTTTTAGCTGCCCAGTAAATAGTGGATTGAGAGTCCTTTTCACAAGAATTGGTCATTTGACAATTCAACTTTCTCAATCTAAAACTGCATAGCTGCTAATAAATTGAAGAGGTAAAAAGAACCTAAGCACTAGACCCTGGACGCTGGACACTAACTCGGACCTCGACACTTGGACCTCGGCGTTGGACTCTCGACTATCGCTCCGAGTTCATGCCCTCGCTCTTGTAGCACTACCACTTCTCGAGTTCCGTTAAGTTGCGTTGGTCTCTGCCCTTGTTCGTCTCCTTACTCTGTCCCACATCATCATGCTTTGTATCTGATTCAGACTGAAGTCTTTGGAACATGATTTACATGTTTTACGAACCCACTTTTTTGACATCATTACCTAAAAAGGCCGGTGTTTCGGCGCAGTGGGTATAAAGTAACAAAACAAAAAAAAAAGGAAGAGAAAACGTGAAACTGCGGTCATACTTTAACTTTGAAATAAAGTTGCTTTTCTTTATTCCAAATGTATAAATGGTCCATTGACAAGTATGATAGTAGAAAAAGAAACCCAGAAAGTAATTCGAGAGGATATGAATTTGCCAATGCCATAGAAATGTTAGAGTACATCTTAGAATTTTGTTCACTATTTTAGCGGATGCAGACTTTGAGGAAATTAGATATGTCTAGCAACTAAAAAGGCAAATCATTACTGCTGTCTGGAGTGACAAAACTGAGAGAAAATCTTAGCGAAGGCCACATATAGCATTTTATAGCAATAACAGCGGTTAAGATGGAAGCTAATCATATACGGGAGGCCGAGCAGCCTTCCTCGGAAAGCCGACCATGGCATTGTGAATTAACTCATTTCTCTGGTGGATACTTTGCAATTTAACTAATGATGATGCAATTGTCGGTAGATTTAACTTTTAAGTAAATTAAAACCCATTGTGAAGCAAGATATATATCTTGAATCTTCAAGCAAAACGTATGTGGAAGTAGATATAATATTTTCAATAAATTCAGTATCGTGCAATGCAAAGTAACGCATAAATCAAACTGATAAGACTTGAATATTTATTGTAACTTATTGTACACGCTATCATCTTTTAATTTCTTTTTTTTTTCTCCTTTCTTTGCGTTAATTGAAAAGTATTGAAAGGAACAAGTGACATCTCTGTCAATCTCGTATGAGTGTTTTCACACCTAACTTAGATATAAGTAATGTTCATACCCGATCATGGGAAAAGGACTCGACCCAAGCTTATTTAGTAAAATTAGAGATAGCAGCTTGAGGCTCGGTCGCCTTAGCCGCCGCCGATGGCTCAACAGACGGTGACGGCGCGACTGGGTGAACCATAAGCTCAGCCGGCAAATCCTTAATTCCCTTCAAATAAAACGTGTAAAAGATCTTGAATGGAAACACAATCTGCTGCAGCTTCACCTCACCGTACACCCCTTCGAAGATCCCTGACCCACCGGTCACGGAAAGCCGCGTGTCCTCGTAGGTCAAGTATGGCCCCTGGACAGACAGGTGTCCATAATCACCAAAGTAAAAGCTGTATATGGCCTCGTACCGGTCACCTTTCATTGCCGGTACGTGTTGGATTAAGATGCATATGCCTGCGGTGATTCCCAACCGCTTCTCTAGGTCACCGGTGTATAGCTTGTTGCTGAATGGCACGAGGTCCCCGAGTGAGTTCACTGGCTTTTGACTCAGTTTGAGGAATGCTGGGCTGCCTCGGTCTCGCTCATTGATCTCATAAACACATAGTTCTTGAACTTTGGCTGAGACAAAACATCGTTAACAACTTTAGCGACAAAATGATACACTCTTTACTAAGATTGCATTATTCATGACCAATCATGATGAGGCACAAAAAATGCTTTTATATAAACAAAATAGCGGCGCAATAGGCTTAGCCTACCTTAGCGACAACATGACAAAAATATTTTCCACTCTTTCAAAAGTAATTTTTCAAGTTACAAAACTCTTTTTATTCGATAAAACCACTTGATGCGTGTTTACTTTTGCGTATGAAAGCTTCTACCATATTTGTTTACCAATGAAAAAGGCTTCTTTATAAGTTTCTAAATTCTCTTTATGGTACTTCCTCCGTACAAAAGAGTGCCTCTACAAAAAAAAATATATGAATCTTAATTCCTTTTTTTCCTTCGTTTTTATGTAAAAGTTGGTGAATCTGTATGCGTTCATCTAATTTTTTATAGTCAAATGGAGCTTAAAGATACGTTATACAAACGGGAGCGCCTACAAGGGATTAATTATCTAAAAGATGTCACATCAATGGGTGCCAAAAATTATGTGTGAAAACTTAGTCATTAATGTAGTAATATTAATCTAACATATGAGCATATTTTGTGCAGCAAGCGACATCAAATCAGTTTGAAATATTTTTATTCTTCGCTTTTATGTGGGTGTTTATAAGCATTCTATGTGTATTAGTACTAGTATCACATCTGTATTTAGGTTATATAATTTGCGCACACTTGTACATTTTATTCTTATTGTCTTTTAATTTGTAGATATTCACAATAGTTTTAAATCATTCGATTAAAATACTACTCACACAATGCACTCTGAGGATATCAATTATACTTATACGGAAAATATATTATTGAGATTGAGTAGCAAAAAGAATATTAGTCAAACTTTGCATTTGTCTATACAAAACAAAAAAAAATTATCAGAATTTTCTTGTAAATTTGAAACTAAAACAACAAAAATGTAGGAAACCAATAAATTCACATTAATAACACAGTTTTAACTTTTAAAGACAAAAATGATGTGGAAGAGTTCAAACTCCAAAATATATACTAGCAATTACCTACTTCTTAACTTTAACTGCTTTACCCAAATGTAATGTTGGTATGGACAAAAAAATTTAGTGACATATATGGGGGTGACCACGGCCCCATTGGCCCTATTGTAGATCTGCCATTGAGCGTCCATATATGCTATGTTATGTCTTTTCGCACCCTCTTTAGTCTCTAAATAAATAGCACACGAAGACTAATTACTGATCTAAATTAGCGACAAATTAGCGTGGATAAACATATGACTCTGTGAAAATAGGTATTCCTTATACAAAAAGGTTATCCTACATTTTTTATTCATAAATTTGGATGAGTTAAAACAGATAAAGGTACAAAAAATATATATATTAAAAAAAAAAGCATGACTTTCGTGTTAATTACAATTATTAGTTTCACGAAAAACCTTATAGTTTTCAGGACAAATCCGTTTTCTGAGTGGCAAAAATTTGAGACATGTCAGTAACATACTCATGTTAGCATTACAATATGAGGACGTAAACAATTTTAGTGAGTTCCTATCATACGTTAGACTCATAGAACAAATCAAACACACGAAAAATTCTGTTGCAGAAAGATTCTTACTGGGTCCTGCAGACTCTCGATGCTTTTGGATTGCCTCCTGGATGAGAAGCCTTGATGGGTGGTTCTGATTCTGAGGTTTTGGGTTGAAAATGGAGTTGACGGGTTGATAGACAAGAGTCTTTGGGAATCAGGCGAGGAGGGTGATACAGAATTGGGCAGTTGCAGAAAAGACATAGGCTTGAGGGAGCTTGTAGAAGCCATTTTTAGTAGGGCGGAATGCTCTGATAAGCTGGAGAGGTTGAAGGAGACGAAGAAATTGGAAATGGGAAGACTTACAAGGGAAAGAGGGGATTGCTAATAGATACTCTTATAGCATGGTGGAGTTGGCCGGGTTGACGAAAACGTGCGTGCTTTTCTCAAGTTTATTATTCAATTTAAACGAACATGGCAGGCAAGTGGCGAGGGTTCTAAATTGACAGCGGCCAAGATCCTTGATATGAATATTTGGCGATGAAGAAGTTGTTTGACTTTTGAAAGCATGAGAAGCTGCAACTAAAATTAGAAATACAAGCACAAACACCAGAAAGACCTTGCCAACGAAGCTGGAATAAAAAGTTGCCAGCTTCTGATTGTGAAAAATCAGAAGTAACAAGTGCAGTAGAAAATTCAGAATACCGACTCCGAAAGGTTGATTGAGACCATACGAGAATTTGTGCAAGTGACAAACAAGATTCTGGCCTTGACACCGACATCCAAGAGGGAGATACATTTTTATTTCTTCATCAAGATCCACATGGAAAGAAAAAAAGAAAAAGGCATTATTAATATCTATCTAGCTGGTGCAAAGGCCAATCAGTTAGTCAATAGAAAATCCTAACTTTGGCTGCTACCCGAGTTGTAGGAATCTTCATCTAACCCCGTATATAGTGGCAATTAATAGTCGCTAAATATTTTTAGTGACTTTTTTTATAACACTTTCAACGACAATTATTAGTCGTATTTTTTAGCGTTACTATATAAAAGTCACTAGAAACATATAGCGACCATTAATTGTCGCTATATGAGGGGTAGGGAGGATTCATTTAACCCGAGTAGCAGCCAAATTTTNTTNTATCGTATANATCTANGTTGNTAACGNCATCTTNAGNNTNNAANTNCAANTGAAACNTTNTGCTCTGTTTTATCTTAAGTTGGCCTCCACTGAAACATTAGAAATGTTGTAGAAACTGGGACACAATTATTCTATATTACTTCTGAGGTATATTTCAGCTTGCTTGTCTCCGACTTTTTGTTCCTTGTTGTTGTATAACAGAATAATCCACTTACTTTTATGGATTTCAATTTCCGTCAAAATCACAACTGAGCCCGCTTTTTTTAGCGATGAATCTCATCAAGACTTTCTTGCCAACAATTTGGTTACTGTTATTGAAAAAGATATCACTGATGACTTTGATAAGAACTTAAAATTGAGGATTCGGCAGACCAAAAAGCCTTTGCATCTATGTTTTTTCACGGATAGTTATTTGCAGGTGAAGAGATGTCAAAAGAGTTTCTTACTTTACCAAGAAAAGCACTTCGAGTTGCTGGTGCCAAACACCTAAGATGCTACCATTAGTTGGTACGTGCAGTGAATGTGGATTGTTTTGTCCCAGCTTTTGATTGATATGTGGAGTAAATGCGGGTAATTGTGGATTGTGCACAGAGAAAAAGGGCACAAAATAATTTTTTTGGTCCGTCTTTTTGTATATATTAATATCAATGTAAAACGCATATTACAATGCAATATATTTTCTTTTACACTAATAATTAACGGCTATAATAGAAGCTTTTATTCTAGGTATGTTCGGGCTTCTATCTTCTAAGGTCCAAGTATGTATTGACCTCGTCTATACCAAAGTTCTAGGTCCGCCACTGATCATCAACCACTGGAGAAGTCCGGAGATCAATCACTACTCTTGCCGTCATTGGTAGTGAGATAGGCCGCGACATCTTTCATAATGTTGATACTTGGCACAATATTAACGTCTGAAATGTTAGCAGCAGATTCTTCCTTCACATCGTATTCAATTGTCGTCCTCGTGATGCATGAATTCTCGCCGGTCTTTATATTCTCGAAGCGTACCCTATACAGAGTAAATCCCATATCAAGAAATCCTCCTTCAACTATCTCCGTTTCTTTTACCAAGTTCTCATTATCAACCTTGGTAAACTTTTCATAATAAGCTGAACCTGATTGTATCATCAAACAATAAGACTGTTCTATTTTGGTCAATTTGTACCAAAGCTTTAGGGGGTGCAAAATAGAATGATGGAGAGTACCTGTGAGTGGGGTTAGCTTGGAGATGGTGCCCTCTCCTCCATCACCTTGTACAACTTCAACACTGGCTAAATACTTGGGGACAGTAATCTTTGTCAGGTCAAGGGTGCCGTAAAGTGCCCATGCACTACTTGCCGGAACGTCTACGTTCATTTCTGCGGAAACTGCTCCAAAGATTTTCATATTGAGGGTGGTGGTGATGATCTGAAGGTGAGTTCTGCAACAGGTTCGAAGTATACCTGTTGTTATGTCCTCTGCATATGTTACTATTGATGCAGGTATATATAGGGAAGTTGGATAACAGTGCGAGAGAACACAAACATGATAACAGTGCAAGAGAACACAAACTTGTGGTTATCTGAAAATGTCAACGCCGTGACCCGTACGACAAGAATCTGAGTAAGCTGTGGAAAGAAAGAAGAAATATATTGAATTGCCTAACTTCATGCTGGCACCATCAATAGAAATTACACCGACAAGCATATTAATCATTTGCCTTTGTTGTAATTGGACTTGGTTTAATTTATGAGAAGGATCGGCGTGAATTCACTTGGTTTAATCCCGAACCGGTGTCTGAACCGAGCGCATCGGTCTTAGAATGGCTCACAATTTTAGACAATGGATCATACCAGTATAATAAGGTTTCTATAAAATTTTCAGATTAAAATAACTTGGTTTACTATGCTAAATAATTTAATAAATTTCATTAATCGGTAAGCCAATTTGGCACCCTTTGCGGATACCGAAAATTTTCAAACAATTCCAGAGCGTAGGTCTCGTAAAAATATATGGGGTTACTGTATTGAACTTTGTCTAATTTTTCCCCTAACTATTTATGAAAATTCGTGGGAAAGTAATTTTGATCTTTAGCGACAATAACGATTACTATTCTAATTAATACACACTAGATCACCCAAACTGCACACAGCTGTCTTCTTCCTTCAGCCCAGATTTGCATCCCACAAACACTTCATGAACACCAATTGATTCACTTCCAATCCGTTCTAAATTATTATGAATGCATTAGATTACCTTAATTACACTCTAACACACCCATAAACACACAATTTAACCCACAATCCTACACCTACCACCATAGCCGAACCATAAACATACACAAGAACACACCCCCGCACATACAGTCACAATAAACACGCTAAAACACACACAAAATCCCAAACTACACCACAGCACACCCACCTACAGTTGTTTATACACACTGGTGTCTTCCCCCCAACAAGTCACTGAAATCCATCCCCTCCCCTCGTTCTCACTTATTAGCATATAGTCTTGCGTAGCATTCTCATAAAATAGCTGAACACACACACACATAAACACCTGCAACTCCCTCACTGTCTAACCGTGTTCATGGCCACCCCATCCACCGTGCAAAGCTCACTCTCCCAAAAATTAAGATTTGCAGACTAGGGAAAAGGGGAAAAATTACCTTCAAGTTCTTCTTCACTCTCTCTCTTCGAATTATTCTGCTGAGATTTCCCTCACCCACGAAGGTTCCCCTGTTTTTCTCTTCTCTTCTCTGTTTTCTATTTCTTCTCTGTTTCTGGTTTCGTTATCTGTTTTGTTTCTTGTTTTAATTTCCCGAATTTCTTTTCTATTTCTTTTGTTTAAATCTTATCCAATACATTTGTTTAATATAAAATCCCATTAGTCATCATATCACACAGTAGGAAGCGGCACCAATCTAGAGAATTTCCTCTAAAACTTAACACCAATACATAAAATTCTAAAATTTCAGATTAGTCCTTCAAGTTTCCAAAATTACAAAATAACCCCCAAAATTTGTATAATTGCATTTAAGCCCCAATATCATTCCCATCATTCTCAATTTAATTAAACATCACTGAAAATATATACTAGCATTCATTCTATTGTTTTTTCATCACCAAAACTTTAATTTCCAAAAATGCCACCAAAGTTTCAAAAATTACAATTTTGCCCCGTAATATTTTTAAGCTCCTACACACTGTCAATACCTGAGCATTGCTCAAATTTTAACGCCCCTTTATTTTTCGAAGCCCGGATGATTTAACCGGTTCTCTAAGTTTGGGGTATTACAGCATCGCACCTAGTTTATCTAACAGTTGGATGTCGGGCCTTCACGAAAGGTGTCAAGTTCTCTACGTCTCTTGACGCCTCGCGTACAACTTAATAATAGATTTGGACTGGTGGCTAGGTTAAGGACGTTCTCTGACCACACTGATGTTGTGTGAGTTAGTCTTCCCAGCTAAAGTGCGTGAATCTATACGAGATAGTTTGAGTGGGTATGTGATTCGACAGTATGTTGAACACCGGCACATGGTGCACGCTTAGAAAGTTGTCACTCACAGGGAGCGTCACATGTCACATGATGACAAGACATTTTTAGCTGCCTGTAAATAATGGATTGAGAGTCCTTTTCACAAGAATTGGTCATTTGACAATTCAACTTTCTCAATCTAAAACTGTGTAGCTGCTAATAAATTGAAGAGGTAAAAAGAACCTAAGCACTAGACCCTGGACGCTGGACACTAACTCGGACCTCGGCGTTCGACTCTCGACTATCGCTCTGAGTTCATGCCCTCGCTCTTGCAGCACTACCACTTCTCGAGTTTCGTTAAGTTGCGTTGGTCTCTGCCCTTGTTCCTCTCCTTACTCTGTCCCACATCATCATGCTTGGTATCTGATTCAGACTTAAGTCTTTGGAACATGATTTACATGTTTTACGAACCCACTTTTTTGACATCATTACCTAAAAAGGCCAGTGTTTCGGCGCGGTTGGTATAAAGTAACAACGTAAAGCAACAACAACAAAAAAGGAAGAG
Source organism: Escallonia rubra (assembly GCA_033065855.1). Lineage (NCBI taxonomy): Eukaryota > Viridiplantae > Streptophyta > Magnoliopsida > Escalloniales > Escalloniaceae > Escallonia > Escallonia rubra. Next base: position 485,137 of record JAVXUO010002581.1, on the reverse strand, counting down.
AAAACGTGAAACTGCGGTCATACTTTAACTTTGAAATAAAGTTGCTTTTTTTTATTCCAAATGTATAAATGGTACATTGACAAGTATGATAGTAGAAAAAGAAACCCAGAAAGTAATTCGAAAGGATATGAATTTGCCAATGCCATAGAAATGTTAGAGTACATCTTAGAATTTTGTTCACTATTTTAGCGGATACAGACTTTGAGGAAATTAGATATGTCTAGCAACTAAAAAGGCAAATCATTACTGCTGTCTGGAGTGACAAAACTGAGAGAAAATCTTAGCGAAGGCCACATAGAGATGTCAAACGGGCCGGGCGGCCCGCGGCCCAGCCCGGCCCGGCCCTGTTATGAACAGTGTAGGCCCGAAATTTTAGGGCCTTGGACCAGGCCAAGGTTTCAGAAAAAATGGCCCGGCCCAAAAAAAGCCCAGCCCCGAAACAGACCCAAAATTGGCCCTGTTTTGGCCCGAAATTGGCCCTAAATTGGCCCAAACTCGGCTATATTCCCCACTAATTCAAAAAATTCCACTTTTACCCCCCCAACAACTATATAACGGCTAGTTTGGGGGGTATTTTGGTCCAAGTTAACTTTTTAAAATCTTTTAAGGTTTTTTACACTTTTACCCTCCCCAACAACTATAAACGGCTAGTTGTTAGGGGTATTTTGGTCTTTTGTGAACTTTGAAAAATCTATAAATTCACACCCTTCCTTTCTAATTTTTCACACCAATCTTCTTACTCTCTCTTATCTAAACATTCTACATTTCTACAAGCTTTGCTACTATTTTCCTCTCCAATTACTACTCTTGCTAATTACTACTCTTGTTTATTAATTAGTATTTTTGCTAATTACTACTCATGTTTACTAATTACTGCTCGTGTTAAATTTTAATTACTAACTATTCCTCTTATTCATTTGTTACTCTCTAATTATTTTGTTTACTAATTAGTAATTAGTGAATTCTTATTTATTAATTACTATTACAAAGTTATTTTTAATTACTAACTCCGGCCAATTTTGAATTACTAATTACTCTTATTCCCTAGTTACTCTTCAATTCTTTTTAATTGTTATTTCTAATTACTGCTCTAGTTTTATTTTTTCAATCTAGTAAAAAAGTTTAGCGTCAAATATGTCTGGACTACTAAAGAAATTCAGGCGTGGATCATCATCACGAAAAACACCACCACCAGGTCAAGCACCACCACCAGCACAAACATCACCACCACGGCCATCACGAACACCAATCCAAGCACCACCACAACCATTCGTTCCTGGACGAATGAGCTATAAACTTTTATTGGTGCCATGTAGCAAAATCTGGAACATTTATTTAATGATGAAAGTGAGTTCAAGTATATCTTCCCCTTGTCTATATGTTTTGCCAAATTAAAATCCTAGTTGCGGCCATGATTTGAAAAGAGGCTCCGTCTGACAAATGACAATGACTCGATGACTAGACAAAATGTTAGTGATCAGAAAAATAAAAAAACATGATGTTAATATTGTAGATAATAATGTTTCGAGATTTTTAATATGAGTTAATGATTCCGACGATTGCAACCTCTTTGCAGTGGTCATGGTTTTACAATAAAGATAATGATGTGTATAGAAAAGGAGGAAGTAGACAAACTAATGAGAGAGTCACCCATGTTTAACTGCTAGTGCCCCTCTTGTGTAACGGGAACCGTACTACAACGTCAGTGGGGAACCTCTTACACTAGTTTCATTTGACGATTGATGCTTTTGATGTTGTTCTAAGTCTCCAACCATTTAATTTATAAATGTGAATAACAAGGAGTTAAGAATAGGAAAAAAAAACCAAAAAAAAAAATTTGGGCCTAGGGCCAGGGCTTGGACTGGGCCCAAGTATACCGGTTTTCAGGCCCGGCCCGGCCTCGTTGGAGGCCCGCTGGGCCGGCCCAAGCCCGGCCCATTGACATCTCTAAGGCCACATATAGCATTTTATAGCAATAACAGCGGTTAAGATGGAAGCTAATCATATACGGGAGTCCGAGCAGCCTTCCTCGGAAAGCCGGCCATGGCCTTGTGAATTAACTCATTTCTCTGGTGGATACTTTGCAATTTAACTAATGATGATGCAATTGTCGGTAGATTTAACTTTTAAGTAAATTAAAACCCATTGTGAAGCAAGATATATATCTTGAATCTTCAAGCAAAACGTATGCGGAAGCAAATATAATATTTTCAATATATTCAGTATCGTGCAATCCAAAGTAACGCTTAAATCAAACTGATAAGACTTAAATATTTTATTGTAATTTATTGTACACGTACTGTCATCTTTTAGTTTTTTTTTCCTTTTTTTGCGCTAATTGAAAAGCATTGAAAGGAACAAGTGACATCTCCGTCAATCCCGTACGAGTGTTTCCACACCTAACTTAGATATAAGTATTGTTCATACCCGACGGGAAAAGGACGCGACCCAAGCTTATTTAGAAAAATTAGAGATAGCAGCTTGAGCCACGGCCGCCGTAACAGCCGCCGATGGCTCAACAGACGGTGACGGCGCGACTGGGTGAACCATAAGCTCAGCCGGCAAATCCTTAATTCCCTTCAAATAAAACGTGTAAAAGATCTTGAATGGAAACACAATCTGCTGCAGCTTCACCTCACCGTACACCCCTTCGAAGATCCCTGACCCACCGGTCACGGAAAGCCGCGTGTCCTCGTAGGTCAAGTATGGCCCCTGGACAGACAGGTGTCCATAATCACCAAAGTAAAAGCTGTATATGGCCTCGTACCGGTCACCTTTCATTGCCGGTACGTGTTGGATTAAGATGCATATGCCTGCGGTGATTCCCAACCGCTTCTCTAGGTCACCGGTGTATAGCTTGTTGCTGAATGGCACGAGGTCCCCGAGTGAGTTCACTGGCTTTTGACTCAGTTTGAGGAATGCTGGGCTGCCTCGGTCTCGCTCATTGATCTCATAAACACATAGTTCTTGAACTTTGGCTGAGACAAAACATCGTTAACAACTTTAGCGACAAAATGATACACTCTTTACTAAGATTGCATTATTCATGACCAATCATGATGAGGCACAAAAAATGCTTTTATATAAACAAAATAGCGGCGCAATAGGCTTAGCCTACCTTAGCGACAACATGACAAAAATATTTTCCACTCTTTCAAAAGTAATTTTTCAAGTTACAAAACTCTTTTTATTCGATAAAACCACTTGATGCGTGTTTACTTTTGCGTATGAAAGCTTCTACCATATTTGTTTACCAATGAAAAAGGCTTCTTTATAAGTTTCTAAATTCTCTTTATGGTACTTCCTTCGCACAAAAGAGTGCCTCTAGAAAAGAAAAATATGTATCTTATTACCTTTCTTTCCTTCGTTTTTATGTAAAAGTTGGTGAATTCTAATTCTTGATAGTCAAATAGAGCTTAAAGATACATTATACAAAAGGGAGCGCCTACAAGGGCTTAATTACCTAAGGTGTCACATCAATGGGTGCCAAAAGTATGTGTAAAAACTTAGTCATTAGTGTAGTAATATTAATCTAATATATATAAGCATATTTTGTGCAGCAAGCGACATCAAATCAATTTGAAGTATTTCTAGTCTTCGCTTTTATTTGGGTGTGCAAAAACCATTCTGTGTGTTAGTATAGTACTAGTATCACATATGTATTCAGGTTATATGATTTGGGCACATTTGTACATTTTAGTCTTATTGACTTTTAATTTGTAGATATTCACAATAGTTTTAAATCATTCGGTTAAAATATTACACACACACAGCACTATGAGGATATCAATTATACTTATACGGAAAATGTATTATTGAGATTGAGTAGCAAAAAGAATATTAGTCAAACTTTGCGTTTGTTTATACAAAACAAAAAACAAAAAGAATTTATCATAATCTTCTTGTTAATTTGAAACTAAAACAACAAAATGTAGGAAACCGTATATTCACATTAATAACACAATTTTAAGTTTTCAAACTCCAAAATATATACTAACAATTACCTACTTTTTAACTTTAATTGCTTTAACCAAATGTAATGTTGGTATGGACAAAAAAATTTAGTGACATATATAGGGGTGACCACGGCCCCGACCCTATCGTAGATCCGCCATTGACCGTCTATATATGTTGGCATTCTGTTATGTTTTTTCGCACCCTCTTTTGTCACAAAATAGTACATGGAGACAAATTAGAGCTAAATTAGTGACAAATTAGTGTGGATAAACATACGACGGTGTGAAAATAGATATTCCTTATACAAGAAGGTTACCCTCCATTTTATTCATAAATTTTAATGAGTTAAAACAGATAAAGGTACAAATAAATAAAACGAAGCATGACTTTCGTGTTAATTACAATTATTAGTTTCACGAAAAACGTTATAGTTTTCAGGACAAATCCGTTTTCTGAGTGGCAATAATTTGAGACATGTCAGTAGCATACTCATGTTAGCATTACAATATGAGGACGTAAACAATTTTAGTGAGTTCCTATCATACGTTAGACTCATAGAACAAATCAATACGAAAAATCTGTCGCAGAAAAATTCTTACTGGGTTTTGCAGACTCTGATTTTGTTTTGCGGTTTCCAAAGAAGAAGGCCTTGGGGGCGATGCTTTTGGATTGCCTCCTGGATGAGAAGCCTTGATGGGTGGTTCTGATTCTGAGGTTTTGGGTTGAAAATGGAGTTGACGGGTTGATAGACAAGAGTCTTTGGGAATCAGGCGAGGAGGGTGATACAGAATTGGGCAGTTTCAGAGAAGACATTGACTTGAGGGAGCTTGTAGAAGCCATTTTTAGTAGGGCGGAATGCTCTGATAAGCTGGAGAGGTTGAAGGAGACGAAGAAATTGGAAATGGGAAGACTTACAAGGGAAAGAGGGGATTGCTAATAGAATACTCTTATCGCATGGTGGAGTTGGGTTGACGAAAACGTGCGTGCTTTTCTCAAGTTTATTATTCAATTTAAACGAACATGGCAGGCAAGTGGCGAGGGTTCTAAATGAGCTGTGCCCTTATGATATGCTCGTGTTGCTTTCGAGCTCGGAATTGACTGTTCAACCTCGTGTTTAGTAAGATAAAGAAAATTCGTGATTGATTTATCTCGATTAGTTTAACCGAATGGAAGGAATAAAAGAAAAAAGTTTGGTCAAATTGTGGCCGTCAATCACCAAATTTTAATTAGTCATCACATGTCGGCATGAAAATATCTAGAAGTCTTATAAGAAATCTATCATTCGTGCCGTTTCTTCCTCAGCAATTTCAAGTCTCACATACTTACGAACGTCCCCTCCCAAAAAGGAAAAAAATCAATGTATTATTTGATGCATAAAAACTCTACACGAAGTGCCATTAACACAAAGAAAGTGAAAAAGAAACATGTGAATAGCAATTAGCAAAAAGTTATTCATTTGTAACCAAAATAAAATATAGAAAACAAACAAGCGAATTTAGAGAGGAAGGATAGCCTTCATGTTCTTTAAAACAAGCGTGCAACACATATAACTCATATTCGTTAAGCAATAAAACTGAGTACGTTACAAGTTTAATCAAAACGATTGTGTTAACAGAGTTGGCGGACGCCCCACCTCTTGGTCGATGGGGCAATAGGTTTACCACTTTGGAAGAGAAAAAGAAAAGGAGAGAGAAAAGTAAAATCAAATAACAAATACCAGCCAACGGGAACAATCGGTATAGTCAAGAAGGCAAATCTTACTATGAAACTTTTGGGTCGAAGTCACCTAAATCACCTTGTGTTTTCTTTCACCTTGTGTCAAGTGCTTTTCGTCTCTATGTTTTGTTGTCACTTGTCACAAAGTGGGTAACGTCAAAATTGTCTTGTTACACATATTCTTCTACTGGCTTTCAAAGCAATCAATAAATTAGCTGGTAAACCACGTGGGGCAACGAACGCAGCCAATGGTTAGGCATGTCGCTCAGCTTTCAAACAGCAACTCTAATGACTTTATGGATCATTTTACCAAGTAAGCGCATGAATGCTGACCTTCCAGTACGACCAGTAATTGTCTAAAGGAAGAAAGAAACTCGTGGGAAAACAGTTTGTTGACATAACTATTATTCTTACAAAAACCCAAACCTTTAGGGAAAAAATACTCTTACAAAAACTGTTGATTAAATATTTCTTCTCCACGTATTATATCGCAAGCAAATTTTACATGCATATGCAGGTTATGATATTCTTGTATAAAAGAGCAGAAAAGGAAGTTTGAAAATCAAGTTTAAGCTATCAAAAAGCACTATCAGTGGAAAGTCTATGCAGAGAAGAATACTACGTATAGTTCCAGTATTTCAAAAAGCTACTGATCATCATGTACACTTTCAGCTCAAAATACACTAATCCTTTAATCCTACGTGTTACGGAGTATAATACACATACCAATTAGAGCATGCCGAGCAGCGACTGCCAAGCCTTCTGACTGTATCATTGTCATAGACATGCCCCTGCAGAATTATAAAGGATCATGTAGCGATGACAGTGAGAGCATGCCAACTTCAGTCCTCCAGACTTAAGGACTTTGCAAGGCGGATGCCATGAAGCCAATGCAATATTTACCCCATCAGACGCAATAAAAGAAGCTGGTTTTCTTTTATCGCAAAGAACAAGTTGCTGATTCATGGTTTCAACATCTCGTCAAGATTTCTGCACCAGTTCTGGTAATTAAGATGGTATGCTCAAACTGTGCTGCAGGGCTGCCATCAGCTGTCAGGGTCGTCCAGTTATCTTCCCATGTTTTACACTTGATGCTTCCCAGTGTAAGAATTGGTTCTGCAGCAAAGGAGGCAAAAGTACCACGTAAGAAATCATGTAACAATTCCCCACATCATTGTGAAAACAATGTTTTAGAATTTTGCTTGGCTATCTGTCAGAAATAAAATGAAGAAATCATGTATCCAAATGCTCTTTTGGAATATTGCTATTATGATTATCTTGATAACTTATTCCTTCTACTCCAGTATTTCCTCACAGATACAGATGTGGGAGAACAGCAAGAGGAGATGTGCATCTAGGCATTTCAAATAAAACCAATATGATCTAGACCAACTGTTAAGGAGGGAAGATACAAGGACTGATATGATACTAATGAACAACACTGTTTAGTATATGATGCTCAGATGCCGCGGACAAAATGAAGCCCCAAAACTAGCTGCATAGTCAAGCACAGTCATACCGATATCTCTGACTAAATTTTGCCAACCATTAAAGAAATAAGGGAGGTGTCCCCATAGTTCTAATTAGTGAACATACAGTCCAGCTGGTGGTTGAATATGCAGGCACCAATGGCAAGTCCACTCACAATTCCAGATATTTTCCATCAAATACAAATGCCAAGATAAAGGAGATCTCTTGCAGCTGCTGTTTTTACGCTATTAGAATGCTTTAAATTTGGTTTTGGCTTTCCTCAATTAGTATGTACCATTGAGTTATGATACACAGTTCGCGCACTAGTGTATAGGACTCTCAGGCAGTTACATAATTCAGTGATCCAGAAAATTTTCTGTTGTTCCGCACCTTTGAAACTCAAGTCGCGAATTTCTCAAGTCAATGCCCAGTCAAACAGATCTCAATTTTCAGAAAGCACTTGCAGTCAATTAACCTTGGAGCAGGGAAATCCTATGACAGAAAACACACGTTCATCACTTGGAAAAGCTAGTAGTCTATTACCTTCTTGACTGCATGCATTGCTCGAACTCGGACTGCTACTTATTTCGCTTAGGAAGAGAGTTGAGCATGCTTACTCAACCGTAAAAATTCACATTCATTTAATCTGCATGTTGCAAATTTCCTATTAAATAAGGCATAACAACCCTGTGCATGACAACTAATTATACTAGTGTTTGTTACTTGTCGCATCTCAAGTGTTTTAAGTAACTCTTACATCATATCCTATGGTATATGTAGTGCTTAAGTATGTGCACTCTGAAGTTACAACTTTCTATATATAGCTTCTCACATGCTCTCACTCTTGCTTTGCCCAACAGAACTGTACTAAAAAGTACAATCATCATAATAAGCGAGTGCTGTGCAGTGCACGACTTGATCTTTGGGTATCAACCTGTATAAATTTGATGAGGTATTGAAGACCATGATACTCTGGAGGTACATATCAAATTTCAAGCACCTAAAATAAAAAATGCTTTTCAGATTTGAAGGAATAACATGATGCACTCACCAATGGTAAATGTCTGACCTTCAACCATGAATCCGGGCTGGTCATTGCCTGTGAAACGAAAGAGGAAAAGGCGTGTTTGTCAGTTACACTGGCAATGATAGTGGTTGAAAGCATAAAAAATACACAGATTACTTCTTTTACTCCGTCCCCCTGTTCATAGCTCTGATTCATCATGTAAACACACACAAACCAAAATTGTATGCCTTGACCACTCAAATTTGTTAATCAATCAATTCATCATGCAAAACATCTGTTAATCAATCAATTCATCATGCAAAATATCATTTATTTTTATTTGTCCCCATCTTCATAGCTTTGATTCGTCTCTGCTGGCAGAGCTAATGATTTGAGGGTTGGATTTGTGGGTACCATTTTGGCTTTCGGAGGCTTTTCCGGCTGCATTCGAGAATGGAACCATCTCTGGCAGTCCTGGGCCTAGTGATCTGCCCCCTCTCTGGCCGCGGTTGCCAATCAGGTTAGAGCTAGGGGATCTGAGGAGGTGTTGTTGGAAAGCAATGTGAGGATTGAGATTGGATACAAATTTTTCTCTTTTAGATGTTTAGGGGCAAACTCCAATTAGTATTTAATTCCGTTGTCTACTTTTACGAAGGGGACAAAATTATGAAACATCCCGAAGAGTGACAAGGGACAAAAGTTATGAAAAGGAGGGAGTACATAAGTAAATTAAACCAGTAAAAGCATAGACAAAAATTCAACAAATAACCTACAACTACATTTGTTGCATTATCACAATGATACTTACATGTAATGAGCGAAAACTATAATCTTTTAAGTTACAAAACACGTTAAAGAAGTACCAGTATTCAAACTTGTTGATTCTATAGTCAGACACTTGGGTTCAGATAAAGTTGAAGGACTCCCTATGGAAGGATAAGCCTCAATTAGGAGGGTTGGGGGATCTCAGTATATCATGGGCAGATAAGCATCAATACTTAAAGCAACATCAAGAAATCTATACCATGATAAACATGAACTGCCGTAACATTTGTAAGTATTAGCAGGAAAACCTTAATATAGACCAATATTTGGAAAAAAAAAACCTTAGAAATCTTAAGTTCCAATAAACAGTGATATGAAAGATATATTCCTTGAATGGACATAGTAATTAAGTATACAAATTGAAATCCACTTTACTGGAACGCGTCTAGACACATTCCCACCCACCCCTCCCCCTAAAGACTACAGTAATATCTTTTGTCCAGCTAAGGTTGAGCTTCTGCAGTCCTACGGCATGCAAATCTTAACAATAGCTTTAACTTAACAGCAAAGGTCAGATATATCATGCAATACAATTAGAATGACAAGAGGTTACTTACGGTGATGATAGATCAAGGGTTCAGAATGAAACACAGTCCCCACACCATGCCCAACAAAACGGTCCACCACGCCATACCCAAATTTCTCAGCATGTTCACTGACAAAATTATCCAGACAATTCTTAGCTAGTGCAGAGAGTCGTAAAGCTACAAAGCATGATAGACATAGTGAAAGCAGCATGATAGACATAGTGAAAGCATAATAACAAGCATGATTAAGCTTTTCTTAACGTTTCATTTAGTGAAGTTGATGCACAAAGAAATTGTCACAATATCATTATTAAATAGATAGGTTGAAGGCAAACGGCTACAAACTTCTTATATGCTTCCCATTACTAATCGTCCTGTACTCCCGTGGATGTTGGCTTACGAGACAAACCACGTAAACTTGTTTCTAATGTGGTTTTGGTTCCTGTATTACTGTATCACAGGTACTGTTCTTTGCATGGTCAAGCATAGCCCTAATCTGTGCCTGTCATAACAAATTTGATACTTGCAGACGAACCACGTACACTTGTTTCTCGTGTGGTTCTGATTCCTGCTTTATTACATCATTGTTCTTTGCATGGTCAAGCATAGCCCTAATCTGTATCTTGTCACAACAAATTTGACACTCTGCAGACTGCACTGGCTGAAGCCTAACCCCGTGCTCAACACAATTTGTCCAAATGACACTGAAATCTTTGTGGACTTGGTCACAGGGAAAAAGTAACTGTCTATGTCTACCGGAGTCGGTTAGTAATGCTAAAGCATACAATTTCCATTATGAGCATATAAACACACTTAAAAGTTCAGGGTGCAGTTGTAGCATGCAACAGATGTACCAGCAAAATTATCACTTGTGCATGTTTACACACACACACACATTCATTCTTTGCAGTTTATCCATCTATAATAATTCTGTTCTCTTTCTGATCCAACACATAATTACAAAGATAAACGATACCTAATTCTCTTCCCAATTTTCCTAAAAAGAGCACCATCCTTGCAAACAGCAATGCCTTTCTCCAAACACTCTTCGGTCACCTGCCATTAATGGAAATATAGGATTATGATGTTCAGAGCCATGATGGTAGCAGCCCCTGAAGAGAATAATATTTATTTGCATTACTTATCTCTACTGACATGATTTCAATAGTCAGGTATACCAAATCAGGAATTGTGCTATCAAGTTCTACTAAGAAACAGCCAGACAAGCATTTTCAAGAATTCAAATCCCTTTTGTGTGATATCTTGAAGTATAAAAAATATCAAGATATAAAAAGGTAATCAATAAATGATCTGAATCACAGGCACCCTAAGAGAAGTATACCTTCACAAGCCGTTTCATCGAATCATCTACATTTCCACAAAGAAAAGTCTTTGATGTATCTCCATGATAGCCCTGATACATGAAGAAAGCATATTTTAGTAAAGATATAGTCGATTAAATAGTAATAAGATCTAAAAGATACTTTGACAGCATACATCTATAGAAAAATGAAGCAAAGTCTTTCACAAATTCGTTTAGTAACAAAATTAGAAACTCGTGTTCTTAAGTAAGTAATGGATAAGAGAGGCCCTTTGCATGAGGACTATCATTGTTGCAAGCAGCAAAATGTTTCAGAAATTCCTGGATTAAAAAATTAGAAAGTTAATGTTCTGAAGTAGATAAGTAGATGACAGAGCTTACATTACAAACTTAGAGTTTAGAGCCTAAACAAGGGCCCTGCTTTCTCAGATGGTATTTTATGAGTTGAAGTATCTAAAGAGACTTATAAGTTGTGTGTGTGTGTGTGAGAGAGAGAGAGAGAGAGAGGTGCAAGGATCCGAGGATTTTGTATTTTGGCTGGGCTCTCCTGTTTGGCTAGGGCACTGTCTTAGGGATCTGGTCATTTCCTGCTTGTATTTGGTTTCCCGCCTTACCCCTTTGTTCCACGAAATTTTAACTTCTAGACAGAGAGAGGAAATAGAGAAAAACCAGATAAAAAGTAGATTTTTTAGTATGTTGCATCTGTCTGTATTTTTAGGCGCTGGAAGGAAAATACTCTCACGAGTCGAATCTTTCTAAGGGTCAGAGGTGGCTACAAAATGAACAATTACATGGAAGTTCAATAAATGATGTCAACATGTCAGAAACAGCTTAGGAAAATCTACTAACATTAACATATTCTTAGACAGAAAAACTGTACATGCATCAAGTGTTCACCATATTAAATTTAGGGTTCCATGATGAAAAACAAAGAACTGAGTATTGTAAAAATCCATATTGCAGCACAACAAACTTTAATTGAAACAACTTCAACAAGTGTGGTGCCGCAAACTGTACACACTCAAGTAGACATAATGTAAGAAAGCTAAGTCACGAGGAAAGCACAGGCCAAGTATAGTCTAAGTCAGATGCCAAGTAAGATGCGCAGGACAAAGTGAAGGTGTGAAACAATGAAAGGAGCCAGGGCAACTTGGGCGGAGCTTGAGGGACTGGTAGTGCTGAAGCAGAGCGAAGGCGAGAAGTGAGTATGGAGCTATCTATGGTTGTGATGATCACAGTCCAACGTCAAGGTGATGGCCCTCAAAGTCTCAAGAACACTCTAGAATTCTCTCTCAGCTCTGAGACTTCTAAAAATGAGTAAATGTAGAGTAAATTCCAAGATTTCCATGTTAATGTCTGAGGCCCTCTATTTATAGGGATCCCAGGGTGCTTCGTCTCCTAGTGATGAGTAGCAACGCCTCGGAGTGACACCTCAACAAGGGCGCATAACTGTCACTAGAGTACCGTACTCACTTGTAGTACCTGTAGCTTCAACTTCTTCGCGCAAGTCCAACACACGAGGGAGTGTGATAGTCCAAGCAAAGGACTAGCCCTTGACTCAGTCTCCAGTCCCTTGCAGTGTCCTGCAAAAGCACCAAGCAGCAGAAGTAAACCTTGAGTCGGAGTCTGGGCTCCGCCCAATAGCCAGACAAGTTAGGTGTGACGCTCACCAAAGACCCTCTCCTGTCCCAGATTGACTTGGAGGTCATGACGCTTAGAGTTGTCGGTGAGCATCAGTAACGATGGTATAAGTGTCTCAGCGACCTAACGCTCGTAAGTGTCACACCATACACCTAGAGTAGAAGTAGAGGTCCAGGACACCTTGCATAACTACCTCCATATCAAGGAGTCTGGGTGCTGGCGCGCTCAGGCAGAGCTCCTCGTGATGTTGAACACCTCGAAGGGCAAATTGGTGCGCACAATGGCCAAGGCAAACTGGGTCACGCTCGATGGAGGGTGTAACCTGAGGTAGTCAGAGAGGAGAAGCTTTCACAACTTAAGGATGAGAGATGCGTTCCCAAAATGGGCAAGCTCGTGGCTTCCAAAAGGGTGAGTTGGACAGCCCCCTTCTCTCTGAGTTAGGCGGCTGTGTTGCCTCAGGCACTCCGCATGACGCCCATCTTGGTTCGGCTTGTAGCATCGATCGGTGGATCCCGCTTTGACTTGACTGAGTTGATTTTTCAGGCGTGTTGTTGAACGTGGGTACGGTCAAGGCCAAGTGTACTTAGCAGGAATGGGCTAGCACACCAAGTAAAAAGGTATTACATTTTACATGCACTTAACTGACTGATGTGCACAAACTACTTGGGAAATGCCCACAGCCCTGAGAAAGGCTCAAAAACGAAGTAAGAAATCAAGTGAGCATACATTAATTAACTGATGGATGCTTATTCGTATTCTTAACATGACATTCTAGACAACCAAAAAATAAAAAACATTATGTATACGAATGAACTAGGATGACAAGAGAACGGTTTACACAGTAACATACATTTAGGTAGACCGTCACGTCAATGTTTATAATGTCTCCATCCTGCACAAGAGATGATCATGTTCATAAATGGCATTTATTTTGTGCCAGAAGCAAGGGCAATCAAATCAAAACAAGAAACCTGTAGCTGGCGAGAATCAGGTATCCCATGGCACATGCACTCGTTCACTGACGTGCAGACACTTTTAGGGAAGCGACCATAGCCAAGAGGTGATGGATAAGCACCAGCATCGATAATCATTTGGTGCACTGCTTTATCAATTTCATTTGTTGTCACTGATGGCTGACAACACCACAAAGAGAGTGTCAATCACATGACATATAACATGTTTAACCCCAACTGAAACATCAACAGACTAAAACAAGAAAGGTATAACTACAAATCAAGGGGGTTGTGTGGGTGGGTGGGGGGGTGGGGAGGACAGACACAGAGAGAGAGTATAAATCTGAAACACGGTAGGGTCCAACTCATAATTAATAAGCAGAAAAAATAACCATGTGTAGTATGATGTAACACAGGGTAGTCTAATTTTCTCACCCTAACAAGTGTTCCAGCGTAGTCTAGTACCCGAGCAGCGAGCTCACACGCAGCCCTCATATGACCGATGCCTTCAGCATCGGGAATTTGATATTCGCTAGAAATTTCTGGTAACTCATTGGAACCTAGATAAGGTGGCTTTGGTATGTGATCAGGCACAAGAAGACGCGGTGAAACCCTCCCACGCCTTAAAGGTAGTCTACGCTTAGAGGTTGTTGAAGTATTAAGCTCACGTTCCCTATATGAGCAAACAATAATCAGAAAGGCGAGTTAGGGCAAGAACTAATTACACAAAGACCAAAACAGCAAAACACTTGACACGAAATGTTGTCCTTTTAGGCCTCAATAAAGCTTTATAAGATAAACACCAAAAACCAGCAAAACATTGAACTCTAGACATGTCAAGTGAACAAGAAAATAATGCAAGAGTTCAAAGCTCAACTCCTTTTCCTTCAGAAGTTAATCTTAATATATGCTGATAGATATATCAAACGAAACAACAGGGTTAAGTGCAATGTCTCCCCTCAGAAGGTGCAACTGGATTCATATCCCTACACCTAGAAAGCTTCGGTAAAGCAAGAAGGAAACTGGAAATACTGCTGTTTTTCTTTTAATTTGAGAAATCCATCTTAATATATGCTGACAATCAGATATCAGATTAAAGAACAGGGTTAACTGCATCAACCTTCCTCAGACTCAAGATGATTTATTAACCCCGTAAAAAAGGCTAATTTTCCCAAACTTCGTCCCAAAAAGTAGAACCCAAATGATGTGGGACAGTAATCACTCAGAATTAGGCGTAGTCAAACCAGCTTCATATACTGCACCCAAGTGCTTTAAAATGCCAGAAACAGGACATGCCATATTATTCGTGATTCTACTTTTCGGATAAAGTTCGGAGAGAGTAGCATTACTCTAGCCGTTGATGTTTACCTCGTAAAAAGAGATGAAAATTATGCCTAAGCTAAGCGTGATGACCGCATAACTCAAACAAAATTAATGCACGTTGGAGAAATATATCATCTGGTTGTTTGTGATAAATTCAAGATAATGAAGTCCGATGGCCAGTAAAACCTGAGAGGCTGGTTCATTATTTTCTAATAAGACTCAGCAGAAAAGGCTAGAAAGAGTTCCTGATTGCAGAAATATGGATCAGATTCTAGTAAATATACTACAATAGAGGGGTGAAACCTAAGTGATATGACAAAATAAACGATTCTGCAAGTATAAGAAAAATAGAGAAGTTGCCTTTACTTGGGAAAAAGATTTAACTTGAACTCAAAAAAGAAACTTACATTTTGAACCGGCGGTAACATTGTCAAAGTTACCTCAGAAAGGGACATATGTCAAGAAGTGATTGCAACAGAGAGATTGATAAGTTCAAGGCAGAAGTGTGAGAAATAAAAAGGATAAGGTGCACATACTTCTAACTTATTAATTGAGATGCTTCTACTAGTTCATAAACCAGACGGGTGAGAACCACCTTTGGGTGCGGAAGATATAATTGAATACACGGGTATGACCTTGGTGGGTTTTGAGTCCATGGCCGGTGCATCGCCTTCATCATCTTCTTACTGAACGAAATACTGATCTGGACATTTCTATGAAGTATATTCTTGTTCCTCATCGTGTTTTCTTAGCTACACCTGGTACCTGACCCACCTGTTTTGCTTTCTGTCCAGCTTTTAGACATTATCTTCGGTCACTTATACTTTCGTAGGAGCAGTGGAACTGTATCCATTCAGTTTGAATAATAACTTTGATGGGATCTCTTCTACAAAGATTCCCCCTGAATCTCTTACTGTGTAAATAATCTCCATAATTCTCTCTATATTGCTTTCCCCTGGAGCATATGAAAATATTTTGGCTTGTGCATTTAGCCTTTGGGCTGTACAAGAAAAGGAAAACGAAGAAGCAGCTAAGCACACAGTAATCAGTAGCTTCTTCTTCTACTTATGCACTAGAAATATCATTGCCTACTGCAACAAGAGACTACATTCTTACACCGCCAAATCTCATCTCCTTTTGCCTACCCTATTTTCCATACATGAACGTAGGCTACATAACTTAGTAGCCACAGCTGTTTATTTCCAGCACCATTGCTTACCATTAGCTATTACCATTCAATTCTAGTCCAGACATAGATCAATCACCACTGACTTAGTTTTCTTCCCCAACAACATCTGGTCAATCATAATGACAGCTTACAGTTCTGTTCGTTTGATGTGCCTCCTCCACATTTCTCATGGAGTTATTCCATGAAGGTATCTGGGCTTGCTTTACTTATTATGTGCCGATCCAAATTCCTATATCATCTGAACACTAATCGTCTCCGCCACAGGTCACTAATTTTCATGCAACTGATTAACCGTCTTAAAGTAGAATTTAACTTACGTTGCGCAAAGTACTGAGTTACACACAAAGAACCTACGAAATTTGAGTTTCCCTTCCCCCAAAGCTAAGCAAATTTGTACTCTAACAACGTTAATCACAAACCGCAATTAAACTAAAATGCATATGTATTTAATAAGAACAATACAGGATAAGAAAAATGTGTTTCAATAAAGCAAAAGTTAGGAGTACCTTCTGATTCTAATAGCCTCCTCCAAGCCCGATATCCGCTTTGAAACAACAACGAGCCGCTTTGCAGACTTTGTATCTTTCCCTAAATCGAATGCAGTGTAACATAGACATAATCAAAACAATACAGCAAATTTAGTACTCCATCCGTTTCCTTGCTTTACTCCATATAGACCACTACAAATTCCTATGATAGATGTAGTAAATCGTTAAGGATTAAGACTTTACTCCTTGTTTTTACCCTGACTTTGACTTGCCAAACGATATTCACTTACACCATTGAGTTCAATTCAACGACTTCATGCACTAAAATATGTCCTAGATATTCGCAAAGCAGAGAAAATTCAATGAAGCGGAGTGAAAACTAGTGTGTGTGGTGTGTGAGTGAGTGAGTGAGTGAGTGACTTTACCAGAGACAGAAGGAAATGAGGAGGTGAGTGGCGCCCCAGCGAGGAGTCGAGAAGATGAGAGTTGCAGAGTCGCTGCTGCGTAAGAGAGTGAAGCAACGGAAGCCATTGAAGTGTGAGAGAATTTCTGGTTTTCAGTTTAAACGATGGAAGAGATAAAGGGCAAAAGTGGGTTGGGCCGACGTTGCAGATTGTTCTGAGCCTGTTTATGGTTAATGGGCTCATTGGGCCGTGGACGAACACCGATCCCTTCAAGCTTGATGGCCAAAAAGAACACGATACCCGGATGGCCCACTAAACTCTTCGCGTGTACACCAAAATTTTGTTGCTGCTATACTGCTCCCTCCGTTTCACTGGATTTTCTTTAGCGTCATCTTTTCCGGTAAATTTTGAGGATAGACAACGCGATACATGAGAAACACCGGATGAAATTGAACTAATAATCTTAGATACACAACTTGGGAAGTTAATTCAAAGCACAACAATGAGAATAACATTGTACAAGCGAAATGAGCAATGGTGTCAAAAAAAGCTTAGCGATGTACGATTGTTCCATGGAACTGGTAATGTAACTCTTACTTCGAGCTACCCCATTTCACTGTGTCGAATTCAAACTATAATAATTATTTGGAATCCGCTTGGCCAAACTAGGAGTAAGATTATTATTTCCCTCGTTTCCGTGCAGGTTTTTCTTTTTCTTTTTTGGGGCACTCCTATGCAAGCAACATACTACCGTTGTGTACACAAAGCAAACAAGCAAAGAAGACACAGGGGAGCTTAATGCTTGTGTAAAATTATCTGAGGTTGCTCTCTACGTACTAAAGTTCTACAAAAATGTATACTTATAAAACATTGAAAATATCTATTTTGTGGTTATATATATTTTGAAATAGCAGGGAACTTGGCCAACATAAGCACGTGATACGTGCAATTTGTAGTTATATATATTTTGAGTTGAGAGTTGATGCAAAGCAATAGGTTGTCATATGCCAATAAAGTAGGCATATGTTGGGGGATCAATGCTCAATTGCTCATGATCTAATGCACGCATCGAAGTAGATTATATGTCGGATTCAGCCCAACATTTCCGTTGGTTCAAAATGGGTACACATACACTTCGCAAACTTGCCAACATGGGTGCTAATCAAGATAGGGATTTTGTTTATCTCGACCAGCCCCCTAACGATCTTCTTGCGCATCTCTGCGAGGATGCTTCTAGTTCTTGATGTAATCTGTTAACTGTTTTATTTTCCTTTGTAACAAAAAAAAATACACTTCACAAATGAAATGCCCCAACTACTAAAATTAACATGAAATGCATATTTTCTTTTCCTTTCGTGCTCTTAGCTATCGAAGAAATTAGGGACTTGGGCACACACGTCAACTCGAAGCACCAAAATCATGTAAAGTTTTTACAGAAAAAAGAAAAAAAACAGAACGTTGAGATACGCATAACGATACTTTCGATATTAACGATATAAAGATAGTGAAAGAAACTTACGCCATAAAAATGCAAACATTAACCAAATCACATGTATAAATATATCAGCACAAGCACCTGTTTAATTAATTAATGGGGTCAATAATGGTGTGAAATTAACGATGGACTAAGGGAGAGAGAGAGAGAGATTCTGCAAGTGGTAGAAGAGATGTAAAGGATCAGGAGTTACAGATAAATTAGATGTGAATAGATGGGTTAGAAAATTAAAAAATATATATATATATACTAAACTTTTGAAGATGATATGCAAATTACTTGAACGACCATTACTTGAAAAAACAGAAAGGTGTAGCGGGAAGATTAAAAGGACTTATTATAAGGGAGTTGAGCTGTAAATATAATACAGATATAGATAGATGTTACTTTCTTACCCTAGATGGCTAAGTGAAGATATAATTAGATAAATGTAGACAACATGGAGAAGGAAACAAATACATTAATTGACTCAGGAAGTTTCCCAGCGTATACCTGCATGAGATTGACCTGTTAATACTTCATTGTGTATGTTGTAGCTAGCTAGGGTTGATACTTTATTTTGATTCAAAAGTCAGCAGCCTTGATCTTGTCACGTTATAGGGCAGGAAATATAATGCAAGTGTGTCCTTGCTTTGTGCAGTTTAGTGGGAGATCACATGATTTTTAACAATTTTTCCAGTTGAATAATTCCTAGTTTGACTAATCTTTCTTCTTCTTTTTTTCCCTCCTTCTTTTTGTGTCAACAATAGCTAACCAGTTTGACATTTTGAAGCAGATTACTATAGTCAAAAGCACCTTTCAGGTTAGCATGACATCCACCCCCTTATACTACAAACAATGAGTTCATACTACTACCATTTTGCAGGAATTAAAAAGTATTATTGCATCAATGGGGTGTGTTTGCACCCAAAAAAAATCAATGGGGTGTGTGTGTGTGTGTGTGTGAGAGAGAGAGAGAGAGAGGGAGATGAACAGATTTCCTGTAAACAGTTTCCAAGACACAATTGGTTGTAAGATTCCACATTTTCTGCAAATCCTTGACTAGTACTGGTACATGAATATTGATTCATAATGACTTCCTGAGAGCCCAATGTATATATGATTAATGATCAGAGTATATTGATTCTCTAAATATATACTTTCATTTACTAGACCATAATGTACCAAATCATGTCAAAGAATATGATTTATGCACATGCAGATTTATAAAATAAGCATCAACAGGCTTCAGAGCCACTTAACCTATCCCATCTTAGTTGGTTCAGAATTCCTGCAGGGATTGGGTTTAAAGGGTTTGTGCATGTACTTCTAAAGGTTTTTCCTTGTTCCTGATGAGCAAAAACTACCTACAACACAGTGCATTAATTGAATTATTTACATCAGAGATGTACTTCTGAAGTTCTGCCATAGCAAGGCAGAGTAATGCAACATGAACCAAAATAAATAATGCACTAAAAAGCATTTTAACCTATGTGTTGTTGGGAGTTAGCGGAACCGCAAAGAACAGTAAAATCATAGTCGTTTGTAAAGTTATTTCCTAGCTCGTTGTAGCTTATTGCAGAACTCGGGTTCAAAATAACGGGCTCACGTATATTGATCTTGCTCTTCGTGGTTTACGTCTTGTACTGGAATTCAAATTTAAGGAGGCTATATTCCTATCACCAAAACACAAAATAGCAATACAGTGAACTATATAGAGCCTTGCATGAGACTTAACATCGGTGGATACAGAGTTTTGGTATAGTCTTTTCAGTGTGCACATAATTTGTCGGTCGTTTTTCAATCTCTAAACCTTCCAATGGTAAAACATTTTGAGTAGAAATAGGATGAAGCAAAAAACTCAAACCACTGGAGCTGCTTAGTCTACTTCAGAAAGTTTTATGAGGAACTCTCATGTTTGAATTTGCTTAACCATAAACTCCTCTCATAATGTTTGTTTTGTCCTTGCAGTACTACATGTAGTTCCCTTGCTACTCTTAGGTAGGCCAATACCTGATACAATTATCTCCAGTACCCTGGATCTGCAACACCTTTTGAAGATAACCCTAATTTATTACACATTATTCTCAATGTGCTGCCTAATTCTTGGTTGACAGAACATGTAACAAGCCTTGGACATTATGAGGCATATACTTTTCTTCTTCTGAGTGAGAGGATAGCATCAGCATGCCACAAATGGAGATATTTAGGGAAAGAAACAAAGACTCCAGCTCATAGTACTAGGCCTAAAATAAAGTACACATAAAACACTTGAGCAGAAACAGTTGCCATTTCTTTGTCATTTTCATTTGTTACACCTAAATTGAGCTTTCTTCAGCTTCTTTGTCTAACAATATACAATTGAACTTTGCAACTTGTGCCAACACCAGCCCCACTATGCCACCTTCCTTCTTCTTCCCAAAACCCAAAAGTCCAATACAAAAGCAGAAAAAGGTAGATAAAAAAAAAACACATGAACCAAAATGTTACAAAACATTGATGACCCTCTGTTTCTTACTGCACTCTAATGCCAACAAGTCCATCTCTAGCAATCTCTTCTTGCCATTGCAGCTACCCTGACTATCAACACTAACTGGTACCTTAAATATGTCCACTCCAAAGAGTCTAACCATCTGAACCGGTTGAACCGGGGTATGGACCAGAACAGGCGTACCCGACCCGTTTCTAGCTTTCCAGTCAATGAAGAGCTGCTTATCCGAGCCGGTGGATCTTTGAAAGCTCACAATGTCACCGGCTTTCAAGCTCTTCTCCTTCACGAACCTGCTCCACCCTTTGGTCAACACGTAACTCTGGCTGCTGTTCCAGTACGAATATCGAAACCTCCACACTTTGCCACCCATATCTTCGAAATTTAGCAACACGCCTTTGGAAGTGCTTCCGCTCTGCAACGGAAAGTGCTTCTCAGCATGCTGCTTGGGTATAACGAGCCTGTTCAACTTGCCCACATCGCTAGGCGTAACTGCTTTTTCGAAAAGCTGTTCACGTGCTTTAACGGACCGGTCCGACCCGAACAAGCCCGTGAACCCGTCTCCGCACACCCGCTTTCCGTTCCCGCCCGACCCGTGGGTCCGCTTACTCTGCTCCAGCTCATCATTGTACGTATGCTTTCTCAGCATGTCCACAATCTCGGCCTTCGAATGCGAGCTCAGGAAGCCCGCCTCCACCTCCTCGCTCTCGCCCTCGGCCAATGGCTTGAAGTTGGTGACGGCGTCGCGGCCGCGGAAGCGCTGGGCAGCGATGTCGTAGGCCTTGGCGGCCTCGTGCTCCTCGTTGAACGTGCCCAGCCACACACGCTGGTGCTTCTCGTAAATCTGCGCCCCCCAGCGCCCGTTCGGCTGGGGCACCACCCCCTTAAACCTGGACGAGGGCAGCTTCCGAGACTCGGCTTCGATACCATTCTCCGCGTCGGTCAAGACGCTCGTCCCGCTCCCCATTCGGGACAGGCGGTTCTCCGGAGATGACTTCGCCATCGCCGGCGAAACCGTTGTCGGCGTGATAGACACAGAGTCGCTTGTCGTGCTCTCATCTGCAGAACTCGCATCCATTTTCTCAACTTTGTCAAAGAGGAAAAGAGGGTAAACTGTAAAAGAAACTATCTTGCTTGCTCGATCGGGAGAGAGAATAGAGAATAGTAGAGAATAGAGAGAGAAGCTTGGAGGGGTTTGTTAGGAGGTCTGGCTTTTTATAGGAGGAGCCTCTTTACGTTGTGGTGTGACTCCGAATAAACAAAGCATAGACGCAGCAAATGCTCGTAAACAAGTATATTCGGAGATTGTGTGTGTAGTTTGGTATGAAGATGTGGGTGAGGTGGGTCAACTCGAGCTGAGGGGAGGGTAAGGACTAGGAAGATTCATGGAGAGAGGAGTATGCTAGTGTTGTGGGCTGGGCTGGGTAGGGGGGGTGGGGTCGGAGACGGAGACGGAGCAAGTTGATGGGGTTCACATGAGTGTGGACCGTGTTTTCTAAGAGGAAGTGCATCCCCCCTGAGCTTTGCTGCAACTGCTGACTACGAGCATGGCCTCACTTTCTCTCTCCTCTCTCTCCCCCTCTCCGATGTTTATCTGGATTGCAACTGGTCTGGTGTATTGAAAGCAGCAACAAATAATAGAGCGGAAATTAGTGAAGTTTCAATATCAGATAAGATAAAATCGAGACTTTATATTATTATTATTACTTTGGATTGGTCAAAAATAGTTTAAACAACTTGTTGAATGTTTTGGCAAAAAAAAAGAAAGTGATGTTTTTTTATTTTATTTTAGTTTAAACGCTTTGGGATAAACATGTTTGATCCAGAAAAGCACGAGATTACCTTCGTGTTGTTTATAAAAGTAGGTTGCTCTAATTGTTGTTGAGTTCTCATAAATATCCATCGGGGATATGATGATATAAATTTATAGTTTGTTTATAAAATGCAAAAAATCTTGCACGCGTTAAACAATAACAAAATCTATTTCTTTGATGCTCTTGTTAGTCGTTCTTCACATAAATTAAATCTGTTTTTCAATAGCTTTAAACCCAAATATTTTTCTAAAAATTATTTCTGCACGTTTTAATCTAAAAGCTGCTTTTAGGACCAATCTCAAACATGCCGCCCTACAACCATCATTCACACAAACAACATAGGTGCTGTATTCAGTTAGCCAAGTTGTTCTTGGATTCAACCGGGGCAATCATATTCTCAAAGTTACAGTGACTTTTGTAGGATATATCCAGCAATGCACAATGGCAAATGCTGACATTGTTATGAGTCTTCTTATGACAAAGAACAGTTTATGCTTTTGCATTAAACTAGTATATAATTCATGTATGGGTATATACACACACACACAGCTATATATCTATATACATTAAACAGAGCAGAGGGGGGGATGCAATCTGCTTCCAAGTAGCATGGGGGGACATGGGCAAAATGTAAATGAGGGGATGGATAGACTTGAAGACACAGAGCTCATCCAACAAAGAATTCCCATAAGCCTTACATGTCCTGATTGGATTCGTCCTTTCCATCCTTGCCTTGTCTTATAGGCCAGGTTCAACCTCAACATTTCCATACACTTCCCTATTTGCAACCAATACTGACAAGTTTCCATGTGGGCATTTCTTGTTTTGCCCATATTAGGGCTGAACTGTCATATTAGGGGCTGAACTGTTTATGTATTTTCCTTTCTGATTAACCAAAAAAAAAATAAAAAAATTCTTATTTTGCCTTACTTTCAATTTTACTTAGAATATATTTTATTATAAATTTTACAGCATAAATGTTATACAGCAGAAGCGGAAGATGTAAATTTTTGCGTTAATTTGACAATACGTACACGGAACGTGAACGTGTAGACCAAATCCTTGGTCTTGACTTTCTTCTAATAAGGGGCAAACGAAATGACTTATAGTTTGGGTAAAACAACACCAAAAATCATGTGTTTTGTGTACTCGGGGGGGTTGAGTAGTAGGCCAGTAAGCAGCACATGGAGTAATATAAAAATGTGCGACTTGGTACGGACGAGTCCTTGGTCCTTGAAGGGGGCCCCACACACGCAAGTTGATAAAAATACTGGGTGCCTCAGACTGGTCAGTGGACGTGGTTTTGGCCTTTTTTTTTTATATATAAGCAAGACGTGGTTTCGGCCTTTGGGTAACCTACGGAGATGCCCCTCTGTAACACGGATTTTTCACATATTTTATTAACTTTTTTTTCTTCTTTTGGCAGTTTACCTGATAATAACTAAGGCCTAATTACAAAAACACCTTAATTTTTTGAGTTTCGTACATAATTTTTTGGTTTCCAATTCGAGTACTAAATATTCCTGATGCCGGGGAAGAAATCACAACAGCGGCCGTCGTTGTGGTTCCAACGATTAAGTTCTGACATTGAAAATTTGAAAGCGTATGGAATTATTCCAAGCAATTTATTCAAAAGTGACTCAAATGTTTGATCATTTGTAGTGCTAGCAAATGCGATAAATTTGAATATTACTTACTGCCATAGTAATTATGCCTTTAATTGCAACTAAAATAATCATCTTGGCTTTGTTGTGGACTATATTTTATTGTAATGATATCGTTTTTAGGTTGAAAATAAACTTTTGTCATCAATGAACGTCTTTAGTAATAAAACTTTATGCAATGATGCGCTTATAATAAAAACCATATTTGGTATTCTATGACTTCTTTTATTAGAAAATCGGAAACTTTACTCATCTTTGACCCAAAAAAAAAAAGAGCGTTTAATGAAGTAGGTAAAAGTTTAGAGTAAGAAGGAATTTTCCTTAATGTCCTTAGACATGGACGTACGGTATAATTGAGCAAATAATACGGAAAAAAATGTCGTTGTGTTATTGCCACTCCCTACAAGTGGGAAGTGGTAACGTGTGAATTAATGAATTTGTTGGTTTGCCAATATGGGTGAGAGAACAACGTGGAATGGGCACCAGTATTATCGTCCTAAATGGGCCCCACTGTACTGGTGTATACGTGTGTGTGTGTGTGACTAGTTTAATTTTAGGATTAATAACACTTTAATCCTTCGAACAATGGGTGCGTTTAGGGATGACCATCAAACCGATCAATATACACATTCGTTGCTGTTTCTCAAATCGACATTGGTTCGATTTGGTTCACGGTTCATATTTTTTAAACCGATTACAAACCAAATCAAATCGAACCGAACCGACCTATGATATGTTACTCTACTTTTAGTAACATTCATTGACAATTTCACATATACGGTAGTAAGCAAATCCATATATACAAATCTTGAAAGTTATAAGAAAAGAAAATTATGAGAACGCTTACAAACAAAATTTTCGTGACTAATAAATGTTTTATATTTTCTCATTCTTTCTCATACATCAAGGAGCAATTATATATCGAATCTAACAAGATTATATGTAATCTAGAAAACGTATAACTTCAATTTTTAATCATTGTTAGATCTAATAGTAGTTTGCAAATGAACAACTTCTTTAAGTGCACGCAACCGATCCAAATCGACTAAATCGAACCGTTTAAACGGTCAAAACCGATGGTATTTGATTTGATTCGGTTCACAATTTTCCAAACCGATGGGTAACGGTTTGGTTTGTGATTTGACCCCCAAACCGAACCGTGCTCACCCCTGTGCGTTTCTACAATGGTTCTCAATCTCCTAAGTATTTTCGTTAGAATAGTACTTGTATTTTACCCCTTCTCTAAATGAGTTCTTTTGCTGGCCTTTTCGTGAAAATCAAACGGATAGTTTTGTCGGTAAAAATGTCCCCGTTCATTTTTCTGTGTTCTTCACCCCAGCGTCCCCGTCCCTTACCCTTCCTTCACTTTGATCTCCCCATCCACCCTGTTTCGTGAGTTTGGTGTGGAAAGAAGATGCTTGCCCCACACCCTCTCGGGCGACATATCACTCTGGGACCATTGTGCTGGCTTCAACAATCCAACAAGTGAAGTCGATATAGGTGGTTGAGCAGCTGAGATAATATGTACTTTCTCTGGGCCGTGCTGGTCATTTCCGTCATATCTATTTTCTCTACGCTATGTTGGTCATTTCCTTTTTTTATTTAATCTTGCAAAGTTTTTATAAATTCCTTTTATTAATGAGTTGCTAACCAAAGTAAAAATTTCTCACTTTTCTGGAAGTCATTTTTGGTATAATATCACTTGTTGAAGGGGTAAAGTACTTTTTGAGGTTTGCTAATCTAATATGAAAGCAAACTAAAAGTAGGGCTAAATTCATAATTTTCTTTTTTGCGAGTTGACACCATTATGTCACTAAAAGTTGCGACACTTATTTTATCCTTTACACGAGAGGGTTTTAATTTAATAATGGTGTTGATTCTCACGCTCAATCAAAGCTCAGGTGTAATCCATTAGTTGCATAAGATCACATCCCATCGGCAATATGACTGATATTCTAGTTGAGGAGAATGAAAATAAATAGTAATTTTAATGACGTTTGAATTTTTCTTTCCATTGGGATGAAACCGTCGCAAGTGAGAATAAGGTTATTGCTAAGCAGTAAAGGCTTTTCCTTTTTATTTTATTGAAAATATTTAGCATAAAAAAATTATATTATCGTGGTAAAACTTACTCACAGCACTACCAAACAGGTGCATGGGGACACGCAAAATATTGCAAATTATCACCAAGGCACATATGCAGTATTTATTAACCGATAATTAACTCAGATTCAACGGTAGTCCTTGTTTAATTTGGCAATCCACCCAAATCAATAATGTATTAAGCACGCCATAATCTCTAAAATGCGTCGTATATGAAGAACTTTGTCTTAAATAGCCGGTGCGTGCGTGTCCACGCGCGTGTGAAGAACTTTTTGGACCATTTCCTCTCTTTTTTCACTTTGTTGGGTTAATTTATAGAGAATAATCTTGGCATATATTCTAGATTATCTTCTAGGTATCTTTGTTTCATTCCACTGGGTTAGTCAGGGTCAGGGTCAGGGTCAGGGTAAAGCTCTAAAAGCACGAGGCTTTTTAGTAGATTACCTCCTCAGTTCTACCAAAAAATCTTAGCTCCAGTTTGGTTCTTCTCCACTCATATCATCATTTCTTATAATGAGGTTTTGAAATTTTCTCTCCAAGCACTCTTTATATTTGTTATCATTTCTCTTGTATTGCCTATCATTTTCAGTTAGGATAAACACAAAGTCCCTTTAAAAATGCACCTTTAAGCTGGGTAGCTGAAGAGGTTCTAGTAAAACTGCCAAACATATCACAGTGGCCTGGCCTTTCCACATATGGGTGATGATTTTTTTTTTTTTTGGCAAGTACTAAGTTTCTATTAGAAATATTTACACAAAAGGGTACCTCCAGAGACAATACTCCGTCATACAACTAAAAACAAAAGGTGAATAATGTCATTTGGAGGATGTACAATAGTAGTATAGATGTATGGACGTGAAGACTAATGAATTTAGCTGACCTGTTACTAAATTAGTCTCGCGATAACATGGGGACATTGGCTAAGTAGCACCAAACGGTCGCGACGGAAGGGAAGGAGCCATTCGATGCTCGCGTCGGACCTACACGGGCGTACGTGGGTGATGATTATTATAGTGATGTAGGTGAGGACACCCCGGTTGATATTTTCGCCATCAAATCCCCATTGAGTTAGTGCCTAGTATGCCTCAAAAGCTATCAAAAAACACTTTTCCATCTACATCTGTAGTCTTCAATTAACATTCAAATGATCTTTGATGATTATCCTAAGTGAATATTAAATCAACAAGAATGTGCTCAATGTTGCCACTTTCCAACTCCCCAGGGCTTTTTCAGTGGAGATGACTTATTATAATACCCAGGATGGGTACGACACGCCATGCTGCCATGTCACACTTTTGGTGGGCAAATGTTAATTAAACGTTGGTGACAACATCAGAAATGTGGTATCTTGTGTCTAATTGGATGCTTTTGACATAATCTGATTTATCCAGACCTGCGTTGTGATCATTTTATCCGAAATCTGATAAAGAAAACGTAGTATCACCATGATCACAATTCGTCTCCCTTTATTCACATGCGTAGGCAATGACAAGGAGTTCATTCAGTATGGTGGGTTTTGCTTGTGTGACATGTGATTGATTACTAGTTAATTAGGTACTAGTTAATGATATCATGATCCTACTACCAGAAAGACTGAGAAAAAAAAGAGTTGTTGAGATAAGGTATGCGTGTTCATATCTTGGACAATATCTTGAAGGATTCGAGCGATGAAGCAAAAGCACAATGTAATTAGAAACGCTAAGAGGAGGCTCTTGTTTACGTGTAATTCTCGATTTTTTGCATAATTTCTTTTCAAAAGCAGAAGCCATCTCGGTGCAAAACTAGCATAAAAATGTTAAGAAGGTACTTAATTCGACTCGAACATGAGTTTTAGGTCGCTCCAATTTGTCATTATAAGATTTTAAGAGTGATATTTAAAGTGATGGTAAAAACCTTTGGGAGTGGACTCAATTATGCAGTGGAAATCATTATCCTTTTTCATATAACGAGTTTGCGATAACAAGAACTATTATGGTGCACAAAAGCCCCAGCCAACTATATTTTTTCGATAGGCTCAACTTGACTGCATAAACTGTTGTATTCGCTCCTTGCGACACAGGTGATCGACCCACTTGGATTCGTCTATCGAGTTGATACCTACTCTTTAGTTGATAACTCTAACTTACCTTGGTTGAGGCTGCAGACGCGCGGGCGTGGTTGCTTTTGCAAGCTATTACTTCGTTTTTGGTTTTGTGTCGAAGCACCACTGAAAGTTCGTATCCATAGTTTATAATATTTTTTAATGATGTTCATAATGTTGACTCAAAGTAATATCATTCATACCATAATCACTTTTCAAAAACAAAAACAATCCAAATTGAAATTAACTCATCTTGATTTCGGTACCTAAATTGAAGTACATAAATCCACATTCTTAATATCTTCCATTTAACACACATAAATCTACATTCTACAAAGGTTTCTCTTTTGGGACAAAAAGGATATTTTAATATGTTGCTGCCCCGTCAACCAAGACGCATCATTGAAGTACATAAATCCACATTGTTCCTTTCTTATCCTTCGACTTGACGGCCACAACTTGATCCTCTCTGTTCACACGCTGCTGCTGCATAGAATTTTTGAGCCATTAATTTGATTTTTCTCAGAATAAAAGCATTTGATTCTCAAACGGCGCAGCGGACAAAAGAAGGGTCTTTACCGACAAAATTTTCAGGCAACGAAAGTCCTAAAAGCTAGCTGTAATCTTTTGTTTGCAAGAAAAATTGTTTAGTACGGAGAAGAAAAACTAACCTATAAAGACAACGTGTTTAGAAATTGGTGCGATGAAGCAATCAAGTCTTATTCAAGGTAGTTTCTTCTCTAGTTGGATAAATCTAAAACCTGTAATAATAAAATTCTTTTGAGCTTCACTTTAATCATTTTGAGCTGCAACTTTGTGACTGTAAGATCTGTTTAGAGATCTGTATCGACAATCAACAAAGGTGGAGCTCAAATGATCGTTTTCCTTTCAAATATCACTTTCCTTAATTATTTATAGTTGTCTGGATCCCTTGTTGATACGTACGGCCGTGACGGATATCGTTATTATGTTAATAACTGATGTTTCTTTTTGAGGTAATAAAAATTATAGGATTAATATATCATGAATTTGTATGTATCGTAGTAAAATAAGGTAATGTAAGGGAGAAGATTCACTGTTCTTTAGGGTTTGCATAGTTGTTTATGGTCCTAATTCACAGGGCCTTTCTGAGCAACAGGGTTTCTTCCTCTATACCAGCACACTGAAAGTACCTGCCTCAGTTTAGCTTTTGGGTTTGTGATTCAGGACTAAGAATTGACTAAACAGTAGTAGTACAACAGATGCCGACTTGACATTTGACAAAAACTGCGTTGGAATGACTGTAATATGCATGAGGATTTCAGCTGAAATTAGGGGTGTGGAAATCAAACCACAGCCTGCAGGGAACCACAGTTTTAAGATAAACATTTCAAAGCAAGAAAGTATAGTATGACTTCAACTTCAGCCACTGGGCTCTTAAGTGGGCTACCAGTATGTATCTAATCATGCTGCATTTGTTGACTAGATTTGCAGATGCTTACCCTCACCTACATTTGTACTGGCTAAAACACATACTTAACATGTTAAGTGGGTGCAAATCGCTTTCATTAAGTATGCTTATGACCGCGGCATCGAGCATCAAGATCTCCCGGAGGTACTAGAAATACCTTGCTGTCTTGGTAGGGAAAAGTAACAGAAGGATAACTATTGCTAGTGTGTTTGTTGAAGCTGAAGAAAAATCCTGGATATTTTTTTACCTTCTAGAGACTCTAGACCAAGTCTTCATATCCAAAATCAGTGGGTCTCAGTTGCTCTATTTACTTGACCTGCTCAAGTCATTCAGTTACAAAATTCATTATGGGTCTTCCTTCTTTTTTTTTCTTTTAAAAATATTTCTCTATTAATGTCTAAACTATATTATCTCTTCCTTTTTATAGATCCTCCCACTTGAGATATTTTCTTTCGTTATTAATTAAGCAAATTTAGATGTCTATATTAGCTCTAAATCCACAATTGTGACATTCGAAGATGCTAAATTGCTTATGGAGTTAGGCCCTAACCGTACCCCATGGCCTTAGATCACTTCGTTCAAGTCCCCCAGTTTGCACTTAGTCCCCATTTCACCCGGTGATGTTGTACTTTAATATGTTTCCAAACTCTACCGAACCTCTCTCTGCGCATGCAATCGGTCGCTTGCACTATTACGCAAGAAAGACAATTTTAAAAATAAGTGTTGGTTGTTGGATCCGTTCTTTATAAGTAATAGCTTAACCTCCACAAGAACAGAACCTTAAATCGGAACGTAGCAATCGCATAATGAATGAAATCTTTATCGTTTTAAGAACATGAAAGGAACCAAAAATCCCCATCATAAGAGGCTCAATCAATATTGCGAATGGCTCCTATTTCACCAAATGTCAACACCAAAAACTCACGTTAGTTTGTTATGAAATATCACACGAACAACAGTGAAATGGTAGAATTCCAAACACTCAAATTTCAGGATAGTCACAAGCTGCTCACATTAAAACAAAACTCTAGCCGCCATCGTTGAAAAAACAATATCAATTCCCTTCCATCTAATCACATATCGAACACAATTTCAGATAAGCAATCATTAACTAGATGTTCGGATCAACGTGGATTGACATTAATTATACGGGTCTCTCGCAAATTTATCTAGAAAATCATAGAACATGGTTTTTTTTTTTTTTATGGTAATCACTTTTTTAAAAAAAAAGGTTAACCTCAGGGTACACAAAATAAACAAAAAAAAAAGGAAATTTTTATAAGAATAAAGACAATAGAGAGCAACTCTATATTAGCACAATGACCAAAAAAAGAAAAAAATCTATATTAGCATTGATATATTACACGAATGAACGAGACATGAAGGTTGCAGCTGAGACTGGTCCCATACATATTTGGGCTTATGTTGCCGA
Organism: Escallonia rubra; assembly: GCA_033065855.1. Taxonomy (NCBI): domain Eukaryota; kingdom Viridiplantae; phylum Streptophyta; class Magnoliopsida; order Escalloniales; family Escalloniaceae; genus Escallonia; species Escallonia rubra. The sequence continues at coordinate 453,812 of JAVXUO010002581.1, read as the reverse complement.
CATGGCACGCACAAAGTCAAATCGACTTGGCCAGCCACCTGGTTTGATGTTATAGTTGGCTACTACCAGTGGAAAGATATGTTTTTGTATTCTTCTGTTGCAGATAAGCATTCACTCAATCTGCCTAAGTCGACGACCCAAAAACAATAATATCAGGGTCCATCATCATATCTAACCCCCAGTTGCGCACTCCAGTTTGTCAAATCACACACATGCTTCTTGGCGTTTTTATGGAGCAATTATTGCCACAACACGAGAGAGCCAACTTGGTATTTGACGTAAGATCAAACCCACGAGTAACACAGTAAAAAAGTAGATTTAGAGGCCGTTTGTTTAAAATGTGCGTCCATGAGAATCTGTAGCGGGGAGAACTTTGTCGTGAAAGATGAATTATTGTGAATATTGTGGCGTTTTTATCAAAAATCACGTGGTACCAACCAAGTTAAACTAATCTCACGCGAAGTAGGAATCTACTGAATCGGTCATGGCCTTCCCCCGAGAACATTAACTTGTAAACGTGTGGGGTGCTAAGCTTGTTCGTAAAATTGTAAATAGCAATGTTATGCAAGTGTGTGTGTGTGTGTGAAGTACTAGTGCCATACGTGGGTCAAGGAAATTGAGGGTAAGTGAAGAAAGTTTTTGGCTATTTTCAGAGGAGACTTTGCTACGTATTACGAGGTCAACGAAGTCAATAAAATGCCAATAAACTAAAATCCCTCACGCGTCATGGCTTGTTTTGAAACTACAGCGCATCATGCAAGTTGGGTACTGATATTGTGGGATGTATTGCTCAATTTGAGGCAGAGGAGCCAAGTTGTGAATAGGCATTTGTAATCTTATTGTAAAGAAGTCCGTTTCACAAGACAGTCTGTGTGTAAGTTTGTTGAAGATATCGACCTCGCAAATATCTATAAGAAGCGTTGAATATAATATAGAATAACTCTCTGTTTTTCCTAACTCATTTCTCTATCACATCAGTCTTTCCCGATCGAACGGTATAATATGGCCAAATCAATGATCAAGAATTATGCAATATCTACTCCACCGAATAGAATTAAGAAGGAAATAAAACCTTGGTCAATGTACAATATTATGTCTAATGTTGTATAACGAGCCACAAAATATATTTATTAGTTCCCCTCACCGTACTTACTGGTGACTCTTGAAAGAGAACGTGGCTCTGCTTTAGATCACTTCATAAGTAAGCACTAAACCAATATATTACTCCATGACAACTTGCTTTACCAACAGATTAAGTACAACATGCAGACTCCAGAGTATGTCAAGTATCAAATGCTAATTTTTTTAAAAGGGATTTGCGTACCGGTTCAGAGTGACGGAACATACTTCTGCCTATTGGTCTCTTGAAATGAGATGTGAGATGTTGAGGCGCTTTACGGTGGATGGTTTTCATAATATATCGTGATAAGTTGTAACTTGATTAAAGTGCTTAAGTTTATTATAGATCGAGTCGTTCATGCGTGTATAAATGATGTTTGATTATTTATTGCCTTCACTTCACCGAGTGAATTTCTTTCTCACACCACAAAACGTGTACATCTAATTAATTACATGAGACATTCCGATATTTCATTTTAATTTTTTCGATTAAAATTTGTATTTCCATGTTGATATGGGTAAAATTACACCACCGTTGTCATGTGGCAACCACGGATTAAACACCTAAGCCAAGTTAATACTTATCACTGATAAGAACCCTTGCTCATTAACGATCTCATTTCAACATGATAATGACCAAGTGATTGTCCTCAATAGGAGACTCAAAATTTTAGCTCTCATACTTCCGTGGGTTCTCCTCTCCCGTGTACTAACTTAGGCATTGAATATTCTCCTCTCCCGTGTACTAACGATTCAATGGACCAAAAATTTCAAACTGCGTCAATTACATTCGCGTTACAAAATCTTCTTGCATGGCATAACAAGCATAGAGAAAAAAAAAAGCATAAGAATGAGTGTATTAAATGCTCAAAAGTCGTTCTTTAATTCTAAATATCTGAAAATCTCTTCACACATGCAGAAAAACAATGTCAACTCTCGGTTCTTAATTAATGGCCATTAATTTGCTGGGTAGTCAGCCTCAATGGCAGTCATGGATGATTACTAGCCGTTCCATAAATCCACTTGCAGGTTGAGTCTTTATTCTGTTAACACCCAACTATCTCCCTTGACCTAGTCTGATCTCTCTCGCAGCAAGTTGACAATGTCGGAAGATGCATGGAAAAGGATTGTAGAGGAGACAAACAACTGAGTTTGTTGGTTGGTAACAACTAACAAGGTTAATGCAAGAACACGCAGTGATCAAGCGAGCCCTCTTAGGTCAACTTTAATTTGTTTTCTCGCCCTCCAAGAATATGCCTTATTCTGCGGCGTAAACCCTAAAGGGTAGGTCTGCAAAGGGAGCAACTTGGGTTCAAAATTGGACTTAAAAAATACAAGTTGTTATGGCAGGCAAATCAAACCTGAGCAACTTGATTTTTGTCTGTTCGCGGCCCTTTTCTTGTGGCTCATAAAATACTTCAGACTCAAAGTTTCAATTCGCAGGACATGCAGATTCCACTACTCTACTTCCTAAAAGGCTCTGTTCGGCCGACCTCATGAGATTAACGACGAAGCATAAGCACAGATTCTAAGCCAGGCCCAAGTAAGGGAAACCTCAGCGCGTTTCGATGCAAATGCAACCTCTATACCAACGTGGTTCCCCTCGGGAACATCCGATAAGATTGGAACGTTACCGTTTTCCCGTGTGATTCCAAGAGAGTTAAAACTCATGTTGGTTAGGATTTTAAGTCTGAAAAGTTTCACTTCAGATAATTAAGGTGATTAAAGTCTAGTTTAGCACACTGAGTTTTCCATTTTTCCTATAGAAGTATCATTGGTTATAACTTCGCCCATACTCTAGGCGGGCAATCCCTCTAATTACCAATGAAAACTAGTGCTGAAATTTTGTTGAAATTCCAAGATAACGTGGACAAAAAAATTTGCTGAAATCCCGATAGTCAAAGGCCTCTATGTAGTAGCAACTTAATTGTGGTTAATATAGTTAGTGACATTTAATCATGACCTTAAAAAAGGAAAGTGATTTTTGGACTCTATATTTTCGGGTCTGAGCTTCACGAGTACGACAAGTATCAATTAAGGTGTTATATGACGACTAAAAGAGTTTAAGTGTAAAAGGGTAAAGCTCAAATTGTAAAAAGTGAAACTCACATATTTTTTTTTTATGAAAGGTCATTTGTATTCATATAAGCTCAAACAACATTTACAATCTAGTCTCCTTTTATGTACAGTTAACTAATTGTAGAGTATGTGCTAATGCAATGTACATCAATCTAACAAAACATTACTAGTGTCTAATCCCCAAGCTTTACATAGTGCCTTGTTCCTATCAGTAGAGTAGGATTTCTTCCAGCTAGATGTTCTGTAACTCATCCATTGCTTTATCATTTGTAGACATCCTTCCACTGTGGCTTGTTTATTTTCAAATATTCTAGTATTCCTTTCCATTCACACCCCATAGGCGATCACAGCAACTAGTAGTTTACATAATCTGGCTTGAAAGCTTTTCCCCTTGCTTTTGGTTGTTATATCCCTTAGAAGTTGCTGCCATGAGACTAGAGGTATCTACATCTTCATTTTGCTGAAAGCTTCTCCCCATATTCTCTGTGCAAATGAACATTGTACAAATAAATGATCCTCTGTCTCAGAATGATCCTGACACATTACACATTTATCCTCTTGAATAACATTCCAAATCTTTAATTTGGCCTTGGTCCTTAGTCCCCCTCTGCATAGAAGCCATAAAATCAGTGCACATCTTGGTATATGTCCCTTGAACCAAACCAGTTTCCACCAAGCAGTGTTAGTTTCTCTATGTCTTATCCCTTCCCAGGCTGTTCTGATACTAAACTCTCCATTAGGGCTGAGTTTCCATATGATTTGATCTTGATGGTGAATATTAGGAGCACTGAAATTGGTTAACAAAGTGTTAACCTTTTTTAGCTCATTTGATCTGCCAGGTAGTTGTTTCCAATTACCATGCTGAATAATGTCATTTACCTTTGCATTAAGAGGTAGACCAGAGTCATATGCTACTCTTTGTCCATAATGTTCAATTAGAGGGACCTCCAGGATCCATCTGTCATACCATAGCCATGTGAGCTCTCCATTCCCCACCTTATAGAGCATATACTTGCTGAATATCTTCAGAATTTTCCCCCAGGTCCATGATAGGCAAACAGGTGGTTTAAAGGTCCATATGTGCTTATCCTTTATGATGAAAATGTGGCACCATTTCACCCAAAGTGAATCTTTCTTATGAGCAAGATCCCATAAGTGCTTACAAATAGCAGTTTTATTCCAATCTTCCACTCTCTTGATACCTAGACCTCCTTCTTGCTTAGGTAAACAGAGGTCTTTCCATGCAACCTTAGCCCCTGTACACTTGATGTTTTTCCCATGCTAGAGAAAAACTCTCAGCTTCCCTTCTATCTGTGCAATGATCTTCTTAGGAAGGATGAAAAGTGAACACCAGTAGATGTACATACTGCTCAATACAGATATAGTCAATTGAAGTCTCCCAGCATATGATAGTGACTTGGTAGACCAGCATGATATTCTATTTGTTAGCTTTTCCACTAGGACCTTGCAGTCTTTGTACTGTAGTTTGGTGGAGATTAGGGGCACTCCAAGGTAAGTGACTGGCAATTCCCCCTTGGGATCGGAATACCAATCATATTTGCCAGCATATATGCATGTTCTTGGTCCACTCCAGCTACAAACATAGAGCTCTTAGTGAGATTAGGAGACAGTCCAGATAGCTGATTAAATTCAACCAAGACTTGTTTAATGAGCCAAATAGTCTTTTGTTCTGCCTTAGCTAGGAGAAATAGGTCATCTGCAAAGCACATGTGATGTATCTTCAGCTCCTTGCATTTTGGGTGATATTCAAACTCCATGTTCTGTGCACATGTACTCATAAGTTCTGATGAGAAGACTTCCATGACCAGCAAGAAGAGGTAAGGAGATATGGGGTCTCTTTGCCTCAACCCTTTTGCACTTCCAAAAAACCCCTTCAGGTTGCCATTAAGGCTAATTGAAAATCTTGCAGTACAGACACACTGCATAATCCACAAACTCACATATTATTTTCATAAAAGGATGTTACTATCTAACATTTAGTGTGCCACTAGTCATATTTAACGAGAAGTATTTGTCAGCTAATAGGGCCTTGCAATCTTTATCTACAACTTGGGTTACAGTAATAATCTTTTCATAACCCTATCCGTGAAGCAACCAACCATTTTAGCTCTAAAAAGAAAAGCAAAAAAAAAAAACATGTAGTGTCAAAGACCCATTTATGCAATCAAAACTAGCAGTAAATCAGCAACCTCATACGACTTTTTGCTGCTGTAAAATTCTTTTAATCGCTAATGCTTGGCTACTTTTTATCACCAAAATGGTTAGTTGCTTCATATTTAGGTTTTACAACAACATGGGGGTGAACATTTAAACCGTTGAAACTGATCCAACCGTTGAAACTGATCCAACCGTGAAAACCGAACCAACCAATCCGTCTATTTTCAAACCGATCTAAAAATTAATCGGTTTAGTTTTTTTTACCCAAACCGTACATTCGGTTCGGTCGTTTCGGTTCAGATTTTTTTGAAACCGCATAAACCGAACCAACCGTATATAAAATAACATATCTATATTTTTACCTAATCCTAGTTTTTTTTTACTAACCCTAGTTATCTAACCACTCATATAAAATGTGATAAATCATAAATCCCTTAACGTAACACACATTTTTCACTCCCCGCCTACATCTCACTAAGTGTTATTAATCATAATTAAAAAATTCAAAATTTTTGGAGCTTATTATTATGTATAAGTTATAAATTTTTTGGCCTAAATTTGCACAAAATTTAGTTTGGCCCAAACTGATTAAACCGTCCAAACCGAACTGCTCAATCCGTTCAATCAGCAGAAACCGAACCATTCAACTATGGTTAGATTTTTTTTTTTCCAAACAGAGGTTGGTCGGTTCGGTTTGGTATGCAGCCTTCAAACTGAACCAACCGAACCGTGCTCACCCCTAGGTGTTGCAATGAGACAACTATTCAGTGATATCTGATCTAATCATTGGATTATTTGATAATTGAGATTTAGTGGTAGGGACTTGTTTGGCTATTGACTCATATCAGTAATGTATGAATAGAGGTGGCAATCACAATCAAAATTATTTATTCGCTCAAATCTATTACTTAAAAGTGACCAGAATCCAACCATTAAATAAGTTGGTCTAAGTGGGTCTATGATCATAACACAAAATAACCCAAGAGTTTAAATGGGTTGTGAATAGACTCTTGTTTAACCATAAAATTTAGAGCGACTTTTGAAAGATTCAAAACCTAAAAACTTTCTCAACCACACTCAACGACCAAGCGAACAGCCATTGTCGCCGTCACCCACTAACGTCGATGCTGACACCATTGTGCCGTCATCTTCACCACCCTCTCGTGATCGTTGCACGCCACCATAAGAACCACTACCCAACGCAAAACCCATGCACCACCATCGTACACTCCAAAGCTACAAAGAGTAATCTGGCAAAGGCATGGAGACTCAAAACGATTTTTTTTTTTTAGTAATTCTACTGTTTTGTGGGTTGATCTTCAGAATTTTGATTGTTGGTTTAGTGTGGCGAGGCTACAGCGTGGCGATGGTGGCAGGGAAATGTCGCATCGTTGGTTATCAAACTCTCATGCACACGATTTTAAGCAATTCGTTGTTTTAGTCCACTCAACCATGGTTGCATTCTGATTGATGATGGTGGTTGTGCGCATGATGGTAGTTACAGTTTGGAAGGATGATGGTGGTAACAAAAAAAGTGGCAGGGCGATGGTGGTGGTTGTGGTGACGGTGGGCTCATGGTAGTTGTCATTGTGGTAGCAGTTGCAGTTGCCTTATGATGGATGTCGTTGGTAATGTGATGATTTGGCATGGCGATGGTATTGGTTGATGAGGATGTAAGTGCGGAAAGGAGTCAAACAAATTAGGATATAGGTCATTAACGAGTCATGTATGAAACCAACCTATTTAAAGGATGACTAAGTGAACCTACAACTAAATGGGTTGAAGTGGGTCAACTACCCATTTATACTTAACTGTTTAACCTTTACGGGAACCCAACCCACCCACCCATTTTGCCATCCCTATGTACGAGATATGTCATAAGCTATAGAATCCACAGTTAACATGCATCATACGTCAAAAACTTTCTCTTCGAGCATGTTTGAGATTGATTATAAAATGGTCAAACTTAATCTAGTCAAGCATTAAATTAGGTTGATAATGGTTTGAGAAGCATGCAAAACTGATTAAATTACCTTTCAAAAGCTCGAAAAAAAAATATTGATTGAATCAGAACCCAAGAAAATAAGGATTGTGGATTAAATAATTTTACAAAACTAAGTTTGACCAACTAAAATACCAAAAATATTGATTACAAAGACCTTTATAACATTTAAAACAAATACTAAGAGTCTGTTTGAAATCACTTACAGTTTTGGTTTTCAGTTTTTAAAAAAATAAAAACCAAAACCAGTTTAATTTTTATTTTTTACAAAAACAAATGGGTGTTTGATTATTCAATTTTTATTTTGAATTTTTTCTTTTAGGCGTTTGATTACCCAGATTTTATTTTGAGTTTTTTCTTTGATGGTGGTGGTGGTATTTTGAGTTTTTTCTTTGGCAACGGTGACGGCAAGGGTTGGGGGGGGTGGGGGGGGGGGGGGGGCGGTGGTGGCGGGGGCGATGGTGATCTCAAAACAAAAACCAAATTTGGAAACCTAAAACTCCAAAATAAGAATTTTCAAAAACAGCTCTATTTTAAAAACTGGTTTTCAATACTAAAGGAAAAAAAACAAAAATTGTCTGTCAAGCGAGTTTTTTTCTCCAGTTTATAAAACTGAGGGAAAATACTGGAAAAAAAAAACGTTGTCAAATGTTACCTAAATTTCTGGTCAGTTTGCCACGTTAAAGTTGATTTTAGTGCTTTTTATCCAACATCATCCATAGCTTAAAGCTAATTCTAAAAGTTAATGCTATTTACTCTGAAATTTGCTTTGAAAAATCAATCTCAATCAGGCTCTTAGCCAATGCTTATGTGTGTGACTTTTTGCACGATGTTCGGATTCTCTTTTTCACTTTATTGTGGTATTTATGGAAAATAATATGTTCAACTATTCTTGATTATCTTCTTGGCTTAATTAATTCCACTAAGGTTACATTAGTGATTTAGAAGGATGATAACTCATAAATTTTCAATAATATAATTAGCGAAGCTTCTTCTCCAAATGGAGAGCTGTGCGTTGTCACTTATTAAAAAATATTCTATATAAATGTGATAGTGATGACTTTGTGTAACCAACCGATGATATAAGAGAATAACAAAACGTTAACCCCTTAAATATTCTCCCAATTTGCTAGATCTCACATGTTCATTACATCAGGATATACCTATCATTATTATAGTGAAAATCCTCTCGTGATGTAGGGGCTTTAAAACTTATTTTGTTATTTTTCTTTTACCACTTACCATGAATGACCTTCTTCATACCAAGAAAATATGCAAGTGCATATCATCACTGAAATTAGGCCTTCTTTTTGGTGCTTCTCTGTTATTGAATCATGTCATTATCTGCATATACAGTACTCATCTTTTGTGATCGAACAACGAACAACCCTAGTTCATATTCTCGTCATTTAATTCCAATTGAGCTTCTCTGCACACGCTCTCTCCACTTTAATGAACATTTCATTTCTATCGCTAAACATTTTTAAGCGTCACCTTTTAAACTCTTCTTAATAATGACATTGCTTCAATCTTTAGTGGAAAAAGTGGAGTGCAATTATTGGATCCTTTTTCTTTTTATTTGTATTAATAACTTTTAATATAGCATGATCTTGGTGATTATCCTAAGTGAATTTTAATTAAAAAGAACGTGTTCAACGTAACCACTTTCCAACTCCCTATAGAGCTTCTTCAGTTGCAAACGACTTAGTATATGGCTCAATACGGGTGATGCCGCATCATGCTACGTACAACACCTCTATTGTTATAAATGTATTTAAAAACAAAAGATTGTCATTAAAATTTTTACAATAGTGACAAAATATTTTTAGTAATAACCTTTTGTGACTAAAGTTGTTACAGCAGAAAATTCATCTCCGATAAAATGTTACACGTTGGTGAACTCAGAAACTTGGGATTTTTTTCGTAAGTGGGTGCTTTTAACACAATCAGACTAATCCATCAGGGTCACAATTTGTCTCAGATGACGAAGACTTCATTCAACATGGTGGCTTTTGATCTTATGACGTTTAATTACGTAGATTATTAAGATCATACCAGAAGAAAAAGTCCGAAGAAAGATAAGGAGATAAGATAGAACTTATAAAACTAGCATGTATGATGTCCATATCTTCCATATAATATCTTGAAGTATACAAGTGATGAGGCCAAAGCACGTTGCAATTAGAACGCTTAAACGGTTAACAAGTTGCTTTAGAATACTAGATTCACATTCTTTGATAGTATTTTTCAAGTTTTTAGTGACAAAGACGTGCGAATTGCGTAAGAATAGTATCAAATTAACCATACACGTTAATGAGTTCTTTTTGGATTTTCTTCTTGATCAATGACAACTGAAGCATTGTCATCGTATAAAAAATGTGCAGATATTGTACGAGCAGAACGTAGAGGTCTCATATCCTCTCATCACTAGTACGTTGCAAAAGAAAAAGAAAAACAACAAGGAAGCAACTTCAAGATTACTATACGAATTAATAAAGGGTGGCTTCCAAATAATGCCTTTTAGTTATAATAATAATGCAGATATTCAACAACAAGCCTCTATTATACCAGAAACACATGGACGGAATCAGATATGATGGGCTCTTAAGCCCTTGGTGTCAAACTCCGACAGCTCCCATATATACTTGAGTCTTACTCAATTCGCTACTTTAGGATTGATGACGCCGAGAAACTGCGCTCCGGGGAGACGAGCGCAAAGTTCAGTCAAAAACGCGCACTTGGAGACAGTGGCGGAGCCAGAAACTCTGCACAGGGTGGGCACCTAATTGACAAAGGAAAAAAAAAATCTTAAGTCTAACTATTGTGAAAATGTATTAACCCAACAAACAAAGAACTTCAACGAGCGTAGATTGAAAGGGCAGGAGTGAATCACTCACACGTTACACTATACTCTCCCAAAAAAAATTACGCGTCTTTACTGTGAGCTCCTAATTTAAATAAAAGTATCGTATTTTTCTTGACATTTTAGCAAATGTGAGACATTTTTCAAGTAAAATGTCTTCCTTTTGTGTTCACTTACCACAACATCATATATTAGTGCCAAAATTAAAAGACATGGATTTCTTTAAAAAATCATGACCGTTAGTTTTAATCAATGATTCAAATTTATTCCGGCATTTACATCAATTCCTAAAACTCACCCTTCCAACCCTAAACTACCACCTTAAAAACAATTAGCCGCCACATTTTTACATCTATTGTACTTCTCATCTTCCTTCCACCTACCTGAAGTCTTTCCTTTTCCAAACTCTATTACACTAAAAGCTTAGTTCAAGGGGCCGATAGATGAAATTACCATGAGATCTAAAGAGAGAGAAGCAAAATTGTCAAGAACTTAGCAAGGGACCATGGGTTCCACCATCACCTCTGGCGGTCCGTCCTTGCATCTCATCTACCGCATTTCTGTTTCATCGTTACAACAAATATATGCTTGATTACATAAGATAATTGAAGCCAAATATACCATGAAAGTGAAGGTGGATGAAGACATGAAGTAATTCAGTGGCCGGTGGATTTATCTATGTCAGCAGCAAGGACACCATTCCCGGTGTACTCTAAATGAGGGAGAAGAAGGCAGCAGGTGGGCACGTGCTCCCCTGAGCCCCCTGTTGCCTCCGCTACTACTTAGAGATAGACTCGGTTCTGCCCAGTGACATGGTACCACGCTGCTAGGGAAACACTAGACCATTGTGAACGCAGCTAGGGAAACACTAGATTTTTAAAAAAAACAAACGCTGTGGGGGCGCATCGGACTCGTTAATTTTTTGGGTGAATTACACTAAACCTCCTGAGATTTACACCCAAGTCTCACAAAGGACCCTAAGGTTTCAATTTCAACAACTAACACCCCAACTTTGCATTTTCGATCCAATTGGACCCAAAATCGATTTTCCGTTACAAGAGCTGTGGATGGCCGTTCACCTTGAGGGGCATTTTGGGTAACCAATATTTGGTGGTCTCTCCCTCTCTCCATCTTCTACCCTTTTCTTCCATGAACCCACTTCACTCATTCTTCATCTCTACACAACACACACCATTGCACATTTCACTCACACGCACACGCACACACACATACACACAAATGTACAGTCTCACGACACACAGTGATACACACACAACACATATATAAACACACGCACACACCCACTTGTACACAACTCATCCCTCCCACACCCACTACCTCACGGCAGTGGGTTTTTTTTCCCCTTCTTTTTTAACACACTTTACACACTTATGCACATATATATAAACACACAAACACATACTCACTCACACAAACTCGCGCACTTATTAGTCACACACAGAGTCATGCAAACACACATATATACACACACAGGCACTCAACAGACACCTAAACTAACTCACGACAGTCACCCAATTGAACCCACTGTCGTCCCTGCTCCCACGAACAAATTTTTCATAGAATTACACACATATATACACAATCAAGCACATAACTCATAAACTCACACACCTGCATCTTGGCAGCTTCACGCACACACTTATATATACATAAACGCACGCACACAGCACACACAAACACAACCACAATACACCCATGACAAATGGTTTCACACACACTCTCTCTCTCTATCTCTCTTCCAAGCACCCACACATACATAGCCACCCATACAATCACCCACAACACATACTAAAATCATTCTCGTCTCTTCATCTATTATACATTCACATTAATGGCTGCATTGCAACCCTATTCCACACCCCAAACCCACTTTCACGACAGTCCACCCGTGTACACCCACTCACGGCAGTTCGTTTTCTTCCATCCAATTCCTCCAGTCGTCTTCTGATGACTTTATGTTGTGGAGGCGTTGTCACGGCGCTTCGCTGGTGACCCATGCCACCAGATTATGTGCGCGTGACTCTGTGTGTGAATGGGTTGTGTGCATGACTGTGTATGCCTCTATGTGTGTAGTGTGTAGTGTGTATATGCACTTTGTGATTAGGGAAGATGCTGGGGGGTGCATGATTAGAGGGGAGGGGGGGCACCACCGTGTGTGGTTGGATCTGTGTTTCAGTGTGTGTGTGTGTGTGCAGAAGAGAGAGTGGTGGCGAGAACAACCATATTTTCCCTCCAAATGCTTTCTTTTTGTTGGTTACCGAAATGCCCCTCATGGGCGACGGCCATCCACAACTTTTGTAACGGAAAATCGATTTTAGGTCTAATTGGATCGAAAATGCAAAGTTGGGGTGTTAGTTGTTAAAATTGTAACCTTAGGATCCTTTGTGAGACTCAGGTGTAAATCTCAGGGGGTTTAGTGTAATTCACCCTAATTTTTTTAATTGATGCTTTCACACACTCACATCCACAAAAGGAACTTGTCACCTACCTTGGGACTATCTTGCCGACATGTGAGGCAGAAACTTAATGCAAGAATGTCAAGTCGATTAGAGGCCAAGTTGGCTTGCAAGTAGCCAGCAACGGTTATGTTTTTGTATTCTTCTCTGTCCTTGTGAAGACCAACCCATCACATCTCCTCCTAGTCGTACGACTGCCCACTAGTTGCCGAACTTAATTAATAATGTTATCAAGTTCGTCATTTTGACCTGTCATGACAATTATGTGATATATCATGAAGTCATATCACTTTAATATACTATTAATTGTGTATTTTGTCATTCAAAATCGTTATCATAATGTGACTTATGATGTCCAAGTTTTAGGGTTTATGGCAAAATATCCAAGGTTGGCAGTCCATAATTGATTAAGGCAAAGTGTTGTTCACATCTTTCTTGTCACAATAAGAGAAACACTTGTTCGTAACAAACTTTAATGACAAAGAATTATAAGTAAATGTAATGCGGTGTATAGTTAAATTTTGGTGACTCCCATATTCTTTATAAAAGTGGTCTTCAACTTTGTACATAAAATCTGTTAAAGCAATCATAAAAAATTTTAGGCACTCAAGTGACCGCCTAAGACCCCCTACCTCCATCAAATAAGATAAGACAACAGCAACCTTTTCTTTCAAATAGGTTGAGAAATTCTGACGTTCATCAAATGGTATATTTCAGCAACATGTTCATTGGTACCATAAATTCATTTGTTTATCGTACTAACGATCCATGGAAATGCAGAGGTACATGAGGAAAGTCGTCTCTGGCTATTTTGGGAGGAGACTTTGTTAGGCTATAACGAGGTCAATGAACTTTGCCTTTGATATTACAACTTTTATCTTAAAGAAATTGATGTCAAGCAGATATTTTAGACTTAAACGAGAGACCACACCGTTATGCATGCAGCTGACAGATATGATCAAACCTTGGTCCAAGTACAGTTCCATGTCTGGTATTATATGAATAACCACATAATAGAGTATTAGAGTATACATTTTCCTAACAGTATTTGCTGGTAATTTGAAAGAGAACGTGGTTGTATCTAGATCTTGGTTGATTTTTCAATTCCGTTCACGATCTCATCTCAGAATTTCGTTCTTGAATTTCGCACCCGCTCTCGCTTTCACCTCAAAACCCATTATAGTGGTGATGCTCCCGCTCCGAACCCTTTCATTCCCACCTATAGTCCTTGCAACTAAGATCTACATTACATCATTAGTAAGCACTATACTATTAGATTATACAGGCTTAAGTTTAACCTACTAATAGATTACTTCAAGGTAATAATGTGAGGTAACCGACCGATTCTATTCTTTACTTTTGTCCCTTAAAAAGAGACACTATTCTCTAAAATGATTTTTCACTTTTAACCCTAGGCAAGTTTCCTCTTGTCGCGACAAATTAAGGGATAAGTGTGAAAAATAGAATCAACTTTGTTGTTTATATTTTGGAGTATATGTTACTTCAGGATCGATCAGCAGGATATAAAAAATAAAAATAAAAAGTCTCATTTAAAGGAACATGAGATAGCTGATTATGAACGTTGCTAGAAATCGAAATAGTTCCCAAAAAAGCATAAGAATGAGTGTATTAAATGCCTAAAAAGTCATCATTTTGTTCTAAACATCTGAAAATTTTCAGACACTTGCATTACATAAATGTCAACTCTTGGTTTTTTAATGCCCATTTGCTGGGTAGTCAAACTAGATGACAGTTAACTATACGGATGTGACTTAGAATTATCATTAGTTTTATTTTCTTGGTTAAATTGATGTGACCCAGAATAACATTACCTTGATCACAGGCTACGCCATTGATTAGTTTGGTGGAGTCTTTACTTGGGAACCATTTTTCTCATCTAACTGTTCCCATTGACCCAGTCCTCTCTCACTCGTCCCTTTCTCTCCCTCAACAAGTTGACAGACTTGGAAGACGCATGGAAAAGGACCTTATGGAGGATGTAGTTATTCAAACAAATGATTTTGCTGATAGGTCCCCCCAGGTTAATGAGCATGCATCAACTGAGCCCTCAGATTATTTGAAGTTGGTTATATTTTAACCCTCTTAGCTTAGCATGCTCCATGTGCACTTAGATCCGTGAGGGGTAGGGTTGTAAAGGGGCCGAGCGACTCGGGTTTAACTTTGACTGCAGCTCGACTTGTATGCCTCTCAACTCAAGTTCATAAGCTAAAGTAGTGGGAGTCGATGTTCATATTATGTCTTAAGCGCTTTAAACTTGAGCATAACTTACTCGACTTGATAGTTGATTAAGTTTCGAGATTGATGAGCATGGCTCGACAAAGATTTTGACTCATAAGGTTTGTTATGCTAAAAGGTACATCCAAGAGGTTTCAGATTGGGTTGGTTATTGCATAAGTGAAATAACTTTGAAAAACATTTAATTTCTTAAATGACGTATATAAGTCATAAAGACAATTTCTCAAATAGTTGAGTTGATCCCGTTTGTGAGCTGAATCAGATTTAATTCAAGCTCTTGAGAGTTTCTCAAGTTCGCACTTTAGACAAAGACCGCAAAATAAGTTCAGCGGGTCAATCGAAACGCTCAATGCATCTCAACTCAGAAGAGTATGGGACTCGCAGCATATAGCTGAGTGTTTATCAGTCAGTTATTTGATGCACTAAGATGGAAGATACGTCTAACGTACAATTAGGTAATGCAATGAAGAATTATGAGGCCACTTGAAAAAATGTGGGGGGTGATGTTATGTGCATTAAGATCAGAATTCACGTAACATTTGTATATTCACGGAATGCCAATAATTGGGTATAATACATTTGCTCTTGCTTGGTGATCCAGGATAAGTTGAGATTCATTGCATTCTAGGACCTCATCCTGACCTCCAAGTTGTTGCATAAGAAGCCAAAAACCTCAAGTCACATCTTTCTGAGGGTGGTACCAATTAATCAGTAGTGGTTGCCAATCCTCAGAATGTATCCTTTCAAGTTTGTATCAACAGATTCATCTCCTCTCAACACCTACGTGGCAAGCTGAAGTCTATCAAAACTTGTATTTTCGATCTGCAAGACGACCTTGTCAGCTTGAGTTTAGAGTTGGTATAAATCCTTTGGCATGTTGGCTCTCCATTTCAAGAGTCATCAACGATTTCTGCCTATGGTATCTGTTTCTCTTTGCGGCAAGTGCTGGAAAAAGAAAATGTAGAAAAGAGAACGAGAACATTTAAGCATTAATCCCAAATCCGGAATCATGTATAAAGGTGACAACTTGAAACAAGATACGTAATGGCTGCAACTTTTTTACTGTAGATACCAGTAGGTTCATAAATCATCAGTAATTCTTAGGAAACTGAACCAACAAAAAGCAGCTCGTATATGTTTCTCCCGTAAGTGTTTATGTACAAGAGATGGAACCAGAAGCGTTTGCTTGGTTTAGCTATGACCCAGTTGGAATTCATGCATCAAACAATGAAACGAGGAATAATAGAGTATGATAATGCGCTATGACCTAATTTTGGTTGAACCTCAATAGTCGCCAAAAATACTAAGTTAAAATATGATGTTAACATCTCAAAGTGAAATACCAAGTATCTCATTTCTACGAACTTGTACTCAGAAAAATGGTTCCCAATTAAAGACTCCACAAAACTAATCAATGGCATAGCCTGTGATCAAGGTAATGTTAGTCTATTGTTTGTGTACATAGGTTCGACCCCTCCGCTGTTGTTTTGAATATACTCTTTGCATATCAAAAAATGGATTCTTCCTCATTGTGGCTATATACAAGGACGTCATCAAGATGTGCAAGTACAAACTTACTCTCATAAGCAGAAAACGCGGAATACGCGAGGGCCTAATTAGCTTATAGGTGCATGGGAGGGGATTCTAAATGAAACGGCAATTGTGACATGGAGGGATTTTAAAGATATGTTTTGGGCACATGTTGATGGTCTATATGCGGAATGGAGGAAATTTGGGTTGAAGAATGCTGGCAATTTACTTGGAATAAGGATGGCTGTTGAACCTACAGCCATAGTGTTGTTTTTATCATATTGCTATGACTATCTTTCCTAAACTACAGCCATAGGTTCAAAAACACTATATATGTTCATTTACTCGCACCACTCCCAACCTTAGACTCTTCTAGGTTCCTAAACTTCCCCTGTTCCCGCCCCTGCTTTGTGCAACTAAGCTACACAGTCCAGTTAGCATACGATGAATAGTTGTTTTGCAAGATACGGACGATGCTAAGTAAAGTTTTGGGAGAATTCAGATCATCTAAAAAAACTTACACATTAGCTCCTGAGGAAGACCGAAGTCGTAATCATTACGTCCCCTTCTGATGCAGCATATGTATACCATCAACAGCAGCAGACAAATAAAAGCAAGACATGCTAGGCCTATTGCTATTTTGCCGCCGCGAGATAAGCCGCCATGTCTCCAAAAGAAAGGACAATCCGGCAAAGAAGGTACACCACACAAGCCTTTGTTACCAGAAAGGCTGCCAAATAAAAGTAGAAGCTTCTATTACACAACAGGAAATAACAACGAGACATAGACATGAACTAAGTAACCAAGTTTTGTATGTATGCTACATTATTCACATTGATCTCACCAACTATAAGTAACAGATCATCACCAAAACAGACAATGCACAATATCAGTATGTCACTTCTTCTCCCAAGTCTACAAGGGTTCCGTGGTCATGTAAGTTGTTTAGAAGCAATCTCATAAAGTTAAATGGCTTTTAAATAGAGCTCAAATTAGAAAAGGATTCATGGATTTGACTTCAATTACTTGGGAGCTTAACATAATATCAATCCTTCTTCTTTAAACATTTGCATGATCTTTCCAGTTTTTTTATGTGTTAAGTATGATATACTTTTGTTCAGCCCACTCTAACATCTTAAGCTAATAGAGCAAGAGCTCCGGTTTGACAAGGTCTTGGGTTCGATTCTTCCCGTTTGCATTTCATCCCCCTTTATGCTAGTGCTATATGAACATTTATTTGTGCACTTGATGGTGGTGCACCTTGTTTTGCCTCTCCACGTGCAGTCAAGTCCGTGAGCTTCCTCCTTTCTTAGAGAATTTCGAGATAGCCAGTCGCGACAGTATCAGATCTCAATACAACCAGGCTTATAACATAGGCAAACCCAAAGAATAAACAAGGAAACTATACTGATACAAAAACATGCAATACCTCAGATCAGTAAGAAGTATATAAGCTTGGACAAAATGATAGACATATAAACATTTATAATTCGGCTCGGGCTTATACTTAAGCTTTTAGATGCAGATATCTCTTCTTAATTCCTAACCCAGGTTACCTCCTCCTTTAGGATACCACGTTGGTGTGATTTATATAAAGAGAAAAGATGACTAGAAGAAGAAGAAATGAAAAAATTATAAAATGGAACTGAAAGAGAAAAGGCACGATCAGGTGCAATTGGCTTTTCTTATATTCCTGTTACTTTTTAATTTGTACTAAAGCATGCGTACTACGAAGTACAACTGTACATGTTAAGATAAGCCAAAATATTAGAGAATTCAACATTTAACTTAGCTCGGGCTTTTTAAGCTTTAAAATGTGGATATTCTTCTTGATTCCTATCTCATGCTACCTTATCCAATGGATACCACATTGGTGTGAATTTAAGGAGAAAAGATAACTAGAAGAAGAACACATAAAGGGATTAAAAAAGTAACAATAAGGTTGCAACACGATTTTTTTCACTTTCCTCATAGTTTTTAGCTTGTACTAAAGCATGCATAAATACAATTATACACGTCATTCATCTGTTTGATCATTGATTAGATGGTAAAACCACAACACAAAACTCAAATATGACATACTCAATTGCTCCACCATGAACACCAATGGAATAAAGTTCCTCCGGTACTTCTCCATCCAGTGAGTTATCATTTAGCAGCCTGAAAAAAGAACAAAGTAAATGATTGAGATGGATGTGTGAGGGAATTTAAGCAATTATAATTTACTCTGATATTCCTATGTTCTTCTTCTTGTTCCTTTACCGGTTTAAATCAGTAAAGGGTTTGAATTCTGTGAAAAGTAGAAATGAAGTACTGGGTTGACACCAACAGAGACATACCTTGCAACGAAAAATGACATTAAAGTAATGGCTGAATGGCATCTCCTATTAGTTCCTATCATTAACTTTAATGGAAGACGACATAAAGTCAACGTAGTATATAACAGAAAAGCCAGTGTTTATCATGTCTGAAGGAGGAGCTTGCCGTGATTTCCTTTTACATCTAATAAGCATCTAAAATTTGGAATGTTGTAGTCGGATCAAGTATGCAACTTACACAAGCTGCAAATTTGAAGAGGTTAAACTATCAGGTATCGATCCAGAAAACTGATTGTTTGATAAATCCCTGCAACACACAATGTTGACAATTTAGCGATGAGAATGAGAAAATCCTAACTCAAGAGATTCAAATACCTATTTCTTTTCCTTTTCCATATTTTTTTTATAAAATAGTTAGAGGACATGAAGCACAGCCAAAGGATACAACTGATCCTTGTCTACTTTCTGCACTCTTTTTTGAATGCAGGTGTTATCTGAGCTTCATACCACTACCGATATTTTAGAAAAGGTGCGCATATGACGTACAAAAAGTCCACACTCTCCCTCCCAAAAGAAAAGAAAAATGAATAGAGGCATCAAAGATCAGATTTATGAACACATGTAGAAATTCATCTCGAAAACTGTGATAATCTTCACCAATAATAGATAACTAAATATCAAAGCAAATAAAAGAATCGGACAATTTGAAGGAAGACAGGAAATAGACTACATGATTTTTGCGTGGTGGGTAAGGAGTAAGAGACACTGATACAATGGCACTCATTTATGAGAACGGAAGAAATAACTTCTGTTTAACGCAAAATTTGACCATGTGCATCCATGGTGACTTGTATGGAAAATATACAAATTTTTTGTACTTGTGTAAACGTGTAAAAAAGATCAATTCGGACACAGATCAAAGAAAGAGACAGAGAAGAAACCCCAATAAAAAAGAATGAAGAAGATGACTGAAAAGATATTACAGGAGTTTTGAGATACATAGCATTGTTAACTTGTATATAATATCCAGCTGGCAGAAGGTTGAAGTATAAGCCAAACAAAAGAAAAGTAGCTAGTTGACATCAAGGGATACTGTTTCATAATGGGGATGCACATGAACATAGAGCAAATGCTAAAATGTAATTCTTTTTTCATAAGCAATTGCAAGGAAATCTAAGAATGCATCAAATAGGAAGAGAACTTACAGCTTTACAAGAGACTTCTGGCCCAACCCTAAGGGTAGAGTACCTCCCAAAGAATTAGAACTTAAGTTTCTGAAGTTAAAAGGAAAAATCAATGGTTAATGTCAATCCAGATGAGAACGTATATATCAAGTGCCAGAAGTAGTATGCAAGCCGAAGGAAAATGCAACTGGAGTTCTTAAAGCAACCGAAACAAACGAGGATTGATTATAATTGGAAAACGTAGATGATACTACACACAGAAAATTGAGAGACTATACCACTTCTGGATGTCAAATGGGTACTGAATACAAACGCCAAAAGAAGTTTTTTTAAAGTTGCTTTCCAGTCCGTATTATAGAGGATTTTATTGACTGTTGATTATGGTCCACTTTAGATTGCACGTATCTTTCTCGGTATTTGTCTGTTAATCAGTGGCAGATGGTTTCCCAAAGGAAAATTTTCAATACACTTCACTGATGTATTTATATCTTCTGCTAATCTTTCGAAAAAGTAAGTATGCACTTATTCTTGCAAAACCACAAAAGTTGGGTATATGTTTTCTCAAATTTGTTGTAGATTGGTAATATCCAGAATTAAACATACAAAGAGAAGAAAGCTTACAGTACATTTGCATGATTTCAGTTTTACTCAACTCAAATAAACTGAAAAAAGACTTGTAAAACTACTTACGCTGCTAAATCGGTTGAGTTTATCTTATCAGCTAAGCCTAGGGCCATACTTAATCCATAAAATTGCCATGTTTTGATTGATCTACTTTACATCAATATCTCTATCCCTTCGTCTTAGCTGGTGCAATTTTTAGTCTTCTTCATGGTGATTTGGACATGTATGACTCATAAACGCCCAAACCATCTTAATAGCTATCGCTCCCCTTATACCATGATGCTACTCCTACCATCCTAAGATCGCTATCATCTTGTATCTCTCATATCTTGGCTTCCATCTTAATTTTAATGTTATGTTCTAGCCTAGGGAAACATAACAAAACATAGGAACATTTTGTTCTAGAATTCCTTACTTAACACCCTCTACAACACATGCTAAAAACAGGGTAAATTTCATTGACTAAGTGAAACTAAAACTAGTTTTTTCATTTCCTTCTGGATAATGGCCAGTTGGCATTGCTTATACTATAACCACTTTTGCATAATATCTTAGTCGAGAGTAATTATGCCAAATGCAGTCCTCCACTTGCTTTCACCAAAACGTAAAATTCTGCTTTTCGAATCCAAACGCAAAAGCACTTGTTGTTGCAAAACACTAACCCGCCCACTTTTGGAGACTAAAAGCACTTATGAGCCTCTCAAAAGCACTGCCAAACTGGGCCAAAGTCTTCTTATGATGGGCTTTAATATTATGTAGCGGTCGAGGTGGAAAAATTTCGTACCTGGGCATACACTCACGATCATTGACAAGTAATACAGGTAACAAGTTGCGTGAAAATGGGGTGCAACACAAGGAAGAACTTAGCTGGGGATTAACTCATCCTAGTATTTCTCTTGCTAGGAGCACTAACGTGTAATAGAAATGAACAAATAATAAATACTTGCTTCACTTGCTGTAATCTCATAAATTCATTCTTTCTAGTTTTTAAATTGTTAGGTAAAGGTAATGTATTAAAGGAAACTCTATGTTGTTCGATATTTACTCCGCAACATATTCTAGCACTGTTAGGCATCCACCCTGATTTGACGAGATTCCGTGTGACAACAAGTATTCAAGCACTACTGGATGAAACTAGATAGGCCATGACTACCAAGGTAAATCACAAATTACACAGAATCCGTGAAGAAGATCTTCCTGCAGCAAATACAAATCACAAACCTGTAGACACACTCCATTAACAGATCAAAACCCCGAAGGAAGGAAACTCAAACTCAGACGCCATAGTTTACAGCCAATGGTAACTAAATTACATGGGAACTCCCGTGATTATTTTTAAACAAACAAGATTTCAACCTTGATTCACTGTTTTGTCATTTACTGCAAGTGAAAAAGTTAGGAAAAGGGATGGAGCTTTCTTTATCCGGTCAGCCTTAAAGGTTTGGTTAAGGATCTTTTGTATGAGGCCCAGATGTTGTCTCTATCAGAAAAATATCCTTCCGTGGCATATACATCAGTACAATTCTTCTCTTTTTCCTAGTTGTGCTTTTCTTTCTTCATAGTTGTCCTGCAATCTTGAGTTCCAATGGCCTTGCAAGCAGAGCTCTAGGGACTCTCAAAAAGGGCAAAGGTCACAAAAACAATGATAGGTACCAGCCAGGGGCGGACCTACATGGTGACAAGGGGGGGCTGAAGCCCCCCTTGAACTTTTGAAAAAATTGCTTATGGAGGGGAGGTACAAACTTCTCATGGTTTTATCTATGTTTCCCCTTTCCTGTTTGTATCTAAAACGTGACCTTAGCGTCTTACTTGAATCTTGCGCAATGTTTAGTTGGAAATTTGATTTGAAGCTGCGCTATGTGCTGATTATCTAGCTTGCTAGTTGGGTTATCAATTTAAGTGGTTAATTATGCACTCTAATGTACAATAACTGATGCATAATGTACAACTTGATTGCACCGAGAGTGACAGACAAAGGATGATGAGGTTGTGGACAAGTAGTTGTTGTTAGAATCCCAGGTTTGCTGGGCGTACTTAGATGATTATATATGTTAATTTTAGTTTAATTTCAGTGATTATATAGAGGTTTAGAATATATGTTTGGTTAATTTAATTTTAGTTTAATTTCAGTTGGATTTAAGTGATTATATAGAAAACTTTTTAATATTATTTTACTTTAAATTTTTTTTGGTGAATTCGATATAATTTTTGCACCCCCTGAAAAAAATTCCTGTTTCCGCCCCTGGTACCAGCACATCCCATGCTATCACACGTGCTTAGTGCCTGAAGCTCCTAGCACATAACCTACATACTCTACCACCAGGTAAACCATATAGTTATCTAGAATCCAAGTGCTGACTTCCAATTTCTTGTAGTCTTTCTTTCCAAAGTGTTGGGGTCTAAATCAGAAGAGTTTATAATCAACTAGAAATTGCTTACTATAAGGATGATGATGCAGAGAATTACTAACAATGTGTTTCGTAGTAGGTATGAATTAGTGAGAAACATTAAACAAGCAAAAAAACAAAATCTTCCCGCTATGTGGTAATTTCACATTCTTATGTTTTCTCTTGGCTTGATTGACGAGACACTGATTCGGTAAAGACTAAAAATCAGACAAACGTAAAATCAATTTAGCTTCATGGAAAGAGAAACTGGTCACCCATGAAGAAGGATCTCTATAAAACAATTTATTGCTTGGACAAAAAATAACCAATAGATTACTGACTGGCAAAAGGATTGAAAGCGTAAATGCTTTTAACTTCAATGCTTTCAACAGGATCATTGTTGGGCAGGATTGGACACGATAGAGAAACAAGTTCAGCATGACAATGAATATTGGAAACTTAATGCATGAAAGCCAGGTGAAAGCAAATCGGAGAGGATAGCTTGGTTATGCACTGCTAAATATTAAACCCAAAGGCTACAATTTTGGTTCGAGGCAATAAACAAGAGAGGGGAAGTCAGGAAGAATTAGATAAAGGTACACGGGTTTCTGGGTACATGGGTCATACAAAGAAAGTACACGTATATCAGAACAAACTCCCATTTGCTCGAAATTCTGAATCCAGCGAAGAAACTTTCTTTTGAGCTTAGATGTAAAAATACTAGTATACCAAAAAATTTGAAGGCACCCACAATATTAAGAAGGAACGATTCTCTAAGAATATCATATAAATGTGTATAGAACATATTGGTGGCTTAGTGATTATCCTCTTCCTTTTATCATAGCAAGGATGTTAAGAACTACGCAAATTCGAAGTCATCATAATTATCAATAGCATATGGTGATTAGTATGATTAAATAGCTAATTTAGCAAAGAACTAACTTTAAATAGCTAAACTTGTTCGCTGGTATTTGAGAATATAAAGTGGTGAGTTTAAATTGACGCGGTGTTGGTCGGTTATTACATCAGAACTGGTTGAATACACTCGGAAGAACATGAACTACCTTCTTTACTTCTAGTTGGCTAACTTAAGGAATATGATCGTGAAATAAGATTAAAGTAGCCACATAATCAATCTATGTACTGATTACATGTTCTATTGCCTTGATTACCACATTTGTGATAGGTGTATGGAGAATTAAAAAGGAAAGGATGATGATTACTTCTCGAGGTATTTGGAAAAGTTTACAACTAGTCAAGAAAGGTGTCATATATTAAGACATGATTGAAGTATAGTTGTATAACCAACCATTCTTAACAACATAATGTTGCCTTAAGCTTGGAGTACACGTGCGCAATCCCAAACTTACTAGAGTTATGATGACATCTAAAGACGTATAAAACTATTTTGAGCTTTTGAGAGCCTGCATCCCAGAAAGAAAAGGGGAACAAGAGAGCAAATTGAGGTTTCCATAAAGATAGTACCACACCAGGAGATAAAAACCAATTTGGAGATGAGGATTACATAGTGAGCAATTAAAAACACAAATTTCTCAGAAGTTGTAGACCAGTTGTTTATTTAATCAATAAAAATTCCAAGCACCTAGTACATTAGACTCGCAAAATTTTCTGTGTCAAGTTCGTTCTAAAAACAAAAGAGAAATCAATTAGCAAAAAATGCAAAATTATACACTAGAGAAGATAAGGTTTAATGCAAAAGAAGTTGATTAGATACTTACAGGCTTACCAAGTTAGACAAAAGACCAATTTGGTCACTGATAAACCCTTTCAATCCTTGACTCCCAAGATCACTGTGTCAAAACAAGGTGCGATGAGTTAAAGTTGACAAAAAGGAAAAGGGAAAGAAAAAAAAGAAGGGAGCACCTTCAGTATATGAATCAGGTGCAATGCATTAGAATGTATAAAACAATCAATAGGGGCATCTAGATGATAATTCCAATAGCGCTATCTCCAAACCTGCCTGTCTAATTAAGTTTTGAAGGAAAGCGTACTGCCTATGGATATAGTTAGAGGATACTGCCGCAAATATCAAGAGGATCGTAATTCAATTCTCATTCTGTCAACCGCAGTTTTGACTTTTTCTTGTCTAGACTATCGACCCCTTTTCGGACTCTAACCAATGCACTAATGCACTTACTAGGTCTTCCAGCTAACTGGCTGGTGTTTCTATGTTTCTCCTAAATTTTTTATACTAAAAACTTAACTTTCAGCTAGGGCTCTAAAATAGGCGAGCCAAGCCTAGGCTTGTTAAAGCTCGGTTCATTTGACTTGTCGAGCTATAATTGTGCTCAAGCTCGCCATTCAACTCATCGAGTTTTACACAGTAACTTGCTAAAAGCCAATCTCAATGAGTTCAAGAGTTTCAAAAAGTGTTCAAGCTATATCACGAACAGAATTTAAATGAGCTTCTAAACTGGTAGCTCGGTTGTTTTATAGCCCCTATTTCCAGCCCCAAATGCTATTATGTTTACTAAGCCAACAAGCAACCGCTTAACAATGTAGAACTATCTCACTTTAGCCAATACATGCATAAATAATGACAAAGAAAGAATAAACACTTACATCTGAGACACCACGAGAGCAGAATCATCCTTGAGAGGATGGCAAGTAACACCCTCCCACGCATCCCAAGTTGTAGGAGCACAAGGATCGCCGTTCCAACCCATTCTGTCGGGAACACGTAACGACTCCTTCAATGCTCTCATAGCAACAACTGAAAAGACAAACCTACTTAGCACATGTCAAAATCATTCAATTTGCTTCTACTTTCTAAAATAGCACTTGTCTGGTAAACATCAAATGGAACTTAATTCTCCATCATTTGTCTCAAGAAACAAAAACAGAACATTAGTGATTCTCCCAGACTACCGTCAAATGCAACATGATTCCGCGCGTACCTTGATCGTGAACGGTCTGGAGATCAGCCGGAACAATTGCGTAATTCTCAAGGCCACAAATGATAGGTCCACCAACAACTGACACAAGCTTCACATTCAAGATCGTACTACTCAAGTTCTTCACAGTATAGTGCCACGAATACGCAGCGAAACCCCCCACTTCCTTATAAACATCAACCCTAGTCACATTCTTATCATTAATCACCAGGTCAAACACCCGTTGACCCGCACGGTTCACACTCACATCAATCTCCGCAAAGTGAAACCAAACCAAGTAGTCCAATTTCGCATCCACCGGCAACTCGTACTCCAACGTGCCGGCAGCGGTCGCCATCACCGCCGTCTGGTACAACTTCATGGGAAAATAGTTCGGACTTTGACCGGCGTTGACCACATCTTTTACAGCTGACACCGCCTTGACTCCGACCGAGTTCATTGACCGGAATACGGAGTCCGACTGCCATGACCGGCCGAACAAATCGGTGTCGTTGCTGAACCCCGGGCCCCACTGGTCAGAGCCGCAAGACAACCTGCCGTAGTTCACTAGAATCGTGCTGTTTCCCGTCGAAACGGAGTCGTACGAGGCCGGATCGATTTGTATGAGCTCTAACGACGCGATGACCGGGTAGTCAGTGGCAATGCTGTAGAAGCAGACGTCAGCCTCGCCGTCGGAGACGAAAGCCATCAGATCGGAGTACGCACCGGAGCGGCTAACATCCTCCGGCCACGGCGAGCGCCACGAGAAGACGAGGTTGCCCTCCACGGACAGGTCGAACGACGGGGAGTGGGACTTGCCGTCGAAGTTGTCGTAGACGGTGAAGGTGCGGATGTAGTACCTGCCGGGGGGGAGGCCCGGGATGACGTAGCAGTTCTTCTTGCCGGAGGAGACCGGGAAGAAGCGGAGGGTCTTCTCCTGGAGGTTGGTGAACCGGAGCGGCTCCGAGACCAGGCCGGTGGAGCCGGAGGTGAAGAAGCGATCGGAGAGCCACGTGGTGTTGAACCGGTCGGTGGAGGTGGTGGAGCCGCCGCAGTCTATGTGGTAGGCAGTGTCTGTTAAAAAAAAAAAATTAAAAAGCGGGATAAAGTAAGTCAGATAACGATGCTTCCGTGTTATTATTACCGGTCAAACTGATTCAACTGTCCATTAGCGCTAGGCGGTGCTGCGTACGCAGCGCCTAGCGATAATGCGGGTAGCGAGGAGGAGTGAAGAGAACTTACCGAAGGGGTAGGGGAGAGAGAGGAGGCGGAGGGGGGGGTGGGAGAGGAAGAGGAGCAGGAGGAGGAGATTAGACATGGTTTTTGGAAGGGAGGGAGAAGAGGTGTTAGCAGTGGTGGTGGGGTGAGTAAAAGGGAAAATGGAGAAAGGGAGGGAGAGAGAGAGAAGCGTGATTAGCGCTGGTCGAGGAGGGAAATTAACGAACTGAAGGGGACCCCGGGGCCCGGGGGGAGTGTTACTAATTTTGATGCTGGATTTGCGCCAATTTGGAAGGGAGGGGTGTGGTGGGGTCCCCTCTTTTGAGTGGGAAAGAGATCTAGAGAAAAGAAAGTGTAGTATGAGGTCTACTTTTTGCTACAGATGATTGAATTAATATATGGAAAAATATTTATTTGGCAGAAGGAAATTAAGATCCGTAATAAAGGAAAACTTTTGGTCAAATCGATTAGTACTCCCTTAATTTCAACCGAACTCCAAATCAAAAGATTTACAGCGATGAAATACTCCTTTAGTTTTCATAATTTTCAGCTCTTTCACTTTTTGAAAATTTATCGAGAATCTCTTCTTGCAGCAGGACACACATGATGTTGTCCGTACGAACTCCCTCTGCGATAGAGTTAGAGGTTCTTGTTAGATTGCTCACCTCTTCGGGAAAACTCCAAAAAAATTATGTCGCAGCAACTGATGGTCATTAGAGAAGATGAGGGAGCAGTTGATGGTGGCCGGAGAAGATGAGAGTACAAGATCTTACATAATTCGGGCAACGGGGGGAGAGAGATGTGTTTGAAAAATGACTTATCAAGTTCTAACCGGTAAGTAGTTTTTTTGCCATTTTTTTCTGAATACAAGTGTGACCGAAAATCAATTTCCGTTGAACGAATCTTATGGACGCACTAAAATAGAAAAGTGCGGAAAATATTTTTGAAGAAACGATTTTCGTGAAATAAATAGGGCATAAATTGAACTCAAATAGCAACTACAAATCAAATAGATATTCTTTTACAAGTTCGGTCAAAACAGTCTATACTTTTTGGATTAGTTAAATAACGAGTAAAATTAATGTTTACCAAAGTAACTATTCTGCATCCAAAATTTACTCCACCAACAATTTGTGAACTTATTACTTTTGGATGGAAATACTAAGGATTACAAATTATTGCTACATCCTTCTCTTATACACAGTTAAAGGACTTGGGAGAAGAAAATGTCGCCATCCCAAGCCGACCCTGCGAAGTAACTGAAGTCTGGTTTGGAAAATGGACATGTTTAAACGTGCCACCCACTGCCATGCATCAGCGATTTAATAACAGAGTTGGAAGGTCCAACATCATCATTTATTGCCGTTCAATGCCGAATGGAAGATAGCTGGCCACTTTACGGTTTAATGTTGGCGATGCATTTGTGGAGCGGGAGTGAAAGCGAAAACAAGAATATGAAAGCGGTAAAATTAGCACGGATTTGATATTTGATTGTGCAAGTTCGCGAAACGAAAGTAGGAATTCAGGCTCTATTTTTAGCTATGGTGTAACCTCACGCCTTCTCAGGCATGTCATTTTTCTCGAAAGTGGTTAAAGGCCCGTTATACGACCTGATCTTGTCGAAATTGAACTTTTTTGTGGTCTAATATTAACTAACAATCATCGGTTAGTGGTGTAAAAAATGGTGTCTCCTCCATCCATACAAAGTAATCGTCCACTCATAGCAGAAAACTGACCTTTACAAATTACAAAATCGCATTTGTTCATTATATTTATAAACCACTTTCAAAGCCAAATACAACTGCTACACAAGATATTATTGTCTCAGCATGTCCGAGATCAAGAAGACTATTGAATAGTGTTCTTGATCTCGGACCCACGTAATATATCAATAGTATTGATATATTTTTCGCATAGACCCACGTAAAATACTTTCTGTTGACCGTGTCCATGGATCACCATGGCAATATCTACTGCGTTGTCCTCTTCAAGCACAGCATCAACTTTAAAACACTTCTCCGACGGCGGCATCCACACAACCGGGACATCAACATCCTAGTTAGGAGGCTGGTTGTGCTACTCCTAGGGATCTACTTCTTTTCTCCGGGTCAGTTGTCTCGGTTCTCACACAAGCCGTTACAACTTAAACTTACTTCGGGCTTCGGATCCTTCGAATCTGGCATTGGAAGATCTCGTGTCTGCAAGTATTAGGTCTGTTGTAAAACGTTGCAGTTCTATAATCTGTCATCTGATACGACTCTTGGTTCTCATTAATGCATCGAAGATATCTAAGAATTTGATTCATATTTTGCGTATCGCAGTTTGGTATACCAAACACAGTCAATCGCTATGTTTACTTCGCTCTTCTCCAAGATCATGCTCACCATTTTTCGGGACCATCCATTTAAATGTCTTATCTCTTTTTTATTTCAGTTGTATCCTTTCAAATATCGTTTTTAAGTTGTAATGATTTCTGTTCACCGATAATATTTACCAATAAAACAAAACATAGTACATTCCTTGGCTCCACTGCTTGCACTTCCCAACAAAAGTCTTTTTTCCCTCAAAAACATAACAAAAGAGGTCTCGAACTTGGCTCCACTACGTACAATTTATACCGTTGGCTAAATGGTAAAAGTGACTAGCTAAATCTGCATCTAAGTAGCAATCAGTCGAGACTCTATTTGACTAAATAAGCATATATTAGTCCATTGTTTAATTGTCCCTTTGGCAGTAGCTTCACTCCCTAAGTTGTCACCCGTGACTGCATGCGTCTGGTTCTTGTTTTGTTTTTAAGTGTTATTTTGTTCTTTCTGTAATTTATCTATAAGTGGTGAAGTCTGACAAGGGGAAGAATTTTTCTTAAACCATTTAGTTTTGTTAAAACATCAACATCCTAGTATTTGAATAAGAGGAAGACAATCTCTACAATTGCATGCTATGCAGTAGGTAATGGATATAACGTATTACTATTTTAAATTCCTATTCAGAAAGAAAAATATAACTTTTTCGATCTACCAAATGAATTTTATGTAAGAAAAGAGGTTGCTTAGAAGCAGAAATAAATAGACTCATCGGAGATGCCAATTGTATATCCGTTTTCCATGCCAATTCCCAATTTTATATCTGGTTTCCCTGCAATTGATTCCTAACATCGGTAATCAAAATCTAGGGTTAGAGGGGATTCCTTAATCACAACCCCATTCAATAGCTTGAAAGAAAATCCGCCTTTTAAAAAGAAATAAAATAACAAGAAGCTACAGAAGTTTGAGGTCAACTTTGGACATTTTGCGTAAGGTCAGGGCAGAGGGAGGGGTAGGCAAGGGAAGGCCTTTGCTCCCGCAAGTTTTGGAAAAACTCAAGGTATATGGAAGAAGATGCTCAATGAAATTGAGATCGACCCCTACAGAACCGAGCCTTTATATTAGTTAGTAATTAAAACATATGGTATCATTAAATTTTTTGAGGTTAAGTTAAATTGCATTCAAAGATATAATTTTCACAAAATGGACACCAGTATTAAAAATGTGAAAATGTTGTATTAGATTCTCCAAACGTTAGAGTTCCGTCACCCTAACTAAAGATTTTGACTATCGTGATTAATTTTTTTTAAAATCCCAATGATACCCTTAGTACATACTTGGCACTTAACAATATTTTATACGTATCTCTATATATCTCCCCATGTCTCTCCCTTCTTTATGTTTCTCTCTTTCTTTTTTCCTTTCAACTTCAACCACCTCAACATCGTCACTGCACCACCAACACATCATCCAAACGCCACTAACCACCGCACCACCCCAACACAATCAACCACCACGAAACCACTACCACCAATCTGCGCACACATAAACATACATATTTGCACACACGTACTAAAGAACACACAACCATCGCTGCTGCCAACAACAACAATGGGAGAAGGACCCATTACGAAGGTGGCATCACCACCAACAGTGGTGCCGCGGCACCACCATGTTCATGATCCACGACTCTAGCGAGCTCTTCCAGCGGATCTATATCGGCCTCACCCCTTGTGTACACCCATGTATGTGCGTGTGTGCGCGCGCGCGCGAGTGAGAGAGAGTTTATGTGAGAAGATCTGTGTGTGAGTGTGTGCAAATGCGTGTGACACTGATCATGTGTGTGTGTGTGTGTTGTTTTCATGCGATGGTAGTGTGTATGGCACGATGATGGGCCATGATAGCGCTTATGGAGCGATTGTGGCTTTTGAGAGAGACGAGGAAGAGAGTGTGTGTGTGTGTGTAGTGGCGTGGGGTGGGGGGGGCAAAATAATGGCCCATGATAGCGCTTATGGTAGTTTTGGTGCGATTGTGGCTTTTGAGAGAGAGAGAACGGTCGGGGTAGTTTGGTGGCTGGTGGTGGTGTGTCGGGGTGGTGCTATGGTGGTTGTTAGTGGTGGAGGACGATGGTAGTGATCTGAGTATGAGAGAAAGTAGAGAAAAAAAGCAATGAGGATAAAGGAAGATAAGTGTATTTTTTTCATTGAAATAAATTGACGCAATTAGCATTTAGTTTGGTCAAATGGCATAAGTACTATTATGACAAAACACAGTCATTGGTTGTAATATACCCCAAAATTCAAAGAGTTTAATAATATTATCCCTAATTAAAATTTGAATCGACCTTCAAGAACGCATTAACAAATCGGCATCGAACATTTCATTATCAAGACTTGAAGGCTTATAGCACTTTATTTTGATCATATCAAGAAACCTCATTGCTCAAGCTCTTTCAATATTTACCGTAATTTTCTCTCCAGAATTATCCGTTCATTTGATGTTTTAGGTATACATTGGCTCTGTCTATACCAAAAGTTTAATCCTTCGTTGCCTAAAGTTTCATCTAATCCACCGGTTACCCCGACCATCAATTTACTACCATAACCTCTATCTCCTTTGCATCAGATCCACACCACCACCACTGAACCGCCAACAATGTGACCCGCTCTTGCTTAGTCCCTCCTCTGGCTTTCTCTTTCCGAAAAGAAAAAACTTTGAAGATAGGATTACATTTTAAATTTTGTCTTTCAAGTTAATGGAACTAAGATTATACCAATATGTTGTTATGCCACCAAAATTTTACTATGACAAATATCTATAATGTCCAATTTTAAGTAGGAAATGTCAAAAGTTCGATTAACGATTTTGATAATTAAAAGAATGATCATATGACACTAATAGTTTACTCAAAATTGCGTCTAATGGTGGCATAAAAAAAAGTTAAGGCGTGAGTAATAACCCACAGAATACTAATACAATTTTTATTTTTGGTAATATAACCAAAAAAAATTATTTTTATATTATGGCTTTTTTCCCGAGAAATATAAGAAAGATATATAGCAACCCAGACTATCAGTAGGATGACAGCCCCATCTTATAAGCATGACGAACCACAATCTATTGAAAAAGCGGCATGCCAAAACAGCAGCATAAAAACGAGCAACAGGAGAGGCTACAAAAACCACAAAGCCTATTACAAACATCAGGACTAAGTATGCAAACTACTCCACCACTCCCGATGTAGGAAAGAGCTACTATGGGCAGTCTGAGATGTCAAACAAAAAGCTAAATCTTTTGTCCATCCATACGCCGTGGAATATCTAAAATATGCACTGCTTGACTTGCTTTACATATGTCTAACAGGATCGTGGTTATATGCGGAGGGATATATACATCACTTGTCAACTGGGATAACAAACGAAGATTTGGCAAATAACAATGCAAGTGTACAATATGATGTGATGAAAGCCAAGTAAGAGTATATAATATAGCTAAAGCATAGACTGAGATAAGATCAATAGCATAAAGAGATCATATAAAAGATCCGAGAAGGAAATGTTTATCTGAATAGACTAGCGCCGCGAATCTTGATAGTTGGGGTTGCTCCACCAAATTCAGCAGTGAGGTAGCAATAAATGATGAAGGGACTTGAATCGCACATACAAGGAAGTTGACATTATATTGCAAGTGATAAACCCGCTCGCTCGTCCTCTCAATTGCCTGAGAAGCGAGTATCTTATTATAAATGGTAACATATCGGGGAGTACGCTTAAAATTAGTCTTTGATATTAAGATGCCCAAAGGAGAAAACGGAGCACCACGAAATATAACCTCATTCATGCCCCTCCAAATACGCCACAAGCTAGCCAAAATTCATAAGAAAGCCTGAAGGAATAGGTCATGTTTGTACAAAGAGCTGGCTAGCCAGTGTTTTATCCAACTCAACGCACTTAAGTTTGGTAGATTGCAGAAGTTAATACCAATTGGCAACTCAAACCAAATCAAATGCACTTCTTGATAGTGGAGAAATAAATGATCATCCGATTCCTGGCACATCAAGCAAAGTGGGCAAACTTTGAAATTTGACTTTGTCGGCGATTCAGCGCAAGCCGTAAAGGTAGGCGCCTGTGTAAAAATTGCCACAAGAACGTGACAATCTTTGCTGGGAATGGAAGTTTCCAAAGTCTTTTGCCACAAGGTCATGGTTGAGTACGTGCCTAGAGTGCCCGCCCAATGATTTAAAGAAACAGCTCCTTGCATATCATGTAATACGCGTACAGAATATGCGGAACGAAACAAGAAATCACCAACATAAGTACTAGTCCATTCTTGAGAATCCTCCATTCCATTTCTACTTGGATGTATAGTCAGAATACGTGTGATAACATGCATAAAAAAATAAGGGTAAATTATACTAAAACCCCCTGAGGTTTTATGTAATTACACTCCACTACCGCTATCTTTAAAAATTACACTCAGCTCAAAAAGTAACTTTTTCTCTTACGGTGTTAATGGTGCAATGCAAAAAGACATGATTGTTTATCTTCTTCTTAACAAACAAAGAGGTCATCAGTCAAAAGTAAGTTGCAAACTCACAGAGTTTATTCCATTGTCCTGCATTTCACCAACTCACAATGCTTAGCAATTAAGCGAAATTTTAAACAAGGAGATTCATTCATCCAATCCATTTTTTTCTTTAAAAAGTAAAACTTTTCGACTATTATATCGACCGGAAAGTGACATCTCGCCGAAAAACGCCACAAAAATCGGATGTTCGAGTAAAAACAGTGACAAAATTTATTAGGAGGAGTTCCATTTTCTAAGCTCCAAAGCCAAAGCCCCCATAGACGGGGATTGAACAGCCCTAACACGTCCGGTAGTACCTTTCTCGCCAAACCCTTGTGGCCACTCACCGCCGCACCACCTCTCACCGCCACCGCCGCCTCCTCCTTTATCGGCGCCACTTCCTCCTCAACATCTTCCGACGTCTCACGAGCATCTTCTTCTGCCGAAGCCACCTCCATGACGTTATTCTCCGGCTGCGACACCGCCGTCGCACCGGGATTTCCATCCGGCGAAGTGGTGTCGGCAAATCTAACCGAGTCAAAGCGACCACTTTTGTGCCTCTTTTTGCCCTTCACCTTCTTCGATGGCTACTCGCCGTTGCTCAAGTGGTCCTCAAAGGCTTCAATGGCTTGGTGAATGAGTTCGTGGTTGGGCGAAGAGTCCCATCGGAACCAATAGCTCGTGTAACAGTCGAAACACTCGCAAATCAAACACGGAGGGCTTGTGGGGCATGCCAGATTTCTTCTGGGTCTTCTTCTTTTCGTCAGAAACAGTGGCTGGATTGGTGGATTTCATTGACCTGGTAATCATGTATGACAGGACCTCACGGTCTTGCAAGGAGAGGATTGAGACCAACGCCAAGATAGCCGCCGGTAAAAGGTTCATAACGGAAAAAGCCTCGGCATTTGGCGGCAATGGTGGTGGCGCCGATGACGATGAGGGATATGGGTGTACTTTTTCCTTGTTTCTCACCTTCATCTCTCTTTGGTTGGCTATGGAGAGAAGAATTTACAGAATTGAGCATCTGGACGACTTGCTTAAAGGTGGTAGTGTCAGCCTGGACGAAGGTTGTAGGGTATGGATTGGTTTGGATCTAGAAATGGGCTTGGGGGGTCAATGGTGGGGTTTGTATAGACCTGGCAAACGGGTAAATTCGTCGGGTACGGATAAAATCCGACCGGGTACGGGTAAAAATTACCCGATTTTTCCCGGGTAGTGTTTTTTAAAATCCGTACCCTACCCTGGCGGGGCGGGTATTATCCGCGGGTAAATTATTAATTTTTGAATTTTTTATTAAATGAACAAATATTTACTGGATTAATTTCTACAATTATCTGATCATCTGAAATTCAATTCCCAAATCCAATCCATCATCTCAACTCCAAGTCTCCAACCACAAATATACAATAGGCCAACTAACTTAACACAAATACCAGAAAATCACCTACAGATCTGAAAGAAATATTAACTCGTAATACAAAATAACAATACAAGCAGATCTGGAAAAAAAAATCACCTACAAGACTACAATACTTAAATACATACAAAAGATTAAATACAAAGAATACAAGTAGATCTGGCGGTGGCGAGGCGACGGAGGCGGTGGCGAGGAGCGATGGCGGCGGAGGCGGTGGCGAGGAGCGATGGCGGCGGAGGCGGTGCCGAGGAGCGATGGCGACGGAGGCGGTGGCGAGGAGCGATGGCGACGGAGCCGATGCGGATCTGATCGAAGACAGGCGGAGCTGTGGCGGATCTCATGGCTGTGCGTGAGAGGGACTATGCTGGCCGTCGAGTTGATGGGGATAGCTGCCGTCAATGGATCTGACAGGTGGGCGAGAGGGCGGCGTCGTGCCGTAGAGCAATTGGAGATCGACAGAGAGAGAGAGAGACAGAGGGAGAGGAAGGAGTGGTGGCTGATGGAAAGGATGAGAGAAGAATGTGACTGGGAGATTAAAACAGAAAACCCTAGCATTTTTATAGGGAGAAAAAACGGGCAGCCCGGGTAACCGGTATCCGACCCGTATTTACCCGAAAAATACGGGTCGGTTCGGGTACGGGTCTGTTCTCAGCGGGTCTTCAAAACACCTACCCGTACCCGGTATTTTTGGCCGGGTACGGATCGACCCGCGGGTCCGGGCCTTTTTTTGCCAGGTCTAGGTTTGTATAAAGAACAAAGGGGGGGTATTTTGGGTATGAAAATTGCATAAAGTAGTGTGTCAGTGAATCTTTTCACGGAGTTGGGTCTGCCGTTAAATGTGTAATTGTGTGTAATGCGGGTACAAACCTCGAGAGGGGGGGGACGGAGTGTAATTTTTAAAAATAACGATAGTAGAGTGTAATTATGACAAACCTCAGGTGGTTTTAGTGTAATTTACCCAAAAAACAAAGACAAGAGAATCTCCGGATCCCATAATATAACCATAATATATAATTACCATATATGGGACATTGGGATGCCAGCATTACGTGATGCAAGTGATGAACCAACCCCCATGAATTATTATCAAAAGGCCATTTCAACTAAATGACGTGACCCAACAAATTGTCCCAGGCAACATGAACTAGTTGAGGACATCCGGAGTATCCAATACCATGCATAAACGGGGGACCTCTACTAGATTCTCCAGAGGCCCCCAAAAGTCAAACACAACATGAGACTTCGGCCTACTGGTCCAACATTTAACGAAGGTCTTGTGTTCCTGACTATTAATTTTATTGTTCATTGGAGTTTAAATCATTACATTTCACGACTATAAGCCTTCACTAGTGATATTTTACTGCTCTCTCAGTTGGCAAAGCCTTTAGTTCTTTTCGACTTATATCACACTTCGGCGCATGCTCAATGTTGTTCTCTAGCCGAGTCGACAGTCGTACACCGGTTAATCACCTACGATTAGCTTATTTTGCAAGGAAGAGCGCACACTATTTTTTATGAATTGGGTCGTTCCTTCTCGACAGGTTTCTTTTTTGCACCTTCAAGCTAAGGCGGCAGTTTTCGCCCGCCCTAGGGCTTGTAGTTCTAAGAGGGTTCCCGACTTCATATTTTCTTATTGTCCATATGCTAGTAATTATATTTGAGTGTGTCAGACCCTTTAATTTTTGTAAAACTCTGATTTGTTTAATAATATTATATTGGTAGGATTTTTGCCCTTCACTTAAATAATACATGCTGTAAACAAGTATGATTGTTCATTTTCTTGAACATTACATACTATGCTCTAGTAAATGTTATAATTTCTTCAGAAACAACCTGAAAAAATATATGTGCGCAATTTCCTTAAAGGAAAAAAATTGGCTGCTACCCCGGTTGGAGGAATCTTTCCCTTACCCCCTATATAACGACAATCAATGGTCTCTAAATATTTTTAATAGCTTTTATTTAGTGACGCTAAAAAAGTGCTGCTAATAATTGTCGCTGAAAGTGTTAGAAGAAAAGTCACTAGAAACATTTAGCGACTATTAATTGTCACTATATACGGGATTGGAAGAAGATTCATACAATTCAGATAGAAGTCAAAGTTTGTTCTTCCTTGCATACGCGACAAGAATACACTCCAAAGCTAAACCAAACTACGTCGATTCTTCCATTGACGGACGGTGGTTGCTTTAACTTCAAAGTTGAACTTCATCTTCTGACCATCCAGGATAAATAGCTATGAGGCGAATATGTCAATGCTTCGATGGTCAAAGCTATTGGGATTTGGGTGGTTTACCAGTGGGAACTGGGAAGAGGGCCTAGCTCTAAACAAACCTCTTTAATATCTTTTCAAGCCATGATTGAAGGCACCATGTGAAAGGTATAAACTTTAGTCAGCTGGTACAACTGTATCTGCTAGTGTTCCCGTTTCCACCACTGGAATCTAGATGTGGTGCTGTAGAGGCAGAGTTTGTTGCTAAAGCAACTAGCCACGAGTGACCTCTGTGATGGAGTAGTTTACTGGGGTTGACATGTTGGGGATGTGTTGGAGGCCATTCTGTCATGATTTCTGTAAGGAGATGAACTCTTTTTAGCTTTATGGAAATATGGATGTCCCTTTCATTTTGTCACTTTGAATGAACAAGAGAAAGTTATGCTTTCTCACATGACAAACTTTCCATGGATCTTTACAAACATGGTTGTCGTAAGGTTATCGGTGAAGGGAACTGATAACATGCATGGGTTATTATAGCTGGTTATGTCTAGTTATAAAGTATTATTTTGATTACAGTTTGCTTAAATACGTACAGTCCAATGACAGTCAAGACTATAAGTTGGTCATTCTTCCTGCTTTCTTTGTATGATTAAGACGAGAACAATGTTATACCCTTAGTAACGTTATCAACGTGGTGCACAAATTAGCTGCAAGAGATGCAACATTTCATGTGAAAATCTTGTAACGTGAAGGGAAAAATTACGAGACCAACTCCGAAATACTTTCACTCACCGACATTAATGGGGTTATAAATTGTCTTTCTATTTTTAGTTTTTGGACTCAACTAAAGCTTACAACGTACTATTGAGATAATAATTTTGGATCATCAACCCAGTGACGAGAGCGAGCATCACCTGAGCGAAGTTATGGATTATAACTTCATCCCAAAAATTAAAAGATGCAACAAGATTACTGCTGCCTCCAAGCACATTTTTTATCATTTAAAATCACGTCAACTATGTTAAGAATTTACTCCTGAAATCTAATTGTTCAAGTTGATTCTGTAGTAATATGATCGGCTAAGCCTTATTTGGCCACCCCGGGAATAACTGTTCATGGCCATTATGGAGAAATCTTTTACGAAAGAGATGGAAAGAAGAACTTATGATTAGCTTTTCGGAATTTTTTTTGAATGATATTCAAGAAAAGGGTATGTTAGAAAATTTTATAAAATTAGAGAAACTCCTCTTCTTGGATGAAATTATCAAGGAATACTTAGACACTTCTACAAAACCTTCGTATAGTAATCCACAAATTAAAGAAACGATCCAATTAATCAGATCGAATCATGTTTCGACGTAGATCACAATAACAACAACATTGTCGTCGTCCCCTTCATTGCTTTTTCACTTTCTGCACTGTTTTTCTCTTTTTGCTAAATATGCAATCTTTCAAATTTGAGCTTTTAGACATTGAAGTTTTCTTATTGGACCATTTTCCACACATGGGAGAAAATCCTACACTTAATTACATTACACGGAAACCAGAATTATGGCAGACTCATGAGTTGGGCTTAGACTCATTGCTGCAGCCACCGCCAAGCATTGTCCTTTGCAGCAATGACTACTCTGCCTAAACTACATTAAATTTGGTAGTTGCTTCACCCTGATTTGTGTCAAAAATTGGGGTTCGACTCATATTGCCACCACAAAGCCGTGCTCTTTAGCCCAAGTATAGCCTATCACCATTATGAAACCAACAACCTGCCACTTGTTGGTGATGATCCATTTCTTATTAATTGTTCGTTGACCAGCTCTTTTTCCCCATTTTTTGCTTTCATTAGAGAATTGCTTATAAAAAATTAGGTCATTAGTTACAAGAGCAATGAACCAACTTTCCAATCATAGCCAAATAATAGTTTTTTTTTTAGTTATTTTATTTTTCAATTAACCAGAAGAGTTATTATATTCTATTACAACAAAAATTGAAAAGAATAATGAATCTTTGAGTCTATCTCATAATTACACTAAAACAATGTTTCAACAGTTTATCCAAAGCAAATTCAACATTGAACTGAAATTATGTGAACTTTTAGCAAGGAAAGAGCAAATTTTTTTTTGAACTTTTGTACCTGGAATTTACAAAATTTACAAAACAAAATTACGCTAAGTTGTTACAAATATCATCAAGTAAACACAACTTGATAGATCTAAATAGCATAAACTTAACTCAAAAACAACTATGTGATTCTTTTTCCTTTTCTTTTCTTCTCCTTCTTCTCCTCTTTATTTTTTTGAAATTCTATAATAAAATAAAAGTCTATTCTATAACCTCCCCTCTAAGTCAAAAGAAAAACTAGTTCCTCTGTCCAACGTAGAGTTCAATACTTTAAGGTTACTCTAAGGTGATCTTTCTGAAGGACCACTCTCCTTTGATGGGACGTGAAGCCACATCCAGTGCCACGTCCAGTGTTGTCACCGGTCGAAAAATCACATAAAATTTTAGCAATGGCTATAAAGTTAATGATAATGACATGACCTCACCCCACAAATCATAGAGACATGTCGTCCTTCATAGACCTAAATTCAAGAACCAAATATCAAAGGTTTGGATGAAAATATGTAGCCATGGCAGAGAATAAATGAATCCCAGACTAAATTTAGTAGTAAATAATGAGAACCAGTGGAAACCAACACTCATAACAAAAGTTACACCGCATTACAACAGAGATGCTCAAGAAGGAGTCTGCAGTATTACACAAAGAAAAAAAAAAAAGAACATGAAAGAAAGGCAAAAACCCATACACACATAGTACAATCGAGCATTTCGAATTGAGCTCCTCTACCCATCTAACCGAGGAAGAGGTTATCATAAGTCTATTGGTAAATGGAACTAATAACATGCATGGGTTATTGTAGCCGGTTATTCCTTAGTTTCAAAGTATTGTTTTGACAAAAGTCAATAGTTCGCTTAAATGCAGTCCAATTCTTTAGTCAAGACTATTTGTTGGTCATTTTTCCTTGTTTTCTTTCTACGACTAAAATGGGTGGGGGCCCTTTTAGTTACTACTCCTTAGCTTGGGGTTCAATTATTCACTACGATTTCGGATGTAAAACTGCGAGGGATGGCGTCCCATCCCAAGCATGCAATCACAACCATGACGTCATATGCGAACATGAAAGCTTGATTAGGGAGTTCGACTAAGCCGATTTCCTCTGCTTCTTGCGGGTAAGCGGAGTGGTGACCCTTAACCCTTACACCATACAAAGCGACAGTGACTCCATACGGGGATGACATGATTGTTAAGGAAAGTTTTTTATGGTGTTTTTGGCCAAATGTAAGACGAATAACTAGGTTTTTTCATCCCCTAAGAGGAAAAAAAGAGAAAAAACATTTATCATTATTGAATTGTGCTACTCTTCGCTTCGGAAGCGAAGCAGCAGCGAAGAGCAACAAAAGTCAAGGCCTTATTCATTCCTATGAAGGAATAGAGGCCTCGGGGAAAAAGAAGGACGACTACTTTTGGGGAGCTCTCCGCTCAAAAAGGGCAGGGGTTTACTTTATTCCCAACAAATTAACAGCAAAAGATGTAACATTTGACGTGAAAACCCTCTAGAGTGAAGGAAAAATTACAAAACCAACTCCGAAATACTTTCACTCATCAACATTAATGGGATTACAAATTGACTTTCCTTTTTAGAAGTAACTAGAGCTTACAACCATGAAGATAGTAATTTGGGATCATCACTCAATGACCAGAACAAGCATCACTTAAGCAAAGATGGATTGAAACTCCATCCCAAAAAATGAAAGATACAACAAGATCACAGTTATTGTTGTCCAGACCTCCAACCATATTTGATCATTTAATATTACGTCAGTTCTGTTAAGAATTTGCTCTTAAATTTCTATACCGATCAACTATATTTCACAGCGTGACGACGCACATCACCCCAATAGCATTATCATCCCTTTATTAGGCTTTTTTTCTTTCTCCATTATTCTCACTTTTCGCGTATATGCAGTTTTTCAAACTTGAGCTTCAAACATCAAAGTGAGTTCTCTCTTTTCTCGTTACACTTTTACATTCTTAGTCACACGAAAACCATAATTGTCTACAACTTGGTAAGTGTCACCCTTGAAACCAGAATTGTGGCAGACTCATGAGTTCGGCTTAGACTCATTACTGCCACCGCCAAGTATTGTCCTTTGCAGCAACGAATAATCCACCTAAACTACATTAAATTGGTAGATGCTTCACCCCGAATTGTGTCCAAAATAGGGGTTCGACTCATTACTGCCACCACAAAGCCGTATTCTTGTGAGTAAAAGCAAGTCCAAGTATAGCCTACCACCATTATGAAACCAACAACCTGTCACTTATAATTGTTCCTTAACCGGCTCTTTTTTTACATTTTTTGCTTTCATTCGAGAGTTGTATTGATAAAAAATTAGGTCATTGGTTATAAGAGTACTGGACCTACTTTCTAATCACAGTATGAATCAACTGAAACCCAATCTTCATATGAGTCAACCGGAACCCGAGCAATAATCCAATCTTCATTCAATTCGAATCGAAGTATGAATTAGAGTATGAATCAACTGAAATCCAAGCTTCTTAAAAAAACGGGTGTTAAAATATCACATCTACTACACATTGTAATGAACTCATATATCGACAAAGTTTTTCAACTTCGTATTAACTTGTAGTCCTTACATCCCCATGTCCCTGTAACTATTTGACCACTTGTCCAGATAATATTATTATTATTATTATTGCCGTCATTCTCAGTTAATCTAGCCCATACAACCCCGCATGGATGTCGCTCTTCAGCTTCTTAGTTATCTTAAACACATGATCTATGCGTCTAAGCAAACTGTGATTTTTATTTAATTTGTCTAGTGACACGGCATTCAACTAGGCAAAGAAGCAGTCTATCATCCCTCGCTCGTCCTTATATTACGAAAATTGTGCTACTGTCGATACCACATGAGAGCTTCATGTTTAATGCGTCAACTGGTCTGTCCTTCACGTTGTCGTAAATCTAATTTTTCACTAGCGTACTAAGCACGTTCAAATTTACCGTCACTTTGTTCATGCAATACTTCAAAAATGTTTAACCAAATTTGCCAAAGTATCAGACATGTTCAATAAGTCCCTTAGCCATGACCAAAAATTTCATCACAAATCTAAGCTGGACATTTATGACCTCCACTCTCCACCTCAAGGGGGTGCGGACCTATCGTGTATCATGTAATAATCATTTGCTACACTTGATTTTGGCAATCTTATGAGTAACTATGCAATCTAATACATAATTCTGTGAATATTTGTAGGAGTAGTTTATGTTCTACTTGTCTACATGTTCAGAATTTAGAGGGTGTTTGGGATTAATTTTGGGATGGTCAAACTTGATTTAATCTAGATCAAATCAAGTTTGTGAGTGCTTGACAGAACATATTAAGAGATTTAATCAATTTCAAAAAGGTCAAACTGATTAAATTCACAATCCTGAAAAGTGAGGATTATGAAATAATCACTTTTCTCATAATAAGGTTTGACCTTCTAATTTACCATAATATCCTCATATTTCTCACAAAATGACACATCATACCCGTTAACTAATTTGTAAAGTTTTTGTACTATAAGCACTAATGTGAGATCGTTGGTGTTTTTAATTTAAAATAAAAAATAAATAACTTTTGTAGGTAAATGAAGATAACTATTTGATAATTTATTTGTGTAATATGGTTAATTACAAATAAAAGTTATCTTAACATCACCTTTCTAAATGGGTATTAAAAATTTATTTATTAAGTATCTTCTATGATCATTTTCTCATAGCGGAACTGATTTAAGCATTTTTTATCCAAACACTTTTATAGCTTTCAGTTAGTTTACATCTACTTTTGTCAAATGGTAAAGTAATTCTGCTTAAAATAGATTAAATCTAATTTTGAAAACTGATTAAGATTTAAGCATAATTTCGCTTTTTAGAATCAATCTCAAACGTGTTGTTAATGTAAAAGCAGTAGCAAGTTTACGGCATTAACTATATGAGATTATGAACTTATTCAAATGAAGCCATAATTTTGTGTTACAATAAAAATATTCAGTGTATCAGTAAGAGATA
This sequence comes from Escallonia rubra, assembly GCA_033065855.1. Taxonomy (NCBI): domain Eukaryota; kingdom Viridiplantae; phylum Streptophyta; class Magnoliopsida; order Escalloniales; family Escalloniaceae; genus Escallonia; species Escallonia rubra. The sequence goes on along the minus strand of JAVXUO010002581.1, from coordinate 410,048 downwards.
AGACGTGGTGTGAAGGACACATGAGATCTAATAAGATAGAGGTATTCTCAGACAATAAATAATTAATATTTATTATTCTCTTATCTCAATTTTTCGATTATATCACATCATCTCTATTACCGTTACATAAAAAAAAATCATAAGATTAAGTCGCTTAGAGCAAAACATCACCACTCATATGCATTGCATTGTACCTAAAAGAAAGATCCAATAAAGATCATGATTTATATCCTTAAACTTCCAAGTTTCGACACCTTTAATAGCATTCCCAAAAAATGTGCAAAAACTTCTCTCATAAAATTACTATCAACGCGTCTCTCAAGTCTCAACAAGCATCAAAAGGCGAAAATTGAGAACTTTTTGGCAGTTTTCCTAATTGCACGGCAGTAAATATGGTAATCAACACTCCAATTTGAAAAAAGCACATGGTGGTTAAGTCCACAAAACTCAAGCTTGACCATCTACTTCCTTAATTTCGATACCGGCCCGACGCCGTATAATAGGCAATCTTTATACTATTTGACAAGTTAAATTTAGAGTTTGTTTGGATGAGATAATTGAAGAGGGGATTTCAATTTTATAGAGGATTTGAAAATACATCACACCAAATTTCTTGTTTGGATTATGATGAGATGGATTTATCAAATTTTAGGAGGGATTTAAAAAGGGGATTTGGTGTGCCAAAATCCCCTCTAGAAATAACCAGTCAAAACTAGTTATTTGACAAATCCTTTCTACAAATATAGAAATAAAGTGACTCTTTGTTTCCATAATTTTAGTTACCTTCTTCCATTAAAAAAGGAAACTCTATCTCATTAGTTTGTATTCATACACCATTAAATTATTTGGGTTAAAATTTTTAAATGTAAATCTCAAATAAAATACTCGCTTCTAGAAAACCGTCCAAACACTAAATTTGCAATTTATAAATTTGTAAATTAGTGAATTTTAAAATTAATGGATTTTGAAATGCAGGATAATTTGAAAATTTTCATCCAAACACACTCTAAGACAATAACAATCTGTAAAAATCAATGATTATGCCTACTGTATCTATTTTGAAGAAAATCGAGAAAGTTAAGAAAATAAAATTTAAAAAACCAGAGGAGCTACGGCACAAATGAATAAAATCTTAGCCAATTTAATAAATGAATTATACTCCTTTCGTCTCATAAAAATCGATCATAATTCTTTTTTAGGCCGTCTCACGAAATTGCTCATATCCAAATAAAGAAAGGTTCTGTAGGTACTTTTACATTTTATTTTTTTTATATTTTTTGTTCTATCTCTCTCTTTACATTTAAATCTTCATTAACTCCATTTTCTCTCTCTTGACACATTTTCTTACACTTTTTTTATTCAATTCTTTTTTCATATTTAACACTCCAATAACATATTTTCTATCTTCCGATCCACTTTCTTCTCCTCCTCGCTTTAAAAGGTAGAATAGAAAATATATAATACATTATTTTTTTATTTTATGTGTAAAAAATTAATTAAATTACGTTAGACGGAACAAGTATTAGGTTATTTTTGTCACGGTAATACGAGGTACACTGTGATGCGACCAAGCACACAACCGTACGGCCGCACCCAGCTGTCCATGCAGCCACGACCACAAGATCCCCGCCCACAGAAGACGCGGCTTGTCCAGCCTGGCGAACCCATAAAACCAGATTTCATTCCTTCCTCTCTCCTCCCACTCAATCAATCCCCATGGGCCCCAACCCCCAACCAGATTATTCAACTTCTAATTACCAAACTACCCTCCGCTTTCTTTCTATCACCTCAACGCACTTCATTCCTCTTTATCTTATCACCTTCACATGTTCCAAACACAAATCCAAACAAAAAAATGCCACCAACGCTCCACCTCCTCACCACCGCCTTCCTCCTCCTTACCGTACATTTCCCGGCGACCGGGGCGGTGGCTGGCCTCCCGGAATTCAGAGAAGCTCCGGCCTTCCGCAATGGTAAGGAATGTGCGAAACCAAATGACGATTCAACCATCCACGTGGCAATGACCCTTGATACTACCTACCTAAGAGGATCCATAGCGGGGGTATTCTCGGTACTCCAGCACGCGACCTGCCCGGAAAACGTCGAGTTTCACTTCCTCGCCTCCGGCCGCCGCGCCGAGCTCCGCCGTACCGTCGCCGCCACATTCCCCTACCTCAACTTCCGCCTCTACCACTTCGACACCAATCTGGTCAAGGGCAAAATCTCCTCCTCCGTCCGCTCCGCACTCGACCAGCCGCTCAACTACGCCAGGATCTACCTCGCCGAGCTCCTCCCCGCCGCCGTCCGCCGCATAATCTACTTCGACTCCGACCTCATACTCGTGGACGACGTCGTAAAGCTGTGGAACACGGACCTAAACTCCCACGTTCTCGCCGCACCTGAATACTGCCACGCGAACTTTACATACTACTTCACCCCAAGGTTCTGGTCAAGCCCAAACCCGAGATTTTCAGCTGCTTTTGAAGGTAAAATCCCTTGCTATTTCAACACGGGCGTGATGGTGATCGATTTGGATAAATGGCGAGCAGGGAGGTACACGGAGAAGCTGGAGCGCTGGATGAGGATACAGAAGAGATACCGGATTTATGAGCTGGGTTCCTTGCCACCATTTTTGCTGGTTTTTGCCGGGAATGTGGAAGGTGTGGAGCACAGGTGGAACCAGCACGGGCTGGGTGGAGACAACCTCGAGGGGTTGTGCAGGGACCTGCATCCCGGCCCGGTGAGTTTGCTGCATTGGAGCGGGAAGGGGAAGCCATGGCTGAGACTGGATTCGGGGAGGCCGTGTCCGTTGGATGGGCTGTGGGCGCCGTACGATCTGTTCCGTCACGCGCCGTTGTTTTCGGACAGCTGATGTACTGGATTGTAGCTCCCCGTGAATAATTGGGAAAGTTAGTGAAGACACACAATCGACAGTAGTTGTGGGGCAAAAAGACGGAACAGGACAAAAGTGTAAAGAGAGGGGGGGAGGAAGGACCGGAGGTTACGTGAAGACGAAGGGCAATTTTGTAGGGATCTGGTGTGGGTGATGTTCGGGTGGCGCGTTCGGTTAAGATGATTTTGACCGTTGGATTAGGATCAGTCCACGATGATGGTGATGATGAAGAGGTTTGCGTTTGTACTGTTCTGGGCAGTGGTTGGATCCTTTCCTTTGGATCCTTTTGGTGGTGGGGGAATAGAAATGGTGTAGTCACTTTCACCTACTTTTGTTTATTTTTCGAACGTATTCATATTGTTTGATTCATGTTTGTAAAATAATAATAATAATATCCTTTTCTTTAGTTTGCGTTCCATTTTACAGAAGAATAATACATCATGTAAAGATTACTTTACGTGGGTTGCTCACTTTGTTATTGCGATCATAATTAGGAATTCATTCATGTACTTCTATAGGTGTTTTTTTATTCGACAATGATACCCATATGTATCATGTAAATAGAAGCACGTGCATGATTAAAGGGCAATCTCGCTGCCCTAGTAAGAGGGTAGCGATAAATGGAGGGTTTGTGAATTGAAGATGCCGGATCTATTAAAGCTGGAGGATGCGCACTCCACTCACTCGAGCTGCGGATTGCTTTGACCTAGCCTTGGGAGGACCCCTTCAACTTCCTCTGTAAACCGCGGTGGTACTGTAAATCATTGTTATCAATACCGTAACGGTACTGATCGATACGTACCGTTTTTGTCTTCTATTGGTATGATATCCCTTACACTTTGTACCGGTCAAAATACTGCTCTATACCGGTTGTACTGGCCGATACAGGTTATACTGGCCGAGAATTACATATTGGGCGAGATATTGTGTTTTGTAGCGGTTTCTTAAAAAATCTTAAAGTAACAATTTTTGTTAGAATTTTGTAAATTAATCATATAACGACTAAATAGAAAAACAATCTAAGTTCTATTATACCAATCAAAGCCTCTTGCTCAGAATATTCACTTAACTTTGATTTACTTTATACCTGGAAGCTTTGACCATATTTTTCATCTATACGATGTACTGCTTTACACACGTGCGCGAACACACACACGTGCGCGAACACACACACGTGCACACACAAAAATAGTTTATTCTTGAACCCAGATTATTATTGAACAAATAGATTATTCTTACATGAGAATTTGTGAATGAGATTGTTGAAAAAGGAGATAATCCTAGAAGAGATAATTGAATAAGCTATGTTTTCAATGTCACAAAACGGGAACAAATAGCTTATCAGGCATTCAATAATTTATTTGAAAACTAACATAATTCAAGCTGTATAGAACAAACAGTTTATCGTTATCGTAAAAAAGCTGTGAGTAAGAATATATATATATATATATATATTGTCAGTTTGCCAATGAGTGAATATTACAAATGTATATTATTGATGAAAAATTTGAGACGGTGCTGAGACGATACCGGTACCGATACGTACCATTTCATGGAAAAAAAGGTAAGCACCCTGATATGGTATTCATAACTATGTTGTAAATCGCCAACAAATGTGATCCATGGCTCTAGCCCTTGTATCAGTCGGAGTTAGGGATCTAATGCAATTCTTTGCATCTTCCTGTTTTTTGTTACCCTTTAATTTGGTACTCCGAAATACGAATAGTCCTTATATTTACTTTGCTTTCTCCAAAGTCACGCTGGCTACTTTTTAGGACCACTAGATGCAGAGGCGGAGGCAGCCAGGGGCACAGGGGGCAAGGGCGGAACTAGGCTTGTACGAGGGGGTGCTATAGCCCCCCTCAGATTTTGAAAAAAAATATTAAAATATATATATAGTGTTTTTTTTTCATTTGCAACTTTTCCTTTCTCTCTCTCTCCTCCTCTCTCGGCCGGCTCTCACAATCTCACACTCTCACAGTCACTGGACACCGGCTCACCGCGGCACGCCGGCACCTCTCCAGCTCGGCAGCTCTCCTCCTCTCTCGGGCTCTCGGCTCTCTCAGGCGTGGCGTCAAGTCAAGCTCTCACGAGTCACGCCGGCATCTCTCCTCCTCTCTCGGCAGTCGGCTCTCTCAGCCACCGCGGCTCGCCGCACGCTGGCACCACCCACCAACCCGCGGCCACCGGTCGTCGGCTGGGCTCATCAGTAAGGTAACGCCGGTCACCGGTCACCGGTCGCCGTCCCCCGATTCCGAAGCGCGAAGCCGGCGATTGGCGAAGGCCCTCCCCAGTCCGGCGGTCCCCACCCCAACTCTGGCCAGTCCCCATCTATCTCCGGCGACTCCGGCCAGATCTGGCAGATCTAAGTTCACCTCTAAGTTGGCCAGTCCCCACCCAACTCCGGTGACGCCGTATTGATTTCTGAGGACTGAGGTCAGTGTGCATTTTGAACAATTTCTTTTGCTATTGAGAATTGATTATTTGATTAATAATTTTAGGTTGTTAGTTGTGTATTTGATAATTTAGATTATTAATTGATGCTTTATGGATGTTAATCGCGCATTGAGCACTTAGATTTGAGATTGTTGATGGAGGATGAGACCCAATTGGATTTTTATCCCATTTGAGCATTGATTATTTGATTGATAATTTTAGGTTGTGTTAATTGTGCATTTAAAAATTGAGATTATTTTCATGCTGATTATATGTTGTTAATTGTGCATTGAGCATTTGAGAATTGAGAATGTTGATGGAGGATGAGACCCAATTGGATTGAGATGTCGGATATGTGATTTAGTTGAATGGTGGGTTGAAATTAAGTTAATTAGGTTAACACGATAATAAAACATGACTGGAAAAGTAAAAGAATAAAATATGTGTAATTAACTAGGTTATTTGATTGATAATTGATGGATTGATACTTAAAATAAAATATATTTTTTTTCAGAATGGAAAGGTTCTATCAAAAGAAACCAAAGGTGGAAAAGTTATTAAAGTCTAATAAGAATGAGTCTCCGATTCCAACAGTAACGGACAAGGCTTCCATTGTGTATCGTGATATTCATTCCGGACATTCAAGCAGAGCTAGCGATGAGTTTAATTCTGACGAGCTTATTGCGGATCCTGGGTTGCGTCTGAATATTTTGGATTATGGTCCTAATGTTCGAGATAAAGTTCGACGAGCGTATTGGTCGAAAGGTCCTTGCCAACCTCGTCACCACAATTTTCCATTTACACAATTAGGAACTCAGTCTCGTCGATTTGTTTCTTCTTGGTTTGACATTTATTCGAGTTGGTTGGAGTATAGTGTAGCAAAAGATGAAGCATATTGTTTGTGTTGCTACTTGTTTGGAAGTGCTCATGGGGAGCAAGGGGGTGGTGGTACTTTTGTTAGGCATGGTTTTAACGATTCGAGAAAGAAGGAGAAATTGCAAAAACATGTTGGAGAAGTTGGTAGTGTACACAACCTTGCTTTAACTAAGTGTCAAGCCTTTGATAACCCTCAGCAGAGTATTGAAGTAGTTTTGTCCAAGCAAACAGATGAAAGTAGGCTTCAATACCGTACTCGCTTGACTGCATCAATTGATGTTATTCGGTTTCTTTTACGTCAAGGCTTGTCTTTCCGTGGGCACGATGAATCTGATGAATCTGAAAATCAGGGGAATTTTCTAGAACTGTTAGAGTTTATTGCTGATTACAATGAAAATGTGAAAAAAAGTCGTGTTGTCGAATGCTCCTCAGAACCTCAAATTGACATCACCAAAAGTTCAGAAAGAAATTGTTAGTGACATTGCCGGAGAAATAAGAGATGCAATTGTTGGGGACATGAAAACTGAATTATTTTCCATCTTAGTTGACGAGTGTCGTGATATTTCAATCAAAGAACAAATGGGAGTTGTCTTGAGATATGTGGACAAAAGAGGACGTGTGATTGAACGTTTTCTTGGTATTGTCCATGTTGCTAATACCGCTGCCTTATCATTGAAAGACGCGATTGACAGTTTATTTGCAATGCATGAATTGAGCATTTCAAGAATTCGTGGACAAGGCTATGATGGAGCAAGTAATATGCAAGGTGAATTCAATAGTCTTAAAACATTAATTCAGAGGGAAAAGTGCTTATTATATTCATTACTTTGCTCATCAACTTCAGCTAACTCTTGTAGCCGTTGCAAAAAAACATGCTCAGATTGCATTGCTCTTTAATTTGGTTGCTAAGGTAGTCAACACTGTGGGAGTTTCATGTAAGCGAAGAGATGCTATTCGAGAAAGTGAAGCCATTAGACTTGCTCGTGACCTTGAGAGTGGTGATATCGTCAGTGGTCGAGGTTTAAATCAAGAAACTAGCATCAAAAGAGCAGGAGAGACCCGTTGGGGATCACATTACGGTGCATTATTGAATTTGAGTCAAATGTTTGCTTCAGTGATATGTGTGCTCAATAAGGTTGTTGAGGATGCTACAAATTATGAACAGAGAGGTGAAGCATTGGGTCTTTTGAACTCGGTGCCAACTTATGATTTTGTCTTCAACATGCATTTGATGATAAATATTTTGGGGATGACGAATGAACTTTCACAAGCATTACAAAAGAAAGATCAAAACATTGTGAATGCAATGAAGTTGGTAAGTATAACAAAGCGACGATTGCAGGACTTTAGAGATCGAGGGTTGGAAGACTTGCTGGAAGAGGTCTCACAATTTTGTGTAAAACATGATATTGACGTATTGGACATGAGTGCGAGGTTTGTAGCCCCGGGGAGGCAAAGACGTAATGCTGAAGAAGGTACAAATTTTTACCATTATCGTGTTGATATTTTTTTAACGGTTGTTGATTTGCAAATCAGTGAGTTGAATAATTGTTTCAGTAAGGTAACCACGGAGTTGCTTATATGTATGGCATGTCTCGATCCAAGTGATGGTTTTTCTACTTTTAATAAGCAAAAGTTGATACGTCTTGCACAGTTTTATACATATGACTTTTCGCCGATAGAGCTTAGGGTACTTCAAAGTCAGCTCGAGACTTATATTATGGATGTGCGCTCCTGTGAAGAACTTTATGAAGTCAGGGGAATTGGTGAACTTGTTATAAAGTTAGTTGAGTTGAAAAAGGATGTGATATATCCTTTGGTGTTCTTGCTTTTGAGATTGGTCTTACTTTTACCTGTTGCAACTGCTACTGTAGAAAGAGATTTCTTTGCAATGAAGATAATAAAGACTCGACTTCGGAATCGCATGGGAGACGAATGGATGAATGATAGCTTGGTTTGTTACATCGAGAAGAATGTCTTCAAAACTATTACAAATGAGACTATTATCAAACGCTACCAATATTCGACGCCTCATCGAGTAGTTATTTAGTGCTTTCGTTTGTAAACACTGAAATGTGTATTTTGTATTCTCTTCTTTTGTGTTGTAAAGAGTCCTTAGTGACTCTCATGAAACTTAATAAGACCTTTTAGATGCTTTTTAGTATGTTTTGTGTATTATCGAAAAGTGCACTTTGTTTTTGTGTGCTATTTTACTTATAAAAATATTTATCTCCTTCGATATATTTTTAGCCCCCCCGGGATGAAATCCTGGTTCCGCCACTGACAGGGGGGCACGTGCCCACCTGCCGCCTTCGAGTTCTCTGTCATTTACAGTACACCAACAATGGTGCCTCTGCTGCTAACATGGATGAAGATGAAGTCCTCTTTATTGACTACCTCCACCGTCCATTGCATCAACATCATTCACCTTAACTTTTAGGTTAGGCGGTATATAACAACTTTTGGGGAGGAAACATGTTAAGGGAGGGGGAAAGAAGAAGAGAAGGTAGCAGTAGTAGATGGATGATGTGAATGATGATCTACTGGGATGTTACGGTGCTGATATAATTGAAAGTGATATTGGATATGATGGTGGATGTTGATGTCAACAGAAGGGGAGATAGAGAGAAGAAAGGAGATAGATTTATGGATGATTTTAAAGGCTGAAACAAATTTCAGCCATTGATCATATTAAGGGTCTGACAATGCAAAAACAGAGCTGCATATGTTTTAATAGTGCCACTAACATATGACGCTATACAAAGAAAATGCCACGTTAAATATATGATACGTTTACAAAATCGGACTTAAATTAGAAGCGCAAGAAAATAAAACACCTCAAAATTAAAGAGGGACACTTTAATAAGCATCCTAAATAAATGCCCCATTTATACAATATTTTATTGAGAGTAGGACATATCACCTCTACTGTAATACAAAAATGTAACTATATGTAATTTAGCAATCTTTTGCAATAAAAGTTTAACAATAGCGACAAAATTCGTTTAGTGACAATCTTTTGCCACTGAAACTCTTACAACATAAATGTTGAACAAAATAGGATCCTCATCCAATTTGTTATAGTGACCTAACTCCAATCTTCGTCTCTATAGTCATCTCTTTCGGCCCAAATTTGTATCACCTATATTTTCCTTTGATTTTTTTGTTCTTTCATACCTGGAGACCATGTGTTCGATGACATGTGTGACACATAATTTATTGAGTCTATTCTAGTCCAATAAAGTGCATGTTATATTTAACGTGGAATCAAATTGGCATAAAAATATATGGATTACGCTTAGATTTACTACGAGCTGGAAGTGAGTGTGTAAATTGGTAAAATTTAGGTAATTTCTCTTGTGCCTTTTCGACCTATGCTCGTTCGAGTTACCTGTCTGTTGGGTTCAATACATTTTTCACGATACTTAGGCTTAGGACTAGTTTTTTCTTTTTTGATCAATTAAGTGCCTACCTCATGCACAATTTCTAGCTCCACCACTGACTAGATGCGTTGTCATAGTTTTTCCACGGATACTCATTTGAGTGTGCTGCGTTTAGGTTGTAATGGTTAGTTTAATTTGATGCAACTTGGTCGGAAAGGAAAAGAAAAAGAAAAAGAAAGAAGAGAGGGTAATCAGAAAGAAACATGACAACCCTAATTAAGGCCGAAGGGTACACGATTAAAGGGCAATATCGTTGGCCTCATAGGAGGGTAGTCAGAAAAACACATGATAACCCTGACATAAGGCCCTAAGGCGCCAACATCTTTCTTTCTATAGGTGTTGATGTGTTTTCTTGACAAAGTGCACTAGTCTATAGTTCTTTCTTGAGAAATTGGTTGTACACTTGAGGCAATTGTCCAAATTTAGCCCATTTTGCTGTCTTCGCATGCCTTGTTTTCTTTCACACTAGTAGAACAACAGAATCGGATACCCTACTCCCCAATCAGTTTTGACACAAACATCAGCCGAAACTTGAATTCCTTGTAAAGTCTTGTTGACAATGATTCACAACATTATCGTTACGTGGAAAGTAATTTCTTTTCTTTTCTTTTTGGTAACATAGTTTTTCTAGTTGTCTTTGGACAAAAGAAATAGTCAGTAGGTCACGAGTCACGACATAGCCGTGAGTGACTGAACGTAACAAATGACCGCGGAGGTCAAAATGAGAACAGACTACCTACTAAGTTCTAGACATATTACAATCAAACCAAAGGAGAACATATATCTTACACATGCATAAGCCTAACGTATATTAACCTGCCAAGCCCTAGAAGTTTATAAGCAACACCAGAAGCTCAGTGGATCCAAATAAGAGCATAAAATAACACCGAATTTAAAGTTTACCTTACTGCAAAGTTATTGAATTGATCAATAGACAAAATCATCGAATCCTAAAACTGCCGCCATATCACTAACACCATGTTAAGTCTTGTCTTCAACCCGAAATTATGTTTAGCTAAAGGATAGGGATAAGCTCACCGGCTATAAAAACGATGTCAATTCCCATGTATAGTCAACAGTCTCGGGTGCATTGGCAAGTGAGATACTTGAGGTAAGAAAAACTTATATTTGTAGCTAAGAAGGTGCTTTCAGTGGTATGGCAAGACAATGTTTAACTTTGAGGAGGAGGAGGAGGAGGTAGGATGGTGATGATTTCTGGTGGATGATGCATCACAATGGATGGACCTCACTTACAAATCGAGTACCTGGTCCAAGCCCATAACAGTAAGTGAAAGCTTACTATTAGCTTAAGAAGAAATATTTGACGATTCATAGAGCCGATTTCTTAAGTTGTTTTAGCTGTTCAGTGGACACGCTTAAGAAAGCTTAATGCACTTTGTAGCAACAAAGCAATGTGCTGACAAATATTGACGAGTCTAAAGATAGACACTCTTATATATAATTTAAAATTGTAGACGGGATGCGCTTCCCACGTCATAGACAGACATGTAAAATGTTGCGCCCATGCCCAATTCGCTTTTTGACGGGCTATGTCCATCACGGTCTAAAAAACATGCAAGAGCACACCCAAATTTTGACAAACGGGTGAGGGTTGTCCACTTCAAATTGCACCGCTACATCTAGGACAGTTTCCATTTCTAGGGCAGATATAAGGGGTGGCAAGAACACCGCTTACTGTACCAGCGGTTGCTGATATTTAAGATGGAGGGGGGTGTCTTAGATCGGGAGCTAGCAATCCGGACGTATTGAAGAGGTTCCTTTGAGCTCCATGGCCACTCCCTTAGGAAGTTATCTGATTGTCCAAATCAATCCCATTTCTCATGCACTTTTTCTACAGAAATCGGGTATAAATATGTAAAGAATTTTATACCCATAACTAAACTTGTATATATCCTTAAATTATAGTACTGGTTCAATGTTTTTAGTTGATCCGATTTTACTTCGTCAAGCTAAAACTAGAACCAAGGACCGAAATAACTGTTGTTTTTTTGTTGCAAATGCTTATTATATTTTCTTAGGCCATGTTAACTACTCTAAATCTTGAATACTTGCTATGACAACTTGCTTCAAATTTGTCCCAAGTACATAATTGTTAATTTAACCGCGTCAATACAGTAAAACTCATGTAAACATTTTTGTCTAACGACTTTTCGATTCAAATAATAGTACACCGTTATATTCTTGCGATTGCAATTTTTTTTTATTATTATGTTAAACATGTACATTGGCATCCTTCTAAAGAACAGATCCTAGATCTGCGCCTGTCCATGCCCACTCCAAGGTGGATAGCCCACGAGTTCAGCCGACTGCCCTCTCCTAACCCAGATTAAATTTATTTCTTCCAGGCCCATGACCAATTCGAGTCTTAACGTGTTTCTCCCTTGGACGCTTTCGCTTCTCGTTAACGGTTGTTTCTAGTTTTGTTTATTTTCAGGAAATAGTTTAGATTTTTTTGCCTTGCGTGTTTTCAAACGACTTTTTATTTTTGGTATATATTTTTTTCTTTTCCTTTCCATTTCTTTATAGTGAATTTCTTTGGTGTTTGAAGAAATTGGTAGGCAGATTGTGGTCCATCGGCCCATTAGTGTGGTCTTTGACACGGCCCATTAACGGTGGTCTTTGGCACGGCCCAATAAGAAGAGTACACGTGCCATTTGTGGTCCAATATTCACCAATCCACTCGCGCCATTCTCATCCACAAATCATACCTGAAATAACTGTTTATTACCCACAAAAAAATGTTACAAAAAAGGCACTGGTGGCCTGCAATGCAATGCAATCCAAGCAAAATCCTACTGAACCATAATCCATCGCGATACGTATACACGTATATAAGCGCGCACACACACATCCACGTGTGCACTCCCATGGCAACTGTTGCTGCAGGTGGAGTTGGACTAGGTGGAGCGAAACTCCACTGCATCACCTCAAAGCCACCATCCCCATTCCTTGGCAATAGGCTCAAGCTCAAATTTGAATCGCACCCGCATGGAAAATCAACCATCTCAAGGCCAAAATCCCACGTGGTTTATGCAGCTGGATTGGAGTACATGGATGTTGTGCGTGATCTTTTCGTGGGTGTTGGGGTTGGGCTGCCCTGCACAGTGATGGAGTGTGGTGATGTTATTTACAGGAGCACACTGCCCAGATCAAATGGCCTGACTGTTACGGTTCCTGGTGCTATTTTGGCACTGGGTACTTTGTCTTACCTCTGGGCTACACCAGGTGTGGCGCCTGGGTTTTGGGACATGTTTGTTCTGGCTTTTGTTGAAAGATTATTTAGACCCACTTATAGAAAGGTATGCGTTTGTGTTATTTCATGTCTTCTTGCTTTAATTTAGCATGATATTTTTCGTTAGGCATGTTCTACAGTAGCTTGATAGAGCAGATGGTAACCTGGCATAGTATAATTTGATGTGTTGAGGGCTTGCACATGAATTAAGCTTTTAGGGCGGAGGATAACTTAAGATTGCATGCGATAACAGGACGATTTCGTGTTGGGAAAGAAGTTGGGTGAGGGAGCATTTGGTGTGGTCTATAGAGTTTCCTTGGCTAAGAAGCCCTCTTCAAAGGTATGTCAAGTGTTTGATAGAATTCCTCCATTAAATTTGTTATTTAAGTAGTCTTTGGTTCTCAAAATCATCCAGAGTGGTTTGTTTCGCAATTGGCTAAAAAGTGTAGTAATACGTTTATTTTTCATGATTGCTAAAAGCAAGGCGATTTAGTCTTGAAAAAGGCTACTGAATATGGTGCGGTGGAGATATGGATGAATGAACGCGTGCGGAGGGCATGTGCTAATAGCTGCGCAGACTTTGTGTACGGCTTTCTTGAGGTGGTGTTCTATCTAGTCTAGAACTTCTACCATTAATTAAGGATATGATTAGCACGGTTCAGACACTCTGCTTGCCATCTGATTTAATTTGTGCTCAAAATGCATACCAGAGTTCTTCAAAGAAAGGAGGTGAATATTGGCTCATATGGCGCTATGAAGGTGAAGCTACGCTCGCAGATTTGATGCAGAGTAAAGAGTTTCCCTACAATGTTGGTACTTTCTATCATTTAGCATTTTCCCACAATTTACGGTGAAATAATGGATCTTGCTTTGAAATTTAATCTACTTTTCTCTGTTTACTTTGTTATAGGTGTACGTTCATCTTTACATATCCCATGCAACCTTTTGATATCCCAATACTTGGATGCTTTGGATACTTTGTTTTTGCAACTACTTGCTTTCATGATGCTTTGAACCTTATTGAAGTAGCTCCCAACTTCAAGAGTATCTCTAGGTTACTGTAAATTAGCAAAGGGATCAAATGAGAATTTGACAAGCGCATAGATTAGTTTGCCGGAAGAAGGTTGTTCCGATTCTATTTCCTTCCCCTTAGGGAAGGAAACTAAGCTTTAGCTGTATTTGGCAGTTGGAATTGTGGAGGGATGAGACCTGAAGCTAAAACGTAAGACTAAGTGTGCTCTTAACGTCCCAATCCCCAATTACATCACACTCTCATCATAGACTACTGATACTATAAATACACCCCTTTTTCCCATGACTCCAATTTGGTAAGCAATTTTTCCTTTTTAACTTCGTCAGTTTGATCCAAGATAAACCATAAAAGGGTAAGTTAAAATAGCTGTGTAATCAATGACAGGTGCGCATACAGCGCATGTTTGTGAGTTTATACATTTGCATGTCATCCCTATTAATGAGACCATGTCTTGAGTGAAGCAATTATTTTTTCTGTACATTGCTTTGTTTGTTCTTGCGTTTATCAGTGGTTACAGTTGTCCCGCTTACCCCCTTATTTTTCCGTATTTTGTGTCAATATTCTGTAAGGAGAAAGAATTGATGAAGACGATACTCATAGAACAAGATCAGGTTGGATAATTTACAAAGTGCTTCAGGAATTTGGAATACTGTCGACCTTAATATTCCTATCAAGTTGAAGCGGAACTTTTATAAGATGCTGCGAGGCCAGCTATGCTATATGGTTCAATATGATGGGCGACCATGACAAAACTCACAATATAGACGAGTGTAACTGAATGAAAATGCTTAGGTGGATGTAGTCAACAAGGAGATATAAGAAAGAATGATATAGGCAGGAAGGTGTGGGTGTTGCCAATTGAGGAGAAGATGAGACAGAACTACTCAACTACCTAAAATGTTGTGGTACATGTTCAACGTAGGCCGTGAATTGCGACAGAGAGGAAAAGTGACTTGTGCCTAGTTCATGGGGGAAAGAAGAGGTAGGGTAAACAGCCATACCGTGGATAGAAGTGGTAAAAAAGGAATTCATATCAGCTGACATAAATCGGAAAAAATGGAAAAGAAGGTTCTATGTAGTCAACCTAGTGACCCCACGTAGTTCGGACAGATGGCTAGTTGAGTTAAATTTAGCCTATCAGGAGCGCAATCAGCTTACTGCCTCTTGCTAACCTGGCTTAGGACGATCAGCATGCATCCATGTTCTCAGATGTCTGTCTCTTAAAATCAAGTTAAAGGTTCACCCAGTTGAATTGCTTACCTTGTGCTTATCTCTAAATAAAAAAACATGAATTATGCTCCTTTTCTGTTGTAGTATTACTTTTTGTGTTTCTAATTCTTTTTCCATTAAAATCTAAGATACTTGTAGGGATTAGTTAAACCCCAGATACTTTCTGGTAATTTGACAAACTCCAGATTCCACTTGGCTATGATCAAAGGGTCGGAAATTATGACTTCGCCTTAGATGGGTGAGGACTTCATTCATGACCCCAAGTAGGATAGCACAACCCGAAACTACAATGTACATGTCTATGTGAGGTTGCTGAGGTGTGTCCTTTTCGGTGGATGGGCCTGTTTGGGATCCTTTCTTTGTAGGCATACACAGGATTGGGTAGTGAAGCCGATACAGTCACATTTACAGTGGATATAAAAGCACAGACGGGGTTAAATGGCTATACTTTTTTTTTCTCCTTAAAATACCCTTTTAATTTAAAAAGTTCACAACCTTTTGGGCTAAATTCACACATTTTGCCGCTAACGAGGTTAAAAGTTCCCGAATGCATCTTTTAGTTCAAAAGAGTATGGATTTAACCAAAAAGTGTGTGTGTTTAGCCCCACCAAATAGATATGGTACTAAGTCTCAGCTCACGTTTTAAAAACTCTATCAAAACCTAACCTTAAAAAATACCTACGTTAAAATCAATAATAGAACACCCTAATATTGGTTACTCCTTAGAGACCCATTCTTAAGTCCAGTTATTATCATATTCTTCTTCGTTATGTTCTTATCCTAAGCTGTACAGGCTATTGCAGGCACTAACTTATATATATGGTTGCAAACATATTGTCTACAAGCTCGACCAGGCTTTCTTTTTTGAAATTTCATGATGAATTCATTTTTTGTTCTGTATTTGGTTAAGTAGTGGGTTGTTTCCATTGTTGAAATTACCTTGACTCTCTAAACCATGCCTTCATAATTTTTTTTGTTTTAGATGGTACGCGTCTTGTTACCCCATAAATGATATTAGAAATATTCTTGATGGACTTTTGTGGTGTTTGTATGTATATTAGAAATTGTAATGGGTATGTATATAGGTGAAAAAGTCAGGGTTAATGAACTTTTGTGGTGTTTTATTTATGTTAATAATCTAGTGGGTATATATAGGGTGAAAAAGTTAGGCGTTTTATCATTATTGAAATTTCTTCTATTATGTCCTTATCTTACATCTACTTGACACCATTCCTTATGTCATACATAAAGACACATATACACATTGGCTTTTTAGATGAGTATGTGTGGCATTATCTGATTAATGTTCTGTCCTAAAAATAAAAGCCTTATGAAAAATATTCTAGATTGCATGGAATAAGAACAGCGAGCTTTAGAGCATACTATAGACTGCATGGAATAAGAAGAAAAACAAAATATCTGTAAGATTAAATGTAGCTTTAGGCAAATCATACTCCAAACTTGGAAGTTAAATGAAAAAGGACTTGCTCTGTAGAACAATTTTCAAATATGTGTTACCATTAGTTCTTATTATAAATAAGGTTATTAGCAATTATTAAAAGTAGAACTAAGTTGGAGGGGTTAATTTGATAGCCAGAGCTGAACAAGTTTATGGTTGAACGAATTTTCCCCTTGTCAGTTAGACACCCCAAAAGATACTTCATATACATATTTCTATCCGCTCCCTTAATGATCATTTCTAGAAGAAGTGGTCATCACTCCACCGAAAGCAACAAGATGGATAATGGATGATTCTGAAAGTCTTGAATGATGGATAATGGATAGTGGTCATCCCTTAATTTACGAAGATCTTTAAAGAGTACAACTACTAGATTGTTGACTAAGCAATTGAGTTTTTGTGCCTTGCTAGCCTCTTGAATTCATTTGATTAGTGGTTTCAAATATACAACTTTCTAAGCTCCTTCGTTCTTTCCTCTTACACACTTTACTTGTATTATTTGGGCAACAAGTTTCGCCTTAGGATCTTAGGACACAGCTGTACTTACCACAGTTCCTTCCGATATATGGGTTTTGATTTAAAATGTTACTCAGTTATAAGTTATAATTCAACTTCTTCTCATACCCTAACTTTTATCTCACAGTCCTGAGACTTACATACATGTCATAGAACTACATTACAAGAAATTATACAACTTTAACACACTTCATATTACATTTTATGTGCGTCACATTTTGTCTCTAGAACACTTTCTTCACGTCTTATTATTGCAAAACCTTGTAGTGTTTGGTGAGAAACAAGCATGGCAACTAATGCTTGGTAATTGAAATTGACAATCCACATTTGAAAGTAAGACCTTGTTTTGTATGCAATGAACTTTCAATGTTTCAAGTCTTTTACTTGCAGTTCACAACTTATCTACCTTTTTATGGTTTCATTATTATAGTCATACTAATTAAGTTTGTCTTCATTTGTTGCTTAGCTTTATAACATCTCCGTCTTGAGTTAGTATTTGCCGTGCAGAGCACGTGATCATTTGTAGTTATGGTCTGATAGACCGGATCAGAGAGATGTTGAGTTTGTTGGAGTGGTCCAAGTCTTATATCCTAGGTAGGACGGACACGGACACCGTGTCTGACACTGATACCGACCGGGACACTGGACACCGCAATTTTCAAAAAACCAGATTTTGGACACCGCTGAATTTTTTAATACACACACACACATACACACATCTCAATTAGAGCAACTAAATTTCGTTCAAAATGGATGAGAAAGAAAGCAAGTAACATGAAATAGTCTCAACAGTAACAAGAAAAAAGGTCAGCAACAAGAAAGCAGTTGAATGCTTCAACAGTACCAAGATTAAAGTCTCAACAATAACAAGATAGAAGGAAAAAAGACATGAAACCAAAGGCATGAAGGAGAGATTTTATATAGTCAGATGGTCTGTAAATGAGGTCGGAGGTGTTGACTAATCTTACTCTAGACCGGCAAGCTTGGATGCTTTAGGCAACAAAAAGAAGGAAAAGACGAGGAGATAAGAGAGAAAGAAGAAGGTACCTTTTGTTGGGTCGATTTGATTAGGGTTTGGCCTAAAAGTTCATTTCTAAAAAACCCCTGATTTATCCCTCAAATAAATTTGAAATATTGTATTTTGGCCCCATTCGAGTGGACACTTTTTCACAAGGTGTCCGACACTTCTTCAAGAGGTGTCCGACACGGTGTCCGGTAATTAAAAAAAAAAAAAAAATCGGATACCGCTGAGAGGTGTTGGACACGTGTCCGGAGGTGCGGTGAGGTGTCGAGGTGTCGGTAAGTGTCAAGCACCATACCTCGCCCTATAAGAGGTGTCGGTGTTTCCTAGCTTATATCAGTAGCATAGTCTATATTCTGCAGTTATGCATGTGATGCTCGGATGCTGGGATCACCATTAAGTGCTGTTACTATGACGGCAAACTTCTATTATTTCAAAGTTTAGCGAGTTTCTTTAACGAATCCTAACTTTTAGAGACAAGAGAACGCAATTAAACACAAAATGAACCTTATCACAAACCTATTCACAGCCTTCGTTCATTGTAGGTCTTTTCCACAAAAACAAAAATGAAGACTTATGTAACGATTAAGAACAAATGATGAACTTTGCTGAAGCTCTTAAACAATCCATATTAGCGTGGCCGTTCTATATCAATTTTATTGGTCTATACAAACAGATCGTCATAAATATGATTTACAATTTTAGCACTTTTTATTAATTAGCTCTATTCATCTCTTGGCCAGTCTTTGTACATATAGATTGTTTTGGAAGGAATAATCAAAATTAGTGGTTCAAATTAGCTTCAGCAACAACAGAAAATGAAAATGAAATGTTTGCCACTCGCTTGTATATTCTGCCTTTCTTGTTTGCTACAACATATAGCTTGGGTGTGGGAGGTGACAGGGAGGAGATTCTTTAATGGATCGGTTGAATGGTCGCTTCTCTGAGAAAACTTCCTATTTCTCATCTCTAGAAGGAGGCAGTGACTATCTTTTCCTCTAAAAGGCCTATATGGAACACCTTAGCCTGGAGAAATTGGCGTAAGTTGATATTGAGCTTGAGATTAAATTAATTAAGGGCTCTACTGAGCATCATGCACACTTTAGCTAAGCAAAAAAGGTGTCTTGATTGTTTTAGCGACCTCAATCTTCAAATGCTATAGTATTTGTCAGGGCTATTTAGTCAATCAGTAGATAGGACATCAAGAATCCCTTGGATCGTTGCTCTACAGTTTCAACCAAAAGTATGCTAATTGTAGACCTCTTTTTTTTTTTTTTGGCTCTCTATTTTATATTGACTTGTATTAATAACGGAACTAGTTTATCTTAAGAATGTTTATTTCTTGATGGTGATATTGTCAGGTGGAAGCAATGATTCTAGGAGAGGCTCAAGACTTACCAAAGGGTTTGGAAAGGGAGAACAAAATCATCCAGACAATCATCAGGCAACTCTTATTTGCATTGGATGGTCTTCACTCAACAGGGATTGTTCATAGAGATATTAAGCCACAGAACGTTATCTTTTCCGAAGGTGATTGCAGCATATTTTGTTTAACTTCATCAGTCATTTAATTTTCTTACTTACGAAGTAATTATCAAGATGTTGCTTATTCCAAATTGAATCAGGTTCTAGGACATTCAAGATCATTGATCTTGGAGCTGCAGCAGATTTACGAGTAGGCATCAATTATATTCCCAAGGAGTTTCTTTTAGATCCAAGGTATCTTCTTTCGCATGAAAGTGTAGGCTTCACTTATATTCAGAAAGTTGGCAGATGAGCCATAAATCTTTTACTGATAGCATGGTTTAAATCAGAGTATCCCTGAACTGCACACCTCAAGGTTTTCAGTTCCTAACTCTAGAAACAAGTTTCTATGTTACGTCGAATCTTCACTTGATGAGTTCACATGTTCTGATTATGGCTTCTCTATAGAGGTAGATTCACTTGAAATCTCAAGCTGTAAATTTTGAAAGGTTTCAATTGCAAATAGGCCAATAAAGAACGTCTCACTACCTGGTCTTGTGGCCACCAGTACTCGTATATTCATCAGCCAGCGCTTTTATAGACACAAACTGGCAGTATAGCATAATGACCGAAACCTAGACGTGCAAGCTTAGACATTTGTTACTTGTGAAGTCCCTTTATCATCAGGGGTTGAAAAAATTCAAACACACTGGGTTGCCTTTATATATGCTACCAACAGTTGTCCCCACAAGGAAAAATGAAAGAAAAGAAAAGGAGGAGAAATAGAATTCACTAATGCCGTAGAAACCAGAAACTGCACCGAATTAGTGCAGAAGTGCATATGAATCTTTATGCTTTTTACCTGCCAATTATAGTTAAACCTGATTGTTAGGCACAACATGGAAAGCTACACCAGATTGCATTTGCTACTTTGACATCATATTTTGACCTCCTTGAAGTAGAAGCCATGCTGCCAATGTTCTAAAAATTTCGATCTTCAAGGCCCAATGCTTCACTAAACTGACCCTCGAGACTACTGTAACATTTATTTCTTACCTGAATCTGGTTTGCTGCTGTCTTTCTTTAGGTAATTGCAATACTGCTTTTAGTTCCTACAGTGTGTTCCTGTTAATTATATCTTATTCAGATATGCCGCACCTGAGCAATACATTATGAGCACTCAAACTCCCTCTGCACCATCAGCTCCCATGGCAGCAGCACTCTCCCCTGTTCTATGGCAGGTACCAGGTCCTCTGTGGATTCTCCAGATGTTTTTCCCATTTGTTTTGGTGTTAGATGACTATCCTCTCATACCCTGATTGTGGTGATCCTGAACAGATGAATGTCCCAGATAGATTTGATATCTACAGCACAGGTCTCATATTCCTACAAATGGTACGCAAAAAGAATGGTTAACTATGTACATACATGAATGACGTATATTAGAAGAATACATTGGTAAAACTAAAATATAATTTAAAGTTAGCCCGGTTGGTCATGCCTACATCAAAGTCTCGGACCCCTTATATGCATGTAGCCCCGAGATGGCTGATAGGTAGTGCAAGTACAATCCCAAGACCTGCACAAGGTGCACAGAGGTAGGAGACAAGGCAACTACACCCGGACGCATGAAGGGAGCGATAGTGCTCATGGAGCAGAGGACTTTGAAAAACGTATGTCCAGGCTTCAGGTTGTTTAACCTTCTTATTGGGTATAAAGGCTGGGATGACAGGTGGGAGATTCCCAATTTTCATGAAGTCTAGACCAGCCAGGTGGCTGATGTTCTTACAGACCCTGCTTTCTGTCACTCAAAAGATGTTGTGAGGTGCCTTTTCAGTTGAAATACAAAAATTCTGCAGTGTTATGTCTACTCTATCAGCAATTTCTGACCTCTCCATGTCAGCACCCCCTCGTCATCCTCCTGAAGGCTAGACCCAGGTAACACATGGCCAACGGTAGTAGGCCATTCTTTCAGCACTAAGCCAATGGCTTAAAGATGTCCTAGTTAGGACACACAGGTTGATGGTCCAGGCACAATTTCGACTTAAGTTTTGCTCCCGGGCCCAAGGTGACTCAGGGAAGAGGCTTGAACAAATGCAAGGGACACAAGCGTATGCAGGGAAGATTGGGCACCCATTATGTCAAGATCATTGTGAGCATACGCAAGGAGTCACAGATACCTCTGCTAACTGATAATGTGGTCTTTGATCTGATATCATTTACTTTATCAAGGTATTATGTCTCGCCGTACAAAGGTCATTGGAGCATTCACAAGGGCACACATGCCTCAAGGGGTATCACGTCACCCCCTTTGGATAGAGCGTAGTGTTCCTGTTGCCAAGTGGCTTGGACTGCTGAGGCATCAGACATGCCTCAATGGCTGCCATGCCCTTTGGATAGAGCATAGTGCTCCTGTTGCCAAGTGGCTTGGACTGCTGAGGCAGTATGCCTTGAGGCCCCTTTTGTTTGCCGTGTCCTCTGGGACGTCTGTTAAGTTGTGGCCACATATAGTAAAACAAAACTGCAGGTACAAAAGACATATTTCTAGGCCGCTGCTGCATTAACATCTTATCTACACTGCAATGTTTTAGCTGGTAAGTGCCTATTTCGCTTTGGGGACAAAGATTTTGGAGTACATCTATTTAAACTCTGTTGATAAAAAGTAGGTGTGACTTAAGTCAACCTCTCTCGCTGAAGAATGTGGAATTTGGTACCCTTGTGGCCAAGTATCTTTTTGTGCTTGGAAGGGTATGGGAGTGCGATAATAAATGGATTGCTCCTGCCGAATGGAATAGAATATAGACAGTGAATAAAAACTGAAGAGTGATGTAAATGTCAGATAAGGCACCAAATTTTGAGCCTCACTTAGGTATGACTTATGGTTTATGAATCCCTATTAGTTAATTATTATCACTCACGGTTAATTATGTCAGTGTGAGAGTTTTTAGGTTCTACAAATGGTCACTTGTGCATTGTCAGCCCTTTTGATGTTACTGTGTTACCTCCATACTTGCTAGCCCTAATCCATAAGACCCTTAAATGTTCACTTCAACCATTTACATTAGAGTCACTGCCAAGAGCTTTAAGAAAGTTTTAAACTGTAATAATTTCAAAGTCAAAATTGTATTTAGTTTTTCTTTATGGCATCAAGCCATCAACTTCGCTGCAAAGGAAATATTTAAGTCCTCGTATACCTTTTACTTAATATGTGAACTCTAGTATCTAATTGTCTACTGAAAATGTAAGGAAACCAGTCTGTGAGAGTTCATTGGAACTTGAAAGCCTGGTCAGTTTGAAATAGGTCAGAATCTGAAATGTAGAAATTCACTCCTGCAGTTGTAGCAAAAGATTATATTATGGGTCAAATACACGTAGGTATCCTGAAACTACCACAAAGTCTCACTTAAGGGTCCCAAAGTTTAATTTTTACACATAAGGGTCTGCAACTACAAATTTGCAATAAGTAAGTACATCTGTCCAAATTCCTAACGATCTTAGCCCTTTCCGTCAGGGGTAAAATTGTCCGGACTGGTTTAATTTTTTTTTCTCTTCTCTTCTTCAACTTTTCTCTTATCTTCTTCTTTAATTTCTTTTTACTTCTTCTTCAAATTTTCACTCATCTCCTCCTACCCAGTTCGGCACTTATCCAAGCCCCACCAACGATCTAGCATACACAAAGAAGCCAAATCACCTAAATCAGCATCAACACAGTCAAACCACCACCATACCGTCTTATCTCATCAGATCACCATCACCGCCGGCGCCGTCTCCTCACATCACCACCGGTGCCAATACCACAACCACCGTGGCGCACTAACATATTCGCCATCAATAATCGGCGCAACATCATCGCCGGGGACCACAAGTTGGCCGGAGCTCCATCACCTGACCCACCGTGCAAACCCATCGCCAAGGTCCACCAGATTGGCGGTATCTCACTGGGTTTGTTGACCGGTTGATGGTTTCGGTACCGAAAGCCGAAGGGACGGACTACAGAGGATTGGAGCAGCCAAATATGTTAGATCGTGTCCTTGTTGGCTCACGACGGGTCTACACCGGCAGAGATCCGGCCGATTTCAGCTTTAATGCGATGGTGGTGGCGCTGGGGTGCACCGGCGACGGCTTGTTCTTGGTTTTGAGAGAGATCACCGGCGACGACATTGGTGGTCGACTATGAAGCATGGACACCTCTCCTAGGTGGAGGTATGGTGTCCTAAACGGACAGACACCCCGACACCCTCCGGACACCGCCCGACACGTGTCGGACACCGCCAATTGGTGTCAGAATTTTTTTATTTATTTTTTAATTTTCCGACACCGTGTCGGACACTTCACCGAAGAGTGTCGGACACGGCATGGAGCAGTGTCGGACCATCTGCTTCTCTTACCTCACGGCCGTCTCCTTCTCACTCACCTCACAGGTGCCCTTTTGAGCCATTACCGACTCGGAGCTGTCGCCGGAGCTCAGTCGCCAACAGATCTAGCCGCCGGAGCTCAGTCGCCAACATATCCAGTCGCTGGAGAAACCGAGGTTGACAGATCCAGTCGCCGGAGCCGTCGTCAGATGCCGAAGCAGTTGTCGCCATCGCCGGAGCTCACTTGATCGTCGCCGAAAGTCCTCCGTTGCCGTCGCTGACCCACAGGTCCTTCCTCATCTCGTCTGACGTCTCCTTTTTCTTCTATTCTGAAGAGTCCTTTGTTTCTTCTTTTTAGTCATTTCTTACTATCTTTCTTTCTTTTTTTTCTACTGATTAAGTGAAGAAAGTCCCTCTCTTTCCTTTTTTTTCTTTTTTACTTAGTTATTTTGTCCAGTACATTTCATAAATATTTTTTTTGACTTAGTTATTATTTTAGATTGTAGAATGTACTTGATATATATTATTATTATTATATATATAATATAATAAAAAAATAGCGGTGTCCTGCGGTGTCCAAAATCTGATTTTTTGAAAAATGCGGTGTCCGGTGTCGGTGTCCGACACCGTGTCCGTGTCCGTGCTACCTTGGTCGATGGTTTGGCGGGTGGTGTGACCGGTGTTAGACGTCTGTCGGTGGCGTTGCTATGATGCGGTGGTGATGCCGACCGGTGGTTGTGATTTAGTGGTGCGGTGGTGAGGGCGATCTGCTGATGGTGTGATTTGTGTCTCTTTGTGTTTTTGGGGTACTGTTGGGGCTTGGGTAAGGGGCGGGTGGGGTGGGTGATGGGTGTGAGGGCGGTGGGTCTCTGAAGAAGAAGAAGTGCAAAATTACAAAAGAGAAGAAAATTGGGAATGAATTCGGGCGGGTGTGAGACTGGGATGAGGTCGGGATTCTGGAAATTGGGAATGGCCTCGGTGGCCATTTGAACTTTGAGGATTGGGGTTTCTAGTGGTTGAATTGAGATGGGTAATTGTCTCCATACAAGGGCTCAGCTCTAGAGATCCATACGAGGTGGTTCTGGGAATTTGGCCAGAGATGAGATTCTTACAATGGATTAGGGTTCCAAAAATCAAGGAGTTTTACAATAAAAAACCGAATATGGAAACCCAAAAATGCCCCTGACGGAAAGGGCTAGATCGTTAGGAATTTGGACGGATGTACTTACTTATTGCAAATTTGTAGTTGCAGACCCTTATGTGTAAAAATTAAACTTTGGGACCATCAAGTGAGACTTTGTGGTAGTTTCAGGGTACCTACGTGTATTTGACCGTTATATTATCCAAACGTAACAACTAACAATACATGTTAGTCTTACATGTTTATCTGTTCTGCTTTACCCATAATCCATGATTCTCACACTTGTTTAGTAGCCATTAAGACATTTTTGCTTGACCGAGAAAACACTGACAATTGGGATATTCAGGCATTCCCAGCATTACGTAGCGACAGTGGTCTTATACAATTCAACCGGCAGCTAAAGAGAAGTGAATATGATTTGGTTGCGTGGAGGAAGACTGTAGAGCCTCGTGCCAGCACCGATCTCCGTAGGGGATTTGAATTGTTAGATTTAGATGGCAGAATAGGATGGGAGCTTCTAACATCAATGGTTCGATACAAAGCAGGACAAAGAACCAGTGCAAAAGCTGCTTTAGCTCACCCCTATTTCGACAGAGAAGGCCTATTAGTTTTGTCCTTAATGCAAAAACTTAGGCTACAATATTTTCGAGCTACGCAGCAGGATTATGGGGAAGCAGCCACGTGGATTATTCAGCTTATGGCGAAATCAGGAACAAAGAAGGAAGGTGGCTTCACTGAAGCACAGCTTCAGAACCTCAGAGTCTGTTTCTAACTCAATATGAAGTCTAATCCCATATAAGTTGTTAGTAATATCATAAGGGATCCTGATCCTATAGAGTTTTTTAAGGAATTCCAATCAGTGGAGTTTGTCGATAATGCACTTTTGGCAACAGGAAGCGCGATTATTGAACGCTGAAAAGGGCACTTTAAGTGACAAACTCCAGATGGAATTTGTTCTGGAACTCTAGCGGGTCGGCATCCATATGGGGAGACTTTATATCAATCATCTTGTTCCCATGCAGGAAATAGAGCCTAAGAAGAAGGCAAATCCGCAAAGGAATGCTCTTGCTTCAGTTCTTCGACTTCAGAGAAAGGTTATAAAAACAGTGAATCAGAGTATGGATGAGCTTAACCAAAGCAGGAAGAGCTACTGGTGGAGCAGGTGGATTCCTCGAGAGGAATGAAAATCGTAAATATGACGTTTAATTTTGTGTAAATTTTGTGCAGCCATAATACTAACTAAATTCAGTGAGTAGAAAATAATATTCTGTAGAGATCATTCTCCATTTACATGATCAAGGTCCAGTAATGTAAGGAAACTTTTTACAGGAGTCATGGAGAGTATTAATGTGAATAGCTAGCCATCCACTTGATTGATGTTTTCCCCTCATTATTTGGCCAGAATTTTCCTGACATTACTCCTCTTTTACAGAGAAATATCACAATCTCCCTTTTGAAGCAAGGAGTACTTTAAACTATTTTCCTTAAAACGCCACAACTTCAACAATGCCGGATCAAGATAATTTTGTCAAAGAATGATGTGCTACATGCATTAACAGTTGTAAATCAAAATGACACTTAGAAAGCATCTTTAATATGCATTTCAAAGTCCGCTTCTGTGCAAGAAAAGTGCTCTAGCATGACTTATTATATCATGTCCCTTCTCTTTGTCCCTCTTCTGGGTTCCCTCTTGTACTTGTATTGCTCGTGCACTGAATTTTCACTGTACTTTCTGCTAGCTAGCATAGCTTTTGGTCTTTCAAGGAGTGACCACATTATCTTGGATCCCGAGAATATTAAAGAGCCTTAAATTTACCTTAAGTCAGGCTTAAGCTATTCATCTAGTTGTCAGTTTGCCATGAGCATGGTGTGCTGTAAAGAATAATATCAGAACTCCCAAGATTGTCATCCCAACATTACTGGGAAATTGCCTGGCTTGAACCCCCTGGGATATGAGTCATCTGACTTAATCAGATCATAACCAGCAATAACCTTGCTGTCCATTTAGCAGCTTAACGTGCTTGAATGCATGTTCGTGCAGTAAACTTGCTGTAATGAACTCATCATAATCCGCTGGGTATGGTTCTTACAGGCTTCCTGCCAATCTAAGTCAATCAAATTGATCTGTTATGCCTGGCACGAAACGCAATGGCATTTTCTTCCAATCAATTTCACAACGGAAACAGATCAAGTGCGGTATCAAGAGGTGAATTAGACCTTTACTTTGTTCTAACTTTCATGTCCGACAATATTGCACATGGTGGTCGTAAACACGGCTCTTTTAAGTTGTAATGATGTCTTTTGAAGTAACGAGAATATTTTGAACATTTTTGCCCTTGCGTTGAAAGTTACTCTTTACGCACTGTTGACTGCAATCTTGATACATTGTAGCTCGTGAATTGTTGAGATCGTTTGACGGACTCTTCTTATAAGTAACAAGACGAAAGCCCCATACGGTTTTTCTTGTGTCATTAAGGGTCACCGTGCGTCGAGTGTTGAGATAGCAACGAGGTCATCAAAAGAGTCACAAGCGATCTTCTTAAACAAAAATGTTGGCGTCACTTCTTTCACGACAGTCGCAGCTACAAGCCGTTTAGTGACAAACAACAGATGTAATCCTCTAGCGACAAAAAAGGAGCTCCAATGAAGATCCGGATCAGTCATTCCTTGACCTTTTTCTTTTTGAAAGAAGAGAGATCAGGCCTTCTTCAACTTTTCCGTTAGGATTCTCTCTCTCTCTCTCACACACACACACACTTATCTCTCCATGCATATGCGCAACACATGGTGAGAAAAACGAAGCATGTAGTGATGGTGGGTGAAGACTAAACTATAAGAGAGAGAGCTCGGAGATGGGCAAATATAAATATATATATACGAAGCTGTCGAGGATAACAGAGGCAACAGCCATGCCAATCACAAGACCTTCACGTGCAATCCCGAACTTGTTGTTCAGTACAACCAGACCAGTTTTCATAATATAAAGCCGTACAACAGACCCAGCATGGGACACTTCAAACTGGTGCTGGAATACTTGGGTTACTGTGCGTTCTTCAGAGCTTCATTAAGTTAACCAGTCATCATTTGTCTCCCTTTAATTCAGCTGAGTTCCCGAAGCTTTGGGGTGTCTCGCACTCTTACAGTAAGTAGAGTTTCTGCGTGCGTAATGCAGGCCAGTGCAGCATAGCATGATTTTGTCCCTGCCACTACCAGTCAAACAGTACACCAACAGCAACTCAACTTGTAGTCTTGTTCGTCTGGATAATACTCTTTCCGTCTAGTATAATTTAATCAATTTTTTTAACGTAAATTAAAATTTTAAGTGATATATTATGTGTTTTTCATTCTACTCTTTAGAGAGAACAGAAGAAAAAAGTGGTCAAGGAGAGAGAAAATGGGTTAGTGAATTGCTAAATGTAGAGAGAAAAATGAATAAAAAAATGTAAGAAAGTAGGACAGGAAAAAGAAAATGAGTTAATGGAGATTTAAATATACAGAGAAAAATAAAATTAAAAAAGGTAAATATGTGAAAATACTTATAGAATCTTTCCTAGTTTGAAAATGAACAGTTTTTAGGGGACGGTCTAAAAACGAAAGTTGATCAAATTATATGGAGGGAGTAGATTAGAACATGGTATTTTGGAGTTTTAGGAGTTCTTAGATGACAAACTGAAAACGTAGAAACTAATCTTACTCAGCTCCCAATAAGTTTCACGAGTTTTGACCAAAAGGTTTAATAACTTATTTTCCAATCTGAAGTATTTTGAAATCTGTTTAATGATGTGTAATAATTTTGGGAAAACATGTTTCAAATTACGATTTTAGATCATGAAAGTGTTGGTTTCAAAATACGTCTTTTGAGAAACTGAAAGTTTTAAATCACGATTTCTTCATTTATGATTTTTTTTTACTATTTTACTTGAAAGCGCAATTTGAAACCACACTTTCATAATCTAAAATTGTGATTCCAAACCACGTTTTTCAAAACTACCATACATTGATAGATTAGTTTCAAAGAACAATAAATAAGTTATTACTCCCTCCGTTTCACATAAATTAATCATCTTTCTTTTTTTATCGTCCCACAAAAATTATTCATTTTCCAAATTAAGAAAAATTCTATAGGTGTTTTTCATATTTACCAATCTTGCACAAATAAATTGTGCTACTAGGGCAAGTCTTTAGGTGAATGAATTCCTTGTTGAATAAGCATCAAAAGTTCCTCTAGGGTCGACGCCTGAAAATAGCCCGAAAGTGGTCAAGGAACTTGGTCACAGGTGAAAGAGTTGACTCGGACTTTAATCACGATTCTGAGGGCCTTCTTGAATGATCTTGACCCTCCAAAACCGTCCATTCTGGGCGTAGTGCTCCTACATTGATTTTCGGCGACGCGCCCATGACCTCAATCTG
This sequence comes from Escallonia rubra, assembly GCA_033065855.1. NCBI lineage: Eukaryota > Viridiplantae > Streptophyta > Magnoliopsida > Escalloniales > Escalloniaceae > Escallonia > Escallonia rubra. Next base: position 380,518 of record JAVXUO010002581.1, on the reverse strand, counting down.
TACAACAAAGTTATGCATAGAAAACATAACGATAGAAGTCAAACATCCATTTGTTTTTTGTAAAAAGTAAAAACTAAATTGAATTTTATTTTTGTTTTTTTAGAAATAGAAATTCAAAACTGTAAATGATTTCAAACAGACCTAAGATAAGAGTTTTCTTAGACCATGAGTACCCTTATGCTATATGTAAAGGGACACGTCTTGAAAGCAATAGAACTCGAGTAAGAAGATGTTTTTCCACTCAAACGAAATATTGTGTGTTTATTCTTGTTTATCGTACTTAATCAACTACTACTTGCATATTCAATTATAGCGTATTAGAGAGAGTGATCTTTCTTCTTCGATTTACAAATTAAAAATGTCCAGATTTATGCAAGCATGCTTGCATGGTCTTCTTTTATCGCTGAAATTGTAATTTAGTTCACCTTTCCAACAACAAGTGACGTACAGATTCAATTTCTAGCAAAGATGGGTGCGGATTTTTCTAATTGGTAATCATCCTTCCCTCCACTTGGCTAAGTAAAGAGACGGAAGAAGCAACAAAGAACCGTGAGCTCATTCATCCAACTTGACAGCTTCAAATAAGTTGAAAAGAGCTGGGAGATGTTGCTAATTGTTTATTAGAGATGGGGTTAGTGACCCTTGATCGTCCTAAGTGACATGGGAGGAACACGAGACAAAGCAAGTGGCGAATCCTCTTTATTAACTTAATCAGTCATTTAGTTGGATAATGAGCTCTGCTGCTGATTTAACCTTTAGTCAAATGTCTTGAAAGTCTGTCTCCTTGGGGCTCTTTGATTTATGGGAATTAGGCACGGTAATTGGAGTCTCACGTGAGGCTTTTGACTGTTTTCTTGATCCATTACTCGTGCACTGGGTTCCAAGTTTTAATAGTACCTGATTTGGCTCAAAAGTCTGTGTCAGGACAGCTCAACTTCTATTAAAAAATTTACAGGCCAATATTCGAGAGTGGTTTCTACAGTGGAGTAATTTCTGGAAACTGCATATTAGTAAGTTTTAGGGTTCTTAAAAGAATGAAAACTCTACTTGCTTCGCTTCAAAACACGTTATTTACACGATGAAATTACAAACAAACTTCCGTATTAAAAAGGAATAATTAATACCTTGTTTACGGGACAAACAACAAAATATCGAAGAGGAATGCCACCATCTGGAGGGTGACTATTAGCCTTCTTCGACCGGCAATCTCCGAATATTTCACGAGAACCCTACTCCCCTCACGATGCGCCTTTTACAGGGCCAACAAGCCAATTGTGGACTATAACTAGCTTCCTCAATAGTTCCTACCTTCTTCCATGGCTTTTGCCATTTTGACAAATGATTTTCGAAAAGGCCGTATAAAGAGATGATTTTATAGGTTTCTCGATCGACAATCTGTTGTGATTGTTCATGTTCATAAGCGTTCTTCGTGGAGAACTAAAATTTCAGTACTTGAACCTTGTTAGTAAACTTGATGGTCCAGCCAAAATAGTTGTTGCGGTTTTCCTAATTGTTGTCACTAAAAAGTCAAAAGTGGCCATATATCTTATCACGCGATTACGTACCTAAAACAAACTTATCCTCTGAATTATTCGCCCTTGTCACTGCATGAAAGCATAACAACTAGTCAAATGACAAGATCAGATGAGTTCATTTGTCATTAGACTTGTACAAAGGTTGTTAAGATGTGTCATTGTTAAGTAGGATTCAACTGAGCCCTCCTACTGCCTGTTTAGGTGGATCCAACAAAAGACTATAAAGACGTTGTCGAATTCCATATATTTTTATATGTGAGAAGAGGTTTGATGACCAAATTTATTAGCTCATCATCTACAAATTGAATGGCAACTCATAAAATATGAAAATACGTTACCTTATTGAAGTAATGGCCGACCCATTATGTTGGTGGGTGATGCCTACACTAACTTATATAGTGAAGGTGACATAGCAATGATTTGACGCATATAATATACATATATGTACATTATTATACGTAAGAAAATGTTATTATTACTTCGAAATTATGTTCAAGTAATTAGAAAACGCATATCAACCGGCTCACATCAGTACATTAACGTACGATTTTTACTGTATGCCATCATATTCATTATTTTGTTGGAGTGCGATATTACTGTCATATTGCATGACGCTTTCGCTACCGTGAGTCTAAATATAACTAATCTTACACAACCTTACTTTTAGAGCCACGAATAGACTATTTTTACAGCTTTAACTTTGAGTTCCACGTCCGACAGAGCAATATTACGCCTTTTTTTTTTTTTTCTTCTTCCTAATGCAACAAAAAATTTCATCTGTATAATATTGGAGGGGGCAGAGAGATGGGTTATTTTATGGCTTCCTTGTGGGAGGGGGGGCGTGGGAGGGGGGGTATGGAATCCAACTGTGGGGGGGGGGGGGGGGGGTGGACCCACAAGGTAATGTCTGGTGACCTGGGGGGGGCACTGCACGCCCTTTGATGTCCCACAGTTGGCTCTTTTTCTAGACCAATGCAAGTCAGGACCACTACCCACCACCCTCTATAAGAACCCCCCTTGCACTTGGCAAGCCCTTCCATTCAAACCTTGCAACTCACAAGCCCATACACAGAAAGCAAAAGCCACTCTCGATCTCTTCCCAAAATCCTCTCATTTCAAACTTCAAAAGGGTGTTCAGATTCACAGAGAATAGACATGAAGATGGGCAGTGCAACCATGGGCAGCTCCAAGAGAAGGATTTCGAGCAGAGGACTCGGAGGAGTCCTTAGGGAACAAAGGGCTAGGCTTTACATCATAAAGAGATGTGTAGTCATGCTCCTTTGTTGGCATGAGTGAGTTCTTACATGCCATCGAACTGCGGCAATGGCGACGGCGACCGCGACGGCGATGTTTTTTTTCCGCTTTTTCTTCTCTTAAGAGTGTAAATAGCAACGGCGGATATCATCTAAGATAGCAGTTTTGTACCAAACTGGCCTCTCTGGGCTTGATGTATATATCAGATAGATTTAATAGCAAGTCTTATTTAGATTGACAAACTTTATATGTTCTTGGCTCCCTCCCTCTCTCTCCCCCAAAATGATGGGAGATTGAGGCAAATATGAAGCCTCTAGCATGAGGTCAAACCCAACTCTTGTTTCCCTTTTTTCTTTTAAAGTTCAGACTGAAAGATCCTTCTAGGTGTTGATTCCCGTAGTGAATTTAGAGGGAGAGAGATTTGTGAAAGTTCAGTTTGTTAGAGGTGAAGATTCAAGAGAGAGACTTTTGGTTCACCGGGGTACATAATTGCACCGCATACATCGATCTATGGACAATGCATATCGTGTCAACAATGTTTTTATCAGGCAAATTAATTTTCAGATTCAACTCCCAAATTAGATTGACATGATGTATGGAGATAATGATCTAATGTTGGACCACAAAGCTCTTTTGTGCTTTATCTATTTTGATCAATTATTGCCTTGCTCCTTTATTAAGGTTTGACTAATAAGTACAACACTAATAATTAGTCGCCGCTCTAAAAGCTATTGATTGGCCATTCGCTAAATTCAAACGACGCGACGACAACGAGCTCACTCACTCACTACGTTCTTAGCAGCTAGTAGTAATGTAGCCCTATCTTATATATACTTTTTCTCTTAAAGCCAATAGGTCTTATATATAAGCCATGATTAGTATGATGATAAGCAACTTAAAAGGAGAAGATTTAAGACCGAAACAGTTCGGGTCATGCGTATTTGTCATTCTAGATCATCATGTAAAGGGCTTACCCTTTAATCATTCAAAGTGAACTTGCTAAGTACGATGTGCAATTTAGACTGAGCGATTATTGACTATCTTCTAACCTTTTGACACTGTTTTACCAGCACGTACAGAAAGCGTCCTCAGCATGAAAATTAGTCATGATCGATGCGTGGCATTGCCAAGAATGCTTTATTTTCCAAATTATTCCACCTAACGTACAGAAAGCGTCCTTAGCGTGAAAATTAGTCATGGTCGACGCGTGGCATTGCCAAGAATGCTTTATTTTCCAAATTATTCCACCTAAGAATTTCAAGATAGCCCTTGACTTTTATATTTTGGTGTTGTGGGGGTTAGGAGACATGCAACTGCTCAACCTTAGAAGAATGAGATTTGTGATATCCAGGATAAGCTTGTCTTGATTTCCTTGTCCAGCAACCAAACGGCATGAACAAAATTTTAAATCATTTGAAATGCATAGGCAATGCAGTGAGCTATTTTATTGAGCTCCCAACCAAACAGACCTTAGTAGGAGGAGGGTTTTACCAGAGTTGACGTTTTGTGGTCAAAACTGTACATGGTGTGGGGTAGTCTGCATCATGGCTTCCAACTCATATTCACGTGTGCCACGTGTACGGCCCGGAAAGGACCTGGCAATCAACAGTAGACATTTTTGTTTGTTTAGCCTCATAGCTTCTGTAGGGGGGAAGAGAAGGAATTTGTTCTCTGTGCTAAGGGAAGTGGCAGGACCACTTTGGCAACAGGGGAATGCTGGACATAAATGAAGTGAATGTGCATTATTTGGTCAGGGGAAATGATGAACACCCAAATCAGGAAAAGAGAGAGAGGAAATGTTCCCCGAGGGGATTTCTAAATTCTATTTGTGGGTAAGATATTGTGGCAATTTGTCATCCAAAAAGAGAAAAAAGCGAAGAGACGAAGCGATTGTTGGTGCGCTATGATACCCTCGTGCTTATGCGTGTGCGTTCACTTAGGCACCGAGGTCCAATAGTCCTCTTTTAGAAATTAGCTTCAACCACTACCAAAAGCCAAAATCCCGTAGCAATGCAAGGTACACCTATTTATAGACTGCTCTTATTTACTTCCAAGCTCACTAAAGGCTTTCACCGTCTACGAAATATTTTACAATGTGTAACCACGAAAGGTAGATATGCGAAGACAAGACTCTAAATATAATAAGCTCACAAAGGTTTTAGTTGATTATATATGGCAGCGGTATAACAATTTGGTGAACAAATGGCAAGATGATTAATTATTAATAGTTGATCATTTGAAAAGAGTGTGGTTCCCAAAGGATATTTTCACCAAATATTTCTGCAAATGATTCGTAACCGATGGCTCAAAATTGTAAGTCCAAGAAGTGCTCAAAGATCGTGTGGAACGAGGCCCCCATCCAAATCCTAAACCACCACTATAATCTTGTCGAACGACACTTGGGATCTAATTCCAATAGTCCATCGTATGAGTAGGCAATCGAAGATAAAATAAAGGCACAAGCTGCCAAGGTCAATCTTGTTGAGGAGAAAAATGATAAACCCAAGGCCACTACAACCATCATATGTTCTACCATAGCAATAGAAGTGGCCATAGACAAAACCATGGACCTAGACTTAAACCCAACCATCTCAAGCCCCAACATCAAATGCCAAGCCAAAGAAAGGATACTTCATCTGTGAAAAACCAAGTACCGTGCTAGTCAATGCAAGTACAAAAAGGAGGCGGCAAGTCTGCCCCTCCAAGGGCTAACCTAGCCGAGGCAAGATAAGTAATTGTTGCGATCGTCTCAGAAGTGAACATTGTTACTGAGGAGAAAGTTTGGGTGATTGACTCAGGCGCCACTAGACACATCTGTGGCAACCGAAATGCTTTTACCTTATACACTTCAATAAGTGAAGGGGAAGAATAAGTGCCCGTGGGAGACTCTAGGGCTACTCCAGTTATACGTAAAGGGAAAGTGAACTTGGAGCTCACATTGGGGAAGACTCTTTCCTTGACCAATGTACTGCACATGTCTAACATATGTTGGAATCTCATTTCTATGTCTATCCTAAGGAAAAGCTGTTGTAAAGTTTTCAATAATAGATTATTACCCTATTACCGTTTGTACTACGAGGAATAAGTTGCAAAAGAATCAATCAAATTGATTGATTGGTTTGAGAGATATTAACTCTCAAACATTGGCATTTAATAAGGTTGAAACTAATCATGAAGTGGGTTCCCACATGGCTTAGGAAATGGAAAAGTTAATGGTATTTAAATCGCCATGTGACATACCATATTGTTCTAAAAACACATGGTATGCATGGCCATGCACTTGCACATGTGCGGTGTAAAGGCGCTATTGGCGCTTTTAGGCGCACTTCGCAGGTGCGCTTCGTCGCTAGGAGCCCTCGCCCCGAGCCCAGCCTTAACTTTTGCGACAAATTCAGCTTGTGAGCTGCAAGTTGAACTGAAACAGTTTATTTTGAAATGGCAACTGCAATTGGTGCCTTTTCGTTCAAATGTTGCACCTCTATTCTGTGTCTACAGTTTGTGACTGTTAAGTGACATCTGCAGAGTCACTTAACTGCCACAACTGTTTGCACCTGTTCTTGGCACCCTTTGGTATCTATAAATAGGCTGATGGTCAGATCATATTTTACACTTCGAACAAATTTCTGTCTGTTGATTTCATTCTGCTATGATCAACAGTGTCTCGCCTGTTTTATCTTGGGAGGCTGCTGCTACCCTAAGCAGATTATAAGGGAGCAAATATTGTCTTAAGGAAAGAGTGCAACGCATTCGACTCAGGCACATGTCTCCATACTGCCTTTATCTCCAAGGAAAAGCTAGGGTGAAACTTTTGCTTCATTCTGATATAAGGTGGTCTTCACCAAAGGTGGGGTGTTTGTGGGCAAAGAGTATTTTCATAAAGATTTATCTTATCTGAATGTACTTAAACTTATGAATGAGAATACGATTACCTTTTTTGCTTACTTGGTTGGATTGTAAGCAAGTGACCAACTTCTTACCCTAGTTCACACGGACTTAGGAGATATGTCAAGGTATATGTACCGGTAAATGGTAAGAAATATTATGTGACCTCTGTAGATGACCACTCTGGGTACGTCATGATATACTTCCTTAGACATAAGGCTAAAGCACAAGAGAATTTCTTGATTTATAATGCTGAAGTTGAGAACAAGTTCAATAAGAAACAAATAGGGTTAAATTTCTTAAGAAAATCAAGAGAATGGATAAAGGACGACATAAAGAGGATTTGACTGAATGTTTTCTGTGTGTTTTTACATTGAGAAGAACATGTATTTATATACACAAGAAGAATCAATTAACCCCTAATTCTAATAAGCCATAAAACTTGTGATCCACTATCAGTGGGATATGATGAGCATAATTCATCAGAACAGGTACATGTTTAAGAATATTGACAAGAAACCCAAGGAATTCTGGAAAAACCGCATGCCTGACCTTAAATACCTTAAAGCGTGGAGGTGCCTTGCCAAGGTTTTGCTTTTTGAACCTAAGATAATGAAAATACGTTCTAAGACCTATGGTTTCTTATTTATACCTTATGCAGCATAGTAGCCTATCAGAAACTTATTAGTAGACATCCCTTTGTAGGTGAAACCGGTTTCATCTGTGTCACTGTATTGTGATAGCCAAGCTATATTGGCCAAGGCAAAGAATAAGACCTAAAATAAATAATAATAAAAAAGGCATATACGCCTAAGGCATAATATTGTGAGACAAGTGTTGAATGATAGGGTAATATCCATTGATTATGTGAAGTCATAATTGAATCTTAAGGATCCACTGACTAAATCACCTTGCATGAGGCAAGTGTGTAATACATCGAGGGAGATGAGACTTATGCCTATTACAAAGACCAACAATGATGGGAACCCAACCTATGTGAATGGTAATCCCAGGAAGTAGGTTCATATGGATAATAATAAGCCATTAGGTGGTTTGTTAAGGCACTGGTTGTTTGTTAAGGCACTATCCTTATGTATTCAATCCGTCCCTATGGTGTATGACAGTGCATTTTCTGCAACGAGTGAGGTTGAGCTTTAAGCTTTTAATGACTTTATGTAGTCCTTATGTGGGTGGTGTGTATAGTTGCAGTACATGATAGAGTCACCTATGGGGGTGTGGAGATGACGCCTTCTTTTATGAGAACTTAGGCATGTTCTCTGGAGTACTAATGCAATCTAAGTAAGGTGCGTGGCTAAAAGCATGCCAAACCGCGATGAACAGCTTTGCTTAGAGAACTTGGTGCGAGTTATATGTATTCTGGTTCACAACCGGGAATCAGGTTCATAAAAATTATAAATTTTAACAAGTTTTTGTGTATGAAAACTTATTTACCCTGTGCATTTGGTTGATGGTCCAAAAGACACCAATGTTACGCACTACTTTCTTGTGTTCATCTTCATTGTGTAGTACTCGTTATTCTTTAATTTTGGCGATCAAATGTGGGAGATTGTTGTACGTATGGCATAGATTCATAGTATTTCAAAACCAAAGTTGTGGCCCATATTTTACTACTTATTTATTTGTTAGTTCCAAAAAATTTTGAGTCTTTAGTTGTCAGTTAAATAATTTTTAACGCATTTGTTTGCACTATTAAATAGCTATTATAGAGTTAATTTACCCCATGTGTTTTACATTTTTTCTTCCGGCCTCTACTATAGAAGGCCGTCACTTCTAGTCATTCCACACACTCAAATCTGAAAGCTCTCTTTGTCTCTTGATATTTCATGCTATTCATTTCTGATGTGTTTTAGCTACAATTCCAAATAAGCCAAGGTTGTTTCAGTATCTTCATGATATTCGAGTGCTCGTTGAGTTGTTGTATCCTGGAGGGTGTTCTGTCAGTGACCCTCATCACCAAGACATCGTTTTGGAGGGGTAGAAGTAACTCTTTAGGACAGTGCTATGCACGCCTCAACGTATATGTTCCAATCCGATAAGTTCTTTCTTATTCACTTTGGTTACATAGTAGTCTGCAGTACCTTGTTTCCAATAAGGATGTCCTAACATCTCTCGCGATAGGCATGTAATAAGCTAGTCGTCCGTGACAGAAAAGGGCATGATGTTTTATCCTAAACGTCCTATTTTTAACGATGATAGTGATGGTGGAGACCATCCTAACACTTCCTTAATTTTAGCCTTCAACCCTCATCTCACTCGTGGAAGACTGAACATCGAGATAAGGGGTGGGTTCTTTGTGCCGAGTTAAGTTATGAAGGTTTTTTTTTTTTTTTGGCTTCCTTGAAGGTTAGTCCCTTCAGCGGGGAAACTAAGCCAACCCTTTTTACTGGGCCGAAATTGACCTCTTTGATCTTATGGGCCATTGATATTCGATTTGCATTATCATAAACTTCCTGTTGACTAATATAGAGCATGTGCGTTGCACGTTGATATAATCGAAAGTAATATTTGAGGTGATATTATTATCTTTTTTAGATCAAAATAATGTAATTCAATTATGTTCTTATTTCTTTTGTGATTTGTTTTAGAATAAATGTATATTTGATGTTCGCAATTATAATCAGTTCAATATTTGAAAATATTCTTTGTAGGCTTCTGGATTGAAGAAATGTTTGATGGTACTGCTAAAAATAAAAGCAAATGGAGAAATTAAAAGAAGGAATTTACGTCTTTATTTTTGTAATCTGTTAAATTGGTTTATGGTTAAGATTTATAATTTTCAAGACCACGTGCTTTGCATTTCATCAATAAAAATGCAAAACACCCGATCTTCAACTGTAATAACCGAACATATTTTAAGTTCAAATTGGCACCATATTTAAGCCTTGTTCTTTGATGCATATTTAACCGTTTTTCGTCTCTTTTTTCCTGTTTTTGTTTTTCCAACAATTTTTTGTTTCTTAATTGATTTTTTACGTATTTCACTTCTTTATTTTGTTTTTCAGTTTTTTAATTGGTTAATTGTTTGCTAACCTAAAAATGTAAAGAAAAAAAATCACAGTTCTCATTAATCAGTTCAATATCTAATGCTTATTTCATTATAACCAAATTAAAAAGAGAATAATAAATGAATTTCTTTGATCTGTTTTTATTTCTCATCACACTTTTCATTTTCCAATTTATAAAACAGATTCATTACCTAGTGTTTTTTTAACTTCATTAAAATTTAAAAGGAGTAATAAAATAAGGATAAGAATGTAATTGACGATTTGACGTAATTAACAGATGACATAATTGCCCAAAAATAATTTACAACATTCATAGGTAGTGTGTATATATATATATATATATATGGGGGCTGATCACCACCCATTAGTGGATGTTATCCACCGAACTGCAACACCTTCTTGCGGTTCGGTGGAATTGAATTTTTTTTACACCCACCCCACCCCCCACCCCACCTTTTTGTTTCTTTTTCCGTGGCCCCCCACCCCCTTCCATTTTTTCTTTCTTTTCTTTTTCCGTGGCCCCACCCCCTTTCCTTTTTTCCACCGGTAGACCCTGATCGGCCCCCTATATATTATATATATATATATATATATATATATATATATATATATATATATATAGGGGAAAGCGAATATGTTGCTAGCCTTAGGCAACTTGCATAAGGCTAAAGACTAAAACTACGTCGTTTTGTTTGGTTTTATTTTGCACATTTTACAAATTTTCTTTTTGTTGTTCTTTCTCTCTCTGCGTAACTCTCTCTCTCTCATTATCATATTTGCCCACACAGCCCCATTGCCGGCCACCATAGCCTGCCAGCCTCTGCACCGACAACCCAACACCCCCATCATCACAAATAACCACCACTATATATAGACCCACCATTGCCGATCTGTTCTCCCTCGGGGCATCAGATTCACCAATTCTCTATGCTCCGCCGCCGGCCATCCTCAGTCATTGCTGTAATCTCAATCTTCTTCCGGCCTTCATAGCCGGCGAGCCACCACCCCACCATCACGAAATAACTACTACAATACTGGAACCCATCACTGTTGCCACATCACAGAAATATCCACAACCACCTCCTAGTCGCCATCTTCATTTGTCAGCGATAGACCACTCACAACCGCTGCAAATCAGCAGCAAAACCACGACAATACTCCTCCACTCAAGATCGATGACCACGATTGATAACCACCAAGATCAAGTTTCTTCTACTGATCAATCGAAAAAACTTCCTTACCACTGCTAATTCCGAAGCCGCTGTTGCTGTCGTCGTCTACAATAGTAGCTTTTTATGATCATCATCTTTATAGATTCTTTGAAACCAATTGAGAAGATTTCATGCTAATTTTTTCAGATCTGATTTTCTCGCTTTAATCTTTTGTTAGAGGTTGCCCGTTCTACCATCTATGTATTTCTTGGACAATAGATTTGATGGTGGTTAAGGATGGTAACAGAAGATGGGGTTGAAGATGAATGCATTACATGAAGGAGGGGCTGGCTTGGGTGGGTCTGGACGAATCAGTTGATCGGGGAGTAAAAGAAGAAGACGAACAAATTTATTAATAAAAACGACGTAGTTTCATCGCTAGCCTTAGGCAAGTTACCTAAGGCTAGCAACATATTCGTTTTTCCAATATATATATAGTTTTTGCAACCACACATTTTGCTTCGCAATGTGTAAATGTAGGTTTAGATTAAATGTATGACCTAATGTTCATTAAGCGCATTACAAAAAAACTAATTAGGGAAGGGTAGGGTTGCCATTGAAATAACTAACGGAGGGGGAAATCGAAAATGATTACAAAATTAATAATTAATAATAGTATTTATGAAAGGGTAGAATTGTTATTGGAGTGGTTGACAAGATTCACACTTTTATAGGTAGTATAGATTTGGATCAGGATCCTCTACTGTAACCATAGGTTACAGCAGGGGTGTTGTCCCCATTGTTGTGAGAGAGGGAAGAGAGAGAGAGGGTAACCATAGTTTGCATCCCCCCTTCTCTCTTCACTCTCTCTCTCTTCCCTCTCTCATAACAATGGGGACAACACCCCTGCTGTAACAACAGGTTATCCTGATCCTATAGATTTGGGCTAATTACAGCAGTGTCTCTGAGGTTAGGATATAATTACAGTCAAGGACAATAAGTTTCAAAATGTAACATACCGTGACCAAAAACTTTTAAAATGTTTCAGCCGTGTCCATCCGTCAGGGTTCCGTCAAAAAAGTGTACTTTTTTATGATGTCACCAATACGTATTTTTAAAATGACAATACTACATTTGTACTGTATATACTGAATAAAATTTTAAACTTTAATTTAAAGATCAGGGTTTTGATTTCTTCCCAATCTCTGCAGTCTTTTCATCAATTTTTCTAAATCGGTTTCAAAACCCTAATTTATTTCAATCTCAATTTGCAAAATAGGGTTTCAAAATGTTCTCAATTTGCAAATTAGGGTGTCAAAACCCTAAGTTATCTCAATCTACACATTAGGGTTTCAAAATGTTCTTAATTTGAAAATTAGGGTTCACGACCTTAATTTTTCTAAATCTGCAAATTAAATTTCTAATTTTTCTAAAGTCTCAATCTGAAATGCTCCCCCACACGCCAGCAGCCCCCTTTGCGGTCGTCTTCGATTTGAAGTCTCGATCTGAAGCATCTCGGCGAGCGGGGAAACACCGATGGTATGCACCATCACCGCATCCTCTTCGACAAGTACCATCTGGGCTACTTCGGCAAGGTCGGCATGCGCTACTTCCACCGCCTCCGCAACAAGTTCCACTGCCCCATCTTCAACGTCGAACGCCTCTGGTCCTTGGTCCCGCAGGAGGCCCGGGAGAAGGCAGCTGGCAGCGGCGCCGCACCCGCGGTGGACGTGACGCACCGTAAAAGGCGCTTTTTAGAAGAGAGGAGATGATGACGGGGTGGGTATAATCTGCCGCTGTCAACTCCATTTGCCCACCGACAGCACCGCCGAGGGCCAGGCCAAAGTCACGGCGCCGCAGAAAAGGAACGGCGAGCCCTAATTTGGTATCAGACCATGCTTGTGTCGAGGGGAGAGAGAGGGGGGGGGGAGAGAGAAAAAAGATAAAAGAACATAGAAATTTTCAGAGAGGAATGAATGGCATTTCAGGGGCAATTAGGTTTTTTTATCAAAATCGTTAAGTATTTTCGTATTCCGTCTGGTCAACGGACATAAGTATAATTTGTCCAAACTATTGTCCTTACCTGTAATTATACCCTAACCTCAGGGATATAAGTGTAATTAGTCCTATAGATTTTTTGACTAAGATCAATACTTTGTCGGACAATGTTATTTTTCATTATTGAACACGCGACACAAACAGTGTTTTGAAAGTTTTCTTGAGTGCAAAACAAAATTGCCCAACACGTATGTGTTGGATTTGATCGGTCAAATCCAATTAGGTGGCCTAACAGGTCATATTGATGTTGACTATTTATTTGACTTGGACATTAAAAAATTAAATTGGTTAAATAACATTATGAGCCTATTATCAGCCAATACACTGAGGATTTATTGTGTATAAGAGGCTTATAGACCATAATCTCTTAACTTTAGGACGGTTGAGATTTGACAAGCTTAGGATTCATCCCACTACTCTCTATATAAATATCTCTTTTTCTTGGAGGTTAGGGTATCATAATGTTTAGCTACTCTTTTGCCTTCTAGACTAATGAAAAATACACAACTCTAATCCATCGTCAAGAATAGAGAAGAGTAGTGAAGATCAATATCAAATGGGATACGTTCGCTTCCGCATCTTTGAGTTCTTTCATCATCGGAATAAAACTCTTGGTAATCTATAGCTTTCTTCGATTTCGATGAATTTAAAACCCGATTGTTCTTATGTTATGCTATTGTAAGATTTTAATGGTCTTGATTATGAGGTCAAGATAAATAAAATAATCCTAACAGTATGTAACACATAAAAAGTAAACTTCTAAATGCATTACATCTTGTGCATCATACATTTGTTTCAAATCTATGTATGTATTGTGACTTTTTCACTTAACAGAAAATTCATATATGGTACATTATTATTCTGTTTTACCTTCCTTCGGCTAATGAATTTTAATGTGCAATTTCCTTATTATACGAAGGAATTATCAAAACAAATAAACATGAAAAGATAATAAGAAACAAAGAGTCAAACGCTTGGCAAACATATGTCACCTAATCACCACATTATTATGTAATATGGATTCGTTCATAAAATTTACGTGTGGGCCTTAGTTCTACTTAAACGGAACAAAAAAAGCGCTAAAGCGAAGAACAAAGAACAAATGCTTGTCAAACATGCGACACAGAATCACAACATCAGTATCCAACGAGAGGGATCCCATTCATAAAAAAATTATGTGAAGGCTTTAGTTCTACAAGTCTAATAGCGCACTCTCGTTTTTGCTCTCGCAACTTCTATACGCTTTGTCCAGTCATTTTCTTTGCAATTTTTCATGTTCTTTGGTTGTTCTTTTCCTGGACGCTTATGGCCGAAAAAGCCCCAAAAAGAATAAAGAAAAGGGAAGAAAGTGGGTCAATCCTCATATGAGTGTCCAGCCGAATAGGCAAATGAATTATTTTGCTGTCGGCCACGCAGGGAGAAGGCATCGCCAAGAAGCCCAGACACCATTTATCCCTACCTCGACACAACGTGATCGGTCAACATAATGGCAGCCTTATCCTTCCCCACGTGCTCCTCCTCATCTTCAACCCTACCCACCCCACCCCACCACCCCTGTCTTTTTCTCTTCTGATCACCCACCATTGCACCACACACACCATCTCTATTTATTTCATGCATGCATTTGTGTTGCACACTTACATTCATTGCCAGTTAGAACAATCATTTTGACCAGTAGTTTCAACCCACATTCTTGTGACTAACTAGTTATAATCATGGATGTATGTGTCACAATGTTTAAAAGTGACTAAGAATAGGATGCAAGGTCGGAGCGATCCACGTCTAGTAGCGGAAACTAGAAAATTTCAGCATTTTCTATAGACTGTGTTCATCGAACACACCGCAACTTAAATGAATGGCTTGATCGCATAATCTTTTCAACGAGTCCCGAACGTCTTTTGTCCAAGAGACTCGCTCCTAAATGTCGAGGATGAAAGAAATGGACTGAACGTGCAACCAATTGTGGCTAAAAGTGCAAAACTTCGGCGTGGATTACCCCATAATATGGTTGTATGTGGATACGGGGTTCCTCCTATAGACTAGGACCACAGCAACTTGGAGTGAATATTGAAACTAAAAGCAAAATGTACTTGGAAGGCTATGTGGTTCAGGCCCTTCTCACTGCATCTGCAAATGTACAAAGCTGATTCTGCCTACCACTGTTTTGTAAGATGGAGGGATCAAACTGACTGAATGTGCGTGGAGGGTAGTGCCCCATTGCTTCCTAATATCTTTTCACGTGTAGCTATCTAATGATCATTACTTCATGGCTGCATATGCAAGCTCGGAGCCATACCCTAGAGTTCAGAGGGACCATATAGAAGCTTGAGTGAAGACCTTATCTCATGATATAGACCTCAATCTTTATATGATAATCAGCTCAGAGAATTAGCAGCAGGTACTAGTGCAGAAATGGGTCACTGACCAGCAACTGTTAGCAGTTGAGATACTTTAAAGGTGCAATTACAAGCGAGAGAGGGAAGGAATTAGTCAGCTGGGGCATTTGCTTCCTTGAAACTATGACCGGCCACGAGACTGTCGTAGCGATCTTGCATATTTTCTAATCACATAAGCCATGCTCCAGGTCCAGCTGAAGTCTGTTCTAAGGACACAAGAGTAAGCCATCTCTTAGAGCTAAGGTCCATACGAGACACAGTAAGCTAAATAACTGATCCAAGAGCATTACGAAAAGTTCCACCCCCAACACTAACCAGAATTCCGAGAGCAACCATCACAATCTAGTTCCAAAGAGAATGTGACCCTTTAACCCAAACAATTCGCGGAATTTCAGTGGGTCTAGCTAGATCTTCAATCAAAGAAGATCATGAAAACCGCAAGCTTGTTTTGGACTATACTTGACTAAGAGATCATGGGTCTACTAGAGTTCTTTAAATGATTATTGAGATACACTATGGAAGCTTGAAAAATAGTCACATTCCACATTAACCACATTCCTACACAAACAACAGGAAGGGATGATTTCGGAGAAAATCCGAGATTTAAGCTTTATATTGAACCAACGTGTGCAAACTGAAAAATGGCTGAAGGGAAACCATATCACAGAGAAGGATTTGGGATTCCATTTAACACAAACCAGTTGATCGGGATTAGACACCAACTTGGTGGCTTTAATCAACATTTAGTACTACGAGTTTATGTAGGATATCAAGCCGATTGCAAAATTTAGCTATCACTTCCTATCCCCAATCTAGAGTCCAGGTTTAAAGGTAAAATAGTGATCTTAGTCTTGGTATGCAGAGAGTACTTTGCAAAGGTCCTTGGATCATTATGGCGAAAGAAAGTTTAGCATTGGTAGTTCTAGTTTCCTCGTCCCTCTCTTGTCTGTGGACTTGATCAAGACTCGAAAAAAGAACAGCTTAATCACTTACCAGAAGCACTCTGGCAAAAGTCGTACTAAAGATCTAGGATTCTAGGATTCGATCCTGCCTTTATCCCGATTGGAATGCTATGAATTACCCAGAGGGCTATCCATATTGCTTTGCCCACCCTTCAGACGAAGGGGGAAGGGGGACGCAGGACTGCACCTTCTGAATTCTAAAAACCAGTACCGTCTTAAAATTCTATTGCTTTCTGTGTAACATAATTCTTTTCTTGTGTCTAAACATTCAGGGTAAGGGTAAATACGATAAGCCCCAACATTAAAAAAAAATGTCTCATATTTAGAGACATACCAAGACGAAAATGTTAGTAATCAATGGATCTCCATGAGATGAAAACCATCCAGAGTGGCAAGGCCCTATATGTCTGTGCTTTTAGAGTGCACCAGACATACTAGAAGAGAGGAGCTTGCTAGCTATGAGCTCGAATCAGAACCCCTTTAGAACAAACCATGGCCCATGTTCTTATCTAAATGGCACTTGCCTTAAACTTGTAGCCGAAGCTGGTAGCCAAGATAGTGCCGCCTACTTGGACGAGGCATTGACCTATATCTGTAAGCTCCCCCACAACAAATCATTGATGCTAACAATGGACAAGCACCCAGGACCCTTTCAAACCAAGGCAAGATGGGGATGGTCCATTGCAAGCCAGCCCTGATGACCTGTAAGGCTGTTCAAGTTCATGAATGTTTAGTTCAGCTTAGCTATATATATGCTGCCTCAAATTTGGCTCCTCTTGAGCATAGTGAAACCAACCAGCTTAGAATTTTCGTTCTTATCGACAAAACCATGTCCCACCTGGTGATGCATCATCAGAGTGTACAAGTCCTGAGAGTACAACGTTCTTACAGCAAAATATCTTGTCGGAGTATCCAAAAGCCAGAAAATTCTTGACTGTCGCTTTTTCATTTTTGGTACATTCTAGATCTCCTGCTGTTGTGAGATAAATAATAGTAAGTGTTGTTTGTCCCTAAGAGAAAGACAGTAGCTACGAATTTTGAGCTCTTGTCACTTAAAGTCTACTAGTGACTCTCTTAAAACGGCACCCCTACTATAACAGCACTGTCTCTGGACTTTTCATTCAAATAGACGGGCTCACGGTGTAGCCACAATCGAGTTATTAAAAGTGCACAGGTGTTGGAGGCCCATCATTCTTGGTGGCTCATCTGCCAGTAAATCCCTATTTAACTCTATTCTACCGCACATCCAAAATATATGAAGTGCCAGATTACTCAAAAACCATCACATTCTGGCATCATATAGTGGTTTGCAAATTGGTCTTTCAATTGTTGTTTAAGCCATAAGCACCCTGATGCATCACGGGTTTGGGCTTAAATATCGACTCTGGCCATGCATACCTACTGACCTAAAATGTTCAGATAAAAATAGAGTTAAGTGCTGTGTGAAAATAAAAAAGATGCGGTCCATGCCTGTAAAGTTGACTGTTCATCGAGAATCCACAATCTGATGTTGAATTGTTAATGACTGTTCTTTTAAGTTAAGTTAGCATCCAATGGCTATATAGATTTAATAGGACCGATTTAAGCAAAAACATCTTCAACAATAAATGATTTTTGACTACTGTCATCAGGTTCAGATGGAGTTTGAAGCTGCTCGTAGTCTAGCTGCCTAGAAGCTTCATACAAAGCAATTCCAACACTCACAGATAAGTTCAGACATCTTACATAAGTTTCAACCATTGGAATTCGAACTGTACCACCACCAAATGGTTCGTTCTTACAATCAAGCAGGGCTTCAGGTGGCAGTCCACTAGTTTCTGAGCCGAAAACAAGCCAATCACCTCTTCTGTAGGAATAGTCCTGCACAAGTACAATTCAATTTTATGTTCCTGACTCCATTTCATTAACACAGGTAAAGTGGAAAACCTAGTTTAGAAACTTGAATACAAACACTGCTCTCGAAACTAAAAACGAATTGCTTTTTCCTTGTTTCCGTTATGTCCCCAACCCTCAGCTATGAACGCATAGAGAAGAGAGTTGCTCCCCTAATGTGTGGCGGCAACACTGGAATGGGGAATTCGCATAATGAAATGATCTCAAAATATGACACAAGGAAGATAGGAGCAGCAACTAACAAACTCTTGCTGATCACACTTCTGCTACTACCAAACTAAGAGACTGCACCATCACGGGGATGACCCACAGAGGTGATTCACTAGAGCAAACAAGAAACTTAACAAATTAGAACTAGATTATTGCTTGGATTTAAATGCCAAATCTACCCCAAGAGGTGCCTGCACATTTCACTTAAACCCTGACCCAAATTTTTTGGCCAAGGGAGCCACAATGTGTGAAATTTTTTTCAATTGAACCCTGCTACCCACTGGCGTGACAATTTAGAACAGAATGCGCATATTTTTAATTCTCAAAACTTCTGTAGTCTGAAAAAGATTGTTGCAGTCCAAAAACCAAAAAGGTTCTCAGGTCAACCCAGCAAAAGGGTTTCACTGAGTCAACTTATACATAAACGAGCCTCTTTCACTGAGTCAACTAGTGCCCAAAGTGCAGCCCCAACCATCACCACCCCCCCCCCCCCCCCCCCGAACGCGTGGAATTGAAGCGTAGCAGAACCTAGATCCTCACCCAAATCATTGAAAACCCAATTTCCCTGTTTTTTAGAATGTCAGATTTCAGTTCATGAATTCTGATAGGGTTGCAGAAAAGCCGCTACACTTGACCTAGACGCACTGCACATGGGGTGAGAAGCGGACAGATGGTGGACGGGACACTGGCTTCAGCACTAACAAATCTGGAGAGTGGATCGATGCGTGTGCTTTTTAAACATGGTGGTGTTGCAGTGGTAAAGTGTTGAAATTGAAGTCAACTCCTAACATTACCTTATGTTAAATTCTTCAACCTAAACCTGCAGAGATTCACAGGTCAGGTCCAGCTACAATGGCTACCCACAAGTGTCCGCAACCATTATTCACGGCAGGGCATTTGTTTCAGAAAATGACAAGGTGAAAGAACACCTCTTATGGCGAAGAGTTCGACGTCAAATATCTGTAGATGGATGGTGCTGACACTAGCAAGAAGAGTGATGGTTGGAGTAGCTCTCGTGTTGGACAGCGGAGAGAGATGTACAACACTGCAAATCTAAATTTAGAACAAGTTATCTAGGCGCCATCGTGCAAGGAATAATGAGGGCGGTAGAGGTAGTGGGTGGTGGTTTGTGCGGCGGACTTCTGTGTTGGTGGCGGAGGTGGTGAATTCGTGTGTTGGTGGTGGGAACCTTGGGTTATGGCAGATGTTTGGGATGTAAACTAGATGTTTCTGCGTCTAGGGGTTATGTTGAAAATATTTTGTAGTCCTCATGTTAGGTGACTTAAAATGAGGCACATTCCATCTCAAGTTGTAAAGCTAGTGGGTGGTTAGGTCCTATTGCAAAAATTAGTAGGTCGGAGTTCAGTTGGCTAGAAAGTTAAAAGCAGGGTTTAAATGAAATGTGCAGGCAAACCCTGGGGTTGATTCGGTATGTAATACTTATTTCTCTTTGACCGAAAAACTCAGACATATAAACTGCACCAAAGTGTGAAGGAAGCTATGGGGAACGGTATGAACACAAACTCCTATGACACGGAACACCCACCTGAAAATGATTAGTGAACTTCTTGAGAATCATACATAATAAACTTTTCTTTTCCTCTTCGGAATATTACTCCGAGTCTCCATAAGGACTAGACATAGCACTCTTTCCTTAGCTAACCAACGAACGAGACTTTATTAGATATGTTTCACAAATACCAACTAAACTCACCCCTGTGGCACACTCTGCTCAAATTCTGCTCATTTGAGTTCGTTTAGAGGAACTGGATAACCTGTGAAAATACTATCAGGAGTCTCACAGTCTCTCTCACATCAAACCAACCCGCCTTTCTCCTTTAAATATCAAGCGATAAGGAAGAGAGCAATAATAGTTAACAGAATCTCAAGGATCCAATTTGATCCAGAGAATAATTTAACAGTGCTAGTACTCGTGTATGTCAATCAGTTCCAAAAAGTATGAACTTTGTAAGAGCCCGTCACTTGCAAGTAGTGCCTAACCAGCAGTGTCATTCATAGTTAGTCCTTTGATCTGATTAAACTCGTTATTTAAAAGCAAGCAAGAAATACGAACGTGCTTGTGGATGTAAACTTATACATACACACACACATATAGCATGCCGATGAGGGAATTAATCGCATATAAGCCCAACACATTCTTTGCAAGTTCACGTAGGCAACTACAATCTGCATATTTCGTATGCTGAAAGGCAATAATGATAGACATGCTTCTCAATGTATCCCTTCTTGCGATATGAAAGTAGAATGAAAACCTGAACCAAATGAGAGAAAGATATTAATAGACAGCTTACTGAGTGAATTCGTGTTCCTCTCTTAGTAAAAGCCAGCAACCGTTTTTCGCCTTTCTGTACAGGAAGCACACGTTGTAAGTTAGAAATAAACAAAGAAGAAGGCTTTTAACCAAAATCCTTAAAAAAAACCAACCTGTTGCCTGAAATAATCCCGAAACTCTGCCCACGAGCCATGCACCTTAACAACTACATATCTAAGATAAAGAATAAATGGTCGAAGAAAATCATCTCTTTGAATGGGAGTAGATCTCAATATTTACAGAACATCAAATATGAACAAGTGCAGGGTTAAGCATGATAAGCCATCAGGTAAAGCTGCAACTGCTACTTCAGGACCTTAATTTGCAGACTATAATGAACAAAGGCAGAATGGCAAATATAAATGAAAGACAGACGTAAACAAATCCAAATGCGCGGCCTGTGATTGTAGAGGTAAAATCTTCTTAACCTAAAAGAGTTACAATTAAAATTCTAAAAAAGAAAGAATGAAATAAGTAAAAAAACAATAGAAAACACAATGCATGCAGCTTATCCATGTCAGGTTCAAATATATTATAATATAAAAGGGAGTAGTGACTGATAAATTATGTTAGAAGTTAGTATCAGTATTATAAACAGAATGCAGATTATATGCTTTGACTCGAAGGAACTCTGAAGGATACGGCCAATAGTCCAGTCCAGCACGCTTTAGTTTTGTATCATCAACCTGAAACCCTAGTGGCTGAAGAAAGAATAGATGTTGAAATAGCCAAAATTAGAACAGTATCTAAGCTGATGAATGAAAAAAAAATCATCTCATTCCTCATTGATCATTTCACATAGGGCTACAAATGAGCCGAGAACTCATCTCAGTTAGCCGTGCTCGTGTTCAGCATAGCTTGGCTAGGTTTCATGTTAGGGCTCAGCTCGTGTTATGTGAAGAGCTCAAAATTGATGTTCAAGCTCGTGTTGGTCAAGCTTAATGAGAACTCGTAAATGGCTTGTTTCGCCTCATTTAGTTAAATGGGCCGACCTCAAGAGCTTGAGCTCGTGTTCAAGCTCGGATGCAGGCTTGTTATCATGACTAAGCTTGGCTCACTTATCTTAACTAACCATGTCTTTTTCAAATTTCACCCAAGTTCAAGTCTTATTTTGTACAAACTTCAGCAAATCGAGATACTGATATTAAAAATACTTGCGTAGAAGATGATGTACCATTAGAGAAATATATAGTAAAATAAGGTAAACGGCACTGTTCCTAAACAACCAGCTCATTTTCAAGCTTGGCTCATTTATTGAACGAGCTCTAATTTCAAGATCGAGCTCGGTGCGTTTAATAATGAACGAACATGAATGCCCCTAAATGAGCCGATCCACAAGAATGTCCATGGAAGGATAGGTTCATTAACAGCCCTTCTTTTCGCATGGTAACACCAAGTTGAACACAACTAGGACTAAGAGTACCCACCTCAACCAAGTGTAGGCCGACAGCTGATGCTGCACAACTTCTGGCAATGCATCCTGTGTTTCCAGGAATCTGCAAAGGAAAAAAAGTTTACCTCAGGGGAGCCTTGATATTGAGTTTTCTGCAATCCAAAAAGAAATAGAAGTTCCCATAGCAGGTCGTATGCACTACATTATATTATCCCGTAGCCGCTTAGATAGAGGAGAGTGGAAGGAAGAAAAAAAAAAAATCAGCTGACGCAACTAGTTTGGGCCAAAGGCTTTGACTGAGTTGAGGTACATGTACTATAAAGACAGTACAGCCTCTCCAAAGAGTGGAAGACAGGTTGCCTACTCCAACCCTGCGCAGACCCTGTAATTTTGCAGGGAAACTGTGCACTGTACCGCCGTTCTACATTGAAATGTAATAGTGGCATGCTAGCAAGAATGAGAGCGCGTCTAAGCAACTATCACAGTTGTACCAGATACTGGATCGGGTTTATTTTAAAATTTTAAGGTGATTTCCCTTTTAGGGGGGAAAGCAGGATAGCCATTGGTAAGCACTTCAATCTATATGCATATTGTTGAATGCCACAGCTATACATAGGTTAAGGGGAGCCTAAGAACCTTAGATAACATACCTAAGCCCGTTTTTAAGGTTGCACCTTGTGCATCACCTGCTTGCAATTTATTAAGGATATAAATTGTCACCTTGCAATGTCAGCATGTTTTCCACATTCTCAGACAAAAAGGCTTGAACGCGTGGAGTTATTGTACAGAGTAACTACTGAGGTCACACACCCCATGGTTTAACGTATGTGATAGAAATTCAGAATAATTGAAACACATTTACGAAATTACCATGTAGGCAAACTCACTAATGTCTAAGTAGATAACCTACAAATCATACACAAACTTCACCCGGAACCAGGAAGAGCTAGCTTAATTACCAGTAATGGAGGAAAAGTTGCAAACAGACTAAAAATTTCAAGAAGTAGGCATCTTATCTCTTTTGACTTCAGTACCTATCACGAAAAGATTTGCGCTTTAATGATATAGTTAGAGCATTCAGTACTTCTTAGAGTCTAAGGAGGTAATTGCCCTCTTACACCATAAGGTGCTCTGCCCGAGTCTCATAAACAATTTTGTCATGAAGAGCTTGAACAAGAATAGTACATTGTTAGAATGACTCCAAGAAATTGAGGTGAAAGATCAACAATGTGCCTGTTAGCCTGTTAAATCTTAATGTTTGTGGGTACCCAATAAATCAATAGTCTAGTGTACGTAATATGAATGTAAGAAAAGAATACGGAATACCACAGTTACCCCCCCAAATCCTCATATATGAGGGTCCAGAAGGTACGTGGGGTATTTTTTTGTGAAAGCCAAAAGCAGAAAATTTACAAAATTTACTGCAAAAAGTTCAAAAAACTATAGCTAATTACTGAATATAATGGAAAGAACTGGTGATCAGAATGCTAGAAATAGTGCTCGATCTATAATTTCCAAATCAATAGTTTAAATACCGAAAAAAGTTACTGCCCCATAGGCTTTTTTGTCCAAGTAAACAGGTACTAAGCCTAACTGCCGTATTGGCTTTTTTGTCCCTGTAACAGCTACTAAGCCTAATAAACTATCCAAGATAAAACCCAAAGGCACACTGTTTTTTCTCCTCCATGTGCGGATCCACAAGGAGAGGGGAGTGAACAAGTCCCATAATGTTGCCAAACTTAGATGTAAGTATAGAGAACATTACAGTAGAAAAAGAAAGATGTAAGGATTGTGTTTAATAAGAAGAAGACTCGTCTCATATTCAATGCAATCATTATCACATTTACCAACTTAGGGACACATTCTCGACCTTTTCTCCATTACCAGCTTCATACCATCCTCATTTCTATATCCTGATATACAGATCTTCATAATAGACTCCCAAACATGTCAAATAGTTCGTATAGATTCCTAACTTATCACTGTTAACTACATTATCATTTTGCTCAACAAGTTTGGCCTTTTATTTTTCCATTGTTGAGGTAAACTTGGTGATGCCAACATCTGTCATTGATTTTCTTCGTTGCTGGCCTCAAGGATGTCAAAAGAATTCATGGTGTGCCTGTTGGAACACTGCATCCATATGCCTCTGATGGCATCTTTGTTGGAAAGGAATAAGAGCCATTTTGCAAGCATATCTGGTTCTGTTTTAGATGTAAAATGAGTTCTTCTGAGATCCTTTTTTTTTCTTGGATGTCTGTATCCGGGAATGGTCCTCTTCTTTTTTAATCTTTTTTAGATGATTTTGTATAGCTTTTAGAGATTAGTTTCTTGCTTGTACACTTCCTGTGTACTCACGGTCGCCCCCATTGGAAAATAAAATATCATCAGAGATATTTAATGATGTGTATGTATAAAAGAAAACGGTAACTGAGAAGCTAATGTAAACAAAAGGCTAATAAGGCTTACTTTGCATTGAAATTTATAAAAGACCGCATTGAAACGTTGATCATGAGATAGGACTCTGTTACATCACACACCTCCCTTACATCCTCTTCTTTTGATCGCTTTTCTATATGCTGTTGATTTTGACACGAACAGACTGGTTTACCCCCCGACAAATCTGCGTGCTTGTGAGTTTTATCTTGGAAGGTTAATGATTCATAAATACCCGTGCATAAAACGATAAAGGCTTTAGTACAATATGTCGCAACTCTCACTGACATGCCAGCTTTTTCAAAATGCTTCACTCTTCTTCTACATAAATTCCATCACATTAATCACAATTTCAAATCGCTTGCTAAAATGTCACAAAGGTTTAGCCAATTATATTGCTGATCTCAATGTACTGCAAACCACACGTATAAACGCACTATTTTCTACAGCGGACTAATTTAATGGATAAAAACTTAAATTGTTTCCCCTTTCACATTTTGCAAGTTCCTGGAATAGAATCTGAAAATCTCTTTGTTCAACCATTTCTGTCCTGCAACCTTTTCACGAATTCCTAGAATAGAATTTGGAACATATAAACATTAACTGTACTCTCTGTTTTGCAGCACAGGCGTACTTGATCTGTAATTACAATTTGAGTTGAATTCAATATTTTAACATAGCAAATTCTCTACTAAAAACTGGCGAAAAGTCAAAGGGGACAAAAATTTCCAACCCGGACAAATAAGAGTAATGTACTACCTGAGGAGAAACTAACACCACTTGAAGAATTTTGTTCTGCGATGCTTCTCCAATTGCCTCGCCGGCCCCAGTAGACAAAAGATTCCCTTGACCATTTCCAGCTGCACAGTGAAAAACGTCATATACTAAAACAAATGAAAAGAGAAAAACGCAGAAATTGGAGGCTCGAGGAAACTAATACTCCTTCCATCTCATAACTTATGTTCTCTTATTTTTGGCAAATTTCTAGAATAAATTTATGTCTCCTAACAATGAATCCAACTCAAATAGTACTTACAGATCAGTATTTGAGCAAAAACAACGGGCAAAGCGAACATTTACGTGTTACTCTCCTCCACGACTTTTTTGCAAAATCATAGGGTAGATTTTGGTAATTGAACTCAAAAAACAATCATAAGTCAAAAAGCAATCACTTTAGCGAGTCAAGCTAGGGTATAAACAGGGAGTAAGGTTCCTAAACTCAATGGAGCAGACCTAGTACGGTTACTTTCTTCAAGTTTGAAATAAGTTGAAGGAGACAAAAAATATGAAACAAGAGAGTGAGAGTAGAGATAGTTGGCGGAGAGATAAGGGAATCATACACAGGGAGCAGAGTACTGAGAAGCGTGGAAAGGAGAAAGAGAATCGGAGCTTGCTCTTGACTTGAGCTATGCAAAACGGGCGGAGGAGAGGGGCACGGGATCGGAAGTTGAGTGGCGCTTTTGCGAAATCTAGGGCTTTCAGACCAGCAGCTGCTGCATCCATTCGGAATTTCAACTTCCGAATGTGGGAATAATTTGGATAGCTTTGCCTTTCTTCCCCCAGCAAGCTCTCAATAATAATGTTTAAGAGCATGTAAATTTGAAATGTTTCGCGTATAGCCTGTTTCGAGTTCTTTTTTTATTTTTTATTTTTTAAGGAAGAGAGAAGACAAAATAGAAAAAAGTTTCGGCCTCTTTTGTTTTTAAATATTTCTTCTCGGTATTAAAAATAATTTTTCATCCTAAAATTAGAAGGAAGCGGAAAGAAAAAATTCTCATAAGTAATATTTTAATATGCTCATATTATCCGTTGAAATTATGATGACTGAATTTTTAATGACCTTTTAGGTCACAGTGTTTCTTACAAAAATCTATCAAATCATTTATTACAAACAAACAAAAGAAGTGGCAGAAGTGGTGGCTAATTTCATCTCCTGCAATCTCAGGCAAGAATCTCAAAAGCCGAGGGCTTTATTTACTGTCCACCCGAGAGCGCGCAAGCTCATATTAGAAAAAATGATATTGTTATGCTTTTGGTTTGACATTAATTAGTTTTTGATAGTCGGATGTTTGTAGTCAACTCATTACGGGTTTATGTGTTTTTTTATTGTGGCATTAATCGGTGATGTGAGACTTACCATATTATCATAGTATAAACTTTATGTGATGTCTTTGATGACCAAATTTTTTTCATGTCTGAATTATATTCTTAGTTAGAGGAATACTTTAAAGTCTTTATTTGAATTAGCACAATGTTGTATAAGGGTAATGTTGTATCTTTTCTTTTCTTCTAAACACACAAAACAACTTAAACTAAAAAAAAAAAGAGGAAGGAAAATTGTTTGAATTAGCACGCAAAAAAACCCTTCCCATTACAAAAATTGCAAGAAGACACCTAAGCTTAAAAAAGTGTTACACCCATCAACTCCCGTAACGGAACGAAGAAAATGACTAAATTATCCCTCCATATAAACTGTAATTGTAGATCTAGGGTTTTTCTTTTGTATGTATGGTGTTGGTATTAGGCAGGAGGCATAGGGGCAGCTTGTGGTGGTGGATCAAGAAGGTGGTGCCGGCACAAGTATGGGTTGATGTCGGGGTTGGCAGGTGGCGACGCTGGTCATGGTGGGTGGACAAAGCTAGTGGCGAGCGCCTAACAGGGCTTGATCGAAACCCTAATTGCAGATTTAGGGTTTTTTTTCCCCCGAATGGTCTTTAGATAGGCTCAGGTTTTGGCTGTTGAATCAGGCTTGTGGCAACGTCGCAATTGGATAGGGTTTATGGCGGCGCAATCGGTCGAGCAATTGGATAGGTTGATGGTGGGCTTGGCGGCGATGTAAGAGGTGGGGGAGATGATGGGGATGGCGACGTGGAGTTCGCAATGGAGTTCGCAGTGGTGGCGACGAACTTGGCTCCAGTTGATGAAGGTGCTAGCGGCGGTGGCGACTGCGGAAGGGCTGGGTAGTGGCCGAAATGGGCGGCGGTAGTGGTAGATGAGGCTGGGTGGGGGCGGCGGCAGCGGCAGCTAGGTTTTTGTTTGTTGAGGTGGTGGCTAGGGTTAGGGTTTGATTGGAATGGAGAAGAATTTGGGACTTGG
The DNA here is from genome assembly GCA_033065855.1 of Escallonia rubra. Classification (NCBI taxonomy): domain Eukaryota; kingdom Viridiplantae; phylum Streptophyta; class Magnoliopsida; order Escalloniales; family Escalloniaceae; genus Escallonia; species Escallonia rubra. The sequence continues at coordinate 352,894 of JAVXUO010002581.1, read as the reverse complement.
ATGGGAGAGAGGAAAAAAAAGGGTAATTTAGTCTTTTTAATATATTAAAATTTATCAAACGCATTTTTTAAGAAAGTGAATATCACGCGTCGTCAATTTGGACGATTTCTCTAACGGTTGCAACAGAATTAATATCTTATGTGTCTTCTTGCAATTTTTGTAACGGGATGAATTTTTTTGCAACAACCTCAATCAAGTTTATGCAATTATATCTCAGGGGTATTGTACACAATTATCCAAAAAATATTAGACCAAATCAAGTTTTCGGTACGAGCTACCGTGATACACGCGATACGTGTGCAAATACAAAGTCAGCATAAATGTACCCATGATCAAATCCAACGCCGTACAGCGTATATCTATAGCCAAACAGTCCAACTCTCCTTTTTCCTTTCTAAAATCATCTCTGGCCCCAATTCGACACCATTCCATCCCCAAAGCACCACCACCAAGAGCCCTATTTCCGCCACAATCGCCACCACAACGACCACCATCTCTCCGCCGTACCCTGAAGCCAAGCACGCAGATCCAACTGTATCGCCACCACGTCACCCGATCCGGCCTCGACCCTGAGCGATACGGCGCCGTCGCTGGCAAACTGCAGTTTCAAATTGCCACGGTGAGGTCTGCTCTATATTTGATAGAAATACAAACTACTGTCGTTAATTTCCACAATTCAATACCTTAACATTGACGTCGCCCACACGTAGGATATGAACTCCGTTCCATTGGATTTCCTCGACTTTTGTGTATCCTCGAAGATAGGTTTAGTACCATGTAAACATCGAATGGAACTCAGATAGCGCTTACAGAAAATCAATTATGGTAGCGTAAAGAAGGAGTTGAGTCATTATTTACATGTACTAAATCTTTCATAGGAATTTGCAAAAAGTCAGAGTTGGGAAATTAATGGAACGGGGAGGTGTAGTTGAATGCATAAACGCCGACCTTACCAGTCGTCTTTCGTGTAGTCGTAATGACTTTTGAGAACCTCTATTCTTCCCAAATTTTATGTCAAAAAGCTGGAGCCAAGCATTTCAACATATTGGGAATGCGACGACATGATATGGGAGTCGGCTTTTTGGGGTAGCTTTTGGGAAGCGTTGCGCTTCAAGAAGTATATTTAAGTAATGGAAGGGATTCTTAGCTGTGGAGTTTAGATTTTTAATAATGTAAGACATGTTTAGTCAGATCTTTGCATCATATTCATCCATAATTTCTCTCAGTTTTTTAGGTCCAAGTTCCTCTCCCTTTTTTCTCTTGCCCTTGCATATGCACCCAATGATTCCCTCCTCTACAGCTTCGTACAAAAAAAAAACCCTACTTGTACAACTTAAGCCAAACCCCCCCACCCCCCAAACAAAAAAAGAAAAAGAAAAGAAAAAGGATTCTCTACTTGTATAACGTGGCAAAGAATGTTAATCACAGGCCTCCTTCGGGATTATAGTGTCTCTATCATGTTTTTAGTTTCACAAGAGTTCATTTTAGGAACTTTACTTTAGCTTTCTTGTGTTTTGTTAGCCTATTTCCTCCATCGTTGGGTCACAGTGGTGTTTAAGCACAGAACCATGTTTAATCGTATTTGCAGTGGAATAACACATTTTTTAGGCGTCTATTAGGTAGGAAACTAGATTATCATATGATGGGCTAAAAGGTGCTGTTTTTGTTCCATCTGGGTATCGTAAAGAAATCAATGGTTTTCAACCTAAAATGTTGTTTGAACAAGTAAACCTTGTTTTGAGGTCAAAGTCTGGATGGCATTTGTGTTTTGCATGTGGATTGAGTTTTTTAAATTAAAATTGCACATCTCTAGTTACTCTTGGTTGTGAGTTTCTGTCACAATCATCAAGCATGTTTTCTTTCTATCTCTGAATTGCATGTAAGCTTACCTGTCAAGCAGTGAATTCTTATAAACAGTTAAAAGAACCTTGGCTTTCCGCCAATGGAGAAAGGAACAAATTCTGGCCTGTTTGTGAATGATGGTTCATTCATGGAGAGGTTCAAACAGCTACAAGAGAAGGAGAAGAACACTGCACCAAAGGAATCTAAATTGGGCCCAACTGTATCAGGGACTGCTGCTCCTAAGCCTGTCATTAGTAAATTTTCCTTGGAATCAAAAGCTAGTGATTCTGGGAGAAAGACCATGGCTGCTTCATCTGGCAAACTTGCCTTTAGCCTGAAGCAGAAGTCAAAGCTTGTGGCACCCCCTGTTAAGTTAGGTGAAGACGAGGATGAGGATGAGGGTGAAAAGGATGCTGGGAATGTTTCTGATAATGCTCCAAAAAGGCAGAAGTTGGCCCAGCCCGATGCCTCCAAACAATCACATAAGCAAGTTGTTGGTAATTACTTCTTATATATGCATCTCTCATATAGTGCATTGGGAGTTTACTTTTGGTGGCCTCTGGTACCTCGCGCACTAGCAAGTAGTTGCATGCGTAAGCATTAAGCATGTAGCTTCAAGTACACGAGATTCTGAAGTCTAAACATGATATCCCATCTTGTAATTTTATAGGCCCATATTTTCGGTCACTAGATGTTAGCATAAGTTAGTTTGTCATCATATGTGTATTTTATGACATTAGACATTTGTCCATGCTATTTTTTGTATCACTTTAGTGTGTCTTTTCTTTTTCTCATGACTCGACTATTTTTATTCTTATGATGGCTAGTAAATTTCAACACCATCTACCTCATTGTGCCGCATTTTCACTTCCTCCAGAATTCTATAAAATTTGTTACAAACTCTTTTAGTAAAATCTTACGCATTCATGATTGCTTGTGGAATGATACTGTTCCACACTGTTTGTCTCATTATTTTGCTATTTTTTACTACTGCCAAGATTTTATCAATTTGTTTAAGATAATTAGTCAAACCTATTAGGCACTCGTATGTGTGAGCGTGCGTGTGTTTGTGCAAATATATAAGACACTAAGTTAGTATAGTAAGAGCTAGTAAAGCATTATGCTATCTAAGGTGTCTTATTGATACTCGATGGATATACCATACCGCATTTGAACTCTCTCTCTCTCTCTAAAAAAAGGTATAATCTATTGATTTGTAAATGGCCCGTTGGCTACATTCTGATGACGACGCTTTGGAGATGTCATTGATAACCCACCTGCTTTGTGATTACTTTAATGTTCGAGGGCTGAGGCAAGTGCTTGTCGTTGAAACTGTTTTTTCTATGCGATATTACGGAAAGAGGTATCACATTATCCATAGCTTGTCCGCTTCATCGTGCACTTCGAGAAAATTGTGGACTTCTCTACTCCTGAACTGGTGGATGAAGTGGACAATACATTCTTGAATTGTTCTTGTCTGATGAATGCAGCTTATGCCTTAAGTTTCTATCGACATTGGTGGAAAGAGATGTTCAATGACAGATTTGGAATCTGTGGAAAGCCTGCTACAAGAGTAATTTGCTTTCCGTTGTTCATGCTCTTGGTATTAATCGGTTATTTAAGTGACATGCAGCACCACCTCCATCTCCAAGTGATCCTACAGTGAAGAAGGTTGCTGACAAATTAGCAAGCTTTGTGGCAAAAAATGGAAGGCAGTTTGAGGACGTCACAAGGCAAAAAAATCCTGGAGATACCCCTTTTAAGTATGTAGTTATTTTTCCTTGAATTCCTCTTGATCCCTTTATTGAGTATACTTTCCTGTTTCCTTTATAGACAGTTTGTGGTTGCCTTTATTGAGTATACCTTCCTGTTATACCATAACTTACACTCCGCTGATTGTCTGAAAATGATGAATTCCAAACTTATTGTACCTACTTGAGATCTTAATTTCTGTACCTTGGAGCAAATATGATTCTGTGTTTATACTTCAAAAAAGTCAGTAACTATGAAATTTAAGAAAGTATTAATATTCAAAGTTATATGGATAAGGGCAGTTTTGACAATAAGACCCTAGATAAAGCATTATTATAGGTTTCTCAAAACTTATTCATGTTAGCCTAATATAGCAAAAATTTGTTTTCCTTTTTGTTTCCTCTCTTTCACTTCACGTTCGTAGTTTGTACTATTTGTCCTTTTCTTTTCTTTTCTTTTCTTTTCTTCTTTGTATTAAAACAGAGCTTAAAATGCAATTCCAAAGCTGGTATCTTTGTATTAAAACCGACCCTAATATGCAATTCCAAAGCTGGTTGTTGGTTTTTTTTTTTTAGGGAGTTGGGTGGGGTTGTCTCGACTGATATTGCACTAAAGGAAAGGTCACCTTTGAGAACTTGTATTTTGTTTGAAGGATTATATAAGAAGTTTATTAATAAAATACTTGTGTCTGATGTTTTAGTGAACAGTTTTTTGTCTTCCTTTCTCTTTTTGTCTTTGACTTTGCTAGAACCCAAATTCAACATTGATTTGGTCGTAAAAAGGCATAATGGTGCTTACGATAATGGAGATGTGAGAAAAAATCTTGAATATTTTTTAAATCTAATTTCTAATTCTACTCTATTCAGCACCTCTGTTCTTAATAGCATCACAATGAATGTTTTTTTCCTTTTCAAATTATATGGACGAAGGAGCTTCATACCTCTGCAGGGAACTATGATTCTTTTCTGGCTGCACGTATCGACTAGAGTCAGTGTCAAAATCTACTATCAGACTTGTCGTGCAAAAAATTGTGGTTTCTGTACGTGTGTTTTTAACAATTCGAGAAGCTCAATCTCAATTATCTTGCAGGCGTTCTATTTCAAAAAAATAAAAAATATCTTGCAGGCCACTCACACGAGCACCCTTTGTCTTAACTTTTGGGGTAAATTCGGATCATAGAAGTTGAATTTAATAGTTAATTTACGTTTTCTAAAGGCATAGCTCTTCTCTTTCAAGGGTTTGTACCAAGAAGACTAACATTTTACCTGTTTTCTTTTTCTATTGGAGTTGGCCCTTCGTATTCCTTTTCATTTGACATTTTGGAGTTCTTTCTCCATTGCTAGTTTTGTAATAGAACTTTTAATTGCAGGTTTTTGTTTGATGAAAGTTGTTCTGATTATAAGTACTATGAATATCGGCTCTCTGAAGAAGAGAAGGCTCTCTCGCAATCCTTGGATACCCCGACGTCACAAAGTGGTTGGTATATAAATGCTTAACTATTTATGTGCACCATATACACAATGTAAATTCACCAAAATTTTAAGATATTTGTTTGCACAGTGAGGTTAGTGGTGCTATACTGTCCTTGGTGTATTGAATAAAATTAAAGTGGTGCAGTTGTTAATTTTTTATATGAACTCATGTTATAAGAAATGTACCCAGCCAATACATGGGATAGATGCGAAATCTCATGATCTCTTGTATCTTTTACGATATATGTGAATGTTGAGGATGCAACCTTTATTGAAGTTCTTATTCACAAGTTCGAAAGCTGTTTTTTGCATTGATGTTTTTATGTTATGCGCACTGTGTGAAAAGTTTCCGTTGTAGTCCGTACGCATTATGGGGTTCCCTGAAAATTGTCTCCTTTGTGTCCTCTTGGTGTTGTTTAATTATTCTTTTCAGTCCTGAGCTCTTGTTTGTAATCTGATCTCGGAAGCTTTGTCTTTTTAGTTGGTGCAAGCACTACAACTTCTAATTTAACGAGTGGTTCAAAGAGGCCTCGTCAGCAGCCTTCAGATTATCAAATTCCTGCCTCAGCTTTATATGAAGCTACAGAAAACTCAAGTTCATCTGCGGCTTCAGTTCAGACTGCATCAACTGGAAGATCTGGATATGGTACTCTTTTTTTTTTCCTAGTTGAAAATTTTAAAGTGGGTACTGGGTAGTTTCAATAATTCCCAACTGTCTCGACGTGGCAACAAGATGAAACTGTCAATACTATGTATTCCCCATCCTACATCTCTTATCCTCCTTTTCTTTTTTGTTTCCCCCTTGTCTTCACAATGTTAAGTTTGATTTGGGAAACGTGGTTGAAGGATTATGTTGACTGTAGTTTCTTTCTTGCAGGGCATTAGTAAATGCTTGTACTTGGGACCCTGACCGTTGTGTTTTATTTTGTAGGTGAACTCAGTGTTCCAACAGATCCTGTAGCAATGATGGAGTTTTATGCAAAGAAGGCAGCCCAAGAGGAGAGGAAGAGACAGCCTAAACAGTCAAAGGATGAGATGCCCCCACCTGCTTCTCTTCAAGGTCTATATATGTTATCCCAGTAGAACCTTTACGTAATATGTACTACTTGTCTTTAAAATGTTTTTAATCTATCTTCTGTGACAATGGTTGCTTATCACTCTCTCCTTTTCTGGCATCATAGGAGGTCCTGGAAAGAGGGGTCATCACATGGGTGATTATATTCCTCAGGAAGAGCTTGAGAAGTTCATGGCCACCTGTAATGATGTTGCCTCGCAGAAAGCAGCTAAAGAGGCTGCAGAAAGGGCAAAGATACAGGCTGACAATGTTGGCCACAGACTTTTGTCCAAAATGGGTTGGAAAGAAGGTGCTCTCTCGCGCACACGCACATGCACATGCACGCACACAGACGAAAACACGCACACAAACACGCACCACATGGCAGATAATCCTGGGAAAGTCATGTCCTGAGTTCTGTTTATCTTCTGAAGCATTATGTCGTGTTTTATGTATGTACTTGATTGCGCTGAATTGTTTTCCTCATACATCTGTATCCCCTAAATGCACACGCAAGCAGGATATATATATACAGCCAAGTTGTTAAAGATGTGATGGTGGGTAATATTTCCTAGAATTGGGTATTCTTTCTAGTTTAGGCAAGTGCTGGCTATATGCCCACCGACGACCTGGTAGTTTGTAGTTTTGTAGTACATAGGGGCATGATTGGTGGGGAATTATTTCTGCATGATATCGGGAAGCAATTAGTTTTTCTATATGTTTATTTTCAAATGATGGTTAACTTTTGAACCTGTTTATACTACTGAGGAACTACTTTGATAAATTTGTTATTTCCCCTTCTCCACACTGCAGGCGAAGGTCTAGGGAGTTCGAGAAGCGGTATCGCAGATCCAATTATGGCTGGTAATGTCAAAAAGGACAACTTGGGGGTTGGAGCTGCCCAACCCGGGGAGGTGACTCCTGAGGATGATATATACGAGCAGTATAAGAAGAGGATGATGCTAGGTTACCGTTACAGGCCAAATCCTTTGGTACGGCCTCCATCCAATAAATTTTTTTAGATCGTTAAATGTGTAGATATTTCTGAGTGAAAAATGGCCCTTCTTATATAAGATCCTGATGTTGCTGTCTGTTTTCTTTTTGCAGAACAACCCACGAAAAGCATACTACTGAGAAAAAGTTCATGTAAAGAGCCATCTACTTGTTTGGTTTGTGTGACGAATTAATCAAAAGTAGAACTTCGTATTGCATTGAACCAACTGCAGTTGGTTTTGGAGTTCTTGTTCTGGGAGTGAGTCTGCCATGTCATACACAATCTTTTTTCGTATAGTTTGAGCATAGTGCCACTTTGCTTTTTAGTTCAAACTATTAACAGAAGCTACTCTTTGTTCGGTAATTCATTAAGATATATATATTTTTTTAAATCTGAGCATTCAATGAGATGCAGGTGCTCGACCCTGCTCAGATAATTATTTCATTTGGTAGTTGTAAATATCTAGACTTCATCGATTTGTTAAGCATGAATATTAATGTGGGACGTTATTTAAGAGATTTCAAGAAAATAGTTTGCAGGCTGCTTGGAAACCTGTTTGCATAATCAGCAGTTTATGGATACCAACTTTTCAATATGGAACTTGAAATATACGTCTAAACTGGAGCTGAAAAGCTGAAGCATTTTGTTTGACTCGCACATCCCAAACGTCGAGTGACTGCATCAAGCAGATTACAGCTTTACAATACTTCTATGAAGGCCCTTGCATGCCTGTTGTGCCAACCCTGATGACCTGCAAGATTCGAAGGGATATCTGCAGCTTCGCAAGATGGCACCAATCCTTTTTACCTTCCATGGATGTTTGTTTGGCTAGCTGGTCTTTGGACGGGTTTTCTTGTTTCTGCTTGAACCACTGGAACCGTCCTAACCGGGGTTCTTTCACTCCCTTCTGTGGAGTCCTGACCAGCAAAAGCCTTAGGCCCCGTACGTTTAGAGTATTTGTTTTCCGTTTTTTGTAATGATTACGAAAAAACGGAATATTTCGTGTACTTTTACCATTTTTTGTATTTGTATCGGATCCAAAAATCGTGAACAGTGTAAAAAACGTGAAAATTTTCACCTTTTCTCAATCGGCCGCAACTCTTGTAAGAAAAAACTCTGAAGAGTGAGGCATGGTTTCCACTGTTCACGGTTCTCTCTTACAAGCTCTACGAAGCCTACATGCCTAGTCACGTCACAGCTCTCCTCTCTCCCCCTCCCTCTCTGCCTGTGATTCATTGCACATCTCTTTATTTTCAATGAGCAGATCCCCAACACTCTCTCAATCCATTTCTCAAGCTCAAGCTGCCGAAGAAATTATAGAAGCTGTGGTCGAGTCAACGCTTGTTCCCCGGCAGTCGGCGCCTCAATTCATTTCAGATTTGAGCTGGCCTTCCATCGCCATTGCCCGTCGCCGGTAAATGGCCAAGTGGTGTCTGCGATAGTGCGGTCTGCTAGTCCGCCTACCTGTCCGGTTGGCCGGCGTAGGGCAAGTTGCAGTCTCACAGACCAAGTGAGGAGGTGAACGTAGTTCCGCCACTGGTGGAGATGGTGGACGGAGGGTGTTTCGTGCACTGTTAGGTGGATGGTGAGGTGGAGCCATGAAGGTGGTTTGTCGCCGTGGGGGGAGTGAAGGTTTGGTCGCCGTGGGGGGGATGAAGGTTTGGTCGCCGTGGGGGGAGTCACTGTGAGTAGCGGCGAGATTGAGAGAAGAGAGAGAAGAATAGAAAAGTAATGAAAGGGAAAGGGGGAGGGGAAATCTGAATCTGTGGGAAGTCGGTCCATGGTCAGACTGATGAACTTATTGGGAAATGTAAAAGGCTGGTATGGAGGAGTTATTGAGAAGATATAGAGGGTATAAAAATAATTTGGTAGGTTAAAAGTAGGGTTAAAATGGGAAAATATGGGTACAAATAGTGTAGGAAATGCTAAACATACAAGAATGGATTCAAGAAAGTTACTGAAAATGAAAATGAAAATGGTAAACGTACAAGATTAACTGAAAAAAGTAAAAACGAAAAACTGAAAAAAATGATAAAAGTACACGATCAAATTTTGGAACTGAATACAAGAATATGGAAAACAAAAACAAAAAATAAAAAACAGAATACTAATATGGTAAGCGTACGGGACCTTAGTTGCCTATGTTTCTTGCTCTTCGGGCAACACAAGTTCGAGAGCAAGTTGCTTAAGTTTTTCGTCTGTCAGCTTTGCTTTACCTTGGTTTCCATGGGGTAATTTCCCTGTTAACCAAAAGCTAGTTAACCTGGTTATGGGACTTCCGCAGAAGTTCTCTGATGAATGCACTCGCAACAGCCTACAGTTTCTGAAGCCATCGGTTTAATTTACACTAAACTTATCTCAATGAAACAACATTACAATAATTGAATATTGACCAACTTGTTTGAAGTGTGTGCATTTTCTTCACCTCCGAAAGGGTCTGAGGGGTTTGCACAAACTGATAAATGAAGATTAACTGAACAGCAGCAGCACACTCCCAACGTGCCTTAAAATGATAAACGTTGGTGTAAAGTATTAACATTGATCAAATTCGCTTTGGCAATTTTACAGAGCTGGTATGAAGGCTGATCCACTCATGAGCGGTTTACAATCAGCCAAGCTCAAGCTGGAAAATGTGCTTAAACTTGCTCGTTTATTTCAGGAGTCGAACAATTGCATGTCTCAAATCATCCGGGGCTAGTTAAGAATTCCCAGTGTCATATTGCTGAAACTTTTTCGATGCTCCTTCTTACAAGGTGCAAATAGAACTTCCATTTAATTTTCCTCAAAAAGGACGAGTACAGATACAACAAATGTTTTGCAAATAGTCATTCCAACATCAGAAAGTACTTCCAAACGTACCCCAAAATAAGGTGGACTGCTTTGAAAAAAGGATGGTAGCAAAAGTCGGAGTTGGATTAAACTGGAGATCCTGAAACCACATTCAGTCGGCCACCTTGCTCCCGCCCCATGCAAGAAAGCTTTCCTGTGATCCAAACTCCTACAGGAGTATTATAACAAGTGTCAAAACAAAAATAACTGCTAGGCAGTTACCCAATATGTTTAAAAATAAATATTCACAGAAAGGGCAACAGAACTTACAAGTTGGCTCAGCCTGAAATCGGGAGGTGTGTCAATTTCTATATTTGCAGGATCAAGGACCAGGTGCTGACACTCTTCTAAATCCTTCTTCAAAGATTCTGGTCCTAAATGAGCATAATCCGAAAGACGGGGTTTGCCCTTTAGATCTCGGTTCTCACATTCATCTCTATTTGGAGACTGGCTCTGAAGAAGATCATCACACAAAGACAGCCCTTCCACGAGTTGTTGCGAATCTAAGAGATTCTGCGACTCGCTGTCCCACCATTTTGGGTCTTCACCAGCCTGATTGTTGTGATCGCCTTCTATTTGATCAGCATTATCTTCTGCCTTGGGGTGATCTTGAAGATCAGGGATTTCATAAGCATCTTCCACCTCATCTTGCATTTGATCAGCATTCTTTTCTGCCTTGAACTGATCTTGAAGATCAGGGATTTCATATGCATCTTCAACCTCATCTTCCATATATTCCATCTCACGAACCTAAGGTAAAGAGTGGTGTAAATCACACAGATAATACATGTCAGTCTCTTATTTTTGAGAAAAGGAGTGCTATTGTGGAAATTCCTGAAACTAAAGAACTGGCAAATCATCAACACTCTTTCTTTCCTTTTTCCCTTTTCCTTTTGATTTGGCTACCGTACAGCTTACCCACACCCCATAAGAAGTGAAACCCAGGTCTAGGCTATAAACATGCTAGGAATCTTATAGAGCCGATTGGCATCTTTGAGCCACATAACTACTCACTTTAGTAAACACCACAAGGAACAGAAGAATCCAAGTAAAACTAAATAGCATCCTACTAGGGCACTGATTTAGTCATTCAATATTATTCTAATTCTCAAAGACAGTGTGTGGCCACAAAAGAAGTTTATTTTACCAGAAGAGATGGATCGACGGAAGTATTAGTGGACTCTTGGACAGGATCAAAATCGGAATGTCGTCTTTCAGCACGAGGGGGTTCAGGGATGACAGACTTGGGAGTGACTGGATCTACTTTTGCAGTTGTAGCCTCAATGCCTTCAGCTAAATGGTCTTCACTAATCTCACTCTGCTTGACTTGTTGCTGCTGAAAAAAAACTTTGGAAATTACATACTCCCCTTCTTTTTCATCTTCCCCTGTTCCCAGATGATACTGGTGCATCACCCAGTTGGTTTTCTCTGGCTTCCCACCTCTAACAAGGCTCACATAAAGGACCATAATCTTCTTACACCCTTTTTGAATCCCATCCAAGATAACAGGTTTGGTTCTGCCAGTCTTATGCCAACGCACATCACCATGGTCATCTCCATGTATCTTTCGACGCTTCCGCGTTCCGGTGTTATAGGCTTTGATTGCTCTGTGAAAGAAGTGAGATACACTTCCGTCTTGCTTAACACCTACAAACAAACATGTTAAAACTAGAATTTATTGAAGATGATTAAGGATCAAAAAAGCAGATGAAATGCTATATTCTTTAACCTGGTAAATTTTGAGGGTGGGTATAACATATTCCATCATCTTTGTCCACAGTTGGAATAAACTCCTCAATGAACGGATCGGGTTTCAAGTTCCCCACACCAGCTTTCCCAAGTAAATGCCATATGATCTCTTGATCAGATGGATCAAATTTCACCCCTCTAGGTAATCCCGGCCACTCTTGAGTGACCTGAAAGCAGAAAGGTTTTAGATGGCCCAACTGTTAGAACTTCTATAGAGCGTCTTCATAATGAAGCAAGAGATGCAACACACAGTTTCGACAATGCTAACTAGAACAGGAAAGAAACAATAAGCAAAGCTTTCTGCTTCATTTATGATCAGACAAAAAATTATGATCCAACCCATGTCGCACGACTCTCAACCGAGCAGTGAAAAATGAAAATCTAGCTTCCCCGTTAGATTATTTTCTGCCAGTTAATGCAAGGAACATCCCCATCAAAGAGCAAAAAGGCGCATGCGCACTTACTCAGTGCGAAGGACACACAGATGTAACTAAAGATCTAAAAAGTGAAAGCACTACAGAGTTCAACATTGCCACTTCATAGAAAAACTTAGAATTGTACTAAAATAATTTTAACAAATACAACCACTCTAAAATTTCACTTAGAAATAACAAAGAGAAAAACAAACTTCCACTAACTCTGGTTCTGATAAATTAAGTTCTGAAAACTTAACTCAGCCCAACTACTTGGAATCAGCCAGATAAATCATGTTTCACCAAAAGCTCTGTCAGGTTCATATCTCTGTTAAAGCAGCACACAACAATATGCTTGTTTAATGTCTCTAGCACTTTCATATCCCTATAGCCTTACCGTCATTGGCGATGACGTCGCTCTTCCTCACTAGTATATTTCCTCTTAATTTATCTTAATGTCTGTTGTAGTACCTCTGGTCCATCACATTTTCCTCTGAAATCCTTAGATAGAGTTTAGTACATGATACACAACAGGCATATCTGATCATCTTTTTTACATTTATGCTTCATGTCTTACCATACAATTCATTGCAGAATATTATTTCTAGTCACCTAACAGAAGAAGCATTCCTGGTATTATAGCTGTTCATAAAACTTTCACTTTCATGTTTAACCCAACTACACAATGGGGCAAAATTTCACCGCTTATGCGAACCTGTCTTGATATCGTGAGCAACATCAAGTCCATGTATCACCTTACCTTATCAACTCATATTAGGTCACATCATCTCCAAGTACAAGATCGAACCAGATTATTATCTCTCTGTCTCTTCACAAATTACATTCTCTTAAAAAATCCTTGTGCAATTTACATGGATCTTAAACTTACTTCCTTCCGATAGGTCCTTAAACAAAATAAGTGAAAATCAACTTAGAAAGTGCCAGGAAACAATAACTACCGCATACATTTGTTTGAACAGAAAAAAAATCATAGAAAAAACCAGCACACCACGAAGGACGGTTAAAGAGGATCAGTCAGATTTTTGAGCAGAAGTTAGAACAGAAAGTACATTATCTAACTAATATCGACTCAACACTTTCCTAGTTCACACTTATCATTGACATTCAGAATGAGGAAAAAGTCTTTAAAGAAACAAATTCGAATAGCCTATCCACTAAAAAGGTCCCATTTCAGCTTGCCATTTAAGAAAATATCAACCGACAATTTATACCAAACAATTAAGGGTAGTTTCTGTTGGCCCTATCAAACCCGGCTCACCCTCCCCCTCCCCCCTGATACATTTTGCAATTAGTAAGCTAATCCAAACTACTGAATCAAGACAATGTTCACCTGCTCTTCCTCGCTAAACCCATGGCAGCCAAAGCTGGGATCTATGGCATAATTATACGCAGCATTGTTGCCACCCATCCGCTTCCCTATCCCTTATCTTTGATGCGCTCTTTACCTTATTTTCTTGATTACATTGGCTCAAATACGAACCGTTATCCTGAGTGAGAGAGAGTGAGAGAGGAGCGTAGGAGGTGACGGGACTTAGTGCTAATTTGCAGCTGGGATGGATGAGAAATGGTTGGGCTGTTTGTTAATTAACTAGAGGTATAGGTCTATTATCAGTAGAATTTTGGGTTTTTGGTTTAAAGGAGGAGATTTTATCTTGCTCATTTAAATCATCATGTGAATTCAACTGATGATTTTCAATTATCATTATAACGGTGAAGAAAAGTTGTCCTTGTTTGGCAAGTATCAATACTCAAGGGGCTAATCCGTCAGAGAACATAATCGAGGGGGACGATCCAGAACCTGAAATAGTAGAGGGCATACATGCTTCAAGTAATACAAAGTAACTATAATCAGATTCTATGAGAGTGCATGAGTAAGGAATTATACGTCGCTATTGTCCACAATATGCTGGCAATTTGGACAAGCTTTAGTAGGGTTACTTTTCCAATTGACTCGTCCAGGATCACATGCACCAGAAGCACTTTTGATTTTTGTTGCAATTCTTTTACTGTCAACCAACCATGACGGTCTGCATAGATTACACGAAATTTGTTACTGCAAAAAAATTCATTAACACCTCCCAATCATAAGAATATTTGTTAAAGGTGAATTAATACCAAAACCAAGAACAGATCCAACAACGACCCTAATGAATAATTACTTCTGGCACATGCAACATCGGAACTAGAAATGAAGACGCTAGAAAGGATGCAGATGTAAGAAACAGTACCATTGCGCGAAAATTAGCAAACAGGATTTGTGAATATTGCTAAGAACCATAGCATGTATACCAGTTGAAAGAAAAACAAAGACACCTCACACTCAAGACTCCAAATCATAGTGTAAATTTTCAACTTCAAAGAAAGCTAAGCGCTGAAACAAGAAACAAGCACGACATGAGAACAAATGATGGAAACAGATGCAATGTAGACCACGCAACATACAAAACTTGCTTGATATTCAATACTGAAAATAATAACGGATGGGGCTTGTGCCATCTATTTCTGCTTTGTCTAGAAGACAGAGATTTCACACCTTCTGTAATTAATATCTTTTTATGTCAGAAATGTGGCTAATCTGTTGATTCTCTACAAACCAGCATTCGGCATAATGTTGCCTATGGATCAGGAATCATTTATCATATGCAGCCGCCCCCCTTATGAAACAGCTCCCCCGTAATTCTACTACCAAAACATAGATGATCTCTGGTCCCTTAACCAGAAGAAGCACCACACACACACACACTTTGAAAGTAGCTGGATATCTGTTGTAATAGTATAAAACAAATGCTATAAGAACATATAAAAGGTTTCAGAAATGTTTTTAAGAAATGTCGCCAAAATATGGTACTTTGGAGTAGGTGTCCATGACTCCACATGGCTCTTCAGTGTAAGTGTTCATGATTCGATGCTACTTAGTCAACCAATTACTTTGTCAAGCATGTCCATCATTCTTCAGAACCAAGAGAAGGACCAATCTCAATTGCTCCAAGAGTTTTCTCGGTCAACTCAGGCATGCTTAACATATTAAAGTCTAGATAGAGCTTGGAGAATTTCATTCTTCTTCTGTGAAAGCAGGGCATAATTTGATAGAAATTAGAATATGAAATGTATGCAGTACACAGCAACACAGGCTGCTTTTCATCCCTTGGACCCTATCCCTTTCACTTCTGCGGAGCAGATGGGCCGACGGCCCATGGTGATTATGGGTCATATTTAGGTCATAATACAGATAGCATGGTATTAGGTTCAAGTTATCCACTCTTCTGCTTTATCACGATTTTTGGCTAGTTTAGGAAAGGTGGCTCATTTGAGTAACACAAACTTCGTAGCATTAGATACTGACAAGCTTATAGACAAGTAGATGTACCTAATGGCATGCTAACAAGCTGACAACATGACTAATGTCCTTTTCGACTTTCTCAAGTGGAACTACCTCTTAGTAAAGACAGCCGCCGCAGTACTATCAACATAAACAGATAGAGAAACAGCTAAACTACATTAGAAAATGTCTACTAGTCTACAACGTAATCAAGGCAGTCGAACCCACAATATACAGAATGACCAACATGTCAAGAATGAACACCTTAAACAATCATCATTTGTCAGCTTAAAAACTTGACAATTGACTCCAACCTAGTGAATATAGAAGACACTGTCACAACTTAAAAGTAACATCTATGGACCACCCCACCCTCCGTCCCGCCCCAAGAGCAAAGAGCACGCAAAAAAAAACAAGTAAACAGTACAAATGCTCTTAAGACAAAGTTTAACACACTTTTTCTTCAATCTCCTAATGCTCAAAACGGTACCTAACATTGCATGAAGTTCAAACAGCCATGGCCAATTAACTCTAACTATTAAATTTAAGCAAGATTTGATTCAACGAACATCCATTCTGTTTAGATTTGATTCAGCGAACATCCATCCATACTAAACAGAAAATGGGTCAATTTTATAAACATAAATACAGGCGTATCTGCAAAATAAAGCCACCTAACCATAGAACCTAAATAAGCAAACATCAAATAACAAAACCCATGGGATGGGACGATCACTTAGAATAGAATTTCGAAGGACACTAACAAGATCATTACAACGAAAAGTTAAACTATAGATTTCAAGAAATAATTCTTCCATTGTGTCATTTGCCACATTACATTGCACACACAGACACGGACATAAAGCGTGAAAGAGAGTGCTGCTTACCCAGCCATGGCATCAAAGAATCAAAGATCTTGCTTTTGCCCTCTTTTGGGTATCTTCTAATAGTGCCAAAGGGGTGTTCTATACTGGGTTTTCTTTTGAGTGTCTTGATTTTGATATCTCCTTTTTGCGATTCGTTTTTTGAAAAATCTGGAAGCGTGTTAGTGTTTTGTACGAAGTGACGGGGTGATGGAAACGTGACAGTTTTGGTCTATGGATGGTGGTGTGAGAGGGGAGATGGTTCCGATGTGTGACCCTATCTCGGTCGTCCACCGAAGACTGTACGCCATAAGTGGACAGACTTCTTTATTGTCGTACCTGCGTTCCTCACTTGAGTTGAGAGTATTTGATGGACTTTTGTGAGAACAAACTATACTTTTAATTTATTATTTATTCACTAATTACTGAAACAGAAGGTCTAAATTGGCTCTGTCATTGCTTTAAATGATCGTTACCGACAGCTTCGTGATGATGATTACATTAATTCGGCGAAAGTGACTCTTCTTGTGGCAATAGGTGTTGCCTTAACTTTTACGCTTTTCATTTTCTTAAACTTGTCATCTTCCTGTTGAATTGTCAAGAGAGTTTTAATTTTTATTACAGCAAAGTTTATACCGCAAAATATATTGTATTACTTTTATAAAAGTTAAACATATTTTGTGATGTTAAGGAAGTAAGTTCACAGTCAACGTAGAGGTGACACAAGAAATGCAGTCCGAGTCAGATGTTAAGTATGCTGATGTAGGGCACATCAAGGATGGAACAACGACAGACACCAAGGGTTTTCCAGACAGAACCTGAGGATGACAGTGCTGCGAGGGCGATGGGGCGAGATGAATACACGCGACAATCACAGTCCGATACTTAGATTCAGAGTCAAGATCGTGTATGTTTCTCTCTCTAAAATTTTAGAGTGAGAAAGTGAATGTGAGAATGAGTTCTCCAAATATGTAGTCCTAAATGAATTCTCAAGGCTCCTATTTATAGAGGTTGAGATGATGATGTCATCAATCGACACGTGGTGCTCCCCGGGAGTGACACGTCACCGAAGGGCCCACAGGTGCTGGTGCTCCACGGACTGTCGGATCGCATATTCACCCGGCCTGCTCTTTACAGTGTCGCGCTGTCTATCTGGAAATGCTGGCTTACAAAGCGCCGGTGTGGCCAGAGAACCCCCTTAATCTAGCCACCACTCCTAGAGTTGTCAATGGGCCGGGCTCGGGCCGGCCCAGGCCCAACAGGCCTCCAATGAAATCGGGCCGGGGCCGGGCCTCACAAATGAAAAACGGGCCGGGCCTAAAACCTGGGATATATGGGCCCAGTCCAAGCCCAAGCCCTAGGCCCAATATTTAGGGCCGGGCCCGGGCCCAATCCAAAATTTTTTTTTTCCTTTCTTCCCAACTTTTTATTATAAAAATTTCTTCTTCAACAAAGGGCAAAGTTTTTGTAAACGGACCATTGAGTATACAATCACTTTTTCACGAATTAACCCCCTTTCGAAAAGGCAAATTGATGTTGATTGACCATTAACCACGGATTAAGTACAAAAACTAGTTGTTCTAACCCACACATACTGATTTTAAGTGCAAAATTCAATCTCTTTCGTAATATAGTGTAAAACCTGTAAATGTCAAAGAAAAATAGAGTAGATTAAACAAAAACAATAACGAGATCGATGAAGATAAAATAACATATTTTCTTGTTACATTCAAATTCTTTGGTCATTTAAAGAAACATGAGATTATTCTTCACGACTCTTTAACACGTCACCCACTTCATGAAATTAAATTTAGAATTCAATTCACCTCTTTTGGTTTGAAACAAAAAGAATACATAATTTTTATTTATGTTTAGAATACATGATAATTGTTTTTATAATTATTCCCTTAGCTTGTGATGTAGAACACAAAGCAAATTCTATAAAATACATTAAATGAAAGCCCACTCAGAAATCATAAAAAACACGTCACAGTCACCACGCACCCATACTTCTATGCGTATGTTAAAGAAAATACTGATAATATGAATTCAATAACACCTCAAAAACTATTAATTTAACTAAAAAGATCCAAAATATCAAAAAAATAATAATGTGATAAAATAGTCTATTTTATTACATTATTATTTTTTTGATATTCTATTTTAAATAGACTTCAAAAAAAATAGAAAAGAAAAAAAATTTAGGGGGGGGCTAACGGGGCCGGGCCGGGCCAAACCCGGGCCATTTTAGGACCGGGCCAAAAAATGGCCGTTTTAGGGTCGGGCCGGGCCTGGGCCCGTTTCTCAAAGAATTCGGCCTGGCCCAAGCCCTAAGGGTTAGGGCCCAAAAACGGGCCGGGCCAGCCCGCAGGCCACCCGGCCCTTTTGACATCTCTAACCACTCCATAGCACTTGTAGAGTCCCACAGAACCTGGCAACGGTAGGGAAGACTATGCGCAATGCCAGGCAGACTATGCACAATGCCTCCAATGACATGCTCTCGTCTCGAAGTGACCCGGGGTTCGTAGCCCCCTGGGGGTACCGATGAAAGCCCTTAGTGCCGGAGCGCGTAGGCTAGTCACACAGACAACTTAGCAGAGATAGTGTCATGGAAGAGTCGTCTATCCCTCGAGTGAGTCCTCGCGCCGGAGCACTCGCAGCGCCAAGGTAGTGTCTTGGAGGAATCACCTACCCAACGGGCCGAGGTAGTATCTCGGAGGAGCCATCTATTTGGCAGGATGGGGAGTCTTCCTGCCGGAGCACTTAGAGCTCCCTAGCGAAGATAGTGTCTTAGAGAGCGAGCATATCCCCATAGGTGAGTCCTTACGCCGGAGCCCTCGGAGTGCGCCAAGGTAGTGTCGCAGAGAATTCGCCTACTCGACGGGCTGAGGTAGCATCCCAGATGAGCCATCTACGTAGAGAATGAGAGTCTTCATGCTGGAGCAGTTAAAGCTCCCTGGTGGACATAGTGTCCTAGAAGAATCGCATATCCCCGCAGGGCGTGGTAGTGTGACAGAGAGCCGAGGGCGCAACTGTATAAGCAGCACGGCAGAATGTGTGCAGTGTCGCGGGCACGTGACATAGAAATTGTGCATGGGCGCAGTGACGGGAGTCACAAAGTTGGGCGTCGTGTTGGGGGAATGTGATGAAGGGACGACACATGAGCGTGGCGATTGGTGTCGCGGAGTCTGGCATCATGCGGGGGGAACGTAATGCAACGACGGTACATGGGCGCGGCAACGGGGTCGCGGAGTCGGCGCGTGGACGCGGGCGACGATCGTCGCCTGAAGAGTGATATGGGTTCAAATGGGAAGGCCAAGGCCAACCCTTAGGGGAAGGCTGATGCCGACCACCCTTGGCAAAGGCCAAGGCACACCAACGTCAATTGTTTAACCGCACCAAAAAAAAGGAAAAAAGAGAATGCACGTGACTTGAGCGTGAGTTTTGCTTTAACCGGTTTGGGAGCGTTGAACATCGACCATTGAAAAGTTGACGTGTCGTGGGAGAAGGACCCAATAGCGGTCCAAAAGTACGTAACCAGGATGGGATAGCAACATTTTAAATTAAGGGCTAGGCTATTCTGATCGGAAAGCCTTGATGCCGAAGTATATATAGTCTTTGCAACACAATGTGTCGTTTGACAAGCATGTGGTACAACCATTCTAAAATTGCACTTTGACGAAATTTGCGTCTATTTTGTCGGTAGAACTAGCCTTTTTATTTTTTAGCAAAATCCTCTTTGGAAAAGATTGTTGGATGTTTTCCTAAGGGTGCCTTTTTTACTAGCAAAAAACTGAAGTTTATATAATAATTTCACATTTTTTTATTATACAAATATTTTTCTAACGGTACCAATAAGTTTAGGAATATTCACTAATATCTATAGTTAGTGTATCTATCTTCACTCGAATAAGAATGAAAATAAACTTGAGGCAACGACATTTGATCATTTTCCATTGTATCAGGATCACTGTCCCTGGTTATTAAGGTTTGTCCTCTCTATGAAGGGCTTTGTAGGTTTTTTTTTTTTTTTTTGCTTTAGGATTTTTTTTCAAAAATCCAGTATTCGGTGCACCTAGTGGTGGTGTTCTTTTGGAGTGGGAGAATGGATCAAATTTCAACATTTTCTTATGCATTCCTATCCTGTTTACCTCATATAGTCATTGAATTGTGGTGGTCAAAAGCCCGATGTTGTGGCGATATATTGCACCAAATCTGTTACAAAAGCAGAAAAATTCTTTGGGTAGAACATATCTTGCACCAAAGAACTTAGACTATTTTCCAAAACTCCCGCGAAAACTGCCTTAAAGATTTGAAGTTGTTCCGGCTATTTAATTCAATCTACACAATGAGAAAGTAACATCCGGTTATAACTCATCATAATGGATGGAAACCATTGAATTTGAGAGTAAACCCATAGTAATACTTGGTGGATCTTGAAAAGGTCATTCTAATACATATAATACTTTTTTTTTCCTTTTTTACGCTTTTCTCGAATTTCTTTTGACAAAAATGCACCCACTTACAAGATGCAAAGATCATACCTACTCAAGTTATTTTTTATTCCTTCTTTTTATTTTCCTTTTCCTTCTTTCATCTAACTAAAACAGCTAACCTCCAGTTGCTGATCACAATCCTCTGTACTTGCTAACCAATCCAATATCCATGCTATTAGCCCCATGTTAATGTGTCTGAAGGAAACTCGTAAGCCACATAATTTACCCAGGCTAAGGATCTTCTACTCTATGTCCCTTAAATTTGACCACAAGAGACAACAAGCAACAATACTACATGGAAGCTCGGCACATATCACCGTCACACCCCATCGAACTTGTCCAGCAAGCAACTTTTGACCACGAGTTATGCTACATTGCGAAAATCAAGTGACTTGCAAAAGTGTCAATTATAGATAAAACACAATGCTCATTAAAGAAGTATTAGTAAGAAGAAACTGAAACACGTACTAATCAACAAATATAAACCATTTCACAACACCAAGGAAAGAAAGAACACCCCAATACCCACATATTTGAATCATCACACAGCTGCATCCAAGCTTAACCCACCCCTTTATTCCCCCCAACCCAACCCCATCGCCAAAAAGCATGAGACTATAGCAAACTAGAATGGCAGAAAATAACTCCAATGTCAAAGCCATAAACAAGGCTTTCCCAATAAGAGAGGCAGACAAAGTGTTGAGGCAACACAAGGCACCCCCAACCAAGGCATAGACCAAAACTTAAGGCCATAGCCATACAACCCTAACCAAGTCATAAAAGTAGAAGATAGAGCTAGGAAAAGGCACTTAAAACACCACGAGACTACCCTCACCCAACCCAAACTAGGAAAAAGGAACAAAAACAGGTGAAGCCACAACCTTCAAAAATTCTAGAGCACGTCTATCACTAACGAAGGGCATGAAAGGGGATTTAATTTTAACATTTAAACAGCCTTCTCATAAAGAATTAGAAAGGCGATTCTAACGATACTTACGAAGCTAGACCAAACCCAGTAAAGATGAAGCCATCAACAGTATACCCACACTAAAAAACAAAACACATCACAAAATGATAGAAATTTATAAGGTTGATATTGATATGGCAGAAGTCAAGTTAGATGTAGTATACAAGTTATGTAGCCGGCATTAAATGATTTATCAGTTATGCCGTGTCAACTAACGGAAAAATGATATGGCATGTATGGTAACCAAATAAAGGTTGAACATAGATACATTGGGACATACCATACCACCTTCACGTTGCTACCATCATCAGACCAGTGCACTGCCGACACCATCACCAAGTTCGCCTTCACATCGCCACTTATACCATTCGCCCTACTGCCGCTGGACACACCCTGCTAGATATCACCATGATAGGGGACATTCCAAATATTACAGTTTGACACCAACCAACAATTACACGTAATTAGCTATGGCATTAACCCCATTACTTCATCTCGAAAAATTAAAATAAGACATTCAGTTTTGATCTACGCCACATCACTGCCAGCAAGTCAGTGGATGAGTTGATGGTCAACAGAATAACCACTGGAAATTTGAAGCAAGTGAAGATTGGTGGTCAGCGGTGGTCGAAATAGTTTATAGTGGGGCCAGCTACAGATCTGAACTGCGTAAGAGTAGACGGCCACAAGCTAGTTGAGGAGAGGTTTGTCGAGGACGATGTTTGACCGGGGCGACCGTTTATCCGGTGATGTCAGGGCGCACTATTTAGGGCAGGTGGACTTGGACTTGTGATTTAGGGACAAAGGCACTACTTTTTGTTGTCAACACGAAACTTGGTAAGCTTTGAATAAGCTACTGTTGCCGGCAATGGGGTTTTTGGACTGTAGCGAACTCGATAAAGTAACGGCCGCTAGGTTTCACCTCCAATTTTAGGATTTTACTAGTTTTGAGGGCTGAACCCCATCGTGGTACAGATTTACGGTAACGATCTAGGCCTAAGATCACCGATCATTACGCGTTTAGGAATAACAGGCGATGGCAAAGGGTGTTACTGGGGTGAAAGAATGGAAAAAGCTAGAAAGTAGGAAAGAAGAGAGCCTCTCATATCTAGCAAGAAAAACCCTCTCTGACGGTGGTATTGGTGCTAGTTTTAGAGATAGAAAGTTATAAACAATGATGAGAAAAATATGGTCGGTGCAGTATAGACTGGTGGTTAGATCAATGGGTTTTTCAGCCACATCACTGTTGTGTGAGCCCATATTTCCAAACAATCAGAGCCACGTTGTGCGGAGCAGGTTGGGCGAATATGCGATTTGACACTCTATCGAGCATCGACATATATGGCCATCTGTGCTGTGTCACTCTCGTAGGGAGTGCGCTGTGTTATTTGATGGCATTACCATCTCAACCCCTATAAACAAGGGGCTTAAGAGTTCATTTTCAGGGATATGGACTTTAGAACTCATTTCACTCTCACACATTAGATTCTAGAGCTAGAAACATATTGGCCCTGACGTACAATCCCAAGCTGGACCTTAACTCTGGACTTAAGCATTGGACTGTGACTGTTGTCGTGTATTCACCCCTCGCGCTTCGCCCTTGTAGCACTGTCACTCCTTAGGCTTTGTCTGAGAAGCATTGGTCTTTACCATTGTTCTGTTTTTACTTTGTCCCACATCAGCATACTAGATTTCTGACATGTGTCGTGATGTGATAATTAAACAGAGAAGATAAGTGAGGCAGAGAGAAGAATATGGCATTGATGGTATCCTTGTGTAAGAGTTGAGGATTTATAACCATTCTTGCATATTTTGAGTCATGTGTGTGAATAGTAAAAATTAGTGCATAAATTGCCCCACAATTTCATTATTTTTGTTTAATGTTGTCATGTCATTAACACAGATGCAGATGCTAAAGATTTAAACGAAAGTTTTTGCCTTGCCGCTCAACAAAGTTACTGATATTATTTTAGTATTTTGTAAATATTTACATTGTCCATTAGATTTATTTCTTATAGTGCAATTGCCACAAGTCAAGTGTAATCCGAGCCAGGTGCTATGTATGATGCCAAAAGAGCAAGGTGGCAAAGAGAGGAGCAAGATCAACCTAGGCGGAGCCTAATTGTCATGGGCTGCCCCTTGGCACCCACCATGACAAGCACTGCGCCCCTGTGCCCGCCTAGCACAGCGCCTATGCGCTCATCCAGCACAACGCCCATGCGTCCGCCTAGCACAACGCCCCTACGCCCATCCAGCACAGCGCACATGCGCCCACGCGCCCACGCCCACCTAGCACAGCGCCCTCCCAACATAGCACTCGCAAGCTCGTCAAGCCCCGCGCCCATGCGCCCTTCAAGCACAGCGCCCGCGCGTTCAATTGCAGTGCTCGTGCACGCCATAAGCCAACCATGAAGATTTGAATATCCAGACGTGTGTTTTTGCTCAATTTTACTAGAGATCACCCTTACACACACACACACATATATATATATATATATATATATATTTATTTATATATATATATAATTGCAGTGCTCGTGCACGCCATAAGCCAACCATGAAGATTTGAATATCCAGGCATGTGTTTTTGCTCAATTTTACTGGAGATCACCCTTGAGTTTTCCTATAAAATTTCAAGTCATTCCGAGTTGTATTTCTTTAAAAAGGGGCACTATGACTCCTCGCACGTAGGAACATCTATTACTGTCACTTTGTATATTTCTCCTACTGGTACTATATAGGAGGTCATGTAGCCTTGGGCCAGACACCTGTACCTGAGAGTCCATTGCTTTTGTTTTAACTTGCTTGTCTAGCTATATTGCACATTATGGATGCAAATAAAGCATTTTGTAAGTTGTAATGATGCTACTGAAGTAATGAGAATATCTATGACCGTTTTGCCCTTGTGTTGAAATCTACTATTTGTGCACTGTTTTTATGCAATGTTGATGCACTGTTTGCTATAAACTGTTGGGATTGGTTGGTGGACTCTTCTTGCAAGCGGCGAGACGAGTGCCACACACGGTTTCCTTTGTGCCATCAAGGGCCATCATGTGTCACTAAGCACCGTAATTTGATGAGTGTTACAAGGCTCTAGAATATTTTCTCTTTCTAGAACTTTGTCCAAGCTCTGAGTTTTGAGAAATGAACTAATTAACTCTTAATTGAATCCTAAGATCACCAAAAAGTGGTATAAGACACTCTATTAGTAGACATCTAAAAAAATTGTCTTATTGTGACAAGTGGCGACACTTGAGATTGACATTTCATTGAGGGCCCACTAACCACGCACTGCAGTACTTTAGATGCTTGCTTTGTCGTGTAGTGTAAACTTATTCACTTCGAAGAGCGTAAACACACTTTAGAATGCGATAATCCATGTGAACAAGTAACCCATGACTCAACTCATAGTCAAATCTTAAGGAGTACCCAATAGAGTACATGACGTCCAAGTGAACCTGGAGCAAATAGTCTAAGCTTCACCGAGTACTCAGACAAATTAGGCATGATACCATCTAGGGACCTACCACCGTTACGGAGTGACAGAAGAGTCATCATTCTTCAAATGAGCATTGAAAACATTGACTTGAATGCTTAACGACCAGGCAACCTTAGCATCAATTAAGGGTGAGCACAGTTCGGTTTGGAGGTCAAACCGTGAACCGAATCGTTACCCCTCAGTTTAAATTTTTTCAAACCACACCGAATCAAACACAATCAGTTTAAGCGGTTCGGTTTGGTCAGTTTGGATCGGTTTGCGCCAATTTAAAAGTTCTCCATTTGTATACCTACTATTAGATCTAAATATTATTCAAAGTTGAAGTTATATTTTCTCGAAATTACACATAATCTTATTACACCTAACATCTAAGTAGTTATGTTAACATAAGATATAAGTAGTATTCAAGATATACATGACAATAAAAACTCAATTATGTCTTTGTCATTGATGTACGAGAAAGAATGAGTAAATATACAAGAGATATTGATCGCTAGACATTTGTGTTATAACTACTACCACTATTTTCTTTTAATTGTAAAGTCTTTGTGTTAATCGGATTTGCTTAGTACTGTGTATGTGAAAATTATCAATGAATGTCACTAAAAATTAGTTAGTATAACATAGTTCGGCGATCAGTTTCAAAAAAGTGAATTGTGAATCGAACTGAACTGAGGTCGGTTTGATATATGTAAAATAGAACCGTTAAGATTTTTCGATAGTTCGATTGGATTGGTTCGGCTTGAACGATTTGATACTCCCCCTAGTATCAACCCATGCATTTTAGTATAGGTAGCATCCTGATGAGGATAAAAATGTATTACGAATTAGCGCATGCCAAATATCCTCCATAATAGTCAAACATGACCACGTCATTATGGTCCTTTCGTTATGTCCTAAAGATCATATAGGACTCGGCCTTTAACTTTTGTAGATATAGACTGTCTATACAATCCCTTGCGTCAATTATTAGCAAGTTACGTAGTCTAATCCTATGGTAGGAAGATAACCTCTTTATTCATCCTATATAAATATCTCAATGAGGTCCAGGTATTCCCATACTGTAAACACTTCTTTTCTCTGCTCTACAGGCTTCTCCCTCGTATGAAAACTGACTTAGAAATCAGAGACTCTTCGCAGGACACCCCTTCGATGTAGTAACACGTTGTTTGTCTCGTGTTGTGCAAACCTGTCTGAGCGTAAAAGGGTCTTTCAGATTTCTTTGGCAACACGTTCCAAGGGATCTTGTGTAAGGCTGGGTGCAACATCAAGTATGTAGAGCTCCTTGTTGAGTTAGAGGCAATGATTCATAGACTGTCATCTTTAGAGATGCAGAGAGCATCGGTCACATCAGTATAATTGTCTTAACAATCAAGCGTTTTGAGAGTTGCGTCATACATCCTGAGCGGAGGTAGCTTCCTAGGGAAGTTTGCAAGACTACATCGTGGTGAAAAGCCTGGAGAGGTGGAGCTTCTCACTGAGTTCGGTGCCCAGGGCACATTAGACGCATCAGGCACAACTGGCTTAGAGTAAGGAGCATAGGGTGTTGAAGAGCCTACCATGGACACCTAACACTGTAAAGAATTGACCAGGTTTAGAACCTTAACTGAATTGAGAAGCTACACAATGAGGAGTCCAAGCACCGAAGCACTTAAGTATAGGTTCTTGCGATGTTGAACATCACTTTGCAAGATGAATAGTGTAACGTGCACCTACCGAGAGTACCCACATGCATGCCAATGAACAGGGTACCATGAACGCTTGGACGTATTTCGAAACGATGTCAAACACACTTGATGGCAAATTGGCAAATGTTCCACGACCAAGGTGGCCTTCACGTGCGTCGCACTTGGATGAAGTGGCTTGGGCCCAATGCCTTCGGTGCTTTTCTTCCTTGTCCAATTTGAGTGCGAGAACATTAGATCCCATATATTTGTTGGGGCAACTTGCTTTGACCATTTTGACTGTTGAATTTAGCGACGCCTCATTATAAGTGGCTTATGTGCATAGCCAGAAAGATTGTTTCCCATCGTACTAGGTACTACTTTCAAAGGTGGATGCTACGAATGTCACCCAACTTTGTGGTTGTCTGTAATAGTCCCCAAACATTAGGGCGGTTGGTCTAAGGCTCTGTTTAACAAATTTTTTTTTCAGTTTTCAAAAAAGTAAAAATTAAAGACTAGCTTATTTATTTATTTTTTTTACAAAAACAAATGGGTATTTGATAACCCAATTTTTATTTTGGTTGTTTGATAACCCATTTTTTATTTTGAGTTTTTTTTTGTGGTGGTTTGCGGTGGCGGTAGTGGGGCGTGGCGGTGGTGGCCGGAGTTGGCCGCTAGCAATCGCCGGTAGTGAGAGGGTGGTGGTCTCAAAAAAAAAAAAATCAAAACTGAAAAAAAAAACTCATTTTTGGACTTTTTTTTCTTCTTCAATTTAAAAATTGATTTTTTTAAATTGAAGAAGAAAAAAATAAAATATTACAGCAACTTTTTTTAAATTTTCAAAACTGAAAAAAAAATTTGTGTCATACAGGCCTAAATTTTGCTCGTATCGGGTGCTAGATCGTACTTATTATACCTGTATCGTCGCAAACCCTCACTTACAACATCCCCACCACCACCATGAGCTCCAGAGGCCGCAACTTCCGTCGCCGCGCCGACGACGACGACGACGAAGACGAAAACAAGGACAGCACCACCACCGCCGCCAAAAACAGCCCCACCACCACCAAAAAACCCCACCCAAAACCCACCACCATCACCACCGCCACCAGAAAACCCACCACCATCACCACCGCCACCAGAAAACCCACCACCCAACCCCCCAAAAAACTCCTCTCCTTCGCCGACGACGAAGATTCCGAGACCCCCTTCTCGCGCCCCATCCCCAAACAATCCCAATTTCCCATTCACCGCCCCTCCAAGACCCCCACGTCATCCTCCTCCCACAAGCTCACGTTAGCACGAGACCGCGCCAATTCATCGTCGTCCCCGTCAATCCCCTCAAACGTCCAGCCCCAGGCCGGCACTTACACAAAGGAAGCCCTCCTCGAGCTCCAGAAGAATACCAGAACTCTAGCCACCTCCTCAGCCCGCCCGGTTCGCCCCTCCGAACCGGTCGTAATCTTGAAGGGTCTCTTAAAACCCGAATCCAAGCCTGACCCAGATCGCAGAACGGCTAGAGAAGCCCATGAATCCGAAAAAGAAATCGACCCGGATAGTGCTTCGGCCCAATTGGGCTCGCTAGGGCTAGGGTTAGGGGAATCAATTCCGGACCAGGCAACAATAAATGCGATACGGGCAAAGAGGGAGCGGCTAAGGCAGTCGAGGGCGGCAGCACCGGACTATATAGCGATAGATGGAGGGAGTAATCACGGGGCGGCAGAGGGGCTGAGTGACGAGGAGCCCGAGTTTCGTGGGAGGATCGCGCTGGTTGGGGAGAATGCCGATGGCGGGAGGAAGAAACAGGGTGTGTTTGAAGATGTTGATCAGAGGGTAGTAGATAAGAGTGAGGGTCAGGATGGCAGTGACGGTGATATCGATGAGGATGACGAGGATAAGATATGGGAGGAAGAGCAGGTTAGGAAGGGGCTGGGAAAAAGGATGGATGAGGGGGGTAATAAGGTGGTGAGTGCTAGTGTTACCGTAGTTCAGGGTGTTCAGCAACAACAGTATATGTATCCAAGCGCTACGGCTACGTATCCTTCAATGCAGAGTAGTGTTAGTGGTTTCAGTATTGGGGGAGCGGCCGGGTCGTGGCTGGGGTTGGACGCGATATCAATATCGCAACAGGCTGAGGTTGCTAAGAAAGCTATACATGAAAGTGTTAGGAGGCTTAAGGTATGTTCTTATGACTGCAGTATGGTTGACAAATTTCGAACTTGTGTTTCACTGATGCTTAACAAACATTGTTAGCTTTATACTTCAGGATAATGTTGAAGGTCTGTTGTTAATTATAGAAGGGAGTTGAATTGCTTTACAATTTCAAAGCTTAAGAGTTAAGCTCAATACCCCCATTCTCCCAAGTAGAAGTACTAGAAAAGAAAGAAGGGGCTGGGGGAGAGGAGGATACTGTTATAAGTCAAACTAAGGTGCTTATCCATGCATGTAACTTATTTTCTGTTGTAATTCAAAATTTAGTCGGTGACGGTATAAGTTCAAAAGGTACGAGTGATTGGATTAAAGTTTAACAGTCGATAAATAACTTTCTGAGGTTATGGGAAGTATGTTGTGTATGGGAGCCATAAGAAACATGTGAAAATTAGGGATTTCAGCGCGATGCATCAGAAGACCGTAATGTCATTTAAAAAAAGCAGCCTTTTTTTATAGGTAGAAGTAACAGT
Source organism: Escallonia rubra (assembly GCA_033065855.1). NCBI lineage: Eukaryota > Viridiplantae > Streptophyta > Magnoliopsida > Escalloniales > Escalloniaceae > Escallonia > Escallonia rubra. The sequence goes on along the minus strand of JAVXUO010002581.1, from coordinate 323,279 downwards.
GATTATTCGGGTTAAACCGACCCGAGTAAGTACTCTGCAAACTGAACTGAATAAGTTAGCAAAAATCGAAGCAAAATATTACGATTGCAATTTCTTATAAGCAAAAACCAGGTTATATGGTTATTTTTGGATTTTACAGTTTGAACAGAAGTTTTGAAGAATTTAAGTTTGATTGATTTTGAAAAATTAGCTGTTAACAGAGGTGTTGAAGAGAGTGGAGAAGAATCAGACATATGGATTGCAGCAATGGGATCTAGAAAAGTACCTTTTGGGTATATGGATTGCAGTGATGGGATTACGGCGATGGTTGAAGGAAGATGGAAGTTGAGAATTAGAAGATAATGGAGACTTGAAATTGTCGTTGTGTCGCTGCTGCCGGCATTAATTTGAGTTTAAGGTATCAGAGATGAAAATATGAGAGCGAGCTGGAGAGGATAGGGGAATGCGGGGTGATCTAAAGGGAGTTAAAGTTAGGGTTAGACAGCTACAGTCGACTCCCTTATGATTAACAATTAGGAGATTGAAAAATTATTAGTTATTGGAAGTATTAATGCATTGAGTTAACTCATAAACTTTTATTAAAAAAAGAGACTCAACTGTGTCCTTGGAAGTCTCTATGCACTATCCTCTGTCAAGGGTGGGAAAAGACATTGGGAACGTGTATATTATAACGTAAGTACAAAGAATAGCTAAATGGTAGAGCCTTGTTTTACATGTTCTGTCTTTGTGGGTTGCTAAACAACAGTTAAGTCCTATAGGTTAATGAATTAGTGATTATATGCATTATTGCCAGAAGGTCCTGTTATAGAAGGTAAGCTATCTGTTGAGCTCAAGTTTATCTGTTGGCTAGCCCAGGGCATGAGCCCTGCTACTGGAGAAAGCTGTCTCTTCACTTTGTAGTGGTAAACCTTCCCACTAGCTCTCAATTTTTTCAGTGGTGGATGCAATATGTTGCTCCGTTAATTGGCTTAGGTAGGTTTCAGCGGCTTGTCTGGCCCCCTTAGCCATGTGATTCCTCCTAGCTGGTGATATTCTGTTTTAGTTTCACGCGTTCCTGCTAGGGCGCTTGGTTTGTGGGTGGGGGTGGGGGAAAGAATGATGATGCTGGCTGCCTGTTCGGAACTCTAGGTTCATGTTGCCCATTCCCTTCCTTTTTTCTTTCTTGAATTGAAAGGAAAAGCAAACAAATTATTTGGTCCCGCGCTTTCATCTATGATTCTGGTCAAGCTTTTTCCAGGAAAATAGAGAAAACATATTTGGTCATTTTAGAAAAAAAAAAAATTTGGACTGATAATTTAAGAAAAAGAATAAAAATATGATGAGTTGTTGCGGTTGGATAAATAGGTGATGGATTAGTTTTGGTGCATGGTTTGCAACCCTGTTCCGGGTTTTCCCAAAATAACTACCTATTGTAGCTAAAAAAGGGAAAAGGAAACAATAAAAGCTGGGTGGCTCAATTCTGGACCAATGGTGTTCTACTTCTTGCATACCCATTCTTAGAGCTACTTGTTGAATCATCCATCATGCAAGCCCAATGCTTGAGGCGCATATTATCTGGAAAGGAGCATCTTTCCATTAGGCGAACATGACCAGTTTTGGCAAGGCTGACCACCAAATTTCTGGGAATAAACAAACATCTGTTAGATCTTTTCCTTGCTTATATTAGCATTTTTCCTTGCTTTCTTTATTTCAATTAACTTAGGTTCAAGAAGATTTAAGTTTTGAGATGGTTTTCTTAAAATAGATAGAGAAAATTACTTGCAAAATGAAATCTATAGAAACAAGACATTAGTCGACCATCTATACCTTGATTAAATAATTTTTACAACAAAGAAGCATTTACCATGCTTGCTAATTATTGTCGGCCACCTGAAAAGAAGCAATGTTCTGAGACTTTACCTTTTAGATGTCTGCTTTGCTCTAATCTCAGTTATTTGCATCATCGTTACAAAGGTGGTGATCTGTGTATATACACATGTAGCTTCTTTCTAAGGGCTTCTAACTTTGTTACTATATTAGTCGCCACCTAAAACAATCGAAGTCCTGAAATTTCGACATTAACTGTTTTAGATGTCCAGTTTGACTTAATCTCAGTTGTTTGCATCTTAGATACAAAGGTCGTGATCTTTGTATAGACACATGTCATTCTCCTTAAAAAGGCTTCTAACTTTGTGCACTATCTTGCCTTTTTAGGAAACTCATGGCCGAACCACGGCATCGTTGACTAGGACAGAGGAAAATTTGTCTGCCTCACTGTTGAATGCCAGTGCTCTTGAAAGTTCTCTAGCTGTTGCCGGTGAGAAGTTCATCTTTATGCAAAAGCTTCGTGACTTTGTTTCTGTTATGTGTGACTTTTTGCAGGTATGGGTTTATCTGATTTGTAAATTGAATTTGATATACTGCCTTTGCCTTATCCTGTTTTGCTTCTTTCAGTTCCCTACTTTATGAAGGATTGCCAGTCGCTTCTTTCAGTTTGTCTTCTTTTGGAACTAAAAGAATAATCTAAACATGGTCCAGTCCATGGGCACAAGAATAACCAAATTTAGAGCCAGAGAAGAGATTATAGTAAATGCAACAGGAGGCACCCCCCACCCCCACGCCCCCGAAATAAAGAAGAATACTTCTTTTTTCTTAATAGAGGAGAACTACATGCACCAATACTATGTATTAGCCGAAAAAACAAATAGAAAAAGCCAGGAGGACAATGTGTTAACTTAGAATCCAGAAGGGCCTAAGAATGCTCCGCTTGTGATTTCTAGGAGAGTTTCTTGATGTGGATAGGTAAGTAACTCTGCGTACTTTTGGTCGGTTCTTGTTATGGATATATATATATATATATATATATATATTTTTTTGGTGGGGGAAAGGGACAAGGGAGTGAGACTCTTACCCGAGACTAAGCACAGTAAGGGAGAAGCACAACCGTTTGGGCTAGCAAACAAAAGATAATACTCTCTTTCTATAAAGATTCCATCCCGCTTAACTAAATTCTGCGAAACAGAAATAGAGGGACTTATTCCTGAATATCCACCCACACTTTTTCAATAACAGCAGCAAAAAACCTTTTGAGTAAAGAAACCATACACAGGCAATGAAGAATATATTACTAGTTCCATGCACAAACAGCACTTGGTGTGAATGGGTTTGTGTTGTTTTACTACGAAAGTCCGTAGCATCATTAACATTCATGGATTCATCATAAATCAATTAGTTGGGTAATTGATTTAGTTTCTAATTGCTGATGTAGGACGGACCTTAATAAGGGTTATTTAAGGCTGTCATGTGATAAAGGATGGTGCTTCGTTTATATGTTTTGTAATTAAGAGGCTAAGGTTAAGGTTTATTGGTTAATTTGGGGCTCTTTTAGGCTGCTGTGAACAGTACCCATGAACAGTGTTTGGTGTTCTATAACCTCAACAAAATGAGAAAAGAGAAGAGGAAAGATAACAGACCTGAGTCTTGATAAGGCCTTCTAGGAGTCTTACGTGGAAGAATTATCAATTGAGTTTCACCTTTGACAAGAAAAAAGCAGTCTGCTTTACAAAATTATCTTCCTCGACTCTCCTCTAATTCTGCTAACAGTGCTTGCTTATACAGACGAAAAGTAAAGACCTCTCCTATTAGGAAGAATCTAGAAGATTACCGGAAAGAAGACTACTCTAGTCATAATAATAAACGGACTTAGAAAATTTAGTAACTACTAAACCTAATACCAAATGGACTCAGATAACATGGTGACTACTAAAAGCGTCTGCCTTTTCTATGGAAATCTATGTTTTCACTTTTTTTCATGTTTCCAAGAATATGTACTATCCCCTAGGGTCTGATCCCCATCACTGGCTTTGGGATAACTTCTCTTTTATGTACTCTAATCTCTTCCCTCAACATCCCTCTTTTTGGATGAGAAAGGTCCAGAAATGTGTTGATACCGTTCTTATCGATCTCTTGTTCAAACCCCTTTTTGGTGCTTTCTAATATTAATTTCCTAATTTCGTTACTAGACTTATACTTCCTTCCCTGGAGATGTATATCCTCCCCACTTAATCAGCTCTTTGACATGGACTTGACTGCTTACAGAGTTTGTAGGAAGTTTCAGATAGTTCATAGGAAGTCAGGAGACTATACACCTCAAAAGAGGAAACACATGGCACTAACCGCCTTACTGGAATGACCTCACTTCTTCACCAAATTAGCTTTTCAGACCATAAAAGGCTGTAAATTAAAGGTGCAACACCTAAAGTTTTGAAGTTCTCTGTCGTTAATACTGAATTGTGTTGTCAACAAGCAACAAATGCAACACTAATTTTCTCCAGCTAAATGCAAAATTCGAAATAGTAAATAAACGAGGTTTTCCATGCTTATTCTGTTTTTTTGGCTGTCTGCAGGTCGTAACTTAGATTTCTGGATTCAAGAGTAATTTTCTCAGAAACAATTAGGCTTTGTAGTAATTAACCTTCGAAATCTCTATCTTCCAAGAGCTGAAGATGTTGTTCAAAGTTTATGCTAGAGGATTCGAACTTAGATCGGTTGGTCACAGTCTGATGAAACTTAATTTAGAAACCTTAGAACTAATAAAAATGAATACTGGATTAAGTCTACACATGAAGGATAAGGTATATATTAGCTAGACAGCACATAGAAAGAGAAACAAGTAAGAACAAACAGAGAAAATGACAATGCAAAAGTTTTATCTAGAATGTCGAGGTAGATTCAAGTCTTATGTGGTTATAATGGTTAATGTGGCGTGGGTTATGAGGTACTCTTTCATCTTAAGGCTTCTTCTATGGTTCACAATTAAACCGAGTTTGAGTCTCCAGATATCCGTTCTATATTCTTTCTTCTGAATTTTTTTTTTTAATTCTTTTGGTTCTTTTGCATCTCTCTGTAGATTGGGCTTTCTTCTTAACAGGTGCTAACAAGTTGTAGCTTTCTTCTTTCAGGATAAAGCTTTTTTGATCGAGGAACTTGAGTCCCAAATGCAGAAGCTTAATAAAGAACGTGCAGTAGCTATCGTAGACAGAAGAGCTGCTGATAATGATGATGAAATGCTGGAAATAGAAGCCGCTGTAAGTGCAGCAATGCTAGTTTATAGTAAAAGCGGCAGCAACACTTCGGTTGAAGCAGCTAAAAGTGCAGCTCATGCTGCATTTGCAGCCACGAGAAAATCAAGAAATCTGCCGGTGGAACTTGATGAATTTGGTAGAGATGTGAACCGGCAGCAACGGATGGACATGACACGAAGGGCGGAGGCACGGCAGCGCAGGAAAGCTCGGTCAGATTCTCGGAGAATGTCATCCATGCAAACTGATGGCACCCAACAGAGAATAGAAGGAGAATCAAGCACTGATGAGAGCGATAGTGAGAGTACAGCTTACAAGTCCAACCGCGATCGGTTGCTTCAGTTTGCTGAAAAAAGTTTCAGTGATGCAGCTGATGAATATTCTCAACTGTCAATGGTTAAAGAAAAGCTTGAAAGATGGAAGAAAGATTATTTTTCAAGCTACAATGATGCATATATGTCACTAAGTGTACCTGAGATTTTCTCTCCGTATGTAAGGTTGGAGCTTCTAAAGTGGGACCCACTTCATGAGGATTCAGATTTTATTAATATGAAGTGGTACGTAAGTTTTGCCCAAATTTCTTGAACCTCGAGGAAGGGTTTCGTGCCTGTGCCCTTGTGGCTTTGCTGTTGAGACTGTTGAGTGGGTGAGTAATTGCTGTCAAGGCCAAGGTTTCAAGATGGGATGGACCTGTCATGAAACAAGTAAATATGATGAAGATAACCTCTCTGCATGTGTAGTAGCCCCTCCCACCCCCCTACCCATCTCTTTTGGTCTGCTTGCGCGAAGGTTTTTTTGTTAAGAGAATATTGGCGACTTGTTTCCTTGTTTTTCTACTTGATTACTTAGTTTTTGTACCTTCATAATTTCAGGCATTCATTGCTTTTCACATATGGTCTTCCGGAAGATGAAAGTACCATCAGCCAGGAAGATGCAGATGCTAACCTTGTTCCAGCTCTGGTGGAAAAGGTTGCCATTCCAATTTTGCATCATGAGATAGCTCACTGCTGGGATACCCTTAGCACTCGCCAAACAAAATTTGCCGTTTCAGCCACGCATTTGGTGTTCAGTTATGTTCCACTTTCGAGCAAGGCTCTTGGCGAATTAGTAGCTGTGCTGCGTGATCGTCTAGCTGATGCCGTGGCTAATTTGATGGTATAACTGCCAAACCTATTGTATAGAACCTTACTGTTTTTGTCATCATATTTCGCCGTGGCTGACTTTATCATTCCTAGATTCTCATATTGTTTATGAAATCCTCTATGATATCGTTTTTCTTTCGTTTTTTCAACTCATAGGTCCCTACATGGAACACACTTGTAATGAATGCCGTGCCAGATGCAGCACGAGTTGCAGCATGTAGGTTTGGCATGTCTGTTCGACTAATGAAGAACATTTGCTTGTGGAATAAGATTCTTTCGATGCCTGTTCTGGAGAAGCTTGCTCTTGATGAGCTCCTAAGTGGAAAGATCATCCCTCATCTTAGAAGTATTCAAGCAAACATTCATGATGCAGTCACAAGAGCTGAAAGGATCATTGCTTCAGTATCTGGGGTGTGGTCAGGTCCAGGTGTAACCAGGGAACGCAGGTACGCTTGCTGTAATTCTTTCCATCGTGTATGCTAATTAATGGTCATTACCTTTCAGATTGGCTTTGGTTACTCTGTTCAGCCCATGGGTTGCTTGTTATAAGAGGAAACATTCTTTCTATATATGAGCTGGGTGAAATTTGATTGCTGCCGTGAGTTAGTTTGAAGGTCAAAGTATACCTTTTGTAAACCACATTTAGAAATTGAAGTAGCATCCTTCCGCCCATCCTTATCACGGGAGGGAAGAGATGAAACATTTATGATTGTGAAGACCTTTCCATTGAAAGATAATGAAATTGGGGTCCTTTCTTTAGGTTTCTTGTTTTCATGTATAGACGGATCGTTCATTGCAAACGCAACAAAGGTGTAATGTCTACAACAAGCCAGCCAGATTATCCCTACCTATTTCCCCCACTACTGCCTGCTGGCATGTCTGGCAAGTGCACAAGTGCAGGCAATTTTCATCTCAATCCTGTCGTTGGAGTTTAAATATTGGGTCAGTGATTGTCGAGGCTTGCGAGATTACGAGGTAGTGTGTATCGTGAGGGTCAGGAATTCACAAGGAGTGCAACGGTAAATTGTGGCAGGGCATCTCGGATTTCGTGATGTGTCATATGGGACTGCGAAGCTCTCTATCTTCTAGGTCCTGGCCAGGTCAATACATGTGTCCTTAAAAAGCCTCATCTGTAGCCACTGAACCAATACGATCAAGGATCTAGAGCATAGGAATTTGTGATGTGGGGGTAGACCTGGCAAACGGGTATACCCGCCGGGTACGGGTAAAACCCAGTCGGGTCCGGGTGAAAACGGGTCGGGTAAATTTTACCCGTTTTTCCCCAGGTAGTATTTTCTAGAACCCGTAGCCTACTCAAGCGGTTCGGGTATTACCCGCAGGTAAATAATTAAAATTCTGATTTTTTTGAATTATTTTTCTGGATATTTCTTCTCCCTTCTTTTATTACTACAAGAACAGCCATCATTTTCCAATTGAAATTCTTACAATTACCACTTCACTAATTTCATTTTCGTCACAATTATCTCCACTCTCTTCTCAACTCTCAGATCCATCACAACAAACACATATATATCTTCCAAATCCCTAAAAATTAATTCCTAAGTCTAAAGTAGTAATATTCATACAAAAAATTAACAAAAATAATACAATCTAACCAAATTTTTTACAAAAATATCTTGTTAACAAGAATAATTTTCCTAGCTCCACTGCTCCGGTTTGAGTTACCACTCTTAAAGCTCATAGTCGATCGGAAACCAAAGCCTCAACCTTCAACAGTAAGTTGAGACTTCCCACGGAAGACTGGCGGTGGGCTGTGGCGGATCGGTGGGGCGCAATCGATGTGGAGTAGTGTCGTCGCCGGAGAAGACTGGTGAGTGAGAGAGAGACAGAGAGCGAGGTTGAGAGAGGGATAGAACAGCTGTGGCGGATCGGTGGGGCGCCGTCGATGTGGAGTAGTGTCGTCGCCGGAGAAGACTGTGGTGAGTGAGAGAGAGACAGAGCGAGCGAGGTTGAGAGAGGGACATAGAGACTTCAGAGGGGGAGGAATGAGAGCGGTAGATGAGAGAGATGGATGAGAATGACTGTCAAACGAAACCCTAGTGCATTATATATTTATATAGTAAAATGTTCGGGTAGTCCGGGTAACCCGTACCCGACCCGAATTTAACTGAAATTTACGGGTTGATTCGGGTACGAGTCTAATTTTGGCGGGTTTGCAATATATATACCCGTACCCGTGTTTTTTGACTGAGTACGGGTAGACCCGCGCGTCCGGGTAGTATTTTGCCAGGTCTATTTGGGGGGCATGACAATGCCCATGCTACCAAAAGCTCGTGGAATCCCTCAAGTCCTGCCTCAACTTGTGCTTTCAAGTAGGTGGAATGGTGCAGATACCTGCATGTATATATGGAAGCGTGGCTGCTCCTTTTATATATAAACTAGTCACTGGGACACATCGTGTGCAAAAAAAAGGTTTTGTTATGCGTCACTTTTCAAAAAATTCCTTTTAATGTCAAGTGTCATCATTTTAAGTAGGTAGTTAAGTAATGCCAAAAGTGGTATTCTTTTTATCAGTAGTACTAGTTATCCGTAGCACACGTGATGCGTGTGCAAAAATGAACTTAACAACAGGATATTATTATAATATCAAGCTTGGCCTTTAGAGTTAGTTTTAACTACAATATATAATGAATTTGAAATTGTGAAAACCAAACATGTCCTTGTAGTTAGCTATTTACTATATATAGTTTTTTTTCTTGTGTCATTTTTTAAAAAATTTCTTCGAATGTCAAGTGTAAACATTTTATGTAGTTAGTTATGTAACACCAAAAGTAGTGTTACACCAGTAGGGGTGTTCCTTTTATAAGTAGTATAGATAGATGCTCGAGGTCAAGAGTGTTTAGTAGTTGATTGTATATCCAATAGCCAATGATGGGGAATCGTTCAGTACAGTGGACTGATTTTCCCCGACCAAGGATATGTCAACTGAATTGCACCGGTTGGGTGGGCTGTCGTGGTATTTGTGTTGATATACCATTCATGCTGGTTAGTAGTGTATCTATGCTAGCGTGACGTTCAACTCGTCAACTTGCGTCTCCTGGTAGTTAATCAAGTACGTTCATATTGCTGGAAAAGCTGAGGAATGATTGGGTCAGCTTTTACTGGAGGTGCGCTCGGATGACTTTATTTTTGACAGGGGAAGGCTTCTGCAAATTGGAGCCTCCACACCGAAAGTGGAATTGCACATTGGCACCAAGTAGTAATGTAAATCGGAGATTTCTTGGAAGTTTATTGATCCAAGAATGTGTGGAGTTCTGTTAGGAATGCAATGGGATGAATACTGCTGGGTAGTCCCATGTTGGAATCATGGAGTTAGATTGTGTATTTTTTCTATTGGTTGCCTTTTATCTTTGTGGCAATGATTCTATTAGGCCAAGTGATAAACAAAGATATATGGTCTGATTCAAATGTCCCGAGTCACCCTCATGCGCAGTTGCCCTTATTGGCTCTTCACCTATCCTGAAGTTATATGCGAACACTATTTAGATCTATGTCAGACTTTCTTTTTGGGATATGAGACCTATTTAGAGAGTTTTCTCTGTGAAAAACAGTATTTTGTGTTTGATTACTCTTCGCTCTGATATGTGACATACCAGCAACTCATTATGATAATACATTCTATATCCCCTTCCAGTTGCATATATGTAGTACATATGTATATATCTATTCAGCATTCCTGCACAAAACTACACTTGCTAAAAAAAGGATCTGCACTACATTTGATATGCAGCCCAAAGATGCAGCCTCTGGTGGATTACCTGCTTATACTTGGAAAGATACTGGAGAAGAAGCATGTTTCAGGTGCAACAGGAACTGGGGATTGCGGACTTGCTCGTCGATTGAAGAAAATGCTGGTTGAGCTCAATGAATATGATCATGCTAGGGCAATATCTAGGACCTTCAATCTCAAGGAAGCTCTATGATCTCTCTGCTGGTTTTTAAGATTGTTCGAGGAACACAGAAAATCGAGACAACTCTGGGCCAAGTGCCATGCTGTACAATTTTGGTGTGAAACAATGTACCGTCAATTCTTTTTCATTTATATTGTGCTGGTATATGAGTTATTGTGATGCTCCAGTTTGCAAATATGTTCAGGTAATTCTTATGACGCTTCATGAACTGGAAGGACCATCCCTTTTTGGTTTTCCCAACCAACATACTTGCAGGTAGAGGCTACAAAATTAGGTTCTGCAGATCTGGCCACAGCAATACAGTCAACCTGCAAACTGTAACCCTGCAAAACTGATAGTTGTTTTCCTAATTTTCTAACTACACTTCAAGGCATTACCATTCCTACCCTTCAATGACCCCCTTGGGCCTTAGCTATTCACTTCTCATCGTTTTTGGGCCATCTTTCTTCCTAGCCCTTCACTTCTCATGGTCGCTGCCATTGTCATCACGGCCATCATGGACGCCTTCAATCGAACAAAATACTTGGCCCCTTTATTGTCCTTGAATCCCTTTGGTCCATTATTGGTTTCAGTATCGCGGCTTGGTTACCTTGTAGAGTTCATAGTTGTCACATGTCTCACCTGATATGTGATAATATTTTAGCCTTATCGCGGCTTGGTTATCTTGTAGAGTTCATAGTTAGGACTGTTCCACAGTGATGAAGATGTGTCGCCGTGCTGGGGGTGGGGAGGAGGCTGTATTTGGCGGCGGCATAAGCGACGTCACATCTGAGGAAAAAGGAAAAAAACGAAGATATTAAGTTCTGTTTGAAACCAAATAACAAAATAACTCCCGAATTCACAAACCTAGCATCATGAGGGCATACTTGTAAACTCCGATTCCCCCAACTGTTTATATACATAGTACCAAAAGTTACAGTGCGACCAATTAAATGTGTCAAAGTTTGGAGTGGTGTTCGTACTTGATGTGTATGTGTCAAAGTTGGAGTGGTGCTCGTACTTGCTAATGGGATCAATCAATCATGACTGATACACGTGTATCCAAATTCCAAAAGTTAAACTGAAATGGACATTCTAACCAAAGCACGCTTTCGTAAACACAGTACACTTTTGATCCAAGAAGCAAAGGGTTTGTGGAGAGAAACAAGTTTGGGCATGTGGCGGAGGTCCTCCCTGCAACAACTTCAGAAGAATATCTCTACGTTTTGTGCTTGATAGCTATTGAGCTTAAACGTTGCTGGTAATTTTATCATTTTCATAGCGACTGCTAGTACTGGTGGTTTACTTTAAGCTCATTATGTGGAGCCCTTTACCAACTTTATTGATGACAAGTTTGAACACTAGTCAAGGGAAAGGAAAGAGGCCATGGTGGATCTCTTCCTCATCCTTCTTACTTTTCCACTCCGGAAACAAACAAGACACCGATATAAACTCATCATCCCAGGGGCAGATCCGGGAAGTCCAATCGGGGGGACCAAAATGTCATAAAAAAAATTAACGGCTAACATAAAGAATTCGCATCACGATTGAATACGTTAAATGCAAAATAGATTGCTCTATTTGCCTAATAATCATATGATTTAATTATTTATAATGATTTATTTAACTTGTAAAGTTAGTCAACAACAAACTATTAATCTTGCATGAACAAAACTTTACTCTTATTGTATATATGTATTATTAGTGCGATATCAATTGTATGATGACAATAGTTACGTATAAGTTAACATAATATAAGAATTTAAATTAAAAAAGAAAAAAAAAAGAACTAACCTTGATATATTAGTGTTTACTTTAAAATCTGGAGATTTAGAATTTGAAAGAATGAAGATGGACAAGAGAGCGAGAAAGATAAAGACTACCACGGCTGGTGGCACAAAAAGTAAAAAACATTACAAAATGAAAACTAATAAATTGAATAATTAAAATGGTGGCATTTTAGTAAATATTTTAAACATAACTATCTATTATTTAAAACAATTAAAAAAAATCTCAAACTTTGGGGTGGGTGGGTGTGTGTGTATGTGTGTGTGGGGGGGGGGGGGCCATGCCCCCCCCCCCGGTCATGCTTGGGCTCCGCCCCTGCATCATCCCTTTTTCGTAAGTAAGCTGCTGTACATGATTTCTGCTGTAACATCTTTAGTAATAAAAAAATATTACTAAAAGTGCTATGTCGCTAGAATAGCCTTTTCTTTATGATTGTCTATCCTCACGATGACCTCATTCTTCTCTTTTGTCTGCTTGTGATTGAACGCAAAATATTTTTTGGCACTTAACAAACCCCAGTATTTGGCATGGAATATCTTGTCGATTAAAACAAAATATTCACAAACGCAACCGGGAACAAATTTGTTATCAATAAAATAAATGCACCAATGCCACTACTGAGTTATAAATGCATGTTTTTGAATGTTAGGTCACCCTATTTTCCTACTGTCCCGTTCCTTTCGGTGGAGACTTTGGTTGTCGATCAAACGTGGTTTGGCTAATTCATCTTATATAAATTTAATAGAAAACTGAGTATCATAATTAGGTAATATGGATTGGATCTTGCATAAGTCAATTGGCTCCAATTGACTTATTGCTGAACCATACCGTATAACGCATTTGGCTCCAATCAAAAAGGGAAGACCTGGACCATGATTTGGAGAAAATTTTGGTGTTGCCAGCCTAAGTTCTGCAACAACCATTATGTTTTGGAAGATTAATTAGTCACATGCCATGATGCCAACTATACTTAGTCGTGCCATCAAGTGTTTATGATTACTTTTTCCTAAAAACAAGCCAAGCACATTGCATTATAACTATTATTACAAGTAAGAAGCATCATATTTAAATGCCCGACAGATCCATTTACGTCTGCTACATAGATGGTGAAAGATACCGCATATCTTTTGGTGACAGTGGAAACCAAAAAGGGCATCACAAAGTAATTCTTTGGTTATCGTAAGCTTTAATCCAACCAGTAGAATTGTACACAAGGCCGTCACATACATCTGAATTCCCGCACCTATGTCGGGGCCGAAGCGAAGTCAAGTTTACCAACAAATGTCACTTGAACCAACCCTTGTAATTCTTTTTAGTAAGAGTAGAAATGTACACAGATAAATGATTGTAAGAAGTCAAGTTTACAACAATGTCACTTGGCAACCATGTCTTCTGATGTGCAAGCTATACCATATGCTTACCAAAAGCAACACTTAGGTTGATTATTAAAGATTATTGAAGGTGCTCGGAAAAGAAGGGACGAAAAGATTTAGGTAGCATTTGACAGGGTTTTTTTTCCCCAGTTTTTTCTCTAGTTTTCTAAACTGGAGAAAAAAAAATCCGCTTGACAGACAGTTTTTGTTTTTTTTCCCTTCAATTTTGAAAACAGGGTTATTTTTGAAAACTCTATTTTGGAGTTTTGGAGTTTTGGATTTTTAGTTTTGGTTTTTGTTTTGAGATCCAACTTGCAAACTTTGTTAGAAGCAGAAAAATGAGTATCAATTTAAGAAAATTCCCTCACACACAGAGCTCCAGCACCAACACTAGACACTTCTTTCCATCGGCCGAATCTGCCCCGTCGTCACCCTATCACCGTCGTCACCTAGGAATATGCTCTATCGCTGTCGACAACCACGCTCTGCCACAACACCGCCACACTCTCGCTACTGCCACCCACAGATCTGCTCCAGCACCGCCACTTACCGTCATCGCCACCCACAGTTCTGGCCCCCCGTCGCCAACCCACGCCTTCGACAACCACGAGTCTGCCACACAACATCCACACTCTTGCCACTGCCACCCACAGATCTGCCCCAACACCGCCCCCTACCATCATCGCCACCCATGGATCTATCCCCCCTTTGCCAAATCACGCCTTCGATAATGAATCAGACCTCAACCCACTATCTACACCCCACTGCCATGGACAATCAATGGGACCTCAAACAACGCTGCCACCTCAGCACCGTCACACAACCCATAATTTGCCCTACCATCACCACCCCACCATCATTGCATTTGATTATGGTGGTGGTGCTGTGAATTGGATGGTGGTGGTGCTTCGGGAAGTTGTGAGAATCTGTTGGAGAAAAATGGTTGGTGCAAAAATTAAGAAAAAAAGTGGTAAAGAAAAAAACTCAAAGTAAAAACTGGCTAATCAAACACCCATTTGTTTTTCTTAAAAACAAAAACTAAACTGGTTTTCATTTTTGAAAACCAAAACTATAAGTGATTTCAAATAGATCCTTAGTGTGAAAAAATGATCACATAATGTGTTAAAATTTAAAGGGGGCGCGGCATTTAATGTCTACTTACTTGTGAGAATATTTTGGTAAGGGTTAATTTCAATTTTCTCCCTCAAACTTTTGCCCCCCCTCCCCTTCTTTTTTTATTTCAGTCCATGTACTTCTAAAGTTCAGGGTATTTTGGTCAATTACAGCTGCCTTAAATCCATCCACCTCTCTCTCTCTCTCTTCCTTTTCGCTCTCTTCTGCCTTTCCCCCTCTCAATCTTCACACTCTTTTCCATCCTCGTAGCTACCACCCCAAGCCCACCACTATTCCGCCGCGACCATCAGTACCCACCACCAAGCCAACCACCATTCCACAATCGCGCCAAACGACACCATCAGCTCCTACCACCGTCGCCACCATCACTTCACCACCACCAATAAACCTCCATCGTTCAACCCTCATTCCGGTCGCCACCATACCACTAGATCCAGATTATGAAGCAGCCGAATTTGTGGCCACTATTGCCATTGCCATACCACACAAGCACCACCAATAACCACTTATCCACCCACCACCACACCATTTTGCCACCCTACTTCCTTCTTTATTAGTTTTTTTAAGACTGATTATTTTGTTGTTATTTCTTTCTTGATTGGTGTGTATGGGTTTAGCGGCAGTGGATTGATGGGGCTAGGGTTGGCGATGACAGATTGATGGTACTAGTGTTAACGAATTGGTTTGATGGTGTTGCCAGTGACGGTTGAGAGGGCGTGGGGGTGATGGGTGTGGAGCTAGTCTGATGAGTGGTGATGTTAGATGGTGACAGTTGGAAGAAGGATTGAGGTGATAATCGTGGAGCCAATGGGATGGGTGGTGGGGGGGGGTGATGGCTGTGGAGGCAATGCAATCAGTGGTGGTGTTAGATGGTAACTGTTGGGAGATGAAGATGGTGATGGGTGTGGAGGCAGTGATGGGTGGTGGTGTTAAATAATGATGATTGGGAAGGGGGAATGAGTGATGAGTTTGGAGGCAGTGATGGAGCAATGAGTCTGTTTGGGTGAAGAGGTATGCTACAATGATGGCGCAAGATGAATGGTTGCAGCGGGCGATGCAGCAACAAAAGGATGTGACGTGCATGGCATGTGCCATTTTTGCCTTAAAGGCATGAAATGACCAATCTAACCTTAAATTAAACAGGAAAAACGAAAGGAAGGACTAAAATGGCATTGAGGCGAGAATAAGGACAAGTTTCAAGGTTTTAGAAGTACATGAACTGAAATAAATTAAAGGGGCAAAGTGCGAGGAGAAAAATATAATTAATCGTTTTGGTTGATTCTCTCAAATTAATTAAATCTTAATTTTAGAAAGTGAGCGTGTTGCATTTAATCAACTTTGAACACATTGAAGTAGATTTAATCAGGTCACCTTTTTCTGCCAAACGCTTCAACCTAATTTAGTCTGTATTTAATCAAGTTTAACCATTGTAGACTCAACTCCAAGCATCCTCTTACTCTAATTAGGTCCTTTAGTTACTGCCGATTTTCTTTTGGCGATCGTAGGCCAAATGAGGTAGTTCACGTTGTTGAATTTGGTGTCCAACTCAAAAGTATGCTCAAGAGTTGGGGAAGCACACCAGATATAAGAACCAATCTCAAACCCCATGTATTGTCGATGTGAGATTTGATACCGATGGATACAAAGAAAATATAGTGTCATGTACCTCCTGATTGGTTGGGGAGATGTATGTTTTTGTTTACAAAAAGATCTATTTATGACTTTGTGGTAGGAACTTCTATTTTTAAATGCCTGACGTAGAATGTGTTATTGCTTGGGGAAGGGAAAATGTTTTGATAATATTTTTTGGGCATTTCACATGAAATGAAACCTTCATATCGGCTAAAAGAACATGCCATACATTGCGAATCGACTAAAACCGAGATTTAAGATCCTAACTCTTAGTTAAATGCAAATAGATATCATATATCTCTTGCTAAGCACACCATGGACCGACGATTTGTAATAAAAAATACAGAACAAGGGGAGGCTTGAACAGGAGGAAAGCTGGTCAATTCATATAAGGCTTTAGGTGGAGATGAAAGGTACTATGAACTTTTTTGTTATAGTGAAAGTTTTCTTGTAGGTTCCATGCACATGGGAACTCTAGTACAATAATATATTCATTTGTAACTGGTGTAGGATGGTGACTTATGGTGAAGGTGTGGAACTTAAAAAATTCAAGAAAGCAAAAAGAGTTAGAATAAGGTTATTGTTAGGCAAGACACTCCAAGAAAATTATCTTAAAGATAATATTTTAGATAATATTTTCTCATCGGTCTAAATGGACTCAAGGAAGATATATTCCATGTTACATTAATGGCCAATCACTTGGCAATTGAAATATTGCACTTATATACTTCTCTCACATTACTAAGAACTTGCTTCGGAAAAAAACTTGAATAACACTACGAAAGAATTTCAAAAAATTTTAGAGAGAAAGAGAACAATATTCAAGTTGCAATTGGTCACAAGCGAAGTATAAGACTCCATTTCTATGGGCAATGATTGGTGCTAAAGTACCCTTAACAAAGCATCACAACTCTTCAAAATATGGTTGTCAAAGTTTTGAAAAAAAAAACCCAGAAAAAATCCTAAATTTTGAAGTACTAAGATGTTTATGGATATAGAATATACAATCTAACATTTAGTGTTGGCGACTTAATTTGATAGTATCATATTTGAAAGGCTAATGGTGTGGTTGATGTATTGGGCGGAAAGTGTGCCAATATTTTAGCGATTAGGCGAAATGTCATTAGGAGAGTATTAAAATCGGTGCCATCGATCCTTTATTATGCTACCGATTTTATAGCCACAGATATGTTGCATCTCTAGTAAACGAGATCGGTTCAACAGGTCCCAATTAGGTTGTGCCGATCTTATATCCAGTTTAAAATCTTGAACTTTCGTGACCTAATACCTTAAAGCATCTGTAACCACACATCGAGATAGTGTGGAGTTAAATGTTGAATTAGTTTTGTTTTGATTTTTGATTGAATTGCATTTTTTAAGAATTCTTTAGCCATTTGTTGGCAACAAAAGTATTTTATATTATAAAAAGGAGTTTGTAGAGAATAATACACCGAAAGACATGACTTGACAAAGACATCGACATGTCATCTAGAACATGAAATCATAATATTCAAAGGCCTCATTTTCCGCATAAAATATGTACAAAAGTAGGCATTCTGTCGTTTTAACGACAAAAGGAAACGATGAAGTACAAAAACTTCACTAGTGTACGTCGGATCTGAATTTGGATCTAGCTTCATATTAATTATACAAGACATCGCGGGCAATAATTGATGAAATAATTGTGCCCATTTAATGAAAAAGTGGAAGAAATAATTGCGCACATGAAGTCGTAGACCCGTTGTCTAGAAAAACATGATACATGACATTGAGAGTTTTTTATTTTTTGAGTTGAAAGCTTAACAAACCCTCACATGTATATGAACCCTAATCCATTCAAAAGAACAATCTAAGGTCCACATAATAAAGGAGGCGGAAATAGAAATATCTTTTTCTTTAATAGACCGCAGCCAGAGACATATATTGACCAAATATACAAAAAGCAAGAAATCAAATTTGACTTTTATAAGAAATTAATACAGATCTGATATCTTTTCCATGAAAACAGTCCAAAATATCGCGTGGTAACGGTTGGACAAGTCTTCCACTGTGCTGTACTCTTCTAGGACGAAGAAGGCTTGACACCAAGCAAAGATAGCAAATTTCAGTTCTTGGAATTTTCGGATAGTATACTCGACATGTGTTATGCTTGAATTTTTGTTTTTTAAAACAGAAAAGATCAAAAGAAAAAAAAGAAGCTTGTAAAGGCAGCAAATGATTCTAACTCAAGTTGAATATGCTTTGGTCAATCTCTCTGAGCTTAGTCTAGCAATTAAGGAGGCTTGCCAAGACGGCTTCTCGTATTTTGATATGGTTGTAATGCTTTAATGTTACTCTTGTAATTTTGAAAAAGCAGCACGACTATTCTTGTAACTAAGAAATCAAACTCTTTATTATCTGTAGAATCATCGAGATTAATGTAGAATCTCTAAGGTAGTGAAAAATAGTGGAATTTTATTGTTAGCCCTAGTCTTCTTTTCTTGTAAATTCAATTTTGTAGGTTCCTTACATGTAAGAACTTATAGAAACTTGTACCCGCATGCAAGTAACAGATTAAGATCGTCTGCTAGATTGCACAAATTCTGTAACAACAAAATATTAATAAATACATTTTAAGGACAATGAATTGCCGGTACAAGTTTTAATAAAAACGATAAAATATTTTTAGCAACAATTTTTTTTGCTATAAATGTATTTTTTTGCCATTATTAATAAGAGTACTATAATTACATTAACAGTAATATAATCTTAGCAATAAAAGTTCAGTTTTAGGACTAACTTCAGCTGAAGCAGCAGAGCGTTCAATGAGGTGACTAAGGCCGGCGGCTGAGCAGCTTTCCCAATGACATTGTCTTCAACGAGGCGGCCACAAAGATTAGCACTTTTAGGATTTTAGTAAGAGGCTGCTGTTATGGTTTCGGAGATTCAGCGGCAGTCACAACACGACAGCCTGAATTAAGAATTTGAGGCACCATGGCAAAGCCAAATGAGTTTAGGTACTTCTTTTGCAAACGAATTACGCTATTTTATCACTAAGCGCGTAAGTCAGCTAGTAAGGGATTGTCCTAACTTAACCAGAGGTTTCGGTTTCGAGCCTTAAGAATGCAGCTGCGTTAAAAACTTGGTAGGGAGAGCTTTGCCGCTCATGTGGTCCTACCCGGCTCGAAGGCGTGAAAAACCTAATCACACTTTTATCGACCAAAAAAAGAATTACGCTATTTTGAGTTCGGCTTATAAACGTTTTAATGAAGGTTTATGTGAGAATACGAGATCGATGCTCCATGCTAAAAGATCAGTCTTAAATGTACTTTGATTTTGGTTTAATTATTTGAGCTCCCCGATAAGTAAACATTCCTGTGTACTCGTAGTTGAGTTTGTTTTCGATCGACTTGAGCAATTACACGTTGATCGCTTTTTAAAGTCAGTAACATTTTTGTAAACAACACTTGTCCAGTTTTTTCATTCCGAACTATGAAACATCATACACCCGTTTAACTATTTAAATCTAACAACTTAAGCTTTTGAAGCAATTGATAGCTAGACATAGTGAGAAAACTTTAGTTGGACAAAGTATCGAATGCTTACTTTTTTAGAAAAAATAAAAACTTTATAGGCTCCGCTTGACTTAGCTCAGTTCAGTTCAGTTCGTATACACTGAATCCATGCAACCGTTGGTACAAATATCAACCCGAATGTAATGCAATAGACCTTCGATTACCGATCACAAATATTTTGTTTTCGGGGGTTAGTAGGTCTACTATATTCAATGTACATATAACTTTTGTTAAAGTAACCTACAACGAACTAAATTAAAGCAAGTATGCTTTAGTTTGATATAACTATTGAAATCTGCCATTACTTTTACAAAAAAACTATTATAACTTTGACATAAAGGCTAGTCTTTCGATTTTCCTATTACAATAATTTACTAGTATGCTTTACTTTCTTTAATTTGAGAATTATATAAGCACATATTTGCAGAAGCAGTTGTTCCATGCATGATAAGTTAAGTTAGGTGAGTGCATGCATCTTGACTGGTGTGTGTTGCCACATGCCACCCATAGTTTTGAGGAGTTGATTGAGACAATTCACCTTCAGCTTATAAAATTATTGTGCCCGCTCTGCAGAAACTTCTTGTTATTGGATAATTCTCAAGAGAAGAAACCTACCCAGGATCTTGGAGGTATTGCTGACTGCTTCCTTACCTAACTTTGAAGACTAATCAACGTCATCAAAATTAGAGCTTGGATAACAATGATTTGCAAACTTAAGAAGTTTTCTAAAGCAAGCTCAAGTAAGATAGTACTGAACGTATTGTCCAACCAAAATTGGTCATAAAGTTAGACGTACTTACTAGCTCATCTTGCCCTTCCTTTTCAACCATTTAGATGATTATCTACATAATTAGATGCATTTCGCAGGAAGAAAAAGGTTTAGATGTAGAAGAAGTTAGATGGCTATATATGCTTATGGTTAGGTTTAGGAATCAGTACTGATTGGATTTGCACGATAGAGAAATTCAAAGTCTTTGTCGTATTTATCTCTTCTCTTCGTGTCGACACGTTTAGAGAGCGAGCTTGCATATATTATTAGGACTTTTTAACATCTAGAAACTTCTGCTATATCTTTCTTTAAAAATAAATTCCTAGGACCCCTACATTTTTTTCTTCTTCTAGTCCTTTGGTTGTAACTTTGACTTGGACATGTGAAAATAATCAGGGAGTCCGTTTGGAATTGATTCTCAAAATCTATTTTTGATCGAAATGTAAATAGTTTCTAAAATACAGGTGTAACAGGTTATTAGTAGAATTAATTTTTGTTTGCAGAAACTCTTGCTAAGATATTAATGTGTGAATGTGTTGAATAAGATGTGTTGAAAATCGTTTTTAACGTGAAAAAATTGATGAAGTAGGCCATCAAAGAAAATGCAAGATTCTCAGTAGCAGTTGTGAACGCAAACTATACATTATGACTATTTCTTCACCCTTTTACAAAAAGTTGAAGAAACTCTTGCTAAGAAATTAATGTGTGAATGTGTTGAATAAGATGTGTTGAAAATCGTTTTAACGTGAAAAAATTGATGAAGTAGGCCATCAAAGAAAATGCAAGATTCTCAGTAGCAGCAGTCGTGAACGCAAACTATACATTATGACTATTTCTTCACCCTTTTGTATTAGTGTTGTGTTCCCTATACTACTTTTTAATGAAATATTTCTAATCACAAACTTTAACCAAGTAACAATTAACTTTGAAATGAAAGAGCAAAAACTGAAAAAGGTGCATAAATAGCTCTCATCCCAAAAATTTTAGTAATCGTAGAGTCCTTATATCATCATAATATTACTGAAACCTTTCGATGAGATCGAACCCAAAAGTCCACTTTTACGGGCAAATAATCACAAAAAAGATTCAATGTCATTTTATAAAAGTATAAAGGTAATTTAGTAAATTTGTTGGTCAAATGTGCTTGTGATTCTGGTTTTGGAGAGTTTTCTAAACATTTTGAATTTCGAACCAATCACAAAAAAAAAAGAAATGTGTTAAACTATTTAAAACAAAATTGACCACTCTTCCCAAACACAGTTGCTTAATATACCATTTGGCATTGAGAGTGTGTACAGGTGAAACGAACTCTTCCCCAGTGAAAAAGTTTCCTCTTAGTTACCAAAAGATTAGAAGGGATATCAAGGGTGGACTTGTTTAGTGGAGTATATGCTACCAAATAATGCTTGCTTTATTAACATTGTAATCAAGTTGTGTTTACGAGAAAAAAAAAGGAATGCAAAAATAATATTTGCAAACAAAACAGATGATTCCGACATTTGATTTCCTAACATCATTGACAACCAAACAAGAATAAAACTTTGTTTCCTTTTGCTTCCTTTTTTTCTATCTCCTTTAACTACAAGACGCAATCACAGCATAAAGAGGGAAAGGGGAAAAGGGGGTTCGATAACAAGTGAAGTCTGACATTTTCAAACGAAAGGATTAGAAAAGAGTATCGGGTAAAACCAATTGACAATGAGAGCAGCGATCCACAAAGCTTTTGTGTTGAAGTACGGAGTATTAATTATTATTGCTCTGTTATGATATTTATATCTCAACAATAAACAGTCGCAAGCCCAACGAGGACGGGTACAAAGTTCAAGCAAACTGTGTCAAATGATATAGAACTTTTGGAACTGTGAGATATTGCTATCAATTTAGAGAAGAATTAAATACACGTAGGGGCAGAAAGAAAAAAAAAAAAGGAAAAAAAAGGTTATTGATGACACCAATTCAGGAAAAGACAATCGATCATCCTTGATGCTCTGAGAAATTTTACGTGTCTTACAATTCAAACCTTATTGCTCTAAGAAACTTTCGGAAAAAGCCACTCTAATGGTCGTTTATGTTCAAATCAATGTGTTTCATCTCCTCTCGTTGATAATCGAAGTCCTTATATGAACATCTGTATAGCTCTTCTCTTCCTTACGGCCTTTTTAAGGTTTCTGGGTGAGTATGTTTTTGAGTTAAACAAAAGGCTTTAACAAAGCATTAGAGCCGGATTATATATCCAAGTTTCATCTCATGGATAGTCCGGATTGAGGTTCTCTATTCTCACCGCATTCCATAGTTTGATATTTCCATAAATCTGATCGTGGTTTTCTATTCTCACCTCATGTCATGATATGCATCTTATCTTTCCATCATTCGAGTTAAGGTCTTCAATGTTATTGGCCTTTACCTAATTTTACCATAGTCCACGTGAGGAAGAATGTTAAGTTACACCCTCCGTCGGGTAGGAATCAAAGTTGGTCCCTCTTGTATTTATTTCATGAGGGTGCTTTTGAGTTGAATAAGCTTACTACGTGTAAGGAATTTTTTTTTAACCTTATTTCAAATTAATGTGAGATACATCCTGACACAACTTTACATGCCCTAGCAAGGACTGAAATTGACGTATGCTTTAAGTACAAGGCTGAAAAGGTGTAGGAGTAGATCGAGGAGAAAATGCATGTAATGATTGTGAGAACTTAGCTGGTTGTCAAATACAGTATATGACAAATCACACATCTTGTGGAGCCTCGCCGAATTATTTGGTGAAAGGTACGATGCAGTTGATATATGGAGCAGTGGGGATGAGATAAAAGAAAGAAAAACAATAAAAATTCACATTGATTATATTTTGTCTCTTGCTCATAGAAATAGAAAGGCGAACAACGGAGATTTGGGTAAGACGTAACTTCTTTTCTTCTCTCTTGAAGAGTAGCTAGAAAAACATTTTCATTTTCAGACTGTTTTCATTTTGAGTTTTAATCAAACAGTTTGAAAACATCTCAGACGTATTTTCAGTTTTTTTTACCTAAATTTAATCCAATATTAAAAAGAGTAGTTAAATTTTTTTGGTGAAAATGATAAAAGTACGGAAGCGTATTTTTTAACTGAATAGGAAAATCATGAAAATGAAAATATAAAAACAAAAAATGCTAAACATACAGCTCCAAATACCTTCAAATTCGTACGTCTTAGCATTTAAGGGAAGAAATAGGATAAAATATTTACCATAACATTGATAAACAGAACGTGGTGAACTAAATGGGTAGAATCTGATGAGTTGGAAGAATTTCTTAACAATAAGGAGCGAAAGTATTATAATCGTTTTAGCATATCCGTTGATTACATTACGCCATCTCTATCACTGTTGCATTGGAACTTACTTTTCAAAAAAGGGATTTTGAAGAAGCTTAGGATATATCTGATAACAAAGAGAGCTTATTACAATCATACAAAGGCATTCTTTTGGGTGTGGCTAAATGCGCACTTGTCAATACTCAATCAACACAATTTTAGCTCAATATATATGCTATTGTCAGTAAATGGTTAAAAGTGTCGTTGTTTCTATTATATTGATCTTTAGCAACCAAAGTATATCAATTTAGTGAAAAAATATGTGAATTTATTAGCTCCTAGCCCTCCCTTGTAAAAAAGATCATTGCTTTACGTTCTTGTCTCGCCAGTGTAGAACTTGACATGGAAACTAATTGCATGGCAATTCAGAAATAGCTCTATTGGCCGTTGGAACCCTCATAGTAATTGCTACTAAAATTTCTTGTATGAATAACATTGAGGTTTTACATTGTGCATAGATCAATTAATGAATCTCATAAATTTGGTCAAGACTTTCAGGTCTAGCTACCCCTTGCATACCATCATGTACTTACTGGCTACTGTTGAGGCATCAAAAATTTGGCAGAGGCCTTGGCCCCTCCAACCCCGGATCCTAGAAAATATTGGGTTAGAAAGGGATCAATTGCCCGAATATATATCGTTCAATATACAATGAAAAAAATCTCTTACTTCCGTTGGCCACTCTTCCTATCACATTGATTCTCACAATTCAATGTTTCTAAATGGTTAAGACCAATAGGTCATGACAATACAATATTTACTTGACGGCGTCCCTTACACAACAGATGACGATTTTTATTGGTAAGTGTTATGAGCTTGACCGGCTCCAATAGGGGTTGAGCGTGCGCACACACATAGATACATGTATCAGATCACTTCAATGATGCCCCCATTCTTAAGGTTCAGATCGGGCAGTGATGTATTCCTTCTTGTTAAAGGAAAAAACTCCACCATGCTGGTTTCTTAGTTCCATTTCGTATGAATTTTGACCATACGTCCATACCATATGACTTTGAGCAAGGGGACCATATACTCCTAGTTGTAGGGTGGGTGGGGTATTCGTAAGAGAGTTGTGGGCTGGGGTATTCGTGGGGGGGGGGGGGGGGGGGGGGGTTGGCAGGTGGAGAAGGTTAGGGGGGAAAGAGGGGGATCGTCATAGAGCGACCGACAGGGGAGAGGATGTTCAGGTGGAGAAGGTTAGTTACACTCTCTTCTTCCAAAAATATTAGCCAACGTTTATTGTCTTTTCAAATAGAAAGAGCATATTTCCACATGTTTACATTCATTTCTTGCTCTCTTACTGTCTCTAACAGTTTTAACGATCGTCATAGAAATTATATTTCTAGCGACCGACAAGGAATAAAAAAACAGACGAGAGGATGTAAATTTCATTCGGATATTTATCACTAATAACTTTTCACAACTATCAGACTCCGTCCAAGTGTATGGGAGAAATCTAAAAGGATGATATGGTGTGGCAGTGTTTATGAGTCCCAACAAATGGTATCCTAGGATTGGATCATAATTGCTTCCTCTAAACAATTGTTTTGTAAGTGTTACTCCAGTCGTGCAATACAGAATATATACACGAAACTTGCCTTACGTAAGTCCCAGGTTAGTGATTCAAATCCCCACAACTTTATTGCGTAATGTTACTGTGGCTTATTAGAATCTAAACAATTTGGTAAACCAACTCTGGCCTGCTTCAATGCTATTGAAAAGAATTGGACATCAAGGGACGCAAGAAGATCAAAGACGTCGTTACAAATCGTACTTATTAATATCTCATAGGAGTACATATAGATTTTTTCCGTGAAATGATACGTAATCAATACCAACACCGTCTCGAATTTTTTTACCAATTATATAAATAAATTATCAACACTAATAAACATATATAACAATCAAATTGCTTGACATCTATAGTCCAATAAAGTTTACATCCTTCAAAACATAGCCGTCGACAGGTACCTCTAATCAGTGGCGGAATCAGGCTTTCACTCTAGGGGGTGCAAAAAATATATCGAAGTCACTAAATTTTTTTATAAGTAAAATGATACTCAAAAAATAAGTGCACTTTCCGACAATACACAAAAAAACCCTTAATTTCAAAACCCCTGGATGATGTAAAGGGGGAAAGGAGAAGAAAGTGGAAGTTAATTCCTTTTTGCGCCTCGTGTTTACCACAAACTCTAGAGCCAGGTGCTGAACTGGTGCAGGCTCAAGCGGTCGTCAAGAGGGTCACCAAGAACAATTGCCCAATGATCAAACACGAACATACAAAAAGTCTGCCTGTGAGTGTGATACCTCAAGTCCGCCTCAGAACCAAATGATTCGATAACAGGTAAAAACGTATGGGATTCCATATAAGAGGGACAAAGATGCAACAAATGAGATTGAGATGTAGCTTTCATTTTCCGTGCATGTTTCCTAATGACCTTGAATAATAAATGAACTAAAATATAGACGAAGACAACATGGTCTCAAGGATCAACTGACAATATAACAGTTGCGAAGATATAACTCGATCAGGCACTTAAAACTAAGATTGTCAATGGATGAGATCCGAAGCGGATATAAGTCGTTAATTTTTGTATCCGCTTTTTCATCAAAGTATCCAATATATAAATAACCTTCAAAACCGCAAGCATATCAGAAAAAATACAACCTTATTTGAAGGGATTTGACATTAATTTGCATATATAAGTTTGAGTTCCACAAAACTCAAGCCTAATTTATAATTATTGAATCTACTAAACTTGATCCACAGAATAGGTAAATGTTCATGTTAGTCACTGAATTATGAGGTGGAGAGCACCAATTATCACCGATCAATATAACGTACACAATATATACCAAGTAGCATACACCATATATATAGATATGCTTAGAGATGTATGTTTTAACCGGTGTGGGCACCTGCGAATCCAAGAATTTCTTCAGAATATCCCTTTGCCGTCTGTCGTCGCCGGCAGAGGGATGTTTGCCAGTGGAGTCCTCGTCCCCGTCCCCGGTCACTCGCCCTCCTCGCCATCGTCAGTCTTCTCTCCGATCTGGAACAAGAAGTCAAGAAGGAAGAAACTTCTTCAAGCCAGTCTTCTTTTGGGTGTCTTAGATTCGAGGGAGAAAGAGAGAGCTCTTGTATCACCGTTCGACCATTGCCCGTCTGCCACAGAGAGATACGAGAGTGAGCGGGTGAGACCGTGAGAGAGTCGGCGTCCGGCGAGAGAGAGATAGAGGCGATGGAGAGCCCAGAGGCCAGAGAGATACAGAGGCAGTGAAAAGATTTATTTATTTATTTTTTAAAGTTCAGGGGGTACATTAGCACCCCCTCGTCATAACGTGGTTTCGCCCTGCTTGTAATAACGATGCGGTATGGTTCTCTCATGAATGGTAAGTCATGTAAGTGCGAGTTGTTCTGGGGCACTGTCGTCGGCCAGGGGCAAAGACAAGTATAAAAATAATTAACTATAAACAACATCGTGTTAGATGGTAATTGGCTGCCAATTAATTAATTGTTACACCAACTAAGATTCTTGTAGTACAGCGTCATATAATTATCGGAAGATATACTCAAATGATACCTGCAATGTGGACAGGCACAGCTGTTGCAACAAGCCGGCTATAAAATTTTGGACACAACTGTTTGAACTCATTAATCAAGAACATGCCCAACATGCAGGAAACCCCATTAATATGAAGTTTCCTTCTCAATAATCTTTAACTATTTGAAGTAGGATTGTAGGACAAAGTTTTATCTTTGGCTCAAAAGGATCTTTTATCTACTTCATCAGGCACAGGTGTGTCTTACTGTCACGAATTTGAACATTTGATGACAAATACTGTTTCTTAGAAACAGATACTAGTTTATTAGAGCATCGTTAGAAATACGGAGTACAACTTTGTCCCTACCTAACAAATTCATCATTTTTTTAACGACATAATGAACATTTTAGCAAAAAAATTGGACTTTAGGCAACGAATTGCTTTGATACAGTCGTGCACAGAGCCCTCATTCATCTAGTTGTTAAGACTGTTATAGGTTTTGCGTAGCACGAAAATTTAAGTAGACAAGATAGTGAAAATTAAGTAAATACAACTTTTGTTGTACTCATACAAGCCTTTTGTTCTCAACCTATCTTGACTACACCTATAGGCCAACTGGGGGTCCCAATTTTCATGACACGTCGACACATTCAACGGGACCATGCATCTTTCACGGTGCCCGTCGCCCGTGCGCCGTCTCCGTGACGCCCGCCTTCTCCCGCGCATCGGCTTCACGGCGCCTGTCGCCCGTGGCCGCACGCCGTCTTCATGACGCCCGTCGCCCGTGGTCGCGCGTCGACTTCCCAGAGCTTGCCACCCGGTGCCCGCATGTTGACACGACGACCCCCGTCGCTAGTCGTCCGGATGTCATCTCCGCGACCCCCGTCGCCCCGACGTCATCTCCGCTACTTTCATCGCCCGCGTCCATGCGACAGCTCCGCGACTCCCGTCGCCCGCGCCTTCGCACTGTCTCCGCGACCTTCGTCGCCCTCACCCGAGCGCTGTCTCCGCGACCCCTGTCGCTGGCGCCCACGCACCGCACTCTCACACTCCGCCGCTCTCGTGCGCCACTTCCATGACATGTGCCTCCGGCACTAAGTATTGTCTCGCGACGGTCGTCGCTGCGCCCATGCGCCACAATCATGTTACATGCCTCCGGGTACCACACTCATTCACCACACCATGTGCCCACGCCATGGACGTGGAACATGCTTCGACCCACTCTCTGGAGTGTGCATCATTTCGAGGGGCTCTGCTCGTAGTGCTCCGGCACGAGGACCCTTGGCAGCGGGATAGGCTCGTTACCACAAAGCTATCGCCGTCTTCATTCTAGGGGGCTCCGCTCGTAGTGCTTCGGCACGAGGAGCTTTGCAGCGAGATAGGCTCGTTACCACAAAGCTATCGCTGTCTTTATTCCGGGGGGCTCCGCTCGTAGTTCTCTGGCACGAGGACCCTTCACAGCGGGATAGGCTCGTTACCACAAAGCTATGACCGCCTGGGGTGACTTGCATTACACTAGGCACTGAGCTGCGACCATATCCACTCACGTTACATGTGATCATCGGTGCCCCCAGGACGATGACCCCCGGGTCACTCCGGGACGGGAACAGGTCTTTGGAGGGCATCGCGCCTAATCCGCTTGGCAGTTGGTCACAGGAGTAACTCTCGCCGCTGTCAGGTTCTCTATGCGTCTCTTGACACATCTAGTGGGATTCAGTAAGGGCTTGGACCGGTGGCTGAGGCAACATGCTTACTCTGATCATGCCGCCGTGTGTGGTTAGTCCTCTCAGACATGTAGAGAGATGATATGTGAGGCAAGGCAATGCGAATTTGGGAACCGACAGTCTGACGGAGAATCGGTATTTGTGGACCCCCTGGTGACGTGTCACTCCCAGGGGATGACACGTGTCAGCTGATGACACATGCGCACTTTTTCCTATAAATAGAGGACTTTGGAACTCATTTAGAGGATTCTCTCTCATTTGACATTTTTCACTTTCTCTCTCTAAAAACCCATTCTCTCTGAAATTCTAGAGAGAGAAACCCATTTGGACTTCTGACATCGGACCCCTGACGTTGCACCCCTGACTTGGACCTTAGTTTGGATTGTCGACTGCTGGCCCTGTTCGTCGCCGCCTTGTCTGCGCAGCACTGCCAGCCCTCACGGCCTGTCTGGGGAGCCTTGCTCTCTGCCTTTACTCCGCCCTCACTGTCTCTCACTTTGCATACTTAGAAGTTGACTTGGACTGCAGTCTTTGTGGCACCTCCACGTAGGTACGAACCCACTTTCCTTGGCATCACCTTTCAATTAGCTGATATTTAAAATGAGCTTATAATTTATTGGAATGAGCGGGTAACACTGTGACGATCCGCCTCCAAGAAGATTAAAGGTCTTTTTTTTTGGTTCATCATTTATTCTTAGGGTGAATTTAATGATTAACTAGGAAAAATAAGAAAATTATGAGTTTGACTCTAAATGTCCAATAAAGCTTCATAATCTATGAAAATGGAGATTCGAATTTGGGGACTAATTAACATGTGTCAGGAACCCCATCATACCCTAGACGGTCTCTAACTTGTTTTGTTTTGACTTTCATGATATTATCCTTAAACACGAATAAAGCCAAACAAAACTTAAACGAAACCTAAGTTTGGTTTGAATTCGACAAATGGTGTCGAATGGCCCACGTATCGAACCAGACATATCGGGATGCAAACCTCGTAGTTTAATTGAGACTAAGGGAGGCGACATTCTGTTTGTGGTTTCTTGGAGACCTAATTCAATTCAACTTTATTCTAATTGAATGCTTTAAAAAGTCTTATCGGACTACTAGCACAATTCTAATCCTAACTAACTTCTTTCAGTGACATATTTAGAAACTGTTTTTGGATTTATCAAAGACCAAAATTAGGTCGCGAGGAAGGGATTTAATCTATGACTCTTCTAAACTAATCTATCAAAAAGAAATGACAGGGATGAAAATAGGTCCCGTACGCTTACAATATTTGTTTTCTGTTTTTAGCAATGATGATGAAAAAGATTCTTTTTTTGCGTACTTTTACCATTTTCTGTTTTCGTTTTGGATAAAATTACTCAAATAGTAACATAAAACTGAAAATACCTACAAGGTGTTTTCAGCCTTTTTCACTCAAACTTAACCCAATATAAGAAAAAGTAACTAAATTTTTTTTTTGTGAAAATGATAAAAGTACAGGAATGGATTTTCAAACTGAATATGAAAAAACAAAAACAGAAAATGGTAAAAGTACGCAAAAAAAGAATATTTTTCATCATCATTGCTAAAAACAGAAAACGAATATTGGAAGCGTAACGGGGCTATATATCTTGGTTTGGACTGCTTGGAATTCCTAATCCATGGTCAAGGTTCTTTATATGATGCGATGAAGTGACTACACTTATGTGCTCCAATCAATAAAGAACGTCTGAACTCCTAATTTATTTCTCTCTCTCTTTTTTTTTCTCTTGCTAGTCTAAGCTCTCAGAGGAATTGTAGCCTTTTGGTGTAACATGTTTAGTGGAACGACACTTTTGGTCCTATCGGAGTGGAAATCCTATGCTACTTCTTATACTAATAATGCCAGCTATATTAACCGCCCCATATGAAGTTTCCTTCTCAATAATCTTTAGGGTAAATTACACAAAACTCTCCTGAGGTTTTACGTAATTACACTCCACTACCGCTATCTTTAAAAATTACACTCCGCTCAAAAAGTAACATTTTTTCTTACGGTGTTAACGATGCAATGCAAAAAGACATAAATGCCCCTCAACAACATTTTCTTGGAATTTGGTTGAAATTTACAAAAATTGAAAAATCTGGCTCTTCACTCTTGGCTACTGACATCAAGTAAAAAAAAAAAAAAATGCTGCAGTCTCTTGACAACAAATGGTGATTCAATGAAGCATCTCAAAATGTGATCCCATTTTGGATAATACCCCAGAATGGTTCAGGGCCCTTTTCTCACAGTGTGCTTTCTCTGTTCTCTTTCTGTTTTCATGACCCTCCAACTTCCGGCGGCGACGACCCTCCAGCTTCAGGCGACGGCGACCCTTCATTTTCCAGTGACGACGACCCTCCAGCTTTCGGCGGCGACGACCCTCCATTTTCCAGCGACGACATAGCCAAGATGGCCTCATCTCCCTTCTCTCGTCTCCCGTCTCCCTACGGCTCATATCACCACCATCATGCCAGTCACCATCGTACCTCAGGACCACCACCATCACCACCAATCTGATGCCCACCATCAACACCCTAGATCTAAACGCCATCACATAATATGAACCCACCCTCCTTCACCCTTACCCATAACCACCGATCTTTACCTTGTGCAGAAGAAAATCTGTTGCTAACATCAATTACCAAAAAATATAAGAAGATAAGGATCTATAACAAAGAACTCCATTCAAGATTGTTTTTCCTAATCCTCTATGTATATTTTTTATCCCATTTTATTAGGTTCCTTCTCAATGGTTTTTTTTTTTTTTTTTTGACAAAAATTGGAAGAGGAGATATCTTACTTAATCAACCCAAACATTTTCCCATCCATCAGAATTAGAAACCCGGAAGTAAGGCCATTTGCTGGTCTACTGCCCACATGATTTGTACCCGATGACTTCACTGCCTTCTCCTCGTCCCAGTCATCATCCCAACCTTGATCCCAACCTTCTGGTGTTTCCCCATTTCCATTTACAGATGAAAGGAACACTGGCTTGCCCATTTCAAGTTCCTGGTATGGAACTTCGTCAAGATGTCGTCCCCTTTTTCCAAACTTAAAGCACGCCCACATCCCTCCCATGATCAGAGCTGCCACAAATAGTACATAAGACCTTGTAAGCAGCGGCAAGCTCCTGGAAGGCGGCGGAGGAGACGCCGAACTGAGCGAGCTTGTCCGGGTGGCGCTGGAGGGCAAGCCAGCGGTAGGCGGAGTGGATCTCGTCGGCGATGCAGTCGCCGCCAAGCCCCAACACCTTGATTGGCACCGCTTCCCCATCAATGCCATGTTATACGGCGTTTAGGGTTTGTTTAGGAATGGACCCTTTGTAGAGTACCTGTATTTTTTTTTTTGGGAGAATAGTATATGTATTTTATGTTATAAAATGTTATAAATGGGGGTATTTTGGGTATGAAAATTACATAAAGGAGTGTGTCAGGGAATCTTGAAACAGAGTTGGACGGGCCGTTAAAAGTGTGTAGTTGTGTGTAATGCGGGTACAAACCTCAGGGGGGCGGAGTGTAATTTTTAAAGATAGCGGTAGTGGAGTGTAATTACGTAAAACCTCTGGAGGTTTTAGTGTAATTTACCCTAATTTTTAACTATTTGAAGTAAGCTTGTAGGACACTTTTTATCATTGGCACAAAAGGATCTTTTATCTACTTCATCAGGCACAGGTGTGTCTTACCGTCACGAATTTGAACATTTGATGACAAGTACGGTATAAAAGAAGATACTAGTTTATTAAAGTATCGTCAGAAATACGGAGTACAAATTTGTCTCTACATAACAAATTCATCATTTTCTCAACGACATAATGAATACTTTAGCAAAAAACTTGGACTTTAGACAACGAATCTCTTTGATACGGACAGGGGTGAGCACGGTTCGGTTTGGGGGTCAAACCGCAAACCGAACCAATGAACCTCGGTTCACAAATTCTTAAACCAAACCAAACCAAACCAAACCACCTCGGTTTGAACGGTTCGGTTTGAATGGTTCAAACTGAACGGGTCGGATCGGTTTGAGCGTAGTTTAAACATTATTATGTTTTCAAGAAAAATAATAATAACCAATAATAACTTAACTTAATTTATAACTTTTTTCGGCTACCGTATTGTTGGGTGCTCATGGTTTATGGGAATACTTGCTCTCTTTCCTACATTATTTAGGCTTTCAACATGATTGCTACTGGATTAACATAACACCAATTTCAAGACTTATTTCCTAACAGTTGAGCAGGAAACCAGACCAGGAGGGTGTGCATCACAATGGTAGTAAAAAATTAAAGATAATTTCCTAAGTCTTATCTAACAAATCTGCACTTCTCTAAAGTTTTATTTGTTGATTTTTCTTCAAGGAGGCCTGGCTTGTATTTTATCATTCTTGACTCTACTGCAATACTGGATATAATTAGCCTATTGGCTTCATGTTTACACTACAGGAGCCATAGTGTAAATGATGCAATATGTAGTGAGTAATGACTTTGAAAATGTAGAATTAGAAGAGAAGGTTGATTTAGGCGAGCAGGTTTTATTCTACCTTGGTTATTAGCTAATCAGGGTAAGGTATATATATATATTTTTTTATAATAATGTAACCCTCGGTTCGGTTCGGTTTAGTGCCGGTTTGAAAATCCTAAACCGTGAACCGAATCGAACCTGCCTCGGTTTGAAAATCTAAAACCAAACCATTCAAGCTCATCAACGGTTTGGATTCGATCGGTTCGGTTTCATCGGTTTGAACGGTTCGGATCGGTTTTATCGGTTTGTTGCTCACCCCTAGATACGGTTGTGCACAGAGCCCTCGTTCATCTAGTTGTTAAGACTATTATAGGTTTTGCGTTTGAAAAGAGCAGAAAAATTGTCTTTTCAAAAAGCATGAAAATTTAAGCAGACAAGATAGGAATATTTAAGTAATTAATACAACATTTGTTGTACTCGTGCAAGCCTTTCAATGAGATGATATTTAAAACGAGCTGATAATTTATTGGAATGAGCGGGTGAAAGTTGTAACGATCCACCTCCGAAAAAGATCAAAGGTCTAAATTGGTCATCATTTATTCTTAGGGTGAATTTGATGATTAACTAGGAAAAACAAGAAAATTTTGAATTCGACTCTAAGGCCTTGTTTGACACTTTTTTTTTTTTTTGCAGTTTTGGAAACTGGAAAAAAAAGTTGCGTTTGGTAACCATTTTTCTTTTTTTCTTCTTCAGTTTAAAAAACCAGTTTTTAAACTGAAGAAGAAAAAAACCGCCGGCGGCCACCTCTGGCGACTACCGACAGCCGCCGGCAGCCACCTCAGGCTACCACCGTTGGCGACTGCTGGCGGCCAAGCGACCACCGCCGACAGCCACCGCCGGCCACCGCCACCGCAAACCACAAAAAAAAAAAAAAAACTCAAAAAAAAAAACTGGGTTATCAAACAATTACTTGTTTTTGTAATTTTTTTTAACTGCTCTTTAATTTTTTTTTTGGAAACTGAAAACAAAAAAAGAAGTATTGTCAAACAGAGCTGGAGATTCGAATTCGGAGACTAATTTATACGGAGTATGTGTTAGGCACCCCATCATTCCTAGATGGTCTCCAACTTGTTTTGTTTTAACTTTCATGATATTATCCATAAACACGAATAAAGCCAAACAAAACTTAAACAAAACCTAAGTTTGGTTTGAATTCGAGAGATAGTGTCGAATGGCCCATGTATCCAACCAGACAAATCGGGATGAAAACCTCGTGGTTTAATTGAGACTAAGAGAGGCGACATTCTGTTTGTGGTTTCTTGGAGACCTAATTCAATTCAACTTATTCTAATCGAATGCTTTAAAAAGTCTTATTGGACTACTCACCCAATTCTAATCCTGACTAACTTCTTTTAGTGACAGATTTAGAAACTGTTTTTGGATTTGGTCGTAAGGAAGGGATTTAATCTTTGAATCTTCTAAACTACTCTATCACACATAAACAACAGGGCTGGAAATTTATATCTCTTGATTTTGACTGCTTGGATTTCCTAACTCATGGTCGGGGATTCTTTATATGATGTGATGAATTGACTACACTTGTGAACTCCAATCAACGAAGAAAGTCTGAACTCCTAATTTATTTCTCTCTTTTCTTTTTTTTTCTCTTGCTTGTCTAAGCTCACAAATGAGTCACAGCCTTTAGGGGTAATTTTTCTCTCCCATTTAATGTCCCTTTTGGGGGTAGCCACAAACCTTTTTTTAGATGTCACGGAGTAGAAGATATACAAAAGAAAGCCACTTAGTCGTCCTTATCGCTTCTAAGAGACAAGGCTGAAAAAGACCAAAAAGAACTTCACGACCTTACCGGCCGGTTCACATGGGGACTCGGGATGTTCAACGGGAAAAGGCCAGAACTCATAAGAGAACTGGCCGGTTTAGTCACAGACCTGTCGATTCTCTTTGAGGTGATATTTTTGTTTTTAGAAACAAAAATATTGGACGGATTTAGAGTTTACACTAAGTGATATTTTGACACACGTTCGGGGTTCGATAGTATCCTAATGTTCAAGGTTTAGCAAGGTTTGCTCCATGAAAGTATGTTTATAATTGAGGTCAGCTGGATTTTGTGCCATGGTTCATCGACGAATTAGCTGGATTGATGGAGAGAGAAAGCAAAATCAAGGGAAAGAGAGGGCGAGACGAGTCATCGGTGTGCTTAGTACAAGGCTGAAAAGATGTAGGAGTAGATCGAGGAGAAAATGCATGTGATAATTGTGAGAACTTAGCTGGCTGCAAAATATATGACAAATCACACATGTTGTGGAGCCTCACTAGAATGTTTGGTTCGCCAAATTATTTGGTGAAAGCTACGGTCTAGTTGATGTATGGAGCAGTCAGGATGAGATAAAGAAAGAAAAACAACAAAAGAAGACAGCGGGAAATATGGGCATGATATAACTTCTTTTCTTTTCTCTTGAAGAGTAGTTAGAAATTTAATACCTTCGAATTCGTAGTTTTAGCATTTAAGGGAAGAAATAGCATAAAATCTTTACCGTAACATTGATACAATCGGATGAGGGGGAGAATTTCTTAACAATAAGGAGCGAACGTATTATAATCGTTTTAGCACATCCGTTGATAACAAAGAGGACTTACAATCATACAAAGACATTCTTTTGGGTGTGGCTAAATGCGCACTTTTCAATACTGAATCAACAAAATTTTAGCTCAATATATATGCTATTGTCAGTAAAGGGTTAAAAAGTGTCACTATTTCTATTATATTGATCTTTTTTTTTTGAATTTCTCAAAGGGAATACTAGAACTGCAAATATGGGTAACCGCAGGGGAAGGAATCAAACACGGGACCTCGAGGTCACTCCTCGAGGCCCCTTGCCAACTCAACCAACCCCCTTGGGTTATTATATTGATCTTTAGGAACCAAAGTATATCAATTTAGTGAAAAGATGTGAATTTATTAGCTCCTAGCCCTCCCTTCTAAAAAAAGGTCATTGCTTTACGTTCTTATCTTCGCCAGTGTAGAACTTGACAGGGAAACTAATTACATGGCAATTCAGAAATAGCTCTATTGGCAGTTGGAAACCTCATAGTATTTGCTACTAACATTTCTTGTATGAATAACAATGAGGTTTTACATTGTGCACAGATCAACTAATGAATCTCATAAATTTGGTCAAGACTTTCAGGTCAAGCTACCCCTTGCATATATACCGTTAAGGCATCAAAAACCTAGCAGAGGCCTTGGCCCCTCCAACCTCGGATCCTAGAAAATATTGGGTTAGAAAGGGATCAATTGTCCCGCCATTTACCCTTGAATATACAATAAAAAAAAAATCTCTTACTTCCTTTAGCCACTCTTCTAATCACATTGATTCTCACAATTCAATGTTTCTAAATCGTTAAGACCAATAGGTCATGACTGTACAATACTTGCTTGACGGCCTCCCCGACGATTTCTATTAGTGTTATGAGCTTGACCGGCTCCGGCAGGGGTTGAGCAGGCGCGCACACATGAATACATGTATCAGATCACTTCAATGATGCCCCCATTCTTAAGATTCAGATTGGCAGTGCTGTAATCCTTCTTCTTGTTAAAGGAAAAAACTTCAGCATGTTGGTTTCTTAGTTCCATTTCGTATGAATTTTGACCATATTATATGACTTTGAGCAAGGGGACCAAAATATTAGCCAACTATTATTTTTTCAAATAGAAAGAATATATTTCCACACGTTTACATTCATTTTTCGCTTTCTTGTTGTCTCTAGCGCAGTTTAACGATGGTCATGAAAATTATATTTCTAGCGAGTGAAAGGAAATGAAAAAGCAGACCGGAGGATGTAAATTTCATTCGGATATTTATCACCAATAAATTTTTTACAACTATCAGACTCCGTCCAACTGCATGGGAGAAATCTAAAAGGATGATATGATGTGGCAGTGTGTATATGAGCACTCGCAGGATTGATCCCAACAAAAGGTATCCTAGGATTGAATCATATTTGCTTCCTCTAAACAATTGTTTTAAAACAATTGTATTGAGTTTCATTTGACACTGAGATTTCGCGGGTTTTAGAGCGTAGAGTTTTCAGCCGCGCGCGCAATTTTTTCATGAGCTATGACAGCGGTACATGGTAGCCGTTGCTGTATACTCTCTATGCCAGTGGCTTTTGTGGCCGCTGCTATATATGGTATATGTCAACGGTTTTTTTGGCCATTGCTATAGAGCGCTGTTATAAGGCATTTCTCTGATAGTGCTATAATCAGTCTATAAGCACTTCTAAATAAAAAAACAAAACCCCTGTTTTTCGTAATGCCAAATCAGTCTATCCTTATTTCTGACATCACCGAGTCGAATACGAAGATCAACCTTGCCTCATGTTACCAAAAAGTACTGTTGACAAGGTCATGGTTCCAAGTTTTACTATGGGTATCTATCACCTTACATGTGATTTAAGACATTGATTTATTAACGGCGATT
Organism: Escallonia rubra; assembly: GCA_033065855.1. Lineage (NCBI taxonomy): Eukaryota > Viridiplantae > Streptophyta > Magnoliopsida > Escalloniales > Escalloniaceae > Escallonia > Escallonia rubra. The sequence continues at coordinate 285,323 of JAVXUO010002581.1, read as the reverse complement.
GGACTTGGAATGTGAAGGTGGGCAGCCATCTATCCCCTTATATATTTATATTTTTTCCCGTTTCCAATCAGCCATTGAGAGCTAGCTTTTAACACTTATCTTACTTCCACAATGCCTCTCCAAGTTAGGGAAAGTTTATGACCTAACTTAGCATTGAAAAGAGTTTGGAAATTTTTGGTGCAAAAAAGTGTGATTAGGTTTTTCACACCTCCGAGCCGGGTAGGACCACATGGGCGGCAAAACTCTCCCTACCAAATTTTAACGCAGCTGCATTCCCAGGGCTCGAAACAGAGATCTCTGGTTAAGTTAGGACAACCCCTTACCAGCTGACCTACGCTTGGTGGTAAAGAGTTTGGAGATGTGACCAGCTTCCAAGCCTGTTTTGTTAACAAGGCCATGCTAAATGCCTTTATTTTCCTGAACCCCATTGTTCCATTAACCTTTCTTTTGCACAGTCGATCCCAGCTCATCCAACGAAGTTTCCTTTTTCCAGCTCCGTCGCCTGCCCACACTATGCACTTATTAGGGAGGTAAGGTCCTTGAAACAGTTGTCTAAAAAAAAAAAAGGGACATTGTATATGAGGGAATCGCTTGTAGGACATAATTTATAATTACCTCTTTTCCAGGTTTCGATAAAACGCTTGGACTCCCATCTTTGAATCTTTGCCCACATTTGTTACCTTAACAACTAAACATCTTTTTTTTTTAATCTTCCAAACGCGAGGAGGCCTGGGTATTTGATACCACTCGAATACCAAAATCTCCTCACTCCATGCTTCATCTCCTCGGCTACATTTTTGCTAAATACTATCATCGACTTGTGAAGGTTAATTATCTGCCCTAATGCCACTTCGTAAGACTTAAGGATATTCGGTTCCACCCCAGCTTCATTGTTTGTTGCATTGAAAAAAGAACAAGCTATCGTCTTTGACTTTTGAGGCATCATTTTTTTTTTTACCATTTTTGTGTTTGAAACATCTTCCCGGGTCTTTTTTTAGTTTTCTTTGATGTAGTGTTATTGTTCGAAAAAATGTAATTTTGTCCAATTACGGCTGAACCGTTAGCTGCTTTGGATGGTATTAAGCTAGCTCAACAATTGAAATGTCAAAGACTGTGCATAACAGGTGATGCTGCTGACATTATTTCTGCACTTCACTAAAGAAACTCCCTGGCTATGAAAAGGAGCAGACACAAAACGTACATCAATACAAGCATTATGGTGTTATGTGACTGAAATTATTATGGTGATTTGATCTGCATAACACATTCGCAGGCAACCAAAAGGAAATAAAATGTAATTATTCTGGTAATATGTGATCTTGGGTACTCAAATAATGTTGGCGAGAAATTAAAATAAAATTTGTGCTTTGTGCACTTGGAGTACTTGCGATCACCACTACATTTTTAATGAAGGGTGCAACCCCTCTTGATTTAAGGGATAAAACATTCAGTATCCTCGTATTTAAGCAATTATATCACACCCCTTCACATTTGACCTTGGCCCTTCCCCCCTTTGCTAATTTTTATTTCAAATTCTACCAAGAAAAATATGAAAAGCTACAATGGTATTGATGTTTTACCAAGGACTTTTTTTTATTTACTTATAGTTTTTAACAGTCAAAATATTACTGGAGATAAGTTAGTGATTCTCAAATGTAACGGATAACGAGTGTGTTTGTTCATAAAGTAAGGTACAAATGTAAGTTATATTATGTTATATACTTGACATGATACTAAAACATAAATTGTGCGATCTTACAAAAGAAAATTAATGGTATACAAGACGATAATGATAATTTATACATATTAGCAATATATCGAATGCTTAGCTCCTGTAAATAGATCTGAAAGTGTGGAATTTTAATAGATGTCAAATGAGCGTTTCCATGCCCTTGAACCGGGCACTCGGCTGCTAAAATGAGCCAGGAAAAAAGTAGAACCTAAGAAAGGACTTCCTTTTCAACGACGAGAAAGATTTCTCTTTGTAATATCGGAGATAGAATCTTATGGAATTTGAGTATGAAGATATTTGCTAATATACACTTTTATTTCTATGAGAATATATGAGGCTAAGAGTTGAAATCATTTTGGTTCCAAAGTAAAATTAGAGCTCAGTGGACGAGGATTAGCGCATAAAGTGGTGAAGTTTTAGGAAACCAAGGTGGTCAATGTACTTCAACACACTTCAAAGAAATGATATCCACACCTTACTTTCTAATCTGCATATCACTTGCTTTAGGGAAATTTAAAACTGTTTCACCCCTCACAAATACAAGAGCTTTATGGTTGACAAAATTATTCTTTAGATATGAACGAGTAAAAAAACCACGAGAAATTCTTGGTGATGTCCTGTGTCTTTGTACAAAGACAATGGTACCTTTGAAACCCCTCCTTCCTAAATTCCTCAAGTTCTCTCGTGGGTTATATCTTTCTCTCCCTTTCGAGACTCTTTCTTGTCGATGGCCACCATGGCCACCACTACCCAAATCAAACTACCCTACCCCTATTTGCACCGAATCAAGCCCTAACTTGGTTCCAAGGCGCCATTTACGCCTAGTTGGCTGTGAATTATACCCTGTCAGAATTACATGTCGTAGAAGACGAGAGACATCTTGTCCTCGAGTTGCAGTCACTTTGTGGTTCCTATAGTGCTAGAAAGGGCGGAGTATTGGTTGTTAGCGTTGAGGAGAGAAATACGAGAGATGGTTAAATGGGAAACATAATATGGTGTGAGGATGAAAAATGTCTTTTCAAGGGTCCAATTGCCCGTTGGCCTTTGCAATCACGTTTACACTATTGCTACTCAACCCAAAATATTAGTACTAAATTACGATCAAAGGTAGTCGATTAATTGATCATAGCGCACTGTTGAGAAGTCTTTAAATAAAAAAGCATATTGGACCCTCTATACCAAACAAATCTATATTTATATCTATACTATATATAATGAGAATACATTTTTTGGTATAATACCTTTTTGGTATTATACTGAAATTCATTCTGGTGCCGACAAATGTCCATTATGGGGACACAATTGTAAAATATAACTATCAACTCTCCATAAAATCATTAGTTACAAACACCCAATCTTTGCAAGTAACTACCCATTTTCTATTCTACATTTCCCCTTCTCCCTCAAATCCGAAGAAAATTCAAATTACAATATGTCAATTGTATTTGTAAGCGACAGTGAGTAAGCAGATTATCTTAAAGTACATTACCCATAATTTGCAATGACGTAATCACACACGCAATGCGTGTGCACGGCATCTCGTTACTTATAATGACAATACTTTTTTTTTATTTTTGATGTAACACTCTTTTTGTATTACACTGAAAGTGATTCTAGAGACGATACGTGTCCAAAATGAGGGTAAAAATCGTAAAATACCTTTTTGAAGTTACAATGGTAAAGTGGTATTTCAAGAAAATCTTTAAAAAGTGACACAAAATAAAAATCTTAATTGGTAAGTAACTACTTATAAAAATATGATTAGTTTTCACAAATTAAAATTCATCAGAAAATATATTTTAAAAAAAATTAAATGTCAAATATGATACGATAATAATATTTTGCTAACTTATTTTTGGACACATATGATTGACTTATTTTTCTGTTATTTAAGATTTATTTTACTGAGTATGACAATAAACACGTATACTTGATGTTTGATTTTTTTTTTAAACAAAATTTGTACTATTAATTCCATTTTCGTACACGCATCGCGTGTGCCACAGTGTACTAATTAAGTATCAAATTAATGGCCATTATTAGTGAGTTTATAGCATGCTGTCATTTTCATACATCTACAACAATGATATCATTAGTAGGAAGAGACAATGCCTATATCTAGGAAGATGCCGTTGCTCAAATATTCCACAAAATAAATCACAAGTAGTTGGCCTGATGATCGATCAAGAAGGTTGCTCTATTTCTTGACTTTCTGGGTTCAAATCCTGGAACCAGAAAAAAAATTTATACCCGTGCGTGAATGTATCAGGCTGATGTGACAGGTAGTCCCTTGATACCTTTTACTGTTCAAAAAAAAAAAAAAAAGAGTTTCCCAAAATAAATCACAAAGTATTATGTACACGATTTTCGCCTTAAGGATTGGTAGAATATCAAGTTAGGTATCCATTAAAAAATCATACCAAAAAATGAAAAGAACACTATTCGGCAGCGAGAAAGTCAAGACAAATAATGGAATTTTGGTGTTCATCGATTTTGACAAAACTCACCAACATCTTTTGGTATCCATCCTTCTTTCTTTGTTCATTCTTTGTATACATTGCAGTTATGGTACCCTTTCCTTGTAATTTCTTAGAGTTCACTGCTTCGTGTACCCCTAAAGGGCCGTTATACTCTTTCCAAAATGTTAGATTAGATATTCAATACAATCCAAGCCTCATCATCTTACTTTCTTTTCTCATGGGCTGAGCTACCTAACTGATCTTTTAGTAACTTTTAACTCTTCCCGACATTTAACCCATGCCAACCAACCTTATCATGTTTTCATTATCTATGTCAAGGGCAATTATTAATTGTCTTCTAGCATTTAGTACACACATTCCAGTTTCGTTATTGACAATTATTACTTATGTTTTTTAACGATACCTTTTACATATCTTTCACGATCAAAGTGGAGGGAAAGCGATGAAAAGTAGAATGCGCTTCAATACCCTCACCTAAACGACCTGCCATGTTCAGTGGCCGCTCATAAGTAACATGCTAGGTGTTTCCCTCTTAGGTAAAAAATGGCACCCTAGACTTGAATAGTCTTTACACGGATTGAGATCGATATTGACGATTATTTATGTTTTTCAACGATACTTTTGGTTTATCTTTCACGATCAAGGAGGAGTGAAAGCGGTAAAAAATAGAATGCGCTTCAATTCCCTCACCTAAGCGACTTGCCATGTTCACTGGCCACGTCGAGTAACATGCTAGCTAGGTGTTTCCCTCTTAGGTTAAGAATCGCCAGCCTAGACTTCAATTGTCTGTACATACAAGGATCACCGATTTTTGGAAAAGGAAATTTCTTTAATTTTGGACACGAGTTTCTCAACAATCAGTCAAGGCAAAGCTGGTGAGACCAATCTATGCGTCAATCTTTAAAGTTGAGCAGAAAGAGAAACAGTACTAAATACATATAGTATGTACCACCACTCGTTACAGTTTATAATTGTTGTTGAATGTTAGATAGATTGTCAGTTACTGTCACCTTTGAATCACTATATATATTCCTACAAATTGGGCTGTCTTTGTTGTCAACTCCGTCAATTATCTCCTCCTCTTTCCCTCCCTTTTAGTGAGCCGAGACTTTGCAAAGATGACTGTGTCACCTTCCGTGCCTGCCGGAAAAGGTCGAGTTCTATTTGTCGGAGCAACCGGCTTTATCGGTCAGTTCATCACGCAAGCTTGTATCGACACTGGTCGCCCTACCTACGTTCTCGTCCGATCAACTCCGCGGAGCCCTTCCAAGGCCAAAGCCATCAAGGCTCTAGAAGACAAAGGCGTCACCATCCTACACGTACAATATTTCTCTCTTTTACGTACATAAATAAACATGCGTGAAGCAACGGTTCAAGAGCATATTATTTCTGTTGAAAGTCAAGCTTAGGCTTTCAAAGACACTGTTCCATGGGTGTTTATAGGCCAAAAGATGTTATGGGGAAAACGAGTACATTTGTTACTGCTTCATGCAGTAATGCACTTTTCTCAACAACATCAGGCCTTGTTTACTACTATTTTGCTTTTGTTTCCACGTCCATCTTCTGTCCTGCAGTAAGTGCTTGTTTTTCCAAACCAAACTTTCAAAACCTGGAGAGGACTTTTATATGTCAAAGTCTTTTAAAACAATGAAACCTCTCTCTCCCTCGGTCAAAACATTAGAACTGGAAACGAAACATCAACCCAACAACAGTAGTCTTCGTTTTTTGCACCCAAGAAACTCAACACACACACACACAAGCCAAATGGACCTTCAGTTTCTTCTGAATTTGAACTGCAATGACATCTCTGAATATGAGTTCTCATGTGAGGGCAGGGGGTTATCAGTGACCAAGAGCTGATGGAAAAGATTCTGAAGGAGCACGAGATAGACATAGTGATATCGGCTGTTGGGGGTGCAACAATACTGGACCAACTCACTCTTGTCCATGCCATGAAAGCTGTTGGAACTATCAAGGTACGTAATAGCGCGCGAAACCTGTGGCCAAACACTACTACAGTACTTTTTATCATCGACTTTCATAAGATTCCTTGTTTCTTGTTTTCCATTTAAGAAACCTCGTAAACAAAAGCGAGAAAGAAAAAGTTAAGGGGCTGCTCCCAACTCTTATTGTACCGGTTGTTGATCAAAATATATACTGTTGGTGCACGCACCCCTTCACCTACACCATTTTTAAACCATTGATTAGGTATAACCAAAAAAAAAAAAAAACCATTGATTAGGTTATCTGTCCATTCATGATTGGCATTCTTAATTAAACTGCTAATAGCACTCTAAGTACGTCTTACCTGTGCAGATATGGTTTATGAAAGTTAATTAGAACCATGCCATACAACACATGGAGTGCTATTATCACTTATCGGCAGTATATATATATCCTTAAAAGCCAAATAATTAACATGAGGACCATAAGGTATAATTAACAAATTTGGATGCTTTGACTGAACTCCAAAATGGCATTTAATTTTGAACGTCGCAGAGGTTCTTGCCATCCGAGTTTGGACACGACGTGGACAGGGCAGACCCGGTGGAGCCAGGGCTCACCATGTACCAGGAGAAGCGTCAAGTTCGGAGGCTGATAGAAGAATCAGGGGTGCCCTACACTTACATATGCTGCAACTCCATTGCTTCCTGGCCTTACTACAACAACACCCACCCTTCTGAAGTCCTCCCTCCCCTGGACCAATTCCAAATTTATGGTGATGGCAGCGTCAAAGGTAAGTTTAGATATATAGAGATATAATTTAGATACCGTTTGTGATTGATTATGAAAAGCAGATTTCAGCTTAAATCTGAATCAGTTTTTAAAATCAGATTTAATCTACTTTAAGCAGAATCAGTTTACTGTTTGGCAAAATTAGCTGTGAACTAGTTTAAAGTTACAAAATGTGTTTGGATCGAAAGTGATTAAATCAGTTTTGATATGACAAAATGACCATAAATGACAGTACATAAATAAACTTTCTAATATCCATTTAGTGAAGTAATGTTAACGTAACTTTCAATTGAAAATAACTACAATATACGAAAAAATTATTAAAGAAGCTATTTTCAACCATATACAAAAGTTATTACTTCTTATTCTGAATTAAAAATACCAACAATCTCGCATTAGTATACTTATAATATGATAACTTCTCCAAATTATAAATAAAGTCTATCTTAAAAGTCACACCCAATAATTAGTTAAAAGGGTATGAAATGTCTTTTTGTGGAAAACATGGAGATATGATGGTAAATTAAAAGGTCAAACCTGATTATGGAAAAAGTGATTATTTCATAATCCTCACTTTCCAGGATTATGGATTTAATCACTTTTTTTAGCTTTTTTAGCCAGATTAAATCTCATAATCTCGTTTGCTAAACACTCACACACCTAATTTAATCTAAATTAAATCAGATTTGACCATCCCAAAATCAACCACAAACACCCTTTTAATGAGACATTCATTAATAATGTTAAGGGGAAAAAGAAAAGTTTGTAGACAACTGGAGTCATGTGTCCTTAACTAGAATATTTATGATGGTGTGGGGTCTAAATAGGGATATATAAAGTTTTGCAACTAATCGTTTCTAGTGCAGGAAGATAGCTATAACCTGTGTACAGCTACAATTAATGGTCAATAAAATATATTAATCATTGACATTCCATCTAACAAACAATTCTTAACAATATTTTTTTAAAGTCACTAAATGAAAGTCACTAAAAATATTTAACAACCTTAATTGCTGTTTATACGGGAGAATTTTTAGTTTTCTTTCTACAACTAAATTTTTTCCTTTTAACAGTGTTATTGAAGATTTTATTTCACTAAACTTTTTATGGAAAAGTTGTTTTACCTAAAGGTTTTTTGTCTGTTGACAATTTTGCCACCAATATATATATATACACACACACACACGCACACATATACATGAACATGTACAAATGGAGGCGAGAGAATATTTACTACAATGCTAAAAACATACGGGCTCGCGAGTCACATCTATCATTGTCATGACAGGCAACTGCTTTTTTGAGTTTGTCTCTAAAAAAGTTTAGAGGACAAAAATAACACTTGTCCTTAAAGTCTACTTTTAATGACAAGAAAGAAAATAATGAAAAAAGTGATGAAAATAGCCCGTTACGACTTCCTTAAATATCTACCATGATTGTGGACTACATTCGTTGCATTTGCATGAAACAACGTTTTTACCCCTTTTTGAGCGTAAATGTTACTATAATCAGTTGGGTTAGACGTCAAATAATATCGGTGCACGATCGATTATGATGCGTGCATTTATAGTTGCACCTCGGGAGTGCGTAGAGTGTCTTTTTTTTATGGTTTAACAGTAGAATTCTATAGGAAATCAAACTAAAGAGCTCCGTGTGAGGATGCTCTCTCGGTAATAGCAACTCCGACCATTTCCATCGGATTTTGGGGTCAAATTTATTATGTTCATTCCGAGGACACCATTAAATGGCAACCCATTTCATGTGATTCTTTCCCAATTACGAGGCAGACATATGGACCAGGACCATATAGGCCCATTAAAATCGGGGCATAATCTACCGAATTCAATTTCCGGGGTCCCACTTTGGATTTTTTCTCTTTTTGTCATTGAAGTGGACTTCAGACTTAAATTGAACTACACCTTTGTAAATATTGAGATCCTGGAACACCGGTCCCAGTCATTTAGCGTCGTTGGATGAGACAAGGTACGGACGGCAATAGATTATTTTTTAGTATGTCCAATTGATTTAGATAGTCATAAACATTGGTCCATCATTTGCTTTCAAGTCATGCATCATTTTCCATTCTTTTTTTTTGGTGTACAGAATTTGTTGTTTCTTTCGAAGAATTGCAATAATTGTTTGGCGTTGATTCGGCCCTTACTAGCGTTCATATTCGCACTAAAGATGACCCTTTTTTTTTTTTTTTGTGGACATTTGCTTAAATGTTAGTCCTGATTTTCGCTTGTGGTGGTGGCTCGCAGCTTACTTCATCGCTGGCCCTGACATTGGAAAATTGACAATGAAAACAGTTGATGACATTCGTGCTGTGAACAAAAATGTTCATTTCCGACCATCTTGCAATTATCTCAACATTAATGAGCTTGCATCTCTGTGGGAGAAAAAAATCGGACGGACCCTCCCTAAAGTTACCGTCTCTGAAGACGACCTACTAGCAGCAGCAGCAGGTCTACATTTATAAATTTAATCCCACAAACTTTTTGCAAGAAATTTGTTAGTGCGCACTTTCTTTACCTACTCCTTCCAACAAACTCGAATGGTGGCGAAGGTTTCAGTAAACCTCGCCACCTCCCTACGTCTTAGAAATGCATGTTTTGGCTAACCCGAGTGTTGATTATGCAGAGAACATCATTCCACAAAGTATCGTTGCAGCACTCACGCACGACATATTCATTAAGGGTTGCCAAGTAAATTTCTCTATCGATGGCCCTTACAACGTTGACGTTGGGACTCTGTATCCCGACGAAACGTTCCGGACCATGGACGAGTGTTTCAATGATTTTTTCATGAAGATAGAAAATAAGCACGTTGCTGCCGAAGAGGAGATTACCCCAAATCATGTGGTCGAAGCGCTGCCCATTCCAATGTGCGCTTGATGAATCTACCTACTTGTGTTCCTATTTTAATTTGTGTATGTTGGGAAAGAAATAAACCAACTATTTTTTATTGGAACTGGAAGCACTTATTTTCTACCAATTTGATCTCCATGTTGTATCTCTATATACTTGTTAAATATATTGTTTTAGTGGAAAAATCCGCCTATTTATGTCATATTCAAAAACCAATGTAATATGTGATGTTCGAAAGCCCTGATGTTTGATCCATCACCAATTTTCTTGTTTAACTTGGAACTTAGGTGTTACACTTCCTCTTTATATTTGATGGCGATTCCTGATGATGACCCCGAGACACATGGAAGAAAGAGGATTTGCAACTTTGCGCTCCACGAAATTAACAAGCCGTCCATGGGGCCTCCGGATTGTTTTGGTCCACCTCAGTGAAAACCATTTTGGGACAAAAATGTATGAAAAGAGTAGCTCGTACTTTGAACGGGTGGGTAAGTACCCAAGCAGAACAATTGAGTGAATGGACTCCTAGTTCAGTCCCGTACGTAAGTCCAAATAATTAACGTGAGCTGACTGAGCCTAGTCGAGACTCGGGAGTGAACAAACGACTCAATGTCCCGAATTTTAAGGCCTCCATTTTGGTTATCGGAATAGAAAAAGCCCCCCCTCGATTTCCAATGTATGTAGACATGAGCATGTCAATTTGGTAAGGGGAAGACAATGAAAGAGGGACACAATCCAAAGGAGGACAAACATCAGGAGACGAAAGGGGGGGTAGTTGAAGGCTTGAAGGGCATTTACAAGAAGTGGGTGGGTAGATGCCCACATGTTAGAACTATATATGTTGTTGGCAGCCTATTAGAGAGATTTCCTTTTCAGACCGGTCAACTGGTCTGGATGGAATATCTCCCTTTTGATCTCCATATATATGAGTACCTGCCATGTGGTGTAGGTAATTGACGCGACGGATCCCACTTAAACCAACTACAAGTTTAGATAAAAACTTTTTACAGGACAAACCTACTTGTAGGGGTTTATCTGAGCATGGTAGGGTTAATAGGATGGCTCAGTGATCTTCATAATCACACGTTAATGAGTCATGTCAATGAAATTTTCATGTAAACAAGAACCATCTACCGACGTAATGGAAGATTATGACACCCTTAGTGATCTTCACTTTAAAATACAATGAGTTCATGGACCGTACAAGTGCACGAGAGGGTCTGAAAAATCACTTTCAACTAACTTGGCAAATGCATATCAAGGGATTGTTTAATAAAACTGAAATTTAAGTGTTGAAAAAATTAAGCACTGAATTCATAGAACTGAAAATTTTAAGCGATTGAATTTTTACTGAAAAATAAGTTAACTTGTTTGGTAAACCAAAAGCAGATGTCTGAAAATTATTTATTTATAAATTTATCCATTTTTATCAAAATTATGCATTTGTTTATGTACTTTATAACTTTTTTTGGGAGGGGGGGGGGGGGGGGTAAAATCGTGTTGGTGGTGGTGGTGGCAATGACGATAGAGTAGTGGTGGTGGCGGCGGCGGTAGCAGCGGCAAAAAGGTATCAATGGTGGCGATAATGATGCGTGAAGACGTGATGTTGGTAATTGTGATGATAACGATAGGCGGCGATATGACGGTCATGGCAATGATTGTAGTATGGTGGATCTTTAGATGATTTTGACAGAAATGGACGTGATGAAAACAAGGACGGTATGATGAAGGTGGTGGTGTCCTTGTGGTGGTGCCGTGGCGGTGGTGATAGTGACTAAGTCGTGGTAATTGTGGTTGTAACAAAAGGAAATAATGGTTGTGGTAGTGATTGTATTGTGGTGGAGGTGGTGTTGCCAGCAAGTTAATTGAGGCGGCATCGTGGTGAAATTATTTTTTTACGTAAAAATATGTTAAATAACTTTTAACCATCTCACTTAAAATTAAGTGATCAGCATTAAGTAAGTTCACACTGACTTAAAATTTTAATCTATTTTTGGTAAGAATTAATTCTTTAAGTGATACAAGGTTTAACATTATCAAACACACTTAATTAAAAATTATTAAAAATTAAAAATTTTAAGTGTTTAATTACGTTATCAAATACACCCTAAGTCATTTATTTGGGAATTTGAGTAAACATGTCTTTATGATACCCACATAAACAATGACCGCTACAGGTGCTGCAGGGCACGATCTGGGATTTGAATGCCAATTGATGTGTGGCCCTTTGACTTTTGGGTGAAAACAATATTTTGCAATAAATTCAAGTTCTTTTCTTCTTTTTTATTTTGTTTGGTAGATGCTTGCAACACATACCGGAGAGCGGTTCATAGCAAGATATAATGAGGTTAACTTCAAGATTTTGTACCAATAAAGTTGTCTACGATTTGATTTGATCGGCTTAGATCGATTTGCCTCCCATTAAATATGTTGTTCCTTTGCACACTACTATTGAATTTAAATATAATTAAAAATAAAATTATATTTTCTCTAAATTGTTCATAATCTTGTTACATTCGATATAAAAATGTTTGTGTTAACATAAGATATAGGTCTTATTCCAGATTTTCAGATATATATTACAGGAAAAACTCAAGTATGTCTTTAACATTGATGTATGCGAAAGAATAAGTAAATATAAAAGAGATATGGGTCACCAAAATTTTATATTATATCTGCTCTCACCAAATCAAATCGAACCAAACAGATTTTGCACCAATAGATTTTGATCCAAACCAATGGTATTTGGTTCACAACTTTCCAAACTAAGAGGTAATGATTCTGTCTGCGCTTTGACCTCCAAACTGAACCAAAACGAATTGTGCTCACCCCTAACCAAACCATCAACCACCACCACCCTTGATCGTCAATTTACTCCTGCTAAGATAATATTTACCATCACCACACAACTTCAACCACCTCAACCTTCAACCATCCATTTCTTATCTCTAGGACAACACATTTGCCATCACCATGAAACTTCAACCACCGTGCCCTCTCCTGAAATCCCGACCTTCCACAACCTTTGAGGCCACTGTTACTTCCTTGACCCTCACTATCTGTAATACTCTCTATACAATGATGATAACCTCTCCCAACCTATCTATGTACCAACTCAACCTCTAGAAACCCATACCCTAAAAACATTATCACCATGATTCTTAACTTTCTCGATCCCATCTCTCTCTCTCTCCCTCTCTCCCTCCCTCCCTCCCCCTTCCTTTTATCTTCTGCCCAAGAATCCTCTTCTTCCATTCTTTTTTTGGCTGCCGAGGGCTCTCCTTTTTCGCCTTTTTTTCCTTCTCCTTTTTTGGCTCTCCCTTGTTTCTTATGAACAACTTCCCCTTTTTGGCTTGGACGGCACTTCTTCACATGTGATAAACCTTCCAGACTGGAGTCTTATCAATGAATATTTATCCATTAATAATTAACTTTGCTATGAGGTAATTCAAAAGTCTTTCATTTCACTCCAAATGTTCTAACCCAATTGAAATATTAGTGGACTTTCGAACGCATGAACCTACTTTAAAAGCCTGAATATTTGAGTTTCCTTTTGATAAACTTTCCAACATAAGTATTGGCCTGACTTGTCAACCTAATATTTTTCAATATTAGATATTATTATTATTATTATTATTTTGTCAAAATTTTACTGTCAACAATAGCCATCTATCTCCCATCACTATTCTCGACTTTATTCACAGGTTCTCCGAGCATCTCACTAGAGTCTTCTGGGCCATTGCTACTTCACTTCATTAATCTCTCAATCCCCAATCTATCTTTAACCACAACCACAGCAGTCCCTTTAGAACCCACAATCAGCCTTCATGTCTCTCTCTTTCTCCCTTTGATCTTGTGACTCCAACTGCTGGCATGGCTAAAGATGCTACCTCTACCTAAGACACTTCTTAAACCAACCAGAAGTTTGGATAAAAACTTATTACACAACAAACCTTCTTGTACGGGTTTTACTCAGCGTTATAGGGTTCAATAGGATTGCTTATTGATCTTCATGATCACACTCTGATGAGTCATGTCAATGAATTTCATGTAAAGACGAACCATCTACAACTGTACTGGAAGATTATGACAGCCTTTATAGTAGATTAATTCAGAGCTAAGAGCCTAAGACCCTTCTTGGACAAAGAACTAGGGCTGGTGGAGTGTCCATATGTTCTTACTAGTAGAAAATAAATTTCAAAATACAAATGTAAAGAAAGACATGTTATTACAAAGTCATATGGAATGGAATGTGATATTTGAATTCCACTTTTAAAATTTGAGCTTGGTATTTCTAAAGAGATTATATATAGAGAGACCTTTAGCAATGAGGGCAAAACTTATAAATGATTAAAAGTGAAGCTTAAAAATTATTGATTATTGCATAAGCAATAACTAAAATTTTATCTGACTCACAATAATGTTTCTTCGATTTGATGTGTACCTAATAACATGTCGTACACAAGTTATTGGACTTGATAGTACATGATAACATTGACATCATCCAGCGCAAAATTGTTTCTTGGCTCAAATGTCAATTATTATGCATTCCCACCAAAATGAGAAAGATGGTCAGATGGTCACTCCAGATCAAGGGGAATGCAAAAATAGCGGACCACCTTAACTAGCCAGTGACTACGTAGGGTGGGCAGAGAGAGAGAGTAACGAATAAAGGTACGCATTAGCCTCAAATTGTAGACTTTTGGGGGCATAACTATTAAATTTGAATAAATGGGGGGTACAATAGATTGAAAATTGTACATGAGAAAATCTAATTCCAACGAGGTGGAAGTGGACATGTGCCCACCTAGACACCTACTCCCTTGGCCACCTATAATAACGAAAAGGATGGCGAGAAGGCAGAAAAAGTTACACATTTTATGTGTTTCGCTCCATTCAATCTCATCGGCTACTTAACGTGAACTGAATTCTCTTGCTTTACTTGATCGGTCCTTTTCCTTCATGACCATCTTCTGCATCGGGCATTTTGGTGTAAGGGCTCAAGCTGATTCTGGTTCATTTGAATTGATGTTTAATCTCTACTTCATATGAGAGCGAGCGTTACAGTCTCGTATAGAGGTGTCAAACGGGCCGGGCGGCCCGCGGGCTGGCCCGACTCGGCTCGGTTCTGGCCCGGGCTGGCCCGGCCCCGTGGATGAACAGTAGAGGCCCGCACACATAGGGCCTGGCCTGGGGCCTGGGCCTGGACCAGGCCTGAAGAATCTGGAAAAACGGCCCGGCCCGGCACGGCCCGGTTTTAGCCCGGTTTTGGCCCGGATTTGGCCCGGTCTTCGGCCCGGTTACCTGGCCCGGTCTGCGGCCCGGGTTTTGGCCCCACATTTTTTGAATCTTTTGCTTTTCCCCCCCTTTCTTCTCCCCCTTTTCCAAACTTCCACTTTTACCCCCCCAACAGCTATATAACGGCTAGTTTGGGGGGTATTTTAGTCTAACCTATATTTTTCAACTCCTTTACACTCTTACCCTCCCCAACAACTATAAACGGATAGTTTGTAGGGGTATTTTGGTCTTTTGTGAAGTTTCTAAAATTTATAAATTCACACCATTTCTCTCTAATTTTTCACACCAATCTTCTTACTCTCTTCTTATTCTCACAACAAGCTTTGCTACTATTTTCCTCTCCAATTACTACTCTTGCTAATTACTACTAGTATTTACTAATTAGTACTCTTGTTTATTAATTACTAGTCTTGCTAAATTCTTTTTAATTACTAACTCTCTAATATTTGTTACTCGTTCATTCTTTTAATTACTACTAGTATTTACTAATTAGTACTCTTGTTTCTTAATTACTAGTCTTGCTAAATTCTTTTTAATTACTAATTCTCTAATATTTGTTACTCGTTCATTCTTTTAATTGTTATTTCTTATTACTACTCTTATACTTGTGTATTTAGTTACTCTTACAAATTTTAGCGTGAAATATGGCTGGAATATTGAAGAAAATGAGGCGTGTAACGTCATCACGAAAGAAATCATCATCATCGCAAGCACCACCACCAGCAGAAGCGCCAGCGCCACGGCCATCACAAACACCAATCCAAGCACCAACACAACCATTCGTTCGTGGACGAATGAGTACAGGCTCTATGATAGATACTCAAGCCAATTGAGAGTTCAATCAAAACATTCCAGATTTTGAATACACGCCTGATGAAGACCCCCCGCATTATAGTCAAGGACGCAGCTCGGTTGGCGAAGCTACTACTCAGTGGCATAATCTCAACCCTATGCCTGGTCATGATGAAGAAGGGCCGAGCAATGCCTCCGATAACGTGCCAGAAGTCCAGAAGGGGAAAAAGAAGAAAGCCGAGTGTTGGAATCATTTCGACGTAGTTACGGTGGACGACACCCGAAAAGCTCGATGTAAGTACTGTCTTAAATTATTTTCGACTGGTAGTGGTAATGGACATCTTAACAGGCATTACCCTCAGTGTGCACCTCGACAAGGCCACGTCGAACCTACCCAAACGCAGTTATATTTTGACGGTAAGTTATTTGTTTATAATCAGCGAGAGCAAAGAGACGGTCTCGCTGAATTTGTTATTCATGATGAACAACCTTTTTCTTTTGCCGATAATCCTAAGTACTCTAGATATATGAACACATACGTCCAACCTTTGTACAAAAAGGTTACTAGAAACACAACTAGATCCGATGCACTCCGACAGTACAAGGCTGCTAAAGCACACCTTATCGATTATTTCGATAAATTTGACGGTAAAGTTAGTCTTACTTCTGATATTTGGCAATCTCCTTATACTTTTGTTAGTTATTCTTGTGTGACCGCTCATTGGATTGATGCAGATTGGGTTATGCACAAGAGAATCATCGCTTTCGAGCACTTCCCTTATCCGCACGATGGAATGAACATTGCTACTCTTATATTAAAAGCATGCAACACATTTAAAATTAAGGATAAGATTATGAGTGTTAGTTTTGATAATGCTTCTAATAATAAAGCTGCTGTTGCAGCTTTAAAGGAGACGCTTCAACCTGTACTTCATGGTGAAGTATTTCATGTTCGTTGTGTTTGTCACATTATTAATTTAATTGTTCAAGATGGTTTAGCTGCTGCAGGAGATATTCTGCTCAAACTGAGGGGTATGACAGCGTATGTTAATGGCTCGAGTTTGAGAACACAACAATTTAAAACGTTGTGTGTTCAATATAATATGCCTCGCAGGAGAGCAGTTACAGATGTGGTCCACAGGTGGAACTCTACATACCACATGCTTTTACACATTCTGGCATACCGAGAAGTCTACACGCATTTTCTACTAACCCAGTTCCCAGCCGGCTTGCCAACTCAAGAGGAATGGCAGATGGCCACATACCTAGCTGAATTTTTGGAGGTATTCTACACGTCTACCAATTTATTGTCTGGTACGTACTATCCCACCTCTCATCTCGCTGTAATAGAAATTCTGAAGATGGCTACAATGTTAACAAAATGGAGATATATAGGACCCTTTAGGGAAATAGTACAAGTGATGGATCAAAAATTTAATAAATATTGGAGTAAACTGCGTGCTATTTTTACTGTGGCTACTTGTTTAGATCCTAGGTTAAAGTTGCATGGCGTGAACGCCTCGATACAAGAGATATCGAAATTAATGCACTACACAGCAGAGGACACAACCTTGCTCACAGCAAAAGTGAGCAAGAGGTTTGAGGACTTGTTCAACCTCTATCGTAATTCTGCTGACGTGCGCGGGCGAGCTACATCATCATCCACTGCTGAGAGGTATTATGCGCCATACCTTCAAGGCTTTGAACACCTAGTAGCAAGACAACTACCAGGTGAAGGTACTTCTAATTCGGGAGGTTCGTATAATTTTTCCTCTTTTAATGAGATTGGTGTATATTCAAATACTGATCATTATTCTGATTTATCAAGGCAAGAACAGGTTAATTTTAATTTGTTAAATTTTTGGAAACAAAATCAAAACATGTATAAAACTTTATCCCAAATTGCACGGGATGTACTGCCAGTGCAAGCCTCCACGGTTGCTTCAGAGTCGGCATTTTCAGCAAGCGGGAGGGTTTTGGATGACAGGAGGAGTCGTCTTAACCCCGAGTCGCTCGAGCTATGTGTATGTTGGAAGGATTATCTTGATGCGAATTACCGCGAGCAAGATAAACCGATTGATGATAGGAAGAGCAGTGACTCGGATATTGAAATACTTCCGGATGATTAGGTAATTTGTTTTTATTTTCCTCTTTTGATCCTTTTGGTTGACGTTGCAGATTTCTTGATCTTTGATTGCTGATATTTTGGATAGACATGCATTATTATTTTGATTGTTAAAGTTTTAAGAATAAATTTTTTCACAAAATATACTTTTTTTCCATATATATAAAATAATTTTTTACAAGCAAGATATATATTTTTTCGTATATATAAAAAAATAGGTAACTTCGCCTGTTTGTTTACAAGCAGCCGGTCCAAGCCCGGATAAAAGGAGGAGGGCCTATGAACACATTTATTATTTTTCTATATAAATTGTTATGTGTTAAGATTTTATTAATAAAGCTCACCAAGAAGAGTATGAAAATGTTTAACATATAATAAAAAATATAATGACTAACAAATATTATTATTATATACATACATACATATGTATATTACTTATAATGAAATAAAAGGATAAAGATTAGGTTCGTTAAATTGTGAATATTGCCTAGAGGCTAGAGATGGAATTTAAAATTGAATAACAAGAAAAAAAAAACATTTTTGGGCCCGGGCTCGGCCCAAGCCCGGCCCTAGATATTGGGCCTAGGGCCAGGGCCTGGACTGGGCCTAGGTTTCCCTTCGGCAGGCCCGGCCCGGCCCGGTTGGCAGCCCCACTGGCCCGGCCTCGGCCCGGCCCGACAGCAGGCCCGATGGGCTTGGGCTGGGCCGGCCCAAGCCCGGCCCTTTGACATCTCTAGTCTCGTATAAATTATACATAAATTTTGAATTCACTTCTTTTGCTTAGCAGGCCCTTCCTCGCTTTCAAAAATTGAATCTTATGGCCTTAGGTGCACACACCCTTTGCCAGAGACCTTTTTGATCTACGAGGATCCTTGGACGAAACCTAGTATCTTTGTAGGAGCTATTCATTGAACCATATATGCCATTAGAACCACAAGTTTGGAAACAAGTTAGGCACCAATATAAATAGCACGCACGGTGCGGAACCAATTTTAAGGCGTATTAGGACCTAATGACATTTTCCAAACTACTAATTATAATTTATTACCATGCTTAATTGGTACTGCATTTGGTAGGGACTAAGAAAAATGGCTAATGAGAGAAAATAGAAAATACCATATTGCAATATTAGACATTGAAAACACCCTCGTAAAAGGTAGCATTGACTATAAGCTCCTGTGCGGGGAAAGCAGAAACTGAGACTCATGTCCTAGTGACAGTGTGTTAGCTGGGATTGATATTCAGATCACAACTCTCTTGCTTGGTTCTCTACTTGGTCACATTGATACGGAGTAGTGATCAAACTATGCCTGATGATAACGTACAATTGCCATAAGGGGGAAAGCGAAAAGAACCCCATATCTGTCTTCGACTACACGTTGGGAAAAGAAAAAATAACCCGTTTTCCAGAACTTTCGGGTTGGTACCAGAACTTCAGTTTGAGTTAGGTTTTCCGCTAAAAGATATCGACAGACATGCATCATACTTTCAATTTTGGCCGCCACCATTATGTACAACTTGGCCAAAACAGTATACATGCTCACTGAACTCACAGAAAGCTGCACCACCTACATGACTACATGGGTGATTTAGCCAAAGATAATGTATTAATTTACACATTGCGGTACGCCTGTCCGGTTTCCGGTGCCTTGTCTGACGTGGATGGGCTTGCATTACACATTGAACTGTCTTTTGGAAAGCCGCACTCACCGTCTTCGTCAATGCTTGTTTCATTTGCAGCAACAAGCAATCGTTCTTCAGGAGAATCCTTTTTTTGGGTATGAATAGAAGTGTCATGTTGCTTTGGGACTATACATCAAATACAGGCAAGCGTTCTTCGATATAGACGCGGCAGATGGGGCACCTTTTGCATTTCTCACAGCAGGAGCTAGAGGCAAGAGAAAGAATGTAAATACGTGAGGTTTCACCCATTTTAACCACATAAAGATAGGAAACAAAGCTGTCCAGGGTAATCTTAGCCCAAAAAAGGAAAATTGTTACGAGTCTAGTTCATTTCCGTTAAAATTATCCCTATCGTACGATACGCCTAATAGTTATCAGTACCGTGCTGATACCATATATACTTGCCGGTATGTACCACTTTTGCCTTCTACCGGTGCCATAACCCTTTACATGTGGTACTAGTCAAAATACCGTTGTACCGGCCAGTACAGGTGTTACCGGCTGAGACCTATGTACAAAACATATTAACGTACTTTTTATCGATTCTTAAATAAAGTAAAAGTTAGAAAGTTAAAACCCTACGTTCCATTTTATGGATCAAAGCTTCAATAACATCTTCCAAAGTTACAGTTAGCCTCTCTTAAGTCTTGACTCACTTCAATCTTCATCGCAATTTTCAGTTCCCTTTACTTTTTTTTATCAGATTCTTTCATCTATATGATGTAGTGCTTCACACACAAACAAACAACTTATTCTTGGACAAACAACTTATTCTTCTATAAGAACTCGCTAACAACACAGTTTAGACGAGGTATGCCACTGTATAAGAACAATCAGATTATTTTAAATCAAATAAATTAGTTGCAAATAAGGTATGTACATAAAGGAGCTGAGGGAGCAAATTCAATTGAGACTCCCTCATATAAAGAGGCTGAGGGAGGAAATAAATAGAGAACAATTTTTTTGTTCGAATTAATACACTACAACAAGAATTCTGCCTACTGTTTGGAGTCAAGTGTCCAATTCTGCAATCAAAGTCATTTTGTGTTGCCTCAACTTCCTTAGCCTCTTCATGTGGCATTTCAATTCTTCATGTGGTATTATATATGTGTATAATTTATCAAAAATCCAAGACCGTACTGGTACAGATACGTGTAAATTTACGATGAAAACTGATACGTACTCTGGTACGGTATTTATAACTATGACTCCTTTCTTTTGGGGGTGGGGGAATGAGAGGCAGTTTTTAGGGTTGGCCATGATAGCGGAAGAGGGTGTAGGACTAAATACATTCAATACATAGTTTGAGGTAACATGGAGAGAGCAAAAAGAACAGATATTAACAGCAAAGGATCAATGCAAGTACCTGCAGAGGATGTGATGCCTGCAAGGGAGAAGGACTATGTTTATCTGCCCTTCAAAGCAAACTCTACATAGAATCTTTTCCTGACAAAATCAAAGAATCAGTTCGTTGTTTCCATACTAGGTTCTAACACCCAAAACTGGAATTGTAGCAGAAGGATTCAAAAGGACATGCACAGAAAAGATGGTTATTCTGTGTACTTAAATACCAGGCCTTTATAAGTGCATCATAACGATTTAGCAAAACTGATCCAATCAAATACGACTACTCCCGAGTCCTCAAGAAACTAGTACAATTGGGAAGTACAATAGAAAGACTGCCTAATCAACTCCCTTCAGATCACAAAGAAAAAGCATCTTGCAACCACAACCCATATAGAGAAAACTGACCCTTGCATGAAACTGAAAGTATCTTTACTTCCTGGAAGAAATACTTTTAGGTAGCAATAGTAGATATCAAACAAAAAGACAGAAAAATCAGCATTCAGCACTGGTATTGGTGCTAAATAAAGTGCATCAATCTCCGTCTTGATATCTGCATCAACAAAGTGCATTTCATAGCTATCTTTCCACTAAAAGTTCCATAGCAGCTTTTGGACCAGATTGATACAGCCAAATCAACATAATCTAGTTTCAGCAATATAACATATCTTTATCTCATGTACGAGCCAGTAACAACCCAGAATCATGCATTTTGGTAAAATAATACTGATATGGAAAAACAATAACTGAGGGCAACAGAGGAAAAACACATGTTTAAACAAACCAACATCAGGGCCAGCAAAAAACAAATAAATTTGTAGAATACTGCAGAACATTTTGAATGTTCTTTGATTTCGATTATACAGCTTACTATATTAAGTCGATCTATGGAGGATGCTAATACCAACACTTGGCCATCACATGACCTAATAATGAACTACGCAACATCATTGAACTGCTAGTAGATTAGTTCTCGTGACTAAATGCGAGTAAATATGCATATTTACGGTATCCCCATTCGATCAGATGAAGTTGTATACTTACATTTTGAAGTCTCTCATACTCCCCCTGGGTAAATTTTGTGATCTCTGTTTGCTCGCTCAGTGCTGCTTGCAGTCTCCAAATCTGAGGAACCAGTCAGAAAACATTACTAAACTTGAATTTACGTATTCTAATGCTAAACAGGACAGGGAAACAGGAAACTAAAATCAGACAATGTTAACATTCACCTCCTCAGCAAGATCTGCTTTAGGCATTTTCTTTACAATTTCAGGTGAGAAGGTGTTGTATCTACATCAAAATGGTGCAACAAAGATCAGCAGAGTATCTCACAAGATCTGTCATATTTTCCAAGACCCCATTGGTAACAGCAGTTACAACACTAGGCATCAAGAGAAAAGTCAGAAAACGCTTCACATAGATGGTGCCTGCCAAAATTTAGGTGACTTACTGACACATTCTTTATTAACCACCACAATCTATTCCGTTATGTCAATATTTGCAGCATCAGTTCCATCAACCAACTAAAAACTACAATTTTAGCCATCTTATTTTGAATCATTGGATCATAACCTAGTGTTGGTCCTTTCAGCCCGGGATCATTTGGGCAGACTGTGCAGACCTAAGGTCGACACTATATGCACAAAAGGCCACCTGCAGAGTGAGTTTTACCATGATAGCACATTTATAGCATTAGTTCCTGATAAAATTTCGAGTTTGAAATGACTTCTTCATGGTAAAACATCAATCAAGAGAAATAATCCACTACAGTAAAGCATTTCACAACCATAATGTGTTGGACTAAGTCTTTTAGAAAGTGTGATAAACTTCAAGAATGCCCAAGCATACTCAAGATATGTCTGAAGCTGAACCCTACATGACTGTCCAATTAAAAGCTCTTTATGAACTACAGAAAAACTGACCCAGATGCCCCAGCATAATAGAGTCGAGCTTGTTCCTCCCGACTTACTTCATCAACTGACCACCAACCCAGCAACCTATTGATAGGAGTGAGCCATACGAAATGAAAATTAGCAAGTAGTGCTTTGCTGTAAGTTAAGAGCTTGTATGCCAAGCCGCTTTAGTTCATGTTTCATGGCAATAAGTCCATTACCTTGACCCACGGTGCATGAATCCAAAAAAGTCACCAGCTTTTGAAGATATGCTCAAATATCTTCCCATAGCAGCTCCACTAAGTAATGAGATTATAATATTCTCCACTAATCTATACAGGGCAAAGCAAACCCCAGCTCCTTGCAACAGGAAAAGCGGAGAAAAGACGACGGCAGCTGGGATGTGTTTGAAGCTAGACGGCGTACCCTGGAATTTGAAAATATTTCAGGATGAGCTGCCTGCTCAGAATCTCACAGTACCCAAAGATCGGCACTTTTGAAACCTTCATATACCTCTAAACGCATAAACAGCAGGATCTGGAAGCCGACAAGTGGAACCTTCATTATATGCCCGCCAATGTCCTCCAAGCTGCATATTTCACTCTCTTGATGATCATCATCTAATGATACTACTAAGCCACTATCCCAGTCGAGATATCTAACATTTGTTGAAGATGAAGTGGTAGCTCTAATGCGACAATCTCTATGAATTGCAGGATTGTACCACTTTGTGCAGTTGAGGAAGGCAAAGCACTCAGCTACACTGCAAAAGAAGGCAGAGAACTCTCTTTTAACAGGCATACACGAAGATATAAAGACTGTATAATACAGAAATTATGCAGTAACTTTTACCCATAATTAATAAATAAGTCCCACCAACGAAGAGCAACTACATCACCTGCATAGAAGGAATAAATAGCAAAGAAAATTATTCACAAGGACGAAAGTCTGAAGTGTGAACAATCAGCGTCATACCATACTATATTTCACAAGGAGAAAAAAAGTACCTCATTAATGCAAAGGAAAACATTTATCAGCACAGGATTATGAGTTGTCGAATTCTGAAGTTAATAGGCATATGCATTTCTTTTTCCAAGCAATTGTTAGATAAAGATTCATAATTGCAACCGATTGCAGGTTTTTTCCTCGTTAACATTGGCAAAGGAACAAGGCATTAACAATGGTTGAATAACCTTGCTGCCAACAAGCCATGAAATAGAAATTATAGAGGGGATGGTGAACTGAACATGAAGAAATTCTCACGCCCCCATTGCAGCACTTGGCCATCTACGGGTTTTGTAAATTTTAATGCTATGGGTACTTAAGCAAAAACCTATTATCTAAGAGTATGAATTCACCGGACAATCTTTCAATAACATACATGTAAACATCCATGACGTACACATTAAGCTCCAAACTTGGGTATAACTGTATTGAATTGTGTAAACTCAAACAAAAGAATAAAACCCTTGCCACAGCAAGAAGCGATACGCTTACCTTAAAAAAGCAAATCGGCAAATGCTAAATCCCCCCACTCTACGCCACACGACTTACACCAAAATTAGGAGATTTATCCCAACAAAAACGAGCCTTGGGGCTGAAATGAAGAAGAAAATAGAAAGGAGCAGCAAGAAGAAAAGAGAGGGGCGGCTGGAAGAAGAAGACCCATTTAAATCAAACCCTAAACTGGCAATTTATGCACACCCTCGAACTTAAGCCACTTATTCAAAACGCACCAAAACTTTTCTAATATTACGAAAAGAGCACAAACTTATTTATTTAGTTATTATTTATTTTAAAGTGATAAAAATTATTAAAATAATGGGGTGTTACATTCTCTCCACCTTAAAAAAATTTCATCCTCAAAATAAAACATACCTTAAAATAGATAGATAGATAAATAAATACGTTTGTGGCCTTTTCGTAATACTAGAAAAGTTTTGGTGCATCTTGAATAAGTGGCTTAAGTTCGAGGGGTGTGCGTGTAAATGGCCAGTTTAGAATTCGATTTAAATGTGGTCTTCTTCTTCCAGCCGCCCCTCTCTTTTCTTCTTCCTGCTCCTTTATATTTTCTCCCTCATTTTAGTCCAAGACTCATTGTAGTTGGAATTAATCTCCTAATTTGGCGCAACTCCCGTAGCATAGCATGGGGGGAGGAGGGATTTAGCGGTTGCGGATTTGCTTGTATAAGATAAGAGGTCCTATCTTTTTGCTGTACGTAGATATTTTTCCATGTTTACCCTTATTATACTTTTTTTATTCTATTTCTCTCTCCACATTTAATCTTCCACCAACTCATTTTCTCTATCTTGGCCCACTTCCTCCCCCCCCTCTCCCCCTCCCACCGCCTCTCTCGTGGAGTAGAATGGAAAATGAGTTATATCCTTAATACGCATGCTAGGTCAAAATGGAGCAATTTTTTTTTGTACTAAGGGGATACTATATAAGGACTTCGGATGTGACTGGCATTGGTATTCTGTTTCTCCCTATTTCAAGTGTTTATACTTCCCTTTTGTATTTCACACTCTTACTACAGCTTCCTCTCCTAAAATTGCCCCACTGATATTCGTAAAGTATACAGCAGAAATCATTTGGTCGGAAGCCAGTAGGGAGAGGAAGCTAGGAAGAGGGAGAATCAGAATATCAATACCCAAGATCAATTATCCTAGCAGTCAAACAGCTGTTATACAAAAATTACAACCAAATTTCCTACTTATCTTATTAAGGTCTCTCAATCATGTATGGACCTAATTAGTCCTAGTCCTCCTCTTCCTCAAGTTACTATAATTGGTCCTACTTGTGTATATGCTTGTCATACATGCGTATCTCCTTACTTCATCCTACCTAGATTCACAGATGCTGCCTCTTTAATTTGACTAGTTTTTTTCTAAAACTTCTCTAAAATTGTGTTTGGTTTTTTCTTGGGCCCCAAGAGGTGTCCTGGATAATGACATTGGCTAAGAAGCACGGACTCGGGTACAGGTGCCGATACGACACGAGTGCGGATACGCCGATACGGCATTTTAAAAAGAAATAAGATACGGGTGCGGCTAGGATACGGCAATTTTTTTATAATTTTAAATATTTAATATATGCTTTTGAAATATATATGTTTAATGATTAATGACCTCTTGTACAAATTTATAGAAATTATGGTCATTTTAGTCATCTACATATAAGAACAAATCCAAAAGAAGCTGTACACGTGGACTACCAAAGGCCACACAAGTGACAAAGCCTTTAAAACTAAACAAAGTTGAGCCAAAAGAGAGTCGGTCTCTCAAAAGAAAAAGAAGTATGGTGAAGGAAGACAGAGATCAGAGAAGCAGCCGTTGCGACGTGTTCACCGTCGCCGGAGTTCTTCTTCTACTCCTGCTTTTTTCTTTTCTTTTCTTGGGTTAATAGGAGCAGCCAAAAGAGAGTCGGCCATCGACGGCGCTGCCTCCGGCGGTGGCTGCTGCTTCCTCTTCTCTCTCCACTCAAGTTCTTCACCGGTGGTGGTCGTCGCCGGAGTCGCGGGGGTCACTCGTGGCTACTTCGCCACCGCTGCCGCCCTCTTTTTCTCAGTGTCTCTCTCCCCTCTTTGATGATCTATTCATTTAGGGTTTTAAAGTAAATGTTTCATATTTATACTTTGACCCCCCAAAACTCATTTTTTATGTTTTGACCCTAAAAATTCTTTTAAAATTTGTGTTTTCAGCCCATAAACATCCGATACGCACCCAATCCGTATTGGAGCCGCACCAGAGCCGCACCCTATATTTAAGAAATTAAAAAAATAAATCATAAATATTGGATACGCACCCGCGCCGCACCCGACGCGCACCCGGTGCCGGTGCTTCACCTCCATTGCCGCACCTGTGCTACATAGGACATTGGTGAGCACCCCACCCCGCAATTTAGGGAAAAATGACAAATTCTATCCTGAGGCCATCAGGCAGGACTAAGAAGAAATATAATGAGAACGGCAAGAATACACTTCATTTTGAGCAAATCGAGAAGTAAAGAACCCTCCATATTCTCCTTGAGATTAAAGGAAAGCTGCCTTTCTCAGCAGACAAAAAAATCCCACAGATTTGCATAGATACAAATGCATACAAACAAATATGCACAGGGGAAAATGAGTACGAGGTGATACCTTAGACAACTTATCTAAGGTGCACTTGCTAACTTCTAACGAAAGTTTTACATAACCACTGGATTGCGTTTGCTTCCTCTACTAACTCACCATGCATAACAATTTTCAAGTCAATCAAAGGTCACAAATGCCTAAGCAATAACACATAAATTCAATGCGTTGGTAGGACAACTACTGAACTTTCATTGACTTGAAACCTATGAAGCACCGGTGCGGCACTTGGGGTGAAGCACCGGCACCGGATACGCGTCGGGTGCGGCTCAGGTGCGGCATCGGTGCGTGTCTGATTTTATTGAATTATTTTTTTAATTTCTTGAATACCGGGTGTGGCTCAGGTGCGTATCCGAGCTGTGACCACTGGCGATCTGTGACCACCGTGCAGATTCGTGACCACCGGCGACTCCAGCGACCACCGGTGACTCCAGCGACCACCGGCAAGGAATCAGAGAAGAGAGAGGAGAGAAGAGACCAGAGAGAAGAAGAAGAAGAAGACGGAGGAGGAGGGAAGGAGAAGATCTCACCGGCGAACCAAGTGCGGCGCTGCGGCGTGCGGTGCTGCGGCGCTGTGGTTGGAAGAAAGGAGAAACTGTACAAACCTTGTACATCGATGTTACCGAGGTGGCTGGTGTGGCTGAAAGTTATTAGATAATAAAAACTTTTGACTTTTGCTATTTCAATTTTGTACCCACTTATTAACTTATGTTTTAAATCAGCCCCAATACTTCAAAGAAATAATAGTATTACACATAAAAACTTCATTGTGTTCACTTATACAATTTCACTATTTACAAAACAGTCCAAACTTAAGAAATTATCACTAATTTAGTTGAAAACTTCAAAATTCAAGAAGCAACCCATTAAATTTAACACTCACACACTATTTTAGTTGGAATATTTATGTTTTTTTACATTTATCTAACACATTTTAAGATTCAAATTGTTTACAAAATCAATAATAAGTGTATATAGTTAAAAAAATATTTATAAAATCTGTCGTATCCCCGCCGCACCAGTATCCTAATATTTTCAAAAATGACGTATCCGTGTATCCGCACCCGCACCCGCATCCGCATCCGTGCTTCTTAGCAGGCATGAATGTTCATAATTTTAGTTTGATATATAGTTAAAAGTTCACCTTAGATAGTTAGCTTAGGTGTCACCTCATACTCATTATCTCCATACATATATATGTATATGCATGTGCGTGTGTATGATTATACATGTGTAAGATAGGAAGCATGAATACACGCATGATGATATGTGTAAGCTAGGAAGCATGGATACACACGATTATATATGTGTAAGCTAGGAAGCACGGATACTCGCCAAAAGCATTAATGCACCCCGCATGCTGCACGGACATGCTCACTTAAGATCCTTCGAGTCATCGTGTCACACGCGATGTCTATGCAAAAAATAAAGTTAATAGTATGATAATTTTATAATATCAAGCTTGACCTTTGGAATATATTTTGACTACATTTTCTTAAGAATTTTAAATAACCCCATGTGTAAAAATAAAGTTGTTAAATTGAAAGTTGTTATATAATCAAGCATTGTATATAAGCGTTTTAAAATGTGAACACCAAATATGTTCTTAAAGTAATTATTTAATATTTTTATTTTGCGTCCTTTTTGTAAGAATTTTCTCACAGTGTCACTCGCCACCGTTCTAGCTAGGTAGTTATGTAATACCAAAAGAGGTGTTACAGCAAAATATGTATTCTCACTATATATAGTATAGAAAATCAAATATGTTCTTAAAGTAGTTATTTAATATTTTTATTGTGTTATTTTTTAAGAATTTTCTCATAGTGTCACTTATCATGTTCATTTTGAAACTGTGTCCTTAACACGAAAACGATGTAACACCAAAATAGGTATACTCACTATATATAATATACAAAACCAAATATGTTCTTAAAGTAATTATTAAATATTAAATATTTTTATTTTATGTAATTTTTCTAAAAACTTTCTCATAGTGTCAATTGTCACTATTCTAGATAGGTGGTTATGTAACACCAAAAGAGGTGTTACACCAAAATAGGTATTCTCATTATATATAGTATAGATTTTCTCATAGTGTCACTTATAGCAATTCTAAATAGGTAGTTATGCAACACCATAAGAGGTGTTACACCAAAATAGGTATTCTCATTATATATAGTATAGAAAACCAAATATGTTATTAAAGTAGTTATTTAATATTTAATCTTTTTATTTTGTGTGATTTTTCTAAGAATTTTCTCATAATGCCACTTGTCATCATTCTAAATAGGCAGTTATGTAACACCAAAAGATGTGCTACACCAATATAGGTATTCTCATTATATATACTCTCTCCGTCCCCCATAATTTGATCAACTTTGACTTGCACGTAGATTAATGATTCAAGTCATATATTGTGTGTTTCTCATTCTACCCTTTAGAGAGAGGAGGGGAAGAAAGTGGGACAGGGGATAAAAAATTGGTTAGTGGAATATTAAATATGGAGAGAAATATAATAAAAAAGTGTTAGGAAGTGGCCCAGAAGAGAGAAAATGAGCTGGTGGAGAGTTAAATGTGGAGAGATAGAATAAAAAAAGTGTAAGAAGGGTAAATATGGAAATATACCTTTAGAATCTTTCTTAATTTGAAAAGTGAGCAATTTTTGTGGGACGGCCAAAAAAGGAAAGATGATCAATTTATGTGGGACGGAGGGAGTAGTATAGATAAGATGACTTGGTAGTTGGTACTTTAAAGCATGCCACAAACTTAGCATTAGCGCCCCCATTCATGTCCGATTCAACCTTTTCACTTCAGTCCAGTAATGCCCACTCTAGTAATGTGGAGCATATCATCCAGCCAGTCTTCATTTCCTCCAACGATTGGCGAATGGCTAGATGAGGCTGCCCGAGCGTTTGAAATTTGGCTCTAATGCCACTTGGGAACAGCCAAATCAGCTAAAAAGGCTTCTAAAATTCTAACCAGTAATATCAGTTAAAAAATTTGAACAAGTACTACTTCAGATGCAGAGCAGGTCTTTTCTTAAGCCAAAACATCTGGCTCCTTAGGAGCCAAATGGTTACAGCAGGAAGGGCTTAAGCATGCCCAGAGATGAAAACTTTATCAAATAAACGAGGATCTTCACAAACTGACACGATAAAAGACAATTTCATTAATATACCAAATACAGAACACCTCCAAAAAAGGAGAATATAAACTATAAAAACTGAAAAAAAATCTTGTTTCCCAAAATACTAAACTTATATTATGCATGGTCGGAAGTTGCACTTGCACTAAGCTTGCCAGTTACCAAGATAGGGTTATCGAGAAGTTTGCAGCTTAAAGATATTTTTCTATAAGCTACAAAGTATGCATACTACTTGTTCGTCCTATAAAGATAAAAGTACCAACAAATGATATCCAAGAACAAACTTTCAAAAACTTGCTCTGGTAGAGTTCTTTTCTCAGACCCAATGGAAAACTAGAAAGTAAGCGTCCTGACAAATGAGCCCTAAAAGAATACAATTTTGAAAACTTACTCTAATAGAATCTTTGCTAGGACTCAATGGAACATGAACAACTATTATAGACAATCATAACATATGAAGAGTCAAGTGATGATTGTGTAGCTGCATTTCAACATTATGATACTGCCAGACTTATCATAGAACCTACGATGCCATTTCCAAACGAGGATTGCTTACATAACTCCCAAAAACAGAACCAGATCACCACATGATATGTACTTTTGCAAAAAGTAACAGGGATTGACCCAATCAAGAAAATATTACCGCATAGCTTCAGAAGAGTAAAAATCGTCGCGGCAATGAGGAAGACCATAGAGATGGCAACCCAAAAGTGCTGAGACAAAGACCATCAAAACATTTATGAGTATTGATGGATAAAGTGGAGTAGTGAGCAGCATGTTATAATGCTTGTAGGAAGAAAAGCATGAGGAAGCAAAGAGAATCAAACTGCATAATACGGCATGGCATAATATAGCGAAACTTCAGGCAACAGACACTTATGCCTGTCTTGCATGGACTCGGGCATGAGATTCAAGTGCAAATATGTTTTTAGGCAGTTAATTCTCCTGATCTGCAATTTCAGTGGCACCCTATAAAAAATTCATGTCTCCTACTATTTGCCAGTTATGCTCAAGTGTAATTACTGATCTATGCAGCATAAAAACCACATAACTGCCACTTCACCTAACATATCAAGAAAGGTCACAAGTTGTCATACTTGAGCCCAGGGTTACCTGGTTTGCAAGATTTGCTGTGGTAGATTGCACGTAGTGGTATATTGTGCATTGGTTGTGAATATGCGATAATGGTAGGTAGACTGCATCTGAATGGTATGTGGATCATGGTTTCCTTAAAGATCACTTTGATTTTTCTTTGGTAGGATACATTGACAACATTCATGTATTCATATCAATCAGTGGCCAATGAAAAAGAAAGAAAGAAAAGAGAATTTACGGTTTTAAATAAAGGTTCCCTGGATTGTGCAAAACTACTTTGAATAAAGCACAGGAGGATAAAGGTCTGATACATAGGTTTTCTGGCTTCCAGATATAGAACTAAGTTCGGGACAGAGCCATGTTTGCGCCATGCAATCCGAAACGTGGAAAACTAGGAGGAGGTAGCAAACCAGGTACACTGCTTGCTCTCCTGGATAATCTTGCCAGTGATATATCAGAAAGTTTATTCTCAGGGGGTTTAGGTAGTTTTAGGTAGCAAAACCAAACGAAATTCCTTCATTTCTACAGATTGTCGTCCAAAACAAGCATGCCCTGCATCAGAGCAAGGAGCTGCTAGCCGACTATAAGACACCCAAGTCTGGGGAACTGTGGAGAAAGATGCATTGTTCTTATTAGATTTTGGACAGTTACTGATTGAACTCCTCCGTTTGATAGTTGTAAGAAGATAGAAGAATGAGAAAAAAGAGCTTCCTAAAGGAAATACATATGCCGCACCCTTATTCTGGTGTTGAGTGTCTAAGACATGTACGTGATGCATTTTTAGTTTGGGTAACATGGATTTTTTGCATACTCTCGATTTAACATTTGAGGTGATCGCAACAGAACTTCATGTATGGATCTTAATTAGCCAGCTGCAATGTTGGGTCTTAACAATTTAAGGGTACTTCACAGATACATTTCTTTTGCATTTTAGACTATAACTCTTAATGCCAAAAAGTCAAAGTAAACTAATAAAAGCTTACGAGAATTCCCCTGTTAGACCTTTAAAAAGCCCCACATATTTTCGATTACCTTTAAGACATTATTCTTTGAAAAAAAAAAAAAGGCTTCATTTTTGTTCTTTACAATTTCAGTTCTTAACTAGCAAGTAAACCATCAACTTAAAGAATAAGAAAAGAAACACTAGTTGTGGTTTGACTTGCTATATTCATGTGGCGGGAATAACTAGTTTACTAGGTGAAAAAGGAAGTAAAATAGCATAGATAATCGGGTGGTAACTAACAGCTTAACATAGTTTATAAGTAGATCTTTCTGCGGGTATCTCTTGGGTTTGATCTCTTAAGTTCTCAAACGATACAAAATACGAAAATAGGAAGTCATTATCCTGATTTCTTTATATGGGAATCTATTTGATCTAAATATTGGAAGATAGGAGACATACAACTGCCATATATGTGCAAGCATGAAAATTGCGTCAATCAATTACAAAAGAAAGTTTTTTTCTTTTACATTTTTAAGCTTTAGGGAACCAAAGAGAACTCTTCCGCAATTAGAAGCATAAAACTAACTAGAGACTCACAGGAAGGGTCTCCCATATAGCTTCATCACTCATGCCTTCTTCATCTTTAGGCATTAGAGTCCTACACATTCTAAACAAGAAAAAAAAAATTGTCACTATGGCAGAAGCATCCGTTACCACATATATTGGCAATCTCAGATGAAGTTAAAAAAATATGTCTGTGCCACCAATGAGAAGAGGAGACATGTATAGTTTAGTTTCAAAATGAGTTCCATCATTTCACATATTTTATACTTTAGAGAAGCAATACACAATCAACTTGATACCATGGATCTCACCTAACGTTATCAATTAAAACAGCTATTTCAAATGCTAGCAGGGGCAAAAAGACAATCTTCAAGTTTACAGCTGCAAAGCATCAAATTTCATGAACAAAGTGAGTCGATTAGCTTGGCACTTGAGAAGAAACGAGGTGCAGAGAGAGGAGAGTAAGAAAGACAGAGAAATACAGTGAGAGAAAGACACACACAGAGAGAGAGAGAGAGCGAGAGACAGACAGAGAGAGAAATGAAGACAAAGTGAAGTACGAAACATGGTAGAGTACTTCTGAAGAAGATAGTATTAGATAAAGACTCAATAATGTATAGTCATAAATATCACGTTTTAGGTAATCAACGCGACTGAGACCTGAATAAATTTGAAGACAAACAGTGACATATATAATCATACGGGAAAACAGCACATTGGTAAGGGTATTGCTGGTGTACCATAACTGCTCTCAAGCGATATACATAGGAGTAGTTCAAAAGCAACAAGCAGAGGCGTCGCCGCTATGGCATGAGATGGTGCCCACTGCCAATGGAAGAGCGTACACTACTATTAATAACAAATCTTAAGGGAACAAGTCTTTATTCCACAAGGATAGCAAATAAAGTTTCAAGTGAAAATCTTAATTAAGTTGGAATGCTGGATATGGTGCCATACATGGCGATCGTGTGGCATTGCTGGAGCAGGTAAGGAGAATCTGCTCCGTGCTACAACCACGTGGAATAACCAGAGAGGGACAAAAACAATCCTGCAAATTTGCAAAAGTAAAAGCTATTCAAAACTCAATAATGAGAGGATAGTTTCTCCTTTTTTTGTTTCCTTTTGATCCTAAAAAATGAACCAAACAAGATTGTCCTGTGCTTTTCATGTACATCATAACACAATACAGTAAAAATGGTTAAAATATGAATTTTGTTTATGTTTAACTCTAACCATGCATGTATTCAACCCTAGAAATGTAAGACATGTGATAGCTGAAGTAGCTCGAAGCTGTTTTGCATGTATTCACACAGCATGTGCAGCACATAGCCTGTGTAATTACATTCAGAACAAAACGATACACGGGTAACTATTACATTAATATGTACATGTATGTGATAATTGTTACCAGCTTGAATCCCATCTTTGCAACGGGTGGACAGTTCAGAATGTGTCCAGTACCCTTGTCAGACACCCGAAACCTGGGTAATAGAATGGGATATGCGAATACATCAATGCCTAGCACTAGAGTTCTTTGAAGTTCGAAAATTTTATTCTGGCAAGCAGATGGAAAAGTAGTTGCCTGTTGATCTTTGGCATGACTTTGTGTATATGGACAAGGAAATTAGATGAATCGATGCTTAGACACATTGCAATACTCAACACATACCGAGTTCGTGTATCATAGCTCAACTCTGGAGATAATCAATGAAAAGAAGCAGACAAATCAGACAACAAACTACTTTTTGGATAATGCTTTTACCGAATAACTTTTGTCCATATGGAACTGGAAAGCTCAAATGAGGTCGAACGAACCATAGAGGCATCATACTTAATGGAGTCGCACCATAAAAAATAGAAGTGAACACACCGATGGCACTATCAAAATATGGTTCCAAGATCAGGTAAAAGAAGTTTCCTTCGGAAGACAGCCAAGCAGGAATATGCATTTTTATATTGCCAAGGAAAATCCATAATGTACTGCTATCTCCTGGATTTCACTACTAGAAGTGGAGTCAGCGGCTGAAAAAACTCCACGGCATCAATGTTAAGAAGTAGTAATGAATTGTTTCTCTTCCACTCTCTCTCCGTCATTTATTACCAACCGGAACTCTGCTAGGGACAGTGTTAATTCCAACATTTGTTTTCATGTTCTTTTGTTTTACCAATAATCAGGTGAACGACCTACAAGACCCTCGCTCAGAGGCATGACATACTAATTGAAAATGGCCCCAAAAATCAATAAGCATATACATTCCTACAAGTCGTAACTACGGCATACGTCTGGTTGCCAACTCTTGCTAGCCACATTACAAATCTCTACATGGCGGCATATAGTCCATTTATTTGAGGGACCAGGTCATAAAATAATCTTTAGCTGCCTAATGAGACCAACTTTAAAAGGCCTTTCCCTAGTAGAAGATGTGAACAGGGAATATGTCTAATTGCCACCTCTTACATCACAAACCGCTGCGTGTGACCATATGGTTCATTTTTGCCTAAAGACCAGATCATGAAACAATCATTAGGACCTTAGCTACTCAATGACATAGAGCATACGTACTAACTTACAGCAGTCATGCCAAAAAGGGAGTCCATAACCATGTCAAACCCAAGCAAGAAGCCTCATAAATGTACGACAACAATCACTTATCTGTAAAAAAATGCACCATGACAGTCGCTATACATGCTTGCTAATGATAATACATCAAGGTTAGGCATTGAGTTACTACAACTCATTCCAAAAAGTAGAATCTCAAATGACGTGGCAAGTCGTGCAGTAAAACTTTAAAGCGGTGGGTCCCAGTATTCTGCAATGTTTGGCTGAAAGTTAGTTTAGGGAATGTCTTGAATTGAAACGAAGCACCTATATCACTTGAACCCAACACTTTGTTTAGGGAATGTTTGAACTATTTTTTCACGAACAATTGAACCCTGTAAGTAAATTGTGCATGAAATGATGGTAATTGCAAAAAGATAGGTCAATATTGTACTTACAAGACATGCTGACATGAAAAGAAAAAGGTAGATATCTTCATTTGGACTGATCCCAAGGGTTTTACTTATAGAAATAAAAATCAGAGTTAATGTCTATACCTATTATTTCTACAAAGCCCAACTCTCGTAATTTGGAAAAGAGAGAACAATATCCACCACCACTACCAAAAATAACTGGCCAAAAGTGCTTAACCTACTATGCCACCAACCGATCTCGCTCCAAAATAAACTTAGAGCAACCCGCGTCCGTCTCGCAGTGATAATGGACAGACGAGATTAGAATAAATCAATGGTTCAAGTATTCTTAAGGTCCCTAGAGTAAGGAACCTAACTAGTCTACATTTAAGTCTTTGACTTACATCACTTAAGTGGGCTGGAGCGAAGCGGGTAAAGGGCCAAAATACATACTATTCCAAACCCGTCCCATACTCGGACTGAAACTTAATTTTTGAATTTGAAATTGCCCCACTATACAGTAAAGGTCGGTATAACCCACTCCAGTCGGATCAGATCGGTCAAGGCCCCGTTTGTTATGGGTCAAAATTGTCACTCCTACATACTTCATATAAGATAACTTAATAGAGAATTCAATGGTATCATACAGGGATACAACTGATTTTTGCACTTAGTTGATAACTTTTAACATAAATTCGGTCAAAAATTCTCATACAATTACAAAAAAGTGAATTTCTTTCGCTTGCGTAGGAGTATAAATTTTGGTCATACATCTCGCAGATAATATGGTGGAATCACTAATAAGGATCACAAACTGATTCGTAATTAGGAGCTTAGAGGAATTTTTTTTTTATGGGTAATTAGTACATATACACTTTTGCTAAAGCAAGTGTTTGTACTTTTTTAGTTATAATAATTGCTCTGATTTTGGATCAATTACATATAAACTCGAGGGTTTGCTCTTACTTATGACCCAAGTTAAAGTGCAAAGTGAAAAATTATATTAAGAGGTTTTATTTTGGTGGATGGAGTCGACAAATTTTGGCGTGCTCATGGTAATTTATACTGTCTCTGAACATACTTAATTTTGTCAAACTTCTATTTCTAAAAATAAACTAACACAGGATTTTCTTGTGTCCTGCTTATAACATGAGCTGGGCTAGAAAACACTATTCCACCTGCATAATCTTAAAGCCTAAAGTTCAAATTTGAGCCAACCTAAGAAACAGGAGTTTAGGCTCTAAATCTATACCGGTGCCCAAACTTCAAAGATAATTTTTTTTTTTTTCCTCTTGTTTTTTGAGATTGAGATCCTCTAGAATTCTCAATGTCAATGTTATTCAATAACATGAGTCCTTCATCTAAACACGAAAGAAATTAGCACATTTTTTCTATAGTTACTTTTTTAGATATTGGACCTTAGGGTACTAATATGGGTGAAATATGTTTTATTTTTAAAATATTTTATTAGCATCATTTTCAGAGAGACTTTGGAGTGTATTACGTCCACATTTTAACCTTTAGCGACAAAAACTTAAATTATGCAGCGCAAGCATCGCAGAATGGTGTGTGGTATTCAAACCAAAAGGTGCAGTGCATGTAATATGGAATAGTACAATAATAGAAGCACAAGAATTTAATGTTAAGTGTTTTTTATCATAAAAAGATAGAGAAGAGCAACGATTCCGTCCCATAACGGTCTCCCCGTTTGAGCTCCAACAGAGATTTTGATCAAAAGAGCATTGTTTGACAAGTCAAACTAGGGCAAGAACAGTGAGTAAAGCCTTCGCTTACAAGCTCGAAGTTTAAACAATACTCTACGAATTCACAGAACGTCAAAATCAAATCGAACATGCGTTATCCAAACGGAGGGCGTGGAAAACAAACGAAAATCATGCAGAATATACAATTGCTTTCGTTCCGCACCACTAAAGTCACCCATACACGCCAACAAAGGGGAAAGAGGAACATATAATTTCACAATTTCGGATATAACCTGCAAAATTCGAAACAAAAACAAAAAGCAGAAGAAAGTTTTTCTTACCACCAGGAGTGTGAGCCAGGATGATCGAGCTTGAGAACAAGCAGTAGCGTAAACGAGAAGAGCGAGCCGTGAGCCGCCACGGCCTGCAGAGGCCCGGCCACCCTCCGCCAACTCGTCACTCTCCTCTGAACCATGACACTTCCTCTTTAGCGTCGCTATACGTGGGGATCTAAGTCGCCGGCGTGTCGGGCGACAAAGTTGACGAAAGCCGTAAAGGCAAAGCGAGGAGCGCCCACAAATTACAAAGGTCGAGGAATTGAAGATTGTTGTTAGACGAAGGTTTCAGAGGGGAAGGCATTGATGATGGAGACCTCGGAATAACGTAAACATGGAGGACACGGTTGACACGACGTCGCTTTCGCGAAAAGAGTCGCTGTTTTCTTTCATTCTGGGGGAAATGGTTAAAGTTACGAAATTGCCGTTGGGTTGTATGTGGGGTCTGGGATTTGGTGGGGCGAGGGGAAGGGGCGGTTTGGTCACTTGGCGTTAAGGCGTTGTAATGTCCATTTGTCCCACTTGCTATTTCTTTTTGGTCTCATATATTTATTTAATAATAATAATATATTAATTAATGAAGCAAAATGAGTGTCCAAGATATATATTTTTACAAAAAGGTTATCCACTACACCAACTAGGATGACGATGGGTCGGATCTGTATGTGTTTTAGTAATATTAAACCATGCACAGTCAAACTCTTTTCATAAATTTTTCTGTGTCTGAAACTCGCTTACAGGTTTGATTTATGCCAACCGATCTCGCTCTAAAATAAACTTAGAGCAACCCGCGCCCGTCTCGCAATGATAATGGACATACGAGAATAGAATAAATCAATGGTTCAAGTATTCCTAAGGTCCCTAGAGTAAGGAACCTAACTAGTCTACATTTAAGTCTTTGACTTACATCACTTAAGCAGGCTGGAGCGATGCGGGTATAGGGCCAAAATACATTGTATTTCAAACCCGTTCCTCTCGGACTGAAACTTGAGTAGCGTTTGAAATCACTTACAATTTTGATTTTCTGTTTAAAAAAAAATAAAAACCATTTTTGTTTTTATTTTTTACAAAAACAAATGAGTGTTTGATTACCCAATTTTTATTTTGTGTTTGATTACCCAGTTTTTATTTTGAATTTTTTCTTTGGTGGTAGTTGCGGTGGCGGTGGTGGGGCGTGGCGGTGCCTGGCAGGGTAGCCAGTGGTGGTGGTTAGCGGCGGGCGGTGGCGTGGCGAGGGGGGGGGGGGGGGGGGCTCAAAACAAAAACCAAAAGTCAAAACTCCAAAATGAGAGTTTTCAAAAACAGTTCTGTTTTAAAAACTGAAGGAAAAAAACCAAAAATTGTGTGCCAAAGCGTTTTTTTTTTTTCTCCAATTTACAAAACTAGAGAAAAAACTGAAAATCAAATGGTTTTCAAACAGGGCCTTAGTTTTTGAATTTGAAATTGCCTCACTATACAGTAAAAGTCGGTATAACCCACTCCAGTCGGATCAGATCGGTCAAGGCCCCATTTGTTATGCGTCAAAATTGTCACTCCTAGATACTCCGTATAAGATGACTTAATAGAGAATTCAATGGTATCATACAGGGATACAACTGATTTTTGCACTTAGTTGATAACTTTTAACATAAATTCGGTCAAAAATTCTCATACAATTACAAAAAAGTGAATTTCTTTCGCTTGCGTAGGAATATAAATTTTGGTCATTCATGTCGCAGATTATATGGTGGAATCACTAATAAGGTATCACAAACTGATTCATAATTTGGAGCATAGAGGATTTTTTTTTATGGGGTAATTAGTACACATACACTTTTGCTAAAGAAATTGTTTGTACTTTTTTAGTTATAATAATTGCTCTGATTTTGGATCAATTACATATAAACTCAAGGGTTTGCTCTTACTTATGACCCAAGTCAAATTGCAAACTGAAAATTTATATAAAGAGGCTTTATTTTGGTGGTTTGAGTCGACAAAATTTTGGTGTGCTCACAACAATTTTCTTGTGTCCTGCTTATAACATAGGCTGGGCTTTTAAAAACACTCAAATCATATTCCACCTGCATAATCTTAAGCCTAAACTTCAAATTTGAGCCAACCTAAGAAAGAGGAGTTTAGGCCCTAAATCTAGACCCGTGCCCAAAACTTCAAAGATAGTTTTTTGGTAATTAGCTAATGACCCCCTATACTTTAGGCGGTGTGCGATTTCGCCCCTTCTACTCCAAACTTAAGCACTAAACCCCCCTACACTTACAGAAATTGGGCACGTTAGACGGGTCCGTTATGAATTGCATGAAATGACAAAAATGCCCTTATGTTGTTACCATATTTTAGCTAGATGCCATTCTTTCAACTCCTTTATCTCTCATTTCTCACTTCTTATACCCATATCTCTCACCTTGCCTGCCGACCACCCACCACCACACACACCCCTCGCACCACACACAAGGGTTCCCCCCCCGCCCCTCAACCCCCCACCCAACTGCACATATACACTAACTTGCCCAACACACCCACACCCACAAACTCCCCCAAAAACCAACCACCATATCGCACAAACCCATCACAGT
Organism: Escallonia rubra; assembly: GCA_033065855.1. Lineage (NCBI taxonomy): Eukaryota > Viridiplantae > Streptophyta > Magnoliopsida > Escalloniales > Escalloniaceae > Escallonia > Escallonia rubra. The sequence continues at coordinate 244,938 of JAVXUO010002581.1, read as the reverse complement.
GCCCTTTCTGAAATCCAAAATTTTATTGATGAATAGATTAATTTTGACTTAAATTTGTTGAATCGGAAATATTTAGAAAATTTGTGAATGAATTTCTCAAATTGGCTAGTCTGTAATAGCGGTGGGTGTGTCATCGGCAATGGAGAATGGCCATGATGGAGGCTGACGATTGAGCTAGGTTTCTGTATGGTGGCTGTTGTTTGTGTTGGTAGAGTGGTGGGTTGCCGGTGATAAAGGCCGGCAAGAGACCGAGGCGACAACAATGATGGAGGACGGCTGGCGATGGAGGTCGTGGTGGTTCTCGGCTCTTGGTAGGGCCTTGGAAGGGTAGTCTTAAGGGGAAATCTTTGAGAAACAGATCAAGCACTGGCTGGTTGTTGTAGGTGCGGGCGCTGGTGAAGGAGAGCGTCGCCAGCGATATATTGGGCGGTGATGGGTTGAAGGTCAAATTTAGGGCGGCAAAAGGTCTCCCTCGATTAAGGATTCCACATGAGAGTGATGATGGAGGACGGGCGGTGACAAAGGCGATAAATGGAAGTGGCCGATGTAGAGGCTGATAGACGACGGTGATGGCCGACGATGGTTCGCTTCTTGGTCTGTGCAGGTCTGACCAACGAAAGAGAGGAAAAAATGGCAAAAGGAGGGAGAGAATGTATGATGGGGGAATGTGTGCAGAGTTCGAATAAGGGGGGAGAGGAGGGGTTGGGGGGCTGGGCTGACAGGGGGAAGTGTGTGCGGCAGATTTGGAAGGAAAGGGGTGGGTGGGGCGGTGTTGGGGGTCTGATAGAGGGAGTGAAGAAGAAGAAGGGCAAAAATGTCTTTTTTTTAAAAAAAAAAAGGTTAGTCAACGCGGTGTTAAAACTGATGCTTTCCGTCTAACGTGCCCAATTTTTGTAAGTATGGGGGTGCTTAAGTTTGAAATAGAGGGGGGGGGGGGGGAATCACATACCGCCTATAGTACATGGGGTCATTAGCTAATTTCTCCTTTTTTTTCTAGAATTCTCAATGTCAATGTTATTCAATAACGTGTGTCCTTCGTCTAAACACGAAAGAAATTAACACATTTTTTTTCGATGGTTTAAGTTCACATGATTTCAAGGGCTTTGACAAAAGCGTGTCACAACTTAAAGGGATAATATCATTTATATATCTCAGTCTAGGGATAAATTACAGCCGAGGACACAAGTTTGCGTTTATATCAGTTATCCGTTGACTAGACGGACTACAGATGGTGTTAAATTTTCATGTAAAATGACAAAATTGCCCTCTAGAACAAACCATTTCTCTCTCTTTCTTCCCCTTATCTTTTTCTATTCCTTCTCAAACTGATTGAACCACCACTGTCATTCACCTTCTACCATCATCTCAAACCCATTTCCACATTGAATAACCATGACCACCACCATATATGGATTAAACCACCACATAGGAGCTAAATCAGAATGAGATTAAATCTCACGTCAAAAATCTGTCGTGGATGGCGAGGAAGACATTGACGATCTCATACGAAAGGAGGACACCCGCTCCGCTCTCTATGTCGCCGCACCCTCTCCCAAACCCAAGTAGGTCGTTGACTCGGTGGTCGAGTCAGGCCCTCTATCCAGTAGGAAGACGAGGAGGTTATCAGGGCCGTCGTCGCCGGCACGACTCCATCCTCTCCGTTGAATCGAAGCTCCGGGACTGCCGCCGTGGCGACGCTGTCAGAAGGGAGGCCTTGCAGAGGATCACCGACAAGTCCCTCGATGGGCTACCTTTGGATGGCTTCAATTACGATTCCATTCTGGGGTAGTGCTGCAAGTTACCCGTTGGTTACATTTAGATCCCTGTGGGCATCGCCAGACCGCTGTTCCTTGAGGGCAGGGAATATTCTGTCCCCATGGCCACGACTGCAATTTGCTGGCCAGCACCAACAGCGAATGTAAGCTTACCTACGCCTTTGGTGGTGCCACCAGCATTCTCCTTAAAGACGGCATGACTAGGCCTCTCATCGTGAGGTTCGGCACCATCAGAACCGCTGCCAATTTAAAATTCTTCCTGAATTTGTTTGATTGGGATAGTTGTTGGTGAAAACTGGTGATGAGTTGAATTGTGATGTGGCTACTTTGAGTATGATGGAGCAGTGGGGTGGTGAAGACAGATTGCTTGCCGTGATATTGGTGATAGCGACGATTCGGGGGCTTTGTATGCACGTGTTTGTGAATCTGTGTACAAATATTGGGGTGGAATTTTTTAGAACAAATTGACTGGTTCTGCAGTGGTTGTGATGTTAGGGTGGGACAGGGATTGCGAGAGAGGATATAGGAAATATGAAGAATGAGAGGTTGGTATTGTCATCTTTAAAATACGGTATTGCCACATCAGTGGAAACCGTTAGTTAGGGTCACAGAACCCTAATGGTGGGCACATTTGATACCAAATTTTCACATTTTGGATATAAGTGCAAAATTTTGAAACCTACGTCTTTGACCGTAATTTACCCCTAAACTCAAGGATATAATTGATATTATCCCCAACTTAAATGACAAGAACTTTGATAGTCTCATTTCTCATGTAGCTTTTTTTTTTGGGTAATAATAAAATGACATTATGATAAAGATTTACGTTATTTTTGATACACGGCCATACATACAAATAACATAATAGATCACGACATATCCATGATTGTCGTTTATCAAGTAACACTACAAGAAAACTTAGTTGTAACGACGCCTATAAAGGGACGCTTTAGAAAAAGCGTCCTAAAAAGTCCGTTATAAGACGCTACGATAAAAGCGTCCTTATTTCTTATGCATAATAGGACGCTTTGCAGCGCCCTAATTGTTCGCCCTATAAAGGTCCTCCTAGGAAGGTCCGTCTCTTGCGTGTTTACACTAAATAAATCCCCAAATTCCCTTATCTTCCTTTTCATTCCATCTGACCACCATCTCTCCTTCTAAAGCTGAAATCCAATGTCCCCTACACTCCAACTGGGCAAATCTGGGCAAATCTGAGTTCTATTTCAATGGGTTACGTTCTTTCTTCTGCCCCCATCTCTTTTTCTTTCCAACTCTCGCGTCTATGCCGTGAATCTGCCACAAGAACCACCACCATTTTGGTGGTAGAACCAGTGGTACAAGCACCCACCATCATCAGGTTCGACTCTCTCTCTCTCTCTCTCTCTCTCTCTCCCCTCCTTCCTCTCTCTTCTCCATTCTCTTTCTGAATTTCTCCTCTCTTTTCTAGATCTGAAGTCTCAAAGCTTATCTCAAACGAATCTTCAATTTGCTTTAGGATTAAACATACTTTGGGATTCATCTAATCAGGTAATTTCTTTCACCCAAGCAACGATTAATGTAGTTAATTGATTGTTTTTATGATGTTTAGTAGTAAGTGAAGTTGTTGTGTTGATTCTCTTAAAAGTGGGTTAGCGTGTCATTATATTTGAGATTGCCAAGTAGCGTAAATTATAAGCCCAGATTTCACAATATAGCTGTACTGTACCCTACATATAGCAGTTAGTAAATCATGATTTATTGGTCCAACTAGAACTTGGTGGAGAGATGAGGTGCAACTTGCAAGATGAGTCGGCCATCAATATAATGCAGGCAGTTGTGTGAGAATGTGATTCTCCTCCTATACTTGTGTACTCTTAGCGTATTTTTTTTTAAACGCATAGATCTAAAAGATGCCTCCTTGTTGAGAAAATTTTCATAAGAGTGTAAATAAAAAAGTGTTACTTGGCTAGACAGTGGTGCAAATTGTTGATATTTGCTTGGCTACTAGACCTCTCAATGGAGGTTTGATCAACTTGGAAGAACTTTGTAAACTTCTTCAGCTATGAAGAGATGTGAGATGAATAGATGCGAGGCAAAAGATGCGATTAACTACATTAATCCTGAACTCATAGCTGTCACAGTTGTCAAATTGCGTTACCTATCATTTATGGATTCCAATTTTGCTGATCGCATATCGTTCGGGGCGGGTATCGTAAGATACAGACCAATGTTCAACTTTTCCTAACGATAATAGCTCAAGATAGTGCTCATACATGTGTGAATAGAATAGAATCTTCGTACCCAAGACTTGGTTTTCTCCATGATTTGTCATGAACACTGGAATAATATGGCATCAGAATTCGTTCCCTTTAAATCCTCTAGCAACCACATCTTGCCTATCTGGTCTTACTCTTGATTTGTTAAGCAGGTTGCACTCTGTAATAAGAAATGACCTAATTTTAAACTGATGAAGGTAAAGAATGTCACTTGTACAGCTTATTTTCTTGGAAGCTTACTTAATCAGATTTACGACCACATAGATCACAAGATCTTTCTAGCTTCTAATTTGACAAGTCGTTCTTTGATGCGAAAATCTTTTCAGGCTGGTTTGCTAGGGATTCTGTAATCTTAAATCAAGTTGGTCAGGTACTGCTGCAACTGCCTGATGCTAGTCCTGTGCGACCTACTCAAGTTTTCATTGCAGAAGATTGCTTCAAGCTTCTTAGCATTCCAAGTGATCGAGTTGCTAGAGTTCTTGTTAATGCAGTTGACAAGATTTTTGGAGGTAAATAGCTTAATCTTTCTGGTGCTCTATCTCGAGTTCAGTTAGTCAAACTAAGGTGCTAACCGTTTGTAGGAAATTCATCTACACGTTTTGTGATTGATTCATCTGGAATGGTGCGACACTAAAAAAAGTAATGGCAGCCATTAACACTTCAAATTTTCTTAGTGTGTTATCGAAACAGACTTGTCTCAAATACATATGCCTACTTGTGTTGAATTTTATATGCTCTGAGAGATTTACTTCATGCATGCTACACTGCATGTAACATTGTCAATTATGCAAACATTGGGGACTATATTACAAATGGAGTTCCAAGCTTGAAGTATTTCATGCGCAAAGAAGCTGCAAACCAGGAATATCAAGTAAATCTTTGGCAGCTCTTTCACATGCCATGCGATTGCTTCAAAGGTAACATATAACATAATGCTTGGATCATCTCATTGATGACATTCTGACTCAATTGTTCGACAGTTTTGTAAATGCCGATGGAAAGTTGAGCAGAGATTTTGCAGTCCATGATGGTGCTTTGCGAGATTTGGAGTAATCATCATTCAATGATATCCTAGCATTCTTAAGTGTATCCTTGGAACAATATTGTCTTCTCCAAATAGATATTTGAACTTGCTCACTTGTCTATATGATTGAGAAGAAACTTGGTATTGTATGTGCTTATAACATGAGTTGTACTTTTTTACAAGTGAAATAACATAATTTTGTGGATATTAGAGTGATAAGTTTTTGTATTTTGAAATGATTTACTGTTAGCTCATTTGTTGAATACTGAAAATTGTAACTGAAAATAATTATATAAATATTTTTTTTTTCAAAAAAGATTTATCTTGGGACGCTATTAAGCGTCCTAAAAGGTCTAAAACAACGCTAGAAAGCGTCCCAATAGGGTTGGATGTGGTTCAATTTATAGGACGCTTATTTGCGCCTCATTAAGCCTTACCCTTATTGAGGCGCTTGTGTGCGTTGTAATAACTTATTGTGACGGCCTCTAATGGGGCGGCGTTACGACGCTATCCAAAGCGCCTTTACATCAAAAGCGTCCTTATATGATACCTGTAAGGACGCTAAGAGGCGTCCTTACAACCCAAGTTTGTTGTAGTGTAAATTATCCTGCACCCAATTACAAAAGGATTGGCATTATCTGTCTGTTTGACACGTGAGTTTAGTGATTAGGCAACCATGTACCTAGTCTCGGTGGACCTTCTTACGGGCATGGCATGGCAAGTAAAAATAGCTAGAAAACTTGCTTCCTTCGTTTGAGTTATAAATGCCATGTCAATACAAAAGTGATAGAAGTCCGACACTATATAGAAAATGCCATATAAAACGGATGTCACAATCTCCATAATAACCTTAGTGTTGGACAAAATTAGTTAGAATACTAGTACTTATCAAATATACTCTAGAACCCATGTAGTAGCATTTAGAACTTGGACCGACAGATAATCGGAAGCACATAGAAGGAGGCAGCTGATCCACATCTAACACCGCGAAAATAGGTGAGTTCAAGGCCTGCTGTATTAGCTTTTTTCTGTTGGAGTAGCAAGAAATCACAACAGCATGGTTCAAAGCTGAAGTGTATCACATGCCGTGATAAACTCCCTAAAAAGCTTTTTTTGGACAAGATAAGTTAAAAAAAAAAATTTGGAAAAGCACTAATGAAATTTACATTAAGAGTTATATTACAGGGGTCCTACAAGGCAAAACTCCCCCACACATATCAAAAGCAAAAAGGAGTAGTATACAAAAGCATGGCTTTAGCTAGAGATAGGCTAGAATCCGCTACAAGGTTAGCCTCGCGGTAACGAAAAGCAAGCTGTACAATCGGACGTTGGTGGAGCAGAGCCAGGCAGTCGTAGCGTCATTTGTTGCGTGTGGTAGACCTGAGAAGACAGTTCAAAGCAACAAGTGAATCAGATTCTATAATAACATGAGTTAACTCGAGGTCATGGATAACGCTGAGCGCCCGACGAACGGCTAACAGTTCTGCATAACATTACTAGCAGAGCCAACGTGGATAGAAAAACCACCCAGGACGTTACCCCAATGGTTGCGTAGAATATCTCTTATACCAACCGTGCTCGGATTACCAGCAGATGCACCATCTAAATTAAATTGAGATTCGTGGGGAGAGGTGGGACCCAACCAATGTGGATGAGAGAGCCGGGGGGGTTTGGAAAAGGGCGCATAGCTGAGGAATGAGTGAGAAAGTTATGAGCATGTAGTTTAGCAAAGTGTAGGATGGCATGGTACTTAATCAGCTGATGGCAAAAATAATATTGTTGCGTGCAAGCCAGGCATGCCACAGAATGAAAAGAGCATCATTCAGAGTACAACCAGTTCCTAATGGAGCAGAAAGGTGGGCCAAGAGTCGAAGTGTTTGAACAAGATTGTAGGTTAACAAGTGGAGAGCAAAGAGAGCTTCCTATAGTGGCTGAAAATGAGGGCAAGTGATGAAAAAATGAGCCGAGTCGTCAATTGCAGCCAAGCACAAAAAGCATTGTAGGCGCTGAGTGGTCGTGGAAAAGGTTGGCACTGATGGGCAATCGGTCTTGGAATAGATGCCACAGAAAGATCTGGATTTTAGGCAGAAAGAGCAATTTCCAAAGACCATGCCAAGGTAGTGAGGGCCGGTAGGGCCTACCTTGCTGGGAACGTAAGAAGGTGTAGGCTGACTTAATAGTGAATCCCCCATGCTCAGTATATTCCCATAGTAGACGATCATGTTGTGGGCAAAAAGGAAGGGGTAAGCCGCGTATGGAAGACATAATATGAGTGGGAGGAAGTTTTCAACCTGCCGCAAGGTTCCATTCATGTTGGAGGGTAATAAGAGAGTTAACATGAATATCAAGAAGGGTAGCTTGAAGGTGCGACGGTACAATATCGTGGAGGGGGTAGTCGGACACCCAAGCGTTGTTCCAAACGTGAACTGAATGGCCATTCCCAATTTGCCATCGAAGACCTTGTCTTAGGTGTCAGATACGTTCAACCAGAGTGCACAATGCCCAAGAAATATAAGTGTTGACAGGAGCATCGAAGAGGGAGGAATGAAGAAAGTATTTAGCTTTTAAAAACACGAGCCCAAAGAGTATCAGGGGATTGTAAGAGAGGCCAGACCAACTTCATAAGAAAAACTTGGTTTAGCGTGGGCAATTCGTTAACACCAAGCCCTTCATCAGCTGGTGGCTGGCAAATATTGTTCATTTGATCAGGGCTGGGGGTGGATGACCGTTACAAGCCCCCTAAAAGAACCGACATATATGATGTTTGAAGGCAGGTAGCCTGCGGTACTGGGTAGGTTTTCATAAGATAGTTTGGAGCAGCAGAAAGCATAAATGTAATTAAAGTGTCGCGGCCAACGTAAGACATGAAGCACCCTTCCCAGGACTGGATGCATTGGGTAAGTTTGTTAGTGGCGGCCTAAAAAGTGGCGCGATTAACACGCCCTGTGATGACGGGCAGGCCAAGATACTTATCATGCCGAGAGGTGTGGGGATTTTGAAAAATCTGTGCATTGCGTCGGGTACGAGGTAGGTTAGTAGAGAATAATAAAGAATATTTTTGAAAATTAATCGGTGGGCTCGCTGCCGCGCTAAACTCATTAAGGAGGGACGAGGCACGTCGAGCGAAAACATAGTCCACGCGTAAGAAGAAGTAGTAGTCATCCACGAAGCACATTATAGGAATAGCTGGTCCATTAGGACTAGATTTGAGTAGATTGAGATATCGATCTTGATGTGCTAGGTGGGTAAAGCGAATTAGCATATCGATACAAAGGATAAACAAATACGGCGAAAGGGAATCCCTTTGCCTAATGCCGCGCTCAGGGGAAATAGAGGGATTGGACCGATCATTAATGAACAGTTGAAGTGACGGGGTAGTAACACATTTCATGATAAAATAGATTCAGGCGGAGGGAAAGCCAAATTTATGCAAGGTTTATTGGAAGGGTTAATAGCGAAAATATACCCTCACATATGGCACGTTTGCAAATTATATCTCAGACCTTTCAAAATAGCTTTTTTATCCACCAAACTATGGCTAACGTTGCAAACGTTTACCTTCCGTCCAACTTTTTGGAAAAAACTAGGGTTTGCAAAGTTATCCCCCAACATATTGAGGGCATATTGGTAAAATTGCCTAGGCATATTTTAGAGGGAAAGATTGCGGGGATGTCTAGTCATCTTGTGTAAATTACGAAATAGGAATATTCAAAGTATTCATATTATACCTTAACGTATAAGATTTCCAAATCAAAATTTGAAAATTACCAAAGATTGAATTTGAAAATATGAAATTTTGAAAATATTAACATTTTGTTAACAGAAAATATGAAAATATTATACCTTAACATTCAACTTTTATTAATGGAAAATATGAAATTTTGTTAAGGTATAATATTTTCTTAATTTTTAGAAAATATTATACCTTAACATTTTGTTAACGAAAAATATGAAATTCATATTTGAAAATTCAGAAATTTTCATATTAACATTTTGTTAACGGACAATATGAAATTTCATATTAACATATTTGAAAATATGAAAGTTGTTGTTAGAATTTTGCCTTTTAAATTCTAATTTTCAAATATGAAAATTTCATATTAGAATATTTAAAAGGCAATATGAAAATTTCATATTCTAATATGAAAGTTCATATTCTAATATGAAATTCTAATATGAAATTACATATTCTAATTTGAAAATTCAGAAAATTTGAAAATATTAACATTTTGTTAACGGAAAATTTGAAAATATTAAAAATATTAACATGCATAATTTCATATTTTGAAAATATTAACATTTTGTTAAGGTATTTTCAAATTCATATTTTCATATAATATTATACCTTAATGTATAATATTTTCAACTTCAAATTTTCAAATATGAATTTGAAAAAATGAAAATATGAATTTGAATTTTCAAATTCCGAAAATGTGTAAATTTTCAAATTTTCATATCTGAATTTTCTAAATTTTTTTCAAATTTTAAAATTCAAAATTCAAAATTCAAAATTCATAATAAATCTGTGTAAATTACCAAAATTTTCAAAACTAGGGTTTGCAAAATTATACCTTAACATTTTGTTAATGTTGTATTTTTATACCCTGACAAAAAGTGACCTGACCAAAATATCATCGTAGTTAACGGAAAAACTAACAGGGTGTGGGCACCAGAATCGTGCCATAGTTTGGTGGATAAAAAAGCTATTTTGAAAGGTCTGAGATATAATTTGCAAACATGCCATATGTGAGGGTATATTTTTGCTATTAACCCTTATTGGAATGACCATTCCCATCTGTCATACACTTTGGTGAGGTCAATTTGACAACGATAGATTTAGAGCGACCACGCTTGTTGTGGAATGAATGGATAGTTCATGAGCAAATGCATTTTGAAAAGGAGAAATGAGATGAGCTAGAAACGGTTGCATGCGACGCACCATAATGGAAGTGATGACTTTGTAGATAATATTGCACAAGCTTAGAGGCCGAAAGTGTTCAAGGCTGAGTGGGTTCTCACATTTCGGGATAAGGGTAATAAGTGTGTCACTAAGTTTACGTAAAAGGCGTCTAGAGTGAAAAAAATGCTTGGGTAGTCTTAATAACTGACCACTTTATCGTCGCCTGGTGTGTTTTGTGGAAATGTTCGTTGAGGCCGTCATGATCTAGGGCTTTAATTTATGGGAGTTAAGTTGGAAAATGATGGACACAATTTCCAGGACCTGAACAAGTTTCAAATGAGGATTTGACACTCTCAAAAAGTTGAGGTAGGTCGAGGTACTAGCTCATACCAACTGTTCGAGGTGGATCAAGCAGAAGTGAAGATAGCTGGAAAGCGCTAATTGAAGGCGTCTCCGATATGTGCTGGTTGATATTCTAGGAATGCAATTATGATTGGTTTTTGTATCTTTATCAACGTTTTGGTTCACTGTTGATGCAGAAATCCCACTATACATTTAGGCATAAAATCCCTGTCAGATCCATGTCTCGAGTTGTGCCCTCGGGCACCTTTTGTGTCAATTTATCTCTTGGAATATGTTCAGTGCTTTCTCATGTTGCCAATATAATTAGCTGGTTAATTTGACTTGATGTAGTGTGCATGTAATTTGACTTAGCTGGGTAATTTGACTTGATGTAGTGTGCATGTATCTTGACTTTGACTTGATGTAGTGTTAGTTGTACACCGTTGCTCTTTGTGGCGTAGACCGAAGGCTCATCACTCCCTTACTGGGAATAACTAAACCCACAACTTGATTAAACACGAACTGTAAACATGTTCTAGTCCGACTAACCATGCATTACAGATTTGTGATATATACGAGCTTGTTATCACTTATATTACACTTTTGCTAACTCTATCATTTGAGAATCGTAACGAGATGTATACGTTGTTACGCATCATATATGGAACATCTCGAATCTCATGCCACATATATAGATTTGTTGAATTCCTAATTTTCTTGTACACGCTTGCTAAAAGTAATAAATGTACACCAATTAACTGCATGCAATTGATGCATTATGTAACTGTACAATAGAATCACTTATTGTTCCATGATGTACAATCGCTTAATGCATCACAAGTATATTTCTAAGCACTCAGTATTTCACATTCCAATCATCCCACTGAGACAGAAGAAGTGAGATTACGCACATAAAAGTTTCCCACAACCATTACATTGCAGATCTCCAGCAGGAAAACTTATGATCTAGTACATTAAACGGGAAACAAGAAGAAGGTAAAAGACATACAGATACTATAAGTACACAGAATCCCATAATCAGTCCATCACAAGCTCTCGTGACTCTGAAACCTGCATGCCCCTTTAGGGCATTTCTTCTCTCTTCTTTCGGTATCAGAGACCAGAGCTGGAAGCTTGAAACAGCACTGTACGAAAATCCGAAGAAAGGTGATGGTAATGCTGCATGGTAGCGACGTAGCAAATCATGAAAGCCATAAATCGTCACCCTTCTGAAGAAGACAATAATGGCGCACTCTGACGGGAGAAAGAGAGAGACCAGAGTTACACTAGAAAACAAACTCAAACTGGGTGTTTGCTTCCAAACCGGATCAAACAAGTCCACATTTCTATGTTAAGTTTTGATATAAGGTTTCCCTCCCCACGAAAAAGATCCTTCACTGTTTCTTCCCCTTTCTAACAACTCTCTCTCTCTCGCCCCCCATTATGCACAACCAAACAAAACCCAACATAACTTGGACCCCTACCAACAACACTCCACTTTCTCTCTCATGTGTATATCATCCTATTTCATGAGTCGTAAGAAAGATACCACCATGTAGTACAAGATATTTTGACAAGAAACACACGAGAGATTCTTAACTTGGGAGGAACAGCAACTCTACCGTTGCTGACATCCAATGAGGAGACGCTCAACCCGAAATGCGTTCTACAGTGAATGTAGTTACACATGTATACATATGCGCACGTATGTGATCGTACGTTGTTCTCTCGTTGGCCGTTACTATTACTATCGGATCGGATTGTTTTCTCCCTAATCTATAAAATAGACATGTATGGTTAGGTAGAGGAGAACCATAACTCTTGTCAGTGGTGAAATCTATTGCAAAACCAACACAACCCAAAACATGGTTTCCAATGCATGCATGTAGAGAAGCCATATTTCAGCCAAAGGGATAAAATAATCTCCCCTTGTTAGCTATAACCATTATCATGTGGTGGTTCTTTCCCATATAAGAACCACTCTAACAAGACATAAACACACCTCAAAAGAAAAGAAGAAAAGAAAATCCCACACCCAAAAGGAAGAAAAGAAAAAAAATATCAGTAGACTTAGAGAGACCTATGTTCAAGGATATTGATATTGGTTGTTCTTTGTCTCTTAACACTCCCAGAAGAGGATTCATCACCATTTGTTTTCTCCATCACGGCTTTAAGCGCTTCCTGTATTGAACTTATCGAGTATTGTTGTTGTTGCAGCTCTTGTTGGTCACAATCTTCTTCACCGGTGATGAACAAAACATTCTTCACACGTCCCCCAAGTGTGGTTATTTCAGCTTTTAGAGTCCTCAATCTTAGGGCTTTCAAGGTCTTGATTAGGTCAGGCAAGAGGTCGGACCTGTCCTCACAACACAGTGAAGCCTTGATCACGAGCCTACCATCCTCGTCGGCTTCGTTATATACCGTTAGTTCATCGGTCTCAGTTGGGACCGGACTCGATTCTGCTATCAGAGATGTTTGGCGTTTGAGCTCCTTGACATGTTGTATGACTTCAGCTAGTAATGAAGCTTTGTCCGTCTGAATTGAACCACAAGCAATAACAACTTATAAGTTTTAGTAAATATCCTCACAAGATTTATGGTGTGGTTGGTCAAGTAATTAATCAAATAAGCATACTAGAAAAATAAAACGGGATACCAAATACACATTTTACTCATTAGTTCGAAAACTATTTCTCCTCATGCACAAGATTATAATGAGGTACTCATAAGCCGCATGTATACATCTAACGAAAGAGTTAGAGAAATGGCAAGCTCATGAAAGAACTCTGGCCAAATATAACAACGCATATTAAAGTTTTAAGTTTAAGCCTACATTTAATAGAAAGTATTTTATCCTCCAAATTATTAAAAAAATATCTGTTTAGAGTAATTTTTTTTTATGGATATATAGTAAGGTAGTTATCCTTGTGTGGAAAGAAGAGAATATGGGTTAGGAGAGCATTGCTAGTTTGATGATTCGAACTAGAAAGTTTCTTAGTGTTGGTAATGGTGGGGATTGAGGAGGCCATAGGCATGGGGGTATGTCCGTAGAGTGACTGACAAGGTTGCTCTTTTGTCTGCCTTTCTTTCTTTCTTTCTTTTCATTCTCCAACTCATTTTGACTGCAAAATCCGGCAAGAATTTTCCATGAGAAGCTTTTCAACTGCTTAATGGTTCCTCTTTATCATATCAACCGAGCGACATTTTCTCCTCTACCCTTTTTCATTTTTCCTCCTCGGAACTCCCACAACACTCAGAAGAACAAGTCCAACTATATATAGAACGATAAAACAAACATATAAGAATAGATTAATCCAAAGCATTAGAATATATGATGGGCAAACTAGAAAATAGAAAGCATATATAACACTACAACTTTGCGTCGCTTGTTGAGACCTAAATATATACGCTTAATTAGTGCCAAACCTGGATGCTAGTTTGCTAACCAGCATGGATCAAAATGTTGTCTTGAGGATCTGCGTTTCTTATGGAAAACAAAGAAATGTTTCAAGGAACCGAAGTTTCGATCATTTTGGTCATCTTTCATTGTTCTAGAGAAGAAGACTGAGAGGAAAATTTATCTACCTTTCGGTTCGTTTGTCTTCGTAACACAAACCTTTTAAGTCTGTTTCAGGTTTGAAACTTTAACATACGCTGGTTAGGTGCCATTTCACTGGGTGATGTAAGAGCAAAAACAAGAGCGTGGGAGCATATTTTAGGTTAGTATGAGGCGCACCAACATAAACAATATACATGCTGTTGCACCATGATATTAATGGAACTATATAAAGTGAAAGAAATTGTGAAGATTGTTAGTTTGTGAGGTGACTTACTTTGGTAGTGCTAGGAAGTAAGCTGCGCAACTTTGCAAGATGATTGTTGATCCTCTCTCTTCTTCTCCTCTCAGCTTCACTGTGGCTTTTGGAAGCTGCAAGAGCCTTAGCATCCATGATTTCTTGAGCAGACATCTTACCCATTTCCGCTTGGAGCCCAAATGGAACCGAACCGGGTTGAACCACTTGACCAAGAAGCGTGTCAGATATGAGCCTGAGGTGGTGGTGGTCTGATGACGATGAACCGCCCTCATAAGCAGAAAAGTGTACACCGGACGGTCTTCTGTTGAACAAACCGGACCCATAGGGTGATGGGTGTGGATGTGGAGGGAGGAGGAAGGGATTTTCATGGTCTCGAACCGGGTTCGTTTGGAAGTGAACCGGGTTGAAGGATTGAACCGGAGGGATACTCCATGGCAAGATTGGAGAGACTTCTGGAAAAATCATTCCTGCCCTATTCCCACCACCTCCACCTATATAAACATCACCGTTTTGTGGCTGCATCTCCTGATGGTGGTTGTTTTGAAGAAGTAATTGTTCTTGAAAACCCTGAAATGTGTTTATAGTTTCAGAACATTCTCCTTGATCTTCTTCCTTAAATCCACACATATACCCACCTTATCTCTCTTTATTTACAAGTATCTTTGTGCCTGTGTGTGTGTGTAACTTCAAAGCTACAAAACAAGCTTGAGATTCAAGAACTTTAGGCCAGTTTCATGATCAGCACATATTTGTTTCACAAAAAGATGAAAAGGGGAGGGAATATAGAGAAAGGGATCAAAGGCTTGGATTATATACTTGGGCAAAAGGGATGTTAAGGAAAAGAAAGAAAACCAAAAAGCCAGGAAGTAAAGACACACCTTAGAATTGATATTCCTCTTTGGATCGGAGGATTCGATTTGGACCCTCACCTCTACAAAACTTGGTAGGTTTTCTCTCTGCCACAGCCTTTGTGGTTTCTGAGGGTGATGACTCCTTTTTTATGCTAAACCATCAAGTAGGAAAGGCTTTATTTCCTTTTGCTTGGCTGATCTTATGCTTTGTTGGTATCTTTTTGGCTTGTTTTTTTCTGGGCCACTTCACCCCACTCGCAAGTCCTAACATATATATAGGGGTGTGCAAGTACTGCTAGTCTCCTTTACTTTCTTCTTACGGCATTCTTTTTTCTCTCTCACTATCCATTTCTGTAGCTATCACACCTCTGACTCTTGTTTGTAATTATTTTACATATATTTATCGTGTTATACAGTAATAGAAGTCTTGCACATATTCTTTTTATTAGAAACCTCCACGAAGTCATTAATTTAAATGGTACAGAAAATTGTTAATTTGAAGAGTTCAATCTTATGGTTGACGCCAATTCTTGTTGAATGACAAAAGATTGGTTGTCAAATGTTTATGTTGTCACTTAAGATACTAATAAAACTAGTTATCCTTTGCTAAAATTAAACTACGGCCGCGTGCTCTTGAGGGCTTTTATGCATCAAAGAGGATCTGTCATCAACCACACTAGCAACCCATCACTCAAACCAAGTGCAAGAAAAGTGAGGTCGAAGAATGAAATCTATTTGGACTAGCTAGGTGCACGTAGTTATAGCTCAGGCACTTGCTAATATCTATCAAACGATTATTCGTCTAAACGTATTACATGTTTAAATGTGTAACAATGTAAGACCCTCCGTCTAAGAAATACTCTATGTACAAATGCAGACTACGAGATGCACTTTACGTTGCTTTGTAATTGGTTCAAAGTGTATAATTACACTTTCTCAGTGCTGCTGCGGCAGAGGGGAGAGAGAGAGAGAAGAGAAACGGGGGGAAACACAAGCACAACACAGTGAACACACAACACACAGATTGTCGACCGACCAAAGACAATAATAAAGTAGATATAGATAGACAGAGAGGTAGAAATGTGTGTGTGTGAGATGTATCATGCAGTATCATGATAAAAAGGGCTAGTTGGCCTTCAATTGGTGCCTTGGTCAAGCCCCACGTTCTTCCGTGTATCTCTCTCCTCTCCCTATTTCCACGCCAACCCTTTCAGTTTCCCCAAGACCCCATGTAATCATTGTGTCTTGGAACACACTCCTCTCCTTCCCCCACCCCCAACCCCCCCTCCGTAGATATGCTACTGCTACATAGCCTGTATAATGAAGTTCCTCGGTTTCAGTAGCTTTTATTCGTGAACATTACTGATCCTTTTGGAAATTAAAACCACTTGGATGGAATATTGAGGCTAGGGGCAGCCCTTACTAGTCTTGGACAGTGAAGAAGATGGTTTTCAAGAAATTCTTCCCCTTGTTGGACAACATTGTCTTTCGAACAACATTTTAAATGATTCCCAACGTTAACTGCTGAATGCATGCAAGCAACAGCTGATCCATTAATGTTTTGTTTGGATTTTAATTCGTACGTTCCTTCCTGATTTGAGTTTCTCCTTTTAGAGCCGAAACATTTGATGGACAGACTCTTTGGCAATGCATAGTATAGTTTTATAAAAGGGGACTCATATTTGGGGAAAGAAAATACTCCGATAACAAAGAGGGATTGGAGTAATAAGATGGATTGAAGTAATTGTTTTGTTTTCTTTTTCAGTCAAAAAGTGATACGGTTAAAGCACGCTCGATCTATATTATTATACTTGCTTTTGTAGCAAGTGTATGGTTTATATGGTATTAGAGCTGGTTTACATGGTATTAGACGTGATATCTTGTTGAGTATATTGTTGAAAGAAGTCGTTGCAAATTACAAAAAATTATTTCTCACTTTTCACAAGATCATGAGGGATAGCATCATTTTTTCACAAATAGCTCTACGCGCAAGCAACCTTCATTATAGTGCTATTTTCAGTTGAATGAATGAGCTTACATGATTCATTCAGTTTAGGGTCTAACGAAAAAAAGATATCACACCAAATGGCATTTTGTATGATTGTTAACATGCCTTCAACAACACCACCAACAACAAACTTTCAGTAAATTTTGGAATGTAAGCGTCACAGTGGTTCTCATCTCTACCCAAGTTAGCTTTCTAACTGGTTGGTTCTTACTTGGTTTTCATTTCATTGAGTTTGGTTATTTGAATCGTTTGTCCTGTCATTATAAACTCTACAAGACAATTGCTGTGAAAATTCCTAGGAAGGCCTTTCCTGCAGTTTGATTGATTTTACAGTACCACTTTTTACCTCATTACTTTATGGAAACATATCTAAAGCTTAAAGTAATTTGCTAACCAGAAACATCCCTTAGTTGGTTGGTAAATTTTGTCCTTTAAAAGGCCAAAGCGCAATTAAAAGGTTGATATCTCATGTCACTACTATGATCAGCAAAGAAGCCCTATTTCTCCTGTCATTGTTGGATGGTTGGACCGAGAGAGCTCTCAAAAGACTTTCTAACCATTATTTGTTTTCGTAAATACACAGGTAAAAGGTTAAAAAGAAAAAAAAGAAGAAGAAGATCGGGAATATCTGCACAGTGAAAGGGAAGTACTTATTGCTCAAACACCTTGACCAGCATGGTCAGGGTAATTACACAGTTAATAAGAAACTTGGCTGACAAAAGCTAAAACATGAATGATCATCCCTACTAACCCTTCTTCCTTATACTGATGCCATATATGTCCTAATAAACGCACCAAACCATTTAGCAATTGATTATGATGTGAGATACCGAAATGAAAATGTGAGACACTATCAAGTGCTAATAGATCCCAACTTTCCTTGTGATTTATGCAAGTAATATGTTATGACAAACCACGAGTTAGAGCTATATATATAAACATGACCATGCATGCAAAGAGCAGTGACAAAACTAAACAAACGAGAACACTATACTCTATACATACGGTGCCCAATTGGCTCGAAAGTATCTGCCACGGGCAAAGAGTAAGGAGAATTCGATCTCCTAAAAGCCAGTGACTTGTACAAAGAAATCTGTAGCGGCTCACAACAGTTAAAATGAACTAAATACCCGCTGACAGAAGCCTAAACCTATGTTTTGTATAATTAAGTCTCGGATAAACTTCCATTGGACCGCATTATGCCGCCCACCATCGTGTTGAAAGGCACATCACTGGGTACAAAATTTGGATACATTGTATTTCTCACAGGAACGAATACGACCCAAGAAGACTAAAGCACCCAACAAGCTCATCCCAATGTCTCCCCTAGTGCACCCTGCTCCTACCCTTTTGTGTGGTACAAGACCTTTTCTTTTACTGTTAACCCTCTGCAGTACTATTTTCTTTGGGCATGGAAGCTTAGAGAAGGGGTTTTGGACCCTTTTGGGTGGTCACACGCATGGCTACTTTGGTCCCCATTTCCAAACCTTTTTTGCTACTACGTGTTATTTTAATCTCTTATTCAAATGTTGATGATAGCTGCACCACCACTACTACCATAACCCCATGAGGACCCTTTCTTTTGTGGGGTTTATCATGACATCAGTGCCATGCTGTCATGACGTTTTCTCCCCCAAGTACAAGTGCTTATAACTTATGCACACAAAGCCTTTGGAGGAGCAATTTATTTAAAACAAGTGGCCTATAAGCACCTTTTCACATATATATTATTATTATGATAATAAAATTGAAGTCCTTGCTTTTGTACTACCATGTCCATGGGTGGCCAAAAGCCACGAAAGGTATAGGTTTTTCTTCATAAATATGCAAAAAAATATGATGCAAAGTATACCCCCCCGCTGTTAAGTTTGTTATGGGGATAGTTTTTCTTTATTTCTGGTTGAAATTGAAATGTCTGATCATCAATCAATATTATAATTAATTTCATCTGAAATATCAAATAACCCTAATCATGAAATAAAGATAATTAATTTATTTGACCATTAGTTAATGCAGATTTGGTAAAATGCTTCAAGACAAAAATAATCATAACTATGCGCAAGTAAAATGCTTCACGATGAGGACAAATACCGTACTCGGCCAGCCATTGTCTATAAGTACATACATAAGTTGATTATCTGGATTTATTAATTATTAGTCGCTGCAAAAGTATATTAGTGACACCTTTTAAGGGCACTCAAAAAGCGTTTCATCTAATCCAAATATTTCCTGGTAAATTTGGAAAAATCCTTAATTAGATGGATACATTTATGTTCTCCGACCAGAGGAAGAGTTTTTGGTCTCAAAATCTAGGATTGATTGGCTTAGAGGCCATTTGTGATTGATTCTTAAAAATAGATTTTGATTAAATCAGAATCAGTTTCTAGAATCAGTTTTAATCCATTTTAAGCATCATAGATTAATGGTGTGTTTGATAACGCAATTAAGCACTTAAAACTTATAGTTTTCAATGATTTTTAATTAAGTGCGTTTGATAACGCTAAATCTTGTATCACTTAAAAGATTAATTCCTACCAAAAATAGTCTAAAATTTTAAGTCAGGGTGGACTTACTTAATATTGATCACTTAATTCTAAACGAGATGGTTAAAAATTATTTAACATATTTTTACATAAAAAAATATCTGCCACCATGATGCCGCCTCAATTAATTTGCTGGTAACACCGCTTCCACCACAATACAACCACCACCACCACCACCACAATTACCACGACCTAGCCACTATCACCACAACCATAAGGACATCGCCACCTCCACCATACCGTCGTTGTTGTTAGGGCTGTCAATGAATCGAGCTGTTCACGAACGGCTCGTGGTTCGTTCTCTCTAAAACTCGTTCGCGTTCGTTCATATAATAAACGAACAGAACATTAACAAGTTTATAGAGCTCGTTTATTAAACGAGCCGAACATGAACACACCAAAATGTTCACAAACATGTTCGCGAACAGCTTATTTAAATAATAAATTAATTAAAATATATTTAAAAAAATTAACATTTACATAAACCATCTAAATTAATGCTTAAAAATGAAAGCCCTAATGTCAATTGGCCCAAAACCCCAAGGCCATGGGAATAGCCCAATATGTAAAGCCCAATCTGTGAAGCCTACCTAACCCTAACTATATAAATAAAAACCTAAACCTAAACATACACAAATCACTCACATGACAGAGCAGCCGTCTGCTCCCCGCCTCCCTCTCTCGTCTCTCACACACACACAAACAAAAACACACACAAGCCTCACTGAGTCACTGATCACACAATGGAGCCCTTCTCTACCCCTCCACACACGCTCACAGGGACGTCGTCTACGATGCCGGTAATCTCATCGCCTCTACGACGCTATCATTGCCTCTCTCCCCCTCTACGATGCCATCATCGTCTGTCATCGACATCGAACCGTCGCCGGCGCATGCATCTGTCGGTTTCTACATTTTCATCGTCAGCCAATCAAGATCTTCAAGATTTCTTTTGTAATTTTTTTGATTCTGCATCCATCTTGTATCTTCTGTAATATGGTTTTGATTCATTTTAGTTTGATTAAATTGAAGGAGTTCAGATTTTTTTGCGAATTGAGGGATGCGTTGGCAATTGACACGAACACAAGCCGAGTTTTGGAACTCGAGTTCGACTCGTTTTGTTAAACGAGCTGAGCGAGTCGAGCCCGAGTTTTACAGTCACGAACTCGAGCCGAGTTCGAACATTGATTTTTTTTCTTTTGACGAACACGAGCCGAGCTCGAACATAGCAAAAGTTAAACGAACCGAGTTCGAACACACCCATGTTCGGCTCGAACTCGGTTCGTATACAGCCCTAGTTGTTGTCACCACATTCATTTTCGTCAAAATCATCTAAAGATCCACCAAACTACAATCACTCACCGCCATGTCACTGTCTATCGCTATCATCACAATTATCAACACCACGTCTTCACGCTCCATTACCACCACCATTTTGTCTCCGCCGCTACCACTACTACTCCATCGTCACTATCACCACCACCACCAACACGATTTTAACCTCCCCCCCCCAAAGTTATAAAGTACATAAACAAATGCATAATTTTGGTAAAATGGATAAATTTGTAAATAAACAATTTTCAGGCATCTACTTTTGGTTTACCAAACAGGTTAACTTATTTTTCAGTAAAAATTTAGTCGCTTAAAGTTTTCAGTTTTACAAATTCAGTGCTTAACTTTTTCAGCACTTAAATTTCAGTTTTATCAAACAGCCCCTAAAAGTTGTTGAAAGTGTTTGGATAAAAAGTGATTAAAGTAGGTTTAGTGTGGCAAAATTACCATATAGTGTTATCAAGTTGAAAAGAAGCATTTAATGTCTGTTTATATGTAAGGATATTTTTGTAATTCTCTTGGTCAAACCTGATTAAATCTTAATCCAAGAAAACGAGGATTATGAATTTAATCAATTTTGAGCACATTGGAGCAGATTTAATCAGTTTACTTTTTTTTGCCAAACACTTTATTAAAGCTGATTTAATCAGATTTGACCATTCTAGAATTAATCCCAAATACCCTCTTAGTTGTGGAGGTAGCATCATAAGATTTCTGATTACACTGCCCTTTATAACAGGCGTAGCAACCGCGTCACTGCTTTAAAACTCCCTTCTAGCCAGTGGCTCAACTAACCTAATTAGATGAAGAATCATATTGTCTCTAATATGAATTTGTTCCAACTGGATACGATCAGTGATTAGCCCTTAGTCCGTAGGTTATATAGTCTTAGCGTAGTGCAAACCAGTGATTTGGATGCTATTTGTGCAATCGCTAGTCTTTTGGAGGTCAAAAATGCGTTTTGGCAGTTAAAGCCAAAAAAAAGCACCAGGTGCCGGTGGCTTCCATGCAATTTTCTTCTTAAAATATTGGAAAAATGTCGAGCATCATATCCACAAATTTGCTCTCCAGATTTTTAGACATAATCTCTTTCTTGAGGTTAACAAAACCATTATCAACCTTATTCTTAAAATTCAATCTCCAAATTATGACTCAATTTAGACCCTTTGGGCTGTGTATGTGACACGCTCAATCGTCTTTGCCCCTTTTACACGGTGTTATCTATCATCTTCAGTCTAGCTTTGTTTCTAGACGTTGGGGATTCGACAATGTGGTGATTGTGCAAGAAATTATCCACTGTATGCAACAACAAAAAAAGGATAAATGGGTGATATTAAGTTGATCTTGATTAGGCCTACGATTGTTTAAATTGGAATTTTTGTGCATTACTCTCGAGGCTTTTAACTTTTCCTCTCACATCGTCATGTCTTGTGTCACTTCTACCCGCCTCTCCACCTTGGTTAATGGCTCATCCACTGACCAATTCCTTCTGGCACAAGGTACAAAAAAGGGAGACTCCCTCTCACCTTACCTTTTATATTGTGTATGGACATCCTTTCTCGAAAATCGAAACCCTCGCAGAGAAGAACAAAAGAAAACCTGTTATCGTTGAGCGTGGAGGATCTCGTATATCTTACACCCTATTTACTGATGATCTTGATTTCCTTAGGACAACATCCACAACCATAAGCCCATCATATTGGACTGGAGATGTTTCTGGCCAAAGGTTAGCCTGAAAACATCTATAGTATTTTTCTCTAGTAACCGTGTGGAGGAGGATTGTACTGACTGGACTAAAATTCTCAAAATCCAACCACTTCGAATTTGTGGAAATACCTCGGTGAAACCAATAAGATAACCCTAGAGGGGGGGTGAATAGGGTTTTAAGACTACTTTAAAAAATAACAAGTCATCACTACAAACTTAGAGAAACTATGAAGAACACTTAAATAGCTTCAAATACCAAACCTCAAACACAATATCTCAAATAAGCAATTTAACAATCTCAACACAAGTATAAGACAATAATGTAAAGAGATAAGGGTTTAGAGATACTTGACGCTAGAGATTTAGATGGTTCGGCTCGAATTACCTTCAAGCGTACGTCCACCCCTTCAAGGAAGTCCCTTGAAAGGCCCTAGAATCCACTAGCTAGAAGGATCTTTCTTACTGGTCAAGATCGAACCTCTTTCAATCCCTTGATGCTATTCCCACATCAAGAACAAGCTTTGACAATCCCAAAGCTCCAAAGCTTGACAACCCTAAGCTTTGATACAAGAAACTTTAGATGAAGTAATGTGTATAAAGATTCACTCTCAAGAAGTAAACGAGTACAAGTTTAGATGAGTGTATGATGACTTATAAAAGTGTATATCTCTAAAATGTAAGCTCACAATAAATGCTCTCTTGAATTGGATGAGAAAACATTGAAAACCAAGAGAGATTGAATAATAGCTTTGAGCTTTGAGCTTTGAGTATATACAAGATAAAAGGACTTTGAATGCAATTGATGAATCAAAACTATGCCCAAAATAAGTTTATATAGTTGTGGGAATTAATATGATTGTTTGGAAGTAGGTAGGCAATTTAATGCACCAAACGGTAAATGCAATCGACTGTATTGCACCATTGCACTCGACTGTATTTCCAAAGTAGCCATTAAAAATTCAAAATTTCCAATTGCAGTCGACTGTAATAAGCTACGGGAAGTCATTGCAGTCAACTGCATTCCAGTCATTGCAGTCAACTGCATTCCAGTCATTGCAGTCGACTGCATTGGAATGCAGTCGACTATAACAACTATCTGCCCAACTTGCAGCAGACGACTATATTCCAGAAAAAGCAATTTTTCCTATTTTCAAAGTATGAAAAAGTTTATGCATGCAAGGAAAACCTATGGGCAATTTCTAGGTCACAGTCATCGATACGATTAACTCTCTATGTCTAGTTACAAAGGGAGGAATAAAAGCATTGGAAAATCCAATCGAAGTATTCCATGTTTGATACGTTCTGTTGAGTGTCTTTGATCGATTTGCTCGTCTAATTGTTCGTTTGCATGAGTATGAGATTGTACCTATTGCTTCATGAACTCAATGCATGTTAGACAACATAATCATCAAATGTTAGTTATCATTAAAATCAAATATAATTCTAGGTTAAATAACCGTAGGATTAACACTTGGTTTCTCCATATGCCAAGCTAAGCCAGAAAAGTCCAATTCAGCATGTCAGGAATCGTCTTGATGGATGGAAGGCCAAACTCTTCTCCCTCGTTAGTCACCTCTTCCATTCCCATACATGCAAACCATGTATTTTTGAGTCACTATTTGGAATGAGTTAGATCGTCTTAATCGTAATTATTTGTGGGCTTTGACAGACGATAAAAGAAAAATCCACCTTGTTTGGTTGGGACAAAGTCACATAATTAAGGAGAATAGATGGCGTATTCTTTAAAGTTTTAGCCTAAAAACATAGCGGCCTTGGATAAATTGGACTGGCACTTCCTAAAATATTCTAGGCCTGTACTTTTTCATGCAAAAATACCTTGGACCTGATAGCCAACCTATAAATAAAAAAAAATTCCCCATATACGGGTTGGTACAACAAAAGTTTAACCTGTGCTTTGTAAAAGGATACAATGAGTTAGTAGAGATGGTCGCACCATCAGTCTTCGGTTTGATAATTGGTTAGGCAACGGAACTCTTTGGCCAAAAATCCAAGGGTCCTTTCTGAGGGAGTTTAAAGCTATGATTGCGGATGCCCGCTCTTTGCATGGGGTTTAGGATTTCCACTTCTTTTCGTTTGACTTTTTTCCTAACCTAAAAAATGCAATGCACGCCATACCTTGCAAAATGTTCAATTGTGAAGCAGATTGTATATGGGCTCTTCTAAGCAACGACCTTCTCGAGTCCTAATCTGCCTACTGGTTGGTGTCAAACCGAGAATCTAATATTACAAATTCTAATTCCTCTTTATAGGTTTGGAAAATAAACTATCCTCACCGCATTAAAATTTTCTCGTGGCTAGCCTCTTTGAATCACCTTGCTAGTAAAAGCCTTCTAGCTCATAGGCATATCATTAATGATAGTTCGTGTATGGTGTATCCTTAAGAAGAGGAAGGCTCTATTCATGCATGTCCTTAGAGAATGTAGATTTGCCAAACTTGTTTGGAACTTAATTGGAATTTCCATAAGCCAAATTAATAGCTTCACTCTACAAGTTCTTAGGTGGCTTCAGAACAATTGTAGGGCCAATTGTAGGTCCTTCACCTTCCTTGGGTTTTGCTTAATTTTTCCCTTAGTTTGCCGCGAAATTTGGATACGTCGAGATAATGCCACCTTTTAAAACAGAACCGTACATTCAAGACTTGTCGTCAAAACCGTTATAGTCAAAGCTTACGAATTTTGGGTCACGGGTAACCACACCTTTATGAAAATCTTGCGTACGAAAATGTTTGGTTGGGAACTGCCCTAGTGGTTAAGCCAAGCTGAATGCTGATGGATCAGCACTTAATAATCCTGACTTGGCGGGAGCTGTTGGTTTAATCAGAAATGCAGATGAAGACTACATTGCAAGGTTCTCCATTCACATTGGAATTAAAAATAGTTTTGCCGCGAACTTGTAGAGCCTTTGAGATGGCTTGGGCTTGCCTTAGAAAAAGGCATCCATAAACTGAAGGTGAACCTGGACTCTCGATCAAGTGAATGTTGACCTGGTTACCGGTCTAAACCAAAAATCTCACAAGTTGTGTACCTCATCGACATGGGCAGTTACAAAGCATGACCAGGGGGGCCATGGCACCCCCCCCCCCCCCCCAATTTGGAAATTTGTGTTTAACTATTTTAAGTAATGGTTAATCAAGTTTAAAATATTTAGGAAAGTTGTCATTATATTGTAACATTAATGTATTATTTTATTTTATTGTGTCTTTGACTTTTTGTCTCACCGGCTATCATTTATTTTTGTTTTTCTCGTTCACTTGTTCATCTTCATTCTTTCAAATTTCAAATCTCCAGTTATAAAGAAAATATCAAAGTTAGTTCTTTTAAATTCTTGCAGTATTTTAACTTATGCGTGATTATTTTTCTCGTACAATTAATAATAATACATAATAAATCGACAATAAGAGGTACTTTTTCTATGAAAGATTAGTAATTTTTTGTTGACTAACCTTACCAATTTAAGTAAATCAGTATGAATAGTAAAGTTGTATGATTAGTAGTCAAATTAAGTAATCTATTTTGCATTTAACACATCAAATAGTAATGCGAATTCTTTTACGGTAGCCATTAATTTTTCTTATAGTTTTTTGGCACCCCCGATTAGACTTTCTGGCTCCGCCCCTGCTCATCGACGATTACAGATAGTTGATGACTCAATTTGCTGAGTTCAAAATCAGCCGAGCTCACTATGAGACTAATGGCTGCAAAGACGCTCTTGCCAATATATATACACATTCGAGCTTAAGTATAGCGACTAGTCACATTGAGCCTACGAACCATATATGATTAATCATGTCAATCTCACTATTCACTAGACTTGAGCTCGGGTACATACTATCCATATTCAAACAACCACATTTATATTTATGTCATTGGCAAATGATCCAAGATAGGATTAACCGTATAAACTGTATTGCTGCATCAACGAAACAATACAATATACGGAGTATATGATTCTAACCTTTTGGAAGATGGGTTCCAGCACTTATGCGTTATCCTATTTGGATAATGAGACCATGATGTTGCGGTGGTTGGAGACGATGGTGTAGCGGCTCTCTAAGGTGCATCTTTTATCAATGGAAGTAAGAAATGAGAGACAAAAATTTGTCATAAGGAACCAAAAGCTTTTTTTTTTTTTTTTCCAAATCAAACTTTCATTAGGATTAACATATCTTTGACACCTTGATATGCTATGTTATGACCACGATGCCCTTCCGATAAGTCAAGTGGATGGCACACTAAGACGTTCGTCCTCAAAATTGTAACGGGCAGATATTTTGTCCCAATTATTGCATTTTGAATGCGTTACATGGTTGGTTGCTTGATTTGAAAATTTAAGGGGCTATTCGTGAAAAGGGACAAATCACATGAGGGTTGAATGCATCTAGCTTAAAATTTTCATTTTCTATTAATACCACTCAAGAGGGCTTAACTTACCAAAATTAAGCCATTACCTCACAAAATTAGTTATGAATACATAGACCCTCACTCGCTGACTTGAAACGTGGATATTCAATACGAGGCTCGTGGACACAATTTTCTTTCAGCATGTACAAGATTTGTATATGTGCAATCAATTACTACAGATACTACAAAGTGTTTCATGTTGAAACAAAATAAACTACCCAGTGTTCTTGTGAGCATGACCAGCCCCATGCATTTATAGCACACGGCAAACTTGATTGAACAAAAGAAACCGACGACCATCTAAAAATTGATTGATTTGCAGAGTTAGACCTCTCAAATTATTGTGATGTATCCTGAAGTCCTACGTCAATTAATCTGAAATGTTTCTTGCTGGGTAATTGCCTCGCAAATAAGGTAGAAAAGGAGGATATTCAGAGAGTTTTTCCGAATTCAATCCTAAGTATCTCATCTTTCAAAGTGTAATTTACCATTAAACAATCATGGAAGCCTAGCATCTTTCTTGCATATGTTTGACCTGTTCAAGAAGGGTCTAAAGTGAATGCCCGCAAATATATATATAGCTCGGGCTTTGGGTTCTACCCCGACCAACCGTTAAGCATCAACTAGCACAAACATTGCTTGTCAATTAAGTCATAAAGTGGAAAGGTGATTTACTTGTTCCTCACAGTTTCAACTATAATTAGTTCTTTGTTCTTTTGCACTTTCTTAATGTAAAAGCTTATGGGCTAGGTTTGGGAGAGTTAAAGTCACTTTTGGTTTCATACTTTGAAACCCCTTTCTCGTATGGTCAAACAGATATAAATAACTTGAGAGAGAGAGAGAGGAGGGGAAAAGGACTTAAAGCAAGTAAACAAAGAATCTATTGATGGGTGTTAACCCAACGTACCTACTTGATAGTTACCATGTCTCAAACTTCTCAACTCAAATAGGGCAGCCTCTTTCGTCCATAATTCCAGGACCAATTTAAAGGAATTATTCTTATCAATCGACCCCTTTTCGGTCCCTCAAAATCAATCTCTTCAATCCACAGTCTAATACGTATGTAGAGCACGATAGTTTTTTATGCTAATTTTGGAGCACCTCAGCTAGCTCATTCATTTGTGCATGCTACGGGGAGGCGCCGGGAGTCAAGGTCAGTAAGAAGACTTGCATATACGGGTAAAGTACAACTTGACTTAAGAGCTGAAGTCAATAAATTTTAGGTGCATCCATATATACATGTATATATGTCTCTCTTGTTCTTATATTTTTACCACATGTTGGACTAACACTTCACACCTGCACATTGATAATGCGTTCATCGTCTTCTTCTTTTTCATTAACGTTCGTATATGATATTAAAGTTACTTCTATTATGGCTTTAGCCGTTTCTCCCAAACGTAGCAAAAGGGACTCAAACCAGCCCAGCTTCGTGGCCCGTAGACACGGTATAACCACAACTTCTTACACTTGCAGTGGGATTATCAGAGTTCCTTTTAATTTTCGTGCTCAATTGGTCAGAACATCTTAATATTGGTGGATCCTATGTTTTAAAATGCTTGAACAAATCCTTTCAAAGAGATTTTGATGAATTTTAGCAATTTTCTTGATTCCTTTGGTATTTTACAAGACAATTTAGGTGATCGTGCAGAAAATTTCCTTGTGACACAAAATGGCTTTTTCTTGTGTGATACAAAGCTTGAGAAGAGAGTGGTTTATAACTATATACCATAGACTCACTAGAGATTCCAATTGTCTAGACCAATTCAAATTTGATAGTGAGAGCACCACCAAGTTTAGGAGACTTGTGTGGTTACAGAAAAGAACATTGCCGACCAGCCAGCAAATTATGCCCACCCAATCTTATTGGGACCATACTAAACCATATGTAAGTCATCTTCTGCAAGAACATGAATCAAAGATTTTCAGAGAAAATCTTTAGGCACTGAGACATTTTAAGCTAGCTTGTAACATCAAAAACTTGGACCAGATTTCCAATAGTGTTTATGTCAACCTTGATGGTTCATTAACATCCAACTTGTATCTAGTGTCGGAAAATGATCAAGTGTGGTCCATAGAGTCAACATATTTGGATGGTCACAATCACATAACCAAAGTTTTCTTTCGATTAAAAGAGAGAAAAAAAAACATGTGCATATATACATATACGCGTATACATACACATCTCTTCATGGCTTGTGATACACACGAATAACATGATATTAGTCGAATGATATTCAAATCGTGTAAAATCATTTTTGTGACACTTTCAGGTAGTTGTGAAAACAATCACGCATAACGTCATGAAGTGGTTCAGATAAAATAACCAAGTGACGCGTAAGTTAACCTGATTATAATTGTCACTAGAGTCTTCGTGTCTAAACTTGACGTATGTGGTTGCGAGAGTCCTTTGTTTGTTTCCAAATTTAGTGCTGTAATATGGGGTGAAAATTCAAGTTTATCAAGCCGAATTAGGGGTTATAGAAACCGAACTTAGTTTTTTCGGTTCGAGAAGTTTGAATCCGGAAATCGAACTAAGATTTTCGACCTCGTGCTAAACCAAACAAAATATGTTTTGTCAAATATTAACAAACCAAAGTCGAGTTCGGTTAGTTTGGTATTAGACCAAAATTTTGGTTAAAATTCAGTTATTTTGCGCCGATGACAAATGGAAACTTCACAAAAAGTAACCGAACTAAACAGCCAAAAAATTTAGCAACGTAATTTAATGTGTGACGATGAGGCAGTTGTTGGAGGAGCTATTGTTACCAAAATAAAAAGAAATGAAAATTCCGCAAGATTCAACCATCCAGAAAGGCGGATTTGGTGCATTGACTCAGCCAGTGTTGGATCTTAACCTTAGCTGTCTCAATCAAGAATGAGCAAAGTACATATTCTTCATCTTTTCTGGGGTCCGAGTATGCTGCTGTGTTCATCTGTAGAGTCAAACAAAGAACATATACCCAAGTTTTCATGAAAGTTAGATCTTGGCAAACGGGTACACCCACCGGGTACGGATAAAATCCGGTCGGTTTCAGGTAAAAACGGATCGGGTAATTTTTACCTGAGTTTTTACGGATTGAGTTTTTCAGGATCCGTACCCTACCCTTGCGGGTAGGGTATTACCCGCGGGTGTACACGTCTAATTTTTTTTTTCAAACAAACAGATTTTAACACACTTTTTGTTTATATGTTAGGCCTTTTTTAACTACTTAAAGTAAACACTTAATAGTAAATAATTTTTCACTAATTTTCCTTTTGGTAGTAGACTACAATCTATTTTTAGTTTCATTGCTACAGGGCAGTGATGATCTCAGATTCTCAATTCCAGACTACAATCTATTTCTAGTTTCATTGCTACAGGGCAGTGATGATCTCATATTCTCAATTCCAACACAATCACTCCTATTTCTGAACAAAACAATATCTCAACAAAAAAACCAAAACATTACTTACAGGCTACAAATTAATTCTTACTTTTGAAGTAATAAAAAACTTAACTACGTACAAAATACAAACACAAATAATATAAATAGATTTGATCGGAACGGTGGCAGCGCAGTGGTGGCGGATCTGATCGGAGAAGACGTGGCGGCAGAACGACAGTGGATCTGATCGAAGACGACGGTGGCGGTAGAACGACAGCGGATCTGATCGGAGACGATTGTGGCAGCGGAGCGACGGCAGGTGGTGTCAAAGCGACGACAGATCTGATCGGAGACGACGGTGGCGGGATGTTGGTTGTCGATGGATCTGACTGGTGGCCAAGCGAGAGCGTCGTCGTGAGAGAGAGAGAGAGAGAGAGAGAGAGCATGGTCGTGAGAGGATGCCGGCCGTCGTGCGAGGAAGAGAGAGTTCAGAGAGTGAACTGTGATGGAAGAGCGGCGCAAGAGAAAATATGAGAGAAGAATGATCGACCGAAAGAAACCCTAGCACTTCATTTTATAGTTAAAAAAACGGGTAGTGCAGGTAAACCGTATCCGACCCGAAAATTACGGTTCAGTTCGGGTACGGGTTTGATTTCAGCGGGCACTCAAAATAAGGACCCGTACCCGGGGTTTTTGACCGGGTACGGATCGACCTGCGGGTCCAGTTTCTTTTTTGCCAGGTCTAATGAAAGTATATATGTTGTGTGAATGTGAACTCCTGCACTTGATTCAATCATTTGCCAAAACGCTTTGATTTCATTTCATGCATGGCCGAAAGTGAAGCCCTGGCTAATCATGTCTCCAGACCATATGATCTTGAATAGCGTCAGTTGTTTATCAAAAGATAAAGGTAGCTATCTTAATAATTGGTAAATGTTATGAACATGACAAAGGAGTCCCATGGGTACCCTACCTCGCTTAATCTTGGGTTTATGCTTTTTTGGAACGTAAAAAAGAACTTCATAGTATGGGCATTTGCATGCTTAGGAGGAATTGAATTTGAATTGGAATTGAGGTTGCTGATTCCAGTTTCCTAAGAGCCAAACTACAAGAGGAATTAATTTTTACGAACCTTCCAAGACAGGCGTGAATGGTCACCCAAACGATGGATGTGGCAATAATAAAATAAATAAAACAAAAATTGTGAAGAGCAAGGGACCTTAGAAAACAAGGGAAACGATATTTGAGCTCGCTTGACTTTCAACGCTGCAGGTCTCTTAAGTTTCGCTATATTACATCTTCAATGACACTAGCAAAGCTCAAATTATAAAAGTGATGCTCAAATGTGAGTTTTCAAGGATGATGTTTTGTTATTATCCATGCCATTAACCTCTATTATATAGGTCATCTACAGGACGACTCACTATGAACCGCGTAATTTGCACCGCTTTAAATTTACTATTGACCGGCGCTTCTACTGGAACCGAGGGATTGGTGGTGCCCACCATTATTCATGATTTTTCTGAGCACATCGACACTTCCGCAACTGTCATTGCCGAATGATTTGCCATCGGCGCGTCCTTCAGCTGGTCATTGATTTACATCTACCTCTTGTTATTATTGAGTCTTTGTTGGCCAGTCTATGCTTCGCAAGTCCGGGGCCGGCAGCCAACGGCTATTATACCTTCAGTGAGGCTGACACTCGACAGCCCCATTCCTCAAGTCCAGTTTTGTTACCATGAGACTAACTTGGTCGTGGACCAGATAGCCAAGGCCGCTAGTCTAGATATTAGTGTAGCTACTTCTTTTGTATACCCTCCGGCTCGACTCGTCTTCTTTTATTTTGGAACGGGTATGGAGGAGTTTTGGCTCAAAGGGTTCCTACGTGAATACCGTACATGATTACTGTTGACGTAATATCAATAGTTTTAGTTTTTGAAAAAAAAAAAAAAGGAATCTAATTATATATATATGAAAGTCGAAGCTGAGAGAAAAACGTCACCACCTACGTGGACACCCTCTCCTTTTGCCACGTGGATAAATTTTTTTAATTTCAAATATTTTGTTTTCCCTTTTTTGTCGCATGTTTCTCTCACCTATTCAATTAATTTGAATTTGAATTCCTTTTTTGCTGCAAAATCATATACTTTTGTTACATAATTTTCTTTTTATATACATTGATGATTTCAGTTACAACTTATCTCATCCTAGCTTATCAACTAATTGCATCCCTTTTTTTTCAAGGCCTTGAATCCCTCTCGCACCCATTTGATAAGTCTAAACTTTTGGAAGAAATTTGCTCAAATATTTCTTTGTCCTATCTAATTAATTATGCGATTGTCATCCTTAGTGTTAATTCAAGATTCAAATAAAATTATTCTAAAATCTCTCCTATATTTTCCCTCTTTCAGCCTATAAATGAAATGTCCATGAGTAATCACATATTTCACGCCAAAATTACCTCTAATACTTATCTTCACATTTTCTGTTTATATTGATTAGTATTCTTATCTTGATTTTATATTGATTAGTATATTGTCATCCTTAGTGTTAATTCAAGATTCAAATAAAATCATTCTAAAATCTCTCCTATATTTTCCCTCTTTCAGCCTATAAATGAAATGTCCATGAGTAATCACATATTCCACGCCAAAATTACCTCTAATACTTATCTTCACATTTTCTGTTTATATTGATTAGTATTCTTACAAATTTTCCTTTTACATTTTCATAATATTCTTTTTTGATGATCGAGGATGTTGTTTGCTAATGTTGAAAATTAATATCCTTAATCGAGGATTTGGCATTGTTTTTCCAGAAAAGTACACTGCTACCTTTTATAGCATCTTCACAACACAATTGTAAATTTTTACATTTATTTTATGAGTGCAAATTTTAGGAGCTCCTAATTCTAATCTTTTTTACTTTAGTTTTTGTTATACGCAGGTTCAACTCAAAGCAGATATAGATTTTTCTATTTTTTGCACACCCATTCTTGAATTTTTCTTAATCTTTTGAGTATTTAATTGGATTAAGTATTCTTATCTTTGAAGAAAAAAGAATTTTAATCTGTCATATTATACTTCTTATGCGACATATTAGGTGGCCTTAAACAATTTGATTTGCTTTCATTTTCTGCTTTTAATCATATGTGGTTGCTATTATAACAAGCTTTTAGGTTACGCAACATATTACAAATATATCATGCTCAAATTATGGATCACTTCCATGCATTTAGTTATTTTTTTGGCCAATTGCTTAATGTCGTGATTTATAATTTGATCGGTATTACATTGTGATATTTTATTTCCTACAATGAAAATAACTTCAAATGCAGGCGCTTATGCTAAATAGAATCTGTAATTTTCCTACAAATGAAGACAAACCGCTTCTTTACAATCAATCAAAATCAAAGCAAATTTTGCTTTAGCAAAAAAGTCAAACCGCTTCTTTGCAATCAATCTAACCATTTTCTTGAGTCTTATATCATAATTGAATTTATTTTCTTTTTTGCTATGCTTAATTGCAACACCTACTTTATCAAAAAAATTTCTTTCATCTCCTAAAGGAGAAAGGGAAGAAGATAACTAGAACTTATATGGGTTGGATGGATATGTTCATCAAATTACTGCCGTAAATTTTTTGTTGAACTTATTATGACTTCAAAACATATTTTTGTTCTTTTTTACTTGAGATTGTCATAATTTTGATAAATCTTATCCGCATGCAACGCGCGGGTTAAAAGCTAGTAAACTATGAGCCGCATAACCCCAAAGAAAAACACACCTCTTGGCAAACTCTTTTGGTGATTTCCCTGCTGTTGTTTGGATTAAATTCCTCATTAGTTTTTCTTTTGTATTTCCCACCCAAACCACCAAAGACAAAACATAAGACGAAGTGTAACTACTAACCTCTTCTATTAAACGGATAACTAGTCTGGCAAAAATGTACTCACTGCTGTTTTTACTAGTAAACAAATTTATGACAATGGTGTAGGCACATTTTGTAATGAATATTTCTTCAAAATAGAAAACGTAGTTGGTTTCGATTAGTTATCGGGTCGTGTCTTGTCACATGCCAACAAAAAGCCGGAATTCCGAATCAGACGAGACCATCAATGTTCGATCTAGAAAATTTACAGATGACGACCTTCAAGTATTTTGTAGTCTAATTCCAAAAAGACTCGGACACATTCCCGTGACTTCAGGATCGTACTCGATCGTTGAGATGCTTGATTGTTACTGTATGGGGGTTTTTGCTTGTCTCTCGGCTTCACGTTTGGCCAACCATTTGTTTAGACTTTGTTCTCTTCTTCTCTCTTTTCAATGCTTATGGTCAATGTGTCCAAGCTCGGTTTAGTTTTTTTTTTTCTTCCTTTTTTGGTGTAAAAAGAGCTGGATTGTAAGGCTTTAATTCAGTCGACATGGCGTATTGCATGTCGGAGACTTATAAGGCCGCCACATACATCTGAACCTCCGATTCTCGTACCTATGTCGGGTTAATTTAGTTAATCAAGAGTTAAGCTCAATCACAAGTAATACCGTCATTTTCAATATGATTGTGATAGTTACTTTATCTAAATTAGTTTATTTGGAAAATAGCTTAACTACTCGTGTAACGATGAACGTCAAATATTTTTCAGTCATATTCCACGAAAGTAATTGAGTACTTTTGTACTTCAATTTAGTTCGCATATTGATAAAACTATTCAGGTTAATCTAAAGAAACAAATAGACGAAAATAGTCGTGCAGCCTACGATACAGACCTCGGTGCATCTGAATTTGAGCCGACAGTTAAGCCCAAGTTGAAGTCGTCAAAATGGAATCGGCACACATTTATGAAGCCCATGATAGACTGTAGCAGAAGCATCACGGCAGGCCTAGATTTATCTGAACTTGAGCTACGAGTCAAGCCCAAGCTGAAGTTGATCTTTCGGGATTAAGTTTAAGAAGGACGATTGACCTGAGTAGATGCACATTGAACACTCCAACACAGTGGGCCGTCTGGCTATGAGGGGTTTAATTTGTTACTACTATTTATACCCGAAGGCCCCCCTAGTAACTAGACAGGGACATAAACTATGTGGGCTAAGTCTCAGGACTATAAATGAACCGAACGAGTTTTGAATTGTTCAAACGCTTAATGTATTTTATTTATCAATTGCGACCAAGCTTGACTTGTTTATCTCTTTAGTCGATCTCAAATGAGTCGGCCATGCTTTTATGTAGGGAATTTGCTTATCAACATGAGCTCAATATCAACGACTGCATTCGAGCTCTATCCATCTTTCTTGTGGGCAGATTTGGGATGAGGTTCCAAGCACAACCATAGCGCAGCTCTAGCTGAGCCATCGGATCAAACTCGGCGTTAAAATCGTAGAATAGTTAGTATTTGGGTCTTTGTATAGGTTGCATGTGACTTCGACCTGGTGGCCTGAGGCTCATCTTGGTGTTTGGTTAGACTATTGTTTAGGTCACTTTTGTTAGCTTGGTTAATGTTTGTGTGCTTATGAGAGTTTTGGTGTTGATAGT
Source organism: Escallonia rubra (assembly GCA_033065855.1). Classification (NCBI taxonomy): domain Eukaryota; kingdom Viridiplantae; phylum Streptophyta; class Magnoliopsida; order Escalloniales; family Escalloniaceae; genus Escallonia; species Escallonia rubra. Next base: position 209,066 of record JAVXUO010002581.1, on the reverse strand, counting down.
TAGAGTAAGTGAAATTTTAGGAACTTAGTTCGGGTTGGGATAGATTCTTTTGGTGTTGTCACAACTGTTATCTCTTTTTGTCGCAGATCTTTTGCCCCCTTATTTCTTTTAAAGCTTCAACCGTGAAGCGTGAGGCTATGCGCTTGGCCTCCTCAAACGGTGCTTCAAAATATAGAGCATATTTACCTATCTTTATGAAATTCAACCCTTTATCAAATAAAATTCCTTAAATTCAGCAAAAAGGGAGTTTGTCCATTAAGGTTGACAATCATGTAGAGCCTATGCACTAGCCAAAAACGATAAACCACAATCTTGAAGATCATTGCCCCTCTTTTCATCCAAGGCTTTAACTAAAATGCGCAAGACTATGCCCTGAACATCCTTAGACGATGCTGCTTAGAAATAGAGAACATAACTACTTTTCATTAGACATTTGTCAACGAAGTTCTAAATTATAGCTAAAAAAGAGTTTTGTCCATCTCAATTGCCAATCACTACGACCTGTATATAAGTAAAAAACCATTAACTGCGTTGAATCAACCAAGAAAAATGCAAGTAGATATAGGATACCACTAGTTCCTACATTATGTCAATGTTAATTCAAGGTTTCACCGAGGAAGAGACAGAGATATCGCAATTTCCTCTCCGACATATACAAAAACATTGAATTAATGAGTTCTCTAATCTATAAAGCTAAAAAAGGTAAGGTGCCCACCAATTTTGTACACAGCCAAGGGCAAGAAGCCCCAGTCTCCGCAAGGAAACAATCGCTAGTTGTTAAGGAGGCTGGAGGGTGGTTGCCAAACTTGAGAGGGAGAAAATATTGAGTATCATGTGAAAGGAAATAAGTGAAATAAAAAAGGTAAGGTGCCCACCAATTTTGTACACAGCCAACTGAGCCAAGGGCAAGAAGCCCCAGTCTCCGCAAGGCAACAAATACTACTCCGGAGTAGTTGTTAAGGAGGCTGGAGGGTGGTTGCCAAACTTGAGGGGGAGAAAATAATGAGTATCATGTGAAAGGAAATAAGTGAAGTCCCCAAACTTTGCTCCCATCACTACAGCTGGCTCTCTGCATCCTTTTTTGTAGCTGCTGCCATGACTTCTCTCTCTTGCTCTTTATTACCTCCTGACAATAACTTCACTGACACCGGTGGGCAATGGCTGCTAGGCTGTTAAGGCTGCTGCAAGTAGACAAGTACTCGGCCCAATAGCTAAATGAGTGAATCTAGTGTGAAGTAGGCAAGTCCAGTCCTTTCTTCCTCAAGGCATGGCTCCTCAGCTGCTCGCTCAGCTCTTAGCTTACCTAAATTGCACTAAACCCCCTAGAACACCCTAAAGTTTGAGGATTGATTTCAATTGGATTCAAAGTCGAATCTCAGTTGGAAAAAAAAGGCGCACGTCCGTCTACATAGAGAGGCAAAAATGATTTTCAAGACAAACACTCCCATCACCCTAGTCGTCGGCACCCCCACCACCCACCCTTTTCCCTCACCGACCCATACCCTGCACAAACATCACACGGAGATGGTGAGTGGCTGTTGAAAGGTGGAAGTAGAGGTCAACAGCCGAGTATAGACCCGCCACGGTAATCTGGTCACCGGCAGTACTGCAGTGGTGTGTGGTGATTTGGTGGTGATGATGGGGCAATGGTGGGCGGGCAGGCGTGGTAAGGGGTAGACTCGTGATGAATTTTTTTTTTTTTGTGCAACAAAAGGCTGGACCGTAAGGCTCTAATCCAACCGGTAGGGAGTATTGCGCCTCGGGAACCTACAAGGCCTCCACATACATCTGAGCCCCCGATTCCCGCACCTATGTCGGGGCCGAAGCGCACAAGAACTCGTGTGTGGAGCACAAACAGGGCGAGGACGTAAGTTTGCCACCAACAAGTGCGGCGAGCAGGATTCGAACACAGGTGAGAAACCTAGATTGGGATCCTGGGGACCGCTGAACAAACCCTTGTTGGCAACTCGTGATGATGTGATGTGGTGGTCGGGGGCAGACTGTGCGTGGCTTTGTGCGTAGGTGGGTAGGGGGAAGGGTCGGGTAGTGGGGGTGCAGACCGCGACTATGTAGAGTGTTGGGTTTGTGGGGTAGGAAATGGAGGTTTGATGAGTCACACTCTGTGTTGTGGGTTGTAAGGATGCTAATGGCGATTCTATGCGGTATTGAGTATGCCATTATATCGAAAATACATGTTTGCCCCTCCATGTAGACAACCGTCCACCTTCTTTATAACGGAGAGAGCATTAAAAATTTCTTCTAATGTTAAGGTTTTATGTAATGCAATTGAAATCATAAGGTTTATTAGGTAAAAAAGAAAACGACTTAAACCTTAAGGGGTCTAGTGAAATATACCCTTAGCACTATATATGCTTACTTTTTAAGAACAAAGGTCCTTTTTAAACTATAAAATGGGTTGGAATAAAGTTATGTCGAACTGTTTATCTAGCGGCAATAAATGGCCGTAAAAACTCATAAATAGTACTTTTAACAATGCTCGGAGAGCTAGTCTAAGAAGAAACTATAATTCGTAATTCAATTTTTCGTTTAAGAAAAAAAGAACGAAAAACAACATATAACAGGCAAGAAACACAATAATAAAATCTTAATTGCAAAGAGAATCCTCAGTATAGCATGCAGCATAACTTTGTAAGTTGCAAATGCTATAGAAATTTTAATTTATGAACTTTTATATGCTTATCCACACCTCATGTATTGTCAAAAAAAGAATGAATCATGTCTGATTCACTTTGTAATGACGAAAGAGACTGGCATCAAGCATATAAAATGTTGTAGAAAAAGACGCTCCTAATACTATACATTAAAATCCAGCCCCGCCCTAATTATGGGGTTTCATATAGAACCAAACCAAGTACTACGTACGTGTTTGCCCCCTTTCTTTACATTATTGCGCGATTCTGCCTAGATCTGGATTAACCCCAAGCAGACAAACAAGGAAACAGACATATTAGACCAAGAAAATAAGTTAATAATAATTGGCATTAAAGAAGCAGCTTGTGGGGAGTAGTAGACGTATGGTCCCTGTCAAAAAAGGTACTTGAATTTGTGAAGAGGACGCTCTACCATGTGTCTGATCATAAAGCAACAAATGTTTTCGGTCGAGAATAATGTCACTGAGCTATTATTTTGTGTAGCATTTGTACATTTTAGATTAAAAGGGTGGCGAGACGGCCTCTTGATAACGTATTAAGTCCATCATCTTAGACAGGGCAACAGCAAATCATTATTATCTGAGTAAGGTCTTACAGAAACTCAAACTAAACCTAAAAGGATATTTTTCGGTATGCCACAAATTTGTATCATGTGTATTGAATTGAATCACACTAAGGGTCCGATTGGATCACGGAATTAGAATTGAAAGTGAGAATTGTAATTCAATTCCAATTCCTGTGGAATTGAAATTGACTTGGAATTGAGTAGAATTTGTAATTTCATTGATTGGTTAGTACAAAAAACTAGATTAAGAATTGGAATTGTTAAAGTAAAAAAAACAAGAGGTAAATATGCAAAACAGAAGTTTCATATTTTTCTTACTAAATCATACCGAACAACGCTCCCTCACCCGCCCCGCCTCAGTCCAGAGAACAAAAAAAAAAAAAAAATTACACACAAGATGGTTTAAGTACATAATGAAATTGTGTACTTAAGTACATAATGAAATTATGTACTTAAGTACATAATGAAATTGTGTACTTAAGTACAGATGACTTAAGCACAAAAAATTGGATTAAGAATTGAAATTGTTAAAGTCAAAAAATAAAAGATAAATATGCAAAACAGAAGTTTCAAGGTTTTCTTATCAAATCATACTCCACGGAACCCCACCCAACAAGAGCAAAAGAAAAGGAAAGTAAATACACATACGATGACCATGTACAAAACAAAAAAAATGAGTCCACTGAAATAAATGCGCATACGACGGCCAAGTATAAAATAGAAAAATGAGCTTATTTTTTTGTTCGTCAAAGATAACACCAGTCAACACTACCACATACCCAGCTAAAAAAACATTCAACCAACAATCACCATAAATACACCATAGCTCCTCAAAATGCATCACATATTACGTCGTTTCAACAAAAAAATAGCTCCTAAAGAGAACATTTCTAATAGCTCCTTTTCTTGTGCTTGACAAGCAAAACTTTCCGTAACCTTGGCGAAGGACTTGTACTTATGCAGCCAAATTCATCATCATTGACTTTTCCGGTTTCACTTTCTCCTTTGTGTCCTGGTTTTTCCCGCCAAACATGACCACTTCACAATATCAATAGCTTGTTGATTGCCAACCTATCAAAATAGGCAGATCAAAGTTTAAAAAAATGTACTGGAATATTTTTAAAAAACAGGGAAAGGACTTTGAGGTTGCAGCTATCCAGCATATGATTACAAGCCAAGAGAAACCCCACCAGAACATGAAATATAAATAAAGCATATAAAATGTTTAGTCAAGGGCTGTAAACAGCAGAATTTTTCAGTCTGACTACAGTCAAGGCCTGCAAACAGCTTGAGCATCCAAAATAATACAAGATGCTGTACTATGACCCCAAAGCAGACAAGCACCTAGTACTGTAGAATCGTGATTGCCATCCCTGATAGCACAAGCACAAAATTTACTATTTGCAAACAACCAATATACTGCTGATTACCCAGGAGCTTTGTTCCAGTAATATAGAAAAAGAGAAAAACGAAAAAACTTGATCAAAGAGAATAATGCAAATGATTGAAGCAGCAGCAGTGACCTCATATGATATCTAACCCCGTAAATCAAAGAAGGAAACTTGATCAAAGAATAATCAAGCCTGTAAGATGTATATAAAAAGCAGATACATCTGAGCATAGCTAGAGTAAGCATGGAAACACCTAACGAGAGTACAAGGCCAACAAAATTCAATTGCCAAATAAGACGATGTCCAATAGATCAGCAATAACAAGGGTTTCATTTAGTAGGCATTTTAATAATGCGATCTCATTTCTTACCTCTTCCCACAGTCCATCAGAAGCTAAGACAAGATATTCCATGTCTGGGGTCAGAGCTAGTATTCTCGTATCAGGCTCAGCCAGAACCCAATCCTTCAAATGAGCATCTCCAATGCTTCTAGAGACGGAGAGTACCCCATGAACTCGCCATGCTCCCCGGTGAAGCTCCACGTATCCTCCCTACATCGAAACACCAAAAGAAATTATAATCATCAGCCTCTTCCACAAGGTTAATAAACTTGACCATAAGGTACCAGATAATACATTTTTCTCTATCCTTGTGCGTTCATCCAGGTTTATACAATTTCAGAGTCTGAAACTCCTGCAGCTATTCGACCAGGATCCAAACTGATTGAACTTGGTTAAATTCTTTGTCCAAATTAATCAAACAATAAGCAACCTATATTTCGACCAAAAATAAGCAACCTATATAGTTCTGGTCATTACTTGCAAAATTAGTACCCAAAGGTTAAGAGGAATTTTCAAAACAAATACAATAAACCAAGACTAACGGCCATATTGTAGCCTCCATTGGAACTCCAAAATTGTAGCTAAAAACATTTACGATGGCAATTATAAGGAATGGTATCGACACTTTTGGAGCTCAAATTTCAGCACTTGAGATTGAGAAAGGACAGCATTTGGAACTAGAAATAATAGAAATTGCGAATACCAGTTTCAGAAACTCCTTGTCAGTTTTCAAATATGCTTCTCTAATCGCATCTTGCTTTGCTATGTTCTCCAAACGATTCTCCAACTTTTGAAACATGTTCTTGTGCAAATTCTCCGCTACGAATTCCGCAGCCTTGCTACCCCCATGTCCATCATAAACCCCAAAAAATCCCTACATTAACAATCCGAGAAAATCACATTGTATCAGTCAAAATAGACCCCAAAAAAAAAGTAGTGGGTGTCAGCTAGTTCATGGCCAACAGTTTGAAGAATTCCCAGGTTCAAATTATTGGCATTGAAAAGAGTAGAATGGTGATCAATATGGAACCGTTGACCAGCAGTAAGGCTAAAATTTGCTTATTCTACCTCAGCAAGGCATGTTCATCACTGTCAAGTCACTGCAGATGGGCATGTTCATTACTTTCTTTTCTTTATTCACAAAATTTCAGTTCCTCTTGATGATGAAGATCTGGTCTATCAACCGGGCAATTATGCAAGGAAGCTTGAAGGTGCTTAAAGGCGGCCAATTATAGTGAGTCATGTACAACATTTGAAATAAATTAATGACAACTTTGATGTAAACATCTAGAAGTGTCTTGAGAAAGTTAACGATCTCCATCACTTATTCCAAGCGTGTGTTTGATTGCAAGGATTGTTCTTAATGGATGTACTCAAACTCGACCCCGCATGCGATCACACTACCTTCTCCGGCCACACTACCATCTATGACCCAAAACTCAAAATCAAGATCAATAACGAATTAAGATTCGAAATACATAGATACATACCACAACAAAGGCCACGACACCGAAATCGCCGTCCCTGCCGTAAAAAAAAGTAGATCGTTGCCGGCGTCGCTGCCGTCAAAGCAGCAAATCTTGCCGCCGTCGCCGTCAAATAAGTGGAGCGTAGCCACCACCGTATGCACAGTAGATTTTAGCTTCCATGGCGAGGCAGAATCAAGAGAGAACGAAGAGAAGAACTGCCATGGCGAGGCTGCATTAGAAGAGAAAGGAAGAGTGTCGGGCAGAGGCTACGAGTGGAGAGAGAGAAACAGTGACAAAAATAATGGGCTTGGAATTGCAAATTTGAGGTTGGGCCTTAAGAATTGGAGTGTAAGACTCAAAGTATGTTTTTAATTTCATGGAATTGAGTGTGAATTGTAATTCTAATTCCAAATAAGTCGTCCAATCAGCAGAATTGTAATTTCAAAGGTCCAATTCCGAAATCTACTTCAATTCCAAGGCTAATTCCGTGATCCAATCGGACCCTAAGAGTGCGGTACAAGGAATTCTCGGGATGGAATGACTCGACAGATTATTTCGATTAGTATATATGCACCCGAATTTGGAGTTTCCTACTTCCGCTACTTTCGTGTCGCTCTTGAACTGTTTTTTTTTTTCGTTCTCCAACGAAGAAGCACCTGTGATACTCAAAACTCAAAAGTCATGCCCAATGAGTTTACCCTCGTGGATAATACATTCAATACAACATGATTACAATATTTTTTCCATCTCAAGTGTTTTAAAAAGGTAGAAAATAGGACTTTAAGGAAATTGCACAAAATCGCTAGCAAACTGAAATTATTCACGTGAAGCCGAGACAGAAATCAGACAGCAGCCGAAAAGCAAAAGAAAAAAAGAAGCCTATTACTTCCCTTTCTTGTTTTTGGGATTGGAAAATGTCCATACAAAAATAGAAAACAAGTTCACGTGATCCCCAGTGAAAAATAATTACTTATCATTGACAGCAAACAATTATGAATTCCAGAAAGGCCAAAAAAAAACACATGTCCCGTATTACTCGGCGAGTCATGGTAGGCCGCAGCCATGCCGAGTAAATCCGAGTCGCGATCCATCCGTATCGAACTCGAACAAGAACCCTTGTTGCATTAGATTCCCGATCACCGAGAATCCCGTCGACGACGTCGACGGCTGTAACGCCAAGCATTTAACGCCCTCAGCTGTGTCCAAAAAATAATTTCCCGCAGGCGGCAGAAATAAGGAGCCGCCTGCAAGTCTAAAGCCGAGTTTAGGCAGATTTAGTTTTAAAACACCCGTCACATTAACACACATATCAAAAAGCGGGGTCGGCTTGCTTGGCGGAGGCAGCTTGACGAGCCGCTTGAACGCGGCTAAAATCCTCCGGTAAGCCGGGTCGGCTAAAAAGGTCAGTGTCGTACCCGAATCCACCACAGTCCCACCGTTGCCCAGCCGATCAACGGCCCAAACCGAAGGGCTTATGCGTAATTTCGACTTGCCAACGTGAACACTCTCAATCCCAATGTAGTAAAATGTTGGCGAGAGGGCATTGGTCTGAAGAGGAGTGTACGACATTTTCCTTGAAACGGTGGCGTTTTTGCTTCCTCCGATGAGCAGGTAGCTTGTCGGAGTAGGAGAGAGAGTGTAGTCCATTAGGCAGTAGGAGAACTTGTTACCGAACCGGCGGCCCAACTGGGAGGGGAGGGAGATGGGCCCGCGGCCCAGGCCCATGACTCCCTGGGCCCCCTTGAAGCTTGGGCCGGTTACGCTCGGGCCTGTGACGTGAAACCCGCAACCAAATGATAAGCTGTGGTGTTCGACGGTGGAGTTGAACGTCGCCTTTTCACGGGAGAAGAAGCCGGAGGTGAGTGACCCGTCGGAGTAGGTGTACTCGTAGCGGCAGGGGGAGTGGAGGCGGGTGCGGCTGCAGTGAGTCGACTCGGGGTGCGGGACGAGTTGACACGCGGAGTTGTAGCAGTGGTGGGGGGAGAAGGAGGAGGAGTGGCGGGGGAGGAAGGCGGAGGAGGGAGGGCGGGAGGAGCAGTTGCGGCAGGCGGAGCAGGTGGCCCAGATGAGGTCGCTGCCCGTGTCGGCGACGAGGAGGAGGGGCTGCGGAGGGGAGCCGAGGAGGAGGTGGACCAGGTACTGGCCGGAGCCGGAGGAGGCTGCGGAGGTGAGGGGGAGCTTGGTATGGTGCCGGAGGAGGGAGGATATGCGGTGGGTGTCGGAGGAGATCAGGGCTTGGGATGGGGAGGGGAATGGGTGGGTATGGAGGAGCTGGAGCTTCAGGTAGTCTGCAGGAATGTTGGTGGTGGTTTGGGAAGTAATGGAGGTGAGGGTGAATGTGAAGCAGAGGAGAGAGAGAAGGGAGAGCTGGGGCAGTAGGGGAAGTAACACCACCATTGTGTTTGGTGGCTGTGAGAAGGTACTCTGTGTGATGTGAGGTGTAAAGATGGAGAGAGAGAGAAGGATTAATGTCTGGGTAGGTGTTACTCTATATGGATACCCCCAAAATATACTGCAGCCAAGTATCTGCTGAGCTGCTGAACAGTGTGATTTGTCGACATACTTTGCTGAAATGAAGAGATCTTAAGCCTTCACATACTTGTTGCTAATTGCAGTTAGGAAACTACTCTTCTGCACACGTTCCATTATATTCGTTCAAATCTTACTTTATCGATAAAACACGTCTCGCGTGACAAAATATCGATGCATTACTGCAATTTACCGTATTACCGTGAGAAGAGACGCAGTTTTAACATGTGCAATTATTATGTTCACAATTTGATTGATATAATAACGTAATAATATTCGTCTACAAATCGAAAGATCAACTTGTTATACGATATTATAGTGGCAATTAAGCGACTTTAATGTTTGGAATTATCAAGATTTTTTGTAAGATTTCAGGTACAGTACAAAGGAGCATTTGGTTGCTAACCTTTGCTGCAGATCTAGTCAAAGAATATCAGTCAGATGCCATTGCAAGAGTTTCTTTTCTTCCAACATATTTTCCAAACCACAGTCTACATCCTTGGATTCTAAGACTAGATCCGAGAGGTGGCACCACAAATGACAATTAAACCTTGGTAAAGTTGAAAAAAGGTACACTACTCAACTAGTAATAAAAATGGAGTAGGGGGAGGGGGAGGGGGCTTTCCTCATCTTTAACCTGAGAAGATGCCTTTGGTTGTGCATCGAACTCCGTGCTTGTTTGGTCTGCCCCGTTGTAATGTGTCCGGGATAAGAGTCAGGATCCAATGATATCTAAAGCCAGACAACATCCTGCCCCAGCTGGAGCTGGCCTTCTTCGTAAAACCACAAACACCAGATAGCAAGAGTACGGTATCAATATCAATATGGAAATAATGATCCAATACATCTTTGAAAAAATTATTTAATACAAAATTGTTACGGGACGATTTTGTAAAAGTAGCGATACCGTGTTTCTTGCCGGTACCACTTTTAGTTCTTTGCATCGTTTTCGGGGATTGCATTGTGCGTGGACTATCCAAAATGATATTTCGAGTGCCATAGCATCAGTCTTGAGGTGATGTTTGTTTGGAGGGGATTGCATCAAAAGATTTAACCGATGAATCGAGTTTATTGTGTTAGTGAAAAACGAGTTCGTCGAGGTGCTCAAAGAACTTGCATTCGTAATGCTTTGATTTCGCAAAAGGGTTAGTTGTAAAGTTTCTTAAAAATTGTTAAAAAATAACTCGTTTGTTAATAATTATTTTCTCCCCACTTTGAATTAAGCGCAAGAGACAACAACGTCATCAACGGCACCTAACACAACGACTATGTTTGAGATCTCAAGATGCGGAAAGAATCAAAGAAACATGAAGAAGAAGTAAGATCCCACGGGCAATCAATCAAAACCTAATCATATTACTTTGTTGGAGATTTGGCACCGTTTTGAACTTTTTGAAGATAGGAAGTCAACAATCCCTGCATCATCAGATGCTTTCATCAGCCATTTCTCTTATAACCTTATTTCAACTCCTTTTAGGTATTAAAATGATGTCACAAGATACACATACATTTTATAATGTATTTGACGATCTTAAACAATCACGAACATGTCAAAGTTTCTCGATCATTACGATATCCAATAAACCTACATTTCCGTAACCTATACGAGGAGGTTGTGCATCATTTGGCTGATATGGAAAATGAAAACTTTCCAAATTTCCATAGAAGTCTCATATACAGATGGTAGTACTTATAATAATTTTGTGTAACTATGGCTCCCCTCACTTCTTTGGAAATGGAGAATCTTTTAATTATTCTATGAACGGTTTGCATTCTCACAACCAAATGATATAATGAGATATATGATACGAAACCTTACGTGTCTTTTATCCTAGTCGTTCAATTTACAAAATATATGTGAGAAAAGAGTAGCAATACCACGTGCACGATTATGACTATGGTGTGTGACTTTTGAGCCACTCATACTATATGTTAGAGCTAGACATTATTTCCATTTAACAAAGTCAATTTACTGTGTTCTTTTCTGTGGGGTTAGGGGAAGGGCAGTGGGATAGGTTAAACAAACTATCTCATGACTTCTTCAGATAAAGAAATCATTTATGAACATGTAAAGTCCGTTAAGTTATCATCTATAAGTTTAATTTCAAATGATTTTTTTTGGAATAAGAGAATTACATTGATAATTAAAGTTTTAAAATTGTTTGAAGTTGCTGTAGAACAGAGCTAATAGACGTAAGGTTACAACATTCATGTGACTTTGTATCCATGATCGCAAATGTCAAAAAATAACAATTTACCTCATAAACTTGTACACATTATAATTAAGCTAAATCAAGTCATATCTTACACTTTAACTCAACTTAAAGTTATATGCGAAGTCTAAAGGTTTACAAAATACCAAAAAGAACATAATAGAACAATAATACACAATGCACAAATTAGTATCATTAGAGGAGACGATCGGGAATCGCATGACACCAAAGGTGAACTCAACCATCTATGGAGGCCCAACAAACAACGAAAGGTCTTTAACACGACAACTATGCATCCTTCCACTATTACTTACAAACACCAAACCAAACTGCCTCAATATAGGGCGAAGAAATCAATTAGAACACACAACAAAAGGATAGTCAAAACTGTAGAAGCCCTAAACCCCACCCCTCACCTCCTTCCACCCCAGATTACCCCCGAAAAACCTTAAAAGTCAAACCCCCCCTCTCCCAGGGCCTCTATCACTCATTCTCCCCACCCCTCCCTCCCTCCCAAGGACATAATGGATTCCCCGAAGCAAACCCTAGAATTAAGATCTAGGAACCTCTACACAAAGCCCCCTGAAGATTGATAATGGCACCCCATACATCCAACCCCAACCGTTGTACAACAAGGAACATACAAAATATGAAGTTGTAGAAAGCAGAATAACTCTATCCGGACCAAACAACTTCCAATGTAGATGCTACAAATTGCCAGCAAAAGTTTCAAAGTCAATGCCGGTGAGAATTCCAACGACCGCCGACAAGATAAACCTGGCTCGCAAATCGAAAGCCTCTTCTTCTGAGCAACAAATATTGATCAAACATCCACGGTTGAGGAGATAGAGATCTAGTAGATCTACTTACATACTAGATACAACGAGATTGGAGCCTTATCTTTAAAGTCGCCATCCTTGATTAAGATCTAAGGAAAGGCCGCATGCCACCGTGACGCCGTCGTCATCCTACCACTTATTCTCCCCGACTACATACAGTGCACGCCACTAAAGATACCAACACACAAACAAGATTAAGGATACTACATAGTTAATTTCGTCGAAGCAGTCACCGTCCCACGTGCGCGGAAGCACGGTAAGGTGGCTGCGATGGCGTTTCTGTGGTAGGTGTGGTTTAGAGAGAAGATAAAGAAAATTTTCTATAGAGAACATATTTTTGGTGGCTTTCTTATGTGTTTAATCTCAATGTTGAATTTGTTGTAAAGGAATTATAGCACGCAACTTTGTCTTTAATAGCAAAGTAGTCAATCCTACATGTTAAGGTGCTCCAAGGAATATAGTATGTACCGAATGTTAACCGTGAGAAAATGGGACAAAACAAGGAGAGGAGCGAAGGTTGTGCTAGGGCATACGTAGGCGTGAAATGAGTACGAGAGCGACAATCACAAGTCTGGTGCCGAGGTTCAATGTCAAGATCCAAAAAATTAGGGTCTAATTCTTAGGGGATTTCCCTCTTTACAATCTACACCTTTGAAGTTCTAAAATGAGGAAACCAAAATGTGAAATTATGTCATATTGTCCTTGAAATTAGTCCTCAAGTCCACCATTTATAAGCAACTGAAATGTCTTATCATCAAGTGATCGCATGACGCTTTATGAAGGTGCCACCTCGCTGAGAGCGCACATGTGCCGGTGTTTTAACAGGCAGCTGATCGTCATACTCACTCGGTTTGCCCTGTACAGCTTCATTCTGCTTGTCCAGACAGAATGATTAACATAACATTAGTGTGACAAGAGAACCCCCTCAATATAACTACCAATTCAATACCCTTGCTAAGTCCCACGAAGGCATGACTAAGTGCGAGGCTCTCTGAAGGCCTGCTCCATTCTCATAGTGACCAGGGGGTCATGATCCTTAGAGGTGCAAGTGAAGATCCCCATTATTGTAGCACGTTCGCTAATTATGCAGTTACCCTGAAGGAGATGGTGTCTCAGAAGAGTCGCCCTCGACATGTCAAAGTAGTGTTCCAGAGGAGTTCCTTACCTTGCAGAAAAGGAGTCGTCTTGCCAGAGCACTCAGAGCTCCCTAACAGAGATAATGCTTTGTAGGTTTGTTCACGTGCTCGTCTGGTCCTGGTAATTTTTATCCGCATAAATTTGGTGTCCATGCGACCGACTATCCAAGAAATCTTGAGATAAACACGCCGTGTAAAAAAAAAAGAGGAGACTAGAACTCAGCACAACAGTCATATATGTGTGTCGGTAAGTTGTCATCGGTGACAATACTTCGGAGCCACTTGCAGATGAATTGGCAGGGGGTAGGCAGCCACCAAGACCACTACCTCAGGTGGTGACAATCGTCACGATTGGCAGCACATCGTAGCCAAGCGGCTATTGCCATACCAAATCTCCGTACTTGTAACCATCGGATAGGTGACGTCGTCAACGATATTGCGAACTTTAAATTCTCCTACAGTGTATACACAAAAAGTATCGTAGATTTCACCACCCAAAAGAGCCTAAATGAGCATACTACACATATACATACATTATCAATTGGAAAAAAAAATGTAACTGCTTACATACACACCGCTAAATGCATGTTTTTATCTCATTTCCCGTTAAAAATGTTACCGGCAACAATAAATAATGAACCGCAGAAGTATATATGGTCGAGAAAGTGTGGTAAATGTTGTTTATAAGTTTGTTAAACTGCTAAATTAAATAGCCAGGAGGACTTTGTAAAATCCTTTATTAAAAATAAAATGTTTAGTAAAATGATGTTGTTTATAAAAATTTGCCACTATTATATTGGACCACCTTTGAGAAATATTTCTTTGGTCCTCCAAGAAAGCAAAGGCCCACAATTCACTTTATGGAAGAAAGCTCGGCCCATATTCTCTCTTTACGTTACCACTATGGGCTATGGCACTATGGAATTTCGGTCCCACCTTAGATTTTGGCAGAAAAAAAATGGCTTCATGTTATAGAAGTCTATTTCTACACCAAAAAAACAAATTATTTCCATTCTCCAACCTTAAGATAACAATTCACTTCTTCCTCTATTTAGTTCTTTTAATTATGATTTTTATTTTTTGGAAATCTTTTCGCAAATGGACAACTCGGATAACAATTAACAATACCATTATGTTTTTTGAGTGATAAAAAGACTTTATCAAACCATTAACGAAAGAAAGAAAGGGTGTTTCAATTATGAAAGAGCATTGCAAGTATGTGTGCACAGTGCACATATACACACAGTCACACACACACACACACATGTGCATTGTTTTACGTCTTCAATTTTTTTGCATTCAGAGCAATTCGTCCTGGGTTTTTTTATGCCCTCCATGCGTCGCGATGTACCCCAAAAATTGAGTGAATAAAACCACTCTTTTTAAGGAAAAAAGACGATTTAGTTAAAAAAAAAAATTGATATTTGAACTTCACTTTTATCGCTAGGACTTTGTGAGTGTTATTATATAATCACATCGGTAACAAAGATGAAGTTTAAAAATCAATTCTCTTAAGTTACGGTGATGACCTCATAAATTTAGCATGTGATTATGGGGGACAATGCAAAATGACTTTTGTCAATGATTACATGATCGATGTACGGAGGGCACATAACTACACATGCATGGAACGAAGACGTGTCATATGACTTGACTAATACGCTTGGGAATTCTTGTTTCACATAAACTAGGAAGAGAGTATGGGTGAGTCCAATTTTCACAAGAAAAGCTCTGGTGAAAACGTTTTGGGTTAATTACAATCATGTTCAGAGGTTATGGATAAATTATGATTAAGGATACAATGTTTAGAAAGGTAGAAAACCGTGACCAATTAATTACATTGAACTTGTATCAGCCGTGTCCATCCATCATTGATTCGCTGAAAAAAGTATATTTTTGTACTCATGTCATAAATATGTATTTTTGAAATCTCAATACGACTCTTATATAGTACTCTTTTCGTCCCACATTATTTGATCATTTTTTTTTTTGCACATAGATTAAGAATTTAAGTGATAGATTGTGTATTTCTCATTTTACCCTTTAGAAAGAGGAAAAGAAGAAAGTGAGCCAAGAGAGAGAAAATAGATTAGTGAAGTGTTAAATGTGGAGAGAGAAATGAATAAAAAATTGTAAGAAAGTGGGCCAGGAGAGAGAGAGAATGAGTAGTTGGAGATTTAAATATGGAGAGAGAAATAAAATAAAAAAGTGTAAAAAGAGTAAATATGTAAAAATACCTACATAATCTTTCTTGATTTGAAAATGAGCAATTTTTGTGGGACGACCCAAAAAGGAAAATTGATCAAATTATGTAGGATGGAAGAAGTATGTATCTAGTTTATATATATGATTTCCAAACTTTAATTTTTCAAGTTAGTGTTTGCTTGATTTGGAAATTTAGATTTACACCGTATGTAATTTAGTATATTTGGAGTTAGAGTTTGTGGATTTGGGGATTGAGGGAATTGCGTTGCTTTTGGACGAGGTTTGAGTAACAAATTTTAGTTGATATGACAGGGAGGGGACGGGGACCGGGATGGTGGCAGTGTTATGGTGAGGCAATTAGGAGTTGATGGTGTTGTGGATGAAATAAAGGTTGCTCGTCGTAGCAGCAGTGGAAGGCAGAGATGGCGGCAGAAAGGCTACGGAGCTGGGCAAGGGAATTGGTGGAAAGCGGTGGTTGTTGTTGGTTGGTTGTGACCGGGACTTCGGTTTTGTTCGGCAGTGATTAATGGCGGTTTAATCGGCAGGCTACCATGCAGAACTGGCGGTGGGAGTAGACCGGGTGTGTGGGCTTGTTATTGGGGTTGGTTTAGAGAGGCCACCGTGTAGAGGCAACGTCGGTGGTGGTGATGTGTACTAATTTTGGTGGTGATGGTGCACTGGTAGACGTTAGGGTGGTTGGTGGTGGCTGTCGTCAAGAGAATATTAGGAAAGGTAGGAGTATGATGGCGTTCTCAGCGTTGTGTTGGTGGTGTTACTGCGACTGGTTCTTGATAATACGTAAAGAGATAAAGGGATAACATTTGAAGAATTACCTTCCAAGTTATGAGCGATAAGGTCATTTTGTTTAAACTGTTATGTATTTCAAGATTCTGTTTAGTTAACGAACATCACTACCATTTCTTCAAACTAATGGACAGTAATTGAACCGCTCCGAACCCGAGAATCCGAAAACGTCCTTAAACCAAAACTCAACCATGTCCAAACATAATAATCATAATGGTAGAGCAGAGCATCTAAAACACCATAACAAAATTATCTGAATCTCAAACTTTAACTCCAAAAATAATCAAAAACTTAAATGCAACCCCTTCAGATTAGCTATTTGAAATCAAAGGAAATATAAAATTAACTAACTAATAATTCTTCCAAAGAAATCATAACCTCTACGATTCTCAATACCAAACACCAAAGCAATTTCACCACTATATTAACATCTTGCCCTTCGTAATACTCTTAGTCTGGAAAGAAATGGAAACAAAAAACAAATGAGTGAGCACGAATTGTCCAACAAGAGATCTTACAAATAGAGGGCCAAAAACGAATACGAATTTAGAGTTATCGAATAGAGACAATAAATGAGAATTTAGATACCTCAATCAAATTTCACAAATGAATAACCAAAGCGACCAAAAAGGGGGTTAAATAACCAATAAGTCAAATATCAGTTCACCAACGAATAACAAATCGATCGAAAGGAGGTTACATAATCAATAAATCGAGTATCAAAACACATTTACCAAATCTTGTGGGTGTCATATACACAATTGCTTATTATTAAGTATCACAAATTATGGTTATACCATGTCGAATATCGCAGTCGACGCGTCACATATAAGTCACGATAATTAAAAGTGACTTTAGAACACATATATTACCCACAAAGTAATTTGATAAATATAACGAATATTGATTCGAAGTCCAAATCTAGTCATTGTAGAGTCAAACTGAGGAGAAGGAAAATACAAATTCAACGAAACAAAAATCAGCTCAATCGGATATCAGATAAATGAGATATCGTAAAAAAAATAAAAAAAATAATTAGGGTGAAAACTTAATAGGCACAAAAACCGATAACAAAAAAGGAACTACCAAAAGGTGAAACGTGGCAAGGCAACAAGAATTCTCACGGCACTTTGGAAAAAGAAAGAATGCCTTACCCTGAACAATTACAGCGGGGATTTGATAAAAGAACTAAAACATTTTTTTTTTCCGACGATATACCCGAAAGCGAACAACAAAGAGATGACCCGAGCAGTAAATAGATGCTAAACCAATGAAAATTCGGATCGATTAATGAGTTCACAATAGAAAAAATGATTCTGGTGTGTACTATAAAAATAATAATGCATAAAAGCCCTTGCCTCAAAGTAGTGAGCATAACATAAAAAATCTCTTCTTTATCTTAGATCAATCACAAATTTTTTTTTTTTTTTGCTTTAATATCCGAAAGAATGCACTAGCTCTTTTCTCTTCTTTATCTCTAAAAAAATAAAGATTCTTTATGTCTTCCTCCTTATATAGTTTGTTAATTCTAATATGACTTGAAGTCCTCATTAGTAGTGCAATTATAATACAATTAAAGTTTTTATTGCTCATACAATCACAATATAACGTAGATTCATAATCCTAGTCCAAGTCAAAATCTCTTCTAGTGCCTAATTTAATCACTTTAGCTACCAATAATATCAAATACTTATTTAATCACTAAAAGAAATTCCAAAAAAAATTCTTTAAGGTTCATTACTTGATTCAATATTAGAATAATTTTCTAATTATTCTTTAAACAAGTAGTAAAAAATATTGGGTATTGTAGTAATTTCACTATAACCTTTGGAACCTGGATGTAATTAACCGAATTTTTTTTGCTAGTAAACCTTGTCCTTGGACACGAGTTTCTTAATTGTATTACGTTTTAAAATTTAAATGAAACACGCAGCCAAAAGACAGTAAGGCCGAATACATTCGATTCTTTACAAATTTTAGAATGCAATCATATCGACCACCTTTCGAAACATGTTTAAGATTGATTTCAAGATGGTCAAACTTGATTTAATCTGGATTAAAGTAAGTTGTTAGGTGTTTAGTAAAAAGTAAATAAGCTTTTAAAAGCTGATTAAATCCAGAAAAATAAGTATTATAGATTGATCACTTTTTTATAATCAGGTTTAATCATGTAAGGTATCAAAATATTGCCAACAAGGGTTGGTTCAGCGGTCCCCAGATTTCCAATCCAGGTTTACCACCTGAGTTCAAATCCTGCCCGCCGCACTTGTTGGTGACAAACTTACGTCCTCTCCCTGCATGTGCTTCACACACGGGTCCTTGTGCGCTTCGGCCCCGACATAGGTGTGGGAATCGAGGGCTCAGATGTACGTGGCGGCCTTGTAGGTCTCCGAGGCGCAATACTCCTTGCCGGTTGGATTAGAGCCTTACAGTCCAGCCTTTCGTTTAATAAAAAAGGAAGGTATCAAAATACCTCTACTAATTTAAAAGACCTTTAGCACCTTTTATTTGAATACTGAATTTTTAGTCATTTTGCCATATTGAAATAATACTTTTTATATATTTAAATATCATTCATAACTTAAAGCTAATTTTAAGAATCCACTAAGATTAATCTAATCTGTAATTTGCTTTCAAGAATCAAATAGATTGAAGCACGTTCTATCTAAAGAGACCTAACAAAAGAAAAAACTTTCCTCCCACCTAGCCATTGATACAAATATCTTCTAATTGGTAGCATTTTAGGTTCAACATGTGTGTACGTACTAAACCATCCGATGTTTTGTCCATGGTAGTGTGAGTATAACGTGCTAAAGCAGCCACCCTCTCATGTACTGATTAAAGAGTTTTCTTTGCTCTTGTTGGTGATTCTTTGCTAGCTTGTCATCGCCGGTGATTCTCATGAATTAAATTGCACATTTCCCTTTTGACGTGAATGCAACCACGTTAACGACAGAATACATTCCGTTGTTAAAATTTTGTCGCTAAATCTACCTTTTCTTGTATTTAAAGTGCTTTGTATGCAGCTATTGCATGCGGAAATTATCACCCCAGAATTATGGGGCTAGTATCAAATATGTACTCTACTGTATATATTTAATTCGGCTCGAGTACCTAATATTTCAAAGGTAACAATTGAGTACCTATGTTGATTTTCCTAATCCGGCCAACTGAATCCGTCATCTAACAACTGTTGTTAGAAGACGGATCAGTTGGATTATGATACCCAAGACCCAACCACCCAGCCCAAAGGCGGGGTAGGGATTATGACATAATGAGGTGATGTGGCACTGCGAGTTTATTTTTCATCGTTTCTCTTTTTCTATTGACAGTCTTACCCCCGAAATTTTCGATGGCTATAAGCCTTTGTTAGACCACACACTCAATTGGACTAGGAAAATAAATCTAGGTTATTTGTTATGTTTTAAACACATTGGGTACTCAAATCGAATTTGGTATATATTTTAGGGTACATCTTTGATATTAGACATAAATTATGCACAACATACAAAACGCAACATTGCCAATCTCTCATCTAAGATATAGCGACACCTTTTCATGAAGATGATCCAAGGCCCACTCAAGTTACCATTTCCAGATCATGGAGACTAGGGATAAGTGTAATGCCCCAAAATTTTGGAGCATTAATATCGAATAAACAGAGTCAGAAAACCTTAAAGTATCAAAAAGTCTCCCCGATTGGTCATTCAGAGCATGTACTAATTATCCCAAAGATACATCAATAATTCTCACATCGGCTTAAAACAATTACATTGACCTCAATTACTCTTACAAGGAGCTCCAAAATAAAATCTAAAGCAAAATCTATTCGACAATAAATGTAATAGGAAAATCCTTCCCTAAAAATTTTCTTACTTAGGAATGCTTTATAATTCATTTGCACAGCTCCGAACTCTGGCTGATCACCTGAAAGTAAAATGGGTGAGCAGAGAGCCCAGTAAAGATAATCGCACGCTATATCAATAACAGTACTTGGAGTTGATAAAGTACGATACCAAGGTACATGGCGAGTACCAAAACCAATGCACTAATTCTCAATTCAGAAATCAGATTAGAAACAAGGTCAAATAGCTTTTACCAGCGGACAATGCAATATTAAGTTCGAAACGTTTCCATAAGCTCTGATAATGATATCTTATGTTTCAAAAAGACTCTATTGAATTCAATAATACTTAAGATAAGTTCAAAAATATCTTCAAATAGATCAGATATCAAAATCTAAATGTTCAATCAGTACAAAGACGAAGACCACGGGAGCCATTCAGAAATGTGTCACGTGTGCCATCACTAACACGTGAGACAAGGTTCAGAAAGTAAGATCGCGATCTCTAGCTCATCCCGCTGAGCTAACCCACGTTCCAATCCACGTGGGTAAGTCAGAAATAGATAAGTCACATACACTGTGACATGGCTCACCCCAAATATAAAAACATATACCAAATCAACTTAATAAACACCAAGAGTTAGAAGCCGACAAAGTCATTCTCGTTCACACGATTCTATGGAGAATAGTTTTATTCAAGGGCTAACTTCAACAATGAAATCAACAAATTCTAAGATAACTCAAAGGAAGAGGACTCGTTAATGTCTAAGATCATCAAATTTGGATAAGAAACGAATAAGATGGAGTAAGTCAGAGTAAGTTGATTTGCAGTGTCAAACATCAACTTTTGCACCAATGAATAACTTTCAAACTGAATTTCGATCAGAAAATAGATAGATTCTGATAAAACATAAAACTAAGAAGTTTAAGAGGACTCCTTAAGGTTTTCAGATTGTCTAGAATCGTGAAAAACCAACGAGAAACAAAGGAGATAGAATAAATCGAAGTGGGCTGATTTACAGTGTCAAAAACAGAAAGGTTTGCACTGACAAATAACCTTCAAACTCAATTTTGACCAAGAACAAGACGGATTCTGATGAAATCTTAAACTAAAAAGTTGAAGACGACTCTTAAGGGATTTCATAATGTCCAATATAATTAAAAACCAATGATAAACAAATAAGATAAAATTAATCGAATTTGGCTGACTTGAATTGGTAGAAATATAAGCATAAAATTGCTTAGGTCTATTTTCGAATATCTATCACTTGGAATTTCAGAAAATCCAAAACTACAAAGTTGTAGTACACTATCTGAGGTTTTCAAAAAGTGCAAGAACACTGAAATTGGACAAGGGATGCAAAAGTTATGGACTCTTATAGTTGTTACAAAGATTTACAACAAAAAGATCACGAATCAAAGTCAATAATCGATAGTACAAAGAACTATTTAGCATAACGATCACAAATGTAATTAGGGTTCTAAAGAATCAATAGATCTCTTTAAACAACAAATCAATTGACGAACGGTTGATAATCATAATTCACTTGGGGTAAACGCGTGAGAAAACCCTTACCTCAATTGCATAAATCGATCAACTCCAAGTTTTGATCTCCTCAACAAATTATATCAAAAACCCTCAATGTGATGACCAAAATCTGGAGTGTTATTCCTAGAGATTTTTTGGAGGCTCTTCTGAAGGCCCTTAGAGATTATATTTTACATAAGTCATCGACCTAAAAGGAATATAATTATATTTCTAAAATAATTAGAGTTGTAAAATACCCATTACGTCCCAAGTTTCTCTAACTTTATAAATTGGTCAAACTAAAGCCCAAATTTAAATTGGGTAATCTAATCCTAAAAGTATAACCACTTTCTGGAAGAAAAAGTTAAATTGATTTTCTTTTTGGGCCCACTATTTAATTAAAAGTCACAATACATTCTAATTAATACTTACACAAGTATCCTAAAAAAATTAAAATAAATAAAATCTGGGGTGTTACAATAAGCATCAAACCCTTCAAACTGATCAAACCGAATCGCCAAAAAATCTTAACGGTTCATCGCCCAAAAGTCTTAACAGTTTGGTTTCACATTTCTCAAACCGAGCTTGATTCGGTTCGATTACGGATCACTTTTTTGAAACCAATCACATACCAAGCCAAACCAATCTATGATATAGTAATTTATTTTAGCAACATTCTTTCATAATTTTCACATACATGATACTAGAAAGTCAAATAAACAAAACCTTAAAATTTATAAGCAAAAATAATAATAATAATGAGAGCACTTAATTATAACATAAAAGTCTAGTGCTTTATATCTCTCCCGCTATCACAACAAGGCAGATAAGACATTGTCGTCCTTAAGTGTAGAATTCGCAACCCGATTTTTTCCTACTAACTAATTACGTTACAACGATGTAAAACTGCTATGTCTTTACTTGTACATCAATGACAAAGGCATAATTGAGATTTCATTGTAATATAATCTCTATATCTTATGTTACCACGAGCATTTAGATAATGAATGTAACAATATCATTTGTAATTTAGATAAATTATAACTTAAATTTCAAATTACATTTAGATCGAATAATAGGTTAGCACAGAGACAACTTTTTAAAATGAGAGCAAACTGAACCAAGCCAACCAAATCGAAGTGTTCAAGCTGGTGATGTTTAGTTCGGGTCGGTTCAAACAAAATTAAACCGAGAGGTAACAGTTCAACTTGCAGGTTGACCCCCAAACCAAGCACACCCCTAACGGAGACATGCTGCAGATTTCGGCTCAAAATTCCTATCGATCTAAGTCTGTAGGAGGTTTTGGCTACAAAGGCTTGCAATTGTGTCTCCTCCGCATCTTATTAGATTCATAACCTCAATCTTTTGCTTTGGTCATTCGTCCAGTCCTATTCGAGAAGTACTAGTGGTCAATGCTTTATGCTTTTTCTACTACCCAAGTTACAACCAAAAAATTTTCATGTGCACGGAAGATTTTGGCTCGGTAGCAAGAATAGCCTACGACTCTAGTATATAAGTCACCGTTCTTTTTCGCTAGATATTGCTTGCTTGTGACATTCTTACCAACATCTTCCCCCATGATTTTATGTTTTGGGTTAACTTAATCATCGCATCGGGGTCCATAAATGCATTTTCCTCTCAAAAATAGCCCTTAAGTAGTCATGTGCTATTTATGTGCCATTTGACGAAGACAAAGCTAATGTCATTTCGCACTTGAATTAGAATAGGAAGAAACATTTTACGCTTTAATCTTTTCTCTCTCTACCTTTTTTTTTCGCTCTCCATAACAATCTTTTCTCCCTCTTTTCACTCTCCTACCAACCTGAAAGTCCCTTACTGCCACCAGCTGGAGAATATGACATCAATTAAGCTATGAATTATGCCTAAAGATGTGCACTCCACAGCCTTTTTCTCGCATTGCCGTAATTGTTGTGTAAAGCTTCCGTCTAACTAACACTATATACTAGAGTTTTGCCCAATTGCTTCACAATGGAATGTAAAGCAACCAGTTTGGACCAAGATGCAACAATTTTGATTAGGGAAACTAGTACCGAATCCCTTTAGGTTATGGTATAATTACACTCAACCCCATCCACTTTCAAAATCTCATATGTTATAGCATAATCTTAAAGATCGTGACTCGCATACCCTTTCGTTATAACACCGTTTTTATTTTATACACTTTTGTACTTATGTCAGCATACTATATTTTCAAAATTACAATACATCACCAAATTAGAATTGCCTTAACTCTAAAAATACGTAAAATTTTTGTATACGGACTATGCCACGTCTCCCCATCTTCCCTTTACTTGGTTCCATTTTTTCATACATGCACACTCACTCAGACGTGCTTGTGCGATTATGGGTTGAATTAAATCAATGTGTGCGCGTGTGCCTGTGTGTGGGTGTGAGGGTGTGTGTGTGTGTGTGTGTGTGGGGAGGGGGGGGGTGGGGGGGGGGAAGGGTTTCCATGGTTGTGGTTGGTGATGTTGGGTTGGTACCGTGGCTATGCCTGATGGTGGCGGTTTGATTGTGGTTAGTGATGTTGGGTTGGTGCCGTGGTTGTGCTTTGAAGTTGCTGGTGGTGTCATGGTATTGGTGGTTGGCGGTGATGGACTTGAAAGGGGAAAATCATAAAGGGAGGGGGTGGAATGAGGAGGTAGGGTTGTTCTGTTAAGAGAAAAAAAGAGAACAAAATGGAAGACGGAAAGGTGGCATACTAATAGGAACTTTAACACAAAGAAAGTGTTAAATTAGTCTTTTTATAAGATGTAATACATCCATTCGTTCGGTCAAAGGACGTGTAATATCTGCTGTACTCGAGAGACACACGTGTAACTATATTTGACTTCAAGGATTCAGTGATATTTTTCCTTTTGATTAAGTCGGAGTCAAATTTGCATCTTTTTTGTATAATAGGAGCTATTGCAAAAACAAGTAAAGCGTATGGGACAACTTGGCATTTATGTATTTTTTTTCTTCGGAGTAATCCATCTATGGCTTAATTTTTAGATGAATAAATTCCAACAAAGAGGAAAAGAAGGAAGAATATTCAGCGAGTGTGCAAGGCAAGGCTAACAATATTGCCATGCATCCAAACCATTAAGTACGTAAACATAAGATCTTTCAATTACCTCCGAGAGGAATAAAAGAAACACAGGAATAAACGAGCACGAGTTGTAATCTATATCTATTTATATATAACGAGAATACCCTTTTTGTGTAACACCTCTTTTACTGTTACATAATTACTGATCTAAAACGGTGACAAGTGATATTTTAAGAAATTTTTTTAACAAGTGACACAAATAAGTTATTTAAGTAATACATAAGTACCTATAAGGTCATATTCAGTTTTGATAATTTAAAATTCATTAAAAATGTAGTTAAAATTAAATCTAAAGGTCAAGTTTGATACGATGATAATATTTTACCAACTTATTTTTGCACATACATGCCTAACTTAGTTTTCAACAATCTAAGATTCATTTTACCGAGTGATCGATGATAACCACTGATATGTGATGCTTGATTTCTTTTAGCAATATTTATATTACTATCTTCATTTTTTGCACGCACATCGCTTGTGCTACGGTGACTGGTTGGTATTTAAGGGATTCATTTTTTCACCTAACGTTTTACCATTTATACTCTACTTTCATTGTTAATGTGGGAATCGGGGGCTCAGATGTATGTGGCGGCCTTATAGGTCCTCGAGGCGCAATACTTCATGCCGGTTGGATTAGAGCCTTACAGTCCAGCCTTTCGTTTAATAAAAAAGGAAGGTATCAAAATACCTCTACTAATTTAAAAGACCTTTAGCACCTTTTATTTGAATACTGAATTTTTAGTCATTTTGCCATATTGAAATAATACTTTTTATATATTTAAATATCATTCATAACTTAAAGCTAATTTTAAGAATCCACTAAGATTAATCTAATCTGTAATTTGCTTTCAAGAATCAAATAGATTGAAGCACGTTCTATCTAAAGAGACCTAACAAAAGAAAAAACTTTCCTCCCACCTAGCCATTGATACAAATATCTTCTAATTGGTAGCATTTTAGGTTCAACATGTGTGTACGTACTAAACCATCCGATGTTTTGTCCATGGTAGTGTGAGTATAACGTGCTAAAGCAGCCACCCTCTCATGTACTGATTAAAGAGTTTTCTTTGCTCTTGTTGGTGATTCTTTGCTAGCTTGTCATCGCCGGTGATTCTCATGAATTAAATTGCACATTTCCCTTTTGACGTGAATGCAACCACGTTAACGACAGAATACATTCCGTTGTTAAAATTTTGTCGCTAAATCTACCTTTTCTTGTATTTAAAGTGCTTTGTATGCAGCTATTGCATGCGGAAATTATCACCCCAGAATTATGGGGCTAGTATCAAATATGTACTCTACTGTATATATTTAATTCGGCTCGAGTACCTAATATTTCAAAGGTAACAATTGAGTACCTATGTTGATTTTCCTAATCCGGCCAACTGAATCCGTCATCTAACAAAGTCTAACAACTGTTGTTAGACAACGGATTCAGTTGGATTATGATACCCAAGACCCAACCACCCAGCCCAAGGGTGGGGTAGGGATTATGACATAATGAGGTGATGTGGCACTGCGAGTTTATTTTTCATCGTTTCTCTTTTTCTATTGACAGTCTTACCCCCGAAATTTTCGATGGCTATAAGCCTTTGTTAGACCACACACTCAATTGGACTAGGAAAATAAATCTAGGTTATTTGTTATGTTTTAAACACATTGGGTACTCAAATCGAATTTGGTATATATTTTAGGGTACATCTTTGATATTAGACATAAATTATGCACAACATACAAAACGCAACATTGCCAATCTCTCATCTAAGATATAGCGACACCTTTTCATGAAGATGATCCAAGGCCCACTCAAGTTACCATTTCCAGATCATGGAGACTAGGGATAAGCATCAAACCCTTCAAACTGATCAAACCGAATCGCCAAAAAATCTTAACGGTTCATCGCCCAAAAGTCTTAACAGTTTGGTTTCACATTTCTCAAACCGAGCTTGATTCGGTTCGATTACGGATCACTTTTTTGAAACCAATCACATACCAAGCCAAACCAATCTATGATATAGTAATTTATTTTAGCAACATTCTTTCATAATTTTCACATACATGATACTAGAAAGTCAAATAAACAAAACCTTAAAATTTATAAGCAAAAATAATAATAATAATGAGAGCACTTAATTATAACATAAAAGTCTAGTGCTTTATATCTCTCCCGCTATCACAACAAGGCAGATAAGACATTGTCGTCCTTAAGTGTAGAATTCGCAACCCGATTTTTTCCTACTAACTAATTACGTTACAACGATGTAAAACTGCTATGTCTTTACTTGTACATCAATGACAAAGGCATAATTGAGATTTCATTGTAATATAATCTCTATATCTTATGTTACCATGAGCATTTAGATAATGAATGTAACAATATCATTTGTAATTTAGATAAATTATAACTTAAATTTCAAATTACATTTAGATCGAATAATAGGTTAGCACAGAGACAACTTTTTAAAATGAGAGCAAACTGAACCAAGCCAACCAAATCGAAGTGTTCAAGCTGGTGATGTTTAGTTCGGGTCGGTTCAAACAAAATTAAACCGAGAGGTAACAGTTCAACTTGCAGGTTGACCCCCAAACCAAACCAAACCAAACCAAGCACACCCCTAACGGAGACATGCTGCAGATTTCGGCTCAAAATTCCTATCGATCTAAGTCTGTAGGAGGTTTTGGCTACAAAGGCTTGCAATTGTGTCTCCTCCGCATCTTATTAGATTCATAACCTCAATCTTTTGCTTTGGTCATTCGTCCAGTCCTATTCGAGAAGTACTAGTGGTCAATGCTTTATGCTTTTTCTACTACCCAAGTTACAACCAAAAAATTTTCATGTGCACGGAAGATTTTGGCTCGGTAGCAAGAATAGCCTACGACTCTAGTATATAAGTCACCGTTCTTTTTCGCTAGATATTGCTTGCTTGTGACATTCTTACCAACATCTTCCCCCATGATTTTATGTTTTGGGTTAACTTAATCATCGCATCGGGGTCCATAAATGCATTTTCCTCTCAAAAATAGCCCTTAAGTAGTCATGTGCTATTTATGTGCCATTTGACGAAGACAAAGCTAATGTCATTTCGCACTTGAATTAGAATAGGAAGAAACATTTTACGCTTTAATCTTTTCTCTCTCTACCTTTTTTTTTCGCTCTCCATAACAATCTTTTCTCCCTCTTTTCACTCTCCTACCAACCTGAAAGTCCCTTACTGCCACCAGCTGGAGAATATGACATCAATTAAGCTATGAATTATGCCTAAAGATGTGCACTCCACAGCCTTTTTCTCGCATTGCCGTAATTGTTGTGTAAAGCTTCCGTCTAACTAACACTATATACTAGAGTTTTGCCCAATTGCTTCACAATGGAATGTAAAGCAACCAGTTTGGACCAAGATGCAACAATTTTGATTAGGGAAACTAGTACCGAATCCCTTTAGGTTATGGTATAATTACACTCAACCCCATCCACTTTCAAAATCTCATATGTTATAGCATAATCTTAAAGATCGTGACTCGCATACCCTTTCGTTATAACACCGTTTTTATTTTATACACTTTTGTACTTATGTCAGCATACTGTATTTTCAAAATTACAATACATCACCAAATTAGAATTGCCTTAACTCTAAAAATACGTAAAATTTTTGTATACGGACTATGCCACGTCTCCCCATCTTCCCTTTACTTGGTTCCATTTTTTCATACATGCACACTCACTCAGACGTGCTTGTGCGATTATGGGTTGAATTAAATCAATGTGTGTGCGTGTGCCTGTGTGCCTGTGTGTGGGTGTGGGGGTGTGTGTGGGTGTGGGGAGGGGGGGGGGAAGGGTTTCCATGGTTGTGGTTGGTGATGTTGGGTTGGTACCGTGGCTATGCCTGATGGTGGCGGTTTGATTGTGGTTAGTGATGTTGGGTTGGTGCCGTGGTTGTGCTTTGAAGTTGCTGGTGGTGTCATGGTATTGGTGGTTGGCGGTGATGGACTTGAAAGGGGAAAATCATAAAGGGAGGGGGTGGAATGAGGAGGTAGGGTTGTTCTGTTAAGAGAAAAAAAGAGAACAAAATGGAAGACGGAAAGGTGGCATACTAATAGGAACTTTAACACAAAGAAAGTGTTAAATTAGTCTTTTTATAAGATGTAATACATCCATTCGTTCGGTCAAAGGACGTGTAATATCTGCTGTACTCGAGAGACACACGTGTAACTATATTTGACTTCAAGGATTCAGTGATATTTTTCCTTTTGATTAAGTCGGAGTCAAATTTGCATCTTTTTTGTATAATAGGAGCTATTGCAAAAACAAGTAAAGCGTATGGGACAACTTGGCATTTATGTATTTTTTTTCTTCGGAGTAATCCATCTATGGCTTAATTTTTAGATGAATAAATTCCAACAAAGAGGAAAAGAAGGAAGAATATTCAGCGAGTGTGCAAGGCAAGGCTAACAATATTGCCATGCATCCAAACCATTAAGTACGTAAACATAAGATCTTTCAATTACCTCCGAGAGGAATAAAAGAAACACAGGAATAAACGAGCACGAGTTGTAATCTATATCTATTTATATATAACGAGAATATCCTTTTTGTGTAACACCTCTTTTAATGTTATATAATTACTGATCTAAAACGGTGACAAGTGATATTTTAAGAATTTTTTTTAACAAGTGACACAAATAAGTTATTTAAGTAATACATAAGTACCTATAAGGTCATATTCAGTTTTGATAATTTAAAATTCATTAAAAATGTAGTTAAAATTAAATCTAAAGGTCAAGTTTGATACGATGATAATATTTTACCAACTTATTTTTGCACATACATGCCTAACTTAGTTTTCAACAATCTAAGATTCATTTTACCGAGTGATCGATGATAACCACTGATATGTGATGCTTGATTTCTTTTAGCAATATTTATATTACTATCTTCATTTTTTGCACGCACATCGCTTGTGATACGGTGACTGGTTGGTATTTAAGGGATTCATTTTTTCACCTAACGTTTTACCATTTATACTCTACTTTCATTGTTAACCTTTGAATAAGTGTCACTCTTGAGTAAATATTACATGCTCCCTTGACATTGACCTCGAAAATTGAGAAACATTGGATCAGGAAAGGCGATGGATAGGACAATGGGCTAAGGGAGGCATGCGATCGTTTTACTTTATATACAATGATTCTAAATGGTACACTATTTTCTAGTCACTGAAGGTTATCAAAAAGTGCCACCAAACACTTTTAGTGGCAAAACTAAAGTGTGAGTGTTAAAAAAGGGAGTGCGGTCAATTCCCTATGACTATTTCCACACCCACGGAGTCATTGGCGTCAGATCACAGATGTAACCAACTTAAACTTGGTAGCCTGAATTATAGACTTGTTCTAGGGGCAGCACAGCCTAAATTTACCATTTTCTTTGCATTAAAAGCAACCCAGTAACCAGCCACGTTCTTAAGGTGGTCCTGGAAATATACCTCTGCTAAGCGTCAGGCAGAGAGAGAGAGAGAGAGAGAGCGCTTTTCATGGAAGAGTTGTACAAAACTACCACGATATACAGCTGGGAGAGTGAGATGCAGGAGACATTTTCTTTTTTGGAAATAAGGGAAAGACATTGATACTAAAGGGTCGAGCTCACACTTTGAGATGTAGGAAACTTATTGGTCTGAAAAATACGGCTTCTTGCTGCCACTTACAGATATGTGCACAGTGGCAAAGTTGGAACAATTAGGGTTTCTGGTTAGAGTCTAGAGGTCTTCTGAAGGTGTAAAGGAGCAGTCCTAGCTAGCAGTGCTAGCTAGAAGTAAAACCAAGAAATGCCCAGAGATATTTACAGGGAGAGATATATATGTAGTGGGGTTGGAACTTGTCATTCTGTGTGTGTGTGTGTGTGTTAGAGAGAGAGAGAGAGAGAGAGAGAGATGGGGCTCCTTTAATGGAGTGAAATTGAAAGAGAGAGGTCATCTGGTCAAAGTAAGCATGACCCTCCCTCTTACACGGAGCCAGTTTTGAGGTTGCAATAATTGTCCTTTCTGTTTAAACTTGGGTTTCCTACCTTAGGCTTGGGGCACCTCTGCAAATATTAACTTCGTGCTATTCTCCTCCTTTTTGATCCCTCTCCCCTCCCACTCCCAGTGTCAAGCTCTCTCTCTCTCTCTCTCTCTCTCTCTCCCTCCCCTGCCTCAGTTACTATGAATGGCTTACCACGTGAAATGTTCCTGTGCTGCTTATCCACTCACTTACAATCACCGGGAAGTGAAGTTTTGGTCCAACAATTTCACTGTTTGTACGAAGTTGAAAACAGAAGTAAAGTTGCTGTGCTTTATTGAACCTCCCCTCCATCACCATTACCACCTCCTCCTCCTACATCAACATCAGCATCAGCATACCACCACCCACGCTGAGCCTAAGGTATAGAGGCACATGCCTGTAGAACTTGTCACCACGTATAAATATTCCCCACACTTCCAACTCTATTTAGCCTTCAGCTAAATCTCCCTCTACTATCATCTCTCTCTTGAAAGTTGAAACCCTAGCTACTTGTTAATTGAAAGAAGTTAAGGCTTCCCGAAACCCCCTTATTACATCTTCAATGTTTCTATCAAGCAACGATGGCACCCCTCTTTCGTACACGAATAGCACTACATGTGATGAAAACCCTTATTCAAGACAAGAATTACAAGATCAAGAAGAAGATCTTTCCTTCTCCTTGCAACACTTCCCTTCACCTTTTCTCGACGAATATTTCTTGAGTCAAATAATGCCGCTGCAACATCCCTGCATGGCTAGTCACGGTGGCCAAGCTGAGATTGACACCAACAACAGTGTTGGCGTCACGAACATGAAGTCTACTGAGATTTCTAGCAGCACAAATGAAAATGAGCGATCTCCTCCACAAATCACACAAGATGTAAACAAGCAAAGAAGAACCGGGAAGAAGGACAGGCACACCAAAATTTATACGGCACAAGGTCTACGAGCCAGGAGAATGAGATTGTCCCTTCAAATTGCGCGTCAATTTTTTGATCTCCAGGACATGTTAGGTTTCGACAAAGCTAGTAAAACCATAGAGTGGCTATTCTCCAAGTCAAAGAAGGCCATCCAAGATCTCATGCCAAAAAACCACCCACCACAAGTAGTGGAAAAGAACAATGGCAAGAAACTTTCAGAAAGCAAAAGCTTTGTGGGTATTGGAGAGACAAATAACAGGAAATCACGAAAAGGAGCAAACAATTCAAATGCTAGGGACACCAGGGACAAGGCAAGAGCAAGAGCAAGAGAGAGAACAATAGAAAAAATGAGGATGAGATTACAACTGAACACTTGTACTAGTTTGACGCAATTAGGGTCTTCCTCAGGCCTTAATTTTACTCCTTTTGAAACTGGCGATGAACTGAGTTCTCGTACTGAAGAGAAGAATTCTCCCCTTGAATCCTGCTCTCCTTCAAATATACCTTATTTAGCTAGTGGTGTGGGAGTCATTGAGAAATTTTTGGGGAGGTTTGAAAGCTCATCAAGATCTTGCTCGAATGTCGATTATCAGGAGGATGCTGCAGTCTCAGGTATTCTTGGGAACATGGAAATCAACAGATCCATAATCAACCCCACTGGTTCTGGAACAACAAGCATGTATCAGCTGACAGGTAAGGTTTATGAAGAAAATGATAGCTTCAATATTCATTTTCAGTCTTGGTAACATGGGCTGTTGCTGTTTTTTTTCCTTCTCTTTAGTTCTTTTAACCCTAAGATTCTCTTGTGTTCATCACCATCAATATCATGTGACCTGTATATAGGTCAAAATTGAAGACCATTTTTGTGTATCTATCTACCTGAAGTTTGGAGTTGTTTGATCATAGGCATCTTAACTATTTATTGCAATATCTTTTTTAAGAAATCCACGGAAGTATCAAAAGAGCATCAAGTTAACTGGGCAATCTATATTTGCAGCAGACATCTTGAATTTGGAAGTAAAACTAGTGCACGCACCCATAATAAATGAATGCAGAGGAAAGTTAAGGAAGACTTTGTTTGTTGCAGATACAGAAATGCTGCTCCTTCAGATACACTTCTAGATTAAAATTGTGTCCTTAACATTGAGAAGTAGGTGGATTAATGATGCAATACAGTTATGCACTGAAACCTAAGCGTTGCCCTCATTTATTGTGTTCTTTTATTTCTGACTTTGACACATTTTGATAGAAAAGGTTAAGGGAAATAATTGTATTCAAGAGTATATGAAACTGAGTTTAATGGAACCTTTATTTAGGCACGAAAAAACAAAAGTCCGACAGAAACTACGAGAGCAACAGAATATTCTAGACCTATGATAATAAGGATTATGCAATTGACATATTAGCATATTATCTAGTAACCCCCCTCAAAACTCAACAAGGTAGAGAAAATAAGCTTGAGTTTGGATGTTAAGTTTGAAGTAGTACCTTGTGCTTTCTGCATTTAGGAAGATCCAAGTTGACGTCGTGGTGTTGTAGATCTGAGGTTGATGCATAAGATTTAATATCCAAAATAAGCTCCGACAACCAAAGTGAAAAGAGGCAAGGTCCAACAACTATATAGGTCTCGGGGGTAAGGTCTAACAACCATGGAAAGAGACTCGGTCGAGGAACCGGGGCCGGAGTGAGGTCCGAAAACCATGGAGGTCTCAGGGTAAGGTCTGACGACCATGAAAAATGAACTAAGGTGAATACCAAAGGCCATGGAGGTCTTGGGGTAAGGTTTGTCGACCATGAAAAGAGACATAGCCAGGATGAGATAGCAATAACTACTAACCTATTGAAAAACAAACAAATGTGTTCGGCGATTAAGTTATAGGACGAGGAGGTGTTAGGCATCCGTCATACCCGTTCGGTCTCTTCTTCATTTTTATTGATTTTTTTGGCCTCAAATATATAATATGCAATAAAATAAACCCTAAGTCTAATTCTACATTATCAGTTTCAATTCGACAACATGGGTCAAATTGCCTATGTATTTGGTCGGACAAACCAGAATCAAACCTTCGTGGTTCGACGAGGCCCTACAAGTAGTGACCTATATTTTGGTCTTAGACTCGAACCTAGGAAGCACCGACACCTCTTATAGGACGAGGTATGGTGTCCGACACTTACCGACACCTCGACACCTCACCGACACCTCCGACACCTCTCAGCGGTGTCTGAATTTATTTATTTATTTATTTATTAATTACCGGACACCGTGTCGGACACCTCTTGAAGACGTGTCGGACACCTCTTGAAGAAGTGTCGGACACCTTGTGAATAAGTGTGCACTCATATGGGGCCAAAATACAATATTTCAAATATATTCAAGGGATAAATCTGGAGTTTTTTAGAAATGAACTTTCAGGCCAAACCCTAATTAGATCAAGCCAACAAAAGGTACCTTCTTCTTTATCTCTCATCTCTTTGTCTTTTCTTTCTTTTTGTTGCCTAAAGTATCCAAGCTTGCCAGTCTAGAGTAAGATAGGTCAACATCTCCGACCTCGTTTATAGACCATTTGACTATATAAAACCTCTTCTTCATACCTTTGGTCTCATGTCAATTTTCCTTCTCTCTTGTTATTATTGAGACTCTAATCTTGATATTGTTGAGACATTCAACTGCTTTCTTGTTGCTGACCTTTTTTCTTGTCACTGTTGAGACTATTTCATGTTACTTGCTTTCTTTCTCATCCATTTTCAACGAAATTTAGTTGTTCCAATTGAGATGTGTGTTTGTGTGGTATATATATATATATATATATATATATAATTCAACGGTGTCTTGCGGTGTCCAAAATCTGGTTATTTGAAAATTACGGTGTCCCGGTAGGTGTCGGTGTCAGACACGGTGTCCGCGTCCGTGCTACCTAGAGTCTCGAACTAAGAAATGAAATGACTTTTTTTTATAGCTTAGGTATGATGGAAATATGATCGCGCATAATGTAAAACACTCTAGACTCTTATAATCTACACTAGCCTAGAAAACAATAAATATACCTCGCGAATGGGCTTGTTTAGAAAACTCGGGAACATTTTGTGACGAATCCTTGGTACAAGTGAATGTATAGAGAAATGAGTTTCAAGGGATGATCTACCACTTCTATAAGAGAAATAGTCTAAAAGCTGTAGAGAGAAAAAACTCGTCCCTTTAAAATGTAGCCGAAAGACCCTTTGTATAGACGTCTGGGACACTAGAAATGATAAAGATGACCATCTCAATTTGTAACCTGGAGATAAAATAGAATATTTGATAGAAATCACAAGCTGAGAAAAGTCCGCTAATCGGCTCCATAATATTTTATATTTTGTCCCAAATTTTGAGACATTATTTGCCCAAATTCAGTAATTATCACTGATTTAATCAGATGAGATGTACCAGATTCAGGAATTATCTTCATATCAAGGATGCACCAATGATAAATCACAAATAATCTTAAATCTTTCAAGTGAATCATAATCTTCTACTACGGAGTGAACTCACCTAATTGGACCGGACTAGGCCCAATTACTAAACTGAACTAGATCATTGGATTGGACTGCTAGACTAGACTGACTACTGAACTGGACTAAGCTCAATTACTAGATTAAATTAATTAAGTTTGATATATTATTAGGCCAACACCTATAATAATAATCCTTATAAATAAATAAAAAGGCTACAAAAGTTGGTACCTACAGATCGTATATAGCTACTGTTAGACCCAATTCAATAGAGAATTTGTACTACAAATTTAAGTCACGTATGTGACTCCACAAGAGGTAAATGGCCAAAAAGAAGTATAATATACAGTCGATGACATCGATAAGGAATTGAAAAGGTGACAATATGCCATTGTAACATATGTTGTTGGTGTTAGACCTTCATTTCAAAGGAAATAAGTTGTGCTTCGTTATTTTACAGTAAGCTTGCTAGAAATTGGGGTTTACATAGTAGAAATGGAATCAGTATTGGCCCAAGCACAGATTTTGGAGAAAAGACCTTAAACTTTTGACAACAAACCTCCTGTTATCAAACCTTTGTCCCTTACTATTTCGCTGGAGAAAGAAGGATTACACAAGGTGCCTATCTGGATCAACTTCCCTAACCTACCTTTGTAATTTTGTTCAAATCAAATGCTAAGTAGAATTGCAAGTTCTATCGGGGTGCCTTTGGTCACTGACAGCATGGCTGCCACTAAGGTAAGGCAAG
The DNA here is from genome assembly GCA_033065855.1 of Escallonia rubra. Taxonomy (NCBI): domain Eukaryota; kingdom Viridiplantae; phylum Streptophyta; class Magnoliopsida; order Escalloniales; family Escalloniaceae; genus Escallonia; species Escallonia rubra. The sequence goes on along the minus strand of JAVXUO010002581.1, from coordinate 173,232 downwards.
GCTTACCTATGCTAAGTTATGTGTAGAGGTTAACATAGCATGTCAGTTCCCACAAAGTAATTCAATTATGGACGACATAGTGCATAACCATATTGTTGAATACGGATGGATACCAACAAAATATGGGCACTGCAAGGTCTTTGGGTATCTTGAAGCCAGATGTTATCATAGACCAATAACAATACCAAGTTCGGCAAAGAAAGCAAATGCGAAGAAACAACAGAGCATAAAAACTAATATTGGGCAACAAGATAATCAAGCTGTGAACGGGCTACAACTTCAAACCCCAAGCACCCACAACAGATTCCAAGGTCAGGAAATAACATAGGAGAAATTTTTTGAAGACAACGTTGGTAGACGAATAACATGTATGAATTCTCAAGCTAGTAAGAATCATAGTTAAGACAAAGGAAACTCTCTTGCTAGAAGATGGAGCTGTGCTAATTTAAGTAAAGTGATTGCTAGCTGGAATGTGAGGGGTCGTAATGACCTTATCAAGAAAAAATAGGTTTGAAAAAGTGCGCAAAAATCAAGATATATCTCTTGTTGGATTGGTGGAAACTAGTGTGGAATTGGAGAATATCACATACTATCATGGGGAAATAACAAATGACCCCCCTCATGTAACTCGGATTTGCAAATCGACCTTTCAGGTAGGGATGGCAATTTGATTCACACCCGATGGATATCCGACCCGCCTCGATCTTATAGGAGCAATTTTTTTTGGCGTTGACCAGACTATGGGGCAAATATGGTAATTAATTTTTGAACCCGCACTTGGTACGGGTCAGTTTTAGTACATATTTTAACGGCCCCGGTATTCGATCCGCACCCACTCGCATAGAATAACTTAACCCTAAATATGATCCTAAGGTTAAATATTAGTCATCCATCTTCCTCATATAAATACAAGACCATAAACCCTAGCCACAATCTTTCTTCTTCTCTCTTCTCCTTCGCCACACACACTCACCCATAGGCGCCTCTTTTCTGCATTGCCTGGTCACCCCCTCCAGGGACCACCTTACCACTTTTAGTCATCCACCTTACATCGACCACCGTCCAACAATTTTAACGACATGTTTTCTCTCCCTTGAAGCCGCAGATAAAGGACGAAGAGGACAATTAGTGTTGATATTCTTCTATGGTCAAAGATTGCAAATAGCCAAGTATGAACTATATGGTCTTGATTTCAATGAAATGCTATTGATTCTAGGAGGACTTTAATGAGGAGGATGACAAAACCACTCACGATCTACTAAAGGGCAAGTGGCTAGATTTATATGTAGGTTTGTAGTGTGGTGTGTTAGATCTAGTGGCTGATGGTGGTGGCTATAGCTGGTAGGTCGTATATTGTTGGTTGTTCGTCGTTGTTTCGATTGAGCCACGGTCAGGTGGTGAATTCCACTATGTTGGTGGCCGACGGTGGCTTTCAGCTCGGCGGTCGTGGTGGTGACATGTGTTGTTGACTGCTTTGTAATATTATTTATATTATTACTAAAAAAAGCCACACTAAATTACAGATCCGGACGGATCTGCGGGTTCGAATTTTTTAAAGTCCGTTGGATCGGGGATGGTATTCCCATCCCTTGACCTGATGGCGGGGTAGGGCGCGGCAGAGTAGTGTATGTAGGCTACCGAGGCGGGTATGAATTTCGTAAATCCGCATCCGACCTGCCCTATTGCTATTCTTACTTTCGGGACAACTAACCCCTTCATCTATCAATAATTACACCCTGCTAAAATTTGACATAGAACTCCAACAATACCCCTAACATTCACTAAAATGCCAAAGTATATCTGTGAAATGAAAAAAGAAGACCTTATAAAATTCTAATTGAACCAACCCCTCTCCCTCTCCCCACCCTCGGCGCTGTCGTTAATAGACTGATGCCCCCCTCTCTGCCATCCCCGTGGCCCTCGCACAACATGCCCTTGCCACCGCCATCATCGACCGAAGCCAATCTGTCTTGATGGCTATGGTTTGAGATGTATTTTTCGTGCTAATTTATAGCGGTAGTTGTGTGCAGTGGTGGGCTGGGTGGTTGTGGGATATTTTGTGGTGATTGGTTGTGATGGTGGCGTACGGTGGTGGGTTTGGTTGATTTTAACTATGTTGGTATTCTGGTGGTGCTGTTGAGGATAGTTGTGGGTACAATCGTGTTGGTTTGGTGATGATGGTAGTATGGTGGTGGTTCGGCGGTCGATGTTGGTGGGGGTGTTGATATGTCTGTGGTGGTAATTTGAGTATAGTGGTGGTTGCGGTGGGTGGGGTTTGGTGGTTGGTGGTGATACTAATGAGGTTTATGGCGGCTATGTTACATGGACTCTTCAGTTTGCGTGAAGTATCAATGTCGAACACTCGACACTTGGACATGGGTATGAGATATGTGTCCGTAGGATATGTTTAATTAGATATTGCTTTGATAGGAGACAAGTTGTCAATTAAAACCAATTGCATCACACAAAACACCTTTTTACCTTCGAAATAACTTAAAAGCAATAACAAATATGAACATTTTGCCGTGTCCCCGTGTCTTGCGTTTTCAAAATTAGACGAGTCTGTAGACACGTATTATGTACCGAGTCCATGTAACATAGTATGGCGGCAATATCAGCACGGTGGTGGTTTATGGTTTGGGTTAGCGGTGGGTTCGGTGGTTGGTGGTTATGCTTGAATTGGCGATGGTGGTACTTGAGTTGGGGGTGGTCGTGGGTGTGGCGGCGATGGTGGTGCTTGAGTTGGTGATGAAAAATTAAGGAACAAAGAAAGAATGGGAAAGGGCAGTTGTGTCTTTTTTCATGAAATTCATTAATTAAAAGATTGGAGGAATGAATAATGCAGCCATGTATGTACGCATCTTTGGGGCCTTGCTCAGAAGAAGAACTCCCTTTGGCAGAAATGGTGTCCTCTTGTAGCATTAAAATAAGTATATATGGACTTTCAGGCCTCTGTGACAATGTCTTGGACATGGTGCAAGCTTCTAAAATTGAAAGCCAAAGTGCAGCAATTTATTGGGTACAAAACTGGGAATGGACAGAGCACTTGGTTAATGGTTATGGCTAGACAATTGGATGCTTAACGCCTTCTTGCTAAATTGAGGAATCGTGTTATTTACGATTCTGACCTAGCAATAAAAAGCGAAGTTGCTACTATCATTGTAAAAGGGCAGTGGCAGCTTCCCTTTGCCAGATGACTAGCTCTCAGGGCTTGGCATGATGAAATTAGTACTGAGGCCTTACCTCTGAAAGATCAAGAAGATAAAGTTGTTTGGTTGTCGGAGAAAAAAGGAAGCTTCTCCATTAAATTTTCTTGGCATGCATTAAGACTAAAAAGGACATTGTTCCTTGGTGGGAGATTATTTGGTTTCATGGCAACATTCCTAGACGTGCTCTTGTTATGAGGATGTTATGCAAAGGGGGACTCAGAACCTAAACTAAACTCAAAATCTGGAACTATAATGCAAATGGCACATGCTCATTATGCCTAGCACATAAGAAAGACGAGGATCACCTGTTTTGGAGAAGCTCATACACGAAAGCTTGTTGCCTGAGGTGCTGATAAAACTGAGCATTAACATTACCTGGCAATCTTGGAAATAACTATTAAGTTTGGTATCCAAAATAGGGGTAAAACAACTTTCACTCTCGGATCCAGAAGCTTGTTTTTTGCAGTGACAATCTATATGATGGGGAACGAAAGGAATACAAGAACCTTTGTGCATGAACAGGGATGAGTGGAAGAGTGTATGCAGCTGATTAAGCAGTTGATTCAGATGCTTGTAAGGAGCTGGAAAAAGGTTCCTCCCCATTGAAATAATCAGCAGATTTGTCATGCTTGGGGGACTTATGAGGGAGTTCCTGGTGGCTAGATTGTACAAGTTTTGTTGTTTGTGAGATTAGGAATGTTGTCTTGTGTAGTACACTGTTCTTGGAGATGTATTTTGTACTTTTGAGTTAGAGGGCAACAAACAACAAAATCCCCTTAGATCTCGATGACGCGTATGCATAACTATCAGCATTATTCACATTCTGACCCAAAGGAAGGAGAAACTAGCTATAGCATTTGTATAATATGAAGGTTAACTACCATTACCTCTTTTTCTTAGGGCGAATGGTAATATTCGTTAACAACAGACAGAAAAGATCACAGCTTAGTCAAGAAAATAAGATCAAAAGAACACAGAAGGCAATCAGGGTCTACTTTGATTTATGTCATTATTTAACATTTATGCTTTTGTTTAATTTTGTGCTTTGGTTGTTGATGTTTGAGTTTATTGCTGTAATAGTCTTTTACCCGCTTAAAACTTAAAAGGCTCCTAGGTTTAGGCCTGCATAGTCCTACACCCCTCACAATCATGAGCATAGTTCAGCACAGTTCGCACTTAAAGATTCCCCATTGATCATCCATGAATTCTGTACGTCTCTCCCAAATTTTAGTTCCATGAATTCTGTCTCCTGCAACTCTTTAGTTCATCAGTTTTGCTGACTCGCGTAGAGAGATGCCTGCATCTATTCCAGTTTGTTTGCGCCCGGTGTATGCAGAACCAAGTGCTTCGGTTGAGCACATCTCTTGGCCCGTTTGACTGCAATTTCTCAAACCGCCCACAATTACACCTTCTTTGACACTTGGCTTTAATACTCGTTATCCAATATCCAAATTCTTCATCTACCGTCTCTCTCCATCTTATCATCCTTCCTTTGTATCTTTATCCATAACCCATGAACCTACAAGTTTTACCACAGCTCGAAAGTTTCAGGAATTGTGTGATGTTATGCAAATTGCGATTTTTTCATTATTACATGAGAGTGAAATCATTGGTTCAAGTGGTTTACACTATCCACTGAACATTATGAAGCCTTGTTAGTTGAAAGACTTATATCATACCTGATTAAGTTTATGTTCTTATTGCCGCTTCTCATAGATGGCCCTTACATCCGCTTCTCATTCTATATGTTCTTAAAGCCTTGTTAGAACCTTGGTTTTCATTTACATATATAACGATCCGTATGCTCCTATGCAAGCTTCAATTGGGCACTTCTTGAATTTGGTTTTCATAATCAAGACCTCGCAATTTTTTGTTCTCTCCCCTCCATTGGTAAGATTTCTCCGCATTTTCCTTGTATACGTTAACAAATTTTGTGACTACAGCTCCTCGTGTCCGATACTTAAGCTTTAATCCTACTTCATCTAGACTAAAAGGATTTCCACCCTTGAAATATTTTCTTCGAAACCAAATGGCTTGTTAAAAAATGGTCATTATCCCAGAAAACGGAATGATGTATATTCTTAACTTCTTTTACTAACCGGCTTGATTGGAGTCCTCTTCTTGAACTGGGACGTGGTGGCTGATTGCAACATTATAGGAGTCTGGAGGCGTCAATGGGAGCGTCGGGAAGAGTTATCTTATTTGTTTAACAATCTGCCTATAGGTACCTTTTCTGTGTAATAATCTGCCTAGAGGTTTGATTTTCTTGCCAAGCAAAACTGGAAGAACGTTTTGACTTGACGGGTGATATCTTGGAGATCCACCTCAACATCACCGTACGTCAGGACAGGTAGCACTTGCATGATCGTGCATATCGTCAACAAAAGTTCGTTTTTTCCGTTGCCTAAGTAGACTACTCCAAAAGAAGGCATTTCCTGTTTATTACTTGAGCTTGGCTCAGCCATCACCATATCTACACCCCCGCATTGACAGTTTACTGCTGTCCTTCTTGTGTTCTTCAATGTCAATTAACCTCGGCATTCATGACTTCTTAGTTTCACCTTGAGGGCGAGTCTTACCGCTTATGAGATACTTGTGTATCGAAAAACAACTCCTTCCCTATCATAATTCTAGGTTGTCATCAATCTTTTCACATGGATTTCAAAGAAACTTTTAGCCAATTTCACATTGTTCTTTCTAAAGAAACTTTTAGCCTAGAGCAATCCGAAAAACCTACATTCAAAGGTATTTCACTCGAGCACGTTGTGCTTTTTAAGCTCAAGATATACTGCTTGAACATATAAAAACCCACATATATCACCCAAAGACACTCCACGCAAGGAATTTTGGTCATCATGAGCCCAAAATAAATTCATCGTATGAACATAGTTCAATGTACAAATACCGAAGATGCGCATGCGTGTAGGAGCTCAAAAGAATACGGCCATGCATTGTGTTCGAGACATGCAAGTAACCACAGCTGCAAGTGTGTGTGTGGGTGTCTAGAGAGAAAAAGATATAGAGAGAGGATGCTAACCTGAAATGCTTAAAGTAGTCTATTGCCAGAATTCCCTGCTTCCCCTCGTAGCCAGATTTAGAAAGATGAAGCTTTACACCTAAACCGATCCTTGTTCTTCTTTTGGTTGTGGGGTGGTAGAGGGAGGCAGGGAGAGAGAAAGAGAGAGAGAGAGAGAGAAGCGGCAAGTTATCTCTTACATTGAGGTGGAGTAATACCTATACGGCTATACAGCAATGGAATGGAGTAAAAGGGTGAAAAAGAAGTAGCAAAAACAGGAAGAGAAGTACTGCTCAGGAAACTGATATCATGTTGTAATCTAAACCCCTTTTGAAGCGACAAACCCGGAAAAAGGTACATGTTCAACACTGTTTACTGCTGAAGAAGATCTTTCCAGATTTACATAACCCACAGTCGCAATGTATATTTATCCCAGTCCCAGATGGTGGAGAGACAACAATCAAGGCCATTTGTGATGTATTTGGAACAGAACCAGTCATGTTGCTGGAGAAGAGGGATACAGACCTTTATAGCAAGTCTGAAAATCCCCTGGCGTTGGAAATAAAAAGCAAACATGAGGTTCTTCTGGAGAAATCACGTTTTCAGTTTTCCTTAATTAGCCAATGAGATGATAGGCCAGTTAGCGATTATAAATCGTACAATTCCAATACTAAATGATTGGATTAGGTAGATTTGTACAACATAGTAGGAATTCCCTTTCCAAATGTTGGCTTTCAATTTAGTAGCGTGGTGAAGTTGCAGTGTTAGGTGGCTTAGAGGACGCGTAGGTTAATGAGGCTTGAAATGAAGCATATCTTATTCTAAGTTGGGGAAAGATTGTTCACCAACAAGATCTCGGTGTGTATCAGTATCAGTATGAGGATCATTCTTGTCCCCTCAAACCCAGAAAGTGAGCCGAAACTGAAAAGCATTTTTGCACTTTCTAGTTCTCCACACTTTTTGCAGTAGCTAGATTTCATCCAAGTTAGCTGTTTGTTGGAGTTAACACTTCAATTTATTTTCACTTTTATAACTATAGATCTGTAGTAATACTTCTATTCTTTAGAGGGATGGACACTCTATTGATCTTAATGTTCAACATAGAGAGTACAAGTACCAAAATAGAATGCAAATTTTATTTTTTAAAATAATATTGTAAGTTTCATCTTTATTAGTTTTGAACCGAACGCATTAAGATACATTTAAAATTTTGGTGCCCAACCTCATACAAAATTTCTGACTCCGTCACCGGGTAAAACAGCCGAGTACATAAAGAAGTACAAAATGCAAAAGACATCGTTTTCATGTTAAGGTCCTGAACCTTGTGCACCTGAAAAAGTTACAAAGAAAAATAAGATATAAACAAGTACAAGAAGCTACACCTACATCAATTTATAAGGACAGCATGAGATTTTTTATATGCTAGATTGAATTTAACTTGTATTTCTTTTGACATTATTATTTGTTGAAAGAACTTTTTCAACAAACAAAAACTTATACCTAAACTTATTAATGTAATACTTCTACTAATTAATTAATAGCTTTTCAAATCTCCAAGAACATTAATTAATTATAAAAATGTAAGGCTGCACTCTCGATAGAACTTGCTATCGACAAATATAAGGAAGTTGCAAAGTTGCACTCACTCTCGGTCCTCGAACACTTTAGGTCATGCCTTAAACCTGATCTATAACTGATTAAATCTGATCACGATAACACTTTAGGCCATGCCACATCTCCATATCTTTTGTATTTTCTCCACGAACAATATAGCAATATAGTTATAAATACCGTACCGGTGTGCGCACTGTTTTTTCAGTAAAATAATACGTACCGGTACCGTTTTGATACCGTCTCGAATTTTGCATCAATAATATACTTATATAATACTCATTCATTATATATATATATATATATATATATATATATATATATATATATATTCTTCCTCACAGTTTCTCTACAGCTTGAATTTAGATGAAAGAATATAATGAAAGCTTCAGCTAAGAAATAAATCAAAGTTAAGAGAAAAAGTAAAAGTAAAGTGAAAATTTCGATGAAGATTGAAAACTTAGAAATTAAGATAGATTTTATAAATTGTAATGAATACTGTTGAGGGAGGTTTTGATCAGTATAATTGATCCTATGGTGTTTTTTTATTAGTCTTTATATGTCCAATTTATTAAATTTTCTAACAAAATTTGTAACTTTTACATTTTTTAAGAAAACCGGTACAAAACACAATATCTCGGTCGGTACGTAGTTCTCGGCTGGTATTACCTGTACCGGCCAGGTACAATCAGTACAGAATGATATTTTGACCGGTACAAAACGTAAAGGGATGTTGTATCCGTAGAAGGCAAAAGTGGTACGTACCCCTCTGATACGGCCGGTACCAGTACGGTATTGATAACTATGATGAACAAAACTTCGGCCACAACCATAAATTCAATGCCCTTCAGCAGAGTTCTAGCATGTCTTAAAAAATTAGAATAAAATATGTCGACCTTCCTTGAAATTTTGGTTTATGACACGAGGATCCCCACTGGTTTTAAAAATTACATCGTACTTTTAGTTACTTTTTGGTTAAAATAGTGATGATGTCAGGAAAATATTCTTCATGTATACCAATTACGCCCTTAAGACAAAACTCTCAACGCATCAATAACAGATAATAAAGAACTGTCTCCTAGAAATGTGCAAGTCTTGCTTATATCTCAAGGAATATTGTCATTCATTTTTCAATGCCTTCCGGCTTTAACAACCTGATTAACAAAAATGTTAAATTCTACGTGGATAGCCAACAGACTTGGTTCTTATCTAATAGGGAATGACCCCCTCCACTTTACACGTTGTGCGATTTGCCCCCCTTAACTTCAAAATTAACTACTAAACCCCCCCACACTTACAGAAATTAGGCACCTTAGACGGGTCCGTTATGAATAGTGTGAAATGACCAAAATACCCTTATTTCTTTATTAGTTAATGACCCCCTGTACTATACACGGTGTCCAATTTTCCCCCCTTAACTTCAAAATTAACCACTAAACCCCCTTACACTTACAGAAATTGGGCACCTTAAATGGAAACCGTTAAATTTAAATGACAATGTTGCCCATGACCCTCCCCCCCCCCCCCCCCCCTTCATTCCCCCCCCCCAACACCCGTTAGACCAGTCCCCCACCCCATTCTGCGCTACCAGATTCACCGCAAACAAGGGATTGCCGCAATCTGCACCTCCTCATCTGGTCAACCCCACTACAATTGGTGATTCACTGAGCACAACCACTGGTCTTTTTCTCGGACCACTAGGGAGTTACAAAAAAAAAAAAAGGAACCACGATTGCCGTTGGTATATCACCGGCACAACATCTACCATGATCAACGTCACAGTAACCACCATTCTGGCCAACTCCCCCAACTTTATACTGTCCGGCTACACATCGTCGTGAGTTGCCTCATCGCTGCCATTTCCCACCACCTTACGTCTGCAAGCCAGTGGGGCTTCTTCATCGGCCACCAACCGACCGGCGCAATCAACACCGATAACATCAATCCCCACAGACACAGGCTATCGGCGTTTGATTGTCGCACATCCGTTTAGATCCCTGCCACCACGATCGACGACCACGTCCCCAAATCGCAGGTCTAACCTCCGTCGTCGTGCCACACCAATCCGCAACATCGCGCCAAGCAGCGTCACATGATCACCGTGACTGGCTACACGCTGCTGGGGATGCACTAGATTCGCGATGACGTTGCCGACATAGTCGCATGCGAGTAGCGTGCGTGTATGTTTACAGTGGGTGCGCGTCTGTGTCTGGGTTTAGGGTATGTGTGTGTGTGTGCGTGCGCACGCGTTCGTGCGTGCGTGCTGGGTGTGCATGGAGTGTGTGTATGTGGGATTGAGTAAAAAGTTTGAGAGGAGAGAAAAAGAAGTTGAAAGTTTGGGGGGGTTTAGTGGTTATGTTTGAAGTAGAAGGGGGGATATCGCACACCGTATATAGTACAGGGGGTCATTAGTTAATTACCCCTAACAGAATGGGCAAAAACGTCATTTACAAAAAAAAATCGTTAGTCAACGCGCGTGTTGACCACGCGCTGTTAAATTTAACGGTTTTCGTCTAAGGTGCCCAATTTCTGTAAGTGTGGGGGGTTTAGTGGTTAATTTTGAAGTGGATGGGGACAAATTGCACAACGTGTAAAATAGAGGGGGTCATTCCCTACTTTCCCCTATCTAATATGAAGCTATGAGAGCTGAATTGCTCGAAAAGTATGGGGTTGAGATGCATCATATGAAGTTTTTAAAGCCTTGAACATTTTTAAAAGGCAGTAAATTCACTATTTTTTATTGACGCGTTGACAATATTTTTGTCTTGAGGACATACATTGCTGACATCATCACTGTTTTAATGGCAAAGTAATGTTAAGTGAGTCTTTGTTAGTGAAAAATTAAATAGGGAGCGCGGTGTAATTTTGAAAACTATAAGGGATACATATGTAATAAACCAATCTGTTTACTGACTCCTCGTTTTTGCTCTCTCAGATGTCAGATACTGAAGACATCCTAGACACTAACCGTGGCTTCCATTATATATGACTTTTGTTATATTACTACCTAACTAGCCCAGTAACCCGAGCCAAGCTCGAGCCGACTTATAAAATACAGTTTATTATAAGGTTTTAAAAATTGTATTAATATATACCACATCTCATGAGACAAAAAGGAATTTATAGTATAAAAAATATCTTCTTTGATTACAAAGAATAATCTTAGTACCTAATTAATCAGGACTAATTTAAGTAATATATGAAAGATGAATTCACTTGCATTACTCCTAACTTTCAATTATTAAATAGCATTTTTATTTTGATTAGACTACATGGAAGAATTATGAGATATGTGCATATACATATGTGTTTACCTGTAATTCCGTTATATTATAAGTTGAAAGACAAAAAAATAGATAGCGACGCAGTGCAGCTGCTAGATACTTGTTTTCTTTAAATTTTTGTTTTAAGTTGTCAAGTTGAATATTTTCTTATCACTTAAAGTAGTAGAATAGTCACGTTACTGCCATATAGAGTTAAATAGCGAATACGATTGTATTTGTAATTGAAATATGACGACACTATCAAGTATCCCTTTTAAATTATAAAGGTTACATAGATTTCTAATTCTTTATCTTTAGAGGGTCTTTAAGGTATTACATATGGAAGTTCCTGAGGTTATTATAACGATTAAGTAGAAATTGAAAAGGAATAAAGTTGTATTTTAAATTTAAGAGGATTTGTATATACATTTTGTTACCTTCAAATAAGTTATTACTTTTTGCAAAAATAAATTTAACGGAACGACCATGTAATATCTAATATTTTCATGTATATGTTTTTCTTTAATTGTTGTAAGATGTTAGTAATGAGAATATTCAATTGATAAACATGACGTGTCCTTATTTTGGAGTGTTGAAATTATTTTTCACATCTTTTATGACTATTATTTGTCGCCAAGTTATAGTTTCTATATCTACTAAATGCATTCAATAATATTTTCTCATAAACTACACTTGTTTTATCACATCATCATATAATATTTATATACCAAAACATGTCAGGTTATCTATAGCTATAATGAGCTTGCAAAGGATAACAAATTTCATTATATTAGACTTATATATAAAGCGAGCGTTAATTAATAATTTGCTATTGAACTTGCACAATAGTCACCACTCATAGTTGTAATCAATTCTATCATAATTGGAATTAAGTTTTAATGCTTATAACTTGTCTAAAATTTACTAATTAGTCTTATTTTTCATGAAAAATTTAAGTATAATTTTAAAAGTTTTTTTATTGATCATAAAGGCCTTATATAAACACAAATTGGTAAATCGTTAATTTTGTAGAATTATACGGATATATTTTTGCATCTTAAAAGTTTTAAATGTTCTCAAAATATAGTAATTAAGAATTATTTGATTTAAGTATACCATATTTTTTTTAATGCATATGTGATTTGTTTTCAAAATCTCATATATATATATATATATATATATATATATATATATATATATATATATTTGTTTTCTAGATACATGACTTTTTATGTTTGTATGAGAGGTAGTTTTAAGGACATGATTGTCAAAATTAAATCCTAATAAATTAGTACATTTAAAGTTTTAGGATTAATTTTCATATTATATAAGGCTTCCTAATATAGTCCACATATAGTTTTTGCAAAATCAAAAACTTAAAAACAATAATATTTGCAAACCTTTAGAGACACTAACATGTTTAGTATATAGTTTTAAATCATTTTCAACTATCGGATTTACGAATAAGTTTTGTCATTACTGAAATTTTAATTAACAATAATTTTACAGTTATTTATTAGTCGTGTGGTCTCATCCAAAAATACAGTCAATTTTTTGTATTTTATCAAAATATTCAAAAAGCTTTATATTATATTAATAAACCTTTACATCTATTACAATAAGCATATATTAAAATAAAATCAAAATATGAATCAAGTGTTACATTATTTTTATTATTTCAATCTCAATTGTAACATCATTTTTTTCTCTCTCTTAATGTTCTTTTCATTTTTTAGATATATAAATTTTTATATTCATACTAGAGAGTAGTTTTTAGGATACAGTAGTTAAGGTTAAGTCATGATATGTTAGTTCATTAATTAGTTAGAGTTTTAAAATACTTAGAATTAGTTTTTCAATTATCTAAAGCTTATTGATATTCAAATTAACTTGCCAAGAAATAAGAAGCCCATTCAAGGAGACCTTTAGAGACACTTATAATATTTATAATTTTATTGTACATTGAAAACATAATCTGATGACATATCATATGTTTACATCTTAAACGTTTTAAATGTCCTCAAAATATAGAAATTAACAATAATTTGATTTAATAAAATAAAAACATAATGTGATGACATATCATATTTTTACATCTTAAATGTTTTAAATGTTCTCAAAATATAGAAATTAATGATAATTTGATTTAATTCCACGTTTTTTCTTCTAATACATGTATGATTTATTTTCAAAATCTCATTTATTTTTATATAGCTACTTTGTGCGGTCTTATCAAACCAACAAAATTATCCTATAATTTGATTAATTATTAAATATGTTATATATATAATTTTTTACAAGGATTATCCTATAAATACATATATTTTTAGTAAAATATAATAAATTTAAATTAACTATAACATACAATTTTTGTTCCAAATATCATATGTTGTTTTTTTTTTTTCTAGATACATGCTTTCTTATCTTTATATGAGAGAGTTAGTTTTAAGAACATGATAGTGAAAATCAAATTCTAAAATATTAGCATATATAGAGTTTTAGAAGTAAAATTAAATAAACTTAAAAATAGGGATCACATCCAAAATAATATTTGCATACCTTTAGATACATTGACATGTTTATTATATAACTTTAAATCCTTTTAAACTATCAGATTTAAGAATAAGCTTTGTCATTATTACGATTTTAGTTAATAATAATTATACAGTCATTTGTTGGTCGTGTGGTCTCACCCATAAAAAAATTATGTCAAATTTTCTATTGTACCAAAAAGATTCTAAAAGCTATATATTATATTGATAAATCTTTGCATCGATCACGGTTAACATATATTAAAATACAATAAATATGAATCAATTGTTACATTATTTTTATTGTTACAATCATAATTGTAACATCATTGTCTTCTCTATTCTAAGTCTAATATGTTATTTTTATTTTGTAGATATATGAATTTTTATGTTCATATTAGAGAGTGATTTTAAGTCATAATAAGTTAGTTCATTAATTAGTTAAAGTTTCAGAATGCTTAGAATTAGTTTATCAAATATATAAAGCTTACTGATATAAAAATTAACTTATCAAGAAATAAGGACCATATTCAAGATAATATTTGAGACCTTAGAGACACTAATACTGTTTATAATTTTATTTCAAATTGAAAAAATAGTATGATGGCATTTCATATTTTTGCATCTTAAAGGTTTCAAATGTTCTCAAATATAGTAATTAAGAATAATTTTATTTAATTGCACCTTTTTTTTTCTACTACGCATGCGATTTCTTTTCAAAATATCACTAATGCTTATATAGGCACTTTGTTGATCGTGCTATTTTAACAAAGCAAAAAATATCCTATAATTTAATTATTGATTTATTCATTATATATATATATATATATATATATATATATATATATATATATATATATATATATCAATGATTACAGTATGTGTAATACATATACATTTAATCGATCATAATAAACTTAAATTAACTTTAACATAAATTTTTGTTCTAAATCTCATATGTTATTTTTATTTTCTAGATACATGATTATTTATCTTTGTATTAGAGAGTTAGTTTTAAGAACATGATAGCCAAATTCAAATCCTAAAAAATTAGTAAATCTAGAGTTTTAGAAGTAAAATTAAATAAACTTAAAAATCGGAATCATATTCAAAATATTATTTACATACCTTCATATATACTGACATGTCTAGTATGTAACTTTAAATCATTTTCAACTATCACATTTAGGAATAAGCTTTACCATTATTGTGATTTTAATTAATAACAATTATATAGTCATTTGTTGGTCGTATGGTCTCTCCCAAAAACAAAAAATAACGTCAAAGTTTTTATTATAACAAAAGGATTCTAAAGATGAATAAATTGTTACATCATTAAAATAAAATAAATTAAAGATGAATCAATTGTTACATAATTTTTATTGTTCCAATATCAATTTTAACAATTTTTTTCTAAATCTAATATTTTTTTTTCATCTTTTAGATATATGAATTTGTAGTATATTCGTATCATAAAGTGGTTTTAAGGATACAATAGTTAAAATTAAGTCCTAATAAGTTAGTTCATTAATTAGTTAGAGTTTTATAATGTTTAGAATTAGTTTTTTTTATTTATATAGACTTACTAATATGAAGGATTAAATGCACAACAAACCCCACACTTTGGGGTCATTTACACGGAACACCCTAGGGTTTGAATTTTGACCCCCACCACCCCAAATTTCCAATTTTGGTGCACGCAGCACCATTTGACGGTTTTTACTCGTTTTGGTGGAATGTCTGTTAGAAGCCAAAGGGCACAAAGGTAACTTCCTCCATAAATCCAACATGGCAGCCACGTCAATTTTGACCGCCGGCAGCATTGAGACGGCGCCGAAGGGCACTGCTGCTCCTCGCAATGGTGCGTATCTTGACGGCATGGGTCTGATGGCGGCACTAAGCTGGATGGTGATGCCGGTCCTTGTCGATGGTGGGTAGGCGACATAGTTGTAAGGCCGTAATCGTGAGTCGACGGTGGCGCCGATTGGAGCCGTTTATCGTGGTAGTGACGCTTCGCCGGAGCTTGCGATAGTGTTGCTCCAGTGCTTTTCGGAAGGCCTGTCGTGGTGGCAACGACGGCATCTTGATGGGATGGTGGTGGCCGCTTGATTGCGACGGTGTCGGTAGCACATATCTGGACTGGCTATGCGCGGTGGCGGCGCTAGGTACTGACTCGGTAGCACAGATCTGGAGGAAGGATAGTCGTCCCTTGGTTGTCGACGGCTTCTTACCTGTGGTAGATGGCCTGGCTATGCGCGGTGGTGGCGCTAGGTACTGACCCATGGCCGGCGGCGCTGCCATGGCTTCTTCATCTTCTTTCTCTCTCTGTTTGATTTTTGTGTGAGAGAGATACAGAGGGAGAGAGGGATAAAACTCCAACTTTCGGGTGATGTGGCTGCCAACAAGGATATTTTAATGAAGTGTCCATTTTGACCTCAAAATTATAACAGCCGTCCTCGAATTTTGAATTTCACCCGTCAAATGGTGCTGCGTGCACCAAAATTGGAAATTTGGGGTGGTGGGGGTCAAAATTCAAACCCTGGGGTGTTCCGTGTAAATGACCCCAAAGTATGGGGTTTGTTGTGCATTTAATCCTAATATGAAAATTAACTTATCAATAAATAAGGACGGTATTCAAGATAATATTATTTTATTTTTTAGACAAATGAATTTTATAATTATTATTGGAGAGTGGTTTTGAGGATATAATACTCAAAATTAAGTCCTAATAAGTCAAAATAAAATAAAGATGAATCAATTGTTACATAATTTTTATTGTTTCAATCTCAATTGTGACATCATTTTTTTTTCTAAATCTAATATTTTATTTTCATTTTTTAGATATGTGAATTTTTTAGATTCATATCAAAAAGTAGTTTTAAAGAGACAATAGTTAAAATTAAGTCGTAATAAGTTAGTTCATTGATTAGTTAGACTTTCAAAATATTTTGAATTTCAACTATATAAGGCTTACTAATATGAAAATTAACTTATCGATAAATAAGGATCTCATTCAAGATAATATTATTTTTGTTTTTTAGATATATGAATTTTTATATTCATATTGGATAGTGATTTTGAGGATGCAATACTCAAAATTAAGTCCTAATAAATTAATCTATTAATTAGTTAGAGTTTCAGAATGTTTAGAATTATTTTTTCAATTATATAAGGCTTATTAATATATAAATTAACTTATGAAGAAATAAGGACCCTATCCAAGATAGTATTTCAGACGTTTAGTGACACTTATAAAATTAGTTAGAATTTTAGAATTAAATTTTCAACTATACAAGGCTTACTAATATGAAAATTAACTTATCAATATATAAGGACCCCATTCTAGATAATATTATTTTCGTTTTTTAGATATATGAATTTTTAAATTCATATTGGAGAGTGATTTTAAGGATACAATACTCAAAATTAATTCTTAATAAGTTAATCCATTAATTAATTAGAGTTTCAGAATGTTTAGAATTATTTTTTCAATTATATAAGACTTAGTAATATAGAAATTAACTTATCAAGAAATAAGGATCACGACCAAGATGGTATTTCAGACCTTTAGTGATTCTTATAATTGTTATAATTATATTTTACATTAGTGATGACGTGTCAAGTAAAGAAACTGTGTCACGCAAATGAACTCTCTCTTTACTTATTATATATTATATAGATATATAGATAAATTCCATTACTACAGTACGTAAAGGGCCAGAAAACCGCAGCTACCAGAGGCCAGAGCTCTCGCTCTTTTTGCTTGTCATGCCAACTAAGTAGATGACAATTTGGTACCCTTCGATCTCAGCCCTCCAAATTAATCCTTTTGGCCAACACTTTTTGCTGTAAAACAGTGTTGCAGTGTCCTTATATTTACCTATAGCTGGGATTATATGGTCAATACCTTTTGCTGTTAAACAGTGTTGCAGTGTTCCTTATATTTGACTATAGCTGGGATTATATAACTCGTACATATCATGGCCTGACATGATGATCAAATTTCGGACTATAGCTAGGATTATATAACTTATGTACATATCATGGCCTGTCATGATGTTCAAATTTCCTATGTGATGCAAACAATGCGTTTTTATATCTACGCTATTCTCGATCTTTACCAACAAAAAAATAAAAAAACAAAAATCTCAAGAGAGGTCAACGTATTTTACTCAAATAATGTTCCTTTCACACCCAACAAGGTATAAACAATCACGACGGACCGACATTGTCCTTGGTGGCAGGTCCATCTTTCGAAGATTGTCCATACATATGCCATGTTACACATGGGCTAACAAGAAAGAGTAACTAGCAACAACATTAATATGTGACAGGCAGAGCCTCGCGTATTTACATACCAACTTCGGCAGGGAAAAGCACAGAATACAACCTTGTCTCAACCTAGAGAGAAGCAAATGGCTCTCACTTGGCTATCTATAAATCTATATGTTGCAGCACTGCCTTAGATGCGGTTAGACCTGCCTGCCGAGACAGTGGTCCGAGTGAGCGATGACGGCTTGAACCCCCCTACAAGTAGGTTTGATGCTGTCGCTGCCTTCATTTTCCTTCTCTTGGCTTCTAGCTCCATTCTTCTTGTGCTGGTAGATGATCCAGGGAAGATGGAAGCAGTCTTAATCAATGCTCGTTTCTCCGCCCTGTTCCTTTCGTGCTTGGGAGCGAACTTGACAAGTGCTGCAGCGGTAGCGTCTTCTTCAGATGCTGGAAGTAGTCGAATGCCAAGTCCCATTTTCCTGGCGGCAGCCTCTTCTTCAGCAACTCTTTTCTTTTGACTCTGTCATCACAAAAAATTAGAAAAGAACTTGGATGGAAGCAAAGAACAAGAACTGAATTTAAGCTCATTCACATACCCTAAGTCTGGCACGGAGAGCCTTGTTCAAGGCATAATCGTCTGAATGCCTAGCATCAGATACTTGCTGAAGGCGCACTAGAACGGGTGCCGCTTCCTTCTTCTTCTTTAAATCCCCATCCTGATGTTCAAGCCGATAAAATGGATCTGATAACTTACTTCTTTCTGGAACAAAAATAAAATATGTCAAAACATCAATTTGCAATTCAAACACCTTAAACAGGAGGGTTCAATGCAGGCGTATTCAAGGGCAAATCAAGATGGTAGCGTGATCAAACTATTAGCATAACATGTGGCCATCTCTCAATGACACATCCAAGCAACCATGAGTATTTAAAATGTGAATAACCACCTTCATCTACTGGGAGTTCCAAGGTTTCGGCATCCTCGACGTCGTACTCCTCAACCTTTTTTTGGGCCCCACTAATGATTACATACTCGCAATTTTTTGGATCTGTCTGAATAACAATCTCGTGTTTGCAGCATGCAGACTTCATGGTAAAGTTCCATATCTGATATAAGCAAGTAGACAACAATCGTTAATATCCCGTACTTAAAAGGAAAAGTTCATAAATGAGCATCTAATACAACCACAGCTTACCTTCGTAGAGTAATAATTCCCCACTTGCTTTTTCTCTGCATTGAATCTTACACCCTTTGCAATCATAGAATTGCATCCACCACACCAGATATTGTAAGGCATCTCGAACCTGGAAAACAAAAATGAAATCAAGCATGAAATAATATGCATAAAAAAGGAGAGCCATGTTCAAGGTATAATCATCCGAATGCCAATTTCTGCCTTTATTATGATTTTCTCACAAACCAGTGAAGATCTTAAACAAGTAACTGCAACAATTAAAAATTATAACTTGAAGAGGACAATAGAGAAATCAACAAGCCTGAGAATTCTTTACTTTTCTGGGTTCCAAAACTATTACGTACAGTAAATACCAGATTTACTTCTTATAAACTTAACTTGTTTCCTATTTGGTTTAAATCTTCGAACATATAATAAGCATGATATGAAGAAATGGACACAGATTGATAATTTGATGTACAAACAACATTCAGTTTCAGATGAATGCACCCTTCCTCCCTTTGATTCATTCGATAATTCTACCTGTACGGTTTTTGCTTCCCTCCTTCAATATTCTAACTTCTCATTATTTCCTACCCTTTTTTGTCTTCTATCTCAATCTCTTTTCTCTTTTCTCTTCTATCTCAATTTCTCTTTGCCTTGCATCAGATTTACTAATCAAGTATACCCTTTAACTATTCATACGGATATCCTGTCATACACACCAAAATCATACGTTCTCCTCAAAGTAATCAACAATTTGGTAGGTTTGGCCCCTAAAGTTTAGAAGGCGATCACATAAACTATATTTCTCCACATCAATTGAAGCTTCAATAGCTCCCCAATGAAAAGCCAAAAAATGTGTTCTCCCATATACTTCAACGTATAGAGAAAGTTAGACTATAGACAAAGTTAGACAGACTATAGCCAAAGTTAGACTGCCTTTCAGTATCAACTGTAGACCAACAAAAAGATTGTAATATAAAAAATACAGTCGAACTATAGCATGCAAAGGCCGTATCGCTATAACCTCAGCCAGTCCCAAGATTTCTACTACAACATATGAAGCTATTTTTCGTTCTTCAGTTAAGTTACAGTATAACTATACAAGAATATGTAAACACTACAAAAGGTTTGTTCCAAGTGAACATACTTTAAGACTTCAGTTTTACATCAGTGCGGATGCATGAAATCATGATGTGTGATCCTTCTGTTTTGTACGGCCTAGGGACCTATTTTCAAGGGTGATTGCCTTGGCCTCTCTTACTCCAAAATTTTCCTTCTCAAGGATTAAGCTGTGAATAAGTGCTTGATATGTAATAGTAGCAATTCAGTACCTTATAACCAGAATGCCCTGGTCTATCTTTTTTGCCCGCTCCCTCAACGCATGTTGACCATGGAACTTGTTCAAAGAACCCTGAAAAAAAGGAGATTATGAGTATCTAAAAGATTGATGTATTATTGGTAACTAAACTTATATTTTCTTTGATAAGTTATTGACAAAAACCGCCAGAAAAGGAGGCAGAACCCTTACATAGAAGCTCTGCGTGCACCGCAACCAAAATTATATTGGACATATACAAATGCATTATGTAGGTGGTATTGAACTAAAATTTAAGTCTACCTGCTTTGGATCCCATTCTGGGGGATAGTAGAAGTTGTCTGCTCTAGCAGCTGCAAGTGATGACTGCAGGAAGCCAATAAAGCACATCAGCAACTCAAAGACGGTTAAATGAAAATATAGAGCGAGGAAGAGATGGGGGAGTAAAAGGCAACTTAAGTTAGCAGTTTATCAACCACAACGAATGAAATAAAATCTGAGAAATGGATTTCCAAATCAAATGCAAACTGTAAAATTTGATCACAGCTTTACTTAAAAGTTTCTTTCGTCACATAAAGTCCCAGGTGTGTCACAAGACCAGAACTCGTCTAAGGCAGAGGTGCCAGTGAGGCCAGGTGGTAGGAATATATGCAACCACCACCGTAACAGAAATCACAAAAACGCCCTGCAGACAAAACGTATAGCTCAAACCTACTTTATAATCCACCTCATGGGAGTATATTCTCTTGAACATGCTAAACCAAGGTGATCTCAAGAACATGGAGGATGCTGCCGTAGATCGAGGAAAAAAAAATATTGTAAACTCAATACAACCTTATTCGTTGCATTCAATACGAAATAACAGACAAACCAGTCTTCCAAATCCGTTCTATTAAACCGAAAAGTTGAACATACTCATTGGGTCTTCAAAAACTTTAGACGTGGAAATGACGACGTGCTTGTTTCAAGAATAAAGCAAGCCCAAAGAAATTACACATACAGAATATACTTCAAGTCAACAAGCTAATGATAGCAAAAATCGAAAAAATTCCCTAATTTTTCATTAAACTAGAGACGCTATGCACCCGACTCACATGAGAGTGTCGGTCGTCGCACCAACTTCAATTGTCCCCAGAAGATTAAAACTTTGCCGCTAATACACTAGTTTAGCGACAACACGAGGTCTGGACAAGCATATAGCATGATCGATTGTAAACTGCAACATAAGCCCTAATCTAACAACATACAAACAGATCCGACAACAGGTAAGGGTACATCGCAACGCTTCACGATCTAAATCGACGAAATAACAACACACCTCTCAATAAAACTTCCAAAATCAACATCTAGGGCGGCGTAATTTATGTCATGCTAATAAACCCTAATCCACAAACCCGACAGGCAATTGAATCAACAAACTCGAATAACGCTGCAAATATACATATGTTGTTGTGTCTGTGTGTATAGAGAGATCGAATTGGCGTACCATTTTGCTGATCTGTTGGATTGATCGGAGTACCGAAGCTGTCAAAAATCAACGGGAGGTTTTGTTCTTTGATCCGGGTTTGCGTTTTACAAGTGTATAGTTTATACGTAAAGCTAGACGACGTCGCTTATATATGGAGGGCCGTAAAAGGCCACCGCGTTAATAACCAAAGCCGAAAGAATATATTTTATCGGACATAACAGCGATAGATATATATATCAAGGTACAAGAGAGAGCAGCTCTGATGATAATACAACTTAAATCTTTTATTGTCAAAAAAAAAATTGCGCGAACCGAAAAATCACGTTTACGCGCCATTCTTTTTAATCCAAAAACGGAGCTTGTAGTACAAGAATCCTCTGCTACACAACATTTATACTGTACCCATTTTACTAACAGAAGATTGTTTTTAAAAATATTTTTTCGTTGTTGAAAATTACAGTGATAATTGATGCTGAAATATATTTAGCGATATTTTTTTTGTTACGGCATATATGCTATACATCAAAAGATCTAATCTGAGCTAGTTGGCGGAACCAATGTGCCCACCTGCTGCTCCATTTTCTTTTTCCTACTTGTATTTCATTTTTAGCTCGTAATGACAAAAATGCTGACCTAAAAATTTTAAAATGCTTGAAATAGGTGTCTTTTTAATCCCTTTACATGTTAAAAGCGCCTAAAAATTGTAAGGGAGTTAAACAGAATGTCTTTTTGGTTATTTTAAATGCTAACCTTATATGAATAAACAAAACAAAGTCCAACCAATTAAAGTCAACATTCATCACAGTGTACATGGCGCATATTGAACAACGGCTACTGCTACACCTCATACATCACTTTGGTTCTCCTCTCCCTCCTCATCTTCTCAAACTTGGACTCGTTGGTGGCGTTTTTGAATCCACCTTCTAGCATTCAAACCCTAATTCTCAACACCCAAAGGCCAAAACAAGATAAGATCTGTGTTTCTTTGATAGTTAAATTCCTTAGCCCCTTCTCAGTATTTTTTTTTTTGGGTTTAATTTAGACTTGTGGCATTATGAAAATTTTAATTTCAGATTTTAGAATTTGTGGACTTTGGAAATATTTAATTACAGATCCAACATTTTGGAATTGGGTAGGAACAAGAATGGTGCGCTTTATTACATTACATTTTAAGGCAAAAGAACATTGATTTTTTGTTGCGATTATGGTGTGACAATATTTCAAGCATGTTCATATTTTGGGATATTGAAACGGCGAAAAATAAGTCAGTAAGTATACTTTAAACAAAATTACCTTTTCTTTGTTCTTTCCTTTGTTGGGAATTTTATTGTTGTTTACCCAACATACATATAAATATCCCTGGACATGTTCAGTGGCTCTATACTACTTGTCATTGTCTTGCTTCTCTTTATAAATATATTACATTTTAGTGTAGTTTTTGCCCATTCAACTGTGCCTTGCTTGTAGATAATAAAGGTGAGACACAAATCTCGGACTATTTAGTGGTATATGTTACTAATAAAGTATTTATTAACAAAAGAATTTGTGGGTAACTCGCAGATTTATCCATCTATACAAGCCGGGAGGGGGTGTGAAAAAGTTAACATTACAGCAACTGATGATGCCCATTTGACTTGTGCTCAACTAGATTACGTGATTTCTGGGCTTTGTACATTATGACGACAGTTATGCTTGAAATTGTTTTTTGGTGAGTTAGCTGCCTATCTCGTGCAAATTTTTTGACTCCGCCACTATATTGATTATCGGTGTAATTTTTCTAAAATTGGAACACTTTCTTGTTTTGTGCTTTTCCTCTCTTTTGTACTTTTTGAGTTTTAGAATAAATTTGTAGGTAGATTAAGGTTGACTGTAATCGTCCTCTTTCATTCATTTCATTTCTATTTCTTTCTCGTGATTTTAATTTTGTTTCATTAGTCATTTCGAAAAGATTTGATAATCTAATTGGTCTTTTTAGTCAATCTTTTTTTGATATAATTTGGAGAAGGTAAGACCATAACTTTACATATTCAAATATGTGATGTGATATAAGAGAAACTTGATGGGAAAAAAAGAATATTCCTCTATTCATTTTGATTTCAAAATCATTCCTCGCTTTTTAGTTAGGTTTGTTCTTTCTATGCATACGGTTTGATAATCTAATGGGCAAATTACACTAATAATTATATTCGGCTCTTACTAACTTTTTTATTAGATTGACCTACACTTTTCAAATTTTCAATTCACAGAGGTAACATATTTTAATGAAAAGACGATAATACCGTTTATAAAAATAAATAAATTTTCCCTACCCACCTAGCCACCACCCACTGCTCACAGTTGCAATGCTCTAATTCCCAAGTCAAGCCAAAATTGTTTTTCTTCCCCTTTTCAGCCACTGCCCATCGTCATAACCAACCCCGCTGCCCCATCGAGCACCACGAAAGCGGATCCACCACAGTAAGATCTACACCCCAATATTGAATCGGTCTTGTGCTTCTTGATCTACACCACTGGATCTATATCGGCGAAAACAAACCACTGCTCAAGTAATCAGTCATGTGCAACCAATCCACCACAGCAAGGTCTACACCCCAACGAATTGGTTTTGTGCTTCTTGATCTACACTGCCAGATCTACACATGTGAAAACAAACTCACCACCGCCGCAGCCGCGAAGTTCGGTCCTATACTTCTTGATCGATAACGTTTCGGTACCGCCGCGAGCCAGACCCACTGTGTCATGGATTTATCATCCAGACGACCACTGAAATTCAGGATGAAAAGGAAGACAACAGCTCCAGTCATGGAAGGAAGCAGCTCAAATGGAAAACAGGCTGAGCAAGTGGTCTGCACACAAGGGCAGCCACAAGAGAGTGTTTGCGCGTGACCAGCTGTATGCGAGTGAATGCACAAGCGCGTGAGAGGCGTGACAACACTAATTACAGAGAAGATCTTGCTAAGCTAGAAGTATTAATGCCAAGTATTAATTAGGGAAATCTTTGTTTAGTCCATTAATGGCAATTAGTTGATGCCATTACAACAATACAGTTAGGACTTTATTTCCAGAATTTCTCTTTCTTCCAGCATTCTGAGTGGAAGGTTGTTGGCATATTTCGGTTGTAACCTCCTTATAGAGGAGATATCCATGACATAAGGGAATCAATGAAAATGCTATGCAAAATTCCTTTCAATATGTGTCTCTTTCTTCTCTGAACTTTTATCTCTCTCTGAACTTTCTGAACCATTCTTCTTCTGATCAATCTACCTGCCTCGCTGAGTGCAATCCATGAGTAAGATCAGCTGTGGTCTTACAAATTGGTATTCAGAGCAGTGTTCGAATCCTCAAATACTACACATTTCTTCCAGTAAATACCTAGCAAGAAACCATTCCAATGGGGTACAATACGAGACAAGGCAAGCAACACCAACTAGATGAACACGTAAGCCTCATGGAGGCTCAATTCGCAGACCATTTTGGAGCCATACATGATCAATTGATTGGATTAAACGAGACAGTCTCGGGAATCTCAGACCTAAGGTCATCAGTAGATCAATTGAAGGATGAACTACCGGTGGTGAGACAAAGTCTGAAGGAATTACAACAAATGATGCATCAGCTGATTCATCTCAAAGATGGAGAAAGCTCTGGCTCAGGATTACGGCAGTCCAAAACAGGTAAGGGATATGAGCAACCGAACCAAGAATATCACTATAATACTGCACACACTCCTAGCCCAAAATTGCCTAAAATAGAGTTCCCTAGGTTCTGTGGGGAGGACTCCTATGGATGGGTACGAAAAGCAGAGAAATATTTTGAGTTTAACCCTGTAGATGAACTGTATAAAGTGAGTTTTGCTTCTGTTCATTTTGATGGTCAAGCAGAATTTTGGTATGGGGACATACATTAAAGCCAGAGGAAGAGTGTCATGGTTTACTTTTGTCAAGGACTTGCATGCTAGGTTCTCTAGCCTATTTAGAGAAAGCGTTATTGGGGAATTCCACAAGTTAAGGCAAACAAACACAGTAGAACAATACTATAATGACTTTGAGACTCTTAGATCCATATTGGTGAGTGAAGGGAGCAAGTTTGAAGAGGACTATTTCCTTCAGAGTTTTATAAGTGGGCTAAAAGATGACATTAGGCTTGAGGTGGAGAAATTTGATGTGGATGATCTTTCTCGAGCTATCTACCTTGCAAGAAAACAGGAAGCCAGTCTTAACAATGTATGGCACCACCCCAGGACCATGACCAGGACACAACCTGCTCCTAACAACCCCAGCCTAATCAAGTCTCAAACCAGCAACTCCAACTGGAAAGCCAGACCTGTACAGGCCAACCCACTTACTTTCAATAGCCAACATACACTTGCCCCACCACAAAAAGCTTTATTGCCCACACCAAACCATGCACCCACCCAAAAATTTAACAGAGGATTTTTTGATGAGAGAAGGAAAAAGGGGCTGTGCTACTGATGTGATGAAGTGTTCACACCAGCTCATTCATGCAAACATAGGCAGGTGTCCATTCTAGTGGTTGATGAGGAGGAAGATGAGGACACTCTACCAATCTATGATGAAGAGTTTGCTCTAGAGAAAACTACTGTGGAGAAAGAAGAGGACAGGGTCGAGATTACAGTGAATGCCATCACTGGCACCCCCTTCACACAATACTTTTAAATTGTGGGGCAAACATGACAACAAGGTGTTCTCTATACTTGTTGACACAGGATCAACCCACAACTTCATTGACCCTGTCACAGCTGATAAACTAGGTTGTGTAGCAGTGGCTACTACCCCAATGACCATTATGGTGGCTGATGGTAACAGGGTCCCTAGTGACTCAATGAGCCAGGATTTTTCTTGGACCTTGGAGGATCAAACATTCAGTTCTAACATGATGATTTTGCCATTGGGAGGTTGTGACTGCGTATTGGGCATGCAATGGCTCAAGACCATAGGCCAAGTTCAGTTTGACTTCACAGCAATGACAATGACAATACTAAGGGAAGGGAAGACTATCACCTTTCAAGGAGAAAATGGGAAGACTGAAGTCCAGCTTCTATCAGCAGAGGGGATATTCAAGTATTTGACACACAGTGCAGGAGCTTTATGCGCACATGTATACACTCTGACCACATTACCACCAGGTAATAACCAAGACCCTCAACTTACAGCATTACTTCATACATTTGCTGATGTCTTTGAGGAGCCTAAAGGACTACCCCCTATGAGACCACAAGACCACCACATCCCCTTAATTCCAAACTCCCAACCTGTATGTATCAGACCTTATAGAATGCCCTATAATCAGAATAGTGAAGTGGAGAAAATAGTCCATGAGATGTTTGACTCAGGCATCATCCAGCCTAGTTCATCTTCATTCAGCTCCCCAGTGCTACTAGTTAAGAAAAAAGATGGTTCCTAGAGGATGTGCATTGACTATAGGGGGCTAAATAAACTCACACTTAAAAACAAATACCCCATCCCAGTTGTGGATGACCTTCTAGATGAGCTGCATGGCGCAAGGGTATTTTCCAAACTAGATCTGAGGAGTGGTTACCACCAGGTGAGAGTTAACCCTGCTGACATTCACAAGACTGCTTTTACAACCCATTTTGGGCACTTTGAATTCAAAGTAATGCCCTTTGGGTTAACAAATGCACCAGCTACATTTCAGTCCATTATGAATGATGTTTTTAGACCTCATCTCAGAAGTTTTGTACTAGTGTTCTTTGATGACATTTTGGTGTATAGCAAGGACTTTGAAGAGCACTTACAACACCTCAGTACAGTACTACAGATCTTAAGGCAGCACCAACTTTTTGTGAAGCAATCTAAATGTGCTTTTGCTGTTGGAAAAGTGGAGTATCTAGGCCATTTGATTTCTGGGGAAGAGGTGTCTGCAGACCCCAGCAAGATAGAAGCCATGATCAGCTGGCCTTTACCTAAGACTCTTAAACAATTGAGAGGCTTTTTGGGCCTGACTGGCTACTACAGAAAGTTCATCCAGAACTATAGAATAATTAGCAAGCCCTTGACCAAACTCTTACAGAAGAATAATTTCAATTGGGTACCTGAAGCTTTAACAACCTTTGACAAGCTTAAGGCAGCCATGGTCAGTGCTTCAGTCCTAGCACTGCCAGACTTTTCATTACCTTTTACAGTAGAGGTTGATGCAAGTGATCAAGGCATATGGGCAGTGTTTATGCAGGCAGGGAGGCCATTGGCTTTCTTTAGCAAGGCTTTTGGACCAAGGGCCCTAGCAATATCTACCTATGAAAAGGAACTAATGGGAGTAGTGCAAGTAATCATGCACTGTCATACTTATCTCAGCATTCAACCCTTTTCCATTATGACTGACCATTGCAGCCTAAAGTACCTATTGGGGCAAAGGGTCACTTCTTTGCTCCAAAAGAAATGCCTTTCTAAACTATTGGGGTTCACATTTACCATACATTACAAATCAGGGGCTGAAAATGGGGCAGCTGATGCTTTGTCAAGGCTGCCTTGTCCTAATGATAACAATGGAGAGTGCATGGCGATTTCGTGTATTACACCAGTGTGGTTGACTGAAATCAAGGAGAGTTATCAAGGAGATCCATTCACAACAGAGCAAATATAGTTGCTCACCTTGGATCCTTACGCAACTTCTGAATTCACTTATGAAAATGATGTTTTGAGATACATGGGGAAGATTTGTGTTGGACAAGAAGGGGAACTGAGGGCTCAGGTTTTTCAAACACTTCACTCATCTGGTATTGGAGGGCATTCAGGGATTTCAGCTACATATAAAAGGATCTCAGCAGTATTTTTCTGGCCCTCTTTGAGACATGACATTAAAGCATGGGTGAAGCAATGTAATGTTTGCCAGCAAAGTAAACATGAAACTGTTGCTTATCCAGGATTACTACAACCTCTTCCAATTCCATCTCAATTCTGGAGTAGCATCTCAATGGACTTTGTTGGAGGTCTGCCTAAATCTGAGCACAAGGAAGTGATCCTGGTAGTGGTAGATAGGATGAGCAAATTCTCACACTTCATACCTTTGAGCCACCCATACACAGCACATAAAGTTGCTCAGGTATACTTTGATCACATTTTCAAGTTACATGGGACCCCAGACAATATCATAAGTGACAGGGGAAGTGTTTTTATTAGTCAATTTTGGCAAAAACTGTTTGCCCTTTTGGGGGTCAGATTACACATGAGCTCAGCTTACCACCCACAGAGTGATGGCCAAACAGAGAGGGTGAATCAATGCCTAGAGACCTACCTGAGATGTTTATGTAGTGATAAGCCTAAGTCCTGGTGCAAATGGCTTACCCTAGCAGAATATTGGTACAACACCAATTATCACACCTCTCTTCAAATGACCCCATTCTAAGCTTTGTATGGTTATGCTCCCAAACCTTTAGACCTGGTGTCTAATGAGACTACCAATATTGCTTCTGTGGATTCTTATTTGGCTGATAGAGCCAGAGTCATGAGCCTACTCAAAAGAAATCTGGAAGAGGCACAGAATAGAATGAAGGTTTATGCTGATAAGAAGATAAGTGACAGAAGCTTCTCAGTGGGAGACCAAGTGTATTTGAAGTTACAGCCATATAAGCAAAACAGTTTAGCTCTCAGAAGGAGTTTTAAGCTGGCACCAAAGTACTATGGACCCTTCCCAATTATAGAAAAAATTGGCAAGGTAGCTTACAAGTTGGATCTGCCTGCACATTCCCACATTCATCCAGTGTTCCATGTTTCACTGCTCAAGTCTGCTATTGGAAATGAAGCATCAGTTTCACCTACTCTGCCTCCTACTAATTTGGAAGGACAATTACTGTTGGAACCATCTCACATTTTGGAACATAGAATGATAAAGAGGGGACAGACTTGTGTATCCCAGGTCTTGGTGGCATGGTCTAATCTTCCAATCACTGAAGCTACTTGGGAAGACTGGGAAGTAGTTAAGCATAAATTTCAAGGATTTGTAAAGGAAAGGGGGGCTGGTTTTGAAGGGGAAGGGAATGTCGTGGATTTATCATCTAGACGACCACTGAAATTCAGGATCAAAAAGAAGACAACAACTCCAGTCATGGAAGGAAGCAGCTCAAATGGAAAACAGGCTGAGCAAATGGTCTGCACAAAAGGGCAGCCACAAGAGAGTGTTCGCGCGTGACCAGCTGTACGCGAGTGAATGCACAAGCGCGTGAGAGGCGTGACAACACTAATTACAGAGAAGATCTTGCTGAGCTAGAAGTATTAATGCCAAGTATTAATTAGGGAAATCTTTGTTTAGTCCATTAATGGCAATTAGTTGATGCCATTACAACAATACAGTTAGGACTTTATTTCCAGAATTTCTCTTTCTTTTATTCTCTTTCTTCCAGCATTCTGAGTGGAAGGTTGTTGGCATATTTCGGTTGTAACCTCCTTATAGAGGAGATATCCATGACAGAAGGGAATCAATGAAAATGCTATGCAAAATTCCTTTCAATATGTGTCTCTTTCTTCTCAGAACTTTCATCTCTCTCTGAACTTTCTGAACCATTCTTCTTCTGATCAATCTACCTGCCTCACTGAGTGCAATCCATGAGTAAGATCAGCTGAGGTCTTACACACTGCCCCACCATCACCTAATTGAACCCAATTCATTTGTTTCACCACTGTACAAAATCATAATCTTCTTCTATCAGTCTTCTCACTCACCAACACACACGTAAAATCACACAGAGCTAGGCTTATCAGTGCCTAACACTTCACGCGACATCTCCTGAATCCCCAAAAGAAAAATGATATGGCCTATATTTTTCTTCCTTATAGATTCTCTTTCTTTCTCTTCCTGGTGGTCTTCCTTGTTTATTCGGTAATTGGTTCTCTAGTTTTGCCCTTTTTCTTTGATCAAGTTCTAAGCAGTGATTTAGGTGTAATGGAGTGATGGGTTTCCTGCTTGAGATGGTGGTTGCTAATGGGTTTGTGCTTGAGTTACGGGTATGATGGCGGTTGGGGGGTTGTGTTTCTCTGTGTGTGTGTGTGAGAGAGAGAGATGGGCAATGGTGTTTGGGGGTGGTGTTTGGTGGGGTGATGATAGTGTGCCAGCGGTGGTTTGTTGCATCGGCGGTGGTGTCTGAAGAAGGGGAAGACAAATTAAGGGCAACTTTGGTAGACGACAAAAAGTTATGTGATGCCCTAATTTTTATTGACGAACGCTTAACGGAATAGAGTTTCCTGTAAACATATTACAAACTAAGGGTGAGCAACAAACCGATAAAATCGATCCGAACCGTTCAAACCGTTGGAACCGAACTGATCGAATCCGAACCGTTGATGAACTTGAATGGTTTGGTTTGAGATTTTCAAACCGAGGCCGATTTGATTTGGTTCGGTTCACGGTTTAGGATTTTCAAACCGGTACTAAACTGAACCGAACCGAGGGTTACATTATTATAAAAAATATATATATACCTTATCTTGATTAGCTAATAATCAGGATAGAATAAAACATGCTCACCATAAATTAGCCTTCTCTTTTAATTCTACCCTTTCAAAGCCATTACTCACTATATATTGCATCATTTACACTATGGCTCCTGTAATGTAAACATGGAGCCAACAGGCTAGTTATATCCAGTATTACAGTAGAGTCAAGAATGATAAAATATGAGTCATGCTTACTTACAGAAAAATCAACTAATAAAAACTTTAGAGAAGTGCAAATTTATTATATATTAAGACTTAGGAAATTATCTGTATTTTTTTACTACCATTGTGATGCACACCCTCTTGATCTAGTTTTTTGCTCAACTGTTAAGAAGTAAGTTCTGAAATTTGTGTTATGTTAATCCAGTAGTAATCATGTTGAAAGCCCAAACAATGTAGGAAATATTCCTATAAACCTTGAGCACCCAAAAAATACATTTGCCGAAAAAAGTTATAAATTAATCTTAAGAAAAGTTGTTATTGATTATTGTTTTTTGGGATAATACAATTTTAGTCCCCTGAACTATCCCCGCTTTTTTATTTTGGTCCATGTACTTTAAAATTCATTAAATCGGTCCCTATACTTTGTTCCGTCATCAAATAGAACCCTCCGTTAGGATTTTTCGTCAAAAAAGACACGTGACGGGCACGGGGTCGTTTTTTGAAAGGTATTTTCGGAAATGGACCCTCCAAACTCTACAAATCACAGTAATAACCCATCGTTCTCCGCTTCACAATCACCATCGTCGTCGTCGACGTTGCCCATGACCCTGAGCCGGTACGAGAACCAGAAGCGCCGGGACTGGAACACGTTCGGGCAGTACCTGCGCAACCACCGGCCGCAGCTCTCCCTCGCCCGCTACAGCGGCGCCCACGTCCTCGAGTTCCTCCACTACCTCGACCAGTTTGGGAAGACAAAGGTCCATGCCCACCTTTGCCCTTTCTCTTCGGCCACCCTTCCCCACCCCCCCCTGCCCCTGCCCCCTCCGCCAGGCCTGGGGTAGCCTCGACGCCCTCATCGACTGCCTCTGCACTGCCTTCGAGGAGAACGGAGGCAAGCCCGAGTCGAACCCGTTCGGGCCGCGCGCCGTAAGGCTTTACCTCCGCAAAATCCGCGAAGAAGAAGCGAAGAACGGGGGGTCAGCTACGAGAAGAAAAAGCGGAAGCGGCCGACTCAGCTGCAACAGTAGAAACAACCTCCTCAGTTGCAGCCTCCGAGTTGAGGATCTCGACTTTCTCGAGATCCGGGTACTCGCTTGCGAATCCGGGTACTCAAAGGGGGCATTAAATGGTGAAAGCTTTGAATCAGCAAGTCCTTTCTTGAACTTTGAAGAAGGCCATCACGATACGTAGCCAGAGAAGTAGAAGATGAATAATGGAAGGTAGCGTTTGAGATGGAAGAGGGAGAGAAACAAGCAGAGTGAGAGAGAGAGAGATGGAGAAAGAGGGGGGGAATAATTACTGGGTGGGACTCGGTTTATTTCTGAAAATACCCTTCAAAAAACGACCACGTGCCCGTCACGTGTCTTTTTTGACGAAAAATCCTAATGGAGGGTTCTATTTGATGACCTTTTAACAAAGTATAGGGACCGATTTAACGGATTTTAAAGTACAGGGACCAAAATAAAAAAGCGGGGATAGTTCAGGGGACTAAAATGGTATTATCCCTTGTTTTTTTTATGAAAACATAATAATGTTTAAACTACGCTCAAACCGATCCGAACCGTTCAATTTGAACCATTTGAACTGTTCAAACCGATGTGTCTTGGTTCGGTTTGGTTTAAGAATTTGTGAACCGAGGTTCATTGGTTCGATTTACGGCTTGACCCCCAAACTTAACCAAACCGAACCGTGCTCACCCCTATTACAAACCACATGAATCGTAGTGTAATAAAAGAAAGTTAGCAGGATCTGAGTGTGTTGGAGTATTTTAATAAAATAGTTATTAAGAACTATTATGGGTGTTACAAATTAATTACTTTTCACATAAAATGACATTAAGATGAGAAGTAATTAGTCTTTGGACCATTATTATTCTAGCCGTTAGAAAATACTTGGCATGATAGCCAACGGTTAAGATTTAAATACCAAAGAGACTACCCAAGGTTCCAGTTTACACCTCCATTGATTCCTAAGTTTCCGTTTCTATATTGCCCTTTTTCCATTTAAGACAATAGCTTTCCTCCTCTTTAATAATGTCTCTGCTTTGCCCTTTTTTTGTTGTTATTCTTTTGGTTATTATTTAACCTTAGGCAAACAGGGACGCAGGCTGTATGGCTGGCAGTCCTCTTGGCTTACATGTCCTTTTCTTGATGCTAGTGATAAAATACCTTAAGCAATCCACTAGAACCCATAATAGCCGTATCTCAAAAATTGTCGATCATTCTAAGCTTGCAGCAACTGACCACGGCAGCGCTACAACATCGTGCCTTGAAGGTCCTGGCCCAAAAGCATGGATCTATCTTGCACCTTAAGCTTGGCAAAATTTTCAGGCAGTCATTACCACCTCCAGAGCGACCAAGGAGGTGTTAAAGAAGCTCTAGCTTACTTTTGTTAGAGGCAAAACTGGTTATGAATATTGAGTTTTATTTATATAAGTAATGCATTTTTTTGGGCAAAGAAGGGTGTTGTGTGAAGTTTCTACTTCTCTATTAATGCAAGTTAAGAGAACTGACAGAAAAGTCGTTGGGCTGTTGTATCCTGAAGGCAACGTGTTATAACCTATTGTATCGGAACACTCTGTAGGGGCACGAACTGTCTTAAAGAGAGCAACATAATCCGCGTCTCAACTCAGTGTCAACATAACTTGTTTCTAAGGTGTTCGAGACAGATACTTTGAACCCTTAGCGCACTTCGTTCAGTAAGAACAATGATGTGTTGTTGAAGAGCATTGAAGTAAATTATTTTCATGCTTACAGCTAATGGAGGTACATGCTCGCATATTTTTAGTATATATTTCATTTCTTTTGTAAGCTTACTAACATATTACAATTGATTGTTAAAAATTGCTTCCAACATAGTGTAATTAAGGTAAATCCCAAGAGTTATTAGTGTAATTTGCCCTAATCTTATTCTTCCTTCTCGTCCACTTATTTTATTAAGTCTATTCTTACATATTAAAAACTATAACTTAAAAATTCATTACACAATAGAGAAGAAAAAATAAAAACAAAATTGAAATGATCAAAATCAAATCATTAATGTCTCGTCTTTTTCTCCATAGTATTTTATTCACTTTTACCCATTCTTCTTTGCCTTTTTCATCTTTTTCAACTTATGGAAGCACATGAGCAAAAAGTACTAATGATGGATAAACAAAAAAAAAAGAACCAAATCTACATGACAACCTTAATTTCATGGCTAAACTAGGAGTCGGGACTTTCTGAGATTTGATTGAATCGGGAACAAACTCATCTGAGCTCAGCAATCAGGAGAAGTAATTTATCGTTTGGAGATAGATAATAACCTGTTGATCTCTGTTGACTCTGAAAGTAGTAAGAAATGGCAAAAGTATCTCTTTTTGCCTACTTTTGACTTTTGAGTAAGATGATCTCAAAAAACTTTAGGAGTTTTTTGAAACAAAAAAATGATGTCATGAAATTAGCGGCAGCTCTTTTTTTTTTTTTAATTGAATTAGTGGCAGCTCTTGAATAAGTCATATGCATACTAATTTCTAGTTAAACTCATTATTAGTGCGATATTGATTAGCTTTTCGCTTTATGACTAGGTGTGGGATTTAGACATGGTATGACTGAATTTTTTGGTATGTAGTGTTAGTGCAAAGTGCAAACAAGGGAAAAGTTCAATAAACACATATTTTGTTGGTTTTGAAGCAAGCTGAGGCAATTCTTAACGCATAATACGAAGCTTCAGCGAGATAAATTGTTAGACTACATGAAACAAGACAGCCTTCCATTAGGAGGTGTGATGAAGAAGGCACAAGATATCTATCGGAGACGATACAATATAGATTTTGTGGAAAAATTTGACCTTATCATTGTAAAAAGAAGAAGATTCGTAGCGATTTGATAAAGGCTAGCTATAAAGCTCCAAACACAGAATGAATTGTAAGTGGACTTTCCGGGTGCACAATAACGAGGGATGAATTGATTAACCTACAACATAGAATAGAGAATGTTACAATCCGATATGCTGGTGTACAGAGTTTATATCAAATAACACACGATCTATTAAATAAACTTATTAGAAAGGATAAAGAGACTTCTGGAGTTCATTAAAAGTCACCTTTCACCCGAGAGCGTCAGTATTATTAATCACTTCGATATGAAGAGTGGAAGTTGGTAGAGGCGGTATTTGGTTACAAAGCTGAGTTTCCAAGGATTGACGGATGAGATTTAGTTTTGTGGTATTTGGACAAAAATGTATGGTCATATAAACTTTCACGACCTATATAAACGAAGAATGATTAACTAGATTACATAAGCTTATGTCAGTGAAAAGGTGAAGGACAATTTAGGAATTGGCATGAAAGTAGGATGGCCTTTTTTATGATTTGCCCTTTTTCTATTTTATCACGTATGGAGAGTAATAGCTTGTTTGTGAGTATTTTTAAGGAGAGAAAAGAGAGAAAAAGAAAGAAAAGTGGTTTCTTTTCTCCATTCTTCCTGGTTTGTGAATTTTTTTAAGGAGAGAAAAGAAGAGAATAAAATGGAGGAAAGTTTGAGCTTCTTTCTCTCCAAATCTTTCCTCTCAAATTGGAAAGAAATAGAGAAATGAGACTCTCATAAGTAATACTCTCATAATGCCCATAATCCCTTGACATAATGAATAGTAAAATTTTTACGACTTTTAGGTCCCAGTGTTTGTTAGAAAAACTTATTATTTCTGTTACAAATTATATATACATAAAAGTCGAAACTGAAAGAATGTTGTCAACTCATCGCTTACTTGGACGCTCGCTTAGTTCGCCATATGGACTTTCCTATTTAAATTGTTAAAATTTTTAAATTTATTTACCTTTGTAATAATGATTTGCATTCATTTTCAGATTTGGATACATTCTTTTCATTTGAACTTCAACCAATTATATAGATTATAACTTCTATGTCAACATGTCCACTCAAAAATTTTATTAATATATTTACAATTTCATTAATTCCTAGATCTTGACAAAAGTAATTCTCTATATATTTCTTTTTAATCTTAAATATTTTTTATTATTTAAGGAAACACAATATTCTCCATCAGTTTTTCTCATAAACTACCTTAATCTCCTTCCTTTTGTTTAATTGTAAGTTTTATATATAGTTTATGCTCTCATTTTTTTTAATCATTTATTATGTACTATTACTCTTTTCTTGGTGGTCTTAAGTAATATCTCAACACACGAATAATTATTATTAGTATTATCACTGCAATTGCTACTAGTTAGGAGAAATTATTTCTATAATTTTGTAAATTATTTTTTATCTTCATTTGTCACTAAAAACGAATGATGATTACTCAAGTTCATTTCTAACGATAAAAATTGGCAGGAGAATTCCTTTAAAAAGGTAAAAATAAAATTTTGATTATTTTATTGTCACTACCGATTTATTAATTGTTATT
Source organism: Escallonia rubra (assembly GCA_033065855.1). Taxonomy (NCBI): domain Eukaryota; kingdom Viridiplantae; phylum Streptophyta; class Magnoliopsida; order Escalloniales; family Escalloniaceae; genus Escallonia; species Escallonia rubra. The sequence continues at coordinate 136,331 of JAVXUO010002581.1, read as the reverse complement.
AAGTATACAAATACGAGATCTTTTAATAAGTGTTTTGATAGTTGTTCCCGTGTGCAACACACGGGATCAAAATTAGTAAATAATTGTTTTTGATGTTGGAACCTGATTGTTTTACTTTTGATATGACATTAATTCGATTTGGATGTCCGGAAGTTTGTAACCAACTGTTGGCTATTTTATGTTTTCTCCTATTGTGGCATTAGTCAGTCATTTAAGACTTATTACATCCATATATGAAATCTTTATGATGTCATTCATGACTAATTTCTTTTCTCGTCAGAATCATGTTCTTTTTTGGATCATACTTTTATAGTCTTTGTTAGAATTATCATAATGTGGAATAAAGGTATGTGTACGTGCGTGCGTGCGTGCGTGTGTGTGTGTATATATGGTTTTTTTTTCTTTTCTGCTAAACTTACAAACAAGATAAAGGAAACATGTTTATTTTCTCTCTTAAACTCAAAAACAAGATAAAGGAGAATTGTCTTTTATTCTCTTCCTTTCTATTCTGAAATCGACAAAAAGAACCAATTAGACACAGGCGCTATTGAACGGATTGATGGAAAATTTTGAAAAAGCAAGGAGGCAAGAGATATTAAAGGGAAATGAGGAGGATTTCTTTTTTAATGTAGTCAAAAAATAGAAAGGAAATCTAATAATATATACATGAAAGACAAAGCTGAGAGAAAGTTGTCATATCATTGCTTATGTGGACACTCCCTCAGTTTGCCACGTGGACTTTTCTTTTATAGCTTTTTTAATTCTAACCTTAATTATGTTCTCTATCTAGAGACAATTTACGTTATAGCAACCTCAATTTTGACTATTACTATCTTCATATCTAATCTTATTGAAGAAAAGATTTAAACATAGGTAATTATCTTCTTAGGTGTATTTTTTAATGTCCCTTATATGTTTACTTATATGTCCCTTTCCTTTTTTAGAATTTAGTTATGGCAATCTAACTTCAAAATGGATTCTAAAAATTTTAAACTCAATCCTATTTAAAATTCCAAAATTATCTTTCAGAATAAAATACTAAGTTGACCTTCTTGTCCTTTAATTTGAGAAAATCACCTTTTATAAATTCTAAATTTGTAAACTTGATTTTCAAGAATTTTAAACCTACTAATCCTACTTAAGTTCCAAAAATATATCTCACGATATGATAATAAGTTGACCATAACCTCCCCTGAGATAATCTCATTTTATGAAACTTAAAATTTGACAATTATCTCTAAGGTGAGTCTCTCTCTCTCTCTCACACACACACACACTCACAAATCACGTTTCTCTTTTATTGCTTTATTTCTTTTTTATTTCACTTAGCCATCATATTTTGTTCTCTTGGAATATCAACGCTCATTTTGTGACTCAAATAATCATCTCCGCGTTTCTATTCTTCTACTGTGCCGATATTTTTTGTCGATAGATTTGATTGCGATTGTCATTTTCTCATTGTTAGATTTTGTTGAATTGTACTGTTTAAAATAGGATGTGAGATTTTCCACATTGTTTTATCACTTTTAATTAGTTAATTTTTAATCTTAATTAGATGTTTATTTTCGGTGACCATAATATGGATTCTATCACTTTTTATTCCACTTTATCAAAAGCTTTAGTATTATGCTTTTATTATTTTATGTACTAAATTTATTGACTATGGTTGCTCCCGTGTGCAACGCATGGGATCAAAACTAGTTTGTTGGTTAAAGCAGTATAGACAGAAGATTTGAAAAAGGAAAGAGTTATATTTTTCTTATGTTTCAAAAGGTTGAAACAGAAAATGCATTGGTTCTCACTTTTCTATAAGGAAAAGAGCGAATTCCGTTGTTCCAATTTTTCCGTAAGGAAACCATAGAACTAACGTCTTTTATTTAGTAACGTTTTAAGCACCAACTTTCAGTGAAATTGTCTTGAAAATAAATGGTAGGAAACTTGATTTTTCCAATAGGGTATGCATGTGGCTATTGGTAATTAGTCATACTGAAGCTAGAATGGAGGCTGTGCAGATTGAACATTTAGCGACATTTGTTATGACTTCAGTACAAAGCTGATCAAGATAGGATCACTTTGAAAGCTATTTATTATACAGGTAAATTAATGATGCAATTAAGTAATGATGCATCGTATAGTGAAGGCACTTCCTGACTAAATGCTGTCATTTATGGGAATTTTCTTCTACCTTGGCTCGTTATTCATCTTCACACTTTCCCAAACAGTGCACAGGTTGCTTGGTAGAAGGAAAACGTAGATTACATATTCCCTACCCTGTACTTGGTGCATTTTACTCTGGTACGTATGGAGCTTCCTTGGCACCAAATCACGCACCACACACGCAGATAGAGAAATTTGACTTCTACACAACTCCATGGCCATCAATTCAGCAAAACCATTCACTGTTAGTCATGAAATAAGCATACTCAAACATTATATAATTCAGGGTTTGACAATCCACATAAAGACCCTTTACGTTGCTTGATTTCTAAGGAACTTTCATTGGAAATAGGGTCTCTCTCTCTCTCTCTCTCTCTCTTCTTCCCCCAAAATATAGCAGCAAAAATTTGCTCACAAGTCTCACAAGGAAGCGAAAGACGCTCCAAATTCAACCCTTTTCTCAATATCTTAGACTTGTTCCCATTAGATTCAAGCTGTCAACTCTCAATCTACTAAAACCTGTGTCCTTAATACCAGCTCCTCCTAGTTCTCTCATTTCATTGCTCCATGCTTCCTCTTCTCCTTCTCAACCTCCAACATGACCTTCAAGATCTCTCACGTCTTGTATACCATTCTTTTCCTTTCCCTCCTCTCACTGCTGTTTCATGAATTCTACATTTCCAAGTCCACCACCATCCTAAGTTATCACCACCCCTCTCTTAGCAGAAAAACACTAGCTACCAAGTTTGACTTCGCCCCGTTCCTCAAAGGCCACCACAACCACCGGAAACATCCGCACACGCAGCCGGAGCCAGCCGGGAGCGAGATTGATCCACGTTATGGCGTCGAAAAGCGCCTCGTCCCTACCGGTCCGAATCCACTGCACCATTAATGGTCAACATTTGTGAATGGAATTGAATGTGATCACATATAGGTTAGTGAGATTGTGTGTAAATGTGTACTCAGGATCAGTATCAGGATGAGGAGGACATTAATTATTTTTTGTTCTTATTTATTTTTGTGGATGATTAACTTTGTTATTATGACAATAACAACTTTAAATTTAGTTGATTCTTACTGTATTAATTAAGGCAATATATATATATATGCTTGCAAGTGTTGTTTGATGGGATTTGAAAGAAACATGAGTAGCTGTGACGGCACGGCACTACCAAGGAATCAATGACATTTGGGTCACAAACGTAATCATAATTAATTAATACTGGTAATGAGCTTTTAGGAAAACTATTTAGGGAGTGTGCACCGCACGTGACAATCTGAGTACCACGTAAGGCTTTTGGTCCCGCTCCCCCCTCAATTCCTTGCTCATATTTAGCCCAGATCTCGCCACATTTGTGTTGCTCTTTTAATTTGTTTCCCCTTTTCAATCTATATATATACATATTTTCTCTCTTTTTGTCCTAGGGTGAAGAGTATGGTTTATTTCTATAAAAACTGAACCAATGAACGAACCCTTTTTTTTAAACAAATTTTGGTTCATACTCAAGTTATAAGAACCTTCCTCTAACCACGTGTATAGTGACAATTAACAGTCACTAAATATTTCTAATGACTTTTCTTCTAACACTTTCAGCGATAATTATAAATAATATTTTTTTAGAGTTACTAAATAAAGTCGCTAGAGACATTTAGAGACGATTGATTGTCACTATATAAGAGATATGAAGAAAATTCTTTCAACCGGAGTAGCAGCCAAATTTTTCTCTTTTTTTTTCACCGGAATTATAGACTTTTTCGGTTCAACGAAGTAAGGTGATATTACGGACGAGTTGCTTCAAATCTTTCAAACTTCGCCTTATTTGATTTTTGGTTCGTTCTTCCTTCCGTTGCCTTGTGAATTGTAAAATCAAAACATAACCCGAACAAATTTGCATCGTACTGCAACCGCGGTTTAAAGAACAATGATTATCTAAAACAATGATGTGCCATCATTGCAGATGAAGGCAGTGACGAAAAAAAGGTTGAGGCCCTTCAAGTTTTGGATGTCATTATTTCTTAGATTTTGTGACTGTTAATGGTGATTTCAGCCATAGAAAAGGTAAGCATAGTTATAAATAGGGATGATATGACTTCTTATTCTTGAGCTTAGGGACTAATTATAAGAAAAGACTCAATATAGCACAATATCACTAGTATCCGTTGGCCGAATTGTGAAGCATATGCGTTGCATTTATTATCCAAAAAGACCAAATTGCCCCTCCAAATGCTCTTTAATTATCTTATCATGCCATTTTTCTATCATTCTCACGCTCTCTCTTTCCCGTTCTTTCATTGCCGCCTCAACCACTATCACCTACGGCCTATGAACCTCCCAACCCACCACCAGCAACCCACCTACAGCCACTTAAGCTTCCAGCCCACCACTACCTTATCAATGCCACAGCTCACTGCCCACACTACCTCATCAATGCCACAACCCTGCCATCACTTGTACCCATGGTTGCCACATCTTTCCATCACTGCCACCATTGCCCATATGCACCACACTCACTGCCACCACACGAAAAATTAAGGGTCCATATTTTTCAATGAATTCATGAAAATCACACATACACACTGACTGAACACCAAAACCACCATAAGCAACCCATTTGAGTTCTATGCGCATCTCCTTCCTTTCACCGTCGGTTCAAACCCACAATCCCACACATATCTGAGCATGCACGCACACTCTCCCTGTATCACACATGCGCACGTGCATACACACGCGCGCGCAGGGGCGTACACAAAGAGAGATATGCGTCACACATGCACAAACTCTCTCTCTCTCTCTCTCTCTCATACATGCGCGCACAAACACACACACGCCCGCGCACGAGAGCACACAGAAAGAGATATGCGTGCACACATGCACAAACTCTCTCTCTGGCACATACACGCGCGCGCGCACACACACGCCACGCAAGCACCAGACAACATACAAATTTAATATGTGTGTGTGTGCATGCACACACTACGTGTTTATGTGAGAGAGAAAGAGAGAGAGTGTGTGCGCGCGCGCATGAGTGAGCGAGCGCATGCATGTGTGAAGGGAAGATGAAAATGGGCAATACATATTGAAAAAAATTATAGGTACTTGACTAGCTAAGGGTGACATTGTCATTTTTATAAAAAAAAACAAGATTGTCACGTAAATCAAAACCTTTAACTAGTGTTGCAGAAGTTAATGATGAGAGAATCATATACACTTTTTTCACATTTTAGATAAGGGTTTTCATTTTATCAACACTGAGTAGTTGGCTGTGTATTGCTCTTAAACTCTCAAGTACATAAGTACTACTATGCTTTATAAATAAGTAACAAAATTATAGGGCCCGAAGCTTCTCAAAAATGACTATACCTTTCGTCATTTTTCATGGATATTTGGCTCTGGTTAACCAAGAGAGTTTGCAACAGCAGAAAGAGCTTCAAATAATCATAATGACACATGGCTACCTGATGATTTTCGACAGTACGTTGCCAGACAATGATTGTTGATGATCCACAAACTATGTGCTATAGCAGTTATAGGCTTAAAGGTTACTTCTTGTTGGGGTAAAGAAGCGCTGAAATAATCTTTGTATTGGTAATTTAGGACAGTGGTAATGTCATTGCAATAGCCATTAAGAAGATTGTCTCCATCAACAGTGCATTAATACATTCCCAATTGATGGTGCTCCATCACATCATAATTGCCGCTCCCACAGTGATCTACTATTCGTGGGGGGTTAAAGGGAAAGGGGTTTGCCGACCATATTAGTACGATTATTTCAAAACAGTGCTCTTGCATATCAAATCTTATCAGTATAAGTAAGCAATTGAAGTCAAGGAAAAAATCTTTGTAAATGAGTCAGTTATGTGATAATATATGGTTGGAGAAGTGCTATCTAGCTAGCTTGCATGTTGTCTCTTATGCTTTGGTGATTGTAGCGAGACCGTTGAACATGCAGGTTTAGGGTGCGTTTGACAAAGTTTTTGTTTTGAGTTTTAAAAAATTAAAAATCAAAACTAGTAGTGGCTTTTATTTTGGACAAAAAACTCATAAGTGTTTGATAGAAAGTGTCAAAATCAATTTTCAATTTTTTTTCTTCTTTTCCTTTTTTTTCTTTCTTTGATACATCCCTACTCCCTATCCCAACACACATATCAACCCCAACCACCACCCATCCTCTGCCACGCTCGCCACCAACCACCATTGATCACCACCACCTGCCATAAACACCCAACACCACCATTCAACCACTCACATCACCACCACCCAAACCCATCGACGAATGGAACTCCACTATGGCACCATAGATGACAGATCCACCGGATGCGTAGATCCACCATGATGCGTAGATCCACTGTGATTTCTTGATATCTATCAAACTTGTAGAGGGATCTATTGAAGAGAGAGAAATGATATTTGGTGTGATGGCGTTGGGTTTTATAAGTAATATTTGGTGATGGCAATATGGGTGGCATTGATGTCACGGTGGCGACGACGGGGCAACAGTAGTGATGGTGGGTACAGCAGATATTTGCGACGGTGGGTGGAGCAGACCTGTAATGGTGGAGCTGTTACGTTGGGCAGATTTCTTGTGCGGTGGCGATGGTTGGCCATGTGAGTTTAATTGTGATGCTTAGTGGTGTTGGGTGGAGCAAATTTGCGATGGTGGGCTAGATTTGTCAGTGCAGTGCCGACGGGGGTAGGAAAGTGTGTGGCGATGTGGTGGAGTGGTAGGGCTGGTCTCGATGTCAGGGTTGTCGACGGTAGTCTGTGGTGGCGATGCGATGGTGACAACTTTGTCATGTGGTGGTGGTGGTTGGGGATTGAGGGTAGCTGATGGAGTGACGAAATGAAAAAAAAAGGGTGGGTTCCAAATTGCTTCTAGTAAAATTTGAAGGTTGGATCTGAAATAAAAAATCAAAACTGAAAATCGAAAACTCAAGAATGGAGTTTTCAAAATGAGCCCAATATAGAAAACTTGTTTATAAAACTAAACGAAAAAAAAAATGTGTACCAAACAACAATATTTTTTTCAGTTTTCAAAACTAAAAAAAAAAAGGAATGATTTTAAACATCACCTTAGTCTCTGTCTTATCTTCTTGGGCTTGAAGCTCTCCATACCAATAGATAGACGTGGATTCTTTTGCGGGCTAGGTAATATCATGAGATATTCTTAGGTGAACAGTTTCAACCATGACGCTCATGCTTAGCAATAAAAACCATAACAAAGAGTCACTGAACATGATTGAAGGCTCATGCTCAGGCGGGTTGCGTTATTGATTGTGCCTACAACTGGAATGTGCGACGTTGCAACAACTTGTTGCTTAAAAAGAAATGAAAAGGCTTTAGTGTCAAATATATATACTTTTTATAAAAGCAGTTTATAGTTTTAGAAGTGAGTGTACAACCGTTTCAAAGCTATTTTTACATTAGCGAGCCCCCGGGGAGAGCAATCTCTTGTGGTTAAATAGTATCTACTGCTGTAATTGGCTCTGAAACTCATATTTCTGCCTTGAGAGTAGGAGTAGCCTCAACACATTGTTGGAGGTTCATGGTGTGAAGGCAACAGTACGTACAACTTGATTACGTTCTAATGGGACTCGGCACACTGAACTCGGCCATGATATGTTTGGATATTGCACAAACATACAAACCTAAAGAGATCCTCAATAATATCAGTCACTCAAGAAGATTTACAATATAAACCTAGTCGCATCCTCAATAATGTCAAAGTCAATTAAATGAATATCCTTAGTTATATATCTAGTAATGAAATTAAAAGTCTTATTGACCCGTATTAACATAAATGCAATAATTGCTTAGCAGATAGCAACAGTATCGGGCAATATTCAAGAGGAAAGGTGTGGATCCAATGGTTATAGCTTACAATCTATACTCAATTTCCTCTCACCCAAGAAATCAAACAAGTTTTATTGGTGTTGGATGCAAGTTGTAACAACATCATCTGAGATTCGGAGTGAAAATCTCTATCATAAAGTCTTTGAAGGCTCTAAATTGAGCGAAGCATAAAAAGCTTATGCAAATGATAATATATGTCTGCTTGATCAGATGATAGGGCTGTAAATGATTAGTGCATCAGTACGGTTGGGCCGATCTTATATTGCATTTGGTGTGTTATTACCGTTTGTCATTCTTGAGGGAATATCTTAAGAAGCAAGTAACTACTACCTGAAGTAGTCTCATTGGCTATATTTGCTTGCAAAGCAACAACACAAGTATCTATATATGAAATAGAATCTTACTGAAATATATATATCTGTATATTAAGCTTCACTGATGTTTTAACTTAATTTAAACAGTTTTTAAGTTAAATGTTAAGGTTAGTATGTAGTTTCTTGAACTGCCAAACAGCTAGAACGGCTTTATAAAACCTTTATGAATGAAATGCTTCTACTATTTACTATAAAAATGATTATTTAACGGATCAAAGGTGAAATGTATTTCATACCTATCAAGATTGACAAAGACTTGCATTCATGCAGAATCAAAACGAAGTGATTTCCAGTGTGTCCGTGAGAGAGAGAGAGAGAGAGTTGACTTTGCTAGGTCAACTTTTCGCCTGTTACACGCAAGAAACCGTGTTCCCGATAGGTTCAAGTCACTGCCATTTCAATGCAGTTCTCTTGTTTATAAAAAGGAAAAAAAAAAAATAAGTCACTGCCATTAGGTTCTGTTTAGATTTTTTTTTTGTTATAATTTTTTTTTGTTATAAGGTTCTGTTTAGATTTGATTGTCGTGAAAGGCCATGGAATAGCTCTCATGGACCGTACACATCATGCATGCTATTATTATTTTAGTCACTGGGTGATTACTTATAATATAACAAGGTGATGGACAACTATGGTAATTAATTGTTATGAGATGAAAAATAATGCTGAGTGACGAAATTGCGCGAGCGTGCGCCTAAGCAAATAGATATATTCCGACCAGCCAATAGAGCGATAAAATTAGAATCTTTAATCCCATGTGTTAACTGTTAATTAAATAATTAGGTGTTTCAAAATTTTAAGCCGTAAAAAATTGAGCCTAACATGTATATATTATTGCTTTGTCACCATGCATAAGAACTGAAACCCTTGGGGTAGGTAGCTAGCAAGCATGGATGAAATGACAATTTCAATGTCAGGAAGGGCCCTTGAGTCGACTTGCTTGATATTATAAAGTTGTCCGGGTGTTAAAGTTATAAAAACAAAAAAAAAAGAATATTAAATTTTGGTGATTACTCATGTTGTGAGAATCTTCTTCCAATCCCTATATATAGTGACAATTAATAGTCGTTAATTATTTCTAACTTGTGACTTTTCTACTAACACTTTTTAATGATAATTTTTAACAATAATTTTTTAGCGTCACTACAAATATTTAATTACCATTTATTATCATTATATAGGAGTAGGAGGAAGATTCTTTGAACCTAGATAGTAGCCACAAATATTTCAAAAAAAAGAAGAGAAGAGAGTATGGTCATTTGCAAAGAGGAAGTTTTGTTGTATTTGGTATTGGGAAGTGCTTATATTTACTACGCTGAACTCCTTTATTTAATATTTTTTGAGTTTTAATATAAAAATTGCACTGATAATTAATATAAGAATTCAAATAGGGAGATTCTGGATTATGGCCATAGAAAACACGTATATAAATATAATTGAAATTAAGCCCTTGTATGTATGTTTATTGATTAGGTAGAGTGTTAAAAGCGCTAGAATTGTTCTACTAGTTTCAGAATGTTTACAAAAATTGGGCAAATTACACCCACAAGTTTTCTAGTAATAAATCATTATAAAGAATTAAAAATAGGGGTAAACAAGGAAAAAAGATATCCAAATAAATAATTGGCATATCACACAAGTAAAAAGGATAAAAAAAAAAATTATGTATTACTTTCACAATTGGTAATCCTATTCTACTGTATATATTTTGGTATGACATGGTATGATTCCAAGAATATTTTAAGTGCTGAGCAAGAACTTACTGCACCTCTTGGCGGTGTTGGAATTGGTCAAATTTGAGTAGGGACATGAAGGTTGTGAAACAACCAAGTTTCAACTTTGGGCACGAATGTTCCTCACATTCAACTGAGTAAATATTGTACCATCACCGTCAATCGGAGATAGCTGATATAATAGAAAGATAAGATAAAATAGTATAAAATAATTTACTTTATATTCAACAGTTGTAAATGGTTACCAAGATTTCTCACCCCAACTGTGTACCCCAATTGCCTCTTGATGCTACATGGAACTCTTGCCAATATGAACCCGTTACCTTCAACTTACTATAAGATATTTTGTTTATGACTTGTCCACAAACAATACATTAATTTGTTTTCTATAATACCATGTCCCTTATGTTTGATAAAGGCCACTTGCATAATACGGAGTATGAAAGACATGATCAATTCCACCGAAACCCAGCATCTAATTCATGGTTATCTAGTTGCATTGATTAGCCCAACTATTATAAGGTTGACATTTTCTCTCTTCCTAGTTCCTACCTTCCAACCGCTACCAATGACTAGGTAATAAGTTCACCTAATACACGTATATATGCACACGCTGCATGAAAGAAGAGAAACCATTCTACAAACTCAGAAGAGCAGAAAAAAATGGTTCGTCCAACGCCAACGCCAACGCATGTTGGGGAGCATTTGGGTTCGATTCCGCTAGCAATTTGCTTGTTCTTCGTCTCCGTATCAGCAATCGTAACCCTATGTGCCAAGCATGCAAGGCGAAGTTCCAAAGAGTGTGTGCCCGAACCCATCACTAAAACCGATATGAAAACGAGTGATCGGAAGTTTGCTCCGCTATCGTCTCCGCGGAAATTTGTCACAACTATTGGCAATAGGGCTATTAGTCCTTTCACGTACCATAAAAAGGCCGGTGATCACGTTGAAGTTGAAGACAAAGCTGAGGGAGGATTCGGAGAAGGCGGGCTATGGCAAAAATCAATTTTGATGGGTGAAAAATGCCAGCCGCCGGAATTTTCGGGTGTGATTTGTTACGATCCCTTCGGTAACCGGATTTCTGAGCTGCCGCCGCGGTCACCTAGAGCTAGTCCTCTGCCAAGTTTTTCATTTCATGTGGCAAAGGATGCAATGTAGCTGCACCTTCTTTTGTAGACATACGTTTTGTTCTAAAATAATCGACTTGAGTTTAGTCTATTTGGAGCATTGTTCTTGAACAAGTCATGCCCACTTGATCGAACCATAGCTTGTGCATATTTTCCTTTTATAGCAGTTGCAATTTAGCATCTATGAAATGGGTGATTTTTCACATGCTCCCTGTGCTTGAAGTTCAAATAATAGTCGTCCCTCTGTTATAAGTTTCTAGGTAGCACCAACACCGTGTCCGAGATAGACACCAACCGGGACACCTGACTACTGTAATTTCTTAAAAACCAAAATTTGGACATCGTTGAATTTTGCATATATATACTTTCTGTATATGTGCGTTTACTACGTTTCAAGCACATTCCACCACTAATATTAGGTTTCATCCACCTTGTGTAGTCTTGCTATACTTTGTTACAAATCTCCAGAGTTTGCATGGGTTTATAAGACAATATGCATATCAGGTACACATAGCACCTTTTACATGCACTATGACAGGTGAAGTAAATGGCTATATTGCGGGTTTAAATTCCGCTTTATGTATTAAAATTCTGTACCTATAGAACATTTATTGCCTCTGACATTAAACCTAATAATATAGCGAACCACCCACCTCGATAGCATAGATGGTCAGAATTACACAAATGAACTCCACTGCTACACTTTGATAACATAGATGGTCGCATTTTTAGTAAGACCTTGTTTACCCTGATTTGGGCCTCGATCTCTTAGGACTTAGCCCGTTCAAGGACAAAAGGTCCGGTGCCGTGGAAAAGATATTTCGTGTAACGATGATAATAGGAATGATTCTCAGAAATTTAGGTTTTATTATTATCTTACCTCATCTATCTGTTGGTTATATTATACCACACGATCACCATTAATGTTACATTGAAGTTTTGTTCTGGTGCAAATGCAATGACTTGAACCAATGAAAGTGGCCAATCATGTCTGCAGTATGGGCTAGGAATATTTTAGAAGACGGCCCACTAAAGATGGCGGGAGCCCAACAAGCTTAATCACTGGCCCGGTCCATTCTACGCGCCTTCAGTCTTACTACCCACCTAATCATCCATCCCTGCATAAAATAAGGTCTCTCACTTTGCCACTGCCATTATCGTGTCCCAAAAATGTCTTCGTCGGCTCTGCTACTCCGCCTACCATCGCCGTTCCTCCGAACTGACACTCACCCTTATTCCCACATTACCCTTGGAACAAGTAGAAAAAAGGGTCTTGCTGTAACCTTGGTTTCTTCAGCACAGGAAAATAACGTCCTTGCACCTTCGAAGCAACCCACCAGATTGGTCACTTTCTTAGGGAAAGGCGGTTCCGGAAAAACCACTTCAGCTGTCTTTGCCGCTCAGGTAAGTTTTACCTCTTGCTAAATTGGGTCGCTGGTTCTTTTTTTTGGCGTTACCATTTTGCCTGGGAATCAATGCTGCAATCTGTTCAGTCCGTTGGGATTTGTATGTAACTTATGGGCGGTTGCGACATTTGTTAGCATCATTTTACTTTGAATAATTAGGAGGGGAATTCTTGACATGGTTATGCTGTAGAAGAAGGGGAGAAAGGGTATTTTTAATTATTCTTTCTATTAGACCAGAAATTACATGCCAGACCTGGAAATAGGTGCAAGATCACAACATAGGCCCTCCATTCCACAACGTAAAGATTGACTGTCGTCATTACTTTTACTCTGGCTTGACTTGCCAGAAGATACTTATTTAATCTATGATTTACATTTGAGTCCAATTCAAATTCCACATCCACATGTACCAAAATCTATTCTAGGATTCCGAAAAATTCTTAGGGAGCAAATCCAATGGAATGGAAGAAGTAAAATAAAGAACTTAGATACATCGGTGTAAATCATGCGTTACCACTTTATGTTATTGTATGTTTCAAGGCAGTTTTGCAAGTGTGGTATGAAGAATATATCTGCAATAGAAATGTAACAATCTTGAAGTCTACAGCTCGGGATGGTGCATCTCTAGAAAATGCAGGTAAATGGACGTGAGTAGAAACTAGAAAGTAAAGAAAGACACATTGAGTTTTCTTCAACAAACCATATTAGAGTGTGGTTAGGGGTAAGCGTCTTTACTTTTTCTATACCATTTCAACACGAAATGCACCAATAAAGGGAGCCATTTCGAAAACTGACAAGCATCTCAAGTATAAGCTTCAAATTCTTGAACTTTGTGATTTCAAGAAAAAGATTACTGTAACTATAATTCTATTATTTTCGATGCTTCCATTTGCTTGTAATGCCCCAAAGTTTTACTTGAGCAATTTTTTAGTTATTTACTGTTGATGATTACTGGTAATTGAGTTTTATAAAACTAGTGACCAAATAAACTTACATTCTTGGGCTTAATGGCCCTTAAGACCAAATATGAATTATACACAACCAAATCGGTGGCATGATACGAACAGGCACTTTAGTGCCTTCGTTTGATTTCGGTAGGATGAAAAAAAAAAGTCTAAGTACACGTTTTTTCAGAATTCTGATTGTATAACATAAAATGAAGGGATAAGGAAGATAGAAAAAACGCCTCATTTTGCCTTGGAAACAGTCATGAAACATGAGGGAGAGATAGCCCTAGCTAGGAACTTTGGCAATTTCAAGTACGAAGGTATGATTTTGTGACCTTTTCTATGGGATTATGACTTTAGGGCTATAAATTACATATAGATTAGGTAACTGAGCTTTGATGTAGTACATAGAGATTAGGCCTAGTACTTGTTTGATTTATCTAAACCTAGGTATGAGATCTGAAGTTCTGAACATGAATAAGGCGGCTTTTATCGATAAATTTGCTGCTTTGAGGCAAGGGAGCTTTCTATGCTCCTAAAATTCTAAATTTTGCATTTGTAGATGTTGATGATTGAAATTTCATTCTTTGACATGCTTAATTCGTTGACGTATTCACAGTTTTTTATTAGTAGCATTTAGTCCAATCGATATTGTAAAATCACAATATTTTTCTTGATGTTTTTTGGTTAACTTTAATTGTCAATATTTCTTTGGTTTACTCTGTCGTTTTATGCGCTCTTACACTTTCTAAAAATCTCGTAGTGTCCTCTTCAACTCCTTGTTTCTATGTTTTTCAAATTTTTGCTGCTTCATGTCAAAAAATAGCTTGAAACTGTTCTGTGCTAATGTTTTTTGACACTGCAAATCAGCCCAGTTCAATTTTCTTTAGATGAATTGTTTCTCGTCCGTTTTACATGAACTTAGACATTCTAAAACCCTTATCTAGTCCTCTTAACTTTTTAGTTTTTGCGTTTTATCAGAACTATTTTAGTTCTTAGTCAAAATTTACTTCGAATAATGTTGGTCAGTGCAGGAATTTGTTCTTTCTGGACTGCATATCACCTAACTTTGACTTCTTATGGAATATTCTTTGTAAAGTGATTACTTAGTATCTTTGAAAATATGATAACCTTGACAAGTTTTCTTTGACTTTTATTTTTCGAGTTTTCTAGTTTTTCCATATCTTTCTTGGTTAAATTTCCCTCGAATGAAATCGGTTCATGCACAACTATTCAAGCAAATATTGACTTTGTCGACTGCATTTGCTTTGTTTTCTATCCGGTCTTTGTGAGCTTAGCTATTCTAAAAGCTTGATTTTTTCTGTTGACCCTCTTGGTTTTATAAGTTTATTTCCTATCACAGTTACATCATGTACAATTGATTCAGTTTGATTCTTGAACTAGTTCGCTGATTCAGTGTGTGCTTATTTTCTTCTAAAATTGGTTTATTATCGAATTCATAGGGACACAGTCAAGTTGACTAATCTGTCGTGTTTATATCTTAAAAATTCTCCATTTCGAATTGTGATTCAAGCTATTAAAGCTCTTACAGTGATAAAATTTTGTACCTAGGGTGTGATATTTGGATTGTGAAAGGCACGTTCAGTAGGATGACTTTTATATGACTTTAACATGAAAGGCACAATAATTTAATATAGGAAGTCCTGCTTCTTATGCCAGATTCTTCTGCTTTAAACATTTAGTTTGTAGACAGAAATAATCCCGAGAAGAGAAAATGTATTCTAACCACTATGTTGTTTCTGATCCTCAGCATTATTCATTGATAGGGCTTAGAACATGCTTAGTGATACATTCCCAAGACCCTACCGCCGAATATCTACTGAACTGTAAGATTGGAACATCTCCGACCATGTGCAGCGACAACCTTTCAGCTGTTAGGTTGGAAACTACAAAAGTGTGTTTTGCTTCCCAATCTTTTTTCTTCGTTTATATTGAGGTTTCCCTTCGTATGGCTTTTGATTCTCAACTACTTATCATCGACTATATCAGATGCTTCTTGAACCTCTCAATCGACTGAAGCAAGCAGATGCCAGTCTTAATATGACTCGAGGAGTTCTCGAAGGGGTGGGTATGTAACTTTCTTTTCAAAAAATTTATTTCCTTTTATATTCCAGATGTGGACTTCTTTTTCACCTTTTTTCATAATGTAGTAGGTGGTCGGAGAAGAGCTTGGTGTGCTTCCTGGGATGGATTCTATATTTTCAGTCCTTGCTCTTGAGAGGCTTGTAGGATTTTCTGGCAATGTGTCTCTTAGGAACAACCAAAAAGAGAAATTTGACGTAGTTGTATACGATGGTACAAGCAGTGAAGAAACAATACGAATGATAGGTGCAACCAGCAAAGCAAGGTAGGGGAGTTCACCCCCCCCCCCCCCCCCCCTCCTCTCTCCATGGTGATATTTATTCCCTTACATGTCTGTGCACAGATTATACTTGAAGTATATGAGGAACTTGGCTGAGAGGACTGATCTGGGAAGGGTGGCTAGTCCCTCTCTGTTGAGACTGGTAGATGAAGCCATAGGTTCAAGCAGCGGGAGGTCCCTTCTTAATGGAAAATTGAGTGCGGAAATATGGGATGACTTGGAACAAATGCTGGAGGTACTTGTGGTTTCCGTGTATCATGACTATCATATGTAAACTGTCAATATAACCTAATTTCCTGCACGGCTCTCTGTGGTGCAGAGAGGATCTACTGCCCTTGCAGAACCATGGAGGCTTGGTTGCTACCTAATTATGGACCCAAACAGTACGATATCTTTAAATTCTGCATTACGTTACTGGGGTTGTGCAATTCAAGCTGGTGTACAAGTTTCTGGTGCGTTCGGTACTGCATCGCCAAATTCTAGTGTTGAATCTGCTGAGAGAATTAAAAACAACTTTTCACCCTTGCCTTTTGCTTCTGTTCCGCATGTTACAATGGGTAATGCACTCGGGTGGAATGAGATCATGCTGACTGTTCGTAGTAAAGATGCACGAGATCTTCTCACTGCTCAAACAAGCGACATTACAAATTCAGTTAAATTTAACCCAGCTAATAAATCAGTCACCCTTCTCATGCCAGGTTTTGACAAGTCAGAAATCAAGCTATTCCAGGTATGCATACATCCTTCCATCTCCCTTCCTAGCTTGCCTATGGTTGTCTTTTGGCTTCTTCTGTTCTAGTTAACTTAGTCTCACCTCGTCGTGATCATCTCATGATATGAGATGATTGCTATGGATGTTTTAGGTTTTCGCTCTTCATCATGCCAGCAAAGACTGGAACTTGGATCCTTTTCTGGGGCCAAGGATTGTTCATTCTGCCTCGGATGAACTTTATTCCTTTCCCTTTCGTTTCTTCTTTCTCCACATGATAACCAAAAGTTTAAAAACCTCACATTTTCGTGGAGGAAATTGTAAAGTTAGGCTCTATAGCCACAGGAAGTAATATAGTAGACAAGATACATCACTGGTTGTGCAACCTGCTGAAAACATTATTTACGTTGGTCTTGTGGTTCTACTGTCTTGCTTACCTATAGTACGTCGAGACCCAAAAATGACATCATGGTATCTGGAAATTGCAGTACAGGGGAGGATCCGAGTTACTGGTGGAAGCAGGGGATCAAAGGCGTGTAATTCATCTGCCTTCTCAAATACAAGGAAAGGTTGGAGGTGCCAAGTTTGTAGACAGGAGCCTTGTAATCACCATGAGATAAAGAAACAGAGACTGGAAAAGCCACAATTCAAGAACCATATGATGTAACATTGTATACAAGCATGAAACTGGCTCATTTAGAAGACCTGTGAGTTGTAAAACATTTTTGATGTGTGAGACGCATGGCTTCTTTGATTTAGTATAAACTGGGGTTCTTTTTAGAAGCATGGCTTCTTTGATTCAATGCAAGTTGTTGGTCAAGTTACAGTAAGCAAAGCAAAAGTTACAATTTGCAAACATCTCAGCTCATCCAAAAACACTCTCGATAATAACTTGCCAATCATCAGTTCTCGTTTCTGAACACGTATAATTTTGTAAAATGTAAATTACTTTAAATCTCCTTTGGATTACAACCCTGTATGCACTCCCTATTTGACCTTTCCTTTTTCTTTTCTCTTTTTTCCCTTGAATATAACTTGTGATTGTACAAGGTTTCATACAAGTAAATGCGTCCCACCCCTGACACAGAGAAGAAGATGATGAAGATATACAACTTAGATTTATATAGAAACAATAGAGGGTGGGGGAAAAAAAATACACAACCCTCATGCTTCCTGCTTATTGCTTTCACCCGTTTGTGAAATACGGCTTCTTAGTTCCTCAAATGCCTTCATACTCTCTGCGTCAAACCCTCCTGCAAACTGGAAACAGGAAAACAGAAGGGAGAAAAAAGTGGCTCAGTAATGGTCACAACTGCTGAGGAGCATTGCTTTCAGTTTCACATCCTAGCTGAAAAGTCTTACTTAGAAGAAATATGTATGTAAAATAGCATGCTGGTTGAACGGTAGTCAAGTTTAGAACAACCATGAGCAGATGGGTGCGATATACCTGATGAACGCGGAAAGCAAAGCGCACTCCTTGGAGAACCAAGAATTCTCTGTTCGGTTCTTTTTCTGGTCCGTCCAAAGCATCAAGTTCTGATGCGACACGCTTCATGTATTTACGTGCTAATTGCACAGATGAGAGCTTGATCTGCAAAGGGGTAAACGTCAATTGATCATTTTAAGCACTGAAACTCCAATTATTTATATGTACGTTCCCCTTCTTGGCCTAAAAAATCCGCTATGCATTGCACAAGATGGTATCTAATGATGCTAATAAATAGA
Source organism: Escallonia rubra (assembly GCA_033065855.1). Lineage (NCBI taxonomy): Eukaryota > Viridiplantae > Streptophyta > Magnoliopsida > Escalloniales > Escalloniaceae > Escallonia > Escallonia rubra. The sequence continues at coordinate 117,922 of JAVXUO010002581.1, read as the reverse complement.
GATAGCCCTTCATTGCCATAAACATTAATCAAGTTCTTTCCCCCGGTTCTGAAGCATACCTTGCCAACGACTCCTGCGTCTTGCAACCAGTTAATGGGAATGCCAAATTCCTTATATCGTGAAACAGCCATGTCGCGTGTACGCAACAGTGCATAAACACTTTGTTCCACTCTGGAAAATACAAATGTTTAACGTATTAATTGCAGCTCCCAATATTGAATAAACGAGATGGATAACTTGTGGTCATCATGCAAAAAACTTAGGGTAGTATCAAAGGCCTGTTGAACTGATAAAATGAGAGTAAATAGTACGAGCTTGAGATGACAGCATACTTCTCAAGCAACTTGTACATTTTCTTCAAAGCAGGCTCACAAGGAAGATTAGGATCATCAACAAAAGTGGACACTTGTTTCTCCAGCTTCATCAGGTCCTGATATTCAAAGGCTGCCTCTCTTAAAGCATCTGCTTTCCCTTCTGGCCAATCAAAGTGCTTGAGTACTGCTCGCTCATCAACCTAGCCAGACGTGAAAATAATAAACATGGTTTATAGACAAGTCAAAACTATTTAGAGCATCCACTGAAGGCTAATAAGGTTATTTTCTAATTGTGATTTTACTCGCAATCTCCTACAGTGCTCAATATGGCTGAGTAAAAATAATCAAGAGCTCAATTATTTCCTCCTAGAGGGCGATGCCGAGCAAGATTAGCCACTAATTGAATTGCCATGAAGGCCATGGCAGATGTATGTAATGTCATACTTCCTCAAACGTTTAGTATTAGGTACGTTTTTATACAAGATACTGCATAACCGTTGTTAAAGGCATACCAAGAAGGAAAGTTCCTCATCAAGCCAGTTCACGAATACAACCAAATCTTCTATGTTGGCAAAGGTGGCTGCTCTAACTTCAGTTGCCAATGACTGGACAAAATCACCTTGAGTTTCAACATCAGCTTTTACCTGAATTCAAACCATATAAAATCAATCTGGGAAGGTATGCTCTTTGCCTAAGATTTTGTTGTCTGTAAAAAAATGGATAAACTTGTACATACAGCCAAGAGGAATGATGATCTGTTTTCTATCTCCCCAATCATGTTGCTCCTTGCATCTGCTGTATTAGATGCTGAAGACGTCAAAGATTGTGTGTCTTTCTTTGACTCACGCTTCATCAGGGTCTGGTAGAATTCAACGAGTTCAGGAGCCCGGTGAACCTTATCACCACTTCCTGCAGCTCTTGACAGGCTTCCGGGTGGAGGAGGTGGGCGAGGTGGTCCACCAGGTGGGGGTGGTGGTGGTGGAGCACCAGGCGGAGGAGGTGGCGGGGGTGGAGCACCTGGTGCCCTGCTTGAAGGATTAACATCAGTACCAGCAGAAGCGGCTCCAGTTGCTTTGGGAGGAGGTCGAGGGACCCGAGGAGGTCTTTTCTCAATGTGCGCGAATTTCATCTTGCTTACAGTCTGAGAATCAACCGTTGGGCTGTCATTTGATTGGTCAGTTAAATCAGCAGAGACAACTACCTTCTCCTTAACTTGAGCAAGTTTTGGGGGCAAAGCTATCGATTTCTCTCTCTGTGGCTTGAAACTAGAAGAATCACCATACCTAACCGCTCTGGCGTGATCAGCTTTTTCCTTAATTTGCTTCTCTCTCTCTACGGCCAGCTTATGTCGGTCTTTATATGCAGGATACTTCTCATCGAGAACTCCTTCAACTGATTTAGACATCAACTGGAATGATGCTGTTACATTATTCAATGAGTCAGCAGAAGAATTCTGTGTTCTAATCTGGGGGAGATTTGGAGTTTCAGGAGAATTAAGACCATCCTGTTCCGATGTCCCAAATGTAGTGATGGCTACACTCTCACCCGCATTCCTCATCATCAAGGCTTCCAAAGGACCCCTTGGTCTTTGGCTCACGCTAGTCCTACTTGGAGACATTGCTCCAAAGGATCTTGAAGGCGATAAAAGAGCACTTGAATCATCTTTGCTTTTTCCCCATTTCTTCAGCTTTTGGATTAAGCTAGGCTTTTTACTCATACTACTATATCTACTCGTAGAACTGTCAATAGAAACAGTATCAAAATCCTCACTTCCAGGGGATGACGGGTGAGAAAAGTTGCTCTCAAGATCTGTGTCCCCTTGACCACGTTCTGATCCTGCATATTCTAACATTAATCTCTTTGCCTTTTCTTGAGATCTAGGGCTCAAACTCTTGCTGAGATCACGAGCTGACACTGTCCCTGAAGGTGTCTGGTAGTTGCGGAGCTCAAACCTCAAGCATGCGTTGACCCAACGAAGGTACACTAGCTCTTCAACCTCACTGAACCTGTTCATCTGAAGTCCCTCTACTTGCTTCAAAAGGTCCTCATTAGTGTGCCTCAAATCATTGGCCTCCTCTCTCACCTTAGCAACCATTTCATTCTGCAGCAGCATGAAAATCTTACATGAACAGCTGAAGAAATTGCAATCGTGGTTGATATGGAAAAGTGACTGACTGAAGTAAATATAATAGAACAAAGTTTTGCTTTCCAGCGAGCTCATGCAAACTGATGATTCTATTTAGAGGCAACAATTTAACCTTTACTCTCGCAATATTCTTCGTTTTCCATGATTACTTCACTTGGTGGCAAGGAAAACTGAATCCTTGCCAGTAGGCCTAGCACAGCGCCACTTCGCTACAGCGGCTTTTGCTTCTGTGTCAGATACTTCTTTAGTTTGTTAGCAAGAGAATTGAATCCTCACCTTTGTATATTCTATCCAGATCACTGTTTAGAAGATAAGGAGTTGGAGAATTTATATGCTAATTATCTTGAAGATTACTGATTGAGTATGTTTGACCAAGTTCTCTGGGAGATATGATTGCTAGGAATGACATTAGGTTTGATAGAAGTTCCCTAAATGTGCACATGGTCATTTCTAAAGTCCTGACATGGTGCAGAGAACTTACATTTTTTATCAAGCCTAATCGTGCCGCAAGTATGCACTTGACCATGTTATACTTGGTGCACTCCCAGTTCCGATAATCTATCCAAATATCAAAGAGGACGTTGGGATCAGTCAGAGAATGTGCTTGTGGTGCTGGAGGAGTGGGATTCTTTACGCTTCAGGGACCGTTTGTCTTGCTTTTTCTTCTTCTTTCTATGGTGCTCACTCCGAAAATTATGCTGGAAGTGTACGCCTTCTTACAAGGTTTATGTCTATGGAAACATTATAATTTACAAATTAGTGAGGTTGAAAGTGACTCTTCGTAACTGATTAGTGCTCATAAAGGTTATCGTGCTCCCAAGAATCTGAGATACACAATAGAGAGATTCCTAGGCCTGAACTTTCTTGCAACCATATCTTCAAAGAAACGAACGCTTTGGCTACTTACAGTGATGAGCATAAGGACTTTAGTCTTTACTTTAGTGGTTTAGACTTGCCTCAGTATTTTAAAACCGCAGTTAAAGCCAATAACCTTGGCCTTTTTGTTTTTGGGCATCCTAGAGGGTAATTTTCATACAGGGTAAGGATTTCAAGTCCCTTTTTATGTACTTCATGTTCTATGAAATCAATAAGACAACCGGCTAATCCTGTTCCCTGGGAAATAAAAAGATTACCTGTTGAGTATGCATAGGATGGTAAGGCATTCTGATGACCACTAGTGCTCAATTAACTATTAAGTTTTATCACTGATCGTTAGGAAGCCTATGTGAGCAAGAAAATCCACATCAAAGTCTTTAAAGTTGGACAGGAGAGGTCTAGCTTCAGATGATAAATTGATGCTGAATTCCTCAGCACAATGGGATAGGAGAGCACGATCTTCTACGGTTGCACAATTAACGTAATATTTGACTTAAACAAGCAATAAGAGCACATCATATGCAAGCAACCCCCTGATTTTTTACCTCTGTCATATTTGAGAGGGCGGTTACTTTGGCTTCAGCAGCATTCAGTTTGACAATCAGGTCCCTCTTTTCATACTGAAGCTCTTTATTCTTCCTCTTAAGCTCCACAACCTCCACCTCTAACTCCTTTAGAGCTTTAACCATCTTCTCAACTTCAGTGTCTTTCTTAAAGGCTTCCTCTTCCTTGGTCTGAAGACCACTAACTTGCTGCTTTAGCAACAATAGCTGGCCTTTTGTCTGGCTAGCCTCAAGCTGAATCTGCCTTTGAAGCTCTTTAATTTTGTTCCTAGCAACCTCCAAGTCTTTCTTTGCAGATGCTCCCTGAGAGACTTCATCTTGAAGCTTTTTCCGCTCAGCCTGTAGGGAATTAATGGTAATGTTCAGCATGTCAATCTCCACCGTCTTAATCTTGAGCTGCCTTTGTAACTCAGTAATGTCTGATTCCTGCTCCTTCAAACCATAATACTCGAGCAATTCGCCTTCAAGTTTCACTTCCCTCTCCTCCAACTCTTTAACCAGGTTGCGCAATCTTTCCAGCTCGCTTGCATTGTTGGCCATCTCAGTTTCATACACTTTATCCTTCTCTGCCTGGAATGTCGTTTCTGTATCATATTTGTCACTGGCTACTGGGAAATCAATCTCCCCTGATAAAAGACTTTCAAACTCAGGCAAAATCTCATCTTCGATATCAGACGGATTGCTCAAAGCCGCATTAATCAAACCATTGATTAGTTTAACCTCTTCCTTCTCCTCCTCCTCTTCACCCTGCAATATATGTAGAACCTCAGCAATTTTCCGTAGGAAGTATACATAAAGTAATCTTATCAAGCAAAGTAGCAAAGGAGAAAAGCAATTCAAGATTCATAATTCAAATGTGCAGTTGCGAAGGAGTAAGAGTAACGATCTTGAGGTTTAATCAAAACCAAGTTTTTGCTCTAATACTTACATCCACCTCTTTGAGGCTTTCCTCCAAATATGAAAACTGCTCTCTATCTTCTTCTTCAATCCGAGGTTGCTCGAAGGCCTCGCCATTTTCTGAGTTCCAGTTTCACCAAAACAAGATAAGTATGAAAGTTTAACACAAGAAAAAGACAAGACCGCGTTGTGCTCTTGATTAATAAAAAGGATAGCCATTGACACCCTTTCTAAGCAGAGTTCCAAAGTCTGAAGAGTCTAACAAAATGCACAAAACTTAAATGAGAGGAAACCAAGAATTATAGCTATTCATAAAACTCTCAAATTACCTGATGGCTTGACTTGAGGAGCCGCTGATTTTGAATTTTTCAAGTTTATTTGCTTAACTGCATAGGCTGCAATTGAAGCAGCAACGAGCAAACCCAACCTGGGTATCATGTAGGTGTTGTGTTTACGAAAATTCTAGCCTTTCTTCCACTCATCTACTGAGACAACCCAGTCGTCAAATTGCCTTCCAACCATTTCACCTTAACCCCATACTTCGGCATCCAAACCATATGGACACTACAAATGTAACAACAGCAACCAGATTCTGTAATTGCTCGATGGGTCTATGAAGATAATCCAAGTGGAGTCCTAAATAAAACAAGGTTAGGGAACTTCAAACTTTGTACTTTGTGTAAATCTGATAATAAAACCAAACGTCATCAGCATTATCTTCTTATCAGGTATATGGACCCTTCACAGGAAAAACTTGTTTGTACACACAAAGTAAGAGTTTCTGATAAATGGAATTCCATGCTAAGAGCTACAGCAACCACCAATATCTAGTGGACAGTTTTCCGCCAGAAGGATTGAAACTCTATATATGGATGGGTCTAACTTGTTAACTTCTTCAAAAGAATGTGCAGTTAAATTATCAATATACAGACTGAAAAGGACTATATAACTGTAAATTTGAACAACCAAAGTTTCCAGCCTTCTTGTGCAAGGATTATGTTGCTCTGGCAGTCAGCTTGGAGTGAAAAGCGGTTGAGATATATGTTTTGTCTTTAATGCCATACAACAATTGAATAAACATACTGTCTGGCTCTTATTTAGCTAACATGGCCATAATTGCCATGTTAAATAGACCAACCCATCAAAGCTAATTGCCTGACCAATCTAGAGTTCTTCTGGTTTTCAGAAGAATCTGTGGCTGTGTATATATTGTACATCGAACGTATGATCTTTTTTCCTTTTAGTCTAGATCATCAATATTGTGAATCTTGTGGTAAAAAGAGTAAGGACCCACTGCAGAAGCTGGGCCCATTTCAGAGGAAGAAAAATGGCATGCTTTCTCTTTGGCTGGCCACAAAATCCAGACGATAAAAGTAGATGGTCTGCTGAAGAAAGTTATAACTGATTTGATTCTTGGCATTGCTTAATGGATTAAAGCATATGGAAGATGTTAGGCAAGAGCAAAAGGAGTATACTCAACTTTTGGGTGGTATAAAGTGGATTTGACCCCCTTTCCCTGTATGTTCACTTTTTGGCTTTTCTATGGTCTTAGTTGTTCCCAAAGTTTAAGAGGTTTCTAGGTGGAACTGGATGTGTTTCCAACATAATGGTTCCTCCTTGTATGAACCCATTTGGGTGGTGAACAATGATGAAAGGTCAAGATTGGTGAAAGGTGGGGTCCTTTTAGCCTAGGAATCTGTTGGTGTAACCTGTCAAATAGATGAAAATGAAAATAATAGCATACATTACAGGAGGAAAAACTCCTTGTCTGGGTCATATATTCTACGGGACCACTGCCTCCATAGCAGCCAAAGTATTATCCCCAAGACAAGTGGTTCTGGGTGAGTACAAAAAAGATTGTCCTCAACAGTGATAAACTTATCCAAAATTTATTGAATATACATGAAACTGGGTTCACAATAATACTGCAGATTTTAGCTAATTTATTATTACCCTAAACTTAAATTGTGATATTTGTTGATTGTATAATAAACTTTTATGATGAAGATACACCACAACCTATTGCTTAAAAATTCTTTATCAAATGTGTTAAACTTTCCAATTTATTTCTTAAAGTTTGACCCCCCAGATGATGTGATTTTTATTTAAGCATTTCCCTCAATCGTAAATTTGTAACGCTATCTCAGCTTTTTTGGTTACAGGTCAAAGTTTAAGTATAGTTTTAATCCAGGGACTTTTCTTTTTGAGTAATTTGTTGGGGTGGGGTAAACTAGAGTTGGAAGAAAAGAAAAACGTTTCAAGAGAAGTACAATGTCTGTACATATTATCAGTGATTCCATAAAAATTTTGGAGGCTTTGTTGTTCTACCACCACTTTCGGCCTTAACGATGTTACTGGCTAAAAGGGAAGTGAAAGAGTATTTTCACAGAGCTTAGCTTACTTTGGAGTGCAGATTTCATTTTCTAACAGAGTAACAAAAGCAGCTAGCAATACTACTTTTCTAATCAATACAACATATGAACCAAGTGTCCCCTGTATTCATCACTAGCAAAAAAAGCATGCCTCGCAATTGCCAGACATGCATAGTTCACCAATTAATGCTCTAATATAGAACCCCAGCAAGTTCAGCAAACTTATACTCCCCACGTTCACTAGATTTTCCGTTTTACCTATGTGCACTACGATAGATTGTGGCAGATGTAAACACTTGCCAAACTAAAATAGCAATCACAGAAAAAATAAGTATCTTTTGACAAGTCAAGCTTAGGGATGAAAAATGCATAGAACCAATGTTTACATGTACTACAGATATCACAGTAATTTGCAAAAAGTCAGCTCAAGTATCTCGAATGAATTTCAACGGATGGAGTATCTCATAAACCCTGAATTGATATCAACCAATAGTAACCTAAATGGTGGAGAAAATTCAATGGAACAGAAGAAGTATCTTTAAACCATGAATCTCAACACAGAGTGTTATATATAAATATTACTCCATCCGATACATTAAAGTTTTCGCATTTGACTTTCAGTGCATTCTTATGATATGTCCGTTACATGTAAATGTTGATTCTGCTCATTGTTTTCACCCTTTAACTTGACTTGCAAAACGGTACTTACTTGATCTGTGATTGGTATTTGAGTTCAACTCAATGTTTACACGGTACCAAACCTTATCTTCGGAATTTGCAAAATGGAAAAATTCGATGAAAAGCACGGAGTAGTAAATTAACAATCGGACCTCACAAACACCGTCAATTTTGCTCAGAACATAAACCTGGGCTTAAGGCCTTCTTAATAAGAGGTGAAGACAGCATGATTAATTGAAATTGTCAACTTAATTGCAGAGAGTCTATCAGTGTAATGTAAAAGGGTGCAACATCTTTATGGATATATAGTGCTCCATAAACTTAACTTTAGAAGCTAAAAGAAGCAACACATGGAACCAAAGTCTAGAAATTGTATTGAAAAAATTGATAAATCAAGCGAGAACTCATACCTGGGGAAGATAAAGAAGGGGCGGAAGTTATTCGAGGCGAATGAGCGAGTAGGATCAGTATAGGGAGTCGATTGGGGCCTAAGCTTGAAGACTATTAGGGCTGCGAAATTGATCATTACTCTGATTTGTGTTGATAGTGAAAGGTCGGGGGTATACTGGGTGAAGTAACATGAAACCCCTGTTTTCTATGAAGCGGAAGCGCCAACTTGTTTTTTGGCGGGAACACTATTTTTGAAGAAAGGCTAATGGGTCTCCCCCTCCCTTGCAGTTTCGAGAATTGTTATTATGTTCAAACTCATGTCTACGAGTGAGATACGTCGTGTTTTGGCAACATACAAGCATATTTAGCCGTAAACCGATGTAACGGTGCGCTCAATTACCTATGAAGTGAATTTAGTCTTAATAGACGGTAAAATTGGCCTGATAGCGTTCTTAACGTTCAAACCAAAAAAAAAAAAAAAAATACTATCCACTCATCATGATGAGCTAGTCCAATCTAACTGAAAAGTCACTTCATCACGGTGCCCAGATCCAGTCAAGCTCGGAAAATAAAAAAGACAGTTTTCGAATCCTTTAAGGACACTTCAATACGCAAAACAAGCACTCTTGACTCATATCCAAGTGACAAGTTACACATGAAAAGGTAAAATTACAGAAAAAGAGACATTTCATATTAAACGATTGGGACAGTATAAAGCCTGTACTACTTCACATGAGTCATATAGACCCCAAAACAGCAGAAAATCTTAATTGTTCCACCACACCACCAGTTTTAGACTGCAATTTGAACCCCCTCGCAACCCCATTTCGACGAAATAAAATCTGCTCTGGACCTGAGTGACCAAGGAACATTCCTCGGAACACTATCTAAATCTGCCTCCATTTATTCTCATGCTTGATAGACTCATCCCTCAACAGGATCTACATTGCCTGCCCACAACAAACACAAAGGAAGATGCCGAAGGGAGATCTCAGAAAAGTAGACTCAACAGGTCCGCTGAGCACCACGATATACAAGGATCACTTGAAATGTGTTTCATGTGGCCCTTGAGCAAGGACTTTTGATAAGCAAGGATGAATAAATGGAGTAGGCCTTAAGATTGATCGCCCCATTTCCACCTCCGTCCCACTTCCTCAAGAACCTTGGCACGTGCTTGGCTTTTCCTTGCTTCTTCTTCGATCCACGATCTGCAACCAAAGCCTCCATTAGATAAACTTACAACTACAATCAAGGACTGCCCATAATGCCCTAAAATTTATAAACATCAGACCAAGGGTATGTTGTTGGCATTCATTAACAGACTGACTTCAGAGCGCAGTACTCTTTTTCCTCTACAACTACCAAATTCCTATATGATGACGAGGGACAACGATCAACAAAGTAATTTCAGATGCATATCACCGATCACCGGATAATTTAATCACGGTCAATGTGTCCCCATATAAAGGGGGTTTCCTCTAGAATTAAATAACTTTAAGTACTGCAACCATTCATAAAAGCTAAAATATTGAGCACGCATAAAATGCTATTACCACTGACATTGCTAAATTTCCAAAGGGAAGGACAAAAAGTTAGATGCGACAAGCATGCTTTTGCAGAATCAGCTTCAGCTTTGCCAGATTGTAACTTATATAAATACATCCGTACAATGCTTGGCAAAAGCTAAAATTGCTCCAATGCAATGGCATTAGCAGTAGTGTTTGACGATCAGTAGGAGTGGCGGCCCTTATGAAAGCACTCTGCTATTTATTTGTGTTGGTGATTTAGATAAGATAACCATGTGATGAAAATAGCAACTGTATGACAATGATAATGATCTTCAACTTTACCTAAGTATTCGAAGAGCTTCTATTTCAGCTTCCAATACTGATTTTGCATCAAGCAGTCCTTCATGTTTGGCCTGTAAATCACTGAGTGTACTCTCCACAGTACGCCGCTCACCCATATATGTAGCCTTTTCACGTGCAAGCGTCTCAGACATTTCATTGACTTCTTCTTTTAGACTAAAAAGTAGCTGCTTCTGACAGTCGATAGCTGCCTTCTGCCTCAAACACTCAGCGGAAGTGTTCTTCTGAACAATTATCTCCTGTTCACAATCATGAACTGCTGCAAGATAAGCCCTCTCCACTGCAAGACCACGACTTTTTTCATCCTCCAGTTTTTTGTCCCAAAACCTCTGTATGTCTCCTCTTTCAAGAAGCTCAGACCTAATCTCGTCCATTGCCATTTGCCTCGAAAAATTTTCAGCTTCTAATCTTAATAATTCTGAGTGAATTGCTTCAGTCATTCTTCCGCTTGTTAGAGTAACAGCTGCTTGCGCATTTGTGGAAGGTTTGCTTGGTTGAAATCGCTTGCCTTGTCCTGCGAAATTGCACAGGAGGTCCAATAGTTTTTATGTGTTGTACAATTAAGGTACATCCTTGTAATAGTTATTGAACTAGTTTTAATGTCTTTTCAAGCAACCGAATTGTGCGCTTTGGAACTACCAGTCAAATATAGGACAGAATAAGACAGGCTCAAACAATAAGTCCTTTCTTGACATCTTGAACCAAAAAACACCTGTTGACGTGCCACTATCACTGACTGACGACTGATATATGCAGGTAACTATCATGCATGCATGTGTCCAACAGACACAAATCTGCAAGGATGTCTATCAAGGGGAAAAAGAGAAACATTCACACAGAAAGAAAGCAAGCAAGAGAGAGAGAGAGAGACCAAAAACTTTTCTTGTTATGCTCTTGTTGCCAGCCAGCATGTCCATAAAGAGCTCCACTAATGCTTCTGAACTGATGTCCCTCACATCCAAGAAACCCAACTTGTTCCTTGATATCTGGACTGCAAACAAGTCAGCATTTAACTATAAGGACTGCAAGTGGCACTTCTATCATGATCTATACTAATTATGTTTCTTTTCCATTTGGGGGTGGGGGATGGGAGGCTTTCAAAGGGGTAACACGTTTGCATACTCTCCCACCTCTTCATTTACTCCCGGCATGACTTCATACTCTAGCTTGGCTTTCCAACTTATCAGATCCTGCCGAGATATATATCTACGATAGCATGCGATAGAAGGGGAACAGGTATTAATAAGTAGAACAGAAAAAAGGAGGGAACAGTTACCAAAGCAAAAAAAATTGTACAGTCTACTTGAAAAGTACCTCTCAGGGTAAAAATTGGCACCTTCCAAGCTTTTTGAATCATCCAGATCAAAATTCTTTTTACCAGACAGCTTGCTCAGGATGACTCCAGCCTCAGCAACGGCTATATTACAAATTAGAGGCAAATTATAATACCCTTCTTCCTCTTTCAACAGCAAATAAATATTAGGGGAACATCATGAAACCTTACATTGAATGGACTCAAAATCCGGATCTTCAACACCCACGTCATCAAAAGCAGCAATTGTCGACCCTGAAAGCGCAACAGATGGAAATATCCGATACTTCAGATTCCTGCAATTGAGATGCAAATGTGCACGATATAACATTCGAACTTCTGATAAGCAAAACTCTTATATTGTGCACATAGATCAATGACTACCTTTGCAACGTATTTGCTCGAACTAACCATCTTGCATATTCCCTCCTAGTACATAATTTATCAGCCTTGACCTCATCTTCAATTATCTGCATACCTTAGTTGGCGTAGTGAAAATCATGCTCAGAGCTAAACCGAAAGTTACACTGCAATTAGCATATGATTTCATTGCAAAAGCATTTTGTTAAGTCACAACTTGCTCCAAAAGCTTAAGCTGTTTAGAGAAAGAAACCAACAATGCATGTTACGCTTTAAAAAACCCCCAAGTGCAACCTTCAGATAGCACTTGAAGAGGCAAAGCAAAGGTGCACAACAAATAGGGGCAGCATAATACTGTGCAGACCACACTCTCTTAGCACTTGTGGGAGATTCTTGTCATTATAATTAAGGTAAGACACACTACGTACCAAATAACTGATGCACTGCCTAGTAATTGTCAGACTCTGAGTTTCACTTAAAAGCAAGTTACTTCAAACAAATCACACATCACCAACTAAAGAGGAACCTTGCAGTTGAAAATATTCATATAGGGCAAGGCTTAATCAGATTGTTCAAATCATGTAATTAATATGCTTTTGGCTTCAGCCTAATGCCAGTCAAACATTTGGAAGGGCCCACATAAAAAGAATGATAATAGAAGGAACATAGAGAGAAAAACCGAGGTGTCACAGAGTCCAACCAGATTTTTAGTTCCTTCCGCAAGTAAGCCATATACACTAGTAACATTAAGCCATGTGACAGTGACACTTCACTATTACTATTACCACCCACGTCAACGCAACAAGACTGATATTGGAAGGACCTAGATCGGATGCTTAATCTAGTGTTAGATACATTTTTCCTTTCCTTATTTTATACGCATACGCACGAGGCTCGAGGGTAGAGGAGTGATTTCTAATATTTCTTATCATGTTAAAGACTGCTGTTGACAAAAGTTTATTTTGGTAGTTTCACACTCTTCCATCTCTTAAGTTGAGGATGAAACTATTTATTTTTTCGATTAGAAATGATATGTGCCAAGTAAGCCTCAGTTTGTCAGCAAATAATAATGAGAGTCATTAAATTTACTTAGGACTGCGATTAAGCTGAAGCTTATAGAGGTGACCTAATCATTATAACCCAATACTGCAGTAAGACTTATCTTGACAAGACAAAACTAAGCAACGACCAGTAACCAAATGTTTTGAAAAAGCCACAAAAGGTAGAAACTAAGATTAATCTTGGTTGTATGTCTATGCTTTTGAACTATACCTTGAGTTTCTTCAATGTCAATAGGGCTTCGTGTTGAGTAGAATCCACGGCAATTGGTAATAAAATACGTTGAACCCTTCCTTCTTTTACCTTAAAATGGTTTTTTTCTATAACAACAGAAAATAGAAAGGGTAAGGAAATCGACATTGCAACATCTAGTAAAAATGGAAAAAAGCTTGGCCTTGTCAAAAAAACTCCTCTTATCACCATAACAGAAAGTTGAACGAAGAAGTTCCATGTATAGCAAAGAACTACCATCTAAGGGCGAAAGAAGTACATAAAAGACTACGATGGAATACATGAATCCGCAACCCACACTTCATGTCATTACCTGCTCCACAACACAACTAGAGAGTAAGATCAAGGATTGTAGTATGACCAATCATTTTTCTATCCTTCCTCACCACCCATCCTCCCACCCCAAAAAAAAGGAAATACAGACAATGGACACTGTAATATCATATACAACTAACCACTGAACAACTCAGAACTACCAAAGTTTAGGGTGAATCTAGCCTTACAAAAAGGTTTCAAACAAATATTTAGCCAAAAGTTGGTTAGAACGGTGGAATTTGGCCAAATCCTAAAAGAGCTGCTCCTTTTACATACCATATTCTTTTCACCAAATGACACGTTCCACCAATGCTTTCACCACAAGCTTATCCACACAAACAAGTTTCAACTAGAAAGTCCAAGTCCTGGTTTTGAGGCGACAGTCAAGACTCAAGAAGACAACTTGTTGTAGGATGCAACCGTCGTGTAAAATCGTTCAGAATCAAATAATTTACCATCTACACTCACTATGTAAAACCACCAAGGGTTTGATGCCTTTTGGGGCGGGGCAACTAGGACGGTGATCCATAAACACAGAGTACCCTATAGGGTTCGAACCTCTGAAGCACGGACACTTCAAAATGGGAGGAGTATCGGGGTCAGGTGCGCATCGGACACGGGTGCGCCTCGGGTGCGCCTCGGGTGCGTGTCGGGTGCGCACCCATGATTTTCCATTAATTTTTTTATTTTCCGAAATTCGGGTGCGGCTCGGGTGCGGCTCGGGTGCGGTTCGGGTGCGTATCCGACACTTCGGGGGCTGAAACATAATTTGTAGAAGATATTTCGGGGGTTGAAACATAAAACTTAATTTTTGTGGGGGGTGAAAACATAAAATAATTTAACTAACCAAATTAGGGCACACGACTCAGATAGAGAAGAGAGATCGCAGCAGCCGCGACTTCCCTCGACACCGGCGATCTCCCTCGACGTCGGCAACCTCCCTCGACACCGGCGACGTCCCGCGACACCCATCGAACAGCCGCGACCACCCACAACCTCACCGAACAGCCGCGACCACCCACGACCTCACCGAACAGCCGCGACCACCCACGACCTCACCGAACAGCCGCGACCACCGAAAACCATTGGGGGACCTCCGGCGACTACCGAAAATCTGAGAGGAGACACTGGAGAGAAGAAGAAGGAGAAGAAGAAGGAAGAAGAAGAAGAAGGAGGAGGAGGGGACTTCCGGCGACCCACTGCGTCATCCCCCTGCGCCGAGTCCCGGAGACCCACTGAGGCGAGCGCCGTGCGCCTTCTTCCAGAGAGTCGACCCGTCGTGTGAAGTTATCTTCTTATGATTGATGTTATGTTATATTATTTACATATTATTAGTTTTGTTATATTATTTAAGGACCCCCAATGTTAAGTTATTACATAAATCAACCCCAGCATTTCATAGAAATAGAAGTGATACCACATAAAAGCTTTATTATGTTCAGTTTTACAATTTTAATATTTATAGAACAACCCATTAAACTTAACTAATTTGGTTGAAAGCTTTAAAATTTACAAAAGAACCCATTAAACTTAAAAACTCACTACTTTGTTTGGAATATTAATATCTTTTCACATATATCAAACACATATATTATGATTATTAAGATTTAAATTGTTTAAAAATTAAATACTAAGTATATATAATTAAAAAAAATATTTATAAAATATGCCGTATCCCCGCCGCACCCGTATCCTAGAATTTTTAAAAATGCCGTATCCGCGTATCCGCACCCGTGTCGTATCCGCACCCGCACCCGAGTCCGTGCTTCTTAGGTTCGAACTATGTGTGCCTCGAGTCAATTATCTTTCTCAAGTATAAAGGAAATCAGACTAGGTACCTTGGTTGCCCTGTTTCAAAATTTTAAAGATAAGGCAACCTCAGCTTTCATAAAGAAAGAAAAGTATTAAATGAATGTTCGAAACACATAGCGAACCATTTAGGCAAGAACATGACACCAATTTACTGAAGAATCTGAATGAAAGATGACATAAACGAACATTGTGCAATTTGATTTGATGTACCTAATGCCACCACTTCACTAACCACATCTGACACACTCCCGGAGCTTTCCTCAGAACTCATGTCCTCCACCGCTGGCGCATAAGAATCCATGACTTCACTTTCACTACCTTCCTTAATTCCATATGGCATTAATATCCCATGTAGAGCCTGCAATGGACTCCTAAACCTAAATACAAAACCTGAACAAACAAACAAGCACACACAAATCAGTAACTCCATTCAGTGCGATGCAATCCAAAATCACTGCATACTCTAAGCCAAAAAATTTGGGGAAAAAAGGGCCACTTTGCCATAAAAGAAAAGAAACTTAGCCGCATGCAGAAAGTGAATAGACTACTAAACTGAAACAGAAAAAAACACAGAAATTCACCACATTTGAACTCCAATTCCACATAACTCAAGCTTGATCACATAATCATATCCAATTCTTTGGTAAACGAAACCCACTTCAAGCATCAAGAAATTATCAAGAAAAACCCCCAATAATAATAATAATAATAATAATAATAATAATAATACTTCATCCATTTCATGGGATTTTTTCTTTGACCTTTTACAAAATCTTCGGACAGAATTAGTGCAAGTAAACATTGCCTTCGCTTCTTGTTTTTACCGTAGCTTGACTTGCCAAACGATACTCATTTTACCTACGACTGCTAATCCAGTTCAACTCATGGTTTACATGTGCCAACATCAATCTTAGGATTTTGCAAAAGCTCAAATTTTAACCCAATGAAACAGGGTGTTAGGAAATCAATTGCCAACACAGAGGGATAATGTTAAGACAATTACCTCTTCTAGATACTGAAAAGTGAGCAATGACAGCAAACAAAGCCACAACTGAGGTCCCAACAGCCACTAGCACAAATGTAGGCAGAACTGCAAAATACAGAAACTTATCATCAACCCTCAATTTCCCCAAAAGGGCTATTAAAAACCCAACTTTTACCCTTCTTCTTATTCTGCTTCGGGGCTTCTACAACTGCCCACCCGTTGCAATCATCTGCACCGGGTCGGGCCGGAGGGAGCCACGAGAGCTCCAAATTTTGATCCGCTATCGACGCACAGAGGGATGACGATCGCCTGTGGTTGAATGTGAGGTGATTGACTGAAAATGGGTGGGTGGCGTTGAAGGTTGGGAGTTTATAGCGATTGTTAGTGGGGTAAAGAGAGGTAATTGGTACAGAAGGCGAGCACATTTCTGATGAATTTTGTTTAGTTTTCAGGATTAGAATTAGGGTTTGCGGTAGTGAAATGCTCGATTGGAGAGGAAGGTCAGACTTTGGGTTTATCGTTTACGCATTGTTTTGGTACCTCCCTACCAAGTGAAGTGGAGACTCTGAACTGTATTGGGTTCGCGTTTGTGTTCTACGCAGTTACTGCTAAATGGGTGTTAATTTTATCCGAAAAATTTTTGGCTCTAATTTTCGCCTATATCTCATGTAGCAACAATGAATGATCACTTAAGTATTTATAATGACTTTATTTAATGACGCTAAGTGTTAATAAAAAAGTTACTAAAAACATATAACAACTATTAATTGTCACTATATATGGAATTAGAGGATTCCTACAATCAAGTAGTAGCCAAAATTTGTTCATTTTTTTGAGTCTCTTTTCCCGCTTGAGTTTTTGCTTGACAAATTAGTGACTTAGGATTATTTAAGTGCACAGATTTTAATGGACTAACTAACCCTATGACCAAGGGTGTATGTAGGATGTCAATGTATTAAATTTCAAATCGACTTTAATTCTATTATGGTAATTACATACAGATACTGTGAAATATCTCATATCCTACTATATTTAAATATCAATGTACTGGATAAGCGAACTATTGATTAACGGACTAGATTCACCTCTGATAGTTTTTAGTAACCTGTGCGAGTGATATAAATATTTCATGGTTTTGGACGATTTATTATGAGCATTTAGGATTGTTGTATTAATGGAAATGGAATAAGCTGAATAGCTACTCGAGGCATGAGGCTTATTTTATTATATATCTAATACTCTTTGATGGTCCGGATTATTGTAGAGATGTCAAAAGGGCCGGGCCGGGCTGGCCCTAAGTGGTGAACAGTGCGGCCCTGGTCCACAGGGCCAAGGGCTAGGGCCAGGCCATGAAAATTTTCAAAAAAAGCCCGGCCCAGCCCTAAAAAGGCCTGGGTTAGACCCGGCCCTGGCCCTCTTTTTAGCCCTATTCTGGTCCTTTGACCCTAAATTTGGTCCTAAATAATTTTGAGTCACTTCCCCCCCCCCCCCCAATTCTTTCTCATGCTTCACTCTCTCTCTCTCTCTCTCTCATGTTTTTTTCTTTTTATTTAACTTTTTGGACATGCACATTTCTTTTCAACTCATGATGATGGTAGTTCTTTATCAAATTTTACTTGCAATCCTTTTCTATACTAGTTTCATGGAATTATGAAGAGAAAATATATCTTTGTTTTTCTAGAAACTAGAAACAAAACAATTTAGGTAATAGAAATGGGGAACATAACTCCAGAAAGTACGGGAATGTTCATAGTAAAAGTGGTCTAATGATGCATGCTTTTAATGAGATACCTAATACTACGTAAAATGCAAAGCTAGAGGTATGTTTGAGTGAAATTTTTTGAGATATCATTGGAAAAAGTTTTGTAGCATTGTAAGTATCCATTGTTGAGTTTAGATAACAAAAAGCAGTGGTATGAAATTAAATGGAATTGTCAAGAGAAATTGCAAAATGTTTGATAAAAGAAAGTAGGAGCAGATGGATTAGATGAAAATACTTAACTAATCAACTGCTAATCATTCTTGTTTTCCCAAAATTACAAGCAGCCGGTCTCAACCCGCATAAAATGAGGAGGGTCTATCAAATAATTTATTTCATGTGTTAATATTTTTGTAACACAAAATAAGAATATAAAAAAAAAGGGCTCGGGTCTGGCCCGCCCCTAAAATTAGGGCCTAGGGCTTGGGTTGGACAGGGCTTGAATTTCCCAAATTTGGGCCCGGGCCCGATTTCTCAGGCCCGAAGCCCTGTTTGGCCCGACCCGTTTTCTGGCCCTCTTGGCCCGGGGCTGGGCCGGCCCAAGCTCGGCCCTTTGACACCTCTAGATTATTGGTTCCAAACTACCCAATATCTTATAACGACAGAAATAGTTTTTCTATTTTTTTCATAGCACTTTACCTCTATAATTCATGGCTTAACAAACTTAAGCGTACGAAGTTTTGTAAAAAAAATAAAAAGGGTTTTCAACAGGTTCAGCCCCGAAAAAGAAAAAAAAATTCCTGATAGGGCGTTTGGCCACTGCTTCATTTAGGGCCAAGTCAGGGTTACTTCTGCTTTTGAGAAGAAAACATTTTCATGGATACTTTGAACAAAAGCATTTCTTCGATTTTGAGGTTCAATGCGAAACAAATTTTGATCAAATGCGTCAAGGAGCAGCTTCTTTAGTTTTGAAAAATACTTTTGAAGCTCAAAAAGCAACGCACCAGAGTGACCAGACTGTACACTTCAACTGACTCACGAGTGACAAAGGAGGAGGAAGCTAATATTAGTAGGAAAAAAATTGGCTACTACTCCGGTTGGAGAAATTTTCCTCCTACCCCCTATATAGCGACAATCATTCATCTCTAAATATTTTTAGTGACTTTTATTTAGTGACGTTAAAAAAATGCTGCTAATATTTGTCACTGATAGTGTTAGAAGAAAAGCCACTAGAAATATTTATAGCGACTGTTAATTGTCACTATATACGGGGTTGGAAGAAGATTCCTACAATTCGGGGAAGAGGCAAAATTTGTTCATATTAGCATACTCAAAGCTAACATTCCCAACGTCATCTCTGCGGCTCAGGATTGGGTGTCGCACAATTTCCAAGAAAAAGTTGCACACGTAAAGGAGGCAGTTTGCTTCAAAAGATGAGGTCTGATACTAATAGCATTACTAATGGCAACTGCATGCATGAAACTCCAAAGAGTTCATTCGCAAGGGCTGCAGATCTGCAGGATGCAAGGCAGAAATGAAGCCTAAGGTATCATGGGAATCTTAATAACAGCATTAGGAGGATCTTACTAGTCCAACTCCTGTACAAAGAAGTGAAAGTGAACACAACCCAGAAAGGCTTCCACGACATCTGGAATTGAGAAATCCTTGCGTGACTTGAAGCCACAATTTGCTCCGCAATCATGCCCAAACAGCCACAGTTTATGCCGCACGATCTATACGAAATGTGACATAGGATTCACTGCCTTTCACTATTTCACAGTTTCCGGAGAGTTTCTTCTATACCAGTATGGATGCAACACCACCAACGAATTCACTTCATTGTGTGCTTTATATGTGTATTTCGTAGCAATGTATGTAATATGCAGATATAAAGACTAGCTGCAAAGATAATTTATCAGCCAAATGACATACGAAGTTGGACAATAACGCTATTCTACAAATTGACACTTCACTTTGTCCAAACAAATTGAGGGAGATGTGAAAAGCAACAAACATTTATTGCAAACATCTATACACAAAACTAATGGAGAAGCGTGATAATCTGAACTAAGAAGTCAAGCACTTGTTATTTGAATAAATTATCTTAGTTTGTGGAGTTTGGTGCTTGGCCCGCTTGGGTGAGACTGCAGCTAAAATTACAACACCGCTAAGAAGAGCCAACCCAAGTCCTAAACCGTTTACAACCATGGACTCTGTACCACGCTTCAATACGTCTCCCTTTGCTTGCAGAAATGTCAGCTTCTCAAGAAGCCCTGTCTCAGCTGTCACCACTGCCAAACCATATGTGTATAGACCAAGGAAGACATGCCAGGGCAAGACTCGTACCCTTATGGTTCGTATCTCCCCTCTGTGCCAAAAGCTTAAGAAACCTATCAACCACTGCATGAACATGGAGAAAAGATGTAACATCAAACATTGTCCATTCTTACGTTGGCGATCCAAAAATGTGATAAATACTGTCTAAAATGCACAAACCACCTCCCTGCTTTGCCTGAGGAAAAACTGCGTGCAAAGGATTTTTAACCCTCCTCGAGGCCGGAGGTTGTTTTAACCTCTTGCACTGCGGCGCCCTACTGAAATGATGTAAAATGCTTACATCTCTGTCCCACAAATTTTTGTTTGACATAATTGCAAATGGAAAAGACCTTACTACTCTTACTGGCACATGCAATGGCTCTTGATCTTTCAGACTTGGGCTTCAATCAGTCAGTTTTTGCTTAGAGCCACACAATAATCCAGATTATTCAGAATCACATTATTGTCAAATAATTTTGATTGAATACCTGCGATTGAAAGAATCATGCCTCAGCATGACACTTTACATGTCAAAAGTCGACATCATGATGTTCATTTTCTGACCATGATGTTAAGCGAAGATTATTATTTGCCACGGCCCAATCTCAATCGACATCCACATCCACTTTGTGAGACTTAATTTCATAATCATCAGAAGCTTTAAGAGTAAATCTGTGTTAGACCCCACAAATCACAAGGTGCTTTGGGCCATAGTCATATAATTACGAAGGAAATGTAGGTCCATCAGGCCTACTGAGCATCTCATCGAGTAATTGTCGAATTTGTAGCGCATACTCAGATATCTGCTTGAAAACACGCAAATGACTATCATCCTAATTCGATCTGTTACGATGGCAAAGAATGGAACATGCTGCCTAACTGCAGAAAAGTCAGCAGACACCTCAAGATGCAGTAGTAAAGTAGTCATCTTATTAATCCAGCATATGCGTTGACACGTCCGTATATGCACGAAAATGATATACTATATAAAGAATAATATCCATATAATAAATAGTCTTGGACCACAAACGAATTAGCACCACCGTTACTACCTACGTTATATTGCTACTTGTGCACGCTAACATATCGTATGAAGACTAATTTAAGGCTTACTTAATTCCTCTTTAGGCTAATAAAATTGCTTAACTAAATTGAAATTTAGGGCAAGCCCAACCAAGGAATCAATGTAGTTGAGAGAGGAGGTGGTAAATATCAGCCTAGCTGTGCATTGCAGTAGGCAGCTTCACCAATTTCAATAATTTACCAGAAGAAGGATGAAATGAAGAAGAACATATGACTACGTAGATGTAGAATCAAGAACAAACCTGAGCTCCAAATAGGGAAACACAGATCAGACCCATCCAAGAATGCAAACTAAAGAAATTAGCCACAATCCCATCTTGACCGTGAAACTTGGTCCAAATCCCAAAGATCCCACAAGACAAAGCCACCCCTTGCAGACACAAATGCACTGATTTCTTCAAGTTCCTCGACCCTGGCAACCATCTATGCACCAAAATAGCTGCAGAACACCAAGAACAATCAAAACCCACTTTCTGAAATCACATTTTCATCCTAAAAAACACGTCTTCAGTTAATTAAATAGCAAAACTAAAATTTCCCACTACCTTCTCCACTAATGAGAATGAACCCAATTACCATCAGTACAGGATGCAGCACCTGCCAAAGAACAACATAACCACCATTTTAGCTCAAATGCAGATGCCACAAGACACACAGTGCAGAGAGAGACAAGTTACAGCATAGATGAGGTCTTCTTGAGAGGAGTGATGAGGAATGAAGCTGATTTTGAAGTGGAGAGCCCAAGTGAGGACCAGAACTGCAACTGTGAGAGCTGAAAGTCTGGCAAATAGGAGGAGAGAAAAAAGCGGAGCTGAGAAAATCTTGGCCATGGTTTCTATCTGCGGGAGGTGGTATCTAGTACTATCGAGGACTGTGTCGGGTCAGCTTACTGATGTAAATGGCAAAGGTCGCCGACACTTTGCCACGGCTTTAGATCTACAACGCACTACTAGTATTGTGGTGGTGGGGTACTCAGATGGTATATTTCAGCAGAGCAACTGAGGCATTTTGATCGTACCTACTTGCTTTAATTAGAAAGAATTGTTTAATGTCCCTCTATTAGTTAACTCAATGCTGTTACGATAGCGCCAAAGTTGAAATGATGCCGCACCCCAAAATCATGAAGCCTTTAGAGTAAACTTTTGGAATAATATCACTGTATAACTTGAATTTGGATAAATTGGCAGAGTGGACACGCGTAAAAAATTATACTCCCTCTGTTTCTCATAAATTGATCATATATATTTTTTTTTTGCTCGTTCTACAAAAATTGATCATTTTCAAATTAAGAAAGATTATGTAAATATTTTTATATATTTACTCATTTTATACTTTTTTTTATTCTAACTCTCTCTTATTAAACTCTCTAACTCTCTCTCTCTCTACACATTTCTCTCTCTAACACTCTATCAATCTCTTCCCCCCTCTCTCTAAAGGGTAAAATGGAAAAAACACACAATATATAACATAAATCCTTAATATACGTGCAAAGACAAACTGATCGAATTTTCAGGAACGGAGAGAGTATCAGATTTTTTTCAACGTTAAGATTTCTAATACTAACTAACAATTTTGAATGACGTGACTATTTTTTGTATTATGCAAATTAGATACTACCCTTTCTCATTCTCCTCTCTTTCTATAGCCAACATAGCGCACGCTCCATTGCACTGGGCACCACATGCACACACTGCACCGGCAACCAAACTTTAATGCACTGCCACTACTACCCTCTCTTTCATTCTATCTATTTATCCTCTTTCTCTCTCTCCCCAGAGCCACCATAGCCCCGGATCCACTGTGCCGACCACTACAGACACACTGGGCATATGGCTCCACTGCGCCGCTACCACCACTTCGACTATTTGGACACAAACTTTATTAAAAACACTCACCTTCTCTTTTTTACAATTGTCCACGTACACGGATCTGCAAATACGTGTGCGCACGCACACGCATTCTCACAGACAGATCTATAGATACCTGCGCGCGCATATAGAGAGATCCATGGGCAAACTTGTGTGCTTTATGTGTGTGTGTGTGTGAGAGAGAGAGAGAGAGAGAGAGAACGAATGGAAATTACTGCGTCTTTACTTTTACTTTCAGTGTGTGACTATAAAATGTGGAACAAGTTTGGAAATCTTCAGAGTTATTGACGATCTGGGTCTTCTTTGTTTTGCAGTTTAATCGAATCAGCAGTGAGTTGTAGTTTAATCGTCTATTTTGTTAAATATTTTTGGATTATATGGTAATGAAATAAAAGTTTAAGGTGGTGCCTTTATGGTGGTTAATGGTCAAAGTTTGAGGGGGTAGATTTAAGTATGAAAGAGAAAGGAGGGGAAAAGGCTCAAGGGCAACTATGTCTTTTCATAAGAATTTTTGATGCCATTAACATTTTGTTCGGTCAAAGGATACAAGTGCAATTATGGCATAACACAATCCTTGGCTCGAATTTATTTCTAAACTCAAGGAGTTTAGTGATATTATCCCTGGATTTTTTGCTAATCTGGTTCTTAAACTAACAAATGTTGACATTTTCATCCTTTAATTTGTTCCTATTAGTGTTTACCTCACGTGAGGGACTAAACACTGCTTTTCATCCCACAAAATTTTAAAAATATTCTCGAACTCATTTGCAAATTAAACTAAGTTACGATTAATTTTTCGGTTGTTACTGTTGCCACCACCATTGCCATTGTCGTCTTATCTTCCATCTTTACTCTTCAACTATCATACACACCACCGCGTAACATCGTCATACACACCCATTACATCTTACGTACACCACGACGTTACTCTCTCAATAGTTAGTGAACCTTTATCAACACACTACTTCGGTCCTCAATCACTAAACCACCGTCCTATTTTCATAATCACCATGTGGAAAGCCTAAAAAAATGCATCGTGGAATACATGCTAAAAATAATAGCTTTCTTTCATTCTTTTTTCCCTAAGCACTCATTGTATTTGAAACAATATCAAGGTGACTATCCTTAAGCAACAAGAAATTCTAACAAGGCAAAGAGGGCATTCTCGGCATCAATCCCATCTCATTGGTTGACGAAGTGGTATCTATCCTACTTCTTTAGTTTCATGTCCGCCTTGCTTGTTATAACCTTTTATATGGATTGGGTTTGCCCACTGTTTCATCTACCGGCACTAGTACATGTATGTTATAAAGTCCGTAATTCTTACAAGAAGAAATTGTAAGAGAGAAATCTCCTCTTAAAATAAAAAGGTTACGAACCTTTGAAACTAGGAATTTTTTATTCATTGGCAGCAATCTTAGTGGATTTCATAAAAATGTTTCACAAATTTTTAAGGGATAATGACAAAACAGCTACTTAAACTAGACACCTTTTTCATCCAAGTCCGCATATTATCAAATTCAACTCATAAGTTCATACACTTGTACTTTTTGTTGCAAATTGATCCAAATATTAACTTATGTCTAAAGGATACCATTAAGTAGTAATGTGAGATGCATGTGACTTAAAATCAAAGGCATAGTTATCAAAAGCCTTTTATACTAGGAAATTAATTCATTTTTTTTAGTTTGAAAATTGGTTTCTCTATTTTCATCTTTTCAATTTAGCACCACCAAGAACACCCTCGCCATGCCATCTCGCTACACTATCTTAATCCCATAATTACTTCATCATCCAACCAAACTTCGAACCCACCACCATTCCCAGCCATGTGATAACCATCAAAAGCAACCACGTCGCTCGTAGCTATCACCAGTAATTCTTTGAAATGCACTATAAGTGCATAGTTCCGAGCAACAATCAGATGTCAACCCAACAAATAGAGACCGAAATTGAGGGTTATGGAGAATTTTTACCAACTTCTTGGTCTCGAAGGCATATATAAATGATCACCTACGCCAAATGTTTGTCAATATTGGGATAAATAGCCCAAATTGCAATTGGCAAATATGGCATGTCTTAAACATTCACAAGAATGGGATTTACATCTGATTCAAAATAAGACGGGTTATTTGGGGTTGGACATGGTTGTGGCAATTGTGAGTTATGGTGGTGGAATTAGGTTGGAGTGATTGATAGTATATGGCAGTGGTTAGAACTAGGGTGAACACCAAACTGTTTGAACCAATCTGAACAGCTCAAATCGGTTAAGTCGAGCCGATCCAATTTGAACCGTCAAAAGATCTTAACGATTTGATTCATAGTTTACGTTTTTTAAACCGATCACAAATCAAATGACCTATGTTTTTGGGATAATTCCATTTTAGTCCCTTGTACTTTACATGTACTTTTATTTTGGTCCATGTATTTCAAAATCCTTAAAAAAAACCCATGTAATATGCACTGTCATTAATTTAGTCCTTCTGTTACCATTTCTAAAACTTGGGGGTATTTCGGTCAAATAATAAAAAAATGTGCTATAGCCTAAAGCTTCCACCTCTCTAACACCCACCCCACCCCCCCCCACAAACTCCGCCCCCTTCACCTTCCCCCATATCCGTTGCCACCACCATAAATCAACCATCACCACCAGTCATTCAATCACCATCATTCTCAGCCACAAAAAGACCTATTCACCACCCCTACCATTAACACTCCCCCCTACCCCGCCCTATTCTTTTTTCCAATATCCGCTGCCACCACCATAAATCAATCATCACCACCAACCAGATTAAAAATTGGCGAACAACATCGATTTGTCAGTGATGGGCGTGATGGAATTGTAGTCAATTTTGGGGAGCTTCGCCTTGTGGAGGTGGTGGGTCAATTGAGATTCTAGACAGATGAGGGCGGCGGTGTCACCGGCGGCGCTGTGGAGGAAGAAGATGGCGGCCACGACGGCGATCATGAGGGTTTGCAGTGCTCTATTTTGAGGCTTTGTATAGGGCACACGATCTTTGACAATTGAAGGAATTGGGAGGGTTTCTTTTGCAGAAAATGGTGGAGATGAAATAGAATGTTCTCTTTATTCTTGTCATTTTTTGGAAGGAATTGGGTGGGCTTCCTGGGTTTCCTTTGTTGTAATTAGGTGTTGGTGTAAGGAGGGAGGAGGACGGGCATCTTAAATCAGGTAGGGGATGTTCCACATTTGGTGAGCCATTTTGATTGTCGTGGATGATGATTGATGGGTTTGGTTTTGGAAGGATGAAATTTGGAGTTCATTATTTTGGTGGTGAATGCTAGGAAGAAAAAGAAGAGACGGAAGATGAGAAGACAAAGAAGGCAAAAGAGAGAAAATTGGAAGAGAGAAATGTGGAGGACTGTAAGTCTAGGTTTTGACCGAAATACCCCCCAATTTATGGCAGAACTGCTATTGGAGGGACTAAATTGATGACGTTGCATAGTACATGGACTCTTTTCAAGAATTTAGAAATAAGGGGGGACCAACATAAAAAAGACAGATATAGTACAAGGGACTAAAATGGAATTATCCATATATTATTAATAATATTCATTGAAATGTTCACATACATGGCAGTAAGCAAATCCAAATCAACAAAACTTTGAAAGTTAACAGAAAAGAAAATATCGAGAGGAGTTATAGTGCAATAGTCTTACGATCAATATCCTTGATATATCTACTTATTCTTTCTCGTATATTAATGACAAATGCATAGTTGAGTTTCTATTGTAACATATATGTGCAATATAATACTTATATCTTATGTTACCACGAACACTTAAATATTGAATGTAAGAAGATTATTTGAAATTTAGTGAAAAAGTAGCTTCAATTTGGAACAATATGTAGATCCAATAGAATGTGTGTAAAGGACAACTTTTTTAAATGGGTGCAAACCGATCCAAATAGACAAAAACGATACGTTTAAACAATTAAATTGAACTGTCCAAACCTATGATGTTTGGTTCAGTTCGGTTCAAAAATTTTCAAACCGAGAAATATTGTTTGGTTTGCGGTTTGACCTCCAAACCGTACCGTGGTCACTCCTAGTTAATCATGGAAAAAAGGGTCTATGGACCCGTTAACCCAGTCTGTCGACCCATTAATCTACATTTATTCTAAGACCCGTTAAAATTTTTCTTCACCGGGCCCAGCCTAGTAACAAACGGGGTAAACCGAGCCAGTCCGGATGACCTGAGGGTCAACTCATTGGTCTGTAAATATTCTTCTACTTTTTTTTAGGTTTTCCATTTTACTTTAAAAAGTATACCATCTCTTCATTCATCTTTCTCTCAGTCGCCATGAACAGAGCAGCCGCCAACCCCAACTAAGATTGAGCCTCCCGTCGTCACCATACCTCGTCGCAGTTGAGGGTCATCTGCCTTCATATCGTTGTTGCACTGGTCTTTATCCTACAAAAAACTTTTCTCCCTCTAATTCCTTCTCCTTCTCCTTTTTGCAATCATTGTCAATCACGAGTTATCGCTGAATTTAGTGAGTTTGTTATCCGGTTTACCATATTCCTTGTCTGATGCGAATTCGTTGTTCTTTCGTGCATGCATCTGTTTCTGTATGCTCATCATCTCCATCTTAGCAATAGCATATAAACGTGTGGTCGCTATGAACATTATTGAGGCATCAAGCATACATACCACGTGCTGTTTATTTGCAAATTCTAAATGGGCGCATTAAAGCAGTAAATGAGAGTTGGTATCCATTGAACCAACAATTTAGTTGGTACCAATTAGAATTGATTTATCGGTCAAATGGTCATCTTTTTCAGCAAAAAAGTAAAAGGAAAAGCACTGACCCATTATTGGGTACCCGTTAATTAATCAGCCACCGTTGGCTGGGTTTGGGTCAGGCAAATACTGACCCATTACAAACGGGTCATCTAACCCGCCACTTGGAGCATCAGACCCAATCCCACCCGACCCAACTATTTTAATTTAGCGGTAGTAGTGGAATTAGGTTGGAGTGATAGTAATTAGGGTGGCAAACATGGGAGCTGGCTCTTATTGGGCGGCGAGGGTGGTCGTTATATTGGGTGGGGAGGGTGACAGTAGTGCTTTCAAGAGAAAGAAGAGGAGAAAAATCTGGGTCGGTGTAGTGTTATCAAAGGTGCGCCTAGGCGCAAGGTGCAAAGAGTGTGCCTCGCTTAGGGCTAGGTGCAGCCCCTTCAAAGAGGTGCGCGCCTAGGCCCCCAGGCGTAAGGCATTGGTGGAGGCGCACAAAAAAAAGGTTCAAAAATTCTAATTTTTTATTTTTGCATCATGGCATCATCTTAACTGTTCATTATCTTTGATTATTTATTTCATAACATGATAAATCGATATTTAAACAACAAAAAAACCTTAAACCCCAAACCCTCAATCGACTGATTCTCTTGTTGTTGTTCAATGTGCTAGCGTCCCTTCGCCAATTGTTACTCTCTTTTAAGTAAATCTAGTCCTTCACTTCACCTTGTAGACAAAAAAGAGAAAATTGAGAAGGAATCTTTATCAGACTTGGAGCCTATAATTCTCTTTTAAAGAAAGCATTATTGCCTTAGCCCTCACTGATGATGATGACGACTTCGTCATGTTCACTTAGGATTAACTATTTCTCATTGGATTTGAAAGTTTTGGTGTTGAAAAAATGTTTAAATTCCCATGTTCTGATTTTTTTTACGTGATATTGTTGGTTTAATGCAATAATATCTATTTACTTTTATTTTGCGCTTGATTTCGAAAAGGCGCGCACCTGCGTTTTGCGCCTAGACTCCCTGGACTCTTTGCTCCTTAAATAATTACGGGTCGACGGATAAATCATAGTGGTAGTAATGGTGCGCAAGTCTGTGTGAGAATGAAGAGGGGTTTGACCTTAACGATGAGAAGGGGAGAAGATGTTCATCATTTGTGTTTCTGTTTACAACACTGACAGCTGACCTGTTATTTTGGTCAAAGAAAAATATGTGCATAGCACATAATCACTTAACAGAAGCTTTTGGATCAAATTTATGGTGTTTTGAACTAGTTCGCACCAAAAACTACTATTACAAGGACTTTATGAGTCGAATTTGATATTACATGAACTTAGATGCTAAAATATATACAGTACAGATGAAACTTGTAATCATGATCATGATACACATAATAATTGTATAAACTTAGAACTCCTCAAAATGAGCAACCTCCATCATTACTGATTATAAGTGGTAGGCGGGCATTGGGCAAGTTGAATAATTTATTTAATTTTGTGGCCTATAAATGGTAGGAATTACTTAATTTTGTTTAATTAGAGTTGTCAAATGGGATGGGGTCTAAGGGCCAGTCAGATCCGGCCCAAAGAAAGCGTGGGTCAGCCCAGCCTTCACAATAAACACTGCAAGTCCGGACTACAAGAGCCAAGGGTTTGGACCAGAGATGACTCTACATGTTCATATAAATGCGAATAATGGGTATATGAGATGTATTCAAATATTTTTACCTTAAAACTATCGAGGCTTGAACTTTTATTGACCGCAAAATTAAGCTAAATACTTGCAAAAAGTACTGAAAATCACACAGCATTCATTATTTTAGACCATACAGAGCTCTTTCTACAGGTATAGATGCTAATTCTAATTGCTTTTGCTGTACATGGCAATGTTTTTAATCATTTCCATCTAATTCTGGTTGTTACTGTTGTATGTACAACATGACCTCATGCAGCAAGGTTGACCATTAATGTCCTGCCGATCTACATTTAGGCCAACGGGGTAGATTTTGACGAGCGTGGGACGACCACCCCACATTGTGTCTCGAACATTTAGCTATCGAAAGTGCATGATTTTGTTTCCTCGTTCAAAAAATGCTTAGAATCTTGTCCACTTGTCTACATTGTATCGCATAACAGCTTTAGACAGAGTTGATCCCCGGTAGCAAGAATGCGGTCAAAATATTCGCTTGCGAGAGCGAACAGATGGGACGGAAACGTTACCATCCTCGTCTGAATGAGTTGTGTCGAGCCAACTGTGGTGGCAAGGCGGACAAGCAAGCTTCAGGCTTTGGCAAAAAATCCAAAGGCAAAACGAAAAGAAATCGTTAACTCCAACTACGTTGTCTATTAGTAAGTTGGAGTTAAGCTCCAACTGCTCATCCCTCACCAAGTGGATCCAAGTTGGGTCTCCTCCACGAGGAATAGAAAATTGTATCCAAAGTCCAGTGAGTTGAGATTGTGAAACCCAAAATTTTGGTTATGTTCTGAAAGTGCTTGGTGACCCAACAATGTTCTTCCCCTTGTTAGCGAATTTGATACAACCTAGGTTTATATGCTCTGATTAGAACGTAACCCAGTTTGATTTTTGGAACTTACGCCAGGCATATCTGGGAGAAATTTCTTTACAGAGCTTTTTGTAGAGCTAGCCATTGCTTAATGTGTGAGTAGCAGTTGGCTTACATAGATTGTAATTATTGGCTTAAAGTTGATGCTACTAAAAATTACCATGACTCTAGAGTGTGCTTCTCTTTTTCCTTTTCCGCTGGTTAAAAACAAACTTCAGAATTTAAGCGAATGAAATGGAAAAGTCAAAGGTATTCGAGCACCTGTTCGAACTGTCATCCTTTATATTTACTAACTGGTTTGATCTTTGGTTCAAGTTAGTATAAAATCAAATGGTTAAAATTATTGTTTACTTTTTGTTGTTTCTAACAAAGATGTGTGGCTGGTCAAGTAGTATTAAGATGCTCAATAAGAACTTCAAGCTAGACATCTCACGTTCAATTTCGAGTGCCAACAACTGTATTTTCTCGAGTATCTCTTACAAGTATAAATGTGTCCATGAGTGTTAATCCGGTCCAACCGGCCAAAACCGGCCAGTTTGAGGCTAAAACCGGTCGGTTTATGCCACGTCATCTGGTGCAAGTGCAAAATTCGTCCAAATCAA
This sequence comes from Escallonia rubra, assembly GCA_033065855.1. Taxonomy (NCBI): domain Eukaryota; kingdom Viridiplantae; phylum Streptophyta; class Magnoliopsida; order Escalloniales; family Escalloniaceae; genus Escallonia; species Escallonia rubra. Next base: position 86,850 of record JAVXUO010002581.1, on the reverse strand, counting down.
GAACCAAACTGATAAAGTCGCGGGGTCACGATTGAACCAGTCCGTCATGCCGGTCCGATACGGTTCTAATAACTATGGTAACTAGGATCAGAGACCACAATCAGACTCTGATTGTGGAACCGATAGAGTCACGGGCTCACGATTGAACCCTTCATACATCTCTCTCGCATGAATGCCACGGATTCGGTAAGTCCAACATCTATTCGTTGAATTGGGCAAAAGCGCCTAACTTTTGGCAAGAAAATTTTAGTAGCAAGATTTGTCGCTAAAGATCAAGGAAACAACTATATTAGCTATACATGCTAATTATTCGTCTTAGAAAACCAGTGGCTGAGCCAGCCGTGAAGATCCACTCCCAAGAATTAAAAGCCAATTAAGCAGGACGTACTAACGACAATCCCACACAACGACATATCGGAATCTACGTTTGAGCAAAGCCAATATCTTATGATTCCATAACCAAGTATCTTAGCGTTTATAACAACGTATGCCACCGCCCCCACAGTGAAAATCCCAAGTATAAAACCCCCTTCAATGTGTTGGATATGTTCAACCCAAAACAGAGGCCTAAGCTAGAGGGAGAGAGAAGAGAGAGAGACAGGAAATTTAAAGGGAGAAGAGGATCGATGGAGTATTCTTGCAAGGACTTTAAGGTGGGAAAGTGTGAAGGGGAGAAGCTGGTGGATGGGGAGACCATGCCACTGGTGCTGCAGCCTCCTGAACAAGGCAAGAGGGACATCGAGTCACTCCTGGTGACACTGAAGGACAACAAGGAGTGGTTCGAGAAGATGATCATCAAGAACAGCGCCGTGCTCCTCCGCGGCTACGACGTGAAAGACGCAGTGGACTTCAACGAGATCGTCGAGACGTTCGGCTGGGACGACATCCGGTACGTCGGGCCGGCGCCGAGGACTCACATTCATAAGAGAGTCTGGACTGCCAATGAAGGACCTCTCTCTGAGTTCATTTACTACCACCATGAAATGGTTCTGGTGAGTTCAAGCTATATTATTCCTATAGATACGCAAAAACTGGCTTGAAAATTGATAAAAGTAGGGGGTTTTCAATTAGCCTATCACTTTGATTAATGCTTTCCGCCTTATTTCCTCCCATCGTTTCTGCTATTTTTTTCTCTTCGTGTAAACTTATGTCCACTTCTAAATTTGCACTTCGTCTATTCTTGATATTCTGATTTTCCACAAATGAATCACTGAGAAAAATAGATCCCACATCAACGCTGTATGTATTGGGGGTATCCTAAGCTATGTATGATGTAAAGTTAAAGCTATATTTTCCAATAGATAGATCGTACGTTTGGTTGATACACAAAAACTGGCTAGAAAACTGAGAAAAGTAGGGGGTGTTGATTAGCCGATCACTTTGATTATATTCTCGCTTTCATTTCTGTTATTTTTTCTCTTCGCCTAAAATCATGTCCACTCCTTTATTTGCGATACATCTTTTCTTGATATTCTGATTTTCTAAGTGGATCACCAACCAAAATTGATGTCACACTTACTATGTAGTAAGGTGGATGGAGATCTCGCATCGGTTGTGTACTGGAGGTGTCTTAGTCTATATATAATATAAAGTTAAGTTGTGATCTTCTCTCACGTCTGAAGTGGAAGAGATTTTTTTGTCTCTTAAGCACGTATTGACTTGTTCCTTTGCGAAAAGCAACGTCCTGTGGGCTGTAAACCGGCTCATTACATGTAGTTTGTGTGTTTGCACAGGTATTGACAAATAGGGGTTCATCATTTTCTTCTTCGTAACATATCAAACACAATGTCAATGTCTATACTACTTGAATCGCTTTTCTCGATACAAATGTCAAGCCATTTTTTATCGTTAAAAACGTATTTGAACTACAATGCTAGGATTTAGGCTAGAAAGGGAGATCCCTCCAGCTGAATAATACTTTTGAAGTTTGTCCCAATCAATATGACTCAATCACGAAGTCAAAACTTGATCTTGTCAAAACAAGCTTTGTTTAATAAAGGGCCAATCCTATCATCTTTTTGGGCGTCAACCACTAAAAGCTGACCAGTCACTGCCAAAAAGAAAAAAAAATTGAGCTTTGCGTATGGAGCCAATGATTGACCTTATATACTTGCATGTAAAGTGTGTGGCAAATATATAGCTTAGAAGATGTTTATGATGTATACTAGCTCTACTAATATCCTTTGAAAAAGGTTCTAAATTTATGCTAGTAATCTCCCTCCTTATTTTTGTCAAAGTATATGTTATACTCGGTCTTTGTTCGCTTAGCCTGATCGATTCGATTGTATGACTTGATCAAAATAATGTACAACAACCGAAAGTAAATGATGTAAATGTTCAAATTAAGCAGTCATTACTTTAATAGAACTTATGCGTCCTTTGGCAACACAACAACGAAACTATTAAGTGACTTTAGAGTATTAAAAACCATGAGTGAGCTTTTGGTAAGAGTTGATTTGAGTACTTATAATTGGCCATTTAACAAAGTTATATATGTGTTCTCATGACATCCCAGATAAAGGAATTCCCGAAGAAATTAATGTTGTTCTGCGAGGTGCCACCGCCAGAAGGTGGAGAGACACCCTTCGTCCCAAGTTTCCGAGTCACGGAGCGAATGCTGGAGGAGTTCCCTGACTTTGTGGAGAAACTGGATGCAGAAGGGCTGAAATACACCTTCACAGCCCTTAGCAACGACGATACGGCTTCCATGAGAGGTAGAGGCTGGCAGGATGCTTTCGGAACATCAGACCGCGCAGAAGCCGAAAAAAGGTACCACGTTTAGCACTACTGATCTCCAAGACATCGGTAAATGATAAGGAGTTGATCCATTGTCTTTTTTTTGGTGCTTCGGAGTTGATCCATTGTCGGTGTTAGCATTTTGTGTCACTTACGTGAATATTGACCGCGTGATTGCAGGGCCCAGGCTCTCGGAATGGACTTTGAATGGCTACCAAATGGTGGAGTGAAGACCATCTTGGGTCCGCGGTCCCTGACAAGGGTGTTTGAGGGAAGAAAGGGAAGAAGAATGTGGTTCAACACCTTGGTTGGAATGCATGGGAAGGCGCTCAGCTCGGCTATGATGGCCGATGGAAGCGAGATTCCGGACGATATAGTGAAGAGATGCGAAGAGATCATCGAAGAAGAAAGCATCCAGTTCAAGTGGGAGAAAGGGGACGTGCTCTTCTTCGACAACTTGGCTTTGCTCCATGGCAGAAGGCCTTCTCTTCCTCCCAGAAGAGTCCTGGTGGCTACCTGCAAGTAGCTCTAATACTCCCAACATACATCATAATCGGCACAATAATTTGCCCCCTTTGGCAACGCTATTGAATAAAGCTTGACCTCTGTTATTTCAAATAAATTGTTGTATGATAAACAAAGCGAAATAGAGACGTAATACAAGAAATCGAATAATATTAGACCGCGAAAGATCTTGCATTTGTTCAATGCCAGTTACATCAAGTTCACAATACCAAGCTGCAATCTTGAAATAGATCTTCCAACAATCAAAACTTGCTCTTTGTCAGTGTGATTAGTTGCCAAATTGGCCAAAAAGCTAGTTTCTACTCAATAGAACAGCGCAAAACCTATTCCAATCGTCGCTCTAGACTCAACTTATGCATAGTAACTGTATACGATGCTCCAACTTCACAACTACAAGGACACTTACCTACTAAACAAGAGTCTTCTACCCACAAAAAATAGGTCTACTAAACAAAAAAGTATCATCATACTGTTTTTAACACAACAGCAACGGCAAGCCATATAACCTTTATGACAGTTCCGAACTAGTAACTAGGAGACTTGTAATTAGAGCCCCAAACTTTCCTTGTATTCAGAGACAACAATCTCATGCAATGTCAACTAAGTAGTAAAAAGACTTTACATCTAGGTGAAGGCATCAAGCAAATAAACATAAGTTAATTCACATTCAGATTGAATTGCAAGGAATTTACACGTCTTATTAGTCTACATATATAACCCTAAGACTGAAAAAAACCTGCTTGTCAAAAGGTCCATTTAAACTGGTCAAAACAAGAGACAATCTGAAGCAAAGACATCACAAAACACGTCCTCTATTTTATTTCTGTCGGTGAAAATGTAAAATGCACAACGATTACAAGCACACTCCTAGATCAACTTCCTGTCTTGGCGAACAGTTGAGCTTCAACTTCCTAGCTCTACCCCGACAACTGGGAAATAGCACATCATGCCCTAATAATCACGATTTGTACTCCGACCACGGCCCCTTCCAAGATAGCCGTACCCCCTACCATAATAAGAACCCCGAAAACGGCCACCACCACGACCAGGCCCACGGCCCCCTCGACCACCACGATACCTTGAAAATTCACCAAAAGTCTGCACACATAAAACAAAATAAGTTCCAAGTCTTGTAGGGCCAAACCAAAATGACAACATACCTCAGTGTCTATCTTCATCTGCTCAGAAAACCTAGTCCTTCCATAACTTGATTGATTATCAAGTGCATTGCAAGAGAGGCTATCAAAGAAGTCGTCCTTATTATAAACAGGCTGTAAAATGTAAAAGCAGATTTAAAAATTGTTATAAATAATGAAGAAACAGGGTGTACAAGAGAGAGAAGCAATTCACAATGACCTTCATTAATTCAATTAAGACAGGAAGTTCATTCACAGAAGACAGAATATAGATATGAATTATGAAGTAAAAAGGCAAGATGGAAATTTCACCTTCGTATCAACCTTCGATACTTCACCATCATCTTCATATTCAAAATCATCTTCATCGCTGCCGCTTCCAACCCCTTCTTTCTCCTTTGAGTTGGATTTGTTACTTTTCCCAAGATGACCCCATACTTCATCCTTCTTGAATTTCTCATTCATTGCCATAAAATCAAAATCCTCGGTGAATTTCGTCAGTGGACGTGAACTCTACAAGCCAAATGGTAATTTCATGTTGTCAACTTCTAATCAAATGAAATAACAATAAAGCAGCCTGTATCCAAAAAGAAATTAGCCAAAGAAGGTTTCCAGAAAAAGGTTTGCAAAAGAAATTACGCGAGGAAGGTCTCCAAAAATGGTTTCCATTTTCTTGTTCTCATTGTTACATGGAACATTATAATCGAATACTTCCTAATGAAACCAGATAAATATATATAGAAGGCCTTCTGGCAGAATTAGCTGGGAGGTGCTACTAGACTTCCTTCTAATTATGAAGTATCTTTTTGAAAAAAAAGTTTAACACCAAATGTCATTACTTTTTTCCTTTTATCGGGTACTTTACTCTAGCGTTGTTAGAAAGGTCAGGCACAAATTTTTACTACAGCGGAGGGATATTTGGATTTGCACCAACGGACAGCATTGGGAGAGCTTACAAGCTTATTGCACTCTCATAATACACTTGCCTCACAAAAAGAACTCTACAATTGCCAGTTACTTTCAGCATAATAATAATAGCAACAATCAGGACTGCATTGATACAAACACTGTATACTGCACAGAACCAGTAAACATTATGTTTCCATGAAATGTTATAGCAAGACACTCAAGAACATAAAACGCAAAAAGAAATGCAATCATGCTTGTTATCGGCTTGTCGCGAGTAGTTGGAATGTAGGAGCTGGCTAATGGCTATATACTGGTTCCCAGCATGCGGCTTTGGGCAATCCTGCCTTAATGAAAGGCAGTCGGTGCATTTCTGCCCTACTTTTTTTTTTTTTTTGCTTTCTCCATTTTCTTACTTTTCAGCCAAATTATGTTATTTTCATCTTCTATTTTTCATCTTTTGGCAGCTCTGAATTTGTTCATCTTCTTTTATTGAGAGGAATTGTTTTTCTTTTTCTTGAAAGAGTACAAAGGAAAATAACACACTTGAAGATAAAACTCGGTACAAACTTAGAGATCTCTAACTATATCCATCTCGGGTAGAATGGCTGGAGATTTAGGGTGGAGAAAGTCGAAATTAAAAAGTTTCTTGAACCTTCCGAGTATAAATGGAGTCATAGGCATCGAGGACTAGGATTGTGGCATTCTTGGTCAGTAATAAGATGAGAATCAATGCCAGCAGGATGTGCCTAATTCCAGAGCTGTTGCCTACTCTAAATACAATTGCCAACAGTGGTACTACGAGTAGTAAAATTACTTCCATTATATAAGGCTTACTAGCTGAATTGTATGATTATCACCTCAAAGAATAATCTCACTTGGTAGGGGCCAAACAAAAGGCCTTCCATCAATATGCGTCAGGTTAATCATCATGTGCTCGCTTGGGAATAGAATCAATCCTCACATGATAGCCCTAATTCCAGAGTTGTTCTCTACTCTTACGTACAACGCCAGCGACGAGCTGACTGACTGCGGGTGCTACTACATGTCCTCAAAGGTTTCCTAGCTGAGCTGTATGATTATTGCCTCCGAGGAGAAAAAGGTGCTCTTACTTGGTGGGGCCAAAAGACGGCCTTCAGTCAGAATGTGTAAGGTTAATCATCATGTATCCGCTTAGGACCACATTTACAACTAGTCATGCCCCCAAAAATTATTTCCGCCATTATATCTTCATACAACATAAAGACTACTTAGTGCCAGTAATAGTCCAAGAAGGCATCAGTAAACTCTTTATGGTGTAATAGACTTCTGGATATTTATCGGAATGTGTAAACTGCATGAGTCTGGCATAATAAAATAAAGAATTATGTCAACTTGGTAAAATCCAAACAAAATGACAACAAATGCATTACCCCAACTCCTCTTCCTCTTTCACGTCCTCTATAATTTTGGCGAGGTTGAAAATGAGCTCCATTCAGCTATAGGAAAAACAAGAAATGCAATATAGATTAGGATCAGCAGTAGAACCATGATGTATCCAAGCAATTTCGTGAGAACGAGAATTCAATAAAGAATGAGCCATTGGTCATAAACATGCGAACTGTGCTACGCATTGCCTTCACAAAAAAATTAATAGAGCATAGAATATACAAAATCCCAAGCATCATGAATGGTGGGTCCAGAATTTATTTTCACTGACTGGTAGCCTTGTGGTTTTGATAAAACTGATGGTAAAATGCAATCAAAATTTTGAACTCATTAAAAAGCCACTTATTTTCCAACAAAGGCAAAGAGCCGACACGTAAAAGCAATATGTATGTATAGCCTCAGACACAAACTTAAAGGTTGAATCTGATAATCGCCGGAGCAAAAAGTTTTGAGATTGTGCATTAATTCATCACGCAAAAAATAGAAAGAGCGTACAACATCATACAGTAAAACTAAGACTAATATTAAAAGATCATTAGCATTTGAATTATTAGCTCAAGAGTGTTAATTTCGCCAATACAGGGGACCAAATTCAATTATCATCAATCAAGCTAAGTGGGATGTACCTTTGAAACAAAACTTATTCTAGCAATTTGTGCATGAACATCAACTCACCTATTTATTCCACTTCATTGCCTCTTGTAAACCACCCCCACCAACAGGAAAAAAAGTAAATCAAATGACATATGAAGGAAATCTGTTTGATATTTCAAGAATACAGGCTGAGACAACAAATAGTAAGCCATGGAACAAAACAATTAATAAACCCCTGATATTACATGTACTATTCTGGCAACTCATACATGCATGTGATTTTTCACATATTAACGAACTTCATCGACTCTTGTATATAGGTCTAACATTCCTTAGATACTTCCACTTTATCAAAAGCAAATCTCTGCCAACTTTTTGGCTTCACAAACAGCCTCCTAAGTCGGGAAGTTAATTAATGAATCCCTATAACTATTTGGAGAATACAGGCCAGGAAAAATCAGCTTAAATGTTTGAGTTCCAAAATTTCAAAATTGCAATAGGCAAAAGTTAGAACAAACAAATACACTGTTAGCTTTAAAACAGAACCACCTTATGAGCAGGACGTGAAGAAGGTGGCAACGGCAATATTGGTGGCTGAGCTTCTTTAGAAACTGGAGCTGGCGGCTCCAATGATGGTTTTGGCGATACTAGAACAACTTCCACATCTTTATGAGCCATTTGCGAAGCCTGAGTCGAAGAATCTACAGCTTGCTTAGACCGCAGTAGCTGCCCCGGGGTAACAAGTAAATGCGTGGGTGTTTCTGTTTGAGCTGAATTTGATGCACCAACAATTGAGGATATGGGTTGATATGTTAACGTTGGACCAGAAATCACATTAGGCTTGTTGGATATCGAAGGCATAATGGTATTTACATCTGGACTTGAAGAAAGCAATGGGGATGCCGAAGGCAAGCTAGTACTTAGGGCTGCAGTAGAAATCACTGAGTTAGGAGCTTTAGTTGGCATCATTGGTAAAATTTCAGAAGCAAGAGTCGCGGGTGGCATCGGAGGAATATTTGAAGGCAAAGTTGAAGCAGGTAAAGAAGTAGATGTTAAATTTAGGGAACTAGTACTGATGGGAAGTAAAGGAGAAGGATATTCAGGCAAGCTCGAAGCTCCAGTTGGCAAAGATGCGTTGAAACCAGAATACTGCATTGGCTGCTGCATGGACGAAGGCATTTGCAGCTGCAAGGACGGAGGCATTTGCTGCTGCATGGACAGAGGCATTGGCTGCTGCTGCTGCATGGACAGAGGCATTGGCTGCTGCTGCATGGAAGGAGGCATTGGCTGCTGCTGCATGGAAGGAGGCATTGGCTGCTGCAGTGAAGGAGGCATTGACAGCCCAGGTGGTCGAAGCAAAGATTGATGCATTTGAGGAAGCCCATTCGGTGGTCCATAAAATCCAGGCCAATACATTGGCATTGTAAGCCCAACACCATTTGCGTTTGGAGGAGGTGAAGGGCCCCAGGACCCTAAGTTGCCTCCAGGCTGATATAAAGGCAGACCACCTTGGAAAGTTGACCCAGGGTGTCCAAGAGGCGCAGTATGGGGACTAACATCAGGCAAAGACCCACTGACAGGAGCAGGCAAGCTTGAAGATGTGGAAGGTGGCCGAGGATAGTGAGACTGCAAAGAAAATCAGAGGGTCTCGTAATCACTTTATCAATGCGCGATCCATCATAGAAAAACGACAATTGTACTTTTAGTCACCTGAATGATGGCTGGATCACTGGTTATGGGTGGAGTAGTTTGAACAGGGGGAGATGATTTAACCTGTAAATCCTGAAAAAAGCACAAGTAACATTACATGTTTTTGTCAATAACACGTACTGTTATCATATAACATAAAGGAAGACCATCTATAGTTATCAATGTTTGGTGCGCTGTGCAGTCTACATGACATGTAATCAATGCCAAAGGTCCCATATAAGTTACGCTGCATGTTATTCTACTGTATTGGAAAGACAAAGGCCTTTTGCCTGAAGTTGATATAGATAATTTGCCTTCAATACCCTCCCAATACATAAATTTTATACTTTTCCACAGATAGCTACTCCTGTTGTCATTTAGTGTTCTTACTTTCCAGATTTTTCCCCAGTCGAACAAAATGACTTGCATAATCAACTTTTCTAGACAAAGTTTATTCACTTCTAAGATACAAAATAGATAGGAAAAGTCCCTAGGTGATTGCTACTTTTGGCACTTTGTTCACCCACTTAATTCGAAATTTCTACAGAAAATAGTAGTTGTCCCGCAAAACAAAGAGTTTTTGTCCTGCAAAATGGGCACTGGAAATGTAAAAGGCACCCATACATGGCCTTAACTTTCCCAGTTACAAATCAATCCAAATTAGCTTTCTCTGGACGGGAATAAGATGCTAAAGAGGAATAAAGAAACTCAGTCAAACAAAATTATAGAGACTAAAAAAGGGCTATAAGCAAACGGTAAATGAATAATGGAAAGAAAAGATCCATGATACGTGTAACTAAAGGTAGAGCACATACTTTTAATTGACATGCAGAGCAAAATTGAGATTGTCATTATATTAACCTTTTAAGACTATGCCATAGCTTGCACTAAAGAAGATTGCAAAGCTTAAGTTTCATTTACAGTAACAGAAACAGAACCAAGATAGAATCAGGAGATATCAAGTAAGGAATACAAATCCAGTCAAAGTACCTTGATATCACTTCCACGGAACAGTATATACTCATAGACTTTATCACTAGGCAATACTTGAGGACCCTCTTTCTTACGTCCTTCCGTTCCAAATGATCTTACTGCCATGAGATAATCCACACCAACAATAAGCTATGTATACGAGCCCTCAGCTTGAGCCAATTACAACACAACATACCATTTTCACTAACACATAAATTAAGCTTCTCAAATTAAAGATTTTACTTGCTGGGACACAGAAATACGTTATTTCCAAGGCTACGAACCCTAAAGAAAATCATTTTTCTTGATCAATTATTAGATCTTTTTTGACACAAATTAAGATTCAAAAGTACAGCACTAAAAATTCATTGCACATGAAAACCCTAATTGAAACAGCTATATCAATTAAAACACAACATTCACTTTTAATGACGAATAAACTGAGCTTAGTAAATTAAAGACTTCACTTTTTATTCTTGATAAACCCAGTTGCATGTACAAAAGATTCACCTAATAACCCAGACATGTGTTAATTCCGAGGCCTCAAAACACTAAAGAAGATAATTTTTCTTGATCAATTATTTGACATTTTTTGACACAAATTGAACGCAATCCAGATTCAAAAGTACCAGCACAAAAAATAGACTAATCAAGAATCCACCAATTGCACGTAAACCCTAATTCCAAGTACCGAAAAAAGTTGTCGTCCTTTCCAATTCAAACAAACATCCCACATACAGTGACAAACACCGTTGGGAAAATAGCGACAATCAGTGAAAAACAGCGACGGAAAGAGGAAGTAGGGGGGGTACCGTTACGGAGGCCGATACTGGACTCATCGGTGTTGATGTTGTACAGAACACCCTCGTACCGGATTTCGCTCTTGGAGGTCAAGCTAATCAGGCTGCCGATGTATGAATCGGCCGTCGAACTGGATCTAGAAGCCTCCAACGCCATACCGGTTGCGCCGGCGCCGGTAGTAGCCCTGCGGGTTTAGGTGTTTTAGAGAGAGAGAGAGAGAGAGAAACGAACTCCGCTGCTTTTCTAGAGAGAGAGATAGACAAAGAGACTGTGTGTGTAGGTGTCTTGGATTGTTTGACCCCCTTTGGAAGTTGTGATGTAGGGTTTTCAGTTTCTCTACTCTCTCTGGTGTTTTGCTTATCTTATAGTCATTACCCACTCCTTGCTTTTTCTTTTGTTTCTCATAAAAAGTAACCATTTTATTGCTCGGAATTTACATTTTTTTTACCATAAGTGTTAGGAAAATCGAGGAGTTTTTCCGTTTATCATTTAAACTCATCAATCAAAACGAGCATTTCAAATTCACTGATATGTTGCATTTTTTTTGCGACAAGACGTACAAAAGAAACTTGAGAGTGTCTGAAATAGCTAAACTTCCTTTGGGTATCATGGATGATGTTTCCGGTTATGGACTCGTTACTTCCTTTCCACTTAAGAGCTGTAATTGCGTTCAAGCAATCTCGCTGTATTTTGATAACCTCAGAACATGTTTCCATAGCAAAAGTGACAGCTTCGTCGGCGGCGACTGCTTCAAAAACCCCCTTCGTTCTTATGGGATACCCGTGCAAAAAGATGCCTATTATCCCCGGCAACCGCCACAACCCGTTCATCTTTCCCTTCTTGACTATTCTTGTAACCAGAAGATAAATTGCCTTATTATGTAGGTATATATTTTATGGATTAAATTGAAAAAAAAGAGATCGCTGCTTGCGGTGTCTTTTAATAATCTGGTACCGTAAGCCTTCCCTTGTTGGCTTGTAAGTCTTCCAAGAAGTGAAAAGTATTGGAATAAATGTCAAGGGCTAATTTCTTGACCCAATAAAAGTACTTCTTATTTAAGTTCATAAGATAAACCAACACAATACTGTTACCCTATTGAGTGCATCAATTAGATTTACTTATCAACTTATATCCACCATTTATGCACCCAGCCTCTTAAGTTCTCTTTCGAACTTTCATAGTGTTAGTATAGTTCGCACTCCTTCAGAAAGTGATACTCAGATTCGCCACCCTTTTCATATATACATCATATGTCATCAATGCGTTCTCCGCGCTATGTCGGCTTCTTATTAGTTATTGTAATTTTTTTAGAGCCACACCAACAATGACTTTATCTGACAGTTTACACCTCTAAAAAAAACTCTGACTTTTTGGTATGACTTGGATTCTCCCCGTCTCCAAGATTTCAATGGTTATAGCCTTCAGTCCATGATTAATCTATATACACTTTCAATCGAAAGTAATCCCATTTTAGGTCAAAACATCATCGTGCCACTTCCTGGAGGAACACACTTTCTGCTTTCCTGTTCATTTGTCTAAAAGACTTGGTTTACGAGTTAAAAATTCCTGCCTCTCATGTATCCTGGTAAAGTAAATTAAGGACTAGTTCTTGCTTTCGGGTGTAAAGCATTTTTGCTGGATTGGACTTTGAAAGTGATGGGTTGTGGATCCATGGATCACCCCAAAATTCTTGACTTTTTTGGCTCTTTTCAATTCGCTAACTTAACGCCGCATTGACTGCTAATTGGCTGCCACGATACTCTGCCATGCAGAGGGAAGATGACTCCCAAGTCTAGCACTAAAATTGGTCGTTAAGAGTCACTTTGCACTCTATTATTTGCGTTTGGGAACCCTAATTAATTTTTCACGTGTCAATTATGAACGGTTTGTGAGTTGGAAATTTGTAATTAGGCATCGAAATGAAAGATGCCGGTAAGATTTATCTAAAACTTGAAATAGATGCATGTGTAACCTCTAAATTGTTGAGATTGTTCAGAACTGGGTTCGTCCGAAATTTGACAAAAGAGAATCGTCAGCCGTTGAAATAACTACACGTGTAATGTCTGAACTCCTGCAGGTAAGCGGCAATGAGCTTGTCTAAAACTTGATTCATCCGAAATTTGACAGAAGAGAATCGTTAGCCGTTGAAATAACTACACGTGTAATGTCTGAACTCCTGCAGGTAAGCGGCAATGAGCTTGTCCAAAACTTGACAGAGAATGATCGTTAGCCATTGGAATAATGGCACGTGTGATACCTGAAGTGGTTAGCCGTTATAATATTACATATGCAAAACTTTTTTTTTCTGTGAATGGTATAAATATTTAATTATTTTAATATTTTTACAAGAGTCGTTGCGGTCATTTAACAGTTTATTAATCTAAATTAATTAAAAAAAACTACATAAATGGAACAACCTATATCCATAATTCTAAGGTTATATCTGTAAGTATCTAATGCATGAAGAGTCCAATCCATTAATACTCGTGATCTTGACTAGCATGCAAATATGGCCAGCGACATAGCTTCACCAATAATCTCTTGCTTCTTGGTGTTATTCTACATGAATGGCAAGCCATAGTAGTACAACATTTATTAGAAAATATCGGCTCCGCTGCACTAATGCTTTCCGCCCCTGTCATTTGATTTATCAAAACATGCAAGTTCTTCTAATGTTGGATTCATTTCAGCGACCTCAAAATTGCTAATGCTTGTGCAAAAAATGGACCCAGAGAATAAAGAGAACAAGCAGTCGATTCCATCCACACTCGTAAGAGCTTCATGACTCATATGCCCACTCAGATTTCAGACGGTGATGCTGGAATTTGCAGCCAAACACTAAGAAAAATCGACTGATCCAGGGCAATGACAAAAAAATGATTATAAATTGTAAGAGATTATGCTTGGATAGTGGTCCTTTGAGTCGACTTTGTGGAGACCAATAAATTTGTTCTTTTTTGTACCAAAGTTACCCATATTGCGTCGAGACAAATGTCGTGACCGAGAAATAATGGCCATGGGATTGTACTTGGCTTAACGAAAAAAGTGTGGTAAGGATTGTAATTGTAACTTTCGATTGTGCTAAAACACGAGCAATTCCTGGGATATTCACACAATTACCCACTCAAAGAATTGTAAAAGGGGTCCATTAAACTGTATTCCAATCTTCAGTCCAAACCACAAAGGTCGAAGGCAATGATAATAAAGGAAAAGGTGTGGACATGTTTTCGTACTGGAATGGCAAAAGAAGCACTTGGCATCACCTGTAACATTGAATCTTGCTTGCAAGTTCGGACTTAATAGGAGCCCATTTACTAACAACTGCCATAGAAATAGTTGGATTTTGTGGGAGAGACTGCCATTGGAGGAAATTTCCCTCCCAAGGGTTAAAGTGAGGTTCGGTGGTTTTTAGATCAGCCGATCTCTGGTTATACAAAAGATCATAAGCTGATTTAACCCAAACATGACTACAAGGTGTGGCGTTCCAGATAAATTTACCTAGCAAGTTTTCAAAGGAGCCGTGGGTACCAGAAATGATAGAGTGTATATATATATATATATATATATATATATATTCAGGAAAAGTTGGCTCAATAAGGGTTGGTTCTACTTAGAAGTTAGAATCTGTAATAGTATCTGGCAAATATTTTTCCTGTACACTTTGATTTTGAGAGCTTCAAAGAGCTATAAGTGAGATTTGGGACGACCAGTAATGATCCCACACAAAGATAGATTAGATGATTCATTTCTGATCTTGCGACGTACACTTAACTCTAAAGCATCCTTACCATGTAAAATGCTCCTCCAGGCCCAAGAAATGTTGCTACTATTGGAAATCTCAAAGAATGAACAAGTTTCATTTTATTTGCTTCTAAAATTTGACTCACTAAGGCTTCCTTCTTTGTTAAGATCTCCAATTTGTTTTAGCAAGAAGAGCTACGTTCGAAATATTGGCATCTTTGAATCCCAGTCCTTAACTAGATTTAGGAACTTTAGCAAACCAATTAACCCAGTGAATCGCTTGACCATCTTTACATTCAGCCCACCAGAACTTGCTAAATATGTTGTCTAATTATTTGCAACCATAGATAGAAAATTTGAATACATGCATTTGATAAATAAGTAGGGAGTAATGAACATATTTAATGAGATAGTTCTGCCAGCTCTATTCAGAAACTTTTCTGGCCAGCACAAAGTTGTAATTTGGAAACTAGTACCTAAAGAATTCTTTCCTATCTGTGACTACATTAAGGCTTGTTCCCCAGTAAGTGCCAAACCTTTCACCAAGTGAAATGCCCCGTGTTGTTGCTGCATATTGTCTGGAAAAAGGCTGGAGTATTCAGACTTATGATGGGCGATAATTTATTTTTGTTCAGAGTCCTCACAATTGGTATCAAGAAGGATTTTCAACAGTTCACATCCCATATAAGTCTCCTTGAAAAATTATAGAGAATCATTAATAATGTTAGATTATATATATTAATATGGCATTTACCTTTTCCCTATTATCCTATGTCTAGAACATTCTAAAGTCTTTTTAACTTATATAAGATTTTCTTTTTATGTTTCTGGTAGGATAGTTTTCTCTTATCAATATAAATGTCTCATTGTACTCAGTTTTATATTACTTTCTAATATAATTATCTTTCTCTTCATCTCTTCTATCATGGAATTAGAGCCACACGATCCGCCAGTTTGAGAGTCCTTCAACTATTTTCGCAAACTCTGGCGGACGGCCTTCTGCCGTTCGCACGGCTAATTCATGTGTTTTTGTTTCTTCTCGTGCTCTTCTTTTCTTCTTGAGTTCAAAATTTTGGTCTTTCTTTTTTGTCCTTTCTATATAGTGATCTTCGCTTATGCTAAAACCTTAGCCACCGTGAACTCTTATTGTTCATCAACTCTAACTTATCTCTTTCGCTCAAAAAATAAATAAATTTGTTTCCTTCTTCAGTTACCTCTGTCAATTTTCTTTAGCTTAAATTCTAATACTATACGCCCAAAAGATTTCATTCCCTCCACCGATCACAACGTTGCCAACCTTGCCACCATCCCTCCCGTTCAGTTCATGCAATGGATCTTGCTCTTTGTCTTGTTCTGACTCTTGCCTTGTTATTAGTCGCCGGACCTCACCCTGAGACCTTTCTGGTCGTTGGACCTCGCCCTGGGACTTATGCTATGTTCTTAGTCTGTGAATCTCGTTCTGAGACTCCTATCTCGTTCTTAGTCACCGGACTTCACCCTGAGACTTTACGGTCGTTGGACTTGCCCCGGGACTCCTGATACGTTCTTAGTCGCCGAACCTCGCCCCGAGACCTTGATGGTTGTCGGACTTTGTCCCGGGACTCTTGTCTGTTCTCACATTGCCGGATCTACACATGGAATTCATCTAAACTTAGATCTCACTTAATGCAACTAGTATCAAGACACCGCTTTGGACTTAACCTCCAAACTCAAGCTTGTTCTTTTCTACCAACTTGAGTTTAAGGGGGATTGTTAGATTATATATATTAATATGGCAATTAGCTTTTCCCTATTGTCATATGTCTAGAACATTCTAAAGTTCTCCTAACTTATATATGATTCTCTTTTCTGTTTCTGATAGGATGATTTTCTCTTGCCTATACAAAGATATCATTGTATTCAATTTTATAATGTCCTCTACTATAATTATCTTTCCCTTCACATTTTCTATCAAATAAAAATAATATATTTATATGTGGAGCAGATAGCCTGATTTGATAACCAATAAGCCATTCATTTCTTGGGCTCAAAGAAGGTTAGCTGATAACACTTCTGAACAAAAAATAAAAGGATACAGAGATGAAGAATGCCTTGCCAAAGCCCTCAAGCAGGCAAGTTTGGATTCCAAAGAAACCCTTTACCAACGCTACAAAGGATGCTGTGGACACATCGCATGATTGGCTTGGATATTTGAGTCGAGAAGCCAAACTTATACAAGACTGCTTGAAGGAAGTCCAATTTAATCGTGTCAGAGGGTGGTCGAGGCGTGATTTTTTTTTTTAAAATCAGAATATCCATATTTCATCTAATTCTCCCCTAATTTTTTTTAGCCTAGTGTAATTCTTCACAATCCAAAAGCTAGTTGATTTGACTTAATACATAAAAGAAGTGGCATTGGGCTAAGGGGTCAGGCAGGTGAAGCAAAACTAAGTCACACAACTGAGACTGGGTGGACTAGATTTGAGACATTAGGTAGGGATGGCAATGGGGCGGGTCGGATGCGGATCTTCTAAAATCCCAACCCGCCCCGCTCGTCATGGAACTTCGCCCCGCCCCGCCCCGCCACCGGGTTATTTATGTGAAATACCATAACCGATCCTATGAGACTGTAGAAAACCCGCACCCGCCCCGCCCCGCCCCGCTCTCGCTGAATCGAAAAGCATGTACCCCTCACCCCTGAAACACGAGCCTTCGGCAGAGAAGAAGGCAGCGGCGCCGGCGTAGCCTTCGGTGGAGCCATCGCAAGCTCGACGGCAGCGTTCGGTGGAGCCGTCGCAAGCTCGACGGCAGCGGCGCCGGCGTAGCCTTCGGCAGAGAAGAATGCAGCGGCACCGGCGTAGCCTTCGGTGGAGCCGTCGCAAGGTCGACGGCAGAGGCGCCGGCGTAGCCATCGGCAGAGAAGAAGGCAGAGGCGCCGGCGTAGCCATCGGCAGAGCCTTCGGTGGAGCCGTCGCAAGCTCGTCGCCGTGCGGTGGAGAGTGGGCTTAGTCGGTGGCTGAGTGAGAGTGAGAGAGCCAGTGAGAGTGAGAGAAGGTTGGGACAGATCGTGAGAGAGAGAGCCAGAGAGAAGGTTGGGACAGATCGTGAGAGTGAGAGAGCCAGAGAGAAAGTTGAGACAGATCTAGGGTTTTGGGAGGAAAAGAACATATATATAGTATAGGATGGATGGCTAAGATCAAATGATATATTAGGGTAAGTATACCGGGGCGGGGCGGGTCGCGGGGCGGTTGGGCAAAATACCATACCCGGTCCTAACCCGCTACGGGTTTTTTTTTAAAATACCATACCCGCCCCGTAGTCCGATCAAAGTCAAAAAAACCCGCTCCTAACGGGGCGGAGCGGGGCGGATATCCGCCGGATCGGATTTAAATTGCCAATCCTAACATTAGGTGGCTAAAAGCTTGTCTGTTCCACGGAGAAACAACAAATGCTAAATATCGACTGCTAAGTGCTAACCATGGTTTTGAACAACGAAGAACCATCGGTAAGAATGTTCAAATATTCTGAATAATCTATGTTGATTATGAATGGTTGCGTAGGAGAAATTAAACTCTCGAGTTAGGATTACAAAAACCCTTTTCGATCTTCTCAAAAGGTTATGCAAGGTCATCTTGACAATTGGTCCAGTAAAATGAGATCCTGCCCAAGAGATATCAACCGGACCAGAATTAATAAAGTCTTTTAAAATAGTGTGGTCATCGATATCACTAGTGTGGATCCCAGACTTATCTTGCGAGTAAGAACTTGATTTGAATTACTCAAAAGTATCAAGGGACCTTGAACAAAACTAAGAACTGAGAGTATACAGATCCACGTAGGTTTTCTTTTTCCAAGGTAGGGTGGCCGTATACAAAACCCCTAGTTTAAGTGGGGCCATTACAATGAGAAAATTGACCGGAGAATAAGGCCCCGTTCATTTACAGTATTTGTTTTCCGTTTTTTGTTTTTTGTTTTTGTTTTCCATATTCTGTATTCAGTTTCAAAATTACATCGTGTACTTTTATCATTTTTTTTCAGTTTTTCGTTTTTACTTTTTTCAGTTAATCTTGTATGTTTACCATTTTCATTTTCATTTTCATTTTCAGTAACTTTTTGGATCCATTCTTGTATGTTTAGCATTTCCTACACTATTTGTACCCATATTTTCCCATTTTAACCCTACCCTTAACCTAACAAATTATTTTTATACCCTCTAAATCTTCTCATTAACTCCTCCATACTAGCCTTTTAACATTTCCCAATAACACAATTCTGACCGACTTCGTTTGTCTGCAGATTCAGACTTCCCCTCCCCCCTTTCCCTGTCATTACTTTTCTCTTCTTCTCTCTCTTCTCTCAATCTCGCCGCTACTCACAGTGACTCCCCCCACGGCGACCAAACCTTCATCCCCCCCACGGCGGCCAAACCTTCATCCCCCCCACGGCGACCAAACCTTCACTCCCCCCACGGCGACAAACCACCTACATGGCTCCACCTCACCATCCACCTAACAGTGCACGAAACACCCTCCGGCCACCATCTCCACCAGTGGCGGAACTACGTTCACCTCCTCACTTGGTCTGTGAGACTGCAACTTGCCCTACGCCGGCCAACCGGACAGGTAGCCGGACTAGCAGACCGCACCATCGCAGACACCACTTGGCCATTTACCGGCGACGGGCAACGACGATGGAAGGCCAGCTCAAATCTGGAATGAATTGAGGCGCCGACTGCCGGGGTGGTCTCGTCAGATCTGGAACCGTCAACCGAAGAAGCAGCGACTGCCGGGGTGGTCTCTTCTCTGTGAATCGAATTTGTTTTTACGTTTTTTTGTGCTCCTTAAGACCAAGCAATTGGAATATGTTTTCGTGTAGACATTTGTGTATGCATCAACATATACTTAGTGCTATTCCTCGGATTTCTCACTCTAGGTTAGAGTGGGCTAGAAATCTGATTCTAAATGTTTTAATGCTTGGGGTGAGGCATGTGAAATATCTGTAAACATTTTTGCAATGCGTGAATTATCAAGTTGGATTTGCTTACAATTTAGAGTAGTCTGTTTTATGCCGTTTCTGTTTGCTAAGGCCGAAGTACTGGGTGGGTGACGTTTTAGCTAGAAACCCTTATTCTCAACCAGAAGTCTGCGAAAAATCATTGTATACCTCATCAATGTTGAAATTATGTTGCAATTGCTATGGCTATTGGTAGACCATGACAAGTAGAATCAGCTCATGGGGTGTGTTGTTACGAGTGGTGGGTGCGATTTGTTGATGGTACGCTTGATAGGTGGTTGCAGTGGTGGTGGTAAGCGTCTTGATGTGGTGGTGGTGAGCGTTTTGTTGGGGTGGTGTATTGCGTATTGCTTCCGGTGGTTGCAATGCTGGTTGCTGATGAGGACGAAAGAGAAATAAAACTGGATGAAAGAAGTAGGATTTGTTTTAATACAGTTTTGTTAGATTGCACAGACTTTGCATACTTTACCAACGAGAAACGTTGTTTTGAAAAATTAGGGTAGGTCAGCGGGTCGGGGCAGATCAACGCAAGTTGTTTCACAGTTACAATTTCGCGGGCCAAAGTAGCGTGACACATAAGGCCACGAATAAAAAATGAAAACACATACAGGCTATTTTAGCGAGTGAACATCCTAGTTTGACGCTACCAAGCATTGTCATAATACATATAAAAATTCATAATAAAGCATACCCAAATTAAAATCATAAAACATACTGGCCATAGTAGCAGCCATATGACAATCAATAAGTAGCTGTAACCCAATAATCACATTCAATGGCGGCGATTAGTAGCAGCCATATGATCCCTCCATATATGATCAGCCAACCCATCCCTGAAGTTGGCCATGCGGTTACACGCTGCTTGCGACAAGTCGGGAGTTGCAAAAACAGTTGCCTCATCCCCAAGTACGCGAGTCCCTTCTGCCATGTACTCGTTGAAAAGAGGGTCGTCTGGCGTATTCAGGCGGATGAAGTTATGCAAAACAAAACAAGCGTTGACGATATTGTTTTGCCTGATCAGGTTGTAGTTCTACATTAACTTTAAAATTGGAAACCTGGCCTTTAGAGCTCCAAAGCATCGTTCAATAACATTACGCAAAGATGCGTGTCTGTAGTTAAACATTTCCCTAGGTCCTCTCGGTGCATTCCTTGCTCCCTCAAAGTCGTGAAGGTGGTAGCGCTCGCCACGAAATGGGGCTAAATAACCATCCACATTACTGTATCCACTGTCGACGACGTAATATTTATCTGCAAACCAAAATTCGTGTATCGTCACATTGTATTTTGACTTTAAGTAATGAGAATATAATCATAATGTGGTAACTCATTTTCTTACTCGGAGGGGGTCGAGGGAATTCAACCTCCGCTGATGTGATGACCTCCGCATGAACTCTTGAATCATTTGCACTTCCCTCCCATCCCACATTGACAAATGTGAACATCATGTTAAAGTTACATGCCGCCATAAGGTCTTGGGATCTATTCCCTTTTCTTGATCGAGATGCATTCACCGTCGACTTGGGGACAACGGCTGCCACAATTGTACCGTCAATCGCACCAATGCAATCCTGTAGAAACATTGCCAGATTAAATCACGTTAGTAAGCGGCCCAACATTAATCTGAATTACGAAAACAATAGCCATAACTGAAGGTTATACCTTGAAGTACGGGTAGTACTTCGAGCTGTTTCGTATGTGTGGATCGACGCCAACAGTAGCCTGCGGCTTTATGATCAACATTCCAAGATAACCCAAAGCCCGAGCAACACGCTTAATGGTTCGTCGTATGGTATCAAGGGAGCGTTGAAACCGTTCACTCAGTTGACGCATTCGTTCTGTGTGACTAACACAATTCAAGAAAATGCCCAATGCCTCTTCAACACCGACGTGAGTGTGTGCGTCATCAATAAGCCATCCGTTATTCCTAAGAGTCGCTGCCAACGTTCTAAACTCATCTGGATACATCCTCATTACATTATACATTCTAGACGGATGACCATTTAATAATTCTTGCACATGATCACTCCCAGAGAGTACAGATGTATACATAGGCCTTGGGACCCTATCTAATGCTGCACATCTCCGTTCTATTTCCTCTAACATGTAAATGTCATGAAGGTCATCATCTGACGATGACGTGTCACCATTATCCCATGTAGCATTGGCTTGCGAAGATGACATTGCAGTATAATAACTATGAGAATGGTAACTTTACTAACCTTAAACTAAATGATCAATATATTTGTCAAGCATCTTGTTTACACATACATGCATACTATAATAAGATAGAACATTGCATAAATTCCAAAGAGTTAACGTTAATATATGGTAAAAACCATAATCTATCACACCGATGGTTCCAAAATTGCCACTGATACACAACAGTGGACTTGCCCAACACAAGTGTTCAGGTAGTAAAAGTAGCAGAAACTCACACATAGCATGACTTGCGAAAAACACAGTTCATCGTTACCAAACACAGATACTAGGGAACCAAAGATGCCAACCACTGCAAACGGCGATAATCAGGCATTTCAATGAATATGATGCGGTTATCCCTCTCTTTAAAACATTTCGATGCAGCCACGTATTGCTCACCAGGAATGTCCGCAATTTGATTGAGCTCCCGCATGCACGTCGTCGTGTTGTACACATCATCGACCGAGTCTTGTTGGAATCTGGAGTTGCCCTCTCGATGATATTAATGTGCTCTTGCCTTGTAGAACTCCGTTCCAGCATCAAGTGCAATGTCCATTTTCACCGTCTTGGACTCCTTCGTAGAACGCGCGGTATCGGGGGTACCCTCTGACCTACGTTTCGTCCCCACATCCGTAACATGAATATCATCATCAAGGTCAATAGTAGCACCCCTCCTACTAGAACCTCCGACATACTCATGGTATTGCACATTCTCCTCAGCACTATTCAAAGGTCGCTGCGTTGATGAACGTGCCAATTTACCGGTTGCCGTGGACTCTGCGAAAATCAAGACCAGATTGTCGTAATTTGCACACCCCTTCCCTCGGAACTGCTTGGCCCCTTTGTTCGCCTACATAAAATTTGGTTATACGGTATAGTTACTATGGTTATAAGGTATAGTTAAGATGAGTGTAGTACCATTAAATAGTTATCCCAAACGTCGTCCAGAGCAGTGCATGTCTGGGTTGCGTGATCCCATCCAAAGCCAGTGTGATCCCGTAACTTGGTAAACTCGCGATACTTCGCACGCAGCCTATTGTACTTTGACTTTAACTGTGACCGTTTGAACATAGTGCCGACCCCGGCAAACATGTCATTCGCAATCTCACCCCACTGTTTCGGGTTAAATATGGAAGACTGATGGGGATGTTTCTGTTTCAGCTCCGCCATTAAATTGACAAATAATGTTTCTACACGCAGAGGCCACAAAGCTTCTTCGGCTTTTTCTTCAGCGGTAAGTCCATCTCGAAGACCAGAAATGTCCACAAACGAATCGGCCATCTACAATTATGCACGTAAACATATTTACACGTCTCATTTGTCCGGTCTCATGTCATCTAGCTACTTTACATCGTGCAATAGTATATGATAACGTCACATTGTATTTAATTGCTCTAATTGAATGAGTGTGTATCGGCTTCAACAGAAACACGTTTTTATACAGTCGTGCATGTCTAATGTAAATATGTAAGATAACAGTATACAGTACGCAATGATTAATGAAGATACTCAACAGTAATGCAGCGTACAAGAGTCTAATAACAATCTTCACAATAAGTGTTCAAAGCACATTGAAGCATATAACAGTACAGTACACGTCTCATTAACAACAAATGACAGCTACAAGGATGCGGGTTCACTTCGAGGGCCACTATTGGCCCTCATCCATGCCATCGGAGGCATTGGGGGGAAGGGTGCTAGATGCTCGTCGTGCAATTGTGTTTCGATTGGTCCACCAAATCCTTGCGAATGAGTTGCTAGGTCGGCCATGGGAGACACTGCCGGAAGGGGTTGTTCAGGAGGTTCAACATGTCTTTCCCAACGAGATTTGTAAAGTACATAAGCAGTACTGGCGTCACTACGTTTACGGTATTTTTTAAAAACGCAGTTACGAAATCCCGACACTTGCAGTTGACATTCTTCCCATGTGTCGTAAATGCCGGGCACTCGACCGACAAATACGACGTACCAGCTTGGCATTTATTATCCCTATCATAAAAAAGGACATATACAACATGAGATTCATTAGCTTTTAATGTTATGATTAAACCGTAATAAACATCGGTACATTTTTTAGAGTTTCCTGCAGTTCCTACCAAAAGAGAAATGCAATAAGGTTTTTGAAACATAAAATATGCATTAGAGTTTCATGCTCAGGGGTCAATAAGCATGTGCTGTAACGGCTCATCTCTCGTACAAATATGAAATAGGTGCCTGCTCCTTATTTCTCAAAATAGATTATGAAATAACACCATTCTCTGTCATCTATGTTTGATTCTTCATTAAAGTTACAGAAGTTCTTTTACTAGATTCTCTCATGGTTATGATTATGGTGTTCAGGCTTGCCTGTTCATCTAGATATTGTTCTTTGTTGCAAATTTTGTGTACTAAACCATTTTCTGTATAGTTTTAATTGATGGCTCTACACTTCCCCCTAAGATGCTCCCAGGCTGATCCTAGAGCTCCAAAACTACTAGATTCCTCACTGCACACATACTGAGAGTTATGGATGCCCTATGAAGAAGCTACAAACAGCAATGGAGCAACCCTCCAGAACCCTAGGCACTAAATCAGTCGAGCCCTAACCAAAGTTTTCTGCTACTGTTTCTTAACTGGGGTTAAGCTGCAAATCAAATTCATCGAAAGTGATATGCGGTTGGTGTTCGACTCTGCTCATCCCTGAATTGACCCATAAGCCTAGAGCTGTGTAATTTGATTGGGGTTAAGCTACTGTTTCTTAGCTGGAAGGCATGAAACTTCTTCTTAATTGAGAATTGTAGACGATTAGAAACAAATTCACCTAAAGGGAGCTAGAGGCTGATTTCAGAAGTGCAATCACAAGCACATGACCACAGCATAACCGATCAAGAACTCAAGAACAACCCCACCACAAACAAGACAAGCCTCACAACCCATGACCACACCTTCTGCTCGGGTGAGCTATCAAAACCCACCAAAAAATTCAATCGTGATTGCTTCAGGAAACAAGAAAAAGCAAAAACCCAATTCAGATTTGATGCCAAAAATGAAGGGTACCCATGAATCGACAGCCGGCGCACCCAAGGCCGCCAACCGCACCAAGGGCCACTACAGGCGACAGCCTTCGGCTGCCTAAATCAGTCGCGCACCCACTACAGGCGACAGCCTTCGGCTGCCTAAATCAGTCGCGCACCCACTACAGGCGACAGCCTTCGGCTGCCTAAATCAGTCGCGCACACAACGACACCGGCAACCACAGCGGCAACTGATCCCCGTTCCCAAGGGCTACACAACATACACATACAATCTCGCACGCCGAGGGCCATCAATGGCCCACCCACGGCTGCCGTCGGTCCAGTCACGCCACCACTGCCTGTCGTCCATCCAACGGAATAAGCTACTTCTACTTCTTGTTAAATAGAAACGGAGGAAACGGAGGAAACGGAGGAAACCATCTTCAATCAATCAACCCACAAACAAAAATCAAAGAGAAAACAGAAACAGCAAGGAGAGTAGCAGATCGATCGACTGAAGAATAAAGTGAGAAATTGGTAAAAACCTTTGACAACTGTGCAGGGGATAGGACGTCGTTCTCTCCGGTCACGGATCGTTGGGTGCTTGCTAGGGAGATGATAGGTACTCGGCAGGAGGAAAGAGGCTCGGCTTTGACAGATCCGCTGGATGGAAGGGAAATGTGTAGCTGAACTGGAGACGGCGTCTCCGTCTTCTCTGTGACGTGTCTCCGGCAGCTAAGGGAACAAGCGTTGAGTCGACCGCAGCTTCTATAATTTCTTCGGCAGCTTGAGCTTGAGAAATGGAGTGAGAGAGTGTTGGGGATCTGCTCATTGAAAATATGAGATGTGCAATGAATAACAGGCAGAGAGGGAGGGGGAGAGAGGAGAGCTGTGACGTGACTAGGCATGTAGGCTTCGTAGAGCTTGTAAGAGAGAACGGTGAACAGTGGAAACCCATGCCTCACTTTTCTCCCATTTCTCTGACAAGAGTTCGGCCGACTGAGAAAAGGTGAAAACACCTCAAAGGTGTTTTCACGTTTTCTACACTGTTCACGATTTTTGGATCCGATACAAATACAAAAAATGGTAAAAGTACACAAAATATTCCGTTTTTTCGTAATCATTACAAAAAACAGAAAACAAAAACTCTAAACGTACGGGCCCTAAGGTTTTTTTTTACGATACAAAATGGAAGCTATAATTGAGTCTTTCAAGTTAACCCAAAGACGCCCTTTGGCACCTAAAAAGTCTACTATATAGTAAATAATGAGAAACTCAATCCGTAAAAGTACTACCCAAATGTCAAGTAATAGGTTGTTGTTGCTTGAAGCCTAAAGTTATAGTATAAAGTATGAAGACAAGATAATTTCAGATCGCCAAACTTTTGGTTTAGACTAGGAAGATCCAACCTTTAAAACAAAAAGTAGAGCCGAGTATGGAGAGAAGTCGGTCTGGTAAAAGCAACGGCGGATTACCAATAACCGCCAGCGGCCAGGACCTACCACAGTGGTCGAGCAAAGTTGGCGTTGAACAAGTTTGAGAAAATTAGTATCCACACTTTTTAAACTACTTAAAGAAAACGACCAATTAGACATTTTAAAATTTCTTTATTAGCCACTGAAATAGTTACACTTGTAATTCCTTACCTACCCTAGGTAAAAGGCAAATAAGAGCATTTATTTAGAACTTAATATGAAATAAGTGTTAGCCACTGGAATAGTTACACATGCAATCATTTAACTGCTCCCATTGTCTCAGTCTCTTGATTAAGAATGATGTTTAGTATGTGAGCTAATTGTACGTAATATATATGAACTGCTCTTGCTATCGTACCTTGTCCAGTGACTACCATAAGAATGATGTTGAACGGATTAGTTAATGACATTCATAATTACTGTGATTTGCTCTTGATATCCCAATTTGTCCCGTAATTACATGATGCAAGTGCAAAGAATTTATTTTTTGCAAATCACTTCAAATGGTATGACTAATCGTTTTTAACTAGAAAATCGAGGTAACTAGCTGTAATGCACGTATTTTACACGTGATAACTAGCTGTAATGCACGTATTTTACACGTGATAACTAACAAAGTATTGTTGTACAGTGGATGAGCTAGACACTAGTTCAACGATGAATGAAATTATCTAAACCCAATTAAATAATTGTTGACCATTAGGATATCGCACGTGAATCTCTAAATGCTTCGGACAAATGACCAGTGAGATTATCGAAAATTTTATATGGGATTATAGCTAGCCATTGTAAAAGTTACACGTGTAGTCTCTATGCTACTCACGTCATCTATAAAAAATGATGTTTAATTGATGAGTAAATAGTACGTGTAATATGGCCGCTCATGGTTTTTTCAATTTGTGCCATGACTACATTATGCGCAATATTTAATAGTTCATCTAATGATGGGCATAATCTAAAATGAGAAGTTTGAATTGCTCTTGTGATCCCATTTGTTCCATAACCACAATATGCATGTGAAAAAAAAAATGATTTTGCAAGGTCATTTGTTTAGTCAATCCGATTTAAATGGAAAGGACTAATTATGCTTAACTTGGATACTATAGGTAACCGGACGTAATACACGTTACTTCGCATGCAGTCAATAATATAATAGTATTCTCTAGAAAAAGTACCTTATATATCTGAAGTAAAAACGGGGTTGTCTAACCATCCGAAGAAAAGAAAATGGGAATAAAAGTTGAAATTTTGTTGTAAGTAAATTGAATAAGTTCCTTTGGAGGGAAAATGGGCAATAAATAATTATATTAAAATTGACTGAGAAAAATATTTAATCATTTGGATGGTTACATGCATTAGAGTTTTGTTTTTAACTAAATTGACCACTAAGATTCCTAGAACTTCATTGACGATGATACTTAACCATAGAGATAGTTACACGAGCAATCTCCGAACAATTATCAATTTTCACAAAGTTGTCTAAAACTTACTCGAGAATAATATTCCGATAGTTAGGCCACTAATAAGCATAATTCATTAAAAGTTGTCTAAGTCCCAAATGCTTTGATGACTACAACATGCAAGACAACAGATTATTCGTTCAACTATTTAATGTTAATGTTAATGTTAACGTCGATCTGATTTAGATGAAAGCCCTGATCGTGCATAATTATGTGCTCGGACTTCGGATTGATTTTTCCTTTTATTTCAGTAATTTCGTAGATTATTTTTATTTACCATTGTCATCTCACTCGTGTAAGAGGGTAGCAAGATTAGCAGGTACTAAATTAAAATGTTAAAAACACTACATGAACTGCTTTACATCACTGTTTTTTCATACATATAATTGAGGTGTCTGAATGAGTAGCCCCAGAGATATCAAATGCGAAATTTGAAGTGCTTCATGCACACTTTTTTGCTCCCTTAATACCAGCATATAGCAAATGATTTGAAACAACAAAGACACATTTTCTCATCTTGCTAGATTGACATTAGCTTTAATTGTTTACTCAACCAACAAAACTATACGCTTCAGTAATGTCCTCCATATATCGGATACGGAGGATATTACTGATAGCACTGCTCCTATCATATATGACTTTTACTACTTACTATCAGACTTCCATCATGTTAGTATTGACAAGATCACGTCATCTCAGTTAAAGGAATCCAGATCACTATTTACTTTTGCTTGCTATGCACGAATAGACGTCTATCAAGACTGAGTGTATAACTTTTGCCGGAACGAGATCTATAATTCCCTTATGCTTCTAGCTCATGTTTATAGTTTATATATTTGGCCTGTATCCAGTTGGTTTTGTTTATTTTGGTTGGAAGTACTTTGCTTTAATCATGGTATGTCATGATAAATTGTAATGTGTAAAACACCATAAGGTGTCTGACCTTTGAAGTATTAATGTCATTCTACCATTATATCAACAACAAAAAAAAGCTTCATTTATTTGAGATCTTATCCTAAAGGTTTGATGCCTAACTTATACTCCATCATCAATACTCTTATTATTTCGGAGAGAACTTTGAATATTGACTATTGTGAGCAAACACAACCCAAGGCTTTCAATTGTCAACATCCTTCTTTCAATTGTAACGTGCATAATGCAGTTCTCACTCTTAACCCAAAAAAAATTATAATGTGCACAAGTCCATATTACGATAGTTGACTTATACTGGTTAACGCAAGTGAAGTAGGATACTGTCATGGACTCATTGTGTGGGCGCTTGATGCAGTCGTGCACATGGATAATATAGGCGTTGGACCACATGACGATCATCACGGGTAATGCCACAACCCAATGCACTGGGTTTGCACTAACTCTGACATCGTCTAGACAATGGGGTGTTTTATTTGGAAGAAGGCCTGGACCATAGTCTAAACGATTTTAAAGTCAGTGCAAAAATCATGTGGCATTATATACCGGGCTCGTTGTATAGCCGACGACTATATTTCTCTTGTGCGGCCCTACTCCATACGCCCATACAGTGAGTCTGTGACAAGCTACCACGCCCAATCCCTTCCACCCTCACAAAGGAGATGAAAGAGCTCCACTGAGTTCCGTCTTACCCTAGCACCCTGCATGCTACATCGGCTCTTGGTGACTTTCTCATGCACCCCTGATCCTTGTCATCGAAGAGGTTTCAAATGCCCTATCTATTGCCTCTGATGGTCTAACATTCCAGTAAAAAACTTGATTTTATTCCAATACCACTTGTCACGGACCTGTGGAAATTCCCACTAAGATACAGCTAGTTATACATAAATGACATTGAGAAATGGGTCTGCAAACCTTATTTAGGTATAATCAGTCGTATCTAATTGAAAAATGTCACTGAGTCCGTAAATACAATGTATTTCAAGATTTTGTGATAGTAACGACCACTTTTAAGCGATTGAATTAGCTAACGGGTTGCCATTTGTGATACGTAGGGGAACAATGCAAATTAATCAAAACCTCCCCCCTCCACCACCAATGATTTTGATTTTTGACACAAGTCACATTAACCACCACGAGTCATCCTCGGGGAAGTACTGCGCCACCTTACACAGCTTTCATGGTTTCCATTAACATTGCAAAGTTTCTCATTATCACACAGTAACACCAAATTTCTCACTTCCGGTCATTCCCCGGTTACTTTCCGGTCACTTTTACTAACTCCAGGTCCTGATTCCCAGTGTCCAGTTTACGTCTCTTCTAGGGCTTCCGAGAAATTGGACAATTCGGGGTTGGGTTAGGGTTCGGGTTCGGGTTTGATCATGTTTACGCCGCAGAGGAAGGCGTGGCAGCCGCCGGTAACTCCGGCGGCGAAGAGTGGCAATACGCTGAGCCGTAGTAATGAGGGGAAGGGCAAGGCGGTGGCGTTTGTTGACGGTCCACCACAACCGCCCCCGCCGCCGCGTGGTTCGTTGACTATAAGCGGGGGGAAGGAGGTGGCGGTAGCGGGGGTGGGGGTGGATGGAGGCGATGTGGATGACTGGAGGCGGTTCAGGGAGGCGGGGTTGCTGGATGAGGCAGTGATGGAGCGGAAGGACCGGGACGCGCTGCTTGAGAAGCTATCGAGGGTCGAAAGAGAGGTATGTAAGAGTAGTGCTAGCTGATTTTTTATTTACTTCGATTATCGGTATGACCTCGTTGTTCCATAATGATTGTTCTGTCGACCTGTTGGGAGTCTCTAGGATATAATTCGAACATCTTAATGTTGGATTGAACTCGAATTGGTTTACAAATGAATAAGTATTTTTTTGACAAGTCAAACAAGGGCAGGCATGACGAGTAAATTTCGTTCTTAGTATGTGGAAAGATCATATTCTCGGTGTTCAAAGTGTAGTTGATCCCGGGGTCAAGAATTAGGTTGGGTCTTGGCTGATGTGAAATACTCATTGTCAATTGTTATATAGTGAAGTTTCAGATAAATGTAGTTTATATGCAAGGTATGGGTGGTTAGTGACTCAAAACAGCAGACTCTTGGGGTCCATGCTTACAGGGGTAAGAAGACAAAGAAAAAAATGACATATATGAAATAAAGTTGGATAGTCGACAAATATGTCTATTGAACATGAGACCTTCCCTCGGCTTGCTAACTAACCCATAGTGGATTGAACTGAAAATTTTTGAATTTGGACAAGAGTCTTGCCAATTGCGTTTTTCTTGGAAGGAGGGCTTCTGTTTTTTTCCCACGAAATTTTGTGAAGATTATTAATTGATGGTAGATTGGGGAGGTAAGGTAGAAGATAAAGGAAATTCTGCTGCGTTGAGTGCAGTACAGCCAGTACTGCAGTATGTGTCTCGTGATTAAGTTTCAGATAAATCTAGTTTTTATTCAATGCATGGGGAGTTAGTCATTCAAAACAACAGATCAGGGGTTCCATGCTTGCAGGGGTAGGAAGAAAAAGAGAAAATCACATGGAAGAAATGAAGTTGGGCAGTCGATAACCATGCCTGTTGAATATGAGACCTCCCCTTGGCTTGCTAACTAACCCGTAGTAGATTGAGCTAAAAATTTCTGAATTTGGACAGGTCTTGCTGATTGTGTTTGTCTTGGAAGGAGGGCATTCATTTTTTCACAAATTTTTATGAAGGTTGTTAATTCGTGGTAGATTGGAGAGGCAAGGTAGAAGATAGGGCAAACATTGCTACGTGGAGTGCAATATATGTCTCGCAATGAAGCTTCAAATAAATCTAATTTCATACAAGGCATGGGCGATTAGTCATTCACAACCACCACGTGATAATCGTATGAAGATAGTTTTGCGTTCAGTTATGTAGTGAATGTGAAGATTGGGCATGGTTATTGAGTGCATGTTGCTTACACACATTGACTTGGTTCAGAGCAAAACGTCACCAAGTTGTTTTCTGAGCCTAACTTCTGCACATTGTGGGTTTTCTCTTGTTCCTCTGGTACATGTAAACTTGATTTGAGTGGTACTTAGTTTATTTTGTTGGGCGAGCGTTCCAGTAAGGCTGCTCCAATGTGACCTGAGATGAGATTTTGATCGTGGATATAGCCTATCCCCACAAAGGGGCTAAGACTGTGTGCGTCCGTCTAGCCCTTCTCAAACCTTGCTGTGGTGGAGCTTTGTGGAGTGGGCCATCCTTTTTGGCACTCATTTATCTTAGCTTGGACTCCTTGAATCCCAGTTTGCATTTCACTTCCAAGTTGCCAAAGGAGACGCCTAATTTTAGAACTAGAGTTCTTTTTTTTTTTTTTTGTGGTTGCAAAGAGGAGAAAAAAGATCAAGTCATCGAATCAACTTCCGTGGGCAATGGATGCCTGGCACATCTTCGGCCAAGATTCCAAAGACTTCCGAAGGAGGGAGTCCAAAACCCGCAAAACTGGAGGCAAGATACCCCTAGCTACAGTATTAGAGCAGTGGTTTATTTCTTGCCATACGGATACTGCACAACACTCCCAACATCTCCTCAACAACTCACAAATTTGAAGGATGATATGTCCATCTGGATCGAAGGGGGAGTTTGCCGATATGGCTTCAATCATCTCAAATGGATCACAAGTAGAATTCTTTTAAGTTGATCATGTAACACTACATGAGCAGTACATATGGAAACTCTACTTTGTTTTAATTAGTGGAGATTGCTGGCTTTTCTTTTGGGGGCGGGGGTAGGGCCTTCCTTAAATGTTTTGAACTTCATCTGGATCAGCTTTCGTGATTGTCATAGCCTTATGCACCTTTGAATATGTTTTTTTCCCCCGCATGATACATTTTCTCTGTCCCATGATAAGTGCTTATCCTTCCTGGGGATGTAGCAAAATAGGTGATCACTTAACAATTTAAAGTAAAAACTTCCCATTTTTCCCATTTGGAGTTGGTCACAAAGATATGGTGAGAGTACGAAGTATTTGCGTGTACATTGGAAATTATAAGAGAGATGAATAAATTTCTTAATACAAGGGCAAGTGAAAGTGAGACTTACTCTGGCACGAGGGTAGTAGATGCAGGTTTTGCTCCAGGATGTAAGATGGAAAGGGTCCAACATTCATATGCCAAGGCTCCATTTGGCCTTTTATTGTAATCTTTTGGCCAAGATCTTTTTGGGGCCTGTAAGAAAACTCATTAGGTGTTTATTTAGTTGATCTACAGCCTGGAGATCACATCTGTAGCATGTTAAGGCATTTTAGAAAAGAGTTAAATACGCGATTGACCATTGTACTATAACGCAAATTCAACTTTAGTCACTAGACTTCAATTTGTGTCGAAGTGACCATTGGACTCGTTAATTTGTTCATTTAGGTCATTCTGTTATGTTCCGTCAAGCTTAAGTCTGTTAAGCTAAGAAGCACGGATTCCGGTGCGATTGCGGATGCGATACGGGTACGGATACGTGGATACATCATTTTCTCACGGGTGTGGGTCCGAGCCACACCCAGATCCAGAAAATTAATTAAAAAGAAAAAATAGTTTCGGACACGCACCTAGTGTGAACCCATGCCGCACCTGACGCGCACCTGGTGCCGGTGCTTCTCCTAGACTGCCGCACCGGTGCTTCATAGCCGTTAAGTGATTTAATTTAATGGCAAATCCGTCGCTCTCCATTTTTCTTTGTTTCCCTCTTCTTTCTTCTTTCTCCTTTTTCATTCCACGTCTCCGACTACAAACTAAGAACCACCGCCACCGAGCATAGCCACGGCTCCACCCCCAACCACCACGTGCAATGACGACTACACCGTTTCAGCCGCCCATGGGCCCCCATCTCTCTCGCCAATCAATCCATTTCAACCACCGCACCACCAAACAACCAACCCGAAATCAGACCCTTCGACTCGCCGATCACATACCCACAGCGTCGATCTCGTCTTCTTTCTTCTTCCATAACCCTAAAGTCGCCACCGCTAAGACCCCGTACCTCGTATCCACCTCCGTGGCGCCATCATCATTTTGGGAACTGATTGGGTACTTCTAAAAATTGCGGGATAGCTCAATCAAATCCAGTTGTGTGTGGGTGTGTGGAGCTGATGAAAGAGATCTGGGAGGATCTGGAGGGGCATTTTGGTAATGGATTTTGGATCTGAAATGAGGGGAATGGAGGTGGGTGAGGGGCCAGATGACTTTGATCTTTATGTGTGTAAATGAATGAGAAGGAAATCCTTTTCGTTCTCTAAAGATGGTGTTGTGGTTGTGCGGTGGTGCTAGAAGTGGGTAATGGTTGGTAGTGGCAGTGGGTGGGGGGCGGTGATGGGTAGGTGGCCAATGGAGGAAGAAGAAGAGGAAATGAAAAATAAAATTAAAAAGCAGACCAAAAAATAAAAAAACTTTAAGTTGTGTGTTTTGACGATTTTGCCCCCAACTTAAGCCCCATGGACGAGGCACATGGGCACTTAACGGGGCTTTGGTTAATTAAATTTGACAGAATGACGTAATTGGACAAATTGACAAGTCCAATGGTCACTTTGACACAAATCATAGTTCAGTGCCTAAAGTTGAATTTGCTGTATAGTACAATGGTCAACCGCGTATTTAACTCTTTAGAAAATTTTCCCTGTGGAAATCAATCTTTCATCGTCATCATCAAAGCTTAAACTAGCTAATGAATATTCACACTTCAAACAAAACATGAACAAAAAAGTTTCTTACAAATTATTGTTATAGTGGTAGATATATAATAGTGTTGAGTTGGTTGCACTTGTAATCAAATTTTGGTATAATCTTATGGAGTTGGATAGTAATTAAAATAGAATTTCAAAGCTCGGCTGAGGCTGTGGTCCCCGGAGGTCTTACTATAGGTCCGCCCCCGCTTGCATGTTGGAGGAATTTCTTGCTTTGAGTTATGAACCTTTTTCTGTCTTATTTTCAAGTGTTTTTGTTTCCCACAAGTTGTGGTGTTATATAGTTTGCTTTGTTTATTTTCCTACTCCCTAGTAGGGGGGGGGGGGGGGGGGATTGGGAGTTTATCAAATTCCTAGTACGAGACCATGACCGCCGTTATGTGTTTCATACTGACACATGTTTCTTTTTTGTTCCTTTTTTTTTCTTTGGGGTTGGTGGTGGTGCAGCTCTTTGATTATCAGTATAACATGGGACTTCTGCTGATTGAGAAGGAGGAGTGGACTGCAAGGTTTGAACAGCTGAGAGAATCTCAGGCAGAGGCACAGGAGGTTCTCAAACGTGAGCAGATGGCTCATTTACGTGCTATATCTGAAATTGAGAAACGAGAGGAAAATGTGAGGAAAGCTTTGCATGTTGAGAAGCAGTGTGTGGCTGATGTAAGACACTTCTTGCTATATTCATCTTTCTTATTCTTACTCATCAGATGAACGATCTTGAAAGTTGTTACGTGTTGGTTGTTATTTGAATTTTGAAAGATAAACGTTTCCTCACTGCAGCTCGAGAAGGCGTTACGTGGAATTCGTGCAGAGCATGAAGAAATTAGGCTTACATCTGAGACTAAGTTGGCGGATGCAAATGCTTTGGTAGCTGGAGTTGAAGGTAGATCTTCAGAGGTGGAAGAGAAGTTACGTGATGCAGATGCCAAGCTTGCTGAGGCCAATAGAAAGAGCTTAGAGTTGGAGAGGAAGTTGCAAGAGGTTGAGGCTCGTGAAAGCGTGCTTCGGAGAGAGCGGTTATCCTTTATTGCGGAGTATGATATATTTCCCAAGCTTCTAGTCTGCTTCACTTAGTATATTATCTGCCACCTTTAGGCAATTTGCAGATGTCATTTTACTGTTTTTACAGGCGAGAAGCACATGAGGCGTCTTTCTCTAAACATAAAGAAGATTTGAATGAGTGGGAGAGGAAACTGCAGGAAGGGGAAGAGAGGCTATGTGAGGGTCGGAGAATTACTAATCTAAGGGAGGAACATGTGAACGAATTTGAGAGAGCTCTCAAGCAGAAAGAGAAGGAACTTGACGAAGCACAGAGGAAGATTGAGTCGACCAACTCGACTTTGAGTAGGAAAGAGACTGATATAAACAGTCGACTTGTGGAGTTATCAGTAAAAGAGGAGGTGAGTTTCTGATTGACCACTTCTGTTTTGATGTATATTTAATACATCAATACTATTTAATTGAACTTGTAATTTCGTCTAATTTGGTTGCAGAAAGCTGAGTTGATCAGAAGCAACCTAGAGATGAAGGAGAAGGAGTTGCTTGCTTTGACAGATAAGCTGAGTGCCAGAGAAAAAGTGAGTGTTCATGTTTTGTAATATCTTGTCTTTGATTTATCATATTGTGGAATTTATGTCCCTTTTTAACAAATAGAGTTTGGAGTTACTTGATATATAATGGCAATGATTATTATCTGATTTATGTTGGCAATGAAGGAATTTTTGTGGAACGCCTATGATTGTTATTTGGTTCTTGGCCTGTGCTGGCTCACGGAGTCGACTGCCCCATTTTTTTCTGTAATCTTATTTGATGAGGTTTCTGCTTCAAGTTAAACATTTTGGCATAGCATGACAAATGAGAGACAGAAAATGAAAATTAATACTGTACTATCTACCATGCCGTTGTGTGTGCCCAAACGGCGCCTGTGTAATTATTTAATAAGGAGTTGGATATGTACTGCAGTTGCTTGATGAGCTGCTGGAGATCTGTATTGCATGTAGATGTCAGCATTGTTACAACTGAGAGGAGTGCAATGTTTAAACAAATCAAAGTTCCAACATCCTATTTACTAGAGTTTGACTCGGAATTGTCGGTCTTTTTTACAGGTGGAGATTCAGGAACTTCTTGACAACCACAGAGCTTCCCTTGAGGCAAGAAGGCAGGAGTTTGAGTTGGAAATGGAAGAAAAGAAGAAATCTCTGGATGAGGAGATAAGAAGGAAGGCAGATGACGTGGAGCAGAAGATAGTTGAGATCAACCATTTGGAGGAAAAACTGGGAAAGAGAGAGCAAGCATTGGAAAAGAAGTCGCAAAGGGTGAAGGAGAGAGAGAAGGACCTTGAAGCAAAGCTGAAAACTTTGAAGGAGAATGAGAAATATGTTAAAGCTGAGGAGACAAGGTTGGGTCTGGAAAAAGACCAAATGCTTGCTGATAAAGATAGTATGAAAATTCTTAAAGAAGACATCGAACAGATGAGGGCTGACATCAGACAAAGAGAGTTGCTGATTCATGAAGAAACTCAAAGGCTTAGTAGCATTAAGGAAGAGAAGGCAGAACATCTCCGTTTGCAACTGGAGTTGAAAGAGGAGATAGAGAAGTTCAGACTTCAGAAGGAGATGCTTCTTAAGGAAGGTGAGGATCTAAAGCAGGAGAGGAAGAAATTTGAGGAAGAATGGGAAGCATTGGATGAGAAAAGAGCTGCCATTGCAAAGGAGTTAAGGGAAGTCACCGAAGATAGAGAGAAGTTCGAAAAATTGCAACAGTTTGAAGAAGAGCGGTTAAAGGCGGATAAACTTGCGACACAAGATTACATTAGGAGGGAGTTGGAAGCTCTCAGAGCAGAGAAAGAGACATTTTCTGCCACAATGAGGCACGAGCAGTCCCTTTTGTCCGAAAAAGCTCGAAGTGAACATAGCCAAGTGCTTCGTGATTTTGAATTGCGGAGAGGGGAGCTTGAGACTGACTTACAGAAGAGGCAAGATGACATGGAGAAACATCTACAGGAAAAGGAGAGAGTGTTTGAGGAGGAGAGAAGTAAAGAACTTGGTAAAATTAGTTACCTAAAGGAAGCTGTAACGAAAGAAATAGAAGAAATGAGGACTGAAAAGCGTAGATTAGAAAAGGAGAGAATGGAGATTGCATTAAACAAGAAGCATATTGAAGAAAGCCAGTTTGAAATGCACAAGGACATTAATGCGCTTGACGCTCTTAGCAAGAAGCTCAAGGATCAACGAGAGCAATTCATCAAGGAGAGAGATCGATTTCTTGCCTTTGTTGAGAGGCTTAAGAGTTGCAAAAGTTGTGGAGAGATCACTCAGCAATATGAACTCCCTGATCTCCAGTTGCCTGAAAGGGAAATTGGGGGAGTCTCTCCTCTGCTACGGCTGAGAGACGAGTTTCCAGAGCAGGGTGCTGTCATTGCTTCTCATGGACCAAATATAACTCCCACCGGAACAGATTTGAGATCCTTAGCTTCTGGGGGTCGCACGTCTCTTGTTCGTAGATGCACCTCATGGATTTTGAACTTGTCCCCAACTTTGGCTGACAGGCCTGTCAGAGAAGAAGAAAATGCTGAAGGCACAAGTGCGCAGATTGATATAGAAGAAGCAAGGGGGCAAAGTATTGCTGAAGATGGACTGGAACCGTCTATTGGGATTGCAAATGACTCTGTTGATGTTAAACAGCTCACATCTGATGACATCATTAGAGATCATAGCAACATGGACAGTAAAATACAAGATGGTCCACAAGATTCTGAGCAATCGGAGCTGAGAAGTGGTCGTCGCAGACCTGCGAGAAAACCCAAGGCTGGGGTTCGTAGAACTCGCTCTGTAATGGCAGTAGTTGAAGATGCTGCTGCTATTCTTGGGAAGCCAATTAACGAGGGAAGTCGGGGAGATTCCAGCCAGGCTGAAAAAGCAGCTGATACCATTCCTCGGAAGCGGAATCGAGCACAAGTTTCAAGAAATTCAGGGACTGAGCTGGATGCTGAAGACAGCGAGGGACGCTCCAAAAGTGTCACGGTAGGTGGGGGCAGGAAGAGGCGGCAGGTGGTTACTCCGTCCGTGCAAACTCCAGGAGCTAGACGATACAACCTCAGGCGAAACAAGATGTAAGTTGCTAGTTCCTTTGCAAGTAATGTGGCATAGCCTACTTTTACCTGATCTCTATAGACTACTCACCATGGGAAGGTACGATTTAGTTATGATCATTAGCAGTCGCTTTGGTCCTTCCCAGTTGTTCTATCTAGCAAGGAAACCTTGGTAGTCTGGATTTGTGTGGTTTTGGTCGATTACTTGAACTAATTGCTTCAATTGCTTGATCTGAATTTACGGTCCTTTAGTAAATCCTGAAATATATTATAAATTGAATACTCTGTTGTTTTTAATTCCTATGTCTACTCCATCTTGTCAGTGCAGGTAGAAGTAAAGCATAAACTTCCATGTTTTGCTAACCTTGTTATGATCTTTGACTTTCAACTAGTTTGTGCACTATATTTCATTTATTACTATTATCTATGATGCGTACACCCTGAGAATTGTCTGGTTGCTCTAGTATGGTTTTTTTGGTGTGACATTCTAGGTGAGTGACGCTTGGCAACTTAAGGGTTACAACCCTAAATTTCAAACCTAATAATTATCTCTGCGATTGCATCTGAAAGACAGGAGTAAGTTGCAACTTGCAAGTAATAATCATGGACTACTGAAACCATGTTTCGTTATTACGGTGAGGCTCGGAGCACTTTTTATTTCCTTTCTTAACCTTCATTTGTGCGTGGATACACCCCAAAAGTAAAACCTAATAATGTGTATACTTCATGTTTACTTGAATACACCTCCTCGTCTACTTGTGCTTTCAACGAGTGCAATTACTAGATGCTGATTTTGCCATCATTAATGATTCCGTGGTCTTGTTTTTTGCGACCCTTGCTGAAAATTCTGGCCTTGCCCCTAGTTGCCCTTACCCCGAAACACTGAATTAATTTAAGTCAATATCCCAACTAATTGGGAGTTG
This sequence comes from Escallonia rubra, assembly GCA_033065855.1. Taxonomy (NCBI): domain Eukaryota; kingdom Viridiplantae; phylum Streptophyta; class Magnoliopsida; order Escalloniales; family Escalloniaceae; genus Escallonia; species Escallonia rubra. The sequence continues at coordinate 47,574 of JAVXUO010002581.1, read as the reverse complement.
GCTACACGAATATGTTTCTCCACTAAAGTTTGTACTTAAAAAAATGGCTCAAAGAGATCAACTTCCGTCCGGGTATTGAGGGTTAAAGCAACTGACATTCTTCTCTAATATGTGCACATTGTAGTCTTGACTCTTATTGTTATACACTTTTGGTGGTGTCTTTGTCACTGAAAATCCATTTATATATTGGTCGAGGAAGAGGGGATATTGTAATTCCCTCTAACTAAATTCTTCCCAGCTTTTATATAATTGATGTACATGAAGTTTCACCAGGAACCATAGGCATATTGAACATTGAAACTTATTATGCCCCAAGTAACTGAATACAGATACAAAAGTTTTGGTGGAAAATATAGCAATACTGTAACTCAATTTTTTAAGAAAAGCTAGAAAGTATCTTCTATGCATGTAGGTTTGGTTTTTTGGCATATGAAAGGCTTGGTTATTGTAATACATACAATGATATTCCACCTGTTGTCTTAGCACTTGCTCATCTTAAATTTGCATCTGAACATTGATCAGCGGAGGCACAACTGAGGTGGCTGAACCTTCAGCGAATAACAAGAATATAGAGGAGAAGGAAGTCGATAGTGCTTGTGGCACGGGGCAAGTAACACAAAATCCTGAGGTTGCCATTGCTTCTTCTACGGCGGATGTCCGTGAGAATAGCAATAAAATATCGGTAGTACAGGTTACTACCCATAAGAGTGTTGAAACTGTAGAGTTGTCGGACAAGGCTGTCAGGGTAATCCTTCTCCTCCTGGATGCTTTGTAGAAAATTCCTGGATTACTCATTGCTGAATTGCCTGATCCCATTATTAACTCTCATTTGCTTAATGCAGTTCAAAACACCGGTGGACATTGTTGATGATAGCAGTGATGCAGCAAAGTTAGTAGAAAGGATTGAAATGAGTGAGGAGGTAAATGGTACTCCTGAAAGGGGTGGTGAAGATGAGATCAGGAGCATAGTGGATGGTGATGACACAAGTGATGGTATTGACGACGACGTTGACCAAGGAGATGACGAGTCAGACCATCCTGGTCAAGCGTCAATAGGAAAGAAGCTATGGACTTTCTTCACAACGTGATGGCAACAACCTCCAAATTTTTCGACGCGAGGCCGCCTTCTCTCGTTCTCTGATGCGCGGCCGGTGACAGTGGCCTGCCAAGAAACTTCAGCTGCTTTGACCTCTTTTTAGTTTTCACTTGATGCTGCAATTACTGCTACTGGCTGCTACAAGGGGATGGTACATATTCGCCACCCATTCATATTAGTTCCTGAGTTGCAACTGATGTTGGATCATCTCCATTCACCTCCGCGTCTTAGTTGTTCTGTAGACGGTGTTTCACCACACCTTTTTCGTCATGGCGTCTAGCAGTGACTGAGTTCTTGTGTATTGGTTTCCTGGCCTCATGTTTGGTGGTGTTTTTTATACCTTTGTGTAATGTTGGGTAGATTTAGTCGTAGAAAGTGAATTCGTCCTGTACATGGAAGGCGAACTTCAGTTCATGATATTGCATGTATTGTAACTTCTACTAACATATATCTGGCATTAGCGTGCCGTCATGCGAAATGAGTTTTGATTCAAATTGCTACTCTTTTGCAAACTGTGTTTTATGACTTTTTACGAAGTGCAATGGCAATAATAAAGAGTCCATCCGAGTGTCAATGCATGAGCCAATACCCAAACTGAGAAATCATTCTTTCTGGAGTCAAATGAGAGATTCAGGAGTTTTGGTGCTAACTTTGCATCACCAAATCAAATGTCTCATTGTAAACTTGGGCTGAATTATCTCCGAACTCTTGCTCTTTTAGTACCGACTTAAGATTTCATTCTCAGTTCTAAAAGTTGCAAATAAAAATGCACCGGCATATTTCTCAAGTGAGTGTCATGTATGAAATCTTTTGTTCTAATCTTTGCTGAAAATGAAAAGGAGAAAAGCGGAAAAGGAAAAAACGCATCACTCTAGAAAGGAGAAACTCAAATGGTTGGTACGATGGAAGGCACAAACCAGTTTGTATACGATTTGTGTCACCTTGGGCTTGGAAGTTAGTTTTTGCCCGAATAAAAATAAAATAAAGCAAATTGTATTTATTTGCTTTATGGTGACGTAGTGATGGTGGTGGTGGTAACAGTAATCAATAATAATGGTAGTTGTGGACGCAAAGAAGGATAGAAAAGAAAAAGAAAAGAGAAAAAGAAATGAAATACGGAGTAGATTAATATGATAACCGAAAGAAGAAGGAATTCTTGTGAAAGTGAGAAGTAAATGGAAAATTCAAGACCAACAGAGTGCTAAATGGGTTATTCGTCGAAACTACTCCGTCCATTTATTTATATTTGGTTTCGTCAAAGGATGTATAAAACATTTTTGACAAGCAATGGACACAAGTGTTATATCTCCTAACCTCGGCCTTTAGAGATATTACGCCTTGTTTCTTCCTTTATTTTCTCTAAGGTGAGGCTAAAATTCACTCTCTTTTTGACAAAACTCATACTCTTTTGTTGCTAAAAATATTAGCAACAATCTCGAACCTTTTAATGACACAAAAAGACATCGAATTTAGTCAAAAAAAGGCCGTGAATTTACCCTCACTCTTGTTTTTAATATTTCTTCATGGCTAAACTATTGCCGCTATGAAGTGCCCGAGGAAAAACATTTGCTGCTGCTAATCCAAACATCTCCTGTGAAGTGCAGGAACTGGAAGGACCTTCTCTGGAAAAAAAGGAAGATGGAAAGGGACTAGTCAGGCTCTTAGGCCTGGCAAGTTAATTGGGTACTGCGGCTAAGCCCTCACTCCATAGCCCTCTCTACAAACTGAGCTGGTCCATAACCCTCCAACTTCCATTCATTACTCTTTTAACTTTTTATCTTCTGGGTGGTCCATCTTGCCCCGTCCCCATCTTTTTCTGTAATTCAAGTACAGATTCATATCGAAATGTTAAGAGGTGCCATACTAGCATCTTTATTTGGCTAACGGATTCACAAATGTCACTAAAACAAGTTTTAAGGAACGAAAAATCTACGATCGGATTTTTTGAAATATATTGTGAATAATGTATCGTTTTCTTTTTTCTATCTTTTTGGGTTTGTTCTACACACCACGATTGTGTTCTTGAAGATATATAGGAAATCAAGGTGATTTTTATTCTTCTAATTCGTTTTTTAGAGAGTAATGTGTTAAGCGACGTAGTTGGTGATGATATTGTGAATGAAACGAGAAAAATGGAATCAATTCTTAGCTCTGCTACCAAAGGCTATAGGGAAGTTGGATAAATAGTGTTGAAAATCACGGTCTGTGGTCGGCTACTAATTCCTTGGAAAGGGCTCACACATATCGGACACGTTAATCTCCCCCTCCGATGGTTTCTTTCTTTGCAACTGAATTAAACTCTGTTCGAACAGATTGCTAGATTGGATGACCAACCAGAACTGCTGAATGAAATCGCTCAAATCTCTTAACATGACTTAAAATGAAAATGGCGAACACACAATATCAGTAATATTAAGCTACCCGTTTAGTTTTTTGTTTTTGGAGTTCCCCCCGTTTTGATTTTGGACACTTTAATCTTTTGAAACATCTATAAGCAAGTTAGGCTACACGTTAATCCTAGTAGACATTGCACACTTCAATCTTTTGGAATATCTATAACCAAGTTAGGATACAATGAGATCAATTTTGTCCGGGAACATAATGAAATCTAGAAGGTAAAATGTCCAAGGGATCATCTACTTTCACATTCTCCGTGTCGTTTCACTTTTTTATTTTATCGCTAAAGAGTACATTAACGACAAAACATAAATATTTTAACGAAGACGTGAAAAAACGTAACAGGTACGTACGAAAATAGATACTCTAGTGTCTTTTCACTTAACCTTTTCTGAACTTGTAACACTGGTGAGATGGGCAAAAAGGTTTGGAAGGTTCCCCATTGCTCAAAAGATAATATGAAGCTTTCTAGTCGGAGAAAAGGCCTTGCTGAATGCACGAACAATATGTACTACTAGGAATAGTAGGGCTTCTGTTTAGCACTGACAGAAAGTGCATTCCTCTTTTTGAACCATTTGATTGCAAGCTCAGCCTAAGTGGACTAAACCATGTAAAGTCACACAATTGAAACGCAGTGCCCATGTTCAAATAGATAAAGGCAATGGGTAGCTGATCCCATAATTCTTGAATCATACGTTTAAGTATAAATTAGGGTTCTTGTTGTAAAAAAGTACACTCTAGATAAGACTATTTTTCCTAATGCGTGTACGAAATTGATGAAGAAAAGTATCTAGTTGTCGTACCAAAAAGCATAAGATTAGTTTGTGGTTACACGGTGTGTGTGTGTGGGTAGCCATGTTTAAGTGGTCTTAATGGAAACTAGAACAAAGTTATGACCAATTTTTTTTTATTAAATTATCACTATTAAGATTTTTTGATTAGTCGAAGGCATCTCAATTTATATATACTTGGAGAGTCTTTGATGACAAGCGCAATGGACTTGCCATTAGGTTATTCTTTCAACGCTATCTCTTTGACCCTTTAAAAGACCCTGTTTGTGAGGATTCTGCAAAATAAAAATTCATTTCCTCTCTAAATGTGCCGAGCAAAATACATGTATTTGGTTGGAGGGCATGCTCCGATATTCTTCCGACAAGTAACAGACTTGAAAGTAAAAGGATGAAAGTGAATAACGTGCGTGCAGTGTGCGGATTAGAGGGATAATCCCTGTATCACGTTCTTTGACAGTGTACCTTTGCGGCAAGTGTGGGTATTATGTTCGTATAATCTGTGTAGAAAGACGTTCCCTGTCAATCTGTCACAACAAAATTTACTGGTGGTGGAAGGACGTTAAGAAAAGAGTGGACACATGGGAATTTGAAATATTAGTGACACTTTGTTGGGATCTTTGGAATAACAGGAATGAGAACTTATTTGCAGGTGCCCAGCTAGATGTGTTAGAGTTGTATTCATCTATCATCAACCTGTTGAAACATTATAAAGATGCATAAATTCAGCTTGTATAACTTACACCAACGGCTCCAATGACTTGGCAGGTTCCTCCTGAAATATGCTACAAGAGTAATTTTGACGAGGAAAGATGGAGGTCCTCCAATCAAAGTTTCATTTTAGACAGTCACAACATTGATCAATAAGATTGGAGAAATAGAATGTAAGGGGATAACCCCCATTTCTATCGACGTCAAATGACATTCATTCTATCAGTTCTCTCCTCCGCTCTCTGTGTCCCTGGCTTATACTTTCACATACCTTCTGGCCTCAGTCGTTGCAGCGGTGTTTGAAAGTGAAAATGCAATTGGTATTGGGATAGTGAATCGAGGAGACAAAAGTGATTTTTATATAGGTTTGTCAATGAAGATATCCGGAATACTTGAACCCGAATGTGCAGAAGCAGCAACAGCGTCCAAAGTTGTATTTTTTGGCCTCGAATTTGGATTTTGGAATGTAATTATCGAAGTTGATGCCTCAAATGTTATCTCAGCGCTATGAGAGATAGGAAAGAACTTATAAACGATGGGCAATTTAATTTGATGAAGCCAAAATGATGTGCCAGATTTTTCAAAGATGTGAATTTAAACTAGTACGGCAAATAGGAGATAAAGTAGCTCACAGACTAGTACAATATGCTAGGGACCTAAATAATTTTTACACATGGATGCAAGAGGCGTCAGATTTGGTAACGCCTAGCATCAAATAAGATGTATCTTGCAACTAGTGAAATAAAATTAGATCCTGTTTCTTTTTTCATAAAGAGGTCGGGTGTGTTTGCACTTTGCACTAAAGAAAAGCTTGACCGATTCGGCCTGGCATGGCTGCTTTAGCTTGACTCCTTGACCTGTTGCGTCACTAATAAAAGATGGAGATCGGTCTAAAGTCAGGCATTCATAACGAATCAACGGCTCTAGACCAGTGGCGATTACCACAAAATTGTCAAATCAACAAGATAATGGTCGTTTGGTACTTGTCTTCTAAGCAAGCTAAGAAAAGGTCACTTGCATCGTTAATACAGTTAATGGAAGTTTTAAACGCCTAACGTGGTAATGAAAGAGTGACGATAAAAAATGTGGCAAGATCAAAGCAAAGAGGGGTTAACTTAGGCAGGAAGAATTAAAGGAGACCCTAACACGAGAAGACCTGTGACAAGTTCAAATCAAACGAAGGGTGAACATAAATAAGAAGGAAGAAAACATGCTATTGCACGTGGCAACATTAGACCGGCCAAATCGAAGACCTATGATTTTGCTCGTGTGTAAAAGCTATAAACGTTGTATAAAAGGTCCTCTTCAACACCGTTCACACAATTGGGTTCGTTTGACAAATTTTTTTTTTACAAAAACAAGTAGGTGTTTGATAACCCTTTTTTTTTGTGTTTGGTAAGCCTTTTTATTTTGACTTTTTTTTGTTGGTAGTTTGCGGTGGCAGTGGTGGGGCGTAGCGGTGGTCGACGGTGGTGGTGGCCGGAGGTGGTGGCCAGTGGTGGCTGCTGGCGGGGGGAGGGGGGTGGTGGTGGTCTCAAAAAAAAAAATCAAAAGTGAAAAAAAAAACCAGTTTTTGGAGTTTTTTTTTTTACTTTTCAGTTTAAAAACTAGTTTTTTAAATTGGAGAAGGAAAAAAAAATGGTTACTAAACGCACTTTTTTTTTCCAATTTTCAAAAGAGGAAAAAAAAATCGCGTCAAACGTGGCCTTTTAAGTAACTATTTTCCCAAAAATTGTCAATCTCAACCGATCAAACTCCTTTTTATCTCACTTAACAGTCTTTGTGTATTTGTCTTGAATGTTTAAACACTATGAAGGTAATCATCTCTTTTTCAATGCTTTATATATGGTTAGACTAACAGTAAGAGTAGTTTACGCTAGGAGTAAATTAGTTTAATTAGCACTAACAGTCCTAAGGCGTAGGCAAAAAAACTTTAAGGGTAACTTCAAATCCTTGTAAAAGGCTTTTAAAGAAGCCAATGGACGTTTTTGCTCAATATTAGACTGCTTTATTGAGGGTTGTGTTCTAATACTTGAAACAACGAGATCTTGACATGTCCCGATAAAATATTAAAGCTAGAGAGTTTTCACACAAGGTGTTACCCCTAAAATTTACTTACTTAAATAGAGAAAAATTCAAATAACTCCAAGAAAAGCGAGGAATACATTTATGAAAACAAAATTTGGAAGCAAGGATGTTACACAAGATAAAGGGATTATGAAACATGGCCTATTTCTAAGGTGATGAGCCATGACAGAATTGAAACACCAAATAGATGAAGCAACGGGCTTGCATGAGACAACTCACTGGTTGAGGCCACTCATGCAACATGTTAAATCGAAGGATATTTTCTTGGCTAAACACCCCCTCAGATTTTTAGTCGACATACATAACTTGAAAGAAACTAGATGGAACACCAACCAACAAGCACCCATTTCCCCAGAAAAAGCCTCAAAATCCACTCCTTTGTCCTTTCTTTTCAGTTCCAGAAAGCTGTTGAATACCCAACAGCCCAAAAGACAGAATAAGCCACCCACGGAAAACTACCCGCCTTTGCCTTGCATGCATCTCTGTGCTTCACGTCTTGGTCCCCTCCCCCACAAGGATAAAAAAGACCCTAAACAAAACCCTAGCCCATAGAAGGAATCCCCACAAGTTTAGGTCCCCTGTCCAACCAACCATAAATCTCCCAACTGCCAAAACCTTAATGAAAAGATGGGTGTGATTAACTTACACAAGTTAGATCTAATGACAATCAAGTCTCTGATGGGTCCTTAAAGCAGAACTCTGTAAAGGAAAAACCCTTTGAAGCACTCCAGCTTCTTTTGTCTCTGTCACTTTGTTAGTATTACTTTTTGCTAGTACTTCTCTGATCTTATTATTGTTGTACCTTGCTATAATTACTTTTGTCCATGGAGAACTGTGCAATGTAGCTTCTAGCTGTGAGGCCTCCTAGCTAGCTAGATCTTGTGTGCTCTGCTCCCTCTGCCACTCTATAACTCCCCTTTTACCTTTGCTTTGCCATTACCCATTTGGAGGAAACAGCTCAGAGCGCGGAAGTTTATTTCTGTCTCTCCCCTTTTCCTGTTTCATTCTATCCCTTTGGATCTTCCTTCTTGATACTATCTTGATTCGTGACTTTTGAGATAATGAGTGGTATCAAAAGAGACCCTTTTGGATTTTCCTCGGTATCATCATTCCTATATTAGTATTGAGAATGCCGTATGGAGGACCATTGAGAAGAAATACAAGCCGATTGCGTTCATTCTGGAATTCCCCTGTTTTTACTCTGTTTTGACACTGTTTTTGATTTTCTGAATTCTTGACTTCATTGGGTTTAGGCAAAAACAATCATGAAGAGTTTCAGAACCTCAAGTGTTTCCATTAGTATTCTCTTATTAGCTTGCTTGGGTGCATGGTGCAATGGAGAAGGTGAGAGTTTAGTAGCTCCGATGGAGAAAACAGAGCAACAGGCTCTGTACTCTGCTATACAAGGTTTTGTGGGTAACTGGTGGAATGGCTCTGATCTCTATCCTGATCCTTGTGGTTGGACTCCTATACAGGTACTTTTACTCAGCACTCGTTAAAACTTCACACTAGGCTTAACAAGCTATTTTTTCTTATACCCTTTTCTTGTAGTGAAACTTCTTTGATGGAAATGTGTAATAGAATTCATTAATTAGGAACTAGTAGGGACTTCTATCATAGTTGTTAGTTAGATCAACGAGATATGTTGAACTTTTAAGACATCTCTGTTGCTCCATACAAGAAAAGAAACGAACTGAACTAAGCTGAGCATTGCATGTGAAAAGAGGTATCTGTCTTTTGTGCTTTAGATTTATGTTGCTTGTCTTCCAGTGAGATTCTGTACATCCTTGCTTCTACTAGCTAGACTGCCCTCAACTCCATGAATCTGTTATCCACTCTTCATCCCAGTGAGGGATGTTCAAAAGTTTTATATATGATGTAACCTTATGATTCATAAAAATAGTTTAACTGAATCATGATATTGCTGTCGGCAACTGTCTCTTCTTTGCTTTCATGTTATGTATTATGTCCAAGTGTTACTGAGCACCGCTCAATGTTCTTTTAGGATGGAACATGACAGATAAAACATCACTAGTACATTTGTTTCATGACCTTTAAGTGTTCATATTCCTTGTTTAACTGGTGTTGAATTTAGATAACTTGATACAGTCAGTTGACAGAGATTATTCCATCATCCTGTGCTCAGGCACTATATTCCACTAATGTAGTCCTAATTTTGAAAATTTACCCTCTGTTTCTGCTGCAGGGTGTCTCTTGTGATCTCTATGATGGCTTTTGGTATGCCACGTCCTTAAGCATAGGCCCCTCTCATGACAATTCTCTTGATTGTGCTACAGATGTGGAATTCAGACCTCATTTGTTTGCACTTAAGCACCTTAAATTTCTCTCATTCTTCAGTTGCTTCGTCTCTCCACGCCATCATCCTATCGCCATCCCTACCGAGAATTGGGAACTACTTGCTGGCAGCTTAGAATCACTAGAGTTCCGATCAAATCCCGGTCTAATCGGGCCAACGCCTGCCATTTTTGGTGACCTCAGAAAACTCCAATCTATAGTGTTACTAGAAAATGGATTAACGGGTGAATTACCATCAAGCTGGGGCAATTTATTCAACTTGAAGCGGCTAGTTCTGGCTGGAAACCGGTTTAAAGGTCAAATACCAGACAGTTTTGGCGGGTTAAGTAAGCTCTTAATCCTTGACTTAAGTAGAAATGCACTGTCTGGCCCTTTCACTTCCACTTTTGGGGGGTTGACTTCACTCTTGAAGCTTGATTTAAGCAACAATGAATTGGAAGGGGAAATCCCCAGAGAGATTGGGAATTTAAGGAATTTGACCTTGTTGGATCTTAGTAAGAACAAGATTTCAGGTGGGTTGACAGAGTCAATTCAAGAAATGTGTTCCTTGGAGGAGTTGGTTTTATCAAACAACCCAATAGGTGGAGACCTCATGGGCATTGAGTGGCATACCTTGCAAGGCTTAAGCATTTTAGATCTTTCCAACACGGGTTTGAAAGGTAACGTTCCAGATTCCATTTGTGAGTTAAAAAGATTGAGATTTTTGGGCCTTAGTGGCAACAATCTTACAGGGGAACTCTCATTAAAGCTTGCAGCTTTGCCTAGTTTAAGTGCAATATACCTAAATGGAAATAATCTGACAGGGGAGCTTAAATTCTCTGAATGGTTTTATGGGAAAATGGGGAGGAGATTTGGGGCTTGGGACAACCCAAACCTTTGCTATCCAACTGGATTGATATCACCAAGCCATGTTCCATTTGGAGTACAACCATGCAAGCAAGAGGTACAATATGGGACTGGTCTTGATGGAAGTTCAAAGTTGGGCACTGGGGACTTGAATCAGAACTCCCACTTCATATCCTCTTGGGGATTCTCAAACAATGCAGTTGATGGCCTCTGGTATGTTTTTGTGGTAGAGATATTGGTGACTGTGCTAGTCTTGAACATTTCTCTTTGAGAGGTATGCTTGGAGGAGGAGATTGGATGTTTAACTATCTTGATGTAACACTTACCCCACACCAATCCCTCTTCTTCTCTCTTTGATGATCTAACATCAAGTTATCACATATTACCTGATAATGGTAATGCTCACCTAACATTTAGCTAATATCTTGTTTCTTTGGTACAGACGTAATAAATGGCATGAACTGAGTTTTAGGGAGTTAATTTGTATGCATCATGCCAAATGTGTAAATAATTTCTTCGCAGTCTACTTTTCATGCGCGATAATCTGAAACTTTGAGAAGTTATAATATGAGGAAGCAATGTCAATAAACAAGATTGCATTCCAAGATATGCACAGATAGAAAACTGGTGTAAGTGAGATTAATGTGTCAAGTAATACAAATTCTGGGAATGCCACACTGGGTAAATTCTGAATTTACGGGTATATGATTCAATTTTGATCACCGCTTGGCTCAGCGATTTGGTAATCGTTGCATTTTACGTAACCATCCATAGGCACGTTTGAATGACGATCGTAATGAAACAAACAAGGGTCCTTATAGTGTTTGAATTGGTAGTTTGACCTGGCTACCACTACTAGCCTTCGGGTCACATTCATACATTTTCTTGCAATATCAAGAACCCTTTCAGGAGTTATTTCCAAATGAAAATTGTCATTAGTTCATTTCTTTGGGGGTATATGATTCAATTTTGATCACCGCTTGGCTCAGCGATTTGGTAATCGTTGCATTTTACGTAACCATCCATAGGCACGTTTGAATGACGATCGTAATGAAACAAACAAGGGTCCTTATAGTGTTTGAATTGGTAGTTTGACCTGGCTACCACTACTAGCCTTCGGGTCACATTCATACATTTTCTTGCAATATCAAGAACCCTTTCAGGAGTTATTTCCAAATGAAAATTGTCATTAGTTCATTTCTTTGGCTGATTTTCTATGAAGAGTTAAAGTTAAGCTCCTATTACTGGTTCTCTCTCATCTCTGGATGCATCAGGTGGTGAGAAATACAGCATAGCAAAACAATCATACCAGTAAACATAATGAATGGTTCTAACATTTTGTCTTTTGTTATGACATTTTATGTCTGCACGTTTTCTGTTTTCTTCTTCAAGATCTAACAAAGTTGTCTTTCTTTTTGGTTTTTACTGGACGAAGCAACACCAACTAATGGAATTTTTGAAAGGGGACATAATGAATGAACTCAAAATTGGGATCTGGTCTAATTTTGACATTTTTAGGTTGGTACCTCAAGGCAATGGCAGCGAGTGACTTTAATACAGTGAAAGTGAAGTGTAAGGGAGTAGACTAGTAGCCATTTGAGACTGCATGCCTGGGGTCTGGGTTGAAGGTAGACCAATAGTCTGTATTCTGTACCAAAATTATGAGGCCTCTTGTATTTAAAGATGATAATGATGAGTGAAGGGGTCCCATTGTATGAAGATGAGTTAAGAGCTCTGGCATCTCAATCAGGCTATATCCTCTCTAGGTTGGTTTGTTGTTGTTCTTGGGAAATCAAAGTGTTTTTGGAGTAAAGGAATATCTTCACTGCTAGGCACTTTTCAAGTTGAGGTCCTATTTTCCCATGCCAATCCGGTATGTTAATTCTTAAATTGGTGAAGAATCTCCACGAGCTCTCATTCCAAAAATTATTAGGTTTGTTTCTCAAGCAAATAACTAAAAAACGGAGATGGTCGTGTGTAGCATCGGCATTTGTCTTGTATAAACATCGATGTAAATGGATTAAAAATTCAAGAGTAAGAGAATTCCGGCACAGTGTTTGTACAGTGCTATTTGAGTCTAACATCTAAGTGAACACAACTCTCTTGGTAGGAGACATTACAGAGACTCGCATCCTCTAGGACTTCTGGTTTCAAAATGCAAACATGTAAACATTGCGGTTGTCAGGACCTAAAAGCGTTGCCTTCATAAATTTCAGAATACTCTCCCTTTTCCTCTGATATGGGTAAAAAATACTACAAACGAAAAAGTGACACGAGAGCACCAAAACTGTTCCTTATGTTCGTGAAAAAGTGGGAAGTGGCATTACCCTCTCTCTCACAATCCTACTTTTTCATTATGGCCGGTAACTGCCGCCCACTAAATAATACTCCCTAATAACCTACTTTTCCATTATGCGGAGTTACGAAGGGGTCTCCTAAAGGTAAGCTTCATATAAACCTCAACTTCCTTTTACGAAGGGGTCTCCTAATGATAGGCTCCGTAAAAACCCTACATTAAAAAAGTTCCTAAAGCTGTAAGGGATTTGCAAAAGAAAATTTACTCTTGACTCGAACTGAGATTGGAGTTGTCTCTAACAATTCTATCCCTTAGAAAGTACTACTGCTTCCAGACAGAATTATGTAATAGCGGCACAGATTAAATGCATTCTTGAGAGAATTGATGGAAAACTAACAAGGTGCTATGAAAGTTCCTAGATTTCCACCTAATTACGTGATGAAATCAGCCAAAAGATGGCGATATTCTTGTAAAAGAAGCCTACTCGGGCCAATAAGCTTCCCCTTCCCATTCAAATCCAAGTTAATCTAGCCACATGAAACTTGTTCAGAGCCATAAAGAATTTCATTTTTCAGATTTCGCCATTCCCTCCTAGCTAATCTCTGTACAAGACTTAATTGTTATAATGCAATATTTCTGGTTGACATTATTAAGCATTTCTCTGGTCATTCCTGCTGAACTGAATTATTTACAGCATCACTACGATGAATCAGTGCACATGACACGTAAACCCCATCGAACCTCAGCCCAACTGATGTCAGCAACAGGAATTGACTTAACCAGAAGGCCTCGGTTCAAGTTATGCTCTTTGGGACCTTTCCTTGTGAGAGTACCACAAATCAGGAACTATTCATCCAAAAAGATCTAGTTTTCTTGTTTGGCATGGAAAAAATTTTATCTGAAGCAAAATCAAGATTGTGAGAGAGAGGGTAACTCCGCATTAAAGGAGAAATAACTACCCACTAATGGGAGCCACATATAAAGAAAATCTGGGAATAGAAAAAGGTAAGTTTTTATAATCCAAGAATACTTTCAGATTCTCTTCAAACACATTCTAACTTTATCATCAGAGTTTTTCCACGGGAAACACTTCCGGCAAGTTACTGGTGTTGTTTGTACTGTGCAGGTCTATTCACGAGCCAATTAAAAATTGTCCCGGATATGAACCACATCCTCCTCCTTCCTTCCGCAACCTATGGACCATTGCGTGGATCAGCCGCCCTAACGTATCTATGCACTTTTTTTATATCAGTTGTTAGATTCGATCATATGCCTAGTTCGTTGTGGAGGAAGTCTTGGACTCTAGAGTGTGCTGTAGACACCATTATCCTCGACTGATCCGGTCGAAGGATCGTCCCCACTTTGCGCTTGTAGTTTAATCTTTCTTGTAGCTTTCAAAATCAAGACAAGAAAAAGAAAAGGTCATGTTACACCTTCATGGCCTTGAGATGGTCATTCTAGAGGTCATAAACTAGACATGCCTGTCTGATCTCATGAGGATCCCATGTCCCAGTTGAAATCATGTAAATCTATATATTCATTCAGCTTGATCCAAGTACTAGGAAATTCATCTCAGAATAATGGATGCATCATTGTCTTCAACCAGTAACCAACTGCATCACTCGTATAGTTTCAAGTCAATGATTTGGACTCTGCGATTACTCAACTCAATGCCTTGTATATCCAACTGCTATTCATGTCTTTTGGTCGGTAAATATCCATCCCTAGGTGACATTGCTTCTTGGTAGTAATAGTTTCCACCCTCGGAATAAATCACATTTCTGTACTGCATTTAACTTGAAACTCTCATGCCCAACACCGTGGCGAGAACACAACTCCATGAAAAACAAGTACAAAAATGTGATTTCTTCCGATTTTCAAAGCAAGGCTGAACACATGCAACATGTATATCGCACATTCATAAGCACGAGTTCGAATGTAAAACTGCATTTTAAAGTCCCCATACCCACGTTAAGTACCTTTTCTCAGTCGTGCATTATCCAAATTTTCTAGTTGTAACCAGAAATAGGGCAACGCAAAAATAAAAAACGGTACATTATGTCTACAATTTGCACGAAGTAATTTCGGTACTCATTTCTAAGTCCGCTCTAGAATACTCGATTTTCCACCAGATAAATCAACATCAATAATCAACCATTTTCTTGGCTAAAATCTGACCAAGTAGTCAATTGGCTTTGTAACAGGGTGCCAAAACCCTGGCATTGGCACCAAATTAACCCCTGTTTCGGAGTACCAAACTTCCTCGTTTTCTATTTTTTGTAATGATGATAAAAACTTTTACCATTTTTTTGTTTTCGTTTTGGGTAAAATTACTCAAATTAGGTGAAAAATGTGTTTTCAGCTTTTTTCACCCAAACTTAACCCAATGTAAGAAAAAGTAGCTAATTTTTTTTTTTTGGTGAAAATGATAAAAGTACAAGAGCATTTTTTTCTAACCGAATATGAAAATCATAAAAATAAAAATAAAAAATAAATATGATAAACGTACGGATAGGTTTTCAGCTTTGGTCCCGATTCAGTATTCCATATTTCCGGCTTGTAACTAGTCAAGAAAGTACCATGTGAAACACGACGGGCTCGTGACAGATTGAGGCTCCATATATATTAGCCACTTGCGCCTAGTTCAACCAATAATATGTCCTGGTAGTGTCACATTGTGGCGGCTAGTTGAAGTTTCTATTAATTCTCGTGTAAAAGTCTAAACCTAATCCATTGGATTTCTTCCGGTGATTGATACGTCCCGACCATAATGAATAGAGGTTGGTTCTTGCTTCTTCACACACACACAGTCTTCTGGAGTCTGTAAGAGGAGATGAGCTAGGTTTTGAGATCTTTTATCTGAGAAGCACAAGCAGAAAAAATGGTGGAGACAGTTTCAATGAACGGCGGAAATGGCCCCAACAGCTACACCCAGAACTCCAAGTCCCAGGTCTGTCACCCTTTCTGCTACTAAAAGCTTCTCATCGTGACAAGGATTGTCTTCAACTTCATAATCGATACACTGTCTCCCATTTTGGTAGTTCCTTTCAAAAGAAGTCTGAAAACCATCTAGGAATATATTACCAACTTCCTTTACTCTCAGCATAATTTCAGAACCAGACCGGTAAGAACTGAATTTTTAACACAAATAGCAATTTGTTCGGGATTGGGGATGCATGGATCCTCCCGCGTAATAGTTTCTTGAATTTCTTCGTCAATGTGGATTTCCTTCTGCCTCTCACTTTCTTTGCTTTGAGGAATTGATGGAACCGCGCTAATCTACATTCGTAGAAAAAAAAAAAAAAAAAATATGTACACTAGTTAATCAGGTGACATTACGGGATGCGTTCTTAATTACGGCAAATAAATAGATGAAATTTTTTGGCTCTTATCCTGATTATAAGAAGATGCTTACAACTTTCCTAATAGCACCATTAAATTGCTATATAATGTTTTTATTGACTTTTAATCTGTGACGTTAATGCTGATAAGAATTGTTACTGGATGTGTTAGCATAAATGTTACTAACTGCATCTACGACTATTAATTGTTAGTATATAAAGGGTTTTTGCTCTCAACCTACAACTTGGATATCTTCCAAAAAATTTCCTTTGGCTATTGGCACTCCTCGCGCCATGTGCATGAATTAACTGCACATGGAGAGCAACCGGTCCTGTTTCAGACTAAACCGGACTATGAACACTCTTGACTATTACCCTTGAATTTTGTTGTGTAAAAGAACTAACTAGACGATTTGACAGGAAGAAGGATCAACCAGGGCAAAGGCCTTGTTAGCAAAAAGCATCCAAGAAAATCTTGAAATACAAAACATTTCAAGAATCTTCTCCATAGCAGACCTCGGATGTTCAGTTGGTCCCAACACTTTCTCATGTGTCCAAACCATAATGCAAGCAGTACAGCTCAAGCTCAAAAACTGTGGTCCTGATTTGGAAGAACCAGAATTCCATGTCTTCTTTAATGATAATGTCACCAACGACTTCAACACGTTGTTTAAGGCGCTTCCTCCCGACAGGCAGTACATGGCAGCTGGAGTCCCGGGCTCGTTCCATGGCCGATTATTCCCAAAGGCGTCGATGAACTTCATGCACTCGTCTTTTGCTCTAAATTGGCTTGCGAAAGTTCCCGAGGAAGTAACACAAGAGTATTCATCAGCATGGAACAAGGGGAGAGTAAGTTACGTGCTTAGCTCTCGTGAAGTCATGAACGCGTACGCGGCTCAATTTTCGAGTGACATTGAGGCTTTTTTTAGCGCTAGGTCAAGGCAATTGGCCGGCGATGGGTTGATGGTGGTCATTATGTCATGCCGGGCCGAAGGAACCCTGCCTTCGGAATCAACTAATCTTGATGTGCTAGAATGTTTGGGTGACTCACTAGCAGATATGGTTAAGGAGGTAAGGAAATTTTTTTGGTCACTATCTCTACATAGGGATGGAGTTAAATGATAAATCTTTTTTTTTTACCCTTGAAATATCCTTTTTAAATTTGTAGTATTTATTAAATATTAGGAGTAGTTAGGAGTGCTTTTGACCTATAACTTATTTCCATCAATTACCTTTTTTAGATTATTGTGCTATTAAAAAATAAAGGTGCTTTTGACTTTTTGTAGGATATCAAACCTCTTTCTTTAAATTACCCTTACGGGCATATGTTTTTTGTTAGATAAAAAAAATTCCTATAAAATCATCCTTGAAGTCCTGTTATTGAAAAAATCCTATCAAAACCTACTCCTGTTCACTTAAGGCTAAACTGCCCTAGCTTGAGTAACTACAATTTTCTATCAATTTCAATTAAAGAAAACAACTTGCACCATAACAGAATTTTCTGTAGCCTTGGTTGCAAGAGAAGAAGAAAGGTAATGTTTATCCTAAACTAAATTAAATTTTTTGCAAATTATTTTTTGTTTTTAATTTTGTACTTCATATTGGTGTGTCCTTGCGTACGCTAGATATTCGAATTATTGTGCATGTATATAGATTAATATAAATAATTAGGGTATCGAAGCTATCGTAAACTAAGTTAATTCTATGTCTTAAGTACCTACATATTTGTGTAACGAAACTATTGTAAAACTAAATGCGCGCGCGCGCACACACACACACACACACACACACACACACATATATATATATATATATATATATATATATATAACTTTTAATAATCATCTATTCTAAATTATAAATTTGGGTTCATGGAAAATCAATAATCCTAAGTGCGTACTAATTGTATTAGAATATCCTTATTTGCATGACAACATCTTCTTCATATAATTAATGTTTTTGTAATTCTATTGTAATCCAGAATATCATATATATTCATAATAGAAAATTCTTCATATGATTATCGTCCTTTTATAGTCCACTCTTGTGGGGATATGATTAGGCAAAATCCAGTTGAAAAAGACTCCAACTTATTTGAGCTCGAAAGGATTAATGATTTTTTTCCTGTTTGAAACTCTTAAGTTTTGATTCCCTAGGAGTTAAATGACTAAACTTTTTTTTTTCCCTACAAATACGCTTTTTAAATTTACAATGTTCCAAAACTGAAAGGTGTCTAAGTTTAAATATTTATCTCTAAAGAGGTTACAATTCACTTATGTATCCTTTTGTGATAAAGGATATGAATTAAACCAAAATTGGTGAGGATTTAGCCCCACTGTTTTACAATAATCCCAATGGATTAAATGATGAACTATTTTTCGTTAAGATGCCCTATTTCAATATAAAAGGTTCACAAAATTTAAAGATGTTTTTCACATTTAAATTGGTGAGGCTAAATCACTTTTGGCTAAATTTAAATAATTTGTCATTAAGAAGTTAAAAGTTCAGTAATTTATTTTTAGTTGTAAAAGAGTATAAGTTTATCCAAAGGGGTGTGAAAGGGTATTTTTGACTTTCAAAAGGGTGAGGCAAAATTACATAATTTTGGGCTAAATTAAATGTTTTGTTACTAAAGAGGTTAAAAGTTCACTAATGTATTTCCCAACGAGAGAGTATGAATTAACCAATTGGTGCAGTTGTAGTCCAACAATTTAATATGATACTAAGTCTCTGCTTACCTTTTTAAAAAACTCTATGAAAACCTAACTTCAAAACTTGCTTACATCAAAATCGATGATAAGAGCACCTTAATTTTAACTACTCGTTACAGTACCGTTTCCAAGTCCATATATTATCATATTCTTTTTTTTCTATAGAATATATTTTATTCAAAGGTGAACCAACTCTTACATTTATTAACTTTTGCATATGACTGCAAAATTAAGTTTACTGACAGAGGATCGGGCGAGAACACCTAAAAGTTTAGTTAGGAATTTTTTTGTTTTTGTAACTATTATGATGAATCTACATGATCCTTTGTTGTTTGGTAAAACAGTGGGCTGTTATAATTTTCTTGACTCTCAAAGCCTCATGCTATATATATATATATAGGGAGCTGATCCGTTGAGAGCGCGGGCAAAATGGGAGATCTTGCAAACGCGATCTGGCCGTCCATCTTTCGAGATGGACGGCCCAGATATATATTTTTTTTTTGCGTTTTTTAAGTACGTCCGCTACATTATGTAGCGGACAAGTTTTCAGACCTTTTTTGTTTTTCTGTCATTAATGTTCTGACATAAATGACAGAGTCTGTTACGTCCGCTACATAATGTAGCGGACAGGTAGACAATACATTTTTCTCTCCTTCAAACATTGTTGATTCATTGCGATTTCGCCGGGATTTCAAAACACGCCGGTTCTGTCACCATGGGATTTCGCCCAGTAATCGGCGATTTCATGTGTCTTCAATTGAGGGTTTTCCCTCCGATCAACCACGAAGGCCACCGTTCGATCATTTTCCCTCTGATCGACCACAAAGGCCTTCGCCTCTGCAATTCTTCCACAAATCCTGAACGACACAATCCACGTATCAGCCACTCAGCACCACCACTTCGCGATCACAGTCGAGTGGCGCCACCGTTGCCGCTTTGGAACCCCCAGCTGAGGTAGGCCGTTGGCGCCGGTGTCTGGTAGACCAGTACAGTGCCCGATAGAGAGAGAGAGAGAGAGAGTACGCGAGAGAGAGAGAGAGAGAGAGAGAGAGAGAGATATATGAAGTCCAAATCCCAAAAGTTTCAGCAATACACCAGCACTCTCAACCCAAAAGTTTCGGTGCACCACCAGGGCCAATCGGCGCAACCATCAGCGCTCTCAACCCAATTTTACCACAGGCCCAGGCATCACAAAACCACCGCCATCACTGTGAAGCTGCCGGAGCAGCAATGGCGGCATCCTCGTCGCGAGGGCGGAGCTATACATGAAGCGGGCGCGTGGCGGAGGCGCGTCTTCGTGGGTTTGCTGGTTGTGGTGGTCGGAGCTCGGGGAGGAGGCGAACGCCTCTGCTGTGGCGACGCCGGAGTCGAGCTCGGTCGTGTTGTGGGCTGTTGTCATTGCTGCAAGAAGGATGGATAGGAGCGAGAAAGAGAGAGACAGAGACAGAGAGAGAGAAGAAGAAGAAGAAAATAGGGGACATGAGAGGCAGACATGTCAGGAGAGAAAAAGAGTCTGCCTCTGTCCGCTACATAATGTAACATATAGATTTATGTCAAAAAATTATCCGCTACATAATGTAGCGGACATGAAACATGTCAGAAAATTAATCAGATAAAGGAGAGAGAAAAAAAAGTATTGTCTATGTCCGCTACATATGTAGCGGACGGAGCTGGAGGGTATCTTTGTCAAAAAATCGTCCGCTATATTATGTAGCAGACGGACTTAAAAAAAACGCAAAAAAAAGATCTGGGCCGTCCATCTTTCGGGATGGACGGCCAGATCGCGTTTGCAAGATCTCTCATTTTGCCCGCGCTCTCAACAGATCAGCTCCCATATATATATATATATATATATATATATATATATATATATATAGATAGATATATATGTGAGTCTTTATATTTGGTTTCATTTTATTAATGCGAGTCTTTTTATCCGACAAAAGATCTAGGTTAGAAAATCATCTAGATGAACTTTTATGGTGTTTGAATTCATATAGATGTAATGGGTACGTATATATGGGTAAAAAAGTTGTGTTTTGTACATTTTTTAAATTATTTCCTTCGTTACCATTATGAGCTCATATCTACTTCACAACACTCATTTCGTAGCACAAATTCCATAAGGACACACTTGCACGCGGGTAACTGCGTGTGCGTTCGCGCATGTTGACTTTTTAGATAAGTCAATGTAGTAGTATCATAGAAATTTGTGCTAAAAAATTTAGTCTTGTGGCAAATATATGCTAAATTACATGTACAATGAAATGAATAGCCTAAGATGTAATACTAAGATTAACAAGGTCATGCTAGTAAAAGCAAATGAGAGCTTTAAAGTATAGTATAAATTATTTCACAGAAAAAACACATGAAGAAGAAGAAGGTAATACTAAGATTAACCATAAATTTAGACAAAATGCACTTGACATTTAAAACTTAAGCTAGAAAAAAATTAAAAAAGGAAAACAAACAAAATAAAGTGGAGGGGCTATTTTTGACCGGCGATTATTATTTTTATAGCTATTGCCCATCAGTCTACAGAAAAAAAAATCACGATAGACAATAAATGATACTGAAAGTCTTAGATTATGATATTTTGAACTTTAGTCTAGATGCTTGTAGAAAAAGGGGGCAAACTTTAAATATAAAGAACATAATTTTTAGGAAAATCCTTAACAATTACGACTGCTGAATTTATTGACTAAAGAATTGAGTTTGTACATGTACCTTATTAAGCTTTTTGAGTTCATTTGATTTTTGGTTTTAAATATGTAACATTTAAGCTTCTAACTACTACCATTTTACAATATACATGTACATTTATTGATCCTAACTCTCACGCTTAGCTTTTTTACAACCCTTTTTGGACTATAGATTTAAACTTTTATTAATATTATTAAATTAGTATACTTTTTTATGTTCGTAATTCTTATCTCATGTTTCGTAGAGTTATATATGTATCATAGAAATATATCACAAGAGATTAGATAGCTCCAACATATACTCTTCACAATTTGTGCGTCAAATTATCCATAAAAGACCTTCTTCACTTTGTTACTGCAATGCCAAAGTTAGTAGTGTTTGGTGAGAAAATTTGTGGAACATGATTGAAACTGATTACGTTACAATGTCTGCACAACTTGGATAACTAGATGTAATATGGAACATTCAGAATTCTCTGTAGCGACAACTTGACGTAACCAAAATAATAATAATAATAATAATGACAAATATTGGTAGTATTTAGCATTTAACGGTAAGGCCAAGTTTTGTGCAACAAACTTTCCATTTTTCAAGTTTTTGATTAGCAGTTCACAACTGATTTACTTACTATTATTTAAGTAAAATAGTCATACTAATTACATTTTGGTTGTGTATTCCGCTAAGGTCACATAATCCTTACTGGTATATATAGAAGTGTTGAGTGATTCAAGTATAAGGTTAACAGTTTGCTCTGCCCTATCATTTGTTGTAGAAAAAGTGAATGTTTTGTACCTAACACACATTATAGCAACAAGTGGAGTGTTGAAAAAGCATCATCCGGTGTGGAAATAGACGTTTGCTATAATTTATGGAGCATAATGTGCACTGTATTTTAGATGGCATTAAGTTTATTAAAATGCAGGGTCTGGTAAGCGAAGCGCTTGTGGACTCGTTCAACATACCCGTTTACATTCCAACTGCCTCTGAAGTGAAAGAAGTTGTGTCAAGTATTAAGCATCTACAAATTGAAAAGATTGAGGAAATTTATTACCCACCTATAAAACTTAGTACCCGTGAAGACGTTCAACTTTCCAACCTGCACGTAAGGGCCACAACAGAAGGCATTCTTTGCAAACACTTTGGAGCTGAACTCATGAATTAAATCTTTGAGAGGAACTTGCAAAAGCTTGAAGACGTCTCACAGACGACGCACTTTACTCCCGTTAAGAAGATGCATGATTTGTTTTTACTTGTAAAGCGAAAAGCTTAATTTTAAGTTTTCTGTCTGTTTAAAATAAGTTTTGTTAAAGGACGGGATTAGTCTCGTTATCTTGGGACCTTTTAGTAAAAGTTAATTTTTAATCAAGATGTGGTGGTTGATATTAATGTTTGTCAAATAATAATAATAATAATAATAAAGACATGTTCAAAACTATGAGCTTATTCTTTTTGTGGGTGCACACATATTTTGATATATATACGACTATCTTTTATATTGACTATGAAGAAGGTTCTTAAAAAACCAAAGACAACGATCAAACTTCTTGAAGGAGAATTATATTTTTAGCCCAAGTCCATAAAGAGTTATCTGAACCAGACATGACCGATCGGTCAAAGTAGCTCAACTATGACCCAACTCTCAACATGGATCAAGAATGCATTTGAACTGAGTGACTTCACCGGTTCAGTGGTTACTTCGGTTCTCAAGGGCAGATCTAGAAAGTGCAATCAAGGGGAACCAAAAAATATTCATTAAAAAAATGATGGTTAGCATAAAAGAATTCGCATCACTAAAACCTTAAGTGTAAAACAGATTGCTCAATTTGACTACTAACCATATGATTTTACTATTCATAATGATTTATTTAAGTTACTAAGATTAGTCAACAACAATTACTAATTGTATTGAGGACAAAAGTCACATATAAGTTAACATACTGTAAGAATTTAAAATAAGACAAAAACTAACATTGATCTATTCGTGTTTCTTTGTGATTTGATGATATGAAATTTGAAAATTGGAAGAATGAAGATGGACAGATGGAGTAACGGAACGAGAAAGATAAAAGTTATGATGGTCGGTGGCACAAAAACTAAAAAACACAATAAATTAAAATCCTCAGACATTAATATTACAATATAATGGTATTTTTATAAGTATTTTAATTACAATTACTCATTATTCAAAAATTAAAAATGAAAGTTTCAAATTTTTGGGGCGTGCCGTGGCTCAACACCCCCCCCCCCCCTCCACCCCCGTCGGTTCCGATAACTACACCGCAATACTGAACTGAGATATTACTCCTTTCATTACCATTTTGAGCTCATATCTACTTCATATCACTCATTTCGTAGCATAAATTTCATAAGGACACACTCGTATGAGGGCAACTGTGCATGCGTGCACACATGCGTTGAATTTTTAGATAAGTCGGTGTAGTAGTATCATAAAAAAATTAGTCATTTTGCAAATATATGCTAAATTACATGCACAAGGAAATTAATAGCTTAAGATGCAATACTAAGATTAACGAGGCCATGATAGTAAAAGCAAATGAGAGCTTTAGAATATAGTATAAACTGTTTCACAAGAAGAAGAATGTAATACTAAGATTAACCATGGATTTAGACAAAATGTACTTGACATCTGAAACTTAAGCTATAAAAAAATTAAAAAAGGAAAAAAAATATTAAAGTGTAGGGGCTATTTTTGAACGATCTTGAAAGTTGTTACGTGTTAGGAGCCATTATAACTACCCACTAATGGGAGCCACATATAAAGAAAATCTGGGAATAGAAAAAGGTAAGTTTTTATAATCCAAGAATACTTTCAGATTCTCTTCAAACACATTCTAACTTTATCATCAGAGTTTTTCCACGGGAAACACTTCCGGCAAGTTACTGGTGTTGTTTGTACTGTGCAGGTCTATTCACGAGCCAATTAAAAATTGTCCCGGATATGAACCACATCCTCCTCCTTCCTTCCGCAACCTATGGACCATTGCGTGGATCAGCCGCCCTAACGTATCTATGCACTTTTTTTATATCAGTTGTTAGATTCGATCATATGCCTAGTTCGTTGTGGAGGAAGTCTTGGACTCTAGAGTGTGCTGTAGACACCATTATCCTCGACTGATCCGGTCGAAGGATCGTCCCCACTTTGCGCTTGTAGTTTAATCTTTCTTGTAGCTTTCAAAATCAAGACAAGAAAAAGAAAAGGTCATGTTACACCTTCATGGCCTTGAGATGGTCATTCTAGAGGTCATAAACTAGACATGCCTGTCTGATCTCATGAGGATCCCATGTCCCAGTTGAAATCATGTAAATCTATATATTCATTCAGCTTGATCCAAGTACTAGGAAATTCATCTCAGAATAATGGATGCATCATTGTCTTCAACCAGTAACCAACTGCATCACTCGTATAGTTTCAAGTCAATGATTTGGACTCTGCGATTACTCAACTCAATGCCTTGTATATCCAACTGCTATTCATGTCTTTTGGTCGGTAAATATCCATCCCTAGGTGACATTGCTTCTTGGTAGTAATAGTTTCCACCCTCGGAATAAATCACATTTCTGTACTGCATTTAACTTGAAACTCTCATGCCCAACACCGTGGCGAGAACACAACTCCATGAAAAACAAGTACAAAAATGTGATTTCTTGAACACATGCAACATGTATATCGCACATTCATAAGCACGAGTTCGAATGTAAAACTGCATTTTAAAGTCCCCATACCCACGTTAAGTACCTTTTCTCAGTCGTGCATTATCCAAATTTTCTAGTTGTAACCAGAAATAGGGCAACGCAAAAATAAAAAACGGTACATTATGTCTACAATTTGCACGAAGTAATTTCGATACTATTTTCATTTCTAAGTCCGCTCTAGAATACTCGATTTTCCACCAGATAAATCAACATCAATAATCAACCATTTTCTTGGCTAAAATCTGACCAAGTAGTCAATTGGCTTTGTAACAGGGTGCCAAAACCCTGGCATTGGCACCAAATTAACCCCTGTTTCGGAGTACCAAACTTCCTCCACACAATTAAAATATTGGGTCCATAAGTTTACTATATTCGTTTTCTATTTTTTGTAATGATGATAAAAATTTTTATCATTTTATGTTTTCGTTTTGGGTAAAATTACTCAAATTAGGTAAAAAAAAAAACTGAAAACATCCAAACTTAACCCAATATAAGAAAAAGTAGCTAAATTTTTTTTGGTGAAAATGATAAAAGTACAGGAGCGTTTTTTCTAACTGAATATGAAAATCATAAAAATAAAAATAAAAAATAAATATGATAAACGTACGGATAGGTTTTCAGCTTTGGTCCCGATTCAGTATTCCATATTTCCGGCTTGTAGCTGGTCAAGAAAGTACCATGTGAAACACTACAGGCTCGTGACACATTGAGGCTCCATATTAGCCACTTGCGCCTAGTTCAACCAATAATATGTCCTGGTAGTGTCACATTGTGGCGGCTAGTTGAAGTTTCTATTAATTCTCGTGTAAAAGTCTAAACCTAATCCATTGGATTTCTTCCGGTGATTGATACGTCCCGACCATAATGAATAGAGGTTGGTTCTTGCTTCTTCACACACACACAGTCTTCTGGAGTCTGTAAGAGGAGATGAGCTAGGTTTTGAGATCTTTTATCTGAGAAGCACAAGCAGAAAAAATGGTGGAGACAGTTTCAATGAACGGCGGAAATGGCCCAAACAGCTACACCGAGAACTCCAAGTTCCAGGTCTGTCACCCTTTCTGCTACTAAAAGCTTCTCATCGTGACAATAATTGTCTTCAACAATTCATAATCGATACACTGTCTCCCATTTTGGTATTTCCTTTCAAAAGAAGTCTGAAAACCATCTAGGTTACGTTAATATATTACTAACTTCCTTTACTCTCAGCATAATATCAGATCCAGACCGCGGTAAGAACTGAATTTTTAACACAATAGCAATTTGTTCGGGATTGGAGATGCATGGATCTGCCCGCGTAATAGTTTCTTGAATTTCTTCGTCAATATGGATTTCCTTCTGCCTCTCACTTGATTTTCTTTTAGGAATTGATTGAACCGCGCTAATTTACATACGTAGAATTCAACAATTAAAAAATATGTACACTAGTTAATCAGGTGACATTATGGGATGCGTCCTTACGACAAATAAATAGATGAAAATTTTTGATTGTTACCCCGGTTGTAAGAAGATACCTACAACTCCCGGTATAGCACCATTAAATTGCTCACTAAATGTTTTTACTGACTTTTAATTTGTGACGTTAATGCTGCTAAAAATTGTTACCGAGAGTGTTATCAGAAATGTTACTAACTGCATCTACGACTATTAATTGTCGGTACATGAATGATTTTTGCTCTCAACCTACGACCTGGATATCATCCCAACATTTTCCTTTGACTATTGGCACTTCTCGTGCCATGTGCATGAATTAACTGCACATGGAGAGCAACCGGTCCAGTTTCAGACTAAACCGGACTATGAACACTCTTGACTATTACTCTTGAATTTTGTTATATAAAAGAACTAACTAGACGATTTGACAGGAAGAAGGATCAACCAGGGCAAAGGCCTTGTTAGCAAAAAGCATCCAAGAAAATCTTGAAATACAAAACAATTCAAGAGTCTTCTCCATAGCAGACCTCGGATGTTCAGTTGGTCCCAACACTTTCTCATGTGTCCAAACCATAATGCAAGCAGTACAGCTCAAGCTCAAAAACTGTGGTCCTGATTTGGAAGAACCAGAATTCCATGTCTTCTTTAACGATAATGTCACCAACGACTTCAACACGTTGTTTAAGGCGCTTCCTCCCGACAGGCAGTACATGGCAGCTGGAGTCCCGGGCTCGTTCCATGGCCGATTATTCCCAAAGGCGTCGATGAACTTCATGCACTCGTCTTTTGCTCTAAATTGGCTTGCGAAAGTTCCCGAGGAAGTAACACAAGAGTATTCATCAGCATGGAACAAAGGGAGAGTAAGCTACGTGCTTAGCTCTCGTGAAGTCATGAACGCTTATGCGGCTCAATTTTCGGGTGACATTGAGGCTTTTTTTAGCGCTAGGTCAATGGAATTGGCCGGCGATGGGTTGATGGTGGTCATTATGTCATGCCGGGCCGAAGGAACCCTGCCTTCGGAATCAACTAATCTTGATGTGCTAGAATGTTTGGGTGACTCACTAGCAGATATGGTTAAGGAGGTAAGGAACTTTTTTTGGTCTTCCCCCTCCCCCCCCCCTCTCTCTAAATATCCTTTTTAAATTTGTAGTCTTTATTAAATATTAGGAGTAGTTAGGAGTGCTTTTGACTTATAACTTCTTTCCGATCAAATACCTTTTATAGATTTCTATTCTATTAAAAAATAGGGTTAATTTTACGCTACACCCCATACTTAGGGGTCAGTTGCACCCAGCACCCGATAGTTTTAATTTTGGCACCCAGCACCAAAATGTTTAAAATCTTGGTTTTCAACACCAAATAACGGTCAAAATGGCCTTTGACCGTTACGTCTGTTAAATTTTTAGGGGCAAAATAGTCTATTGGTCCTTTACAAATGACATGGTGTCCATGTCATTTCCACGTGATCAATTCTTCACTCAATTTATCCCATTGGACCCACTTCATTATCTTCCTACCCCACCCTCACCCCACCCACTCAAACTAACAGCACCCTTCCTGAGGACACTACCACCACCAACCTACAAAACCATGTCGCCACAACTTACCTGCAACCAAACCCCCCACGGCCACCAACCTATGAATCCCCACCTCCATCACGACCTGAAAACCCACCACCGCCAACCGCTGACCCTAGTAACCCACAATCACACCTACCCACCATATCTGACCACCCCACCCATCCAGCATCGAGCCCTTTCCAATTACTCCACCAACCAGCCACCGTCCTTCATCATTGTGGTGCCACCAGCAAGCCCCAGATCTGCATCCCAGATCCTAGCGTGATTCGGTCATTCGACTATATTTTGAACCAATGGTGTTCGGTCTTGGGTCATGGATCTGGGCGCTAGCAGTGAATGGGGTTGAGATTGACGGTGATTGGGGTGAACCCGTGGGTTGTGATTTGGTAGTGCTGATGGTTCGGTGGTTGTGGGTTAACAGTAATGGTCCGAAATAGTACTGGTGGTTGCGGGACTGTCGGTGGGGCTAAGGAAGGGGCTATGGGAGGGACGGGGCTGTAGGAGGGACAGATGAAGGGGTTATGGACGGGGCAGAGGTGGTAACATAGCGGGGAGTGGGGCTTAGTGTATGTTGGTAGTAGTGACAGAGGTTTGGCGTGGTGCGGGGTGCGTGGACCGAGAAAACGGCCGTACTCCGGCGAACTCCCCAGAACGACAGAGAGGGGCGCCCGGTCTCCGGTCAGAAGGTCGGCTCCATCGCCGGTCCCGGCGAGGACAGTGACGGGTCAGCGGTGGAATGCGGGGCCGGCTAATGGCATCCGGCGGGATCCCAGCGAAAGATGAATCCAGGTAACAGTACTGTGATAGGCTCCGTCGGCTCCATCTCCCTGCGAATCGCCGATCGATATGCCCCTAGAATAAACAGTTGGGAAATTTTGTAATTGGGGATTAATTGAGGGATATGTGGAAGGAGAGAGAGAATAAGGGCTGTTGGAGGGAAATGACGTGGACAGCCAATTGGCCATGTGTCACTAACTGGGATGACATGTAAGCTTTAGGGGCAATAATCCCATTTTGCCCCTGAAAAACTAACAGCCGTCTAGTCAACATGCAGTTTGACCGTCATTTGGTGTTGGGTGCCAATTTTAAAACCCTAGGGTGCTGGGTGCAACTGACCCCTAAGTACAGGGTGCTGGGTAAAATTAACCCTAAAAAATAAGGGTGTTTTTGACTGTTTGTAGGATATCAAGCCTCTTTCTTTAAATTACCCTTACGGGCATATGTTTTTTTGTTAGAATTACGAGTTATTTTCACTTTTACTAGACAAAAAAAAATCCTATAAAATCATCCTTGAAATCCTGTTATTGAAAAAATCCTATCAAAACCTACTCTTGTTCACTTAAAGCTAAACTGCCCTAGCTAGAGTTACTACAATTTTCTATCAATTTCAATTAAAGAAAACAACTTGCACCATAACATAATTTTATGTAGCCTTGGTTGCAAGAGAAGAAGAAAGGTAATGTTTATCCTAAACTAAATTGAATTTTTTGTCAGCAAAACATTTTTTGTTTTTAATTTTGTACTTCATATTGGTGTGTCCATGCGTACGCTAGATATTTGAATTATTGTGCATGTATATAGATTAATATAAATAATTAGGGTATCGAAGCTATCGTAAACTAAGTTAATTATTCTATGTCTTAAGTACCTACATATTTGTGTAACGAAACTATTGTAAAACTAAATGCGCTTATATATATATAACTTTTAATAATCGTCTATTCTTAATTATAAATTTGGGTTCATGGAAAATAAATAATCCTAAGTGCGTACAGAATACCCTTATTTGCATGACAACATCTTCTTCATATAATTAATGTTTTTTTAATTCTGTTGTAATCCAAAATATCATATATATATACATAATATAAAATTCTTCATATGATTATCGTCCTTGTATAGTCCCCTCTTGTGGGGATATGATTAGGCGAAATCCAATTGAAAAAGACTCCAACTTATTTGAGCTCGAAAGGATTAATGATATTTCTCCTGCTTGAAACTCTTAAGTTTTGATACCCTAGGAGTTAAATGACTTAACATTTTTTTTCCTACAAATACGCTTTTTAAATTTACAATGTTCAAAAACTGAAAGGTGTTTTTGACTTTGAAAAAGCTGAGACTAAATTAGAGCATTTTTGTCTAAGTTTAAATACTTATCTCTAAAGAGGTTACAATTCACTTATGTATCCTTTTGTGATAAAGGACACAAAAGGATACGAATTAAACCAAAATTGGTGAGGATTTAGCCCCACTGTTTTACAATAATCCCAATGGATTAAATGATTAACTATTTTTCGTTAATATGCCCTATTCAATATAAAAGGTTCACACAAAAATTAAAGATGTTTTTCACATTTAAATTGGTGAGGCTAAATCACTTTTGGCTAAATTTAAATAATTTGTCATTAAGAAGTTAAAAGAGGCTACATGTTCCTTTGTTGTTTGGAAAAACAGTGGGATGTTATAATTTTCTTGACTCTCAAAACCTCATACTATATTATATATATATATATATATATATATATGTGGTTTCATTTTGATGATGTGAGTCTTTTTATCCGACGAAAGATCTAGGTTAGAAAATAATCTAGATGAACTTTTATGGTGTTTGAATTCATATAGATGTAATGGGGGTACGTATATAGGGTAAAAAAGTTATGTTTTGTACATTTTTGAAATTACTTCCTTCATTACCATTATGAGCTCATATCTACTTCACAACACTCATTTCGTAGCACTAATTCCATAACGACACTCGCACGCGGGTAATTGCGTGCGTGCGCGCATGTTGACTTTTTAGATAAGTCAATGTAGAAGTATCGTAGAATTTTGTGCTAAAAATTTTAGTCTTGTGGCAAATATATGCTAAATTACATGTACAATGAAATGAATAGCCTAAGATGTAATACTAAGATTAACAAGGTCATGCTAGTAAAAGCAAATGAGAGCTTTAGAGTATAATATAAATTATTTCACAAAAAAACACAGGAAGAAGAAGGTAATACTAAGATTAACCATAGATTTAGACAAAATGCACTTGACATTTGAAACTTAAGCTAGAAAAACTTCAAAAAGGAAAACAAACAAAATAAAGTGGAGGGGCCATTTTTGACCAGCGATTATTATTTCTATAGCTAATGCCCATCGGTCTACAGAAAAAAAAAAAAAAAAAACAAGATAGACAATAAATGATACTGAAAGTCTTAGATGATGATATTTGGAGCTTTAGTCGAGATGCTTGTAGAAAAAAGGGGCCAAACTTTAAATATAAAGAACATAATATTTAGGAAAATCCTTAACAATTACGACCGCTGAATTTATTGACTAAAGAATTGAGTTTGTACATGTACCTTATTAAGCTTCTTGATTTCATTTGATTTTTGGTTTTAAATATGTAACATTTAAGCTTCTAACTACTACCATTTTACAATATACGTGTACATTTATTGATCCTAACTCTCACGCTTAGCTTTTTTACAACCGTTTTTGGACTACTGATTTAAACTTTTATTAATATTATTTAGTTAGTATATTTTTTTCTGTTCGTAATTCTTATCTCATGTTTCGTAGAGTTATATATGTATCATAGAAATATATCATAAGAGATTAGATAACTCCAACATATAGTCTTCACAATTTGTGCGTCAAATTATCCTTAAAAGACCTTCTTCACTTTGTTACTGCAATGCCGAAGTTAGTAGTGTTTGGTGAGAAAATTTGTGGAACATGACTGAAACTGATTACAATGTCTGCACAACTTGGATAATTAGATGTAATATGGAACATTCAGAATTCTCTGTACGACAACTTGATGTAAAAAAAAAAAAGTAATAATGACAAGTATTGGTAGTATTTAGCATTTAACGACAAGGCCATGTTTTGGGCAACAAACTTTCCATCTTTCGAGTTTTTGGTTAGCAGTTCACAGCTGATTTACTTACTATTATTTAATTAAAATAGTCATACTAATTACGTTTTGATTGTGTATTCCGCCAAGGTCACATAATCCTTACTGATATATATAAAAGTGTTGAGTGATTCAAGTATAAGGTTAACAGTTTGCTCTGCCCCATCATTTGTTGCAGAAAAAGTGAATGTTTTGTACCTAATACACATTATAGCAACAAGTGGAGTGTTGAAAAAGCATAATCCGGTGTGAAAATAGACGTTTGCTATAATTTATGGTGCATAATGTGCACTGTATTTTAGATGGCATTAAGTTTATTAAATTGCAGGGTCTAGTAAGCGAAGCGCTTGTGGACTCGTTCAACGTACCCGTTTACATTCCAACTGCCTCTGAAGTGAAAGAAGTTGTGTCAAGTATTAAGCATCTACAAGTTGAAAAGATTGAGGAAATTTATTACCCACTTATAAAACTCAGTACTCGTGAAGATGTTCAATATTCCAACATGCACACGAGGGCCACAATGGAAGGCATTCTTTGCAAACACTTTGGATCTGAACTCATGAATGAACTCTTTGAGAGGCACTTGCAAAAGCTTGAAGATCTCTCACAGACGACGCACTTTGCTCGCGTTAAGAAGATGCAGGATTTGTTTTTACTTGTAAAGCGTAAAGCTTAATTCTAAGTTTTCTGTCAGTTTGAAATAAGTTCTGTTAAAGGACATGATTAGTTTCGGTATATTGGGACCTTTCAGTAAAAGTTATTTTCCAATCAAGATGTGGTGGTAGATATTAATGTTTGTCAAATAATAATAATAATAAAAACAAGTTCAAAACTATGAGCTTATTCTTTTTGCGGGTGCACACATATTTTGATATAAACGACGATCTTTTATATTGATTATGAAGAAGGTTCTTAAAGAACCAAAGACAAATTATTCGAAAATTAAAAATGAAAATTTCAAAATTTTAAGGGGTGTCGTGCCCCCCCGGGTCATGGGGGTGCTCCGCCTCCGTCGGTTTCGATAACTACGCAACTGAACATGCAGCGAACTACAATACTGAACTGAGATATTACTCCTTTCATTACAATTATGAGCTCATATCTACTTCACATCACTCATTTCGTGGCATAAATTTCATAAGGACACACTCGTATGCGGGCAACCGTTGGCGCGTGCACTTTTTAGATAAGTCGGTGTAGTATAATCATAAAAAAGTGTCCTAAAATTTTAGTCTTGTGGCAAATATATGCTAAATTACATGCACAATGAAATTAATAGCCTAAGATGTAATATTAAGATTAACAAGGCTTTGATAGTAAATGAAAATGAGAGCTTTAGAATATAGTATATATAAACTGTTTCACAGGAAGAAGTTGGTAATACTAAGATTAACCATAGATTTAGACAAAATGTACTTGAAATTTGAAACTTAAGCTAGAAAAAATTTAAAAAGGGAAAAAAATAAAGTGTAGGGGCTATTTTTGACCGGCGGTTATTATTTCTACAGTTAATGCCCATCGGTCTATAGAAAAAAAAATATAGACTTCAGTCGAGATGCTTGTAGAAAATAAGGCCAGACTTTAAATCTAAAGAACATAATATCTAGGAAAATCCTTAACAATTATGACCACTGAATTTATTGACTAAAGAAGTGAGTTTGTACACGTGCCTTACTATGCCTCTTGAGTTCATTTGATTCTTAATTTTAAATATGTAACATTTTAGCTCGTAACTACTACCATTTTACAAAATACGTATACATTTATTGATCCTAACTCCTTACGCTTAACTTTTTACAACCCTTTTTGGACTATAGATTTAAACTTTTGTTAATATTATTTAGTTAGTATACCTTTTTCTGTTTGTAACTCTTATCTCATGTTTCATATAGTTATAGACATGTCATATAAATATATCACAAGAGATTAGACAACTACAACATATACTTTTCACAATATGTGCGTTAAATTGTCCCTATAAGTCTTTCTTCATTTTATTACTGCAATGCCAAAGTTAATAGTGTTTGGTGAGAATATTTGTGGAACATGATTGAAACTGATAACAATGTCTGTGCACCTTGGATAACTAAATGTAATATGAAACACTCAGACTTCTCTGTAACGACAACTTGATATAACCCAAAAAAAAAAGTAATAGTAACAAATATTGGTAGTATTTCGAATTTAATGATAAGGCCATGTTTTGTGCAACAAACTTTTCATCTTTCGAGTCTTTGGTTAGCAGTTTGCGACTAATTTATTTACATTAGTTTAAGTAAAATAGTCGTACTAATTAAGTTTTGATTTGATTGTGTATTTCGCTAAGGTCTATAGTATTTTTGTTTCGAATTATTATTTGACGTGCAAAACACGTGATCTTAACTAGTACATATAGAAGTGTTGGGTGATTCAAGTACAAGGTTAACAGTTTGCTCTGCCTCATCATTTGTTGCTGAAAAAGTGAATGTTTTGTATCTAAAACACTTTATAGCAACAAAGTGCATGGGGTGTTGAAAAAGCATAATGCGGTGTGAAAATAGACGTTTGCTATAATTTCTGGTGCATAATGTGCACTGTATTTTAGATGGCATTAAGTTTATTAAATTGCAGGGTCTGGTAAGCAAAGCGCTTGTGGACTCGTTCAACATACCCGTTTACATTCCAACTACCTCTGAAGTGAAAGAAGTTGTGTCAAGCATTAAACATCTACAAGTTGAAAAGATTGAGGAAACATGCTACTCACCAATAAAACTCAGTACTTTTGAAGATGTTCGAATTTCCAACATGCACATAAGGGCCACAATGGAAGGCATTCTTTGCAAACACTTTGGATCTGAACTCATGAATGAACTCTTTGAGAGGCACTTGCAAAAGCTTGAAGATCTCTCACAGACGACGCACTTTGCTCGCGTTAAGAAGATGCAGGATTTGTTTTTACTTGTAAAGCGTAAAGCTTAATTCTAAGTTTTCTGTCAGTTTGAAATAAGTTCTGTTAAAGGACATGATTAGTTTCGGTATATTGGGACCTTTCAGTAAAAGTTATTTTCCAATCAAGATGTGGTGGTAGATATTAATGTTTGTCAAATAATAATAATAATAAAAACAAGTTCAAAACTATGAGCTTATTCTTTTTGCGGGTGCACACATATTTTGATATAAACGACGATCTTTTATATTGATTATGAAGAAGGTTCTTAAAGAACCAAAGACAACGATCAAACTTTTTGAAGGAGAATTATATTTTTGGCCTAAGTCCATGAAAAGTTATCTGAACCAGACATGACCGATCGGTCAAAATAGCTCAACTATGACCCAATTCTCAACATGGATCAAGAATGCATTTGAACACTGTGACTTCACCGGTTCAGTGGTCACTTCGGTTCTCAAGAGCAGATCTAGAAAGTGCAATCGAGGGGAACCAAAAAATATTCATTAAAAAAATGATGGTTAACATAAAAGAATTCGCATCACTAAAACTTTAAGTGTAAAATAAATTGCTCAATTTGACTACTAACCATGTGATTTTACTATTCATAATGATTTATTTAAGTTACTAAGATTAGTCAACAACAATTACTAATTGTATTGAGGACAAAAGTCACATATAAGTTAACATACTGTAAGAATTTAAAATAAGACAAAAACTAACATTGATCTATTCGTGTTTCTTTGTGATTTGATGATATGAAATTTGAAAATTGGAAGAATGAAGATGGAGTAACGGAACGAGAAAGATAAAAGTTATGATGGTCGGTGGCACAAAAACTAAAAAACACAATAAATTAAAATCCTCACACATTAATATTACAATATAATGGTATTTTTATAAGTATTTTAAATACAATTACTCATTATTCGAAAATTTAAAATGAAATTTTCAAAATTTTAGGAGGTGCCGTGCCCCCCACCCCCCCCCCCCCCCCCCGGGGTCATGGGGGTGCTCCGCCCCCATCGGTTCCGATAACCACGCAACTGAACATGCAGCGAACCGCAATACTGAACTGAGATATTACTCCTTTCATTACCATTATGAGCTCATATCTACTTCAAATCACTCATTTTGTAGCATAAATTTTAGAAGGACACACTCATATGCGGGCAATTGTGCACACACGCGTTGACTTTTTAGATAAGTCGGTGTAGTAGTATCATAAAAATTTGTCCTAAAATTTTTAGTCATGTGGCAAATATATGCTAAATTACATGCACAATGAAATTAATAGCCTAAGATGTAATACTAAGATTAACAAGGCCATGATAGTAAAAGCAAATGAGAGCTTTAGAATATAGTATAAACTGTTTCACAGGAAGAAGAAGGTAATACTAAGATTAACGATAGATTTAGACAAAATGTACTTGACATTTAAAACTTAAGCTAGAAATTAAAAAAGGAAAATAAAAATAAAGTGTAGAGGCTATTTTTGACCGGCGATTATTATTTCTACAGTTAATGCCCATCGATCTACAGAAAAAAAAAAAGATAGACAATAAATGATACTGAAAGTCTTAGATGATGATATTTTAAACTTCAATCAAGATGCCTGTAGAAAAAAGGGCCAAACATTAAATCTAAAGAACATAATATTTAGGAAAATCCTTAACAATTTTTGCCAGTGAATTTGTTAACCAAAGAATTGAGTTTGTACACGTGCCTTGCTATGCCTCTTGAGTTCATTTGATTCTTAATTTTAAATAAGTAACATTTAAGCTCGTAACTACTATCATTTTACAAAATACGTATACATTTATTGATCCTAACTCTTTACGCTTAACTTTTTACAACCCTTTTTGGACTATAGATTTAAACTTTTATTAATATTATTTAGTTAGTATACTTTTTATGTTCGTAATTCTTATCTCATGTTTCATAGAGTTATATACGTGTCATAGAAATATATCACAAGAGATTAGACAACTCCAACATATACTTTTCACAATATGTGCGTTAAATTGTCCCTAGAAGGCCTTCTTCACTTTATTACTGCAATGCTAAAGTTAATAGTGTTTGGTGAGAATATTTGTGGAACATGATTGAAACGGATAACAATGTCTGTGCACCTTGGATAACTAGATGTAATATGGAACACTCAGAATTCTCTGTAACGACAACTTGATGTAACCCAAAAAAAAAAAAAGTAATAGTGACAAATATTGGTAGTATTTCGAATTTAATGATAAGGCCATGTTTTGTGCAACAAACTTTTCATCTTTCGAGTCTTTGGTTAGCAGTTTGCGACTAATTTATTTACATTAGTTTAAGTAAAATAGTCGTACTAATTAAGTTTTGATTTGATTGTGTATTTCGCTAAGGTCTATAGTATTTTTGTTTCGAATTATTATTTGACGTGCAAAACACGTGATCTTAACTAGTACATATAGAAGTGTTGGGTGATTCAAGTACAAGGTTAACAGTTTGCTCTGCCTCATCATTTGTTGCTGAAAAAGTGAATGTTTTGTATCTAAAACACTTTATAGCAACAAAGTGCATGGGGTGTTGAAAAAGCATAATGCGGTGTGAAAATAGACGTTTGCTATAATTTCTGGTGCATAATGTGCACTGTATTTTAGATGGCATTAAGTTTATTAAATTGCAGGGTCTGGTAAGCAAAGCGCTTGTGGACTCGTTCAACATACCCGTTTACATTCCAACTACCTCTGAACTTTGAGAAAACATGTTACTCACCAATGAAACTCAGTACTCGTGAAGATGATCAACTTTCCAACCTGCACGTAAGGGCCAGAATGGAAGGCATTCTTTGCAAGCACTTTGGATCGAAACTCATGAATGAACTCTTCGAGAGGCACTTGCAAAAGCTTGAAAATCTCTCACGGACGCCACGCTTTGCTCGCGTTAAGAAGATGCGGGATTTGTTTCTACTTGTAAAGCGTAAAGCTTAATTTTAAGTTTTCGGTTAGTTTAGAGTAAGTTCTGTCAGATGACGGGATTAGTCTCGTTAGCTTGTGACCTTTCAGGAAAAGTTATTTCCCAATCAAGACGTGGTTGTTGATATTAGTGTGTCTCTATCAAAACAGAACAAATTCAAAACTATGAGCTTATTCTTTTTGCGGGCACCTACATATCAACAAAGACAAGGATCAGACGTCAGAAATCTGGTCAACCTTGAATGAGAATTATATTTTTGGCCCAAGTTCATGAAGAGTTATCTGAACCAGACATGAAGGGTCGGTGAAAGTAGCTCAACTATGACCCGGTTCTCAACATGGATCAAAAAAGCATTTGAACTGTGTGACTTCACCGGTTCAGTGGCCTGTTCGGTTCCGATAACTACGCAACTAAACATGCAGCAAACCGCAATAGTGAACTGAGATATTATCTTTTGGGCCCAACCCGTGAAGTTACAGAAATAGCCCTGGGCCGAAGAGCCATGAACCATCTATACTAATCTGATGAGGCAGAAGAAAATCAACCCAACCCAACCCAAAACTTTTCAGCTGAGGCCCAGAACCTAACCAGCTTAGCCCGAGTTCATAGCCTGCTTGGCAGCCCAAGCCATGAATAGAACCCATATCAGCATAACTTTCATCTGAAAATCCAGTAGAGAACTCGAGGGTTTCTTTTTGCTTTTGTTTTCTTCTAGCTCCAAGGTGAGCCA
The DNA here is from genome assembly GCA_033065855.1 of Escallonia rubra. NCBI lineage: Eukaryota > Viridiplantae > Streptophyta > Magnoliopsida > Escalloniales > Escalloniaceae > Escallonia > Escallonia rubra. Next base: position 9,035 of record JAVXUO010002581.1, on the reverse strand, counting down.
TGTGCAAAGGATACATGCTTTTAGAGGTGTCAAACGGGCCGGGCGGCCCGCGGCCCAGCCCGACCCGGCCCGAAAAAAGCCCGGCCCGGCACGGCCCGCAGGTGAACAGTGCAGGCCCGCAGGCATAGGGCCTTGGGCCTGGGCTTGGACCAGGCCTGGATTTCCAAAAAAATGGCCCGGGCCCGGCCCGGCCCGGTTTTGGCCCGAAACAGGCCCGGCCCGTTTTCGGCCCGGATTTGGCCCGTTTTCGGCCCGGATCTGGCCCGATTTTGGCCCAAAATCAGCCCTATTTCGGCCCTATTTTGGCCTGCCCCACCTTTTTCAAAAAAAAAAAACTTGCCTCCCCTTTTCCCTCCCATTTCCACTCCCAATTGCCGTGACGCAATGATTTAAACCATGAACCAAGCATACCCGACATGACTTGACTTGATGGTCTAATTTGCCAATAAAAGCAGTTCAAAGATCCCAGCAAGTTTAGCCTTATATAGCGTGTATTCTCTATCAAACTTGGTTTCAGTTGTTCCTATTTCCTGTTAACCCTGCCGACTGGAACAAATTTTCCCTTGGTTTAGGTACAAATTAGTACTGAAAAAAAAAAACTAATTAAAACTAGAAACCTGCCTTAGCCTCCGTTCACCATGCGCATCTTTATCCAGGTCTTCCAGTAAGCTGGTTGGAGGTTTGTCAAGCATCCAAAGTTCGACAAGAATCAAAACACAAGCCTTCGCTAATTTGTTTGCATATTGGTCTCTCGCAAATAGAAAATAAATTTCCTTTGTTGAATGCAATTTGTATCCAACAAGGAAAGATTGGCTTCAACTGTATGATTATTGTTATATCCGTCTACACTTATGCCAATTAAGTAACAACAAATTATTTATGGACCTACATGTCACTAACAATAAACAAAATTTTCTTCTACTGCCGTAATTGGAGCAAAATGTTTCTTCTAGGTGTAATTAACGAAATGGTTTAAATTAGAATATTTGTTGTTACTTTACTTGCTTATACACATTATTAAATTAGAATTTGTGTACATAATAACAAGAAAATATCGCAATTAAAGTTTTTATTTTGAATAACCGGAGAATTTAAAAAAAAAAATTTTTTGGGCCCGGCCCAAGCCCGGCCCTAGATATTGGGCCTAGGGCCAGGGCCTGGACTGGGCCTAGGTTTCCCTTCGGCAGGCCCGGCCCGGCCCGGCCCGGTTGGCAGCCCCACTGGCCCGGCCCCGGCCCGGCCCCACAACAGGCCCGATGGGCTTGGGCTGGGCCGGCCCAGCCCGGCCCTTTGACATCTCTACATGCTTTACAAAACAACACCCAAAGCATTCAGCAACAATTAATGCTTCTCATTGGTGACCAGAGAAACTAGACCCTCCTGTTTTATTTAAACCCAGGCTTCCTATTTACGTTTCCACAATCGGATGCGCGCAGATATGCTACTTCACATGCTCTATGGGACGTTGCCCTTATCGATTCATTTCAGATATCTATATTACCTATAAAAGTATAAAATATTGTAAATTAATTTTTGGACAAAAGTATCTCTATGATTTTTTTAATGCCATGATTGACCTGGGATGTAACCATTCATGAACTAATGCCATGGTCCGCGAAAGACTATGCATGAGTCTTCTCTCCAAATTAACTGCCCTACAACTTTTAGCTAACCATTCAACTTCTTTAATAGCAAACATGTATCTATCTATCTCTATACTATCTATCTCTATACTATCTATAAAAGCAGGTGTTTGATTTAATTTTGACATTAAATTGTAAAATGAAATCACACATAATTTCATTCTCATCTATATATCTCACACCTCCAAAATAAAAATGTCAACAATATCAAGTAATCCCCTTTTTTGTTTTCCATTTTATTCTCTTTCAATAATAATTTGTAGCAAAATTCTAATGAGTGACTCTTAATCTCCACCACATCTCGGCACATGATTAAAGAGGATGACCATCGTACAATAGTTCTCTTAATATCTTTTCCATGCCTCTCATCTAAACTCTGCCGTTGTAATTTGCATAATCTCTAAGTATGCAAAACAGTTATATGAGATACTGCAACTTTATGACTACAAAGAGAGACAAGATAGATTTAATCAAAAATATATTTCCATTTGTTACCTTTCACTTTAAGAAAAGGGCTGAAAAACCTTAAAAAATTTCGCAGTGTTTTTTATCGGATATAGTAACATTCTCATAAATATATGTTAACGTTATTATTCTCAAAGTCACCTAAACTCAAGAATTATTGCAATAATCAAGGTTTTCAACTTGTGACTATTAAAGAACTTTACCTAATCGTCTGTATGTAAATATATGGCACTCATATACAATAAGCAAGATAAATGTGTCTTAATTCAAACTTGAAAAACTCACGCTAATAGGAAGATTACCATATACATGTGGACAATCGATCTCTACAAGTAAAACGAGGTTAACAAACATCTTGTCATAGTTCATTCAACCCTGAAAGTTTTGAGCAGAACACATATAGTTGTACAAAATTAGGAACATTATTTCATCATAATCTTGATGGAATAACAAGGACTCGCCAATGTTTAAGCAACCAAAGTTAGACCATTCTTAAAGTAAGCCTTAAACCTCTTTTCTTTGATGTCTAAAGCAATTAAAGGCGACCCAAATGTACACCAAATTTACCCGAGATTTCATTCAGTTGAAGCATTTTTTTGTTGTTGTAGAAAAGGCAATAAAGAGACAATACACGATGAGTATGCACAAAGCGTTGTATTTTCATAATTATGTTCTTACAATAAAGCACCAAACTTTATTTCAAGATATGCATTATGCATGTGCACACCTTAACTCTGAGATTTTAGTCTGAAAGAGCAAAGCACCGCAAGTTCCATTCAATCAATCTCAATCTATTTGTAACTTTGTTCGTTGCGTGATACCTCCATATTCACCCATTCTTAACATGAAAGTAGGTTAAAACCTAATTTTTGTGAGACCTTTGGGCCAACCCCAACATAGAAAATATCTCTCTCACTTCTCTTTAAGCCAACTTTCACAGACAGTCACTGCGGCCGCCCCACCGTGCGATGGCGCGCGCGTGGGGCGGTGGCCGGAATTCGGCCTAGGAATAGGTACACAATCTGTCTTCTTTTAGTGAGTTTATGCTCTGAGGAAGGTATTCTTTCGAGGCGGCGACAGATCGAGGATGGAGGGCGGTGGACGACTACGTTGCAGTGGCCGGCGCCATCATAGCCAGACTCGATCAGGGACAGTGATGTCTGCACCGGCGCCCATTCGCCAGATTTCTTCCGATCTATGAAGATCTAGGGTTTTTCTTGACCTTTTAGATCTGATAGGTCTAGCTCCGAGTGATGGTCATGGGTTTGTTTGGTTTGTCTTGTTGAATGAAGAGGTTTGCCTTTGCTCGGGTTCGATCTTTATTTGTCGACAGTGGCCGAAATTCAGCCGGCGGCGGTCAAATTTTTTTCCGACAGTAATTAGGGCTCTTTAGTTGGCTGTAGGGTGTCCGTTTTGGTTACTAGACTCTGTGTCTAGGGTTTTGGTGCCTAGGATTTTGCTGTGTTACGCCGTGATCTCCTGCGGGTGGGGTATAGGGCCTCGTGTAATATCCCACGAGGCCCAGTTTGTGACTGGCCTTATATGACCCTGCCTATGAACTCATAAGTACCTACTTGGCTAGTCCTTTTGAAGGATGCAATGCCCTGTGGTGGGCCGTGGACCTGGTCGTTACAGATAGTATCAAAGCGCACTCTCGAAAGCTCAGGCTGGCTGTCCAGTAAGGTTGCCGATGGTTAGGGAAACGAAGGCAAGCCCGGGTATATCTCACATGAAGAGGATGGTTGGGGCAACGAAGGGTGAGCTGGGTATATCCCACATTGGCTAGAGAGGAAGATTCTGGGCTATGTGTGATCGAGCCTTAGCGAGGACGCTAAGGAATAAGGTGAAAAATTTGTAATATCCCACATCGGTTGTGTGAGAGTTTGTGACTGGCCCTATAAGACCCTATCTATGAACTCATAAGTACTTACTTGACTAGCCCTTTTGTAGAGAGGCAATGCCCTGTGGTGGGGCCGTGGACCTGGTCGTTACACCTCGGGTGGGTATTAGGGGTTTTAGGCGTGTTTATGCGTTTGGGTGGGGGCGAGTGGGGGGGGGGGGGTTGGCCCTTGGGAGGGGGGGGGGGGGGGGGGTGGGGAAGGCTTTCCAGGGTAATCTGCTCTGGGGTCTTGTGTGCGGGGTTTTGGGGGGTAGGGGGAAGTAGTCGAATACAGTCTAGCTTAAGGCCTGATTTGTGATTGTTGGTTTGATGCCCGGCCTAATGGTGGCCGTGTTTTGGAGGGAAATCGCCGGTGAAATATTGTGAACCATGCAAGGTTGCCGGCCTCTTGTATTTGCATTGTGATCCCGTTGATTGCCGAGTACATCTTTGATTTTCGTCCGGCTCCAGTTGACTTTCTCATTGTATTTTTTTTGTGTTGTTTAGATTTATTGTGTTTTTTTGTTTGTTTACTTCGTGTTTTTACGACCTTTAGGCCTCCGCTTATTACTTAAAGTTAATTTGAAGTGTAGGATATGCTCTCCTTTAGTTAATTGTAATTAGTTTCAGGTTTATAGGTTCGTTGTTAGTTTCTGACATTTGTGGTCGTGTATACACAGAGTCACGGAAATGTCGTGACCTTTACTCGCCGTTAGGCAATTCTGTAACCGTTTAATTATCAATGTTATTCTCTTATTAACCAAAAAAAAAAACATGAAAGTAGGTTACATTACTCTAATTATTTTTGTTCTTTTGCTTTGTCTATTTGATTACAATGATTATCCAATTCACAAATGAAGATATAACAACAAAGTATCGCACTCGCACAAATAATAAGCGGTGCATTCAGTCCATATAGTTGAGTACACAAATTTCTTGAAGAAAATGCGATGAAAGAAAATTTGAGCCATTTACAACCCAAAGCAAGTTTTATGAGATTAAACAATATTTTTTGTTGTGACAAAATCAGTGATAATCACTCATTTCTTTGTCTATTACGTAGTTGCACTTAATATAATAGAAATTCATCAGTAATATTAAAAATATTTTTTGTTAACGTGTTATATAGTTGCACTTCGCATTACAATTTATGTGCGTTAAGTTGTCTCTAAACACTTTTTCACATCTATTTCTATAATGTCAAACTTGTAGCGTTTGGTGAGAACAAAATATTTGTGAAAGATGTTTGAAAACTAATTACAATGTTAACGTACGTTGGGTAACAAGCTGATGTAATATAGAATAGTGGATTCTCTATAGTGGTAATTAACTTTATAAGACAAAAGAAACACGTATGATAAATAATGACAAATCTAATTATATATATATATGAAAGCTGAAGCTGAGAGAATGTTGTCCAGTCAACGCTTACTTGGACACTCTCTTAACTTTCCACGTGGACTTTACAATTTTAACTTCTGAAATTATTTTGAATTTACTCAACTTTTTAATTATGATTTGGATTTCTTTCTCTTCTCTCTCTCACCTATTCAATTTGATTTTAATTCAATTTTTTTCTTTCTTTCTCTCTCACCTCATTCTCTCTCTCTCTCTCTCTCTCTCTCACAGACACACGCGCACACACAAATTATGCCAGTTCCTCATATATCTCTCTTTTAATCTAATTTTGTAAACATGCATACTTCTTTTATCTCCACTTTACTCTAAAATTTTAGCTACAATATACTTTCATTATTGTCATTTGCACATAATCCAAGCTAATTTGATGGTTTTGATTCAAAGTAGAAAGCCTTACATTCTAGTTTTGTAAACTAATACGTACTATCTCCAACGTTTTTGCTTTTTTGTTTTCATTTATGATACAAACTACTTATAATTTTTTATTCTTAAACTTGATATTCAAATTAGAAATTATCTTTTTCTCCTTCCCTGTTCAAATGCGTGTTCTATCTCTTGCTCTCTCTTTCTCAACACCTTTTTTTCGCCTTATTTTTTGCACGAAAAATCTACCTGTTTTAAAAGTTAGATTATCACTTTTGATGCCACTTTAATTTCAAAGAAGAAAAATCTCATATTTCTTTAAAGAATAAGCGTTTAGTGGTACTTCTTTATATAATTGGTTTAAGAGAAATATTAAAATACTCTTATCAAGTATTAGTTGGAAAATATTATTTGCATTCTCTCATATATTTTCACTTTTTTTATTAAAAATATATTTTAAAGACAGTTGTTAGTTTTTCAGCGGCGAACATGAGACGGAAATAGACTCTCCCTGTATAATTTAATATTTTTATAATCGTAATATATTGTTTCCATGTGCAACACACGGGGTCAAAACTAGTATTATTGGTAATTGACGTTAACAATTCGCATTTCAAAGTAAGACTACGTTGTTTTGTATGATGAATTTTTCATACTTCGGGTCTTTGTTTAGCAGTTCATAATTGATTTACTTATTATGGTATAGTTAAAATAATTGTATCAATTAACTTTACTTATATTTTTCACTAAGATTTATAATATTTTTATTTCGAACTACTATTTGCACGTAATTCGTACGAGTATTTGAAAAGTATGGATAGTCCCATCTAGCATTTGTGCTCGTAACCTCTGACATAAAGCAAGAGAGAGAGTATATTAAACCACTGAACCAAACCCTTATATTGTGTTTGCATGTGGAATATATTTTGAAATACTGGACACTTCTAAATTTCACTTCGAAAAATTCTGATTTGCAAATCCCATCATTTTAAAATATCTTGTTTGGACATTTTTTTATTACTTTGTAAATTCTAACTGAGTACTTGTAAATTCTTTGTTTGGATGAGTGACTACCTAGAAGGTGGAAATGTCTACCATGTAGAGAAAAGTTGAAAAAAGGAAGTGAAGAAGCTTTAAAAAGGGTGGGGGAGCATAAATCCTAAAAAGTAAGCACCGGTCTCTCACTCACGTAGAATGGTTTTATAAATTAATCCTTTTGAATGGATTTGACAAAAACCTAGTATATAAGTTATTTGAATTGTGCATTTTGGAGGCCCCAAATTCCGGTTCAAACCCCCTCAAAAATTTCCTTTTTGTACGATCTAAACAAGAAATTATGTTGAAATAATTTCTAAATACCTGAAATCCCACTTAAAATCCCACATCCAAAGCATACTCTTAGTGATACGTATAGCAGACGGTCTCATTCCAAAGCCTTGGGTGCAGACGGTCTTATTCCAAAGCTTTGGGTATTTTTCCTTTCCAATTTGCATTGACTGGAAAGTTTCATAGTTGGCTAAATCAACTGCTAAATAGTGGGACATAGATGTGGGATTCTATTTTTTTTTTGGTCGAAAGAAAACTTCATTAATTAAACGAGAACAGTACAACCTAAGGCACAAACGAACGTCTTGCCCTGATAGAGTACCAAAAGTACAACAAGAGCACAGTAGAAACTTGACTCGGGAATTTAAAGTGGCCAACATGGCCTTGCAGAACACAGAAAGGATAAGTATTACCACTGTTGGATTTATAAAATCCAGATCGAATGGTAACGGGTGAAGAGATGCAGCGAGGCATCAATCCCAAGGCCGCACGAAATGGCAGTTTATATTACTGCCGCGGTTATGGTCGGATCTTGAGGTGGAGCGTCTTCTCAAGGCGTCTCTGCAGGTTCCTTGAATTGAATGGTTTTGTGTTAGTAGGCTCGTGCTAATAGAGAAGCTCGTTGATTCCCAGTTCCATCTATATTAACCAACCAACAGTACCCTTTTCTTTTTTATTAGAAGTAAAAAATGTATACAACCACATCAGATCAGAGATGCATCAGAAGTGCATAACCCATCCGGTAGGAATATTCACCAAACCCTAGGAAGTGTCACACAAGCTTGTTAGGTCTAGATAGATACTTCAAAGTCTCGCTTCCTTTAACCTACTGTTATGATTAAGTGAAAACTTTTTACTTTCGGTATAATCCAGAAGAAGAACAGTAATATATATGTTAGAAAAGATCAACACCGAAATGGAAATTGACTTTATGAACACCAACACCAAATCTGGTCTCCTACGTAGACGTAGTTGGGCATGTCTCCTGTCCAGCTAATCAGAGGTGACGTTCTCGATCTGGGAGGCTGTGATACTGTTTCTTCGTCGTCCCCATTAAAAACATGGGCCGTTTGGTTTAGATCTCATTTGGTACAATAATAACCATCTATTAGAAACGGCAGCAATGATGCTGAAGAATCGCCAACACCCAGCTGCTACACGGTCCACAAACACGCCATTCCAGTCGGATTAAGAGCCTCTTTTTTTTTTTTAATTTATCAAAAGTCAACCCTATGCATCTCAAAGTCTCGACATGTGGAACAACATGGTCTCGTGCACATCAAAACCCACAAACACACAACAACCCTCCATCCTGCGTAACACGCTCTCATGGTTGCACTTACATCTTTACACGTTAGCTTGACTGCGTTTCAGAGTTTTAATGAACTTTATACGCAAAAGCATATGATTGACACGTTTGACAATAGCTTACTGTGTAACTTTCTGCCCTTATATAATGGTACTTGACAAAGTATTTTTTGTTTAAATCGAATGTAATTACAACTATTTTCTAAAAAACAAAGAGCGATCGATCTTAGATATGTCTTCGGCGTAGGTTAATGTAAGCATCAAACTTGAAAAAAGAACCATGGAGAAAAATACTAGTAGAAGGAACGGTGCCTGCAAGATTATAAGACTAAGACCCATTCAATCCTTGCATTTGAATTGATGATTCAAGACCACCCCAAAATTCCATGCTTCACCAAACCCAATTCCTTAATTCCGGGTTTTCCCTCACGTTATTCTAACCTTAGAATGTCGGTCTTAATCAGTCAATCACCCAATGTGATATCAAGTCAACATTAACGCATAGGTTGGACGGCTGAGATCACACCAAGAAAGTTGACTTCCCATCGTTGCCTTATACCGGCGTGCCACTTGTTCAACACGTAGCCCTCCCATTCCGTGACATGGGGCCTTTCCATTTCCTTACTTCTTTT